>JAFBMP010000011.1:2500234-3750352 GCA_019976485.1 Apiospora pterosperma
CAATAGATACAGGAATGGGTCCGCATGGGATCAGTTATTTCGTAAGCGCTGGTGGCTACCTGTATATTCAAGTCAAGGAAAATGGCAGGTTTACTCCATAATCCTGGAGGAAGAGATAAGAGAATTAACGAATCAGAAATGCGGGTTGGCTCTGATCATGGATCTTGTACGACTTGGGGTAAAACATTTCAAACCCCCTTATCGCTCGTTCTTTGGACATGGTCTAGCTGTGGCTGGCCACAGTGCTGCCGAGATTCAGGAAAAGAACTGAGAATCCAAGCAGGAGGCCGTCCACATGAGCGGGGCTGTCTTGTCCATTCGTCAGGCCATTCCTCAGCTCCATCCATAATCCATATGGCTCGAGTCGATGTTGTAACAGCCTGACGTAGAAACCAGCTCGCTAATTATCAGTACTAAGAGACATCCCCTCCTATATCTCAAGTCTCTTCAGGCCCATCCTCTCTGTCTTGGTTGCATAGGAACGATATTCAGGCAACCCAACGAGCGCTACATTATCGTCAGCTCACCTAGTTACATATCTTTAAAGGCTTTATAAGAAGTACCTAGTCAAAATGGCCAAGAAAAAGACCTCCGCTAAGTCTGGGGTTGAGACGCGGCCCTCCTTCATGTTCCCATGGCTCCATAAGCGCGTCTCCAACGCCGTGAGCCCGGAAATCGGCCCGATCTCGTTCAACATCAAGGGGCGCGACAGCAATGCCCGCGAGACGTATTCGACGAGCGTGATGGGCAGATTTGAATGCAAGAGCGACGGCTGCCAGGCGAAGGCCTGGAGCAGCAAGCAGGTGGCCATCGTGATTAGGAGGTTTGCGGCCGGTGGCGGGGGCCAGGAATACAACGCCGTCGTCTTCAACCAGCGCTGCAGGTCTTGCAACGCGCTGGGCACCTTCTCCCTCGACCAGGACGCGTACGTGGAACGGGTTGCGTACCGGCTCCGGAAGTGGGCGGGGGTGAAGCAGGAGCAGGTGCCTTTCACGGAGAAGACAGGCCCGCCGCACGAAAAGGAGCTGTGTGAAGGCTGTAAGAGAGGCCAGTGTCAGCAGAGCTGGAAGGAGGAATACTAAGGGGGTGATTATTTATGCTTGGTCAAGCCATTCAAGAGGCACCGGAAACGTGGAGGGCCCTGTACAAGCCCAGCTGCCAGCCCCTTAGCATATCTAGAGTCGTACAGGTCGGCAGGTTGCGAGCTGGTTAGGACAAACCTTCATTGGCTGACTTCGCTCTCCCCTTATCTTAACCCTACTATCTATCCACAGCATTCAGTCTCGTTAGAACAAGTGACTGAGACCACCCGCCAACTTTAGATTCGTATGTATTGAATCTTGTCCCTGTATAAGTATTATATAAGTCAATGTAGATGAGCCAATCTGTGTCTTGTCCTTTGAAAAATAACAAACGCCAAACTTCCGCCAGCAGCACATGTTACCTCAAAATGAGGAACGTCGTAAAGCTCCAGACCACACGTCTAGGGTATTTCATTACAAGATTCGATGAGCTCGTCCATAGTGAGGAGAGGATTGCGTGCCGTACTCATCGGGGTCGAGCCCGTCGCTCTTGTCGGGGCTGGGGTCGGTGCTTGAGGTACCGTCGTCGTCGCTCCTGGGTTGAGAGCAATTGGGTTCTTGCGTGGTCGGCCTCGAGAACGTTTGGGTACCTTCGTGCTCGTGTTGGTTGCAGTTTGCTTCTTAGGCGGCCGGCCTTGTCCACGTTTGGGGGTTACGCCATCGGATGGACCCTCTCCCGTCGACTTTGTCTTGTTTTGACGGGAGATTTCGCTTGGCCGCAAGAGGGCAGGACATGCTTTTTCCACAAGCCAGTACGGAAGCCACTTTGACTGATACTCTTGGACCACTTTCCCGGCAGCGACGTTCACGGGGACGATGATGCCAGGGTCGATCTCGACCTCAACTTGTTTAGCCGCTCCTTCTCCTTCGCCTTCGGTCTCCGTCATGCCCGTCACCCATTTACGGGTAGAACCGTCTTCCCCCGCCGCTAAACAGCGAAGAAGTGCACGGACAAGCAGAGAAACAACGGTGACCCGCACGAATTTGACGGCCTTGTGTTGATGTTTCCAATCAAAATACACCCGGGTGAATTGTCTCAACTCCGAAACATTAACATCCTTGCTCCAATCAATAGCATCTCGCATCGGCATTCTGCCCATCTCAGTCACGTAGGATTCGATGGCGGTCAATTTCGGGAGGCTGCCGTCCAAAGACGCAGCGACCGCAGGGTGCTTTCTCCCGAATAACTCTCCTTTTCTCAAGCACGTAGCGAGCTGTTTCCTCCAATCTCCCAGCTTGTGACGCAAGTTCTTATTTATTGCGAAAGTCCAGAGTTGACCACCAAATTTAGATCTGCCGATCTTGAGGGCGAGATCCGGGCCGCAACCTCGAAGGCCTTGGTGGTAATCGCCGCCGGCGAGGAGAGCCATGGCGAAGATGACTCTCTGTGTCAGACGAGGACTTGCATTTTTCAAGTCCTCCATCTTGAAAACTCGCACCTCGCAAACCATAATTTCTACATCTGTCTTGTTTGCTTTTAAACATTGCAGCACCGTTTGGGCCCCAAACAAGAAGGCGTCCCCGTCGGTCGACATGACGGCGTCTACGAGGCCGGCCCTTTCCAACGCAGCACACTGTGCCTCGGCTTCCCCGTCCGCTTCAATCCTAGGGACGCCCAGATGGTCTAGAATCATCTTGGACAAATGTGTTATATGCCCCACGTCGGCTTCACGCTCCCGCTCCTCCGGGCTCCGCAACGAGAACCCGCCGGAAGGGGTGTAAGTTTGGTAAGGCGGCGCATTCGTGTGAGCGCCTCGCTTCATAGCGGCTCTTTTAGGTCCATCGTAGACGAAGACTGGCTGGACTCCGGTTGTAAGGATGTGAAGGATATGGTAGAAAAGTGTACGGGTCGCATGGTTCATCCCCCTACACCCTTTTTTGTCTAGATACTTGGTCTTGTTCTTGTACTTGTAGATATCCGGCGAGATGTCGATGGCGATTCGCATCGGCCGACCGGTCTTCTCGACATGTTCAGCGTTGAGTTCCGCCAAGGGCAATTTCCTGCCGGAACAAGTCTTAGACACTTCCTTCCAAAATCTGGGAAAAGGGAGCGGTTAGCGATTACTAGACGAGACGGTGCATCTTACTTACCCTTTGATACCCATGGCAAACAAGACGAGTGCAATGTTTCAGGAACCAGGTTTCCTGTACATTTTCCCTCTCTTCGAAGGCAGCACCGCCTTTTTGATCCTGACTGAGATGGGACGCGTCGAGCCGTGTGTTAAATGCCAAGCATTCTGCCTTGTGAGTCAACAGTGGGCTCCTGCATTGTTATATTAGATAGCCAAGGATCGTGCAGTTACCACACCCAAAGTGGGAGACTGGCCAGGGTGAAGACGGAAGTCATGCGCGGCATTTTCATCTACTGTCGAATCTCATAACCTCCCGCAGATCTCCTCCAGGAACAGCCTCTCCTCCGGAGTCATGTAGATATCGTCGGGCATCACGACACGACCCACCTCGATCACAATACTGCGGCCCTTGGGGATACATACGTCCCTACTGCGCGCAGTCTCTGTGTCGAGCGTGCTGCCACTATCCCCTGTCGTTGCCTCCGATGGCGCCGCGTCACTAGTCGGGTTTCGCCCCAATTCAACATCTCTGGTATCGGCACCATTACCCGGTTGAGATGATGATGCATGTGATGATTTAGCTTCGATGTGCGGGCCCCAGTGTTCCGCATGATCTCCTCCACTTTCGTGCTTCCTCGCCCTCCACCAGCTCCCCACCTCGCCCGCCGTCCACCAGTAGATGGGGAACCGGCGCTGGAGGTTGTTGACGAGCAGCGCGACGCTGAGCATGAGCGTGCAGCCGAGCAGCATGACGGGGACGAGGAACCAGCCGAGGCCGCGCACGTCGGCGTCGACGACGGCGAGCAATGCGGTTGCGCCGGCAGGCGGGTGTACAGTGCCCGTGAGCGCCATGACGGCGGTGGCCGATGCGCAGGCTAGTGCTCCCGCAAGCCAAGTTAGGTCGTGGGCCAGGGCGCCGGACTCGCGTCCCCCGGCGGCCGGGAGCAGCGTCGGGTCCAGCTCGAACAGCTTGGCCACGGCGACACCCACCAGGCTGGCGAGAACCTGGCCCAGGATCGCGCTGCGGGGCTGCGAGAGGGGTGACTCGATGGCGCAGAACTCTAGGACCGCGGCAGCTCCCTTTGCAACATCATGTTAGTATGGGCCCGGTTCTCGCTGTCTTGACTTCCTAGTTGCATAGGGTGGAATGGCTTCACATACAAAACTCCCAATGACTAGCGGCGCGCCTTTGGACCGAAAACTGTCGACGTGCCGTCCCACGACCTCGATAATGCTCAGCGACCCAAAGATGCCAATGAAGGCCCACGCAATCATGGCCAGATTACCGATGGGATGCTGAGGCCGCGGCCGGTGGCCCAAAAAGTGCGTCACGGACCGTGGGAGAGGTTTCCATGGCGGAGAGGGTAGGTACGGGTTGAGGTAGACGTCGATGTCGAAGTGCCATTTCGACGGGCTGCCGAGGCCTGACCCCTTCATCTGAGCTGCCTTCGAGTTGTTGGTGTCAATTGATACCGCAAACACGAGGAGGCGACAGTATAGCCTCCTTGTATGGATACTGCGAAGAGCTTGTGAATTCCAAGTCGTGCACATCAAATGGGAAAAGCCACGGGCATGTGGTCGGGAGGCTTGAAGTAGTCGACCAGAAAGGTGTCGGTTTTTTTGGCAAGGCACGCCCCGAGGTGGAAAATATAACAAATTCTTTCCCAGTCTTTCACCGTCGCCGCTGCCAGTGGCAAGCCATTACTCATACAATGAGCCGTTGGAAGGTACAAGGGGGGATAGGCACAAGGAAGCCATCTATCTCCAAACCCACACGCACGTCAAACGTATAGAAGTCCAAGATGCCCATATCCTACGCTCATAAGAAAACCCTCATACGAAAACGCAATCGATGGATCCATGGAAGAGATGGCCCCCTATGCCGAGGTGACCGAGACGACCGAGAAGGCCGAAGTAGGAAAGCAAACAACATATGTTACCAGACAATAGCGTCATTATTCTTTTGCTCTGGTTCTGGCAAGAAAATAGCAAGAGGCCGAGGCCTTACTCCTGACTAACATGCTTGGATCCTATACGCTGGGTTATGGCGCGATGACCAATTAATTGCCGGCACTGGCGTCATATGGTGTAACAGAAACTCGCTCCAAGCCTTGGGCGTCTTTAGTGGTAAGGCGGAGGAGCTGATGGTCGTTGGGCCCCTGAAGTGGGCCTTGGATCTCCGCGGAGCTGAGTCGTAACCAGGTAAGAAGTAAGTAGCTTTGTTTTCATTTATCATGCATCCATCTATCGACTTCTCATGCAGGAGCATGTCGTACAACCTACTGTCGCATCTCGTCGTCGTGTGCGTCCAGTACAACCGCAAAGCCAGATTCTGTCTCTCCTACATCAACTCGCCAACGCCCTTCTCGGCAACCTTGATGCACTTGCCAATCTGCCATGAGAGATCGGAAACCGCCAACTTGTTCACATCGTCCGGGAGTCCTTGTTTGTCCATCTGGTGGATCTTGCTCTTCGTGACGGCTCTCAACTTACTGAGTTCGTCGGTGATAGCCTTGATGAACTCCCTCGGCTGGCATGCTAGCATTTCTGAAGCATCGCGTCCCATCAGAATCACAGAGGTTACCGGTGGAGTTGGGGGTGCAGTTGCAGCTGCAGCATAATTGGCTATAGTGGTCCGATGCTCCTGTAGCTGGTCCTGCATTGCCTTGAGCTGGACTTGGAACCCTTCTAAGCGAGCGGCAGCCTCTCTGCTATGTTTTTCGAACGCTTGATTCATTTCCTCTTGCATTTGTTTCTGCCGTGCTGCGAGAGCAGCATCTGGAAGTTGTACGCCCAGATTCGCTACTTCCTTTTCCATTTCGTGAAGTCGTGTCTCCAATGTGCCGACCCGCATTTGGTCCTCCTCACGCCAGAGTTCGAGCCCCTCCAGACGCTCAAGAGGATCTCGATTAAGGCTTCTCCGTTTTGCATGGCAATCTACGGGATCGCAATATTCGCCTCCTTCGTCGAGAGCCTCGCCGCGGAGCATATATTTGCCTGCGCTACTCGAGACCTTGCGCTGCCTTCCACTCGCGTCACCTAAGCTGGGTTTCCTCGAGACGTCTCCCTCTAAAGCTGGTCTTTTGGTTAGACTTCTAAAAGTGGTATCTTCACTAGAAGGCCCTCGCTTCCTGTCGGAGGAGCTCAAGCTTTTCCCACCAGACATGTCATAGTGAAATAGCTTGGTCTCCTTGCCATGGTCGGTGGGGGTGCTGTTCCCAGGTGACGGGCCGATTCGGGAGGCTAGAGAAGGCGCTGTAGAAAGTCGTGATCCCGTGAGATCTTGTGGTATAGTCTCAGATCCGTGGCCTCCTTGCTGTGGTGCATAAGATCCTTGACCAACTTGGTCAATGAGTATTCCAAGCTCCCTCAACACTGCTTGTAGATGAACTTTCCAACCAGGGATACGCGGACGCCATGCCTGGACGGGGAGGGCACGGGGGATTTGTTCTCGAAGTTGGTTGATTTGGTCAGCTAACTCTTCCAGCCGAGACCACGCGGCGCGGCCACCCTCTCCGGGTCGCCCTTGCAGGAATGCCAACCTGCCATCACAGTAGGCTACAGCCAGTGATTTGAAACTGCCCGACTTTGTATTCTTGGGGTAGTCTAAAGTCTGTGCAAAGCGGTTCCAGAAGAAGCTGGCGCCCCAGAAATCGGAGAAATGCAGGATGGCTTCGAAAATAACGGTGAGATTGACCTCGATTAGTGTCTCGCTCCATTCGGGAGTTGATTCTTTCTCTCCGCCAGACACATATGTGGAAGAAAGAAGTATATTGCAAAAATAACCATCCTCTGCCCGGCAATCTTGGTCAGGAGGGAAGTAGAAGCCTGGCGGTGTATGTCGCTGCGTGTCCCCTGTCGAAGCCATACTGGCTGTGCTGTAACGTCCAAGTCGCAGTAAGTTGTCCGTCTCAATTGGATCTCAATTGAATCTCAATTGACTGCGGGTACTGTTCCTTGCCCAGAACCAGAGGTTGTGACTCCTCACCGGCGTGGCCCAGTCGTGTAGAAGAAGCCCTGTCAACAACACGAATGTTGAGAGATGAAGTGATGAAGTGAAGTGGGATGAAACTCAGTGGGGAGGTTGGCGAGGTTGAAACTTGAAACCTGACGTGGAAGTTGTGGGTGAGATGGAAAGAACCCCTACGAAAGGACCATACCCATTGTGGCTAACTGTACATGTATGGTACAAGTAAATAGAACCATCAATACTTATTGAGCCGAAAATGGGATTCTATGTATCAATTAAACAATCTCTTAAAGCCCAATATCCTGTAG
Organism: Apiospora pterosperma; assembly: GCA_019976485.1. NCBI lineage: Eukaryota > Fungi > Ascomycota > Sordariomycetes > Amphisphaeriales > Apiosporaceae > Apiospora > Apiospora pterosperma. Next base: position 2,507,667 of record JAFBMP010000011.1, read on the forward strand.
ATAACTCCGACGCTATGCAAAGGGAGACTCCCGTTTTTGAGCTGCAGTGCTCTCTCACTGCTCGACACCAAGTTGGCCCTCAAGCAAATACATCATCGCCGGCTTTCTTGATCACCCCAATGGTCTTATTCGACAGCGCAGCATGTCTGGCACCAGCCGTACCCACTGCTCTCTGCGCACCGGCCTTCTCCTCGTCGACGACTACACCTAGCCCAGCAAATGCCTCGAACATGGCACGGGTGACGTATTCCTGGACATTGTATCCAGGCACACGGTGGTCGTCCCTGGTTCTGGCAGGTTCCAGCCAAGTATTCTCGTAACTGTCGTGGATCTCGTACCGAGTAGGGTCCAGATCGGTAGCCCCAAACGGATCGTAAGGCTTGTTTCTGTCCTCCTCGTCTTCCGTGGGCCCTGTGCGCTTCTGTTTCAGCCCGCGAATAGACAGCATACTGGACGGGCCACTGTCCAAGGCAGAGGGGAAGTGCTGGCCGTTGAGCTGCGCAATTCTTTGCCTCTTCTGTGCCAGTATGCGCTCCTGGATCTGGGCTGCGGTGCCAGCTTCGCCCCGTGCGAGAGCCTCCATGACCTCGCGGTTGAGTGTCGCCTCTTCCTTCCGCGCCTCTTCCTCCTCTTTGAGTTCCTCCAGTCTTCTTGCCTTGGAGGCTGCTTCGGCTTCGGCCTCACGCTTCTTTCTAGCAGCCTCGACCTCCCGGCCCTTCTTTCTGTTCCGGTCGATATCGGTCTTGTGCTTCTCTTCATATGCCACCAGCTGAGCCTCGGCTTTCCTCCTATCTTCGTCCGTGCCACTGACGAGTGCAAATGTAAGGTCCTCCACATCCTGCAGGTAGTTGTTCCAGTCTCGTAGCGTCTCAAAGTCATCTTGGGTGTTATTGAAGACAGCGGCGACGCGCTTCCGTATATCCACTTCGCGCTCTACGGCCAGGTCACCGAACCAAGCTTCTCGGAAACCGCGCAGTCGCAGGGTCTTGCTGCATGAGACGTAGGGACACTGCGCCGGACCAGACTTGAAGATATTGTCGACGCATTGTGAGCACATGGCATGGTAGCACTCGGGGTTGATCAGAAACCTCATGTCGGTATTGAGGTAGCGGACGCGCTTGCATACTGGGCAAATATCGGAGGGAAGAGTGGCATTGGACGGCTGGGTGACCGTACTCGTTACGGCTTTGCGTGACATCTTGACGAATGGGGCGATGGTCCCAGCCAGCTGTTATCTGAAATGAATGTGATGCCTGATGCACCCGACCCACGAGATGGGGCTTGTGCGATTCAGTAGGGTATGACAGACGACCTTTTATCAACCCGCGGTCAGAGCCCCGGCGAAGAAACACGCAGACCAGGAAGTAGTCTATAGTCAACAAAGGTGTTGAGGAGAAGGGGAGGATTGCTTCTAGAGGGCGCCTAGTTAGGCTAACAGCTACCAAATAAATGATCGGACCAAGTCTGGACAGTGGACATGCAGGGAAAGAGGCTGAACACTGGGCAGTAAACTGTAAACTGGGGTGTCCCCCCACCTACACCAACCCCGCGCTAAGTAAAGTACATCCGAGTTGTAGAGCATCGCCCAAAAGAAGCTTTTTGTCATTCTTTCTAAACATTTCGACAGTTCCCCCCTACTTCCCACATATCACAAACCTGCCCGACATGGCTGACAAAGGTGAGTGAGTACACGCCCCAGATCTATCCTTCAGTGCAACAAAGATACATCTAGTTACCAAGTCGATATACTTGCCATGTTTGTCTCTGTGTACCTGCCACACTCCTCTGCATCTTTGCATCGCGTGGTTGCAGGAATAACCCCACCATAGCTACATGGCTGCTGCTGACCTTGTCCCGCTCATCCCGCCAGATCCCCAGGCCGAGGCCGCCGCCATCGCAAAGGAGCAGGAGGAACAAGACGCCCTGCCATACAAGTGGACGCAGACCATTGCCGAGCTCGACATCGTCATCCCGGGCATCCCTGGGAACTATAAGGGACGGGACATCGTCGTCGACATCAAGAAGGACAAGTTGGTGGCCGGCGTCAAGGGTCAAACCCCCATCATCGATGTAAGTCCACTATCTGGCTGTCCTTTGGTTTTTCAATACACCCACAGACTTGTAGCAGGCCCCCGCTTGAACTCCCATATGTCACTGTCCGCTACATGAGCTTGCGCTTAACTCTCTCTCTTCTCACCAAACAGGGCGACCTGCCGCACGCCATAAGCACGAGCGAGTCGACGTGGACACTATCGTCCAACGCCGACGGGACCAAGTCGCTCGAGATCCACCTGGACAAGCAGAACAAAATGGAGTGGTGGGCGCACGTGGTGACGTCGGCGCCTCGCATCGACGTGTCGCGCATCCAGCCCGAGAACTCGAAGCTGTCGGACCTTGACGGCGCCACCCGCGGCATGGTCGAGAAGATGATGTACGATCAGCGTCAGAAGGAACAGGGCCTACCCACCAGCGACGAGCAGAAGAAGGCCGACATCCTCAAGAAGTTCCAGGCGCAGCACCCCGAGATGGACTTCAGCAACGCCAAGATCAGCTGAAGAGGGGAAAAGAGGAACTATTGAAAGGAAGAGAGAGAGAGAGAGAGGATGTGTGTGTGTGTGTGTGTTGGGGGTAGGGAGTCAGAGAGATGGGGTGGGCCGGCTGCTTTACATTGAATATGTACCTAGGCATGGGCTGGCTACTCCAACGGGGTGCGGAGAGAGCCTGAAGTTCGCATTACGAGTTACGGCAGGTATGAGTAATGAAAAGAGGCGTTGGCGATAACAACAGTTGAACGAATCAAAGGTGGCTGTGTTTGACGACAGTTGCGGAGAGTGTTGATTCAACTACTTGTATCCATCATCATCCAGCAGGAGGAAGATTGGTATGTACAGGGTGAAACGAATTGCGCAAAACCATGAAAGGAGGTAATAATACCACAGGTTATGGCATCAGAGAGCCCTGCTGTAAAGTTGTTCTTGGAACCGCGAGTAATGCTACGGTAGAATGAGGCTACCGCACATCAATCGTCAGAGTATTGATAGCGATTCCGATAGATTTCTGCTCTTCATTGTCTTCTTCCAGCCAGCGCCGCACAAGCAGGTGGCCATGGGTGCTTCGAGATAGGAAACGAATACAATACTCGTAACTTACCGTAGCTCACAGGTTAATGTAGATATTGCCATAATCTGGTTGGATATATCGGTATATCTGGGTCATGTCAAGAGACCAGGGTACAGATCTCCCTTCTGCTTCCAGTCAAGAAAGTTCGGTTCGGTTCACATCTCGCCAAACTCAGTACTGGACAGAGCACAAGTTCACATAGTCAAGAACAGCCAGAGTCTCGTCATTGAGCTACTGTAGATGCTCCCGCCTACGGTTTTGCCAGCCTTGCTGCTCTAAAGCGACTCATGCGTTTGGGGCCGCCTTCCTCTTCGTCCAGAGGCTGGATGGGCGATTCGTCCTCCTTCATAAACCCACCTTGTTTCTGAATCAGTCGGTTTCGCATCTTGTAGTACTCGGTTGCAGCTTCTTGGCGCAAAAGACCAGCGTCGAGCTCATCGGGCTCCTTGGGGGCTGTAGAGCTGTCGCGTTCTAAGACCGCCTCGGCCAGAGTTTTACCCTCTGGCCCCGACGGTGCATAGGGGCTATGCGTGGGAGGTGTCTCTGGGAGGATGGGGATACCATTCGCGCTGATAGGGCCATGTATGGGAGGCCCGGCTGCTCTGCTCGACTTAAACCTCGATATTTTCTTGGCAGAGCTCTGTGTTGGGTTCACAGTAGTGCTGCTTTTCCGTTCAACAATATCGGCGGAGAGGGGTTCAACCAAGGGCCTTGCAGGCTGCTTTTCAGCTGGCTCGGCCTGGTTTGCATTCGTTTCGTCGGCAACATCAAGAGCTGAAGCAAAGCGTACACCCTTCTTTTTGTTTTTTGCCGACACGCCATCTTGCGCTAGGGAATTTGAAGCTGCGGTGCCGTTTGTCGCAGGTGACTCGTCCGTCTTGATCGTTATGCGCCCGATGCCCTGAAGATCGCCATCGTTTTCTTCTGCATATAGTGTTGTAGAAGGATCATGTTGGACCTCCTTTTTACCCAATAAGCGCTCTTGGATTTCTATCATCTTTTGCCGATAGTCATCGTCGAGTACGCTCTGCGTAGACCGGCCCCAGCGATCCTCTTCATCTTCGTCCTCCTCGTCCTCGGAGTATTCTTCACTGTCAAAGTCGTCACCGGTGTAGTCGCCTTCTTCGAGTGTTAGCTCCGCGACAACAGGGTTGAGCTCAGACAAGTTGTAGCTCAGCATGTCTCTTCGAAGTTGTGCATCCTCCTCGGATTCGTCTATCGGGATAACAGGGTCTGAAATGATTTCCTCTTGCGCCTTGGCCTGGCGCATTAGATCTTCAATCTGATCTGCATTTTGCGTCCTCTGGACCTCATCCATGGGCTCGTCCTCGGCCTTGGTGTCCTCAGCGAAGGTGACACCCTTCCGCTCGGCTTTTGGTTTTGATTGCGCGGGCACCTTTGGCCTCATGGGCACGTTTTTTATTTGTTTGTTTTTAATGGCATTTGCGCGCGCTTCGGCCTCACTGTCTTGGCGGGTCGGTGCAGGTGCCTCGGAAATGCCTGCTTTCTTCAGGGCTTCTAGGAGCTGGGCCTGATTGTCGGCCGGTGTTTGCATGGTGTACGACACGACGTTGTCGTCGTCGTCGAGTTCCTCCATGATTTCAGTGATAGGCAAGCCCTCCTCATCGGCGGCATCGGGGTTACTGAAGACATCTGCAGCAGCGAATTTGTTCTGCGCTGCCTCGAGCTGGTTCTCGAGAGAACTGATGTTTTTCGACACATAGTCAATCCGGTTGGCCAGGACGCTGATGATTTGCCTGACATTTTTTGAGTCGCTCTTGCCGAAAATATCTTGCAGTTCCTTCTCGTTCACCAGGTCCCCTTTGTAGGTCTCTCTAGTACTGGTGAGCACTTGACGCGGTGCATCAGACGGTAACGAGTTGACTTCCTTCTTCAACAACTCGTACTCGGACTTCCACTGTCGCCATTCGTCCAAAGCTTCTTCTAGTTTTACAATGTTTTGTTCGAGCGTCTGACGATGCCGCTCGACGTCGATGAAACTGGCCATTTTGAGATCGTTGGTTGTTGCAGAGTGTCTCAAAAGCGATTGACAGTTGTGGAATTTGGTAGAATATTCCTTCCATCTATTAACCTCAACTGCCGCTGTCAAAACTTTTCCTGGTCCGCGAACGCTTGGACCTCCTAAGCGGAATATCTCCGCACCTCAACTAGTTTCGTCGCCAATTATTCGGGATGGTGCCCAGTAGGAACCTAGTACTTCTGGGGCTTGTATTAGACAGATCCGTAGTCGCAACCCGTCATCTGAGCCCGACCCAACGAGACACACAAGAGCGTCCAGTGGTGGTGGAGCGGATAGGGCCGCTTCCCCCATACGCCCAGTTATGGGACGGACTTGCATAATACAGGGCTTGTACCAGCAAATGTTGGGGTATTTGAGGGGTACCTTATTTGCCTTTGTTGTTATGTGGCCGCTCACCTTCTTCGTCTACATGGGCGAGACGATCCGGTATCTGCTAAACACGCCGCCACCGACCCATCCGCTGGAGGGGCAGTAGCAGCATCGCCTGCCGAAAGAGGGCGTCGACCCGGACCTGATCGGAACAGAAGAGAAGGGGAACAAGGACGACACTATTCTGTGGCTGCAAGATGACCGATATGTTCCCTTCCAACAGACATATTGGGAATGTTTGCGGGCGGCGCGAGCCAGACTGTAAAAGACTTGTTCTGGTTGTTTTCCAGTCATGGGTGACACCAGGACCATCTTCTCTTCAAAGAGTGCCGGCTGATAGAAATCGTTGAAGGAACAGATCCGGAGAACCGCAAACATTTGATCGCACATTTTAAACCCACAAGACGGCTCGATCCGTGGGAAAGGGGGGGGGCAGCAAAATTCTAACCGCAGAGGGAGCTGAACCATCTTGCCTTGAAAAATATTGTAATGATAATACTACCGCTAGGCCTTACCGGCCTGGCCATCGGCAAAAGGCATTGATAGAATGCATAACCCGTAGAAAGCGGGAGTACTGTTGTGTTGCGAGTTCTGGTATCATCGGTGTTAATACACTCAAAATCTTATATATTGAGCGATGCCTTCCATCCTTGTTGGCTGTCATAGATTGTCCTACATGGATACATTTATAAGTCTTCGGATGCAGTTAGTCCCCGTCACCTCTGGGATGCAGCAGTTGGCCGTGCGTGTATAATTGGCCTATCTTCTCTTGACGTATGCAAAGGGGCTTCGTGGGCTTAATAATTCTTCAGTGATATTTCGGCGAAAGGGCCCTCCTACCGGACACTTCTCCTAAAAGCCGATGTATGGGGTGATGCTTCCCGTACCATAAGTATTATCCCATCCCACTGCTAGCCTTTTGAGTTTTATTAATATCTGACAACAGCCGTTCTCCTCATCCGCTACCCTATACTCACTTATCGTCCGCCTCATCACTTACGACTGTACTTGAACCATGCCAACCCCACGAGGAACTCCCAACCCCCTTGAGGGCCCCGGTAAGTTTCCTGGCACCTTACCTCACTGATGTGGTTCAGCACCGGGGAGCTAATGAGCAACATATCCGTCCGCCCCTCGGCAGCCGACTACGACATGACATCCATCGTGCACAGCGACACGTACGGCGCCATCGACCCGACCAAGGCGGACATGCGCGGCAAATCCGTCTTCATCAGCGGCGCGACCCGCGGGCTGGGCAAGGCCATGGCCGTCTCCTTCGCGCGGGCCGGCGCCTCCAGCATCGCCATCGGCGCGCGGTCCGACCTGTCCGGCACGGCGGCGGCCATGGTCGAGGCCGCCGCCGCCGCGGGCCGACCCGCGCCGCCCCGGATCCTGTCGCTGCAGCTCGACATCGTCGACGCGCAGAGCGTGGGCCGCGCCGCCGCGCAGATCGCCGAGGCCTTTGGCGGCCGCCTGGACATCCTCGTCAACAACGCCGCCGTGCTCAGCTCGGCGCCCATCGCCGACTCCAACCCGGAGGAGTGGGCGCGCACCCTGCACGTCAACGTCGTGGGGCCGTACCTCGTCACGCGGGCCCTGCTGCCGCTCATGACCCAGAGCGGCAGCGACGGCGGGGGCGGCAGTGGCGGAATCATCGCCAATGTCGCCAGTGTGGGCGCGCGCCTCGTTAACCCGGGTCTCAGCGCCTACCAGACTTCCAAGCTAGCCCTGCTGCGCCTGTCCGAGTTCATCAGCGTTGAGTACGGCGACAAGGGCGTCGTGGCCTTTTCCATCCATCCGGGCAACATCCCGACGACTATGGCGGATTCCTTGGGGGGTATCCCCCAAGACATGGTGCATGGTATGCTTCCCTTACCCCCTTTTCCCGGTCTAGATATACACAGTATGGCCGCCACCCCTCGCCCGCCTTGCAATAGAAGCTAGTGTATATATGTATGTGTTAATCAGGCGGGCCACAAAACAGTCTTCGTCGACAAGGCCGAGCTGAGTGCGGATTCGTTGGTGTACCTGACGTCGGAGAAGCGCGATTGGCTGGCCGGGCGATACATCAATGTGACTTGGGACCTTCTAGAGCTGATGGCCAAGAAGGACGAGATTGTGGCTGGAGACAAGCTCAAAGTGAGACTGGTTATCTAGGTCACAAAGAGAAATGACTAACATTGGATACACCTACTACGTCTGGCTAAATGGAGGCGAATATTAGTCACATCGTATCCCCATCGGTATAAGAAGTCCTGCATACAGTACAGCACGCGTTGCCAAGATCTATAATCATGAACAAAACCAACACCCAGAACAGGGAAAGAAAGGGTATATAAGTTCGAAGAAAATGTCAAGAATAGAATTCAACTTTTTCAACACCATTCAAGAATCTCCTAACTTTCCAAGTCATAACGGTTTTATATAAAATCAGATTTTGCATGTCGCAAGTTTCAGACGCTGTCGAATAGCTACTGCATATCCCGATTGCACAACTTGATCGTACGTATGCCACCTCTGATTAAACCAGTCTAGTAAAGATATGATGGTGTTAAAAGCGTCTAGGGTCTAGGCAAGAAAGTCGTCCACAACTTCCCGAACATCGAAATAGAACGACATGACGAAGGCCATGTGCTCGTCGTCGTCATTCGCGGCCGCGCGGACATCTTGCGCAGCGCAGGCCTCGATGTCGTCGAGGACCTGGCCGAGGGCCGTGATGAGGCGAGCAATGATCCGGGTCACCTCAGCATCCAGAGTCCCTGTTTCGCTCTCGTGCTGCTCGAGGTAGTGAAGGATCATCTGCAATTGGCAGTGGATTGCAAGAAGCGAGAAACATCGCAGAACAACTACACAAAACCATCAGCATGACAGGTGACTTGGCAACAGTCCAGATGAAAGGTGCATTGCGGGCTGGAGCTTGGATATATGGGAGACTTACCGTCGTAATGTAACCACAAGACAGTGGGATCTCCACTCGTGGCTTGACGTGTCATGGTGAAGACAACCGCGGCGGCCGTTCTGGTAGTCGCTCCCCTCTGTTGCCGAGCTCTTCGCGGAGGGCTGCGATGTAGGTTACTCTGGCAACTGGTGTTGTCCTAGTCACGACAGCATACCTTCGTCCTCTGCCGCGCTTCTCATGGGGCTCTGGAGGCTAATGGCTGGTATAGTCTCAATAGCAAATAGAACTTGAGGTTGATAGAGGAGGCCGACAATTAAGAGGGCTAGCTTGCACTAGGCGAATTGTTGGTAAAACGCTGGGCATGCTTGAAGCTACCGGTATTGATAGTTGAGTAAGTATCAATCAGACTTATCAAAGATAGACGGGAGTGGTGAATCAACCGCCTCGAGGCGGTTAATTGTTGTGCAATTGTCGAGATATCGTCGGGAGCAACCCTCGTTATGACCCGGATTGAAAGTGTAACTCACAGATCAAAATTGTGGTAGTCCGAGTGCACACTTGGCTTGCCCTCTCCATTGCGGGACAATCGGTGCATAAAATCGATTCAACCATCATGTGTTTTTTTTTAATTCGATTGTCTTACTCAACTTCACGTTTCTACCAGACAGGCACATGTCCTCACTGATCCCTCACCTTTACTGAGCTACCGGTCCTTTGTCCGGTTGAGGAATTGGATGTTGATTCGGTATGTAGGTGAAGGCGTCGTAGCTCAGGTAGAATAAGCCAGACATGCGCTGACTTCATCTTTGGCCATCTAGTCCAAACAGTCCAGCTATGTCAGCTCTGGATCGCAGGGAGACAAGACGGGTTATACATATACTTCGACTTGTACTAAGCACAACACAACAGTGGTGGAAAAATGAGGTTAGTCTGGATGCTCACAGAGGCGACTGCAAATCTCCGCTAGCAAGTCGAGACGTGGAACCAAGAGAGCCGGAACTCCGTCCCACCCAGTGTCGCTGGGATAGCCGGGCTTTTCCCCTGAAGCCGTCCATCCACAAAGCGTCTAGTGGTCAGAGTACCAAACTATAACTATGCCGAACCTTGCAGCTGTGGAGGCCGCCTGGTCGCAGCCGCGGCTAAGAGGCTCTAGACATCAGCCAGGCCAGACCCCGACCCAGAGATTTGCTGTAGGGATGCAGAAGCCCTACGGAAAGCCATGCACGCGGTGGCGAATGCTATTGGCGGGGCTACCAGTGGTGACAGGAGACAAGTGAGATATAGGCCCGTCTAGATCGCATCTAAAGGCAGGCGCTAACCTTAGATTACGCGGTTAGCGGCGATGCCGTTGATGTTCAAGTGGTCCAGCTCCTGCCCCCTTCAGCTTGGGCTTCGAGCCTTCAATCCCAATTAACCTTACTGGGCGCCGTTTTTTCCGCGCCTTCTGTTAGCGGCTTTGGGTGTGACGAGGTCCGGCTGCCAAATAAACAAGTTACCCCCTCTTCAAGTACTCTGCCGTGCCCTTTGCTAGTGTTTCCCACCTTCAGGACGGCTTTTAGCGACTTCGATCTCAAGTTTAAAGTGCCTGGGGAAAAGCTGAAAGAAAGCCCCTCGGTGTGGAGGGGATGACATGAGGGTTTGAACCACATCCAGGTTTTTTTTCTTCTACCCAGCCTAGTTGATGTCTTGATGCCATAACGGTTGCGAGGATGGACAGCCATTCTGGCAACCACAACGGCTGTGGCAGCAGCATTCCGCAGATCGCGTTCAGCTTCACTCGTAATCTCCTCAGGCAACCGCTGCCCGAGAGGCCACGCGACGTCGATCCGCCGCTGGATCTCGATTATGCGCAATGTCCGCTCTTGCCGTTCGACCGAGGGGTGCATGAAGAGAACTTCGGGGGTTCAAATGCGCCGCCATCAGCAGACCCTCCCGCCGGACGTGACGAGCGCTACCTCGCACCTTACCTCACGGCAAACGAGTCGTCGAGGTTGACGGCATTCTGGTACCACACGAGGCTGATGGAGGAGGACGAGTCTCTGTTGGCCAAGATCGACACCCTCGTCCAGGGCTTACAGAAGGCAATTGGCTGGGACTATACCATCGCAGGTCTTCTGAGCGAGTCAACCTTCACCCGAGTGGCTGCGGCCAATATGCGCCTGGCTGCTCTGCCCCGGAGAGAAAGCCCATGCTCCCATACCGTCAACCAAACCTTGGGTAGCGTTTTCATGGTGACGGATCTGTCCAAGGACTGGCGCTTCAAGTACTCGCCTCAAGTCGAATTCATGGGTCTCCGAAGCTATGCCGGTACGCCCCTGCGATTGATGGCCGAAGACGGAGGAGATGTCGCCCTCGGTAGTCTCTGCGTAGCTTCGGACTGCCAACAAGAACCCCTGTCATCGGACCAAAAGGAACTCCTTGTTCGGTTCGCTGAGCTCATCAGCGCGGCCATTGCAAGCCACACGCGACAAAGGCGCCTCAGACGGCGTCAGGAGATGAACAAGTTGCTGGCAACATTTCGAAACACTGTCGACGACGACTACCATGGAGCAGCTACACTATCCATGGTTCAACAGGTCTACCCGAACGCCCAGGTCTCGATGCAAACCACGAGCGATGGCAAGATCAAGGTCATTGGCCGACCCGATATCGCTTATGCCGACATCAGCGAGGGCGTCTGGGAGGATAGTGAATTCATCAACTCGATCATCCGGACGTCCAATTACAAGAACCTCCAGTCCGCACAGACTGTCCGAGCTATTGTCGCTCGATGTGGAAGCTCTGACAAGTACCTTGTCGTGGCGTCCAGTGAGATCCAGCATGTATTGGACGATTTTGATGCGTGGTTCGTATCCAAGGTTGCCGCGATCGTAGCGAATACCGCTCAGAATCGCTTGCTCCAACAGGCATTGCGGGCCCGCGAAACCTTTATTCGAGGCATTACGCACCAGCTCCGCACGCCCATCCATGGCGTATTGGGATCGGTAGAGCTCCTTACTGAGGAACTTACCACCATGGCACTGGCTGGTGCTCTTCCTACAAACTGGGGTGAGAGCAATCACGCCGTCTCTCTATGGGAGAATGTGGCGACGATCAGGAACTCGGGACAAGAGCTCATGACTACCGTCAACAGCATCATCAAGCACAACGTCTGGGCAGAGAGCAGCACCACTCAGGTGCAGCTGAGACCGTACGACCTGGCCAATCTAGAACATGATGTCATCACAGATATAACATCTTATCTTCAAAGGGGGACCTGCAAGGAGTCTCGATAGACTTCTGTGAAGATCTGCCACCAGGTGTTCGTATCATGCTTACAACCGATGTGCACCTTCTCGCAGAATGCTTGCAGCTGCTTCTATTGAACGCAATTCACGCCGTCTCCGACGTATTGGCAGGTACAGTCTCGTTGACTGTGCGTACGTCGAGCGATTTTTCGAGACTCACATTTGATATCGCCGACAATGGCATTGGTATTGCCGAGGAATACCACGCCAAGATCTTCGAGCCGTATGAGAAAATCGATCCCCACAAAGCTGGTGCAGGGCTGGGACTGACACTTGCAAGCAAGACGGCGAACCTGCTTGGAGGAAGTGTCAAACTTGTTTCGTCGGTATTGGGGGAGGGTTCCCATTTCCGGGTTGAGTTGTCGGATCCTGTCTTGGAGTTGGTTCGAGACAACAATCTGGAAACACAGAGTGGACGGACTCCGGAGCCTCGTACCTTCCACGACATAAGAAACGGATCGCCTTTTGACCATCTCGTTAGTCGTACCGTCAAATACCTGGAAGAGAACGGGTTCAAACACAGCGACGCATCGTCGGCTCGATTCATTGTTACGGATGCAAGCCATGATGGCGTAGCCTCTATTCAGCAGTTATACCCCCGTTCCGTTGTCCTCTGGCTGTCGTCATTGGAATCTTCACGGACAGCCTGGATGAAGGAACGCCAGATGCAACGTCGTATCGAAGTACATGGGCCACTGTACCGACTGAAGCTCAGTGAGGTTCTGCGGCAGGCAGATCAGCTATACAATGCGATCTCTGCCGACACGTCTGCTAATCCAGCGGTAATGGAGAAGGCAGCGACAATTCCAATTGTGAACATGATTCAAAGCCAGACTTCTGACACGGCTCTTGTACCGGAAACACTGGTAGCAGAAACCCCCGTAGCCGGACGATTCTCTGGGTACTGCCATCAGCTAGAGCTTCGAGCCCTTCTGGTGGACGACAACATAATCAACCTGAAAATCCTACAAAACTTCTGCAAAAGACGCAACATCCCCTATGTCACGGCTGAAGACGGGAATCAGGCGCGCAACCAGTTTGTACAGGCCGCCGAAGCCAATGAGCCTATCACTTTGGTTTTGATGGACCTGCAGATGCCGAATTGCGACGGCATCAAAGCGACAGCGGCCATCCGGGCGTACGAAGAGAAACACAAGACTTGCAAGTCGCTCATATTGATGGTGACGGGCCAGGACTCGGAGAGGGACAAGATCAACTCGGAGAATGCGGGCGCGGATGAGTTTTTGGTCAAGCCTGTTGGTCCGCGAGTCCTGGACAAATATATTGGCGCTTGCTACACATCCTACCAATCGAAGGGATAGGGGCTGCAGACCTGGTGGAATGCTGGAATATAATCCTGTGTCCATTCGTCTGAACAACCGTAACCAGCTCTCGTCGAACATGCAGCCCTGCCAGTATGCGGCCTGGTGGACGACATCGACGTCAATAGCAGCGTTCCAACACGCGGGAGAATCCCATTGCTCGGGGCATGCCAAGACGAAGATGCAAGACGAGGAGAGAAGCAGGGGCGCGGTTGCACGAGTGTGGCCAGCGACCTTGGATACTATCCGCTCCCTGCCACTACCTCGAGTAGGCAAAGAGCGGGGGAAGGTTCAAGACTAGAAGCGAATGAGAAGAGGTGTCGCGAATATCTAAGTACCGTTGGTGGCTGCCGCGACAGAAGCTCGATATACTTAGCTCTGAATTGCTTGAGAGATTAGAAATAGCAACCTCGCTATCCTCCTGTCCGAAAGGAAGAAGTAGGTAGCGGGCTGGGCAATGAGTAAGCGACGCGCAGATGAGGTTTGTCGCTATGACTGGTTTGGATAGCAACCCAACCTAATTCTAACATACTCAATCAATCATATATGATGAAGGAGGTTCCAAACCAATTGATGATGAGACCAAGATGGGATGCCTCCAACCTAGTTGTTTGTACTAATAAGCTAAGCTAAGGTAAGCTAAGTAGGTCAAGACTGGGCCCTTCTCTGTGCCCCTCACACGTCACGGTTCTAGATCAATGGCGCAATACATTTTTCTTGATGGCTGCTACTAGAAAGACTTAACCATGCCTTGAAACCCATAGTCCAGAATCCGTTTCCTCCCCTCGTCCCATCTCATGAGCAACACGGCTTCCCTGCTAAGTCTACTCAAAGACATCGCCTTCTGGTCCCTTGTCGCTTACCTGATCCTGCACATGGCCTTCTTCCAGACCACGCCTAATTTCATCGCTCGTCTCTTCCGGCCCCTCACCACCTCGACCCGCCTCGGCATCTCCGGCTTGACGGAAGCGAACGGCGGCACTATGAGTTCTTCTGCCACAGCAATCCCCGAAGGCGCCGAGAAGGCCACTGTCGCCGCTGGCTGCTTCTGGGGCGTCGAGCACATGTACCGCAAGCACTTCATGGGCAAGGGCCTATATGACGCCCGCGTCGGTTACATTGGCGGCGACGCGAGCAACCCCTCGTACCGCGAAGTTTGCAATGGGAAAACCGGCCGTGTGTAACCCACCTAGCCTTGTTTCTCCCTTTCTCTCTCTCTCTCTCTCTCTTCCATCCTTTGTTTCGATGGGGGAAGCTGACCACCCCAAAAAACAGACGCCGAAGCCACCCAGCTCGTCTACGACCCGCAAAAGCTAACCTACCGCGACCTCGTCGAGTTTTTCTACAAGATGCACGACCCCACGACGGTCAACAGCCAAGGGCCGGACGTGGGCACGCAGTACCGGAGCGCCATCTTCACGCACACTCCGGAGCAGGAGAAGGTGGCGCGCGAGGTCACCGCCAAGGCCAGCGAGCAGTGGTGGAAGGGCGGCGCCGTCACCGACATCGTGCCCGCGGGGCAGTGGTGGGACGCCGAGGCCTACCACCAGCTCTACCTCGACAAGAACCCCGGGGGGTATGAGTGTCCCAGCCACTTCCTGCGCTCGTTCCCGCCCCTGAATTGAGTACGTCGGTGAAGGGAGAACCGGAAATCCCCAAAAAGAAAGGAAAAGAAAAGAAAAAAAAGGAAAAAAGAAGATATTTGAACAGCAATGAACCAGAGGAGGGTCTTAGGGATGGTGGTAATCAACTGGTAACTGCGCGCCACAAGGCAGCAAGCGAGTGGGAGTGGGGTTGAACGGCCGAGGGAGCTTGAGGCAGTTGAATTTACGCTTGGGTATCCTGACACTTGCTATGATCTTTGTGTTCGTATTCAGTGGCGCTCTTTGGTAAAGTGCTTGCAGAGGTCCGAGAAGGACAGAGCAGTTTCGAGTACAAATCAATCGTTTCAGTGTTACCCGTCCATGGTGTTGCCAGCTTGGACTGCAAAACTATGTGCCGTTGAAGTAGCTAACAAAACTCTAGTTATGGCTGATTCGGAACAAGTGATACCTCCTGTAGCTTGTAAACCTCTGAAAGTTCCACAACGAACGTATCCTTCTTATATTCAGCTAAACCGCCGGTCGTCTATTCTTTTTGGATGTCGCTACCGGAAACGATATCCTCAACCACAAAATAGTATAACCCCTTGATATAATACTCTTGTTTGGGCCTGTCAATAGACATCAGCTCCGTAGAAATCTGGAGTCCGTGGACTCGGACATCTATAATTAATGATTTGCTAGACCACCACACACAAGTTGCTGTAAACTCACTGCCTCTTACCATCGATCATATAGCACATAACTGCAACAGCTTGCCCAGTCAAGTGAGCTCGATGGTCCACATGCAACAACCTCCAGCAGATTTAATGCAGCTGTGAATCCAAATCGACGTGCTGACTATTTGAAGTCATCAAATCTTCTTCGTACAGTGGGTCGGGGTCTGACAACCACCCAGTGATGGGGTTGGCACAGTGCCCTGAATTCCAGGCGATGTATCGATCCCGACCCTGCGCTGCCCTTTCGGCCCAACCGTAATTCTTCATGCGCTCTAGGTTGAGCTCATTGATGACCGGTACGTAGTCGTCCGGTCCGGCCACGTTCTCGAATTGCCGGCAAGCTGCGCCAAGCTCGTCACTGACTCTGGCATATGGTCGCGGGGGCCGGAGTTCTCGGTGTGAATCCCATTTGGGGCAGAAATCGACGTGACCGAGATCAAGCCATGTAGTAAGCACGAAACCCCATTTGAATGGATCTGGTAGTCTAACAACGTCCAAGTGGTAGTCAGTCGTACAAGCAGCGCATCCGCTGCCACGTCCAAAAGCATCTAAAGCGTTGTTCGAAACACCCGTCAGTGACTGAGGCGCGGCATGGCCGGCATCTAGTTGGGCAATTCTGTCGAAGACCGTGTTTCCTGCATGTATCGATATGTCATAAGGTTCGTGGCTAAAACATTCTGCTGAGCACGTGGCTACCGGAGGAAAGCCGCTCACGTCTCCCACATGTGACCTCTTACACACGTTGTTCAAGAGCTGTCCCAGCAATTTTCCATATGGTGAGCGCCACGTTTGATGGGGGCAGATTGTGAGCACCTTTGGATCGGAAGTAGCAGAGGAGATGGGCGAGTCAGAGAGCTGCTGGACAAAGGACCAAAGGGAGAGTGGCGTCTTATCGATGGAGGAGACGATACGCTGACGCCGGAGAAGTAGGTTGTCGCCACGATATCTCATCCGCAGCGAAGTTTGGACCAGGATGCCGTTCTTGTACATCGTGGTGGTGTTGTTCACCTGGGCCATGAGGTGAGAGTATTCTGCTCCTTGCTTGCGCCGTTTGGTGATAATTCGAAGCAGCTTCCGGTTTGCTCGCGATGGGATATGATGATCTGACGGATGATCAACGCATCGAACGGCCTTCTTGGGAGCAAACACACGGTCCTTGAAAGGGACGAAGGGACCGTGGAGGCGCTTGCATTTATAGCAGTAGACCAGATCGAGTAGATCATTGTCCAACAAACTGAGGAGAGAACTGCGCACCCGGTGTTTGGGCGAATCGACTCTCTTAACGTAATCGCCCAGTGCTTTGGAGGCCAGCGGGCTCAAAACATTGGTTGGCTGGCCCGAGAGACCGGAGGAGCTCGAGGCCTCGGGATCTGACGTATGGGGGCTCTCTCCCGTTGAGGGATGAGGAGCGGACTGAATGAACCGCCCGAGTAATTCTTTATTGACGAGGGCAAGCACCACGATGTTTGCTGGAGACAGGTAGCTCGTAATAGAATCTAAAAGCTCTTGTGGCAGATCCAGGAGCTTTGATCTCGTGGGTTGTGCCCTGCTGCGCACAGTCATGACCGGAGCCGGAGGCGAGGTCAGGCTGATTCCAAGGGCTCCAGTTCGAGTTTCGCCAACATCCATATCTTCATCCCCCGTGGAGGCGTCATGTATTGCGCCATTCACGTCCATGGCCTGAGGAAATAGCTGGTTCCAATTATCCATGCTTGGTGAGGACGAGATGCGCATAGACGAGACCCTCTTGACGAAATGCGCAAGGCGCTTTGATTTGAGGTGTCTCACCGAATTGCTGGCGAGAGAAAGAGAGAGAGAAATCAGTGGTCAGCAAAGAGCTTCATCTCGGTTTAGCATGTATATATGGTGTGTACATTTATCGAATGCTGGGTTCTGGGTTCTGGGTTCTCAGGGATTGCATTGAGAGGGAGGGAGGAAACAGGAAGCATGAAGAAAGTGCATGAATTGTTGACCAAACTCTATGGTTGTGCCACTCATTCGAATTTGATTCCAGGACTGTGGAATAACCATTCGCTGTTTCCCGGGGGAAGCAGCAGCTGCTGCAAATCATATGTAGGCGCATAACAGACAGCCCGGGGACTTGGGAATTGATGGGCATTTTTTAATCAATCGAATCGAATCAACGCGATCGAGGGGCACCCGGCGTTAAGAGCTCTGCAGCCTTCCGATCCAGACTCCGATATAGGTCGGTTCGGGGACACAAAGAAAAACAGCTCGAGCACATGCAAATCACACTTACATTGATCCATGTTTTTCCATAAACGTCGGCGACATATTCTGAATGCTGGGTAAATACTTGATGTAGTAGTAGTTACCGTAGGTAGGAAGTAAGAAGTAGGTATGGCTGGCCCGGTCTGAGGTAGAATCTCTGCGACTTGGTCGTCTTCTGTCAAGATGTCCACCAGGGCAGAAGGATAGGAAATGCAAAGGCAGGAGAAGTAGAGACGGACGGAACCGTCGAATGGTTCGGACTCCAATGCAGACGATGAAATAACCAAGGTACAGACAGACAGGACTTCAATCAGTAGATGTAATACATAAGTAAGTAAGTAGTCATAGCCATTTCCATTTCCATTTCCATCCCAGCCCTCGGGCGCCATGGCGTGTTCCATGAGCATCTTTGATGCTAAGGGGGGTACCAGAGCTGCAGTTGATCTACTAAGCGTCACGGTGTCAGACAATTTTGACTTTGGCAAGACCAGGGAGCAGAAGCTGCAGTTAATTACAGGGCGGTAAGTCCACAGTGTAGCTAGGCAATCCCGTAATTAATGTGCTAATGCGACCTCTAGTCGAACCTCGAACCTGCAGTCTGCAGATTCCCAATTTCTCTCCCAGCCGAACCACTTCAGACGTGACTCTCCAAAAGAACAGACATCCCGCTCTTGGTGGATGCTTATTACAAGACATATCGAACTTCCGAGTTGTCAGGCTTCTTGGCAGAGCATGACTTTGACTCAGGAGAGAACGGCACGCACAGCACAGGCTTAACAAAAACCAGAGCTTGAGTTAACGGAGCGAGCGGCCTGCTAGGATAGCTCTGCTCAACCTTCTTTCTACAGTCAAGATGGGGGGGGGTAGATGGAACTTTAAGACGGACAGAAACTGGACGAGTTTAACCCAACCGGCATCAAGGAGGCTGGTTGGTTGAGTGGAAGACCGACGTGGTTGGTATTCACACGACTCTCCTACCCTCCAAGAAGATCTCATTCAAGGACATGCAGGCTCGGTTGGAACACGTCAGTGGTTTTAATGCTTGTTTTACATTTATTCTAGACACCATAATACAAAGCTCCTGGTATAACTAACTCATCAAATGAGGGGAGTCGCATGCTATACTTTAAGTAGTTTGGCTACTCTTCCTAATTTGAGCTCCAGAATGTGGCTTCCTCTAGCCGTGAAATTGCTTCTCCTGCCGTAGTACAGTTACAATGGAAAGCTATCCCCTGCCACTTAGACCCCTGGGCCAATCTCTATTTCCGTCTGTTCTGCTGCATCATCAGGATTTGCACCATTCTGATGAAGATGTTGAGGAAGTCCAGCTCAAGCGAGATGCTCTCGTTGACGGGGTCCTTCTTGATGATTCCACGCTCGGCCATGCGGGCGTGGTAGAGAACCTTTTGCACGTCGTAGAGCGTGAAGCCACCGAAAACGGCAAGACCACCGTACAGCCAGATGTTCTCAGTGAGGGCCAGGGTCCTGACGGCCGTGGCGGGAATCACAAGCGGAGCAAGGCCAGAGACGGCGACGAGAGCAGCACCAGCCAGCAAAGGACCGCCGATGTACATGTACTTCTCCTGCTTCGCAGTGGCGCCGACGAACGAGATGGAACCCATCATGGCCACCGTGTACAGACCAGCGCGAGCAATCAGGGCAGGCGGGGCAAAGGCGAGCAGGGGAGCGACGAAGGCCGCCTGGGTGGCATTGAAGGCAGTCCACAGAGCGTACTTGGGAACGTAGCTAGAAATCCAAGTTAGTAGCTGTGAGGGAAACAAAGAGTCTCAGGGTAAGAAACATACTTGTCAGGATCAACCATACGAGTGCCGATCATGGTACCAAAGCTGAGAGCCAAGCCACCAATCGCCACAGCCCAAGGGTTGGTCACCATCAAGCGGTAGGCGAAACCCGACATGACCATCTGTCGCGCTGTCAAACCAATGATACCAACACCGAGACCGGTGTGCAAAAAGGTCGAGTTGAGGTACTCGCGCTCGAAAGGAGGCATGCCGCCATCCTCGCGCGTCTCCCGGTTGAAAACGGCGTTGATGGCGACCAGAGTACCACCGAAGATGGCTCCTCCGGTGAGCAGGCGACGCATCATGGAGCCCGAGTCGGCCGCCGGCGCACTGGACTGGTATTGGTATGAACGGGACTGCGAGAAGGCATTTCGGGAGGTGTTTCGGAGAATGGAGGTCGCAGTGAGTGTCCGAGACGTGAAGAAGGTTTGTGATGACTTGCTCGATGCGCGATGGAACGAGCGGATGGGCGCATTGGAGCGGAAGGCCGTTTTGGTAAGCTCTGGCAGTTTTGTCGCCAGGCGCGCAGGGCCTTGACGGACGGCCATGGTGTACGACATTTTCCTCCTGCTGATGTCTGGGTATCTCGTAGCAGAAACAAATGGAAGTGCAAAAGATCAAAGAGAACAATTTCAAGAACCGCGGATGGTTTTGAAGTATGGGTGATTGTTTGTTAAACCCGCAACGGCCGGATGGCAAAAATGACACAATGACGATGTTAGACCCGGCGGAGCTGAAGAGAGGGTCGAGAGTCATGGAACGAACTGGTGATCACTACATGAAGAGGTAGGAAGCTGGTGGAACATTCTTCCGCTAAAAAGCTGCCCCGCTTCTGTCAAGTCGGTTGTCGGGTCGGAGTTAAGGGAGGGTTTAGTGCCTCTAGCTCCTGCCCTGGCTATTGGACCTTTGTGAAGGCCTGGAAGCAGGGAAACTACTTGAGATAAGTTTGACCAGGTATGAGAGTCATGGCATCAATCATCCTTTCCGCAGTTGGGCAGGACATGTAGGATTCGAAAGCAGTACTACGTATGGTTCTGGTACGTGAATGCCATCTATTTCCTTCTCGAGTCCCATCCAATACAACCGAAATCGTTCTCTCAAGAAGCCGAGAGGATTATGCCAAAGTTTAGGATTATACCAAGGTTTTGAAGTAGTACCTCGGAGGATGTTGTTCGAGTGAAGCTCGCGAACAGGAATACGTATGACGGACGAGCTTCGTGGGTTGTTAGAGGTATTTCTGCCATCCTTTATATGCCTTCGTCTCTCTCTTCCCTCCCTTTCCTTCCCCCTGTCCCCACATCTCTTTTTCTAGGCTCTCTCGCCTGAAGAGACCACGGTGGCAACATCCTTTCCCTTGCCGCTCACTGCGAAGTTTAACTTTCTGACAACTCTAATGCAACCCTCCAGATGAGTGGTCGTCTTTTTTATCGGGCATGGCGTCCTTCAGGGAGGCAGGTAGGATGGTAAACATCCGTAAGAGCCGCACAATATGATGGGAGACGAAGTAAGAAGATAATATACCTGAGCAGGTAGGCTGTGTCTCCTCAACGACAAAGATTGCGTGGTGCCTAACATGCCATTCCGCGCCCTCCTCCCGGGGAATGTAGGCGGCCGGCAACAACTACCTTTCCAGGGAGGCAGACCAGAGGACAGCTTAAAGCGGCATACAGTATCGACTGGAATTCATTGAGATATAGGACACCCACTGCGTCCTCGTGAGAAGATCAAGGTGGTGAGTCTTGTTTGTAAACATTGCGCATCTGGACCACACAGGCACTCGGTTACAAGCTGCGAGTTTCGAGAAGCATGGGATTACTATAATAGCAGAAACTCATAGAAGCCAACAATTTTTCTCGTAATTCCGTGTGCCTGCCTCGGCATATAAAGGTGGGCGGAAAGAACACACAGCAGAACTAACATAAGTAAACAAAAGACAAAACATTATCAGTGGGCGGCCCAATCAAGCCGCAGTAGTCGCCGCCACCTGTTCCGGCAAGGGGCCCTCCGGGAAGTGACTCGCCGCGATGTTGCACTGCCGAAACAGACGGACCTCGTCCTCGGCGAACGCGCCGACCACCGAGTGCAGCACGCCGCGGTTGTGGAAGAGCACGAGGTCGCCCTCGCGCCAGTCGTGGGCGTAGACGAGGCGGGGCGCGATGCCGGGCCGCTGCAGGCCATGGATGATGTCGCGCACGCGGGCGAGGTCGTCCACGACGCCGCCGCCGCCGCCGAGGTGCAGCCGCCGCGCCGCCGCCGGGTGCACCTGCAGCGCCAGCCGGCCCGTCGCCGCGTTGCGCCAGCACATGGGCAGGATCTGCACCGCCTCGTCCGCGTCCGCGTCCGCGTCCACGGGCGGCGGCTGCTCGCGGCCCTCCGACACCAGGCCCAGCCCGTCGGGCCGCGACCGCGCCCCCGCCATCCACACGTACGGGTGCGCCGCGTACTCGACGCGGGTGCGGCGCGCGAACTGCTGGTCGGCCTCGGACAGCGCGTCGTACATGGCGCCGCCGCTCACGAAGGCCGTGGTGCCGAGCGGGACGTCGAGCACGTCGCCGGACCCGTCGTCGTAGCGGCACGTCTGGCGCCGCCCTCCCCCGGGGACCTTGACGGCCAGCAGGGTGGTGACGACGGGCGGGGCCATGTCCTTCCCGTAGAGCGCGGCGTCGATGTGCCAGCGGTAGAAGCGGGTAAAGTCGCGGTCCTCGGGCTCGGGCACCGCGGTGGCGTGGAAAGTGCGATGGTGCGGGTGGCGCAGCCGCAGGTCGCGGAGCCCCTCGTACGCGTCCACGCGGCCGTGGCCGATGACCTGGACCTGCGGCTGGTGTGGGATGGTGCGGAGGTCGGGGTGCAGGATGCTGCGCTTGTTGGCCGTGGCGGTATCGCCGTGACCGTACTTGGACGCTGCTGCCGGGTCGAAGCGGTGCGTAAGCTCATACTGCGCCTTGGGCGTCACGTGGCCCTGGTTCTTGAACACAAGCACCTGGTGGGTGAAGAGCGCCTCACGGATGGCATCGAAGTCGGCATCTGTGGCGGGGGGAGGGTTCGCCTGTTAGCGTCTCCCTTTTGGCTGTGCCGGGTTGGCGAGAAGAAGAAGAGAAAACAGACTGGGGTTGCTTACCGAGGAGGTTACCGATTGGTTACGGGTATTCTCCCTTTGATTGACAATATCATCATCCGAGAGTCACTCCTCATATAGTGGTGGATCGTTGGATGTCAAAATTTTCTCATATCATTCTTACCGTTAAGGTGTTCAATGTCGACACTAGAGACTGAAGCACCGAAGTCGATGCCCGAAGATTCGGGGAAGACGAGCGGTTCCACTTGAATAGCTGACGGCATTTTCAGAAGTTGGTACAGGCTGGATGGGGGTCTTTCCGGGATAGCAATGGTTGTGTCGGAATGATTGTTTGGGTTTTACCAGCGGTTTTTATGCTTTTCCAGCGCTCTGCTCTCTTGCTCTCGTGCTCTCGTGCTCTCGTGCTCCCGTCCGTGCTACCGCAAAGCGCCGCTCCTCTCGGAGATGGCCGATGCATTTATCTGCCTCGTTTGTTTCACGGATACAAACTTCTGACTCGATCGATGTTTTCCTAGATAAGGAAATCTCGAAGCTCAAGAATATTACATGATTAGTTTCGGTCATAGAAAGGCTTGTATTAAACGCCATCTCAACAGATGCTGATCTTTTATGAACTAATGATGTCCTACCTTACCTTCTACCGGAGACTATCTCCGGATCGGAATGTAAACGGCGCAGCACGGCATCTGCGACCATCGCACTAAAAGAACAAGAACAAAAAGGTTGGCATTAATTTGTTATTCATTTTATTACTTCATAGGTACCTAGATATACATGGGTCGCTTGCTTATATTTGTTATTTTCAAATGTTGATGGCGATCTTGCCAAAGTGCTTTTGTGCCCACTGTGTTCGACAAGGGTTAGCAACGTCTTCTCATCGTAGAGGGGTCATATTTCATATAAGAGAGTGCATTGATTTGACACGTACCATGTAATCGTAGGCCTCGCGGGCCTGCTCGAAGGAGAACTGCTTCTTGTCCACGACGGGGTGCAGGTCGTTGGCCTCGATGGCGGCGACCATCTCCTCCATCTGGGCCTTGGAGCCGACGAAGACGCCGCGGGCCGTGCAGATGCCGCTGAGGACCTCGAGGAGAGTGGCCTTAGGCTTGGCGCCGCCGAGGAAGCCGATGATGCTGATGATGCCCTCCATCTTGATGGCGGCCAGCGAGTTCTCCATGGTGTTGGCGCCGCCCACCTCGATGACGTGGTCCACACCCAGGCCGCCCGTGGTGAGGCCCTTGACCGTCTTACCCCAGTTGGCATCCTCCTTGTAGTTGATGACGTGGTCGGCCCCGAGCTGCTTGAGCACCTCGCCCTTCGCCTTGGAGGAGGTCGTGGCGATCACCGTGGCGCCGGCGGCCTTGGCGAATTGCAGGGCGAAGATGCTCACGCCGCCTGTGCCCTGGGTGAGGACGTACTGGCCGGGCTTCAGCGGCTTGAGGCCGTACAGGGCGTTCCAGGCCGTCAGGGCGGCACAGGTGAGCGTGGAGCCCTCAGCGTAGTTCAGGTTCTTGGGGGCGCGAACCAAGCCGTTCTATTTTCCATTCAAGTTAGCCGAGAGTTCAGTGTGTGATCCCCCTTTACCGGGTCCCTTGCATGCTGACCTCGTTGAAAGTGGCGTATTGACGAAGAGTTCCGTCCATGGCACCGCCGAGGCCGGTGGCTGCGGCAGCCGGCGTGATCTCGCCGTACTGGTGGCCCTGGTTGAACAGGGTGATCACCTTGTCGCCCTGCTTCCACTGCGTGACCTTGGAGCCGACTTCGACGACCTCACCAGCTCCGTCTGAGCAGGCGACGACGGGCGTCTTGAAGGGGAAGGGATACATTCCCTGGGAAGCCCAAGTATGTCAGTCTACATGGCGTTCCTGCCAGCGTCTCTCCCGGGACTGGGCTTCAACGAGCGCACCTTGGGAATAGCTAGATCTCTGTAGTTGAGAGAGGCGGCATGCAGTCTCACGAGGACCTCGCTTTCTCCGCACTTGGGCACCACACCATCGACAAGCTCCAGACCATCCAGGTCCTTGTCCTTGGCACCGATTTGCCACTGCTTCATGGTTGAGGGAGCCATTCTAGTTGTTCGTGGTGTTGCTGTGTCTAGTAACGTCGGGAGATGGCCAGTTGTCCAAGATGAAGAGTCGAGTAAGTATGGCCCGATCAGAAAGTAGGAGACGGCGACGCCTTCTTATCATCTATAGAAATGGAGCCTTGGCGAGGGGGTACTATGAAAGAATGGGTTCGAAACCCGAAGTTCGTCGTCCCACGTGCATTGCTGGGCGGGACCATTTTCCCAAACAGCGTCAAGTCGCCAACGATTGCTAATTTCGATCCGCTTTGCGTTGGAACTAGTTTTACTTGAAGTGTCAAAGCCGAAGGATATGTATTAGCAGCTACACAGCCGTCCACTCAGAAAGCAGTGCAGAGCGGGAGTCGGAGCGGGAGGTCCTGGGATGTCGACTAGCTCCGCTTCTTCTTACCCTATTCCCACACCATGGCCCGTTGTATTTCTCGGCATTGCCAGGTCTACATGATCCGTCTATGCCGTCATGGACTGGGCTCCGCTGGGGGGGAAACAGGCGGCTCTGTCTGCTATTAGTAGCATCTAACCACTAGTACTGCTAAACTGGCACCACGGCAGTTGGCGGCTCCTTCGGCAGTCAAGATGTCGAAGTCAAGAAGATGGCTGCTCCTCTCGGTCACGTTCCATCCGTTTCCCTGAATCAAGCCAATAGATTGTCAGCCACCACCGTAACTTTCATGAACATTCCCTCCAGGCACCAGTTAGCGCCGGCGTCCCATAAGAAAGTAGCTAGCGCATGCTATGCAGAGAAGCATTACGTTAGACCGGTGAATGCATGCCATGGAGAGAAGATGATGGATCGCAGCAACACGTCAAACACTGGGGCCGCCAAGGTTAACGGCTTTTTTTCCCTCGTCGGCGTTAGGCCTTACCTGATATGGACCTGTGCGAACTGTGGGGTCGGTCTCTGTCTCATTACTCAGCTGTTGGCCCAAGGCCTGACTTTCTCCCGCTTCTCCCGCTTCTGGCTGGCTACAGTCCCTCCCCCTTCTGAACACATTGCTCTGCCAGCTGACGTCATAGCAATATCTAGCACAATTCCATCTTCTCAGCATATCGGTTGATCTCGGCTTTAGCTATCTTTTTCTATAGAAAGGCCATGGCCGATCCGTTAGCATCCGATGTATTACCTGCATGCGTCGAAAATAGGGGCTAGCGACGAGGTCATTACCCAGGGCGTAGTCGGTAAGCATTTACTCTTTCTACATATCAGCTCAGGAATAAATTGCTAGGCTAATAACATTTATACAATTTAGTGATTTATACGTATTTGACCTCGCATACTTAGTCTTTATCCTTTACCACAAGGTAAAAAGGTATATATAGTCTATGATATTAACTCCTCTACTTGTTATATCCCTGAATAGAGCCGCGCCCCAAATCCACAAGATTAGTAGGGGGCCAGTCCAATGGTTCCTGGGCATGGAAGTCATTAGAGACAGATATATCGACCAGACTACCTAATTCGTTGACAATAATAATATTTTCTACAGAGCGCCGATGCCCATTCAAGAGCTTAATCCAGGAAATTACATTGCCACGAAGCAACGGATACATCGATACTAACACAAGATTGGGTCCTTACTATTTGACGCCGTGTCCAATCGAAAAAGCCCAAAGAACGCAAACATGAATATCTACACACTTATTTCATCCTCTCCATCTCGGAAATCTCGCGGATCAAAACATCGCTCAGCGAGCGCACATACGGCGGCTTCATCATGCAAAAGTGATCTGTAAGGAACGTGTCAGTGGCATCAGTCACGCAGGTGCGAGAGAGAGAGAGAGAGAGAGAGAGAGAGAGAGAGAGAGACAGAGAGTCGGGAAAACATACCTCCTTCTACCGTGTGCACCAGCACCTCGTCACCCAGCAAATCATCCCAGCCGTTGGGGCCAAACGACGTCCGGCAGCCCCAGAACCAGGACTTGAACTCGGCTTCGAAGTCCGCGACGCTGACGGCCTCGGGGCGCGCCGCCTCGCCGAGCGTCGGGCCCATGGCCGCGGGCCGCTGCACCGCGGCGTCGCGCAGCGTCTGGTCGGGGTTCTCGTTGACGCCCCAGCGGGCCCAGACGACGGCGGCGCGGCGCGGGGCGGGCCGCGGCCGGGAAGGGCCGCGGCGTGTACGAGTGCAGGGCCTTGATGGTGGCGGCGGCGTGCGCGAGGTCGCCCGGGTCCAGCAGCACGTTGGTGTGCTCGACGATGACGCGCCACGCCCGCGCCACGAACCCCGTGTCGATGGCCCGCGCCTGCGGGATCGCCCGCGGCACCCGCATGTCCACGATCAGCAGCCCCGACACCGTCTCGCCCTCGGCCACGCACAGCTGGTACGCCACCTCGTAGGCGTAGGCGGCGCCCGCGGACCGCCCGCCGATCAGGTAGGGCCCGCGCGGCTGCAGGCGGCGGATCGTCTTGATGAAGACCTTGGCGAGCTCGGGGATGGGCATGTCGAAGGCGTTGGGGTCGTCGATGAAGGGCGACTCCAGCGCGTAGAGGCGCTGGTTGTCCTGGAGGGGGGACAGGTGCACGAAGGCGTCGGCCGAGCCGTGGCCGTCGGCGATCATGAAGACGGGTCGCTGCGTGGAGTCTGGGTTGCCTTGGATCAGGACCGCGTTGGAGGTGATTTCCGCCGGGGGCGTGAAAACGACCTGGCTGCTCCTGGAACTGGAGGAGTCGCTGGTATCCGCGCCGCGCACGTCGCCGTCCAGCTCGGCCTCGACGTCTGCTACTGTCGGGTGGTTGAGGAAGAACGAGGCGGGTAGCTCCTGGCCCGTCTTTTGCTTGTACTGCGACATGACTTTGATGCTCATCATAGAGTCGACGCCGGCCGCTTCGAAGTCGCCAGCATCGGCGAAGTCAGCCAGGGTCATGCCGAGCTCGTTGGCCACGATTTGGAGCAGGATTTCGCTCCGACGTTCGGTCGCTAGCGATGCTCCGCGGCGAGTTTCCTGGGAAACCGAAGTGGGCTTCGTAGCTGGCGATTCGGCATTTGCTTTGCGTGGCGGCGTCTTCGTCTTCGCAGGCTCCGCACCGCCCAGTTGCTCCTTGGCCTCTGCCACGGTCGTGTACGTGAGGAAGAAGGCCGCCGGAAGCTGCACACCCGTCTGCTTCTGCAGATCTGACGTGATGGCGATGCTCATCTGCGAATCGACACCCATGTCGGTAAAACAGGTCGACGGCTCCAGCTCGTCCAAGCTCACGCCCGTCCGCTTCGCGACGATGCGTAGTAACGTGTCGGCGTGGTTCACCTCGGGCAATGAAACCCGTGTGTTCGTCTCTTTCGACGGCGGATCAGGGAAGTCCCGAAGCCTGCGCCCACGACTGGCGAGCGGTGCGTCAATAACCTTCTGCACCGGCGCGCCACCAGAAGGACCGGCATTCGCATGCCCGATGACGAGCGAAAAGATTTCCTTGGTCATGCGCTGGAAGGTGATGCCGGAGCATAGGGCGATTAGGCCATCTTGGTCAAAGACGTATACATCGCACACGGTCACACCCTTATCGGACTGCTCGCGCACCGTGGCATAGCACATACACTGGGTGCGGTTGGTGATGGGCGCAAGCAGTTGGAAGGAGCCGATGCGGTTGGAGATGTGGATCACGTCCTTGTGCTTGGATGGGTCGGCGTTGAGGATGAAGCCCGATAGGTGCACGATGCCGTCCATGGTAAAGGGGTTGCAAGTGAATTGGCCCTGGTTACCCGTGCTGTTGCTCAGCACGCACGCAGCCACGGCGTCCTGGAAGTCCGGCGGCAGGTATGCTTCCTCGATGCACTGGTATGGCTCACCGTACTCGACCTCGGCCTCGAACAGCTTGTAGAACAGATTGCGCGAGATGCGGTGCGTCGGGCCGTCCTTGGCCGTCGCAAGAAGGCTGGCCACGCGTCGTCGTATCAGGTTCTCCATGAAGCCCCATTGCTGGACCTTGGATGGACGTTGAGCGCTGAAGCGCACCTTGCACATGCCGTGGGTGGCCGTCGCGCCCGTCGGGCCTGTGGAGGAGAAGGTCACAGAGAATTCCGTGTCCGAGTCGTCCATGCTGCACTCGATGTGGATCAGGTGCTCTTCGTCCCTCGCGTGCACCACGAGGGCGTGCGTCATCTGCAGATCGGCGACCTCGAGGTGGAAGCCCTCGCCAGCAAGGCCAGTGGACTTCACAAGGTAAAATGCTGCCGTGTGCGCCATTTCTACGAACACGCTCGCTGGGCAGAGCACCACGCCGCCCACAATGTGTCCTTGAATGGCCGTCGTCAGCTCGGGATGCCTCGTGCTCGAGGTGAAGATCGCATTCGTCTTCCCACCGTCTGAACTCAGGCTGTCCAGGCGTTGCAAGAAGGCGTACGGCAGCGATCGCTGTGTGGACATGTCTGCCTCTCCAGCAGCTTGTACCGCACGTCTAGTCTTGTATGGCACCCAGTACGTCTTGGAATCGAACGCGTACGCGGGCAGATGCAGAAGCTGCAGGCAGGACTCGGAGTCGCGGTGAAACTCGCGCCAGTTGACAGGCAGACCCGCCACATGGAGCGCGGCGAGGCAGTCCGAAAAGCTCTTCCAGCCATCTTGACCCTGCTGGAGGCTACTCAAGGTGGTCAGGTCCTTATTGGAGCAAGACTTGGCCATGAGCGCCGTGCACACGGGATGAGGGCCGACCTCGAGAGCCAGCGCATTCGCCTGGAGCAATTTCTGCGTCTCGCACGCGCGCACGGCACCCAGAAAGTCAACCGGCTCGCGCATCTGGCGGCGGAGGTACGCGGCGTTGAAGACGCCGTCGTCACGCACGACTTGGCCGAGCAACGTCGACGCGACGGGCACGCGAGGCGCGCTGAAGTGCACCTTGCGCGCAGCCTCTTCAAATCGCTCGAGAAGCGGCTCGAGCTGGCTCGAGTGGAAGCCGTACTGGACCTTGAGCAGCGACGCGTGAACGCCACGGGCTTTCAGCGTCGACTGCAGCACGGCGAGCTCGTCGTTGGTGCCGCTGATGACCGTCATAGTGGGTGCGTTAATGCAGGCGATCTGGCACGTCGGACAGTTGGACTCGCGGAGCATGTCTGCGGCATCGTCGGAGGACATGCTCACCGCCAGCATCGAATATGCGTGTGCTGTGCAGTGCTCCTGGATCAGCGAGGCGCGGGTGTGGACAAGATAGAACATGTCGCTGACGGAGAGGACGCCCGCCACACAGAGTGCCGCGTATTCGCCTAGCGAGTGGCCCATGACCAGAGTCGGCTGCAGCCCGAGGGAGTGAAGCAAATGAGCCATGGCGACTTCCAGCGCCGTCAGTGCAAGTTGCGTCTGGGACGCCGTGGCCGTGGCCACATCCTGCGCGCCGATGATTAGGTCGAGGAAGCGGTCGAGGCCCTGGGCGTCGCACAGATCCTGAAATGAGTCCAGTGTGGTGCGGAAAGAGGGCAGCATGTGGTACAGCTCTGCGCCCATTCCCTCGTAGACGGAGCCTTGGCCGGTGAAGGAGAACAGCAGCTGAGCGTCCTTCACCGGTGCCTTGTAAACGGTGCCGAGCTTGCTGAGCAGCTCTTCAAGGGACTGCACAACGTGTGCGGATCGGTGCATCTCATGTATTCTCCTCGCCGTGGTGGTGTACGCCAGGCTGGCCAGATCTGTGTCCGGGTGCTGGAGCAGGTACTCCTTCAGGCGCGCCTCATTTGCCTCGAGGGATGAGCGCGTTCGACCGGAGCTGACGACGATGTGCTGCGGGCGCTCGTCGTGAGCCATCCAGTCCGAGACTTCTGGTGCTTCTTCGATCAACATGCTCACGTTGCCACCCGCGGCGTCGAAGCTGTTGACAATGATCTTTGCCAATCCATTGCCTTCTCGCGAGGGTCGCAGCGGAGAGGTGCCGTCGGCGATTTTGATATGGGCTGCGTCCAGAGACGCGAATTTGTGGTTGATCTTGAACGGCCAGCCGGGCTGAGGGGGTATGATTCCTTTTTGCATTATCAATATGGCCTTGATCAGCGATGACACACCCGCTGCTCCCTCGGCGTGACCGATGGCAGCTTTCAGGGCGCCGACATGAAGCGGGAAGTCACTTTGTCGGCTCGGGCTGAAGGTGTCGATGATGGCGCTCATTTCAGCGGCATCACCGGCTGCAGAGGGTTAGCATTTGTCCCTATTTGGAAGATGGTTGATTGACAGACCTTGGGTTCCAGTGCCATGGCATTCCACATATGAAATTTCATTCGGTCCTACGCCGTTGCTCTGCAATATAGTGCGGTACAAATCGGCCTGCGCAGCGCTCGAGGGGAAAGTAATCGAGCCCGCAGCACCAGCATTCGTGTTCCTCGCGGTGCCACGAAGCACGGCGAGGATATTGTCCTTTTCGCGCAGCGCATCTTCGAGGCGTTTCAGAACTACCACGCCCACGGCTTCGCCACGACAATACCCGTCGGCATCGTCGCAGAAGGTCTTGCACGGGCCTGTCTGGGAAAGAAAGCCACCTTTGCTCAGGCCGGAGTACAGCTCGGGCGCGACGCAAATGTGGCCGCCGCCGGCGATGGCGCAGTCGACCTCGCGGGTGAGTAGAGCGTTGCACGCCAGATGGACTGCCGTGGCGCTGGCCGAGCACGCCGTGTCAATGCTCGTGATGCCTCCGCCCCAGCGGAAATAGTGGTTCAAGCGGCCGGGGGCGAACGATCGCATGGTGCCGGGAATGTAGTGGGTGTCGACGCCTTCTTGGTCGTTGATGGCTTTCCATTCTTCGGCAGACTGGCCCAGGAAGGTGGCCATGTGGGCGCGAAGGGTCGATGCCGTCGCATCGGGCGAGTAGCCTGCCATTTGCAATGCTTCGTATGTGGTCATGAGGAGAAGTCGCTGGACCGGGTCCATTTGCAGAGCTTCTCGGGGAGAGATGGAAAAGAGGAGGTTGTCGAACTCGCCGGGGTTCTTCAGAAAGCACCCGAGTGGCGTCGATACGGCCGTTGGTGCCTCGCACGACGGGTCGAGGAAGTCTTCAATGGTAAATCTCGACTCTGGAATGCGCTGGTGTGCCGAGCGCCCCGAGAGAAGAAGATCCCACAGTTCAGAGGTGCTGTCGCTGTCCGGGAAGCGACCTGACATGCCCACGATGGCCACGCGATCGGAGCCACGGCTGTATCCTTCCGAACTGGGTGCGTCGTCGACGCTGATGTGGGCCGTGGTGACAGTCGGGACGACGCGCTGCAACTCTCGCTGGACGAACGACACCGAGTGGGTGGGACCCACGGTCAGTAGCCGGGCATTGTCTTGTCCTTGCAGTGAATTGGCGACATTCTTGACCGTCTCTTCCAAGTACAGCGGATGCTGAGCAATGTCTGCAATTATCAGGTGCAGCAGGTCCCGGAGCGTCGAGGCGGCAAAGGGTTCGCATGTGCTGGATGAAAAGAGGCCCTCGCAACAGGTGTGGGTATCGAGAAGGGACGAATTGCCCAGTATACGGTCGACGTCCAGTGCAGGCAGGTGCGCGGCATGGACTGCGATGGCTGAGGGGAGGCGGGATGTCGAGGCTTGGCTGAAGTGCTCCGAATCCAGAAGGCGCTTCAGCGTGGCGGGCGGAGCGAACACGGTGGCCCATGTTGAGGCCTGCACGCCAATGTACGCCGTGCGCAGGCGGGGACAGCCGTGGTTGAAGAGATCCAGGCGTTGCTGGACCTGTGCGGCATCGATGCCGACCAAGGTGCATGCCCAGGATTCGGGGAGTCCTCGACGGACCGCGTTCGTCGCCACAGCTCGATGCCCAGGCGGAAGCTGATGGCTACGCATTCCAGGCCGAGCCGCACGACATCGCGGGCCGTGGTGGCCGTTGCGGCCACAGCCGCGGCCAGCAGCCCGATGCACACGCCGATTTCGTGCGTCTGGCTCTCGGCATGAAGGATGGACGGCTCGTCCTCGGCAAGCCTATATCCCGTCACAGTTAGCCGACGCTCACACATTCACGCGGATTCGATACGTACAGCAAGAGCTCGCCCAGCTGGATGATGGTGATTAGAGTGGTGCCGACGGCCTCGTTCAGATGCTCGGCCGACTCGTGGCGGCAGCTGAGGTCGCGGATGTCGGCGAAGTCGCCGTAGAGCTGGCGCTCACAAAGGTGCAAGTCCTGGCGCAGACATTGCACCACGTCGGTGGCGTCGCGCAGAAACGCATGCAGGCTGGGCCGTGTCTTTGCTAAGTCGTAGAGTCTGGCGACGGCCGACGCCTTGGACGCCAGCTGGTCGCCGAACAGCAAGACTGTAGCGGACTGCATGGTGATGTGCGAGTTCACCTTGTGGAACTTGCTATCAACCACCGCCCACTACATATATAAGGCACCCAAGCCCTGGTCCCCCGACCAGTTGCTGTGGTGCCGGAGCGCCTCATCTCGGGACATTGAGACGGCGCCACCTTCCGTGGGTAACAAGATGGCCTACGAAGACGATGGCGCAGCCGAGTCCAACCAATGCAGCACGAGGCGGTCAGTAGG
Organism: Apiospora pterosperma; assembly: GCA_019976485.1. Lineage (NCBI taxonomy): Eukaryota > Fungi > Ascomycota > Sordariomycetes > Amphisphaeriales > Apiosporaceae > Apiospora > Apiospora pterosperma. The sequence goes on from JAFBMP010000011.1 coordinate 2,540,661, forward strand.
GAGCCCTCGACGACGGAGCACGTGTCTGGACGGGCAGGGATCTTTCTGGCAGCCCCTGGCTAACCTTAGTCATCATTCGTAGGCGTAATATGCGCATTGCTTATGCTGCTATACTGGAGTCAATGGCAGGGGGGACCTTATCAGAGGTGGGATGAACTTGTCTCTTGCAGTCTCTTGCAGAATGCTCACATGGCCTGGCCTGGCCTGGCCCGCAGCAAACGAAAGGGCTAGACCTTGGCGGCATAACGTGTTTCCAACCATAATTCTCTAGCCCCGGCACAACACCATAGCCAATTCCAGGCATAAGTGATGTAGATGAAGTCAATATAGAGGGGGCTTTTATTATAAGCCGGGTCCACCAGCTACTCGTCGCACGAGATGTGCCAATGATGTGAAGTGTTCGGGACACGTTCCTGGGGGTTCCCGCAGTCGGGATATGCCGGTTGGACCAGACGTAACAAGCTTTCTAGAAGTTAAAAAAAGAAAATGTGGAATAGGCTGTGGGGTGGACCGGGTAGGGACGATATGTAGCTCGGGAAAACAGTACGATAGCTCTTGGCGAAGGGCCCCGTTTATAAGGCCACCGTCTGTGTGGTTTTGTACTTTTGTATCCCTGCTAACCGCAACCCACTACCGCCACTTTTGGGGGGCCAAGAGCATGGCACCAATGCATTTACTACTATTGCCAAAAGGAGAACGAGCACTGGACCGAAGCCCAAGTTGCGCTCTACGCGCTCTACTGGAACATGCTGACCTTTCAAACCGTGGTCTAGATGTACTTTATATACTTGGTCTACGCTACATACACGTCGCCCTGCTTACTCCCAGAAGAGGTACACGCGTGTCTCTACACTGCATCGCGGCTCCTCATTCTCCGTACCAGGCACCTCGGGCGATCCGTGCAGGCAGCCGGCCGCCACATTCGGGTCCGACGCCGAGGCAGAGTCGGCGAACTTGATGATGGTCACCTCTGAAGGCGTCTGGTTGGGCACCCAGTACCAGCGCTGCGCCTGCGGGTTCTTGGGCGGGAGACCGCCCATGGCCCCGCCGATGTAGTAGCCGCAAGAGTTGATCTCGCTGGGCTTGCGGTTCTCCGTGTGGACGAGATCGGATTGCTTGTCGAGACTGCGCCAGTCGCAGACGGCGAGCGGGTCACGCTTGACCGTTCTCAGAGCGCGCTGCAAACGTTCGTTAGTCATCACTCCTCTCCCACGCATTTGCCTGTCGGCTTTCTTACCCAGACACTGTAGGCCGCAAAACGCGGGACCTGCACGTTCTCGCCCGCCGCGCGACGGTCCTGCGCTTCCAGCACGTTGGACGCAAACTCGGCAATGTCGCGCCGGCAGTAGCGAAGCGTCTGCTCCAGCCCTTCCAAAGAAAGGTCGATATGCATTTGACGCGCCGGGCCTTGGGGGGCAGGCACTGGGTGGGTTTTCAGTACGGGGAGTGCTTCAAGATACCTCCTTTGGGACGACTAACCTAGGATCTTCTTGCGTGGAGCTTCGACCTCGTCATTCGCTCCCTTGGGAAAGAGGCTCGACAGGTCCGGCTCGCCGGGCGAGAGCCTCCGTCGGAACACGACGTTATGGACGATGCCTCGCTTGGCGCCCGTCAGTTTGATCAGCAGGTTGAGGGCCTCCTGGGCGTAAGTCTCCTCCACGTCCTCGATGTTGGTGCCGTTCAAGAGGCGCTCGGTGGGCAGAGCCGAGGTGTGGTCGATGACGGTAAAACCTTGGGCGTCCAGTCCTTCCACACCGCGAACGACATCGGTTGCAGTGCGGAAGTCGTGCAGAACCAGCTTCTCCTCGACACTGGTCTTGGTGTCGGGAGCAGCAAACATAGGTCGGTCATGGGCCGAGACGGAGAGGTCGGGCTCCACGAATGTGAAGACACCGTAAGTTGGGTTGCTGTTAGCCATGGTGACAGAGTTGCGCGTAAGCAGAGACGGGAGGATTATGCGGCGAGTGATAGATCGAAGAGAATCAAGCGTTACCATCAGCTTTTTGAATAATCGGTCGCCGCCCTCTGAGTTATCTTGCCGTCCTCGATCACACCAGCAGCCAATGATCGCGCCACGCCCCAATTAATCATCACTCGGCTACCCACCGTCTACAGAGACACGTGCGTCGATTAATAGGTGTAGCAGGCCCTCGAAGCATCGGTACTGATAGCGACGCTATGCCAGGGACAGGCCTGGCCGATGGACAAGATACAGTATGGGATGATCATGGCAAGGAAAACGCCGTCAAGCCCCTGTACGTTTCGTGTGGAGCCGACTTACGCATACATACAGTACATTGTATAGTACCGTAACACCCCCGGCAACCCCCCGGCACTGCCCCCTGGTCAGGGCCCATCTGCTCTACCTCACCAAGACTCCGCCAAGGTGACGTTTATAGCCACCTTCTCCGATTGCTGCCATCGTACACATTCCCGGCTGCAGCACGGCCCTACATACTCCGTACAAGTAACTGCCTTGCAGTGTACATCGCCCTCCTGTACTATCAGTGCACTCATCACAAACGCCCTGGGCATCGCTGCAGTATTCGAGCCAGCATGACTTGTGCCGAAGATTGCTCCTCATTGAACACGTGTGTGAATGTAATTTGCAATAAAGAGCACATTATACCCCCTTTGTAACTAGCTGAAGACTATTAAGCCGATTTGTTTATGCACAAATCTCTAGACGACATTCATAGCTAATCATGGCACCCAAAGATGACATTGCCATTGTCGGGCTGTCATGTCGCTTTGCGGGAGATGCGAAGGATGTCCACGGATATTGGGACCTCCTGCGCCAAGGCAAGAGTACGACTTCTCGTCTGAACACCAATTTTGCGCAGAGCTAGGACTGATGACAACCCGCCAGGTGCCTTTAGCCCCCGAGCCCGCTTCGACGGCGCTGCTTCTTCATCACATCCTGGATACTATTTACAGGACAATGTCTACAAATTCGACGCCTCCTTCTTCGGCATCTCGCCCAAGGAGGCGAAGGCCATGGATCCTTCGCAGCGGCTTATGCTGGAAGTCGCATACGAAGCCTTCGAGTCGGCTGGTTTAACTCTCGAGGCCGTTGCCGGCTCCAATACCTGTGTCTACGCAGCGCAATGGACATGTGACTACAGAGACATGCTGGCACGGGATCTTCAGAATGCACCTACTTATGCCGCCACTGGAACGGGCACTACATTGCTCTCGAATCGACTGTCATGGTTCTTTGATCTGAGAGGCCCCAGTCTGACAATCAACACGGCATGCTCTTCGAGTATGGTGGCGTTACACGAAGCTTGCGAGAGCCTCCGCCGTGGAGAGACGGACATGGCGCTTGTGGCCAGTGCCAACGTCATCCTTTGCCCGGACATGTTCACTTACTTGGGCATGCAGAACTTTCTATCGACTAGTGGCAAGTGCAAGTCATTCGATGCCACTGGCGATGGGTACGGTCGAGGAGAAGGGATCGCAGCCCTCGTGCTCAAGCGAGTCCCGACGGCGGTGGAGGAGAAGAGTCCCATCCGCGCCGTAATACGCGGGACTGCTGTCAACCAAAACGGCAGGATGAAAGGCATCACACTACCCAGTGTCGACGCCCAGGTGGCGCTCATGAAGAAGACGTATCAATCGGCTGGACTCCCCGTAAGCGAGACCGCTTACGTCGAGGCCCATGGGACGGGAACCAAGGCCGGAGACCCCGTGGAGCTGGAAGCGATCGGAACGGCCATCGCACAAGCCCGCAGCCTCGATAGCGGCAAAAAGGTCATAGTGGGATCTGGAAAGTCCAGCATCGGACACACCGAGGCCTCGGCGGGCTTGGCGAGTGTGATACGAAGTGTGCTAATCCTGGAGAGTGGCTTGATCCCGCCGAATCTATATCTGACCCAACTCAACCCCAATCTACGGCTAGACGAATGGAATCTGGAAATACCCACCCAACTCACCCCTTGGCCGTCGGAATGCGACCTGCGAAGAATCAGCGTGTGCTCGACGGGATACGGCGGAACAAATGCGCATGCAATTATCGACGAGTCGCAACATTATCTGCGGAGCAGAAATCTGCTCGATGGAGTACAGGTTGCGCGGCCGCCGGTCTGGGCCGCAGCGGACGCACAAGTACAAACACGGCCCGAAGCGACTGGTCCGAGTTCAGCGCGCCCGAAACGCTTCCTTCTTACCCTCAGCTCCAACAACGAGAAGGGGGCCCAAAACCAGCTGGCCTCCTTGACTCAGTGGTGCTCGACCGTTGAAGAAGCGGACAATGGAAATATTCTAGCCGACCTCGCATATACACTGGATCAACGGCGCTCCCACTTCACGTGGAGAACCTGCATCACAGCGTCCTCGGTCCCAGAATTGAAAGCGGCGGCGGAGAGTGCCATAAAGGGTGCCGCGTCACATAGCAAGCGAGCTTTGGATGATGCAGGTCTCTGCTTCATCTTCACCGGGCAAGGCGCACAGTGGCCGCGAATGGGTCAGGAGTTGTACCTGGAGTTTGCGACGTTCCGCACAAGCATTGATGCGGCGGACCAATACTTTCGAGACGTTCTAGGCTGCTCATGGTCTGCGGTGGAAGAGCTGTTCCGAGATGAGTCCAAGTCCAGCATCGACCAACACGCCTTCTCTCAGCCTTTGACGACGGTGCTTCAGATGGGGCTTGTCGACCTCCTGCACGAGTGGAACATTAAACCGGATTGGATCATCGGTACGTGATAATGACCCGCCGCAGCAAGCATTGACTAACCCATGCGACCAGGCCACTCCAGCGGCGAGATTGCGGGCGCGTACTGCCTGGGTGCTCTGACTCAACATGATGCGTGGAAGATTGCGTACTCATGCGGCGCTTTCGAGTCGGAGCAAGGAGGGTCTATGATGGCTGTTGGTTTGTCGGAGACGGAAGCAAACTCCATCATCAGCCAACATGCTTCGGGCAGCGTGGTTGTTGCGTGCATCAACTTCCCCACCAACGTCACTCTTGCTGGAGACAGCGACAGCATTGACCGCCTCGAGAAGGTACTGCACAGCCGTGGAATCTTCAGTCAGCGGCTGCGCGTGGACGTCGCGTACCATTCTAGCCACATGGAAGCCATGGCGACCAACTACCTGGAGGCCATCTCGCAAGTCGTGCCGAGAAAAAGTATCCAGGGCCGTACCATGTTCTCTGCCGTCACGGGCAAAGAGATCCAGGCAAACGATCTTGGGCCCACGTACTGGGTCAAGAACGTCGTCTCCCAGGTCAAATTCTCCGATGCCGTCACCAATCTGTTGACCTCCTTTCCCACACGCGATAAGATCTTTGTGGAGATAGGGCCTCACCAAACCATGCAGGCGCCTTTGAAGCGGATTTTCACCAGCTCGTCCGCATCGGGACCATCCGAGTATGTCTCGGTGCTCAGTCGAGGCAAGGACTCGGCCGCGATGGCGTATGGGGCTGCTGGCCAGCTGTGCGCTCTCGGCGTGCCCGTGGATATTACTAAACTGAACGAGACTGGTCGTCGGCCCAAGCTGATTGTGGATTTACCGCATTATTCATGGCGCCACGAGGATGCTTACAATGCTATCGAATCGGCAGTGGAGCAACAAAGCCATGAGCCTGCCAAGCCCGATAGCCAAGCCCGTCGCATCTGCTTCTCCCTGGACTGGGAACCCGCTCCTGAGCTTTCAACAGAAGCGGCAGATAAGACGAAAGATGTCACTCTTCTGCTCCCCAACAGACCAACTCAGACTCTCCGAGCGCTATCTGGACTGGTCACTCAACGCTTGCGATCTTCTGGTTTCGAAGTGAAATCGGCCGCATGGCCCGCCGTCGGTCAAGCAACGCAGGGACGTACATGCATTTCGTTGGTCGAGCTAGACACTCCTATCTTCGACAACGCATCTGCCGGCGACGTCGGTGCTCTTCAGAGAGTCGTGTCGGATTCAAAGTCCATGCTGTGGCTGTCGCTGAACACGCCTGCGGGTAGCATCGTCCCAGCTCTAGCTCAGACTCTTCGCAGCGAAACCCCAGGCCTCCAGTTTCGCTCTCTACAGGTCGCCTCGCCGTATTCATCTCGCATTGCGGACTTGGGCAATCTGATTGCACGGATTGCCGCATCGGACACTCCAGACATGGAGTTTCGAGAATCGCGCGGCACGCTGACGGTGCCTCGTGTAAACGAGGATGCTGCTCTCGACGACGTCTTGCGACGTTTCCTTCCACAGCAGCCGCTAGGCACACCAGTAGCTTCGCAGGAGCCTGACCACCGACTCCAGCCTGATGCAACATACGTACTAGCCGGTGGCCTTGGGGGGCTGGGTCGAAACATTGCCACATTCTTGGTCGACCTGGGCGCCCGGCATATCTGTTTCCTCTCTCGATCTCCCATGGCATCTCAAGACACGGAGACATTCTTGACGGAATTACGCAAGCGGCAAGTTTCCGCGTCGGCATACAAATGCGATATTTCGGACATGCGGTCGCTCCGAGCCACGCTTCAGCAATGCCGACAGGAACACCCTCCCATCAAGGGCATCATCCAGTGCGCCATGGTCTTGCGCGACGTGACGTTCCAGAAGATGACGCACCAGCAATGGCAAGAGGCGCTCCGGCCCAAGGTCCAGGGCAGCGCCAACCTCGCGGCCGCCGCCATCGACCCGCGCCACCATCCCTTCTTCATCATGCTCTCGTCCTTCACCGCCATCTTCGGCAACCGCACGCAGGGCAACTACGTGGCGGCGTGCGCCTTCCAGGACGCGCTGGCCCACGACCTGCGCAGCCGCGGCCTCCACGCCGTCGCCCTCGATCTCGGCATCATGCGCGACGTCGGCTACCTCGCGCAGCACGGGTCCATGGGCGCGCTGAAGGACTGGGAACCGGGCTTTGGGCTGCGCGAGTACGAGATGCGCGGCCTCCTGCACGCCGCCATGGCCAAGCAGACGCCCACGCAGCCCATCACGGGGCTCCCCACGGCGGCGGCGGCGGCCGCCGCAGGGCTCGCGCGCCCCTTCTTCCTCGACGATCCGAAATTCGCGGCCCTCGCCGCCACCAATCACACGGCGCCCAAACCGCCCACCGCAGCAGCAGCAGCAGCAGCAAGCCCCACCGCCTCGTCCCTCTCGCGTCTCGACCGCGCCGCCCCCGACGCCAAGGAGCAGATCTCAGCAGCGTTTGTGGCGGCCATCGCGGCGGCGCTGCACATGTCGGTGGCCGACGTGGTTCTGACGCGGGCGCTGCACGCTCTGGGCACGGATTCGCTCACCGTCATCGAGATGCAGAGCTGGCTCTTTCGCGCCCTCGGCGTCCGAGTGACGGCGGACCAACTGATGGCCGATGTACCCTTGTCGCGGGTCGTGGAGAGCGTCTGGGAGAAATGGCGGGGTGGGCATGGTGGATTGAGGTGAGTCTGTCGAAAGTTGTCTGTCTGGGGTGTCCACGTGGGCTGTAGATGTAATGATATTGGCGCAATAGATTAGGTAGATGATAGACATGTGTAGACCAAAACAGATAGGCAGTACGTGTAGTAGTAAGGATGGTTCTAGCTGTCGTCGGGTGTTTTTAGGGGAGGGGCAGGTCTCGTAAGCGCGCCCCAGATTGTTAACCTAGAGCGGCCGATTATTCTTACTTATTACGGGTTACATCGCAGGTATTTTCCGTTTTTTCTTGGATGGGGGCGGGTCGTCCAGGGCAGGGGCAGGGAGGGGCAGTTGGGCAGGCCCGATTTTAACCATGTCTCTGCCAAGGCGCTAACGTCCTCGGCATTCGTAATCTAGTGGATAAGACAGGACGACGAGATTTGACTAGAGAAGCTTAATTTAAGTACACATCGCGATCCTGATACAACCCTCACAACCACAACCCACCCGTATAACGAGCTATCCTGGGGTTCGTCTCAGCTCTTGCACATCCACGATCCACGTGGGTCAATAACCTATCAGCAGCCTTCTCACTCACCGTTGTCATCAACGGTAGAAACCCTATTCATGACTCAAGCTCCTTCGGCCTTCCTCCGGCGCACCTTGATCGTCGCCTTGGGTGGAGGCACGTTGATTGGTCCCAGCACGAAATTTGCCGGCCGTGTGGGCAAGTACTCGATGTCGTAGTGCATCAACATGTAGGCCATCAGCATCTTGAGCATCTGCTCCACGAGAAAGCGCCCGGGGCTGTGGGCCAGCGTCAGTATCAACTCACCCCCCCACCGGCAATGTGGTCAGGACAGGGAAGAGGAACATACCATGCATGCCGTCCATGGCCAAATGCCAGAAAGTCCTTGCTCGTGCTAGTCATGCCCAAATTCCTGGCTCGCAGCCAATCCTGCGTCGTCTCCTGCCCCCGTGCATGCGTGCGAACCGGAATGCGTCGTATCGCGTCGGGTCCGGATACAGGTCGGCGTCCAAATGGCGGTCAGCGGCGTTGATGGTGAGGTAGGAGCCCTGGGGCGCAATCCACGGCTCGTCAGGCCCGCGGACGCCGGCCGCGGGCACCACCTTGCGCCCCAGTGCGAAGAGCAAGGACGTCAGGCGCATGCTCTCCCGGATCGCCGAGTCGGTGTAGCCCATGTGGCGCAGCGTTTGTTTGGACCAGGTCTGGTTGTGCGTGCTGTATACTTCTTCGGCCTCGTCTCGCAGGCGCTCAAGGTAGCCGCTCTCTGGCCCCGACCCGCATACGTCGAGGAGCACACGGGCTAGCGTCGCCGCGGGGGTCTTGATGGCGGCAAATTCGAGCGCCATCAAGCTTCGCGCGATGAAGTCTGGGGCGAGTTCGCGGGTGCGGCCTTCGGCGCGAGCAAGCGCGATGTGCCAGGTGATGTAGTCCTCGGGCAGGGCATCGGCGGCGAGAGAGCCATCGTCGATTTGCTTAAACATTTCCAGGCGCTCGCGGATTATGGGGAGCGTCCAGCGGGCGCAGCGCCGGTAGTGCCAGTGGTTTGGGGCGCCAACAACATAACCGACGATGTCACGCAGGAAGTGTGGGGTGAGCTGTGTGGCGAAGGTGCAGAGCAGCACGTTGGTGGTGAAGGAGTCGGTATGGGAGAGATAGTCGCGGTTGCGACACAGCGGCAAGCCGACCAGGGCCCGGTTGACGACACGCAGGATCAGCTCCGACGAGGTGTCGAGCACGCGTACGTCGTGCCATTCCGGCGACGTCCCCCACAGCTCGTCGACGGCCGTGCCAATCTCGTCCCACATGTCAGTGAGGAGCTTCGCATCCTTGCGTACGATATACTTGTGGATCACATGCTCGTGGAACAGAATCCGGTTGATAGTATCGTCAGTCCAGGCATAGCGCCCGGCAAGTATTTCGTAGTGGAAATCGGCTGCGCTGGCCACGTGGTCGGGCTGCTCGAGGAGCCAGCTCAGCTTCTCGGGCGGTAGCGTGATGTGCTTCTCGCCCAGCGGGTGGGGCACGATGAAGCTTTTGCCATGCCGGGAGTACTGTGTAGGGGTGAGAAATGAGCCCCACGTGGACTTGTCACCGCCAGACTGACCTTTTCATAGCCTTCAGCGAACCATTTGCGTCTGTTGATGAAACTCGCCAGCGTCGCCCACGTGTCGGCGCCCGGCAGTTTTGAGGATTTGCCCACCCATGGTATGTCGGGCAGGGGACGGGCTTTGGGGATGACGAGGAAATACGCCGCGAATGCGAGAGCGAGGGTGATGAGGATGGCGTGGTTGCGTTCGAGTGCGAGCGCGAGCAGCGAGTCCATCTTGGCCGTGTCTCGATGAAAGGAAGAGAAGGATGCATCGCACCTGCGCACCAGCCTCTACTTATCATTAGTGGCAGAATCAGAATTGGGGCCTGTCCCCAGTCTATAGTCTTCCAGGGAGTCATGTCCACTGCGGCGACCACGTGCTCACCTAGCGCGAAGCCGAGTCTCATCGTAAAGGAATCTATCTATCTATCTCTATGCACACGCAGCCGTCCATGATCATATATTTCTCTTGCTTGCGGGCATACCATTCCAACACAGCACAACAGCGGATAGAGCTGGCCTCATAACGGTGGTCGAGGTACTTACTTACTTAGTAACGCAAAAGGCGGAACCGCAATTGCGACTTACAAGGGCCTACTAGCCTTAAGAGACAAGTTGGGTTGTTTGGATCCGGGAGATGAAAATACCAACCCTATTCTACCTGTAAGCATAGTAGCAACCCGATTCGACGTGGTATATATATAGTAGAGCCAATAGAATGCGAGTTGCAAACAACCACGGAACCTAGGGAAAGTTTGACACGTCTTCCCCCCCTAATCAGCCCCTCCACGAAGCCTCAATAAGGGACAACTCGCTGCCCTCTATGCTCTTGATACCCAAGAACTCGAACCGCTCATCCGCCTTGGTAAACAGGCTCTCATAGGCCTCGGCTGGCCGATCCCTGGCATTAAAATTGGCGAGCATGACCAGATCCATATACCTCTTCTCCCTCTCCAGAGCCCGAGGCGCGCCTCCCACCGGCGGCATCACGCTATCCATGATCAACACCCGCGCACCCTTGTCAAGCGCCGGTGTTAGCGTCTGCAGGATGCGGATGCAGTACTTGTCCGGCCAGTTGTGGAAGACCCATCGGAAGAGGTACACCTTTGCGCCTTTGGTAGGCTGAGCATCGAGGAACGAATGCGCGAGGAACTCGACGGGGAGATGGGTGATTTTCGGCGCCGTGGCAATCGTCTCTGGGAGGTCCTGCAGCCATGTTAGCCCTCTCTCTCTTTCTCTTCATCGAGGCGCCACGTCGTTGTCCCTCTGGGCTGCGAGCCTCTCCCACGTGATAACGTACCTGCACGAGGAATTTCAAATGCGGGAACTTGCTCGCAATGGCCACTACAGCATCGCCGTGGCCACCGCCCAGGTCGACCACCAGACTGCCCGCGGGCAGCGAGGCCCAGTCGTACCCGTTGGCCAAGTGCCGCAGCGACACGCCGTCGCGCTTGTCGATCATGTTCATGGCGGTGCGGGCGCGGCCGGCCCGGGCGGGCTCGCGCTCCAGGATGTCGAACCACGTCGACCTCTGCCGCCTGCCCTCGAGCGCGGCGTGCAGGACGCTGGCGGCCGCGTCGGCCGGCTCGTCGGCCTGGGGGTGGCGCTCGAGCGCCTGCGCGATGAAGTGGACGTGCAGCCCGTTGTCCAAGATCTTGAGGCCCAGCACGTCGTTGAGCACCGCGTCCGTCGCCCACAGGCGGCTCGCCGCCGAGTGCGCGACGCGGCCCTGCCTGGGCTCGCGGAACACGCGGTACAAGATGGCGGCGCGCAGAATGGTTTCCAGCGCCGACTGCCCGAGGCCCGTCTGCTGCGCAAGCTCTGCGTACGTGATGCCGTCGGCATCATCCAGCGGGACCTTCTGCGGCAGCGCAAACTGGAAAATGGTGGCGGCGTCGGCTTTGGCGTTGGTGGAGAAGTTCATCAGAATGGCTCGAGGGCCTTGAACTAGCTCGTGGAGCTCGAGCGAGGCATTTTGCAGCGCGAGACACGCGGCTTGGATCTCTGGCGGGAAGGAATTGGTGTCGAGAGCTTGGCCATCTATGAGTGAAGGCGTGGGGAGGTTGTTTTGGCGCAGGTATTCTCCCGCGATGGCTGCATTTTTGGAAATGGAGGCGCCAAGTTCCTCAAACGTAGTGGTGGCCATGTTTCGGTATAATATATATGTCCTTGTCTCGAAATCGTCCGCGACGTGCGGCGCCAAATAAAAATGAGCAAGTGGTGTTTTTATTCGCCTTGTATTTGGCGGCACGACTTATAATATATCGGTTCGATGCCTCTTTCATGTACTTACTTAGTATATAAGTAAGTATGTACGTGCATTTTCCTTAGAAGGCAGAAGCTGTGAGTGCCCCGGTCTAGACGTCTGGACATATTGGAGGAACCCATGATCGGTCCAGCACGATTCAACTAGACGCAGTTAGTGCCCGAGAAGAAGAAAGGGTCCAAAACGCTCCAAAGTAGGGCCTATCAAAGCAGCATACCGCGGCCACGTTTCTCGCAGGACTAATCAGTTACCTGGAGGCCCGGCGGGGCTTTGGGGTTTTCTGGTGGGGACTTTCGCAGATGATGAAGCTTCCGTCCAGGTCCATCCTCGATGATACCCTGGTCTCTGCCTCCTGCAGATCCCAAGAGCTGGTACTGTAGCGCTTCTGTTAAAAGCCTACATGTCCTGCTGCCCGCTTGCACCAGCTGCGTGGTCCTGAGCCAACATCTTCTCTCATCTATCACCATGTCTCCAGCTACCGTTGTGCCTGAGAAGCCGGCCGGCCCTCAACTGCCCGAGCTTTCCAGGAAGAGGCTTGAGGCGGCTGGTATCGACCTTAGTCAAGCTTACCCTGAACATCCCAAGAAGGTCCTCTACTTGCAGGACGTTTACAAGCTCCGTGGCGAGGACCGTGAATACATCGACCCTGCTTCTCGTGCCGATCCGCAAAAGAAGGCCCTGTTCTCTGCGGCCAAGGAAGTAAGTAGTAAAATGATTCCATCGAACGTCTGTTGCAAAGACGCCTGACACGTGCGAAGGTGAAAGATGTGACCGTCCACATTGGCACCGAAATCACGGGCCTGCAATTGAAGGATCTTACCAATCAGCAAAGGGTACGTTGACTGCTCATTCTGGCCGAGATTCGAGCATGACCGGTTAATGGCCATAGGATGAGCTCGCTCTCCTGATTGCGGAGAGAGGCGTGGTCTTCTTCCGGGACCAAGATCTGCCCCCGCAGAAGCAGCTGGAACTGGGTGCCTACTTTGGAGAAGTCGAGGTGAACCCCCAAGATGCATACGTCCCTGGCCTTCCCGGGACGACTGTTGTCTGGTTCGCAAGCCCCTCGTCGAAACCGTAACAACAACTTCTGATCCTAACTTTGCTTCCAGGCCGGCTTTCACTGAGACTATGCCCATGTTCAACTACTACTTCCGCAACCCGTTCGGCACGCAGCGCTGGCACACTGACATGGCCTACGAGCACCAGCCACCAGGATACACGTAAGTCCAGTTTGAAGTATAGCTTGCCGCGTGTTGATCTATTGACTTTATCCTCAGGCACCTGCACAACGACGCTGTTCCCGAGGTTGGCGGCGATACGCTCTGGGCCAGCGGCTACGCAGCGTACGACAAGCTGTCGCCGGCATTCCGCGAGATGATCGACGGGCGCGAGTGCGTATACCGCTCTGCATACAAGTTCCTCGACCGCGACGACCCCGCGACCGGGCCCAAGCTCGTCGAGCGAACGCATCCCATGGTCAGAGTAAGTCCGGCCAGCTGATTCAAAGACAGCAATGTCCGCACAACAGACTATTACTGACACGCGTGGCTTCGCCCATCAGGTGCACCCCGTGACGGGCTGGAAGTCTCTGTACGTTAACCGCGCCATGACGCTGCGCATTGTTGGACTAGACCAGGGCGAGAGTGATGCCATCCTGAACTATCTGTTCAGCGTCTACGAGGGCAACGTCGACATCCAGTGTCGCTTCAGGTGGACGCCGGGGACCTCGGCCATTTGGGACAACCGGTAAGTGTAGCATCGAACAAAGCGCGTGCTGAGTCGTGAACTGACACCCAAGCAGCGTCACCATGCACAGTGCGGCGTGGGATTACGAAGGAAAGGGCAAGCGACACGGCACCCGGGTTTCCAGTCTTGCAGAGAAGCCGTTTTATGACCCCAAGGCCACCAGCAGACGACGTGCTCTGGGAATCGCCGGCCCCAAGGAGTACTAGATGCCTTCGGTTCTTAACCATGTAGTAGCCTAGCCTTAGTCGGTGCTTCTTGCCTTTCATCAAATCTAATGACTCTCTTTCTGCTCGAACACCAAGTGTCCATTGTATAAAGATCTAGGTCCCTAGTCTTAAGAGATAGCCGGCCCGTCTACCAAGGGATCGCGGGTATATCGAAGCCCAAGTCACAAGACTATGGCGTAGCGTAATGTCGGTGCGGGTACGCGACAGAATCAGGGAGTCACTTCCCTTAAGCAGTCCACCGCCATCTTGACTACTACGGCTTCCGGAACCATCGGGACATTGAACCAAAGAGATCCGGTCTTGTCAGAATCATGCCATGTCTGCGCGCCGGTCTCGGGCAATTCGCTTTGGATTCTTGCGACGTGTCGCTTGGTCGGTCGTTCAAAGTTCACATATCATAGCCCATAGCAGATCGTCCACACAGCTGGCGTTTCAACGAGCGGGAGTTATGCAGATTCGCAATCAGCTGTCGCTCTCTGGGTTTTCTTGAATCGTGATCGAGACGGCGTGCTTAGGCTTAGTATCGTTTGCTGGATCTTGCTGTCGAGTTCTGATACCAGGGGTGGGATATATACGCGCTTATGCCTGGTACACCAGGACGATCGTGGCAAGCTGTCCAGGTTGCAAAATAGAGAGTTGCTATCAGGTTGCCGGTGTATTGTCCACAACATCGAGGTCCTGGGATGTTCTCGCAGTGGGGCAGAGGCCTGATGCTGCGCCGCACGGGCCATTTGGAGAATTCACTAACCAGCCTTGAATCTTGTAGTGATGTCTTTCGTCAAACACACAATTGTCTGTTTATAGGTAGCCTTGGGATGTCAGGATTGTACGTAAGAGATGAAAGCAGCAGAGACTACTTATGCAAAGCGTTGTCTTTTTTTACAATGTTTTAAGCAACTACGTAAGATATGTAGCTACGGAAGCAAAGATGCAAGTAATTATGCACATAACACAAGAGGTCTAACTAGTGGAATAACTTTACCTTTCATTTTAAGTATTTACTTATGTAGTTAACAGGTAGCTTATTAAATATTTATGCACTGTTTCTAAAGACTTTCACGAGCTGCTTAAAAGCATAGAGGATACACATAGTTTTACGAAAAGAGAAAAGTCCAAACACAAAAGGGGTCAACATATAAGAAATAGAATATAGAATACAATCCAAGCAAACTTCACTATAGTTGCTTACAACCTAAGCTACGCCTAACACCATTCTTCTCGATATATGAACGAGTATGCAACCGAGCCTTCCATAAATCCTGAAATGTGCAGAAGATGATGATGACGTTTAGAGGCCGAGGATAGAGTCGGGGATCTCCTTGGCCTTCTCCCACATCTTCTTGGCATCGAACTTGTCGCAAGCATCGCCCTTTGCGAGATGCTCCTTGATGTATTTCTCGTAGTCGTTGGCTGACTTGCCCTGCTTGAAGAGCATCTTGCCGACCTTGAGCAGGACCGCGCTGGCCGACTCGGCAGCGCGGACGCCGTTCACGCTCGTCAGGATCTTGGCGGCGTCCTCGAAGGCCTTGGTCCAGACGGCACAGGTGACCTGGCCAAGGGCGGGGACTGTAAAGTTCTGGGTTAGCATAATCATATGACATGCAAAGTCACGACATAAAAGAAAAGGGGGTGGTACAGCGGGGAGATAAGGGGTTACTCACGTGCACTCACGAAGGCGTCACCGGCCCAGTTGATGATGGGCAGATCGCACTCGCACTTGCCCTCGACGTAGTCGTTCTTCTTGGGGTCGGTCCACACCTTGGTGTCGTGGCCGATGCAGCTGACGCTGTGCGTCTTGCCGTCCTTGGCGATATCCTTGAGCTTGCCGCACTTGGGCTCGCACAAGTCCATGAAGTTGTCGTAGGACACTCTGCCCTTCGTGTAGACGCGGCACATGCCCTGCTCCTTCAACCAGGTCGTCTCCAAGTCGTAGGCCGTCTGCGGCATGTTTTCCCGGGCCTCAAGGCCTGCGATGCCGGCGGCATTCTCGCGGCCGATGGCGGCTCCTGAGACGGAGCTGGTGGCGGCGAGGAGAAGGGTGGCGGCGGCGAACTTCATTTTGAATAAGCGGAATGGGATATCTGGATATGGAGTTGGATCTTTGAGGATCTAGGAAGGTCTGCTGGGGGATGCTGTTGATGGTGATCAAGAAAGAGAGAAGGTAATTACAGCAGGCCATTCTTCACCTTTTTATATACCCAACTGAATTCCATTCATACTGCGTGGCTGCCTGTCTTGCATCTTAATTTGGTAAATCTCACCATCTTACTCTGCCCCCACGGCTTCTGTTGATGATTCTCTATCCGACATCATAGGCAGGAGCTTGTATGGTCTAGGGTGCATCAGGCTGGTGTTTGTGGCTCTGTGGACGTTGCCAAGGATAGTAAGATCCTGTGTATCCAAAAATTACTTAATGAATGGGTTTAATCTGGGGTCGGCTGTGTACTGCTCGTAAGCGCTTGGCGGCGTCTTCTCTTAACTCATTATTCTTGGGTCGAGAATATATAAATAGCTTGGCAAAACCGGGTCCTATCACTACAACAGCGGGAGCACTGCGCCTCGAATGACCAGTCAGACAGATCCTTAGTACATACAGTTCACTCTACAGCTCAATCAAGAAGACATTAAAATACAAGCGATGGCGAAGGATTCGGGATTCAGTCTAAAAGATGACTTTATATGCCGATCAGCTTATCTTTTAAGAAAGTGAAACGACCAGCGGCATATTTGGTATATTCCGGACAGTGCCATGGATTAGTTAGATCCTGCCCATGGAACTTATATTTTCGCAGCATCAGCTCAGCCTCTGCGGGCACCTTTTTCCCCACTGGGCATTCTTCACAACGACTCTTCAACCACTCGGAATTGATTGAATTGGTAGGCCTTGCTCAACAAACCTCGGTCAGGTCAAAAGGTACAGAGTTGGTTGATGGTAAAGGAAGCAAAGCTACCTCGTACTGGTAGCGGATAACAGCCAAAATGGTCAAGTTGAGTGGACACTGGCGCCAAACAGTCGGGAACGGTGCTCCGAAGAAATCGGGCCGGAGCGCGGTGCTGTGTTACATAAATATCTACGGTTAAATTGTGGTACCATACTCGTAGTTGATATCAGAATGGTTGTAATGTTTTCTTTCACCGTGGCTGGCGATGGTGTATATCAATGGAATTCGATGAGTTGGTGTGGTTCTCTCTATCTTCGAGCAAGCACATGTGCACCACCATCTCAGGCCGGATACTTGCATAAACCCAAATCGATCATCCACCATGCAACTCGCGAGGTCTCGGACATCGGGTCGGTCAGTCAAGCTGTCAATGGCGCCAGTAATTTGCTTATCGCGCAACAGTTGATCCATTGCACCTCCAACAATCCCCTCACTTATTTTAGATATTGACAGACATATCTCAGCATCGAGGGTACGCGCTGGTGGCTGACTTGCATCTCGGTGGATATTTTTGGGTTTTCTTCAGTTTATGCGCAAGCATGGCGTGGCCTTATTCGTTCGATTCAATAAGCGACGCTGGAAAACACGCCCGGCGTCAATCACTGGATAGATACGGCGCCTATGCCCAACTTTCTACTCTAGTGCCCATTGCCGTCGCTCTGATCCTGAAGCTCGCTGTTTGGCTATTTAGGGGTAGATCGTCTCAGCGCATTGCCTACGACGCGGTGCCGACTTCGCCAGGAGCCAAATACTCTAGAGAGAGCACCACCACTGGCTCTGTGACTCGAGCCTGGCGTCGCCTCTCCTGGTATCTTGGGGATGACATTTTTTTCGCTGGGGTGAATTGGGGCCGAAGAGACCAGTTCATATTTGGCGGTCTTTGGGCGCTGTGGCTTGTGTTCCTGTGCTTCATCGGCGCCGGCAATGGTATGTGAGAGAGAGAGAGTCGGTCGCCCATACATACAGTCATGCGAAACTAACACTTCGACCAGACTATAACCACCTAGCTAAGAAGTTTGCCGCCATTGGGTGCTCTCAGTTCCCCATCCAGTACCTGTTGTCTTTGAAGTACCTGAATCCTGTTGCCTATGCCTTTCGTTCCTCTCATGAAGAAGTCAACCGGTGGCATCGAACCCTGGGCCGGATCATCTACTTCCTTCTCGCTGCCCATGCGGCGCTTTACTCGAATAAGTTCATTCAGTTGGGGATTGTGCAGAAGATGAGTGGCGATACAACTGTGTTACTGGGGTTAGTCGGCATTATCAGCATGATACTTCTGAACACAACGGCGTTGGCTGCGGTGCGCAAGTATTCCTATCGAGTCTTTTTTGCTACTCATCTTACGGTTGCCATGACTCTGCCGGTTGTCATATTCTTCCATGTGCACCATGCGAGGCTGTACATGATCGAAGCCTTGGCGGTTATACTGGTTGACATCGGCGTCCGCAAGTTCTACACCGTTACCGCACAGGCTTCATTGCAGTCGATTCCGGGCACAAATCTGGTTAAAATCACTGCCAAAGTGTCGCCTGAGATGGCAGTGCAGTTCAAGGAAAGCCCCGGCGCGCATGCCTATGTGAACATTCCCCCAACATCACGCCCGAGTGCAAATCCGCTCTCGCCGTCGAACATGGTTTTTGAGTCCATCTACAGCCCGTTCACCGTTGCTGGGGTCAGCGAAGACTCGGGAGAGCTCACCCTTGTTGCGCGTCAGCTACAGGGACCCATGACACAGAATTTTGGCCGACTTGCCAGCATGGGCACATCAGATACAAGAGTTCCGTTATGTCTCGAGGGCCCTTATGGTGCCGCGAGGTATTTCCCCCAATTCATTGGCGTAAAATACGATCGAGTGCTCCTCTTTGCGGGAGGCGTCGGTGCAACGTTTACGCTACCCATATATCATTACCTCAGTCGGGAGCATCCTTTGACCCGCACTGAAATGATCTGGGCCGTCCGGCAACCGGGCGAGGCCACTTGGACAGCCTCGGAATCTGAGAAGAGCATCATGGACGATGACCGAGTCCACCTCTTCCTCACCGGGAATGTTCTCGAACCGAATGGCAATGGCCATGCTGGCAACTCAAACGGGGCCGCCGGTGACATTGAATTGGACAATATGCAACCGGATCACAGACACGCCAAGCACGCTGCTTTTGGCAACCATAGACGGCCTGACCTGAAGAAGATCGTTGACGATGCATTTAGACAAGGCATTGAAGACCGGGTAGCCATTCTGGTGTGCGGGCCAGATGCCATGGCTCGGGAACTGCGAGAATACGTGGGTGCCTGGGCGGAAAAGGGGAGAGAAATCTGGTGGCATAACGAGGGGTTTAGCTGGTGATGCTCAGCGGCCTTTCTTGCAAGCCGACGAAAAATAGTGCAGTATTAATGCGATTCTCCAAGCTCTAACCATCTTACCTAAACACCGTTAAGCCCGCAAACTTAACTCCGCTCAGCGGTTGTGACCACCCATGTTCAACACGGCAGTCGTCAAGTGTTTCGACCTTGCAAGTCCAGGGGATTAATTGCATGATTTCAACAAGACTTTATAAGACTATATCAACATGTCCTTCCAATTCATCGACTCCAGGAAAGTAGGGCGCAATGAGCGGCGACTGATTCGGTCACACGTTAGTAAGTTGGCTCTCGAGATGTCGCGGCTGTCACGGGGTTTATCTCATTCCTATTCCTGGGTCATATATATATATATATATATACCTTTCCCCTACCTGTTCCTGTCTATGTCCCCAATTGCTAACGCTGAGCGCCGGATCTCAGTGAAGGGCAAGAACGCTGGGAAGGTGCTTCCACCCAGGAAGAGACACCCTGGCACGACGCCGGTGAAGCGTGCCTTGGACTCAGATCCCTCTTCAACCAACACCATAGACCCGCGACTCATGGTGCACGGCGAGACGAGGATATTGGGATTGATTAATCTGTACTGGTCCGACCTCTCGCTGATCTCATCGGCTCATGAATTAACTCCCCAGTCACGGGCACTGATCAATCGATGTATGGCCAACCAGCTTTCAATGCCACACACACACTTGTATTCACGGTTTCGCAGGGTTCGCGTTCGTGGCTGAGGCCCTGTACCCGGCGGATTTCTGCCAGAAATACGATTTGATTGACACAGTATGGTTCCGTCTTGCTCTTCAAGATGAAGCATGTGAGTTAAACACGCTCCATGCAGCCGGATTCATACTCATGTTATCAGACTGCCATCTCATGCTGGCCATGTCAGCATCCCTGGAGGTACAGTCCCATGCTTCCATTGGTTCTCGGTATGGCAGTAATTAATTGAGCATTTCCAGGCTGGACGTCGAATTCGCACTCCATACCGGCTCAGCCATTCACTTCTGCGGTGATAACGTCCCAAACAGCATTGTGTTAGACGAGCTCCGAAGAGCCCGCGACACAGGCCAACGACACAACATCCTTCAGTGGTTTAGCGATACCTCGGCGGGCCTCGTGGATATCGTTCTTGACGTGGTAAATTTCACGGACTTGCTTAATACCCGATCAAGTAATAACAAACTCTTCGCCTTGGATTACACCGACGCCCTCTTGGTACTCTCCAGCTCCCTGCTCCAAGTGGCGCCAGTGGTCGGAGAGCTTCCCCGAGGCCTCGATAATCTCGTGCACAAGTCGCTACTCGCATACATGACCACGTTCCGCCCGGAGTACGGACGGCGCCTAGCGAAGTATGACCTCTTGGGCAAGGAATTGAGATCTAGCGCCCGAGCATTTAAGCCCGGCACCGCCGTAGACTACGAGCTGCTGCTTTGGTGCCTGTTCTGCGGAGGGATCCAAGCCTTCGACGAAAGCGAGGATGAGTGGTTATTACCGATGATGACGCGTGCCTGTGAGCATCTAAGCATTCAAACCTGGGAAGAAGCCCGGAGTGTGCTGAGAAAGCTTGCTTGGATCCCATCGATCCATGATGAAGCTGGTGCGGTCCTATGGAGGTCACTTGGAAGGAACAGCCATCAGAAACCTCGGGATATCTTGAGAGTTCATGAATAAGCCGTATTAGCTAGCATCTCGAATCGGTTATACCGCCAGCGCTAGTTGATAGAATGACGGCATGAAATCGTCCATGATGAACATCTGCATTGCCAAGACATGGTGTCCCGATTAGGAAGCCAATCTCTGATTGGTCCGGTGGCTTACTGGGCGATGGAGGTGGAGGTCACGCCGCCTCCGCTGGCTTGGAGCTATGGCGACGAGGTTCTATACAGCTCACATTGTTGGTTCATCATACGATTCTGATACATCACTAAGAGATCTTTTCGGGGTTTACGGACATTGAATACCTCCATGATAGCGATGCAAACCAGTCCCCTCCCACCGATCCTCATCGGAACCGCCTTTATTGGCTTGGACAGGGGACATTCATGTTTACGAAATTCGACCCCCCAGCGACTAAGACTGGCATGTAGACGGATATAAGTCACCCAATGAATCCAGACTCGTCTATTTAAATCGTCCCGTTCCTTGTTCAATTTTCAAGTTTCTATCCAGGTTCTCCAGTTTCCCAATTTCCTTTTTCAGTCGCCAAACTGTTGTAACGCCAGACTGATAACCTTGGGTAGCCCGACTTATTAGCACAATGTCGGCGTTCGAGCTTTTACAAGAACAATGGGCTACCCTGCCCCTCTCCGTCTCTCCTGAACTCTGTTCCGGAAAAACCTACATCGTGACCGGAAGCAACATCGGCCTGGGCTTGGAGACGGCCAAGCACCTCGTCCGCGCCTCGGCGGGCCGCGTCATCCTCGCCGTCCGGTCCGCATCCTCGGGCGAAAAGGCGCGGCAGGAGATCGAGGCCGAGACCGGCCGCAAGGGCGTCGCTGAGGTCTGGAGCCTCGACCTGGCCTCGTATGACTCTGTCCGGGCCTTCGCGAAGCGGGCGTCGGACGAGCTCGACCGCCTCGACGCCCTCGTCGAGAACGCCGCAGTCTATCTGGACCAATGGTCCACTGTGGCGACCGGTGTTGCGGGTGATGGAGAGGGCCAACAGGCGAATAAGGAGGAGGAGACCTCGGTCGTCGTTAACGTCATAGCGACGTTCTTACTTGGTCTGCTGCTGCTGCCCAAGCTCGTGGACACGGCCAGGCGCTTTCCCGAGAGCAGCAAGCCCCGCCTGGTCATCGTGGTCAGCCAGCTGGCTTTCACAGTCCCAGACGACTTGGACAGTATCAAAACTGATGTCCTTGACAGCCTGAACGACCAGAAAAAGGCCATCATGCGGAACCGGTAAGTGATCAGGCCTTTAACTACCTATCCTTTCTCCCGTTCCTGCCATTATCAATGACTACTATGGGGTTTACCGTCAAAAGAAGAAAGGGGGCATCGGCTGACCGTGAAAATGGTCTGCTGTGCTGTAGATACGCTCTCACGAAGCTGGTACAGATCCCCATCGTGTGCAGGCTCGCGCGCCTCTACCCGCCGGAGAGAACGGGCGTAGTCATCAATATGATCAACCCGGGCCTCTGCAGGACCGGTCTCGCCCGGCACTCCGCCTGGTACTACCAGATCTATATAGAGATCATGCGCGTAATCATGAGGGCGAGAACGGCCGAGGAGGGGAGCCGGACGATCCTGTACGGCGTCGCCGCCGGAGAGGAGACCCACGGGAAGTTCCTCTCGGGATGCGAGATTAAGGAGTAAGTCTTGTCGCCGTCTTGTATTTTATTCAACATACGTGACTCTACTTACCTGCCCGTCTCTCTCTCCTCCATTCTCTCATCTCCCTTCCCTTTCTCTACCGGTCCTCCTATAACTATCGTCCCCTTTTTCATGATATATGAATGGAGCGAATGCTGACTAAATCGTGACTTGTGAAGTGCATGGGTCCCGGATTGGCTCAAGAATGAGGATGGGGAACGCGTGGAGGACCAGATCTGGAAAGAGCTGGTTGGGCGGTTGGAGGAGATTCACCCAGGCTGTATTCCAACGTTTTCTTGAATCAAGGTTCATCTCTCTGGATGTCGTCTCTGCACTCCATCTCTAGCTTGCCCTTTCAGTCTCCTTTCCGTCACTGCGTATCCAGCCCCTATTCCTGAACTCTGCAACTGTTTACGGCAATAGGTAAAGTATCTTACCCGAAAAGATATTTTTCTTTTTACTTGATAAATTGACAAAGGCAAAGTAAAACCCATCGATAGATTATATTGAAGCTATGGATGACTTCATTACGTCCTAGTTTGGTATATTCCACTGTGATATAACGTAGGTGGGACGCCATATTCGCGAAGGTCATGGTCGGCCACAACCAGCATATCATTATAAGATGCTACTAAGCTATTATACCGGACAAAGAAGCTACTCGTGGTTGGTCGCCATAAATGTCCAGGGATTGAGAGACCAATATTTCGGGCATTAATCCTTGCCTTCGGCATTGTGGTCGCGCGAATTCATGAGCTTCCTTCTGGTAGTGGCCATGGCGCCGGCCGGAAGAAAAGGGGGACGTGAGTTTGGCAAACAATCTTCATTATACATTAAGTAATATCCATGAAAAGTTTGCGAACTACACAATGAGTCATGAATTGCTAATAAAAGGAACAAGCAAACTAGACTCTTATGCCAGCTTACCCTGCAATCAATCTGTGACGGATAGCCCATGCCTCACCCACAGCAAGTAAGCCGAAGCAAACGGTACAAGGCGTTTACACAAGTTGATGTAGGGCCCTCATCGGCTGCAAGAACCGCCTGGTGCGCAACTAGGTGCGGCCTCGGAGCCTTTGCCCATTCCCAGCGAGGACGGAGCCCCTCCCCCCCTGTCTTTCTTCCTTGGCCTTGATGAAGGCTTCCAGGAAGGCCTGCTCATCCTGCGCCCCCTCGATAACATACTTTCCCTGCAACACGAAGTAGGGAACCCCCTTCATCCGCACCTCCTCCCTGGCCCACCGCGCCACCTCGTCCACTTCGTCAGCCCCCTCGCCACTGTCCAGCCAGTCCAGCATCTCCTCGCGACGACCCAGCCCGGCCTTCTCCCCCACGTCTGCCAACATGCCGCGGCTCGTGATATCGGCATCGCCCTCGAGGAAGTCGTGAAGGAGCTGCATGACCACTCGATCCTGCAGTCCCGCCGCCGCCACGTCTGCGTCTCCTCCGTTCCTCCCCTTCTCCCCCCTTTCCTTCTCCTCCTTGCCCCCCGCGAGCGCGTGCCGCACCGTCCAGGGAAACCCCGGCACACCCGGCTGCATATAGAAGGCGTGCCAGGCCACGGCGAAGGTGTCGTGGCGGCGGCCTGGGTAGACTTTCTGGTAGAGGGATGTGGCTCTGTCCAGGCGGATCTTGCCCAAGTAGCACTACCTGCGCTCGAATTCTCTGGCCAGTAACTATCTTGCATCAAAGTGATTGACACCAATAACACCGATATACAGTGCTGATTTCTTGCGTACTTAAGTACTTACACAAGGTTACACGGGATCCGATGTGATGTCAACAGTGATGTTGCTCATTTTCGCTCAGCATGTCGGCACATAACAGACAATGTTGGGGACGTGTGAGGATTAATGTATCGAAGTTGGAATGGTGGTAGCATTCTGGATAATACGTTGCTGCTTATATTCTGGGAAAGACGTCAAATGTATGCTGAAAGTCTGCTGCAGAGGTGGACGCTGGCTTCTTTCTTTCAGGCCTTGAACCACTGAAAGGCTGTGAGTGAGGGATTTTCAAAATGGGATGGACTTGACTTCACAGTCAATTGAAATGGGAGATGCCTCCAAGGCCATATTTCCAGGTACTTTAGCTTGATGTATCTATACACCTACGAAGATTTGAAGGGTGGCACAACATCGAACCGGAAAGGTCCGTGCACTGAATGCTGACGATCCATTCGTTTTATCGTGCCTGGTCGTCGCGTCTGCCTGCCTGGTTGAAGGGGAACAAGAACAAAGTCGTGTCGCCGTCCACCGCCTCAAAACAAGACTCTGTCAGAATCACTCAGCCCATCTGGCCGAGTGACACAGCATCTGTGGCTTGAGTCTCTTCTTACCTGTTCGGGATCGTCACTTTCGTCGCACTGCCCAGATTGGAAACCTACTTCTGCAACGCGCCGTTCGTTACCAGTGCTTTTCCGCTGCCTAAAAAAAGAAAAGAAAGGAAGAAAACCACCTGCACCGCCTCGAAGCCTCCATCCAGTCTTGAACTTCTTCTTACCTGGGATTCCAAAGATAGGCAACAATAGCGAACCGCGAATGTTGTCTAGGCCTGGTCACACAATACTTTCAACCACTCGGGCTTGACCCTCTCCCGGCCGGATACTCCTTCCGCCTTCACCATGGCAGCCATGCCGCGGAAGTGGGTGCCGCTGCCGGCCTTTGAAAATAACATCCCCGCCTTGATCGTCTCACCCAGTTTCGGCACCAACACATACAAACTGCATCTGTCCGATCTAGCCAACATATGGTCCGAGTCCCTAGACCGAAAGGCTATTTTCTCCCGGAGCATACAGGAGGATACCAGCATTGATCTCACAGAAGGCCCTGATCAGATGACCATACTACTCAACTACCTACAGGCTGCATTTGACACGTCAAGCCCGCAGCACCACCAGACCAAGCTCACTTTAGAAACCGCCCCAAACGGAGGCCTTGTCCTACTCATCACCTGTACTCTTCCAGGTGGCCTGAAACCCCTGAGATGGCCCGTCCATCTCACAAGGCAGTCGCCCGCCTCACTCACTTCGGAGCTTGTGTTCCC
The DNA here is from genome assembly GCA_019976485.1 of Apiospora pterosperma. Lineage (NCBI taxonomy): Eukaryota > Fungi > Ascomycota > Sordariomycetes > Amphisphaeriales > Apiosporaceae > Apiospora > Apiospora pterosperma. The sequence continues at coordinate 2,565,994 of JAFBMP010000011.1, forward strand.
CCTGATCCAGTCACAGCATGCCCGGGCTCATGAGATCGAAAATTTAATCAGCACTCTTCAACAGAAGGATGCCATCATCACCAAGCTGGTGGATAAGCTTGATGCGATGGGCACAGGGCTGGAAGACGTCTTCAACGCCCTGTCCGGGAAGCGCAAGATGACGCGAGTTGCAGCGGATACCAAGGTCAACGGCATTGCTCCGTTCGATGAGTCAAAATGGAGATTGGTAATGGCCCAGGGCATTCCGGCTCCTGGTGATGCAGCATCTCTGGTTAGAGATGTTCTCGGAGGCCCCAATGCTATCCATCTGAAAGATGCTGGAATTAGCACACCTGATGACTTGAATGACTGGTGGGAACACATCGGGCCAGGGCCCGTGTCTGCATTCGTTCAAGACCACGCAGAACCCGTGAAGGATGGAGAGAAAGACCGGGCACAGCAGGAAGCCGAAACTCCCACGGATGACGAGGATGACTTCCAGGTTCAAGCCACACCGCCCCATCTGGCATCCAGGCGGAGGCAACAACAGGCTGCAGTAGATGGCGATGGTACTACCGAGGGCGATGGGTCCGATGTCAGTCCAAGCAGTCGGCCTACGCCCCGCAAGGAGGCGAAGAAGCCCCCTCCGCGGCGGATAGGCACCATAGGCAACAGAGGTGCCTCCCAACAAGCTCAATCGTCTACAGCTAACCAATCGTCGCAAAGCGCCACCGCAGTAGACAACGATAATACAGCATCGGAATCTGATGCCGAGCCGGTGAAACCTTCGCCTAGGAAAGGTCCAGTCAAGAAACTTGGGCTCATCGGAAGGAAGCGAGGATCGACCCCACAGCCTGTCAAATCACCCACCCCGCCTTCGCCGCAACCGTCACGTCAAGACGACGACGCCGCCACGGAATCGGATGATGGGTCCCAGGGGGCAAAATCACCTCCACCTTCTTCACCGCCTAGGCCGGCTCCTTCCCAACGCAAGAAAGGCGGGCTGGGCACGATTGGTGGTAGAGCCAAGACAACAGCCAGGCAGTCACAGTCGCCTTCCCTAGAGCAGAACCACGGCGCTGCGACCGCGAGTGCAACTAATCCCAAGGCTGGCCGGCTGGGAATGATTGGCAAGCGACGTCACGAAGAGCAGGCAAAGCAGAGCAGTTCAAAACACGCAGGGCAAGAACCGCCCGAAGAATCAGAGACGGAAGAGCAGGTAGCCGAGCGCAGGCGAGCCGATCTGGCAAAGGATCTGGAGCGAAAAGCTGCGGCAGCGCCCGCTAAGAAGAAACGGAGGTTCTGATGATGACTCCATAGACAATTTCTCACCAGCTATACCCATCTCGAATAACGCAGTCCTGGTAGACGTGACTAATTCGAATCGTTCCATTTCCTAGTTCATGATTCACTCCAGATGATCGGTGGATATTACGGGGGCAACGTTACCTATTCTACACCCCCTACCAGAGGCCCTTCGTTATGTAGCTTCCCGGTTCCGCAGGAGAGCTGCGGGCGGCCGCCACGTCGGACTCATAGTAGCCCATACTTCTACGGCCACTTGAGTCAACACGCATAGTTACCTCAATAGGCGAATGGGACGGATGGGGCAAGGTCCCTGGAGGCAGTCTGACGTTGCACAGATGCCGTTTACCTAGAGCCAAAAGCCCCTTTCAGCATCTATCAACGTCTTGGAAGGCAACGCGCCGCCCGATGATGCTGGGAGCTGCATGGAAAGAGATCTGAGCCATCACATCGCGATGGACGCTGCTGTGCCACACCACAACGTTGTAACTGCTGTGGTAGGTGAAACACTCAGGCTATGCTATGCAGCAGTGGTGTCTTGGAGGGCGGATGAATGAATGGCGAGTCTCGGTCCAAACTCGCGTCCTGGTTGGCTGGCTGTCTCGGGGGCGGCGGTGTTTACGTTCGTGGTACACAACGTCTCCTCCCTGGCTGAAGGGCGGTGGGCTGGTAATAGTACAATACATGTAGAGGAACGGCACATCGCATACGTTCGAAGGGTCAACGGTAGCGACGTAGATTCCTGCATGTCGCAGTCCAGTCGGGGATATTCTATTGTTCTCTGCAGCACTACCTTTCCCCTCCCCTACCCTCGCCTCCCTCCCTTGTTACCTGCCTGTGACGCCGAATTGGCAGTGAGGTCACATACGCGAGTTACATTCCCCCATCGCCGTTACTATGGGTTTCAAGTCCACGAACGGCCGCGTACTCATACACAAAGTACATGTCTTCACCGCCATCAGCTCACCCACTAAGAAGAGGGCGACGAGTTACAGTGATGGAGGGGCGTATCTTCCCAACATACTACAGCGGGAACTTAAGACGTGTTGCTTCCTTTCCATCTATGATGAGCAGAGCCATAGCGACAGAAACAGCGGCGCCAAATGAGCTAAAGGCTGGATCGAAGTAGCACGCATGCCACGCCACGCAGCACACCACGTGGGTGGCAGCATCTGGTTTCTTGTTGGTGGTACAACGTCGCCCTGGATGAAACGAAAGTGGCTTGTTGATTTTCTAGAGACGGACCCCTTCTCATGAATATCAACCTCCACAATGCACGGTGTTCAGTCCACCTTATTTCCGTTCCTCAGTCGCGTGGTCGGCGTTGGGTGACGCATGGGTTGGCTGGTTGGCTGGCAGGGCTGGCAGGCAGGCTCGGCCAGGGGTCGGTCGTCTTAGCCCCCAGTTCAGGGCGTGCAGCCAGCATTCCTCTTCAGGCTTGGGACGAGTCTTTCTGCCGTAACAGTATTTTCGTGTAACCGCCCCACCAACGGCAATATGAGAATCGATGCCACACGGCGCCTCTACCTCGTATCGATGAGGAGCTTGCAGGCCCATGATCAGCACCTAGTAAGACTTGGCAGCGAAAGACGACAATAGATGAAGGGCACAGAAAGATATGCTAGCAGCCATCTGCGGCTCCCTGATTATTGCGTCTTGCTTGAGTAGACAATAAGTACTTGCATGGGTGACACGCAACGAAGCGTCATTGGTGCGAGAGTTAGCTGCCGCCGCGTCTTTTGATGGGGGCGACGGCAACCTGACAGCATCAGCCTTTTCATGATCTGACATATTTATTACCAGCTGACCTTGTTGTTGTTGTTAGATCCTAATTATAGTAACAGGGCTTAGTGGGTGGAGGAAGGGAGGGGGGAGAGAGAGAGAGCGCGGAGATGAGATGAGCAAGTTAACCTACTTACTTGTCTAACCTAAGTGGTCATCTATCTACATGTAGAGCATCATTCTGATCGGCATGCCGAATGAATCCTGCCCTGGCAGCGTGTTACTTAGTGAATGCTGTATGGCCATGGATATCAGGTTTCGGGACAAGGCTTTCGTGGGCGGGTTCCACCGCAAGTCTTGATGCTCATTATGTTCCCAACCCAGACGTACTCTAAAACCTGCCGACCTTCTCTTTCTTCCCTCAGCATGACGGCTCTCATGACGAACACACAGCTCCCCCAGTTACAGTAACCGAATTCGGGGCCGAGATCTGGCCCAAGGGGTAGGGGACGGAGGGGGTTTGGGTTGCACAGTGAACCTATTGTAGCTATATGCCTGTGGGAGTTCACGCCGGCGTTGGAGGGCGGCTATGGAAACAGGTACACGAATCTTGGGGCCAAAGAGAAGAGCGGATGCAAGGATGTCAGTCAAGATATCTCTCTTGCCCGCAGCCCATAGACACCCCTGACGATGCCATGGCTTCACACTGAGGTCTGGATTTAGAATTCAGCGGCAAGGAAGTACGCAGGCTGTGTAAGTAATCATGTCCATGTCAGATTAGCCGCCAAGTTTGCTTGCGCGAGAACGGTTTGTTTCTCCCTCCGTACTGCAGCATCGCGAACCAGGTTGCATCACTGCGAGATCCCTCCCACAACACAACCTCGATCAGTGACTCCCATCTAGATTGCGCAGAGGGTTATACCTTGTGGAGAATAGACTGTTGCTCACCCGTTCCCAACCTCTCAGCCCTTTCTTGGCATCATACGATGCATGTGATGAAGTACTATTGAACGCAGCGTGGCCGTAAATGGAACATGTTGCGATGCCGTTCCCGAGTCTCTGGTTCGAGCGGAGGAACGAGGTTGCAACAAGACCTCGGGCGCCTACAAGCGACCCCGCTGATATGAAAAGATGTCATTTCTTCATAGCGGCCAAGGAATAAGGCCGTGTTTAGTGATGGCTGCAGCTGTGGGGTTGTGCATTACCGTATACCACCCCTTTCGACAAGCGGGCACTCCAGAAATGGAAGAGACGGGCAGCGCCAAATGAACTTGGCGGGAATAGAACGGGTCTCGGACGGGTGTACATGAACGAAGTCGCGGTCAGGTTAGCTAATTTCACCTACTATAGGCAACCAACTACTACAGAAGCAGTACGGGCAGTATCACCGGCCGCAGCTGCTGGATCAAGGGATGCCGCACACGTGTATGATGCCAGCCAGGCCTTTCTTCATTCTTCATCTGCTGGCTGTCCAAGGTGAGAGCAGCGATAGGGATTATCTGTCAACGGACCGATGACCCCCTCAATCAATGAATGGTATTCCGAAGATATCCCGTACTCGTACGTGTACATACATCCATCTTGACCGCCCCACCCCCCCTTGCCGGATACCCGTGCTGTGCCTCTTTTATTAGGTGTGCCGACCAAGCCTGCCGCGGCGTTCAATGATTTACTGTGGATAACTCTATGGGCATCTTGGCGTCTCTCCGGCTTCACCGCGCCATCTTTCTTCTGTCTTTTCTTTCTTTTTGTCCGTCTGCGTCCCTTCCTCCCCCGCCGGAAGCGCATGCGCACCCATCCACGTGTACCTAGAAAGAAGAGCGCGCCTATGAGCAATCCGTCAGTCACCAAACGAGCCCGAGATTGTTACATGCTACGTAAAGGAACCGTCAGGTCAAGAGGTAACATTTCATTCCCCCGTCCCCACCCATACCATTCCAAGAGATGTTAAACATCAGGGAACGCCAAGACGCCGTTAGGGGTCGCCCCGAGTATTCGGGACGCCAATGGATCACCCCTGTTCTGCTGGGGGCTGACACAGGGACTCGTTGTCATTTGCCACCAAGATGTGATCAGAGGATCCCGGCCCACACTTGACACATACTGGCACCGGCCCAAGATCCGAGGAACGCTTGGACACTAGTGAGAAAGAGGAACAGGAAGAGGATATCGGGGGAGTAAAGAAGAAAGAAAACGAAATGAGAGAAAAAAAAGGAAAAGAAAAACACTAAATAGCCGCTGCAGATTGTTGACTTCACCCACTGCTAATGCTGAAGAGCGGTGGGGGGGACGAAGAAATGACGAAGACACATTTAAAATGCTGTCTGCGAGATCTACATAGATAAAGTGAGAAATAAGTAAGTAAGTAAGTAAGTAATCAGACAAATCATCACCCGCTTACAGTCACTTCTGCATGCTGCCCGGCCCGATGTGTTGGTTCCGACACCCACTCATTATTACCTACTACCCATGACCGTGGTGGACCCTGCCAAATGTGACACATTTTATTTAATCCATGCCTTAGTTTCCCTTCCTTGGTAATCGTGCAGGAATACAAGAATGGCCATGGCAAAACAGAGTGGAAATCACGAAACAGAAGAAGGAATAGTCAGGAAGATAAGAGAAATTCAAGCGAGTGGCCTCCCATCATGATTGGTTGGGTATCTCTAGGTACATATTGCTATTACAGTGACGGGACAGAGCCAGAAGCAGAGCCGTCACTCTTCTTGTGTCTAAATGAGTACTCGAGGATCCGGGCAACGAAAGAAAGAGAGTATAGCAGAAGAAGAAGAAGAAGAAGAAGAAGAAGAAGAAGGAGAAGGAGAAGGAGAAGGAACAGAACAAACATGACACCAAAACGGGGAAAACCCGGGATCGTTAATGATTCAAGCGACGATGATGCTATAGCCTTTTCGCATATCGGCAGATGAGGCAAGGGTAAGTAAGGCAAGATGGAAGGGGGTGTGTGGGAGGGCAGGAGGACGAGAAAGGAGCAGCCAGCAAGCCAGCGTCTCATCTGGACAACACAAAAGCGGCAATCGAGTCGCCGTGGTCGCGTCACTTCCGCAGCGGCCGGGTATCCTGCATAATCCGACCCAGATCCAGGTAGCCGATATCCAGAGTAGAGATCTCGCATCCAGAGTAGCAGTAGAGGAGGTTAGGTACTGGTTTCAACAGGGCCGCCGTTTGCAGTCCAGGTCTGCCAAGCAACCCGATGGACGAATGGCAGGGGGGGTCCTAGATTCGAGAAAAGCTGATAAGTGATAGCAGAGGCCACCAACGGTGTTGCAGCGCGGGTTGGACCGGAACCTTTCCCCCGTCCAGTCTCCAGTCGTCAGGTCGAGCTTCAGGTTCGGGGTCGAGGTTTCCCACCAGCGAGCGAATCGGAAACCGAGAAGCGGGTGATGGGGAGGGAACACCTTATTCAGTGGGAATCGAGATAGACTTGGAGAGTCCACCTGGTTCATTTGCAATTCAATACGCCCCTCCCCGTGTCCCCTCTCCCCGTGTCCCCTCTCCCCGTTCCTCCCTACCTCCTCCCCCTCCCCACGCCAATTTCCAACAGAGAGTCCCTCTTCTTTTCCCATCCAGGCTAGGCTAGGCCAGGCTGGCATGGGAAGATGCCGCGGAAGTGGAAGTGTGATGCCGTCGTGCCAATGGGAGCGGAGCGGAGAACCGGCCTGGGGATGGGAGGGGGGCCAGAGGGACAACAGAGAAAGTGTTCAAAAGATACATACTCTCAGAAGAAAGTACTCGCTCGCACTCCTCCTTGTAGCGGCGCGTTGTTGATTGGCTGAACATGAGGCATGTAAGTGGAGAGATCGACTATAGCCAAGCCTTTTTCCAAGCTAAGCATCCTTGTCCTTGTCGACGTTATTCTGACCCTCCTCATCGCAACTGCCTCGAACCTCTTCGCTATCCTCTATCTGTCTCTCTCTGTCTCTCTCTCTCTCTGTCTCTCGCTCGCTCTCTCTGGCTCTCGGAACCTCCCAGAATCGCCCCATTGAGTCGTCTGCGCTTCCCGTCCCGGCATGAGCCCAGGCATGCCTGCTAATGCAAGAACCGCTTTCGTTTGACTCGGCTATGGATGAGGACTGTATGTATGTAACTTGGGAGACAAGAAACCCCCCTCCCCCCAAAAAAAGAGGAGGCCTGAAGTAGGTAAATGTGTTCCCCGCCCGCTAATGACCCGAGAAGTCGGCGACGATGCTTTCTAGTAAAAGACTATGCCATGATATGCCATGCCATGCCGTGCCATTCCCATCCCCCTTTTTCCTTTTTGGTTCGCCCTCACTGGGACCCCTCCCAAGATCCAAAATGCTAGTAACCAACGCCTGCTGCTTGAGCTTGTAGAAATAGAGAGAGAAGTAGGAGAAAGGAAAATAGAATAGGATTACTAGGTTATTACTGCAGCTCCCCTCTTCCCCCCTCCCCCCACCAGCCTGTCATCCCTATCCCTGGCAGCTGCCATACAACCAATGAGAATAACTCATCTGGCATGCTCAGCCCAGCGGCAGAAGGGAAGCGAGTGCGGGCAGGGAAGGTTGCAAACGAACGAGTGCTGGTGGTTTTCTGTTGCTTTTTTTTTTTTTTTTTTTGCTTTTTCTTATTTTTCCTTTTTTCACCCCCTGCCTGCCCGCCCACCACAACTACCACCCACGCACCCAGAACCCCGGTTTTTCTTTTTATGACTGGGCGTTCTCGATCCACCCTTGGCCGTTGGTTCGGTAGGGCAGAGTAGCGGGGCGCACCGGGTTCTCTGGCGTCCCTTCACCAATCTCGTTGGTGAAGACGTTGGTGTACACGCTGTGAATGGCCGAAGACGACGATGACGACGTCACCGGGGGCTCATAGATGCTTGTCGCATGCTCCACTTTGTAATGGCTCTCTGGTCGTTGATGGAAAGGGAGAGGCTGGTGCTGCTGGTCTTGCTGGGAGTACGCAGCGTCGGCTTCGTGGTGCCCATGGTGGTACGGCTGCTGCAAGGCTTGGCTCGCCAGCAACGGTTGCTGTTGGTAGTAGCCCTGTCCGCTTCCGATGCTGGCCATGGCCGAGGTCATCGGCGGGTACTGGAGAAGGCTGCCCTCGGAAGATTCCGATCCATCATGATGTGACATTGACCGCGCATAATAGGCCCCGGGAACAGGAGGGCGGTCAGCATCCATATAAGCAGGGCCATGTACTCGCGATTGGTAATAGGCCATGTTGTCATGAGTTTGCTGATGGTTGTACGTGCCTCTGTTGCTGCCGCCGTAATGCTGATTCTGAAAGACGGCTGCCTGTTTCTCCAGGAGGGCGCGCCTTTGCGCCGCCTTGGCTCTGCTGGCGGCCAGCCCGCCTTTGCGCCCCGACTCTGCTCGGGCTGAGACGGTGCCCTTCGGGTTGCGTGAGCGGGACGAGCGCGCCTTCTTCGGCTTATCTTTATCGATGCGATAGCGTGTCGTGCTCTTCACTTCTTTCACGCGGGCCTCGCTCGTCAGCATCCACCCGTTAGACTTCTTCTTTGACACTCCCCCTAAATGCCTTCCGGGATGCTGTACGAATGCCTATGTGTTTCCAAAGGTTCCGGACGGTTAGTTACCAGCACAACGTGAAATTGGTATGGGCAAAGTGGGGAGAAAAAGAAATATTTATCTGCATAGCTTGTTATCTAAATAAACCGCTGTACTTACCCCATTCATACTCAGATTGTGCCGAATGCTGTTCTGCCAGCCAGTAGTAAACGGGTTGGTCTTGGTGGTGTTTTCGCGGAACCATGTGTATAGCTGTTGTACTGTCATGGAACACCTTGGGTGTTCCATTAATGCTTTCTGTATTAGCATCGCATAGGACGGGCCATTGGATTTCGGCTCTTCTTTAGACACCTTGCAGTCATCTGGTTGATCGGGGTGAGGGGTGTCGCCACCACCACCTCCTTGCCTATCCGGGTAGGAGTTCCTGTACTCATGTTGGACTAGCGGCGAATCTACAGACATGGCCGAATCCGTGTGGTCTGGTGCCATTTCTGGTGCTTCCTGGCCCATGGTTGTGCCCGGATCATGTTTGTAGTCGCCAGGTAGCGGGGTGTTATAGACCGAGTAGGAGCACGTTTCCATCGGCTGCGTTGAGAAAGACTCCTCTGTGGCAATAGTGGGCTGTGGTCCTCCGTAAGGCGGGAATTCCGGGTCTTTCGTGAGATAGAAGCCCGGTGTGTAGTTAAGCTGCTGTATGTCCGGGGATGACCAGCTTCTCGGGCTCGTGTCGGATGACCTGGCGGAGAGAGCAGGAACACGGCCTACACCACAGGAACCGGGCGATCCCTGGTAGCTATACTCTTCGTGGTCCACGCCAGCGGTACTAGGTGGCGTGTCCAGCATGCTAGAAGTAGAAGGCGACGCAGAGTGGATTTCTGGGTACGTTTGAATAGCCGCAGCGGTGTTAAGGGTAGGTAAGATATGAGGCGGGTGCTGTTGCTGTTGGACGGTTTCAGCAGCATCCAAGGGTGGAGATGGAGTGTAGAAGCTGCCTAGATTGGGGAGGTCACCGTCCAGTGATTGCGTCGTGCAAAGCCGCCTTGGATTTCCAGTGGAGTCCGAAGTGGGAGACGAAGTGTAGTTGACGGGTATGCCGTCGCAAAGGCTGGAGCTCATCGCGGAGTAGACTACGACCATGGCAAACCGCTGTATTGGTTCTTGCCTGATCCAGACCTTTGCTCGCTGGGACGGGAGGAATGCGAAACGAGATGCTAATGCAACAAGCGAGATCACGGGCCGCCGAACAGGAATAAGGAGTAGGCCAAGAAGCGTCAAACAAGCCGACTGAGACCAGCAACAACGGCGGCGGCGGCAGCAGCAGCAGCGAAGGATATGGTGGACAAGTGGTGGTGCGTATTGGTTGGTGTTTGGGTTATTCCTATGTACGAGAACAGTCGATGTCGAGTGATTTGAAGACAATGCAGCCACCTGAGACCACACAGCGAGTAGTTGGGATACTCGAGTGAATATGAAGAAAAGTCAAGACAGAGAAATCAACGCACAAAAAGACAGCCAAGTAACAATAAGAAGAGGGTAGGTAGGGCGGGTTAATGCTTCCTTCCAGACGGCGACTTGCTTGGCCTTATGGGTCGTTGTTCAACGTCTCGAGGCCAGAAATTAAATTATAGGGCCAGGTCTAAGCTGCTGGTCAAGACCGTGCTCTCGTCTGTTCTGCTCCTTTGATGAAATTATGAATATGGTTGGAACCCAGAGGTCAGTAACAAGGGTGGTAAGTCCGCAAAGGGCAAGGGTACTGGGAGGACGGAGCCACTCATCACATATGCGCGAGAGATCAGGTCCCTAATAGGTATAGAGTGGGAGAGAGAGAGAGAGCAAGGGAAGATACCACAGTGACCCTGGCCCGACAAGGGGGGCCTGGAAGGGTGGTGGGCAGGGATCGGCTGCTAGACAGATGCGCCTAGATGCGCCAGGAGAAGATCAAGGCGGATTGGGCAAGATGCGCCAAGACCTGCCCTCATAGGCTGGAAGGTGGGGAGTGGGAGAGAAGAACGAGAAGAACAAGTGAACAGGCAGAAGAAGAGGTACCGGGCCAACCTAACTGTTGCCAACGCACGAGTTGGTTGGAAAGAAAGCTTGAACAACCCTGTTCGAATTCGGCGAGTGCGTTGCGTGCTTGTGATATGGTATGATATGGTGCGTGCAAGGCTTTCTGTTGTTGTGTAAGTGTAAAGAAGTAGCCAAGTATGGGTACACTGTAGGGTCTATCAGTCTTTGTTGCGTGCGACTGCGGAGCTTTTTCAGTCAGTAAAAGAATACTATACTTGCCCATACGTACCCCCGTACCCAGCCAGCAGAGCAGGTACATGGCAGAATACATCCGTGACAACAAGGTGCATCCACGATGCGTGATGCATGTTTTGCTCTCTGGCCATGTTGCAAACGACATCTCGCAGTCAGTGTGTAGGGTCATATGAAATGTTGGGATATTTTAGACTAGCATCCCATCCCACGCACACACAAGTCGACTATACAAGCATACAAAGAGATACACACACACACACACACTCTCTCTCTCTCTCTCTCTCTCTCTCTCTCTCTCTCTCTCTCTCTCTCTTACCCCTCTAGGCAACTTCGGGATATTGTTTCCCGATAGAAGTAGAGGGGGTGTAATCCCTACGGCTACACCACCACAGTTGTTGACTTCTGGGTAACAGACGGTCTGTAACCTGAGAGTGAAGCTGCCCCATAGACATTGTAGTCGTGAGTGTGTACGTTTGTATGTGCGTGTGTGTGTCTGTGTGTCGTCAAGCGGTCGTCGATGCCTCCCAGTGAACAGCAGCTATTGTACCTACCGTACCCACAAGACCATTGTATATGAGAATGTGGCAAGTGGTCTCTGAGATGAGAGGAGTATGTAGGTGAGAGTGACTGTGTAGGAGATATGTGAGCTGCCTAGTTTTGTTCCTTGCCCTCTTCAGTCCTTTCATGCAGGTCATCATGGGCCGCGATTCCGTTCCTTGATGCTACAAGCACTGCAGCGGGAATCCAGGGCACTATGCCGCTCCACTCCCGGTTGCTTGCATGCCAATAGAGCTCTGACAAGACTTCGCCAAATGGAACCAATCAGGGAAACTAGCTGATAGCCCTACTTCTGAGTTCTGATACAACAGCTTGACCGTTATTGAGGGGGGTTGGGGGGACCGTTCAGTGTCCTGTGCATTCATCCATCGAGAAGTGTCCAGATCAGAACGACAGATCATGTCCAAGGTTGGGCGGGACCATCGTGATGCAAGGAACGCTTTCATGGCCACATACGGGAAGAGGGAAGATGGGTTCGAGGAGTATCGCTAGAGAATAATCATCGTATTGTGCTTTCTGAAACATGGCGGAGTCCTGCTTGATTGCTTCCTTGCATAAAACTTGTTTTGCGCAAATACATCCACGTAGCCACTCATAAGCTCAACAACACCAGCTGCTGCAAGACCGCTTGATGAACCGTGACTAGTGCTCCTATACTCAGGCTGTCTGTCAAGTCGTCCGGGACGCTAGAGTCTTGCTAACAAGGCCAGTAGGGCGGTATGGCAAGATGTATTGATGGTGGGCATGGGCCATGTCACAGGCAGCGCTTCCCCAATAAAGCGTGCCACAAGATCAAGGCGGAGCAGAAAAGTAGGCGCCTTACAGGAAACCGAATAGGCCCTCTGAAGTCAATAGCTGCCCGTACCTTGTACGTTACTATGTGACCGCTGCTGGTGTTCCGATCGCTGGAGGCATGCAAGTTGCTGTAGATGTTGGGTCACTTTAGTGAAATGTGGCATGACGGCATGCTTGTCCGCCAGCCACGCAAACATCCGTTTGCTGCAAACCAATGTGTCGAACAGGTAGCCGGACGGATGGATAGTGCAGAGCCAGCACTATTTCCGGTAATAAATCTGAGCAGGGTAAGTCAGTCTATGATCGATCGAAGCTAGAGCAAGTAACTTGAACGTACCTTCTTGAACTGGAAATGAAGCTGTAGAATACCCTGCACGTGTGGGAGGTTAGTAAAGACATGGACTAGGGTTGCAGACAGGCACGCGAGAGAGGAACATGAGGGGCGTTGGCTCGTGGGTGGGTGAAGTGCCCATGACTCAAAGAGGAAGATAGGGACCCGCGCGTCAGGCGGTTGTACAGAGAGAAGGCCATACGATGCCACAGATGGGAGTGACTAGAGAAGACGCGCGACAAGGAAGTCTGCTCGTATCGATACTAGTGAGTAGGAGGTGCATAAAGCAACAGGCCAGTCCCAACACGCGATCCTCGAACTAGTTCGGGGTGTCCTAACCACGTGAAACACCATGCAAGGGAGGAGGTATATTTAGACATGCATACCTTGTCAAAGCTGCTCTTGAAGCCACGCTCTCTCTTGGCGCTGTAGTCCCATTCGCGGTCGACGATTCTAAACGCGATGTCCTCGTACGGTGGGCCGGCGATGAAGCGAATCAAGCAGGTGTCCTCCTCTCCCGCAGGAGCGAAGGACTCGCCCCGCCGCCTGCCGTGTTCCCGGATGATTTTAAAGGTGGGTGCCTTGGTCTTGTCAATGAGGTCAGGGTAGAAGATGTTGAACTTGTAACCCTGCACGACCTTGGGTGGGGGGTTATCATGATCGTAGTGTGTTTGGTTGTACTTGTTCCATTCATAACCCATCTGCACGCGGTTGAAGTAGCGCGGCTTTCGTGGGCGGTACTTGTCGGCCCACTGTGGTTGGTCCGTACCAGGAACAGTCTCTTCGGCCGTGAATATCTCTTCATTCTCGCTGACGCCCCTGGCAACCTCGCGCTCATAGAGAGCCCGTGTCGCCTGAGAGAAGTCCTCGTCACCCGTCGCGGAGAACCTGGCTGTCCCTGGCACACTGGCGGAAGCATTTGTTGTTGGCTCAGTGGCGCCGTCGCTGCCCGCCGGCGCTGGAATGCCCTTTGCAGGCTGCTTGAGAGCTGAGATAACCGTGGCAGGCCCATCCTGTGTGTTTGCTACGGGGGAAGGGCCAGGGGAGGCGGGAGCATCTACCCTGTCTGGGTTCTGCTCACGTAATTGCCGGGCCCTGCTCTCCTTGATTGCTTCGTATACCTTCGTCAGGCGGGCCTTGGCCTTGTAGATCAGCAGGCTTCTAAGCAGCTGCTCCCAGTAATCGGTATCGATCGCCTCGTCTGATTGCAGCTTAGCCTTGATCTGACCCTCGAGCTTCTCCAACTGCTCCAAGGTCTTAGGGCCCAGGATCTTGTCGACATCGGAACTGACAGAGCTGACCGCGCGTTCCTCAGCGCCCATGGGCTTGACCTTGCGCTTACCTTCGGCGCAGAGGGTCTGCAAGGCTGTCCAATAGTCCCGATTCCTTGTGTTTGTCTCAAGCGAGCGATATGAAGTTATTTCCCCTTCGAGCTCATCAAGCTGGGCCTCGGTCAGGCCCTCGATAACCGCAAGCGGGGCAGGCACGTTCATTTCTACATCGCCGTCATGGTCGTCAAAGACATCGCGTTCCTGGTCGATCCATCGCAGGTTGAAGGCAAGTAGATCAATGGGCTTTGCACGAGCCTCGCGCACGCGTATGTCGGCCTTCTTCTTGGACTGCCTTAGGACGAATTTGTCCTCATCGTTCATCCACTTCCTTGAAGCTTCATCCTGGGTCATGTAGGCCATGGTCGGTTTTCTAGGGGGTCGTGCGGGTTGTTTTGTGATCCGAGTATTCGGGTCTCGTCTGGGAGAAGTGATGTCGCCTCGGGGGGGTGACTTGCGACCACCAGCACCATTTATCATAGCTTGTCGGCCTGGATCCATAGCGCGGAGGAATTGAGGATGGATGGATGGATGGAAGAAGTAGACGAGATTAGCAGAAATAGAACTGTTCACATAGCCTGGAAAATTGCTGACGTCTGGTTGTTATTGTTTTTGGTTTTTGGGTGTTTTTACTTTTTAGAATCAATCCCCAAGCCGCCGACGAAGCCTTGCGCGCGCTAATAAGGGTGCTGGGAAGGCTGGGCCATCGGGGGGACCCTTCAACTTCAAGCAGCCCACAGCGGACCCCCTTAGCTTAACCCCGCTGTCGTCGCGCCTAAACGGAGCGAGCGGACATCTCCCGCTCAATTTCATCGACTTCCCCTAAGCTTCGTTTGTTTAGACGAACATCGATACATGGCCACGACCGATCTGAGTCCAGTCATCATCATCCTAGATCCTGAACAAGCCAACGATGGAAACTTGGGAGCTCGTCGTTCGGTAGTGCGACCTCTGAGGACGACCCTTGACCGTCTCCTCTTCCCATTGTTCTCGGTGTGGTCTCATGTGACCAACACGGCATGCAGGGCTACCATAACGCCAATGGGGCTCGTCAGGGGGTGCATATCGCTGCATTCCAGGGGATGAGGCTTATTGTTCAAGGTGTCCAAAAGCAGAATTTGGGATCTGTTGGTGCGTTCTGTTTGTCCGCCCGATAAACTGTTGATATAAGATGCGACAGTTGACCAGACACTCACCCGTCTTGGAATTTAAAACCCATGAAACAGTCTGCGATGCCAGCAGCTGACCCCCGCGCCTTTGAAACTCTGCCAACTTGCCAGAAGAGAACCCGAGTGAGAATTGTTGCCTTGTATAGCCGACCCTGATGGTATCCCAGCGCGTGAAATGGCCGCCGTTGGTCGTCGGACTAATAGTCGTGGTCATAACCTATGGGTACTAAGTAGTGGAATGGTCTATATATCTGATGTCGCTGTACTTAGATGTGCTGCCTCGTCTAAGCTTCATCATTGCGTGAGGTATCGTTGGGCCAGAGTATCTCGTGCTTGGTTTCCTGGCCCCGCCTCGGGGACTAGGCGATGGTAGTTATAGAACCGGCTGCCTAAGGCCTCAGGGTAAAGGAGAGCATGCTGGAGTTTTCTATTTCTTAATACCAGACTCTCACCATCCTGCTCAATGTACAGGCGGGTACTAGTTCCGCGCTCCGAGATCGACCTGTTCATTTTGGGACGGGCCTTAGTGCCCTACCGTCTATCTGGCTGGCCATCTCATTTCCCTTTATAAGTAATAGCCTAGGTCCCTCAACAGTACGGAGCTCTTTCTAGTATGGAAAATACAGTCTCTCGATTTTCCATGCCTCTAGTTGCTGAACTGAGGAAGATTCGGCTAAGCCCCGAGCGCAGCCAGTAAGCAGACTTGTTCCTGAACAAGTAAACCATTGAGTGTATAATGAAGAACATAGTTTTACTGGCTGGTTCTGCAAGCTTGCCATTGAAAAGGCTTGTATCGATCGCTATTGTATCAGGGAGAGCACCCGTACCAACAACGCATGAGCAAACGGGCAGCACCTATGTTGAGTGGCCTTAGATACGAGCAGAGATTTGTCCCCAGAAGTGGTAGTAAGGGCTTTAAGATGAGGTCAAAGGCGCATTAGACACAATATACTAAACCTATACGAAGGTGCCAATGTAGCCACGGGCTCTTGCCGACCAAGAGATATATCTGCTGGTCATCTTCCTGTGGCTCAAAACCAATGCTTCGAACTCTTTTCCCAAAAAGGGGAAGAGGAAAAGTAAAACACAACAGGCTACAGCAATAATGGGTCTATAAACGATTCACTGATTATTTGGATGTTGTGTTTGGAGTTAGATAGCACATGCTATTTACCCAGCTGCGGCCTCCAACCTTCAAGATTCACTAGACACCATCGATTGAACTGAGAGGCTCTCTTCTTATATTGTACCATCTTCAACATGTTAGGCCCCGGAAGGTTCTCAGATTCCAAGGCTTAATTAAACTAGCAGACAAAATTGCGTAGACGGGGTCACCAATAAAGGTGTTCAGAGAGGCGTAAATAGGACTGTTCATCCTTCAACATGTTTGAGGCAGGCATCCATGTAGCCAGTACCTTATGCATTTCAACCCCCAGTAAGTATAAGAACAAGTTGAATCTTATCGCTACAAGGCCATAGACTTCGGCTTGGACGAATGCCTTCCAGAATTGAGGTAACCAAAGCGCGCCTCCTTGGACGTTTTACTCGAAAAGGAGGGACGTCTAAATGAATGTCATCTCTCCTTATCCAGCACCCAGCACAGGAGAATAACAGTAAATCATTCTGTATATACTCGCAATCAATGGAAAGTAATCTCACAATGTTCACTAAATACACCAAGATGCTTCCCAAATCGTCGACACATTGTACGGACCAAAATTGCAGATGGAGCGTAGCAAACGGGGAATCATCACAAATTCGACTCAACCCAACGGGCTTCGTTCTCGCCAAGACACAACGCTGAGCCCATATCCACGAATGATAATGCGCGTCGACCTCCTGACTCATCAAGACAGATAGCACCTAAAAACATCGTCCCTCGCCTTCTATAATATCATTCACCAAAAATCAGGACCACACGGTCTATATCCCACCGGTAAACCCACCGTGAAAGTTTGGAATTCCAGCTGCCGCGGCAGCATCCATCTCGAATCCGCGGATGCTCTGCTGCCAATCCTGCCAGTTGAAGTCCTCATCCATATTAACATCGACGTCATCCGGAAGCGCCACTGGTGCCGTCAGCGCCGGTGCTCCGCCTGAGCTCACGCCCCAGTTCCAGCTAACGTCCGGCCACAGCCATGGCGGGGCATTGTTGTCTATTTGAGGTATAGTCTTCGTGTTATCAGAGTGCGTTGATGTTGGCTGTTGCAACGACTGCGATGACGTAACAGGCGTAAAGGCTTCCCCGGAAAATATGCTGGCTCCAGAGGTGAGCCCAGGGTTTCCGTTGCTGGCATAACCAGACATGGCCCGCGGCGGCTGTGTCATCTGAGGCTGCACTTGCCCAGTAGGCAGCCCATCTTGTTTGCCCAATGCACCGACGCCACCATAGGCTGGCCCCCACAGGCTATCAGAATTATAGACAACCTGTGACATGGTTGCATCCAGAAACGAGAATTGCGTTGGGGTGAAATCCACTTCCGGCTGCTTTTGATATGCTTTTGCCGGAGGTGTGATCGTTCTGGCTGAATTCGGAGGTGTAGTCACAGGAACAACATCCACACATGACCTATGAGTAGCCTGATCCGGTTTGGGCCTACCTACAAGGGTACGCCAACGCTCGAGGGCGACCGTAGTACGTACAGCACTTGGCAGATGCTGAAATGTAATCATGGGTGCTGTGGTGATGTCTTCTGCCAAGTCTAACCTCTCGGCTGCCGCGGGGTCCCCGCGCAAACGTGCAATCTCCGACTCGCGGTGCTTCTGTGCCTTCGCAAACAATTTGCGGATAGGGAACATGAGGGCATTGTTTCCCTGTAGCTTGGCCAGTTCTGCAGGCTCGACTTGCAAGGTAGAGGCGAGCGCCATCCACGCTCTCTCCATAGGAGCTGACCATTCACGGCGACCCAACTCTAATAAGAGGTAGGCCACAGCATACCAGTTGGTGTATGTCTGGAATAGCCACCTATATTGCTTGCACTTTTCCTCATTGTTGAGTAATCGACTATACTCGACGACCTCGACAGAGGAGTTGAAAATGCGATCACGTGCATGATGCGATACTTCTAGTCCTACACCAGGAAAGAGTACGGATTGGTAGACGGTCAAGCTCATTTTGGCCATGATCAGTCGGGCTATGGTGGCCGCCACCCAGTGCAGCAACTCGCCCTTCGCGTCGTCACACGGCTTCAGGTACTTGCTCTCGACACGGTTGTATACCTCTAGAAGCATTGCCTCGCGCTCTTGGAAGGTCAACTGAGTGTCTTTTGGACAGGGCGCCAACGCATTGACTGATGAGTGCAGTTTCCTTGCGAGACTGCAGATTTCGTACCGGATGAGGCAGAATGTCACATCCGTAGCACCTTGTCTCTCCGGTGGAAACTCTTTCATGTCGGGGCCAAAATCGTTATCGTTGATGTTCAGGGGGAGTTCCGTGTCCCACGTCCGCTCGGCAATGACCAACTCGGTGCCCTGATCTTCGGCCGATCTGAGATCCACCACAACCAGAGTCCACCATAGCCGGCGACGCATCTCGATTTCGAAGGGGGTTAGATCTGCAAACTGGGTGCCCTCTCTATGCATACCCAGAGACTGGGCTATACGGATAACAAGGCCTGTGAGTGTCCACGAAAATCTGGTGCTGTCGTTTCTACGGACAACTACGATATAGAGGGTAAGAGCCTGTACCACCACAAGGTCTGAAGTATTAAGAAAGTTGGCCTTGGCGAGGGCTTGTTCGGTACCAAATCGGTATTGATCGAGCAAACGTGCCTTGTCCGTGTTGAAGTTCATTTGAACCTAGATCATTAGCAACATGGCTTTTGACCGGAAATTGCATGTTATGCTCACTTCGTTTTCTTCCATTGACGTGACCGACGAATAATATATTGCGAACATCAGAGCCTCCAGCCCAGGTGTCAAGCTGTTCATATCAGCCCTTACCTGTCGAATGGCGTCGTTCATCGTGGGCACATGGAGGATCTTGACTATCGGGTCGACATTTTCAGTATAGACCTGCCAGATGAAGGGAATCTGCGATGGCAATGGATGGAGTTTCCTCAGATCAACATCTGACGACCTATACCCAAATATGAAAGCATGGTGGTCTGCCTGCTGGTCTTTGGTGGAGGTAGATGTGGCCGGCGTGCTTCCATCATCATCTGATTCATCAGAGTCCTCGTCTGTGAACTTCTCTGTCTCTGCCCGAAGCGCCGAAAGCTGGGTCGCAAGCGTCAGTTTATCGAGCGGGTATCCCTCATCAACGGCTGTCTTACCTCGTCACTCATCCTTGACCAGAACGCATTACTGACGTATCGCCTTTTCCCATCATCGATAATCACTAGCCGTCCAAAATCCCGATGGACGTGGCTACCACCAGGGCTCTGCAGTGGGCTGTTCAAAGCAGCCCGAGAAGCTGTTTTCCCCTCAGTAGTGGCGGGCTTCTCTGGCCCAGCAGGCTTCGTTATGTTGCGTCCGGACGGGGCGGCCGGGGGTGTAGCCTCAGTGTTCTCCAATCCCCTTTCGTCTCCAACGGAATGCGACAGGTCTTCGGGGGAGTTGCCGGCACTCGTGGGTTGTCGTGTATCAACCTCGATCTGGCCACTCAGCTCTTCCACAATTCCTTCCAGCTTCCGGAGTCGCTTCATCAACTCGACTTCCCGCTCGCTCGTCTGTTTCGGTGGGGCGTTGGGATCTTTCGGACGAGGCCGCCTCGGTGCTCGGCCCGGAGCCGGGAAGATGCATGAAATATGCGCTTTGCGGCAATTGCCACATGGCATGTGCTTATCGCAGCGAACCTTGCGGCGGCGGCATGTAACGCACCTGTAGATGGAAAGTATCGCATTAGTCAAATGCCGACTGTATGCTGCAATGAGCTGTCCTTACGATCTCGGGTTCATTGCGGATGAGGGCTCGACACTCGGATCAATGATGGTGGCTCCAGCGGGTGCGCTGCCACCCATTCCACTCATACTATTCATAGGAGCAACAGCCATGTTGTCACGGATCGTGGAATCTACGGAAGACCTTGGGGTGTTCCCAGTCTGGGGGGCAGGTGAGAAACCCATGGTCATTGTGCTATCCATGACATGCGCCGGCGCAGTTGTCACGGAAAGAGTGGGATGCGTCCTTTCAGCCTCGCAGCGGATGTCGTTGATTTCGTTGCTTCGTGACGCTGTGGAGGGCGGATAGCGCGCGAATATCGTGAGCTGAGTCAAAGGATAGGATGGCTAAACCAGAGGATATTTGGAGTTATCAGGAAATGTGAAGTCGATTGGCCGGTTCGTTATCGACTATGCCCGATTCTGACGCGGATCTGCTGGCTTTCGGGTCAACTTTTGAGGTGATTACTACGTACAGCGATAACCGAGGCCGGGCTTCACAGTCGGCGGAGATGGTTCCTTTCGGTTTCATGGAATAAAATTACTGTTGAAAGGCGACAGGCATCGGCAGGGTTGTTATAGATGAAAATTCACAAGAGTTGATAAAAGGCTGTCAGCCTGGCCATCAGGTGTCAGACTTAGTCGACCGACAAGAAATCATCTCCATGGAACCATTCCCCATCGATTAGATGGAGATTACAAGCAAGACTGGAAAATGGTGCTGGCTAGTGGGGTTCTCTTGGATGGAGATTCCATCGGTTTGCTTTCGTAAGCAGGATTTCATCTTCAGCCCTGAAAGAGGGGGAGACAGGGAGGTGGTAAAAGAGGGGCCCGTAATGAAGCCAAGGTCATTAGTGTAGATCTGCTTACTTGGGAGGAGGTGGCATCATCCATCGATATGGGGAAGATGACTACTTACTTACTTGTTTATCGATTCCTGCTTAATAGTATTACAAAGTAGGATGGATGATGGTGGCAGAGTGAAGACGTGAAAACAATTAAAATAAAAGATAACACAGGGAAACATCAGGACGATGACTGGCCCGAAAATAGAGTCTGCACATGTGAGACTATCATCATGTCCTTCCTAAGTACTACTACTAGGCTAGGGACTTTCACAATTAAATCCGAGAAAGAGAAGAGCGGTGGGGCCCTCCAACTTCAGTACTGGACGTCGTCGCGTTGAATACACAATCCGAACCCCCGATTATTATCTCGGTACATCTATCGGGATGTTGATTGAGAAGGATCAAGACATTCCTGTTTCCGTCGATCGCGAGCAGACAAGGGCCACTTTGTAGCTAACGTCTATCTAACTATACTTGTTTATTTGCGCTCATGGTTTCCGACTGGATGATGGACATCTTGGACCCTTTGCTGGTCACCCCGGCAATAACCCCGCCATTGCGGATCGAAGTCAAAGTTAAAGGCATATGATATCAGATCGCCAAGACCCTCCTGGTAGCTAAGATTTTCTTGTTGAATATCGAGTTGAATTTGTCGGAGCCTGCCGTGTATAACTAACGGTATATCTATAAAACAACGTCAATCAAGATGGTCCTACTACCCAAGAGGTGTTGAAGTTGCAAGAGATACCCATTCCCACCCCAGCCAAAGGACAAGCAAGTCTTGGTCAAGATCCTGGGATTCGGCATTAACCGAGCAGGTCCCTGTCGCTCCCACGTCCAGTTCGATTTATGTGTCGGTTCTAACTTGTGAGAAATGTATACCTGTCAGGGTCATTCTCTGAGTGTGGAGTTTCCACGTATCATCGGTATCAAGTGTATCGGGGGCGGGGGGAGCGAAGACGGTCGTTGTTGTCCCTGATGATTGAATTACGGTGGGTATTCTATTCTTGATGGGAGCTTATCTGGAACATAAGGGAGGGTCCCGTCCATTGCCCCTAGAAGCTTTCTTGTTGGCCTAGGAGTGCTGTTGTTCGGGTTGTGATGATTATTAATCACCACGGTTATCAGATCATCAGATCATACTCCGAGAAGATCTGTAAAGGAGCTCTCATGCGTTGGATGACTGACATAGGATACCATTGAGGCTTTGCTCCTTATTGTGAACATAACTACGCCACATGACCTACCCAGCTAGGACAAAGCCACCTTGACCAACTGGGAGCAACCTGCTTCATCGTGGAATGCCACCTAACAGTGGACTGTGATGAAATTTATTAAACCATACAAATGATACTTTATTAAAACGTATCGCGATTTCTTCAACGGTCGATCGTGGTATATGCTCTTAGTAGAGTTTCATTCCTGTAAGAGTCAAAATACAAGAAAAACAAAAGAAGAAAGAAAAAAGCACAATGACTAAAACAAAAAAGAGAGGGCTAAGTAGAGTCTTCTCTACCTACTTATTACCTGTACGAGACGTGCATCATAAGGCACTAAGCGGCCATAATACGCTGTCAATGATTTACACTTAGCCTCGACTCTCAGGGCCGCATGCTGTAATCTTGAAGGCCCTGCCACTTCCATCGCCAAGGGGCAAAGACGATCTCGAAGTGAACCTTTTCAAACACACCAATAGCTGCACACAAGTCATGGAAACCATCCAGGCCCTTGACGGCCCCATCCTGCACCATGTCCGTCTCCTCGTAAAGGTCCCACTCCCAGTTGGGCTGATAAACACCGTCCCTGGTGAGGAAAATTTTCACACTGATGCCACCATCCTTGACTGGAACGAACTTCATGCCAATACCCACGGTCTCTCCGCGCTTGAAAGGCTGCGCAAAGTCCTTGCCTCCCCAGCGGTCATTGATGTACTTTCGGCCATCGTCGCCATGCACGGCCAGACTGCCGCGATGCCAGCCCGGCAGGCGGAAACCGGGATACGGGGGTACGGTGAAGCCAAGAGCGAGGCTGATTTCCTGCCGGCTATCCTTCAGAAAGTTGACCTCGTAGTAGATGACCTTAGTGCGACCGGTAGCCAGCGGGCCGTGCGCGCTGACACTATATAATGGAGGCCATGATATGATGCTTGTGTCAGTCGTGCCGTCCTTGCTGAAACCTTTCCATACACCCAGGGCAACGGGAGCAATTGTGACCTTGTCGTTGATCCATAAGAGTCGGTAGTTGCTTTGTTGCTGGGCTTGTGCATTGGCCGGGTCGAGAGCTTCTGGTTTAAGCATGGGATTGCTGCGGCAGAAGGCCTCGCCTGCTTCGGCCTCCTCCTCGGTAGCATTGTTGGTTGGAGAGAAGTCATGTGCCGCAAAGAAGGGCGGAGGTGGTGGCAATTCTGAGGTGTCGGGGACAGCCTCTTCCCAGGCATGCTTCTTGTCCGGTTGTGCCGGGGGAGGTGGACCCGCGGGAGGTGCGAAATCGTCGAATCTGCCGTGCCCCTTCGAGGGTGGTGGACCCGACGGAGTCGCAAAATCTTGACGTGGAGGTGGTCCCGAAGGAGGAGCATAGTCATCGGTGCGCCGGCCTGGTGGTGGACCTGGAGGCGGGGCAAAGTCAGTGGCGGCCTGAGAGGGAGGGGGACCAGGAGGAGGAACAAAGTCATTCGCCTGTGAATGGCTGGGAGGAGGGCCCGATGGTGCTGCGTAATCCCCGGGTCTGCTAGGGCGTTTGGACGGTGGCGGTCCAGTGGGGGGAGCAAAGTCCTGGTTCATCTTCCCAGATGCAGATGCAGGAGGAGCGCTGCTGGAAGTGTGCTGAGGAATATGGGCTGGCTTTGGAGCTGGTTCGTTAGAGCGATCTTTGTTGCCGCCGAAACACATGATGAATGACAGCTGGCTAAAGTGTTATGTTGTGCTGTATCTTGCGGGGGGCGATCAATGGGTTTATGACTTGAGTCAAGTCAGACTGCGCCTCACTGACTAGCTAGGCCTTCTAGAGCAAACTTATGTGGTGTATGTCCCGAGGCGGCTGGTGCCTCTCGTGGTTGATTGTTGTTGTATGGCAACCGGACTGCACTCGTAAGACTGATACAGGATGAGGTTTCTCGAAAAGGTAAGTGGATTTTCAGAGGAACTTATTTCTGTTTTGTCGGCTTTGTCATGGAGAAGGGGAAGGTTGTTGGAGTCGTCAGGAAACATTCCAGACGGATCAGAACATGAGGAGCAAGCACGCGGGCTGTGCTGACTTGCCAAGATGGTGCCATCTGTCTTGGCGTTTACCAGGTTATTTTTCGCTGGAATTGCGATTTGGAGCCAACAATTTGGGACGGTCATACTTACGTGTACTGAAACTGAGCAGAAAACTGAGTACCTAACCTAGCACCTGACAGAGATACCACACAGCCACCCCAATCGTCGTAGGGAGGTACGACGCAAGTTGCCCCACAGTGAGTGGCATATTTGCTGCCTGGCATTCGGAACGTTGAAACTGGAAGGTGACGTCCTCCCGCCTCGTGTTTAAAGTACCCTAACCCCAGGTTACATCGGAATGTTAGGAGGCTCGAAGGCTATTGAGTAGGTCGCTGATCTCCCGTCCAGTCGGACCAACCAGGTCAAGTTCGAACGCTATGTTTGTCATTATATGTAGCATTATAATAACTACTATCTTTCAGGCTGACGATCTTCGTCCTAGTCTATAATGGTGGAACGGCAAGCTCCTGATGCCGAAATCGAGGTTTGTTCATTCCTATTATACCTAACATACCTGGTAGTCACCTATAAGATATAAGCATCGGGAACAATTATATCAAGTTCCAGCAGACATCCAAGGTCCATAGTGAGAGCCTTATGCATCACGGAATTATATACATGATACCAAGCTGACTCCCAAGAAACACGCGACTGGCCCAACTCACTGCAACAGCCATAATTTCAGAATACAGTGAAAAGGGGACCAAGGGACCCAACCCACACTCTCCAATGCATCTTGCGGTTTCCTTGAGTTTGTTTTTGAAAACAAACGTACTTATTTCCTAGGTACTTGGTTTGAATTTGATTGCGGTTAAATGATTAGATAACTCATTGCGCAAAACCTCAGTTCGCACAACGCTATAGTAATACATATGAGGTAGTGCAATATAGCCACAGCAGCGAAGAAATCCTACGGCTTCATTTTGTCATCGAAGAGCTGACGAGCTGCCCCCAAGTGACCTCTAAGTGACCTGGCGCAGGTGGCGTAGACTTGTATGTACGTAGTATTGATTCACATTTACAAGTTGAGACCAATACGTCACCTTTTGAGTTGCGTTCTCGGGTTCCTGAAGGTCAATCGAGGATTCGAAATTTCCTACTCGGCTACTAATCTGATTGGGCCAATTAACGTTTAGAGGCAAAAAATGAGTATCCTACTGTCACCCGTATCATCATTATACGTACTGCGGTAGAATGCAATTAGTATGCCGCTATCGTTGAACACTGACTTGGACGCCAAGCCCGAGACTTTCGTCATTTCAGGCTAAAACAAAAAGCACCAACAAAAGTCCCATCGGGAACAGACTCCCCATCCCCTTAATTGTTGCTTCAGTAGACGTTTCGGAGGTCCTGTGATTCTCTTAATCTTTTTATTCTTCATCTTTTTCCCAAGTCGACTGTCACAATACCAGGCGAAACCGGCTCGCGTGAGCGGTTACCTGACTCAAATTCCCTCTTAAGGAGCGGCCAAGCTCCCAAGACATCACATACACAGGTACCTACTTACCTACCTACCTAAGTACAAATGCCAAATGCTTCACCAAAACAAGCCTTACCAACTGACCATTCAAGACTCTACAAGAAACTCTGCCAAGAACCAAGAGCGCCAGCTCAAGCGATATAGTGGCACTGTAGTGCGAAACATGCGTAAGTCGCTACCTACCAATTTATCTTATCAATCCGGCATGCATTGAGCCTGTTTCTCCCCATTCATCCAATCCATTTCGCAGGCCGTGTGCCAATGAGGCAACGAGGTAAACATGCGTCAATGGAAAGGAAAGTTCCGCTCCCACACATCTCCCACGCCGTATTTGAATTCACGCCCCGAGGCTACCTACTGCAGCCTAGCCGCGGAAGGGCTGGTTCTAGTAGTACGTCGTACGTCGTATATCCCACAAGCTCTGGGGCTTCAAAACATCAGGCTCAAACGTTTCATCAACAATGTTGATTTGATAGCAGAAAGACAATCCAGGTTAGCATCAGTCAT
This sequence comes from Apiospora pterosperma, assembly GCA_019976485.1. Taxonomy (NCBI): domain Eukaryota; kingdom Fungi; phylum Ascomycota; class Sordariomycetes; order Amphisphaeriales; family Apiosporaceae; genus Apiospora; species Apiospora pterosperma. The sequence continues at coordinate 2,591,928 of JAFBMP010000011.1, forward strand.
GATATAAGAAATGCTGGCTGTTCTCTGTCTTGGCGACCAATGTCGTTTCTCTCCAAATACACCCCTGGATCTTTGGATCCATCCACAAATCAAACAACCTGGTGTTCTGCCTCGTGTGTGCAGAAGCGAATCAAGCTAGTGGCTAAATGATGTATGCTGGCGCCCCCCCGAAAGCTGGCCTGACCCACGTCGTTTTCGCTCGCATCTTGCTCGTGGGCTCTTATCTCAGTATGTAACTACAGTACCACCTGTACGCACTACTACGGCACTTCCCAGTTGCTCACAGGGAGCCCCATCCTCGTCAGATAAACCCCTGCGCCCCCATCCATACCACCCTCGCCTCACTTCTCTTTTTGCACTTCCTCTTTCTCTCCTTCTTTTTTATCTCTTGTAAAATCAAGAACCGCCTTCGACCTTGCCGTCGCATCTGCCAGACCATCCACTATCGATGAAGAAAAGCTCATCTGACTCACCTGCGTATCTAGATCGCATACGCTCATGGGCTAGAGCACACGCGCATGGAGGCCCCGCAGCACCCCCGACGCTTCCTATAAGCCAGAATCGACAGGCGCAACGAACAAGCGAGAAAGATGGCGGCCGCAACGACTCAGATGGCAGCACAGCTGTCCACGGCGTCCACAGCAAGAATGGCGACCAAGGAAACCCTGTCGATAATACACATCATGGCAATACCGCAGCTGGTCAGGCATCTGAAGTTGAGGGGACGGGGGCTGTCCTAGAGACAACACCCCGACCTAATGTTTCCCAACGATTCTACCAGACAGCTATGAAAATCATATGTCATAGCTGGTTCAACATCCTGCTGCTTTTTGTCCCAGCGGGTATCGTAGTGGCGAATGTGCCCAACATGCCACCAGGTGCTGTCTTCGCCATCAACGCTGTCGCAATCATTCCTTTGGCTGGCCTCTTGAGTCATGCCACCGAGTCGGTTGCTCGAAAGCTTGGTGATGCGGTCGGCGCCCTTCTCAACGTTACCTTTGGTAATGCTGTTGAGCTGATTATCTTGTAAGCTCCCGCACGCTATTTGCAAACATCCTATCTGGCCAAATGCTAACGTTGCTGTAGCATGTAAGCCTCCCCAGTCTCTCACGAGCGGTTCTTTTACTCGTTTTCCCGTGTCTGCTGGCACTTCCAACCCAGAGCTGCAACCATTGGGCGCCGACTTTATCGCGGTTACTCACAACTCTGGCTCTCGAGCGCATGCCAATGTTAACCGTGGCCTGGACCCACTTCAAACATACCCACCTCCTGACTTAGACGATGCCATTGCTGACGGTGACTATTGTGGTGATTGTACAGTATTGCTCTCGCAAAGGTTTGTGCCCTCTCCCCCTACTTTATGGTGAGCTTGTGGTTGACCTCTGATAGAATGAGATTCGTATCGTCCAAGCCTCGCTTCTTGGTTCGATCCTGGCCAACCTTCTGCTAATTCTCGGTATGGCGTTCTTCCTTGGAGGACTGCGCTTCCGGGAACAGATCTACAACAGCACCGTTACGCAAATGAGCGCATGTCTGCTTAGTCTGAGCGTCTGCAGTCTTGTTCTACCAACTGCCTTCCATGCTTCTTTCGCGAATAACGACAAGGCAGACGCGGAGTCGCTGAAGATTAGTCGAGGAACCAGTATCATTCTCCTGCTGGTTTATGTCATCTATCTTCTTTTCCAATTGAAGTCTCATGCGTACATGTATGAATCGACTCCTCAGCACATCATTGATGAAGAGAGCACCCCTGGGCCCGCTGCTGCCTGGCTTGACACTTCCAGCTCTGAATCGAGCGACTCGTCCGACTCTGACTCGGCAGGCTCTAGCCACTCAGGCAATACCATGTCCAAGCGCGTGAAAAGGGCCATCCGCTCTAGACGTCGAAGAAAGTCGAGCATGGCATCTGTTGACACGGCCGACGAACAGACCCGGTCATCCTCGTTTGGGACCAATCCCGCAAGCCCCTTAGCGGACAATGCGTCCAAGTCTGGCGATTCTTCAAATGGACCAACTAAACCAGTGTTTCCCCGAATGAACACCGAGGGTAGTGAAGAAGCCATCGAAGAAGAACCACAGAAGCGCCAAGGGAAGCATCGTCACAGGAAACACAAGCACCGCAAACACCGAAAGAACGCGACTCCTGTCAATGAAGAGGGCAATATACCCGCTACGTCAGCGTCTGGTGCCGGTGATATTCTATCCCTACAGGTTGATGGCACTGGTGTATCCGACTCCGAACCTCGCCGCGTTGACTTCGCCGAGAATGTTTCTAATTTTGACGGGCCTGCTGATCCTGCCGCACCTGGGTCCTCTCCCAGGCGCCCTTTCACGAACCTCCGGGCTCTGTCTTTCAAGCCAGTGAAGAGCTTAGCGCCAACTGTCTTTACGCAGACGCCCGCCCAGGGTGGCACACCTAACGCGTCCAGCGGACCTGTACCCCGGGTCCGATACGGAATCCGCCGAACAAACTCGCTACCTGACCGACTCAACGAATACCAGTACCGTGCCCCTGGTGCCATGTTACCTGCACAGATACCGCATGCGGCCCTTGTCGAAGGCACTGGTCATGAAACTGGAGAGCACGAGGAAGATCTTTCCAAGGTCTCGGCCATCATCCTGCTTCTGGTTTCTACTGCGCTTGTGGCGACATGCGCCGAGTTTATGGTTGATTCCATCAATGCCGTTGTTGAAACCAGCACAATCGGCGAGACTTTTATCGGACTGATCATCCTCCCCATTGTTGGAAATGCTGCGGAACACGTGACGGCGTTGACGGTGGCCATGAAGAACAAGATGGATCTGGCTATCGGCGTCGCCGTCGGCAGTTCTATTCAAATTGCCATCTTCATCACGCCGCTGGTGGTTATCCTGGGATGGATTATGAACCGCGAGATGACGCTGTACTTTACCCTCTTTGAGACAGTGTGTCTTTTCGTGTCTGCCTTCATCGTCAACTTCCTAGTCCTCGATGGCCGGAGTAACTACTTGGAAGGTGCCCTACTCTGTGCCGTGTATATCATTATCGCGGTTGTGGCGTACTTTTATCCAGAAGGCAACGATGCCGGTGTTTGGGGCCAGTAGGAGGATTAATGGCGGGCGAGATGTCTGGCGAATATGGTATCACGGGATTTCGCTTCGCTGGCTACCGACGGCTGTGAATGATTGGGCTAGGGTTTGCTTGAGAAAACATGTGCACATCCACGAGTGCGTGGTTGTCAGTTCCAGGCCAGCTTATTGTGATGTTGTGCAGGTAGGTAGGTAGGTAGGTATGGATCTGCGACGCCCAGCCAACTTGGAGCGTCAGAGGAGATTATTAGATAGGAATTTGATATATACTTCTTCCGATGCCTCGAGAATGGACTCAATCATGGCGAAGCAAGTACAGTACAACAGTAGTAGGTTAGTGGCGGAGTCCCCCACCAGAAGCAGAAGGCGGGGCGGCGAAATTCCACTACAATAAACTCTCCAGAGTGGATTGCATCATCTTAATTCTCCAACTCCAACCTCATCCTCATCCTCACCCTCACCTCAATTGACCTGGGAAAGACGCGACAGCTTCTATCGAGACTGCATGCTACTACTTACTACCTACGACTCTGCTTCCCACCTCCTAACTGCTTAATACCCAACCAATTCATTAGCTCGAAGCTTGCCTACTCCCCTCAACATCATGTCCTATCGTCAGTAGTCAGTCCATCATTATCTATCTGTGGATTAGATTGATCACCTTGCGCAACCCCGGCTTTCTCTCTTCTCTCGAAAATCAGCAGTCATGGTAGCCAATCCGCTCGCCTTCCGCCCGTCGCCCGTGAGTGTCGTCACCACCCTCGTGTATATCGCAGTCATTGTCGCGCTATTGTTTGTGCAACATACCGTTCCGGCGCCTCCATCTGAAACGCCTTATACCGGCGTCAACATCACCGAAGCCTGGCTGGATCTCAAAGAGCTTAGCAATGGCTTTCATCCATATAACAGTCGCAGGAATGACAAGATTCGTGATTGGCTATTGACCCGCATCCATCAAGTCCTCGAGGCCAATGGCGTCGCTTACGGGGTTGAGCCCGCCACGTGGAACTCTGCCGTCGACACTAATGCTCCTGTTGTTGTCTTCAATGACATGACGTCCAACCTCACCTTCTCTGCTGCGAGCGGTGTCGCGTCAACGTCCCCGAGCGTCAGCACCTACTTTGAGGGAACCAACATCATTGTCTATGTGAGGGGTTCTCATGACGATAATGGTGACTGGTGGCGAGCCGGTGGCCAGCCTTCATCCGGCGGGTCCTTGGTGAATGCTCACTACGACAGTGTCTCAACCGGTTACGGAGCTACAGACGACGGAGTGGGTGTCATTACCCTGCTCCAACTGATCAAGCACTTCACCGCAGAAGGCAACCAACCCACAAAAGGCTTTGTCGCACTCTTCAACAACGGCGAAGAGGATTACTTGAACGGAGCGCGAGCCTTCGGCCGGCACCCCGTTTCGGCATTTCCCCGCGTCTTCCTCAACCTTGAGGGAGCTGGTGCCGGTGGAAGGGCAACTCTGTTCCGTGCCACGGATCTTCAGGCGGCCTCGGCTTATAAGAAGTCACCGCATCCCTTTGGCACTGTTGTGAGCGCCGACGCCTTCAAGTCTGGATTTATCCGAAGCCAGACCGATTATGTGGTGTTCAATGGAAACATGGGAATGCGCGGACTGGATGTTGCTTTCATGGAGCCCCGGGCCCGTTATCACACCGAGGACGACGATGCGCGGCACACAAGCCCAAACTCCGTCTGGCACATGCTTTCAGCTGCCGTCGCCACGATGCAAGCCTTGACCTCCGATACAGGCAAAACGTTCGAAGGCGATGCCGCAGGAAAACACCAAGTGCCAAGTGGACAAGGCAGCTCCGCCGTGTGGTTCGACGTTTTCGGCAAGGCTTTCCTCACCTTCGAACTCCATTCTCTCTTCGCCACCTCTGTTTCACTTCTAGTCGTAGCCCCCGTTGCTCTCATCCTTACAGGCGCTATCCTCAGCCACTTCGACAAGTTTTACCTCTTTAGTCACTGCTTACCGCCACACCCAGAATCTGACCACGAGCAGAGTATTTCTCTGCACGCGCTGCGCGGCATTCTGCGATTTCCTACCATTTTCATCTCATCCACTGCTATCCTTGTGGGCTTCGCCTTCATGCTGACCAAGCTGAACCCTTTCATTGTGTATAGTAGTCCGTATGCTGTGTGGTCCATGATGGCATCAGCATGGATCTACTGTATGTGGTTCTTGGCGCGTGCCACCAACTTCATTCGGCCAACCGCACTCAACCGCCACTACGCCCTACTGTGGCTGTTTGTGGTTGGGTGGGTTCTTCTCGTGGTTGAGACGGTGTACGAGGAACGATATCAGCTAGCATTGGGCTACCCTATCGTGTGGTACTTCTTGGCTGTTTCCGTGGCGACGCTACTCGGCTTCCTTGAGCTTTTCAGCCTGCCAACAAAATCCAAGTATGCCGAGGACCAGAGCTTCGAGGCCGACTCCCAACGACGACCACGGACGGCAGAGAGTGATATGCAAGATAGGCCGCAGTCCTCCGGCACGCAGCCCACTGCCACCATCAACGATGATAATCAGGACGATGCTGAAGAGGCGACCGAGTCTACTTCGCTTCTACGGGGATCGAAGACAACTTTTGCTAGATACAACCGCTCCGATCACCCCAATACGGGCAGCAATGTTGGTTTGCAGGAACGATCCATTGGTTCGCAATCTGTCTTCGGCGACGAGCAAATATGGAGTAAATACCTTTCGGACTGGGTGTGGGTGTTCCAGTTCCTGATCCTGGCCCCAATTACAACCATCATTATTGGCCAGATCGGGCTTCTATTGACAACTGCCACGCACCAAACGCTTGTGGACGGCAGTTCTGCTCTCCTGGTCTACATTTTGGTGGCCCTGATGAGCGTACTCGTCTTCACGCCATTGTCCCCATTCATCCACCGCCATTCTTACCACGTACCTACGCTGCTACTGTTTGTTTTCATTGGAACGCTCATCTATAACCTCGTCGCCTTCCCTTTCTCTCCGACAAGTCGCATGAAGTTTTTCTTCGTGCAACGCGTCAATCTTGACACCGGGATAAATCGAGTGTGCCTTACCGGAGTGGAATCATCGTTCATGGACGATATTGTTCGCAGCCTGCCCAGTACTGCTGGTCAGGAGGTATTCAAGCAGTCTAGCTCAGCCCGCTCCGATCTGACAGAGTATTCGTGGCAGGGTCTTACCCCACGGGTTGTTCCTACGAACGGAACCTTGCCGCCAGAAAGGACATATTCACAATGGCTTCACCTCAATGTAACACGCGCAAAAGGCCTGAACAGCGCCTCCATCAGGGTCAATGGACGGAACACGCGTTCTTGCCGGATATTCTTCGACCGGCCTGTAGACAATATCGTTGTGAAAGGATCCGACGAGGATCCTCGTTTCCCAACGATCGGAGAATCGGGTTCCAAGGAGCTCAGATTGTGGAGTCGCGAGTGGGAACGCCCCTGGGAGGTGAAATTCTCTTGGAAGTCCAGCAAAGGGAAGAATGTGGGAGATGAAGGCATGGATGGCCGGGTTGTCTGCTTGTGGAACGACCAGGATGAGCGCACGGCAATCCCGGCGCTTAAAGAGGTCCGGAGGTTTGCACCAGATTGGTCCACGGTCACGAAGATGGGGGATGGGTTGGTTGAAGGCTCCAAGTCTTTCAAGATCTGATCATCGGTACGAGGGGGTCTGTTCCAGGGCATCAATGGCGTTTAGGTTGTTCAACATCAGGTTGGTTCCTAGGGGGTGGGTGTAAGTTCCTCGGCAGCTGGGGCCCCGGTATACCCAACCCCTGAGTTCTCATGTTTATGTTTGCATATAGTTTTACAACAGCAATCATGCGAATTATCTGGCCGGTTCCGACCCTCTTGGGACAAGTCGTGGGAGTGGGTTAGGTGGGAGATTGTTGAGATGCTAATACGTTAATAGCTTCAAACATTTGAGCTGAACATCAAGTAGGTGGGAGCTGCCCCTAATATCCCAGCTGCTTCTTTCATCATCTCTTTGACTATCTCTGTCGCCGTCTGTCCGGGCGTATTGACAGAGCCTGTCACAATCACGACGGGCCTATATTTCGGGACAGAGTGATCAGAGATTGACACTGCCATGTCTGATGCACAGATGATATCTCCACCGGCCTGGTCTTGATTTTTGACGTGCTAAATGGCCGTGTTCCCCTTGTCAGTCTCCAGGAGCTCGGTGTGCCTATTAGACGTACCATGTACAGAATACCAGCCTTGTGCAGCTTCTCAACGGCCCAGGTTGGCGGTTCACCCACAGCCGAGAAGAAGAGCTTCGCCTTGGTCTGGACGATAATATCTAGGAGTTCATTCAGGTTACCCTTGGTCTAGTCTTACTAAAATTCATCGACCCGTCGTATGGACGGTGATTAGAAGCAGAAATCTTGGTCCGGGGGGCAGTGGTTGATGGGGGCAAGCTGCGGAGTTTGGTATTTATGTCTTGCCTTGTGGCGTCCTGATGCAAGGGGCTGGATGGGTAGCAAACAATGGCGTAATAATCCCTACTTATATATCCACCGTACTTCTATATAAACCCTATCAGGTTCTCACTCAGGTCGTTTTCGTTGACTTCAATCAACATCACGGTCTCTCGGCCCCCAAACTGGAGTCTGCGATGGCGAAGGGTGTTTGGGGACCCCCTTCTCCCCCTTGCCACTCCAGTGGCCTGCATGGTTCGGATGGCGCCCATCTCCGCGGGTACTTCCTTGCCGTCGTACTTGATCACGTCCCAAAGAAGAAACTGGCCCTTAATTCCAACCGAGACCATGCCAGCCTCTCTTCTTGGCCGGCGGCTGCAGTGCGTGTCTCGCATTGATCACGACACCATCCTGATTGGGTGGTCGTGCGGGGTTGCCAGTGTGGCAACAATGCCGCCCAACGCAGGCTGGTATATATTACCTGGAGAGTGTTGCGTTATCTGTCTTGCTCTTTCTTCTCGCAGCATCGAGCAGGCGAGTTGTTAAGTCTCCCGGATCAATCATCACACAATCAAGCTATCTACGTCGACGTGAGCCTCAAGCTGTAGACATGGTCTGTGTTTCGTATCTCTCCTTTTATAGAGGCCTGAGTTGATATGATCATAGCCGCTACGCCAGCTGTTCCCGAATCCGGGCAATGGTCCGCCCAGCGGAGCTCCCAAAGCCGAGTAAGAATTGGTCCCTCTCGAGCCTGGTTCAAACTGTTAAACTGACTGACTCGCTCATCAGTATCATTGCTGTTCATGGCCTGAATCCGCTATCCAAGTGCGCCAACGACCACGCCCGCGATACGTGGAGTACACCTGACGGGCCCAGCGGCCACCTGTGGCTACAGGAGGACCTTCCAGAGCATGTCCCCGGGTCGCGAATCTTCCTATTTGAATATGAAGCGACGCTGGTCTACGGCGGAGACCATGACTCTTTCAACGGCAAGGCGAACGAGCTGCTCGAGAACATCCGGGTGAAGAGAAACGGGGACGAGACACGACCCATCATCTTCCTCTGCCACAGCATGGGTGGCCTACTTGTAGAGCAGGCAGTGATCAACGCGCATATGAATCCGAAGTACGAGTCAATCAAGGACGCGACTTCAGGGTTAGTCTTCTTTGCGACACCACAATTTGGCGGAAATGAGGCGCATGTGAAGCTAGGGGCCATAGCATCGAACATTGCGAGGAAAATGGGATTCCAGAAAGGCAAAGGCACGATGGATGCGCTAGAAAATGGCAGCATCTTTACCGATGTCTTGGGTGATCAACGGCGGCACTGGCTCTCCCAGTGCGATATTATCTCCTTCTGGGGCGCTTATGACAAGGTAAGTCAATCATCCCCGGTATAAGATGACGCCCGAGGGTAACTTGCTGACGATTCGAAAAGGTCGTGTCGCGAGAAAGCGCACGGTTTGGGCTAGCAGGCGATCATGAGAATGTGGTCAAGCTATACGCGGATCACGGAGGCGTATGCAAGTTTGGGCCGACCCAGGAAGGCCGAGACAATTTTGAACTCGTGAGCAACAACATCAATGAGGTTTACATGAAGGCACTCAAGAAACGTGAGTCACTTGCTCCGTCAACGATAGCTCGAGGAGAGAACGAGGAGACAGACGATGCGCTGCAGCAAAGATTCGCTGCGCTGCCTGGAATCCTTTGACCGAGCCATAGTTCGGAATACCGGCATGAATGATTACAGCACCCATATCCTCCAATCGTCCCATATGTGAGCAGGTCGCTGATCCATGTGTGTCTTGTAGATGATGCACGACGTCGTAGTAGCGAAGCGCAGCGCCAGTCTCAATACTACATTGCGTTTTCCAGAAACCGTCAGTTCATCAGTCGGGGTCGATACTTGGATGACATGAAGAGGATGCTATCTGCCGATGATGATAACGGCTGCCGAGAGCTCGCCATATTTGGGATGCCTGGCGCTGGGAAGACCCAGCTGGCATTGCAGTTTGCCTACTGGTTCAAGGACGACAAGCCTGAATACTCGGTTTTCTGGGTACCCGTTTGGAGTCTCGAGGGTTTCAAGCATGCGTGCCGCCGGATTGCGAGCCAGTTCGGTAGCCTCGATGAGAAGGAAGACCCGGGAGAGTCATTTCGGAACCATCTCGAATCGGCAAAGGCAGGGAAATGGCTACTGGTTGTTGACAATGCGGACGACGAAAACATTGTGTTGGGAGCCGACGGCGGCATTCGCCGCTACCTGCCGAACAGCGAGACGGGGCTGACGCTCTTCACAACACGCACAAAGAAAATAGGGGTTGGAGTGGCCGGAACCAACATTATCGAGCTGCCTAATATGAGTCGAGGGGAGGCCGAGGAATTCTTGCGGGCGTCGCTGATCTCGAAATCCGCACTCTCCAATCCAAAATTGACGGCCAAGTTCCTGCAGAGACTCGATTACTCCCCCTTGGCCATTTCACAAGCGGCTGCATACATGAACATGAAAGGAATGCGCGTCCGAGACCTCCTGACTCTTCTCCAGAGCGGGAGTCAGCGGCTCTCTCTGTTGCAGAATAATCTTCCCGACAAAACGCGCTATCCAGAATCCACGAACGCCCTGGCGTCCATCTATTCTATTATTTTGACGGAGATCTCGGCAAATAATGCAGCTGCCGCCCGTCTGCTGGTTTTTATCTCCTTCTTGGAGCCCAGATCCATGCCTCGCACAATGATGCCCGAAGACAATTTGGATGACGCGATCGGTACCCTTTCTTCTTATGCGCTCCTGACTAGTCGAAAGGTTGACGAATTCGACGAGGACGGAGGCAAAGTATTCGAAGGAGAGATGGATGATGCAGAGATGAGCGATGCAGAGATGAGCGATGCAGAGATGAGCGATGTAGAGACAAGCGATGCAGAGGTGGGTAATGGAATGGTGGACAATGGAGTGGTGAGCGAAGAAGAGGTGAGCGAAGAAGAGGTGAGCGAACAAGAGGCGAGCGAAGAAGAGGCGAGCGACGAAGAGGCGAGCGACGAAGATAGGGTTGACGGAGGGAACAGTGATCAAGACGAAAGTGAAGACACCGAAGAGAAGCTGAGCCGTCTTAAGATGAGTGACCCGGGGTTTGGGCCACGGCTTACTAGAGTGAGGTCTCGGGACACGGTGTACGACATGCACAGTCTCGTGCACGATATGACAAAGGAATGGGCAAATAGGGGTGAGGAGGCCATGAAGACTATACTTAACCGTTTCTTCGATGTTTGGGACGAGAGGGCCGAATGGCTATGGACACTCTACTTACCACACACACTTCGTCTACTTGAAACGAGCGACCAACCTCCATATCGCGAAATGGAGTTTCCGCAGAAGTTCAGATTGTGTTTCAGAGTGGGAAAATGCTTATCCCACAACCAACAATTCCATGACGCCATCAAGTATTACGAAAAGATGTTGGTGTGGAAAGACGTGGCCACTGAACACAGAAACACAGGACCCACCGATTCGGTGCTTTTCCTGCTCGGAATTGCCTATCTACGTACTGAACGGGCGGACGAGGCGATTCCATTGTTGGAGTCTGTGGTATACACACAAGTCAAATACTACCGACAGGAGGATCCTTCTCGTCACCTGGAATGCGATCGGGCCCTCGCGAACGCATACATCGACGTTGGACGCATCGCAGAGGCCATCGGGATCCTCGAGCATATTCTGAAGATACCTAAAGGCTTTGGTGAGGACCCTCACAATATCCATCGATTGGAAGCCCAATGTCTGCTCGGGCAAGCATGGCTCGAAAACGGGCAGATCGAATCAGCAATCCCGATGCTCAAGACGACAGTGAAGAGGTATAGAAGGTTGAATCACGACGACCCATTCGATGAGTACAGAACAAATCGACTTCTGTCTCAGTATTGGCTTGCAAAGGCATACAGAAAGAAAGGAGAGTTTGTCAAAGCGCTCAAAATTCTCCGGCCCATTGTTGATATACACGAGGGAATATACACAAAGCAGAATCTCTATCGATTGCTGTCCGAGGAATTGTTTTCAGAACTACTCAGGGAGAATGGTCAAGTGGATCAAGGAGACGAGTTGCGCAAGCATGTTTTGGCTGTCAGGAGGGAGCTGGCCAGGCGAAACCCACCATGTCCAAGGGATCCAGCGTTCTATCGTATAAAGGAACTCAGGGAGAGACCCAAGCGACCCTTATTTATGCGAGGCATAAACTAGACCAGAATTAGTCTGTAGGACAGCTATATGAACAATTGACTTGGACAAGATGTCCGTGTAAACCCCGTTGGCCGAAGGCATTCAAGCAGCCATCTTTCTGAAGTAAGCAGCAGCCCCAAGTGCATTGGGGGCAACTGAGTTAAAGGAGATAACGAGTGCTTATCTCCACCTTCGCATAAAGCAACTGATTGCATTCAAGTTGGGAGACGAGAAAGGGGAAATGCGCAAAAGTAACTTTCTGGTCAAACCCACAGGCCACATGCTTCACTTCACTCCTGCCGAGACGAAACCCAGCACCGTCCCGTCACCCGTCTAGAAGAAGAGGAAAAAGAGAGTGCAGCAGCATGGCCTCCTCCTTCGCCGACAATGAGACCACCTCGGAGACCGGGTCGCTGACCTGGCTCATCACCGGCTGCTCCTCGGGCTTCGGTCTGCAGTTCGCGCGCCACGCCCTGGCAGCCGGCCACCGCGTGATCGCGACGTCGCGGGACCCGGGCAAGACGCCTGACCTCGTGTCCGAGGTGGAGGGAGCAGCGCCGGCGGGACGGGGCCGGTGGCTCCAGCTCGACACCAGCGCCGCGGACTGCGGCGCCGTAATCGACCGCCTCGAGGCCCACGGGCAGCAAGGGCCGGGCCCCGCCGCCGCAGCAGCAACAGCCACCCCCATCGACGTCCTGGTCAACTGCGCCGGGTTCGCCGTCGCGGGGCCCGTCGAGGCCTTCGCCGACCCCGAGGTCCGCGGCGTCTTGGAGACCAACTTCTTCGGCCCCTACCGCCTCATGCGCGCCGCGCTCCCCCACATGCGCCGCCGTCGCCGCGGCGTCATCGTCAATCTGAGCTCTGGGTCCGGGCTCGAGGCGCGGCATGCGCTGGGCGTCTACGGCGCGAGTAAGGCTGCTCTTGATGGTAAGTCAGATTGGGGTACTACCTAGGCCAGAGGCGATGATCGATTTGCTTCATCGGCGTCTATTCGCGCATCCTTTTACCGTTGTTTTCGACTGCCTTTGTTCATTTTTCTTCCAAATTACTAATGCTAGTTCTTTCCCATTACCTACCGACTGACTAAGACTTTTATTTTTCCAGGCATCAGCAAGACGCTGGCCAAGGAAGTGGCCGAGTTTGGAGTCCGCGTGCTGCAGGTGTACCTGGGGTCCTTCGACACGCCCATGGCGCGCTCGGTTCGACTGGTGGAGAAGCCGTTGGACCCTGACTACGAGAACAGCATGGTGGGTAAGACGATCGATGCTTTCCAGAGCGGGCAATTCCAACCCAGGGGCGACCACAAAAAGGCCGTCCGGGCCATCTACGAGGTCGTGGTGGGCGAGGGGGGGCGGTGCGGGTCTAGGGAAGGAGGTCCAGATAGCACTAGGTAAGGACTGCGCCGTTCGTGCCATCGAGGTCAGGGATGGGTTAAACCATATGATGGAGACTTTTGGCCAAGTTTGCAACAACGTCGATGTGGGTTGAGAAAAGTACAATCTCCAGACTCTCCAGATTCAGATTTGCGTTGGTCTTGGGGATGTGGCCAAGTCTGAAAGAGATCGCTAAACCCCACAAAGGACACTCACTCTCCACGGATCCATGTGGTCGGTTCATGTCTCAGGTATCCCTTCTTAGAAACTTGGGTTAAGTTAATGCCCTTCTCAAACGTGTCGTGCAAGTTGTGTGCAAGTCGTACACCGCCCGATGGGGTCGCCTATTCTCGGCGTCCATCACCCATATCTTGGCGCATTTCCCGGCTTGCGTCATCGGGAGTGCGACCAAGAACGCCGAGATGCCATCCTTTCGTCAGCCGAGTCTTTGCGGCTCTTGGGACTCCCCGCAAGTATGCAAGCGCCGAGCCATTTGCTGCCTGCTCGGCCGTCTTACACCATGCCGCAATCCCGAACCTCACTCAGCGAAACCATTTTTACCAAGACAAGTAATCCTCGGCGCATCCACGGCGCATGGAGGAAAGATGGCGGTCCACCTTCCCCCAGCTTCGGGCGTTTCCCAAGCCAGTGGGACACACAGTCACATGGAGTATGGGGAAGAAACACGGTCGATCATTTAATTGGAATGAGATCGAGTGTTTCTTTGGCCCCAGCCTGTGCCAAGATCACACCGTCTTATGGGTATTTAAAACACGCGCTCACCTGGCCCTGGTGTAAACGTGCCGATGTCCACTTACCTACTTCTAACTCTCTTCGTCTTGGGGGTAAAACCACGCAAGACGTATAGGACATTGCTACAAACTCTATACCAGTAGGTTGCCATGGCAGAGAAGCGTACAGATCCCGAGGCCCCCGAGCCGCAGCTCGGTCATAGGGACGAGGCGTCCCTTGGGACTCTCCTCAACAATCCCCTGGTCGGGATGAGCCGAGATGAGGTACTCGCCGACGTGGATAAGTTCATCCAAGACAGGGGCTTGACTGCCCACCGCGAGGACTTTGTCAAGGGCGCCTTGGTCGCACAAGTGACCAACAGCGACTATGCCTTCGAGCAGATCGAGGAGCTGCGCGAAGACGAGAAGGTGCTACTCCGAAGGGAGATTACCCACCGTTGGAGCCAGCCTTTTATGCTCTATTTTCTTTGTACCCTGTGCGCCGGTTCAGCTATTGTCCAGGGCATGGATCAGTCGGCTGTGAACGCTGCCCAGGTAAGTCAACAATCCAGCTTATAGCCTTACTACACCTCCTTCTCGGTCTCTGTCCTTGCACGCCTAAGAGATCGACCAGAGAGTCAAAGGAAACAAAAAAAAAGGAAAAGGATTGCTGACCCCTTTTTGCCATCACCACCACATAGGACTTCTACTTCAACGAACTCAACATCACGCAATCCGAGATCCAAGGTCTCGTCAACGGTGCCCCCTACCTCTGCTCGGCCCTGATCGGCTGCTGGAGCAACCCGGTCCTGAACAAGTACCTGGGCCGGCGCGGCACCATCTTCGTGAGCTGCGGCATGTCGGTCATCACGGGCTTCTGGATGGCGGCGGCGGACTCGTGGTACAACCTACTGGTGGCGCGCTTCTTCCTGGGCTTCGCCGTGGGGGCCAAGTCGAGCACGACGCCCGTGTACTCGGCCGAGTCGACGCCCAAGACGATCCGCGGCGCGCTGACCATGATGTGGCAGATGTGGACGGCGTTCGGCATCGCGCTGGGCACCATCATGGGCGTGGCCTTCAGCAGGGTCACCGTCTTCGGCGAGGAGACGCAGTGGCGCTGGATCATGGCCTCGACGTCGGTCCCGCCCCTGGTCGTCATGCTGCAGGTCTACTTCTGCCCCGAGAGCCCCCGCTGGTACATGGAGAGGGGCCAGTACGCGCGGGCCTTCGACGCCATCTCGCGCCTCCGCTTCAGCCCCGTCCAGGCCGCCCGCGACATGTACTACGCCCACAAGCTGCTGGAGATCGAGGAGGCGCAGCGCGCCGGCCGCAGCTGGAAGGACTTCTTCACCGTCCGCCGCAACCGCCGCGCGGCGCAGTCGTCGTGGTTCGTCATGTTCATGCAGCAGTTCTGCGGCGTCAACGTCATCGTGTACTACTCCATGAGCATGTTCCAGCGCGCCCGCTACACGCGCGAGGAGGCCCTGCTCTTCACCATGGGCACCGGTCTCGTCAACTGGATCTTCGCCATCCCCGCCATCTACACCATCGACACCTTCGGCCGCCGCAACCTGCTGCTCGTCACCTATCCGCTCATGGCCATCTTCATGTACTGGACGGGCTTCAGCTTCTTGATCCCGGACCCGGATCCCGAGAACCCGTCGCAGTTCAAGCTCGCCATGGTCGCGACCGGCCTGTTCGTCTTCATGGCTTGCTATTCCCCTGGCTCCGGACCAGTCCCTTTCACCTATTCCGCCGAGGCTTTCCCGCTCCATATCCGAGATATCGGCATGTGCAGGTATGTTTGCCACTGCGCTTTGACCATCCCCCTTTCCTCTGATCACTACGGTAAAGGGGCTAACGCTAGTGGATCCACAGTGCTACCGCGGTGACTTGGGGTTTCAACTTCATCATCAGCTTCAGCTGGCTTCCACTGGTAGACGCTTTTGGGGATACGGGGGCCTTCTGCTATTACGGGACATGGAATCTGATCGGTTGGGTGATCTGCTACTTCTTCTTACCAGAGACCAAGAATCTCACGCTGGAGGAGCTGGACGTGGTGTTTGAAGTAAGAAACCGAGACCATGCGGCCTACTATTTGAAGAAGCTTCCGTGGTACTTCAAGAAGTTCGTCCTGTTTCAGAACGTGGCGCCTATGCCGCCTCTCTACCAGTTGGACCAGTCTTCGCCGGCACAGAAGAAGAGCCGTGACACGAGCGACAAGGGTACGGCTGCGCAGATGGAGGACGCTTCTGAGAAAAGCACTTGAAGGGTTTCGCCGTAAATGGTATTCAAGAAACCCGATTCATAAATCAAATCATGTCGGTAGCGTCGAGGTTCCGAGGCAGGTTGAAAATGATGGGCGGGGTGCCAAGGTGTTTGTTGTTTGGAATTACTTTCGCTGATCTGGGTGCAACAGTTTGGGTTCACTGAGAGCGAGGAATAGTCGATACCCAATAGTTCCATAGTCAATTTTTGCTATCGTTACCTAGGCTACTTCATCTACTCTTCGATGTTCATCATGTCAGTCAATTCCAGTTGTTTTCTTGGGCTCAATTGTCCAAGGCAGACGACCTGTGCGGGCTTCGGCTCCGCACCCTTTCATTCTGGATGGGCAACTGAAGTGAGGCGCTCGCACTACCTTCCTCCTTTTTCTTCGTCTTGATCTCCAAGTCCTCACTGTCAGTGCTAGAGAACGAGAATCTGTCGAGCTCGACAGGCTGCTCTTCGTCCACCTGCCCATCCAAGGTGTTACCGGGTTGAGCCTCATTCTCATGCTGATGGAGCTTGATGTTGATGAACATGGCATAAAGACCGAAATCATACGATAGCCGCGCAATACCAGCAACAACAAAAGCCACCCAGAACTGATTGTTAGCTGCCAGTAATCCAGTCAGAGTAGGCCCAATCATGGCTGCACATGTCCGAACTAGGCTGGTAATTCCCATGACGGCAGTACGTTCCTCAGATTTGACGACAGCGGCGATAAGTGCGGTACGGGGGGCCTGGTCGAGAGGGTTCAAGGCACTACGCACCAGCAGCAAGGCTGCTGTCATCCAGAAGGCGGTCGGCAGGGGAAATAGCAACACGGCAGCAGACGATGGGACGTGGGTGAAGACCATTGTGTTCACTAAACCGATCCGCCGTGCCAGTGGACCAGCAAACACGGCAGAGATGGCACCAAGGAAGTAGCTGACCGAGGTAACATCGCCCAGGGTAGACTTTGATGGGTGGAAGTTTTCGTCCATGTAGTAAGTCGTCCAGGAATAAGGTACCATCCCATCTGCGACCGAGTCGAGCGCGAGCAAGATCCACAGCTTGTACATGACCCGGCGAGTTGGACCAGATATCTGGGATAGGCGAACAGAAAGCCATCTCGCACTCCGACGGAGCCAATTCTGTGGCGCTTGAGGCGATAACGGTGCGGAATCAGGGGGGCTTGGTATCGCAGCAGCATCCCTGTTGGCTTCCTGTTGTTGTTCACCCTGGGGGATTTGGACATAATCATCCTGCTGCTGTAGCTCACAAGCATCGGTCAAAAGCGCAGCCAGGATGACGTTGACAATTCCCATGCCAACATAGAGGCAGAAAAGCGCATGGTATGCGTTGACCAGTGTCCATTCTCTCTGCTCTCGCAAGGTGTGGATGATGCGACCGCCGGCTTCACTTCCAAGCGACGACCCGAGGGTCGAGATGGCAACGTACCAGCTCAGAACATCCGCCCTCGTAGAAGGGGTAGTCAACTGCGACAGCACAGATCTAGAGGGATGTACGTGTAAGGACAGGTCTTGTACGGTCTATTGCGGCCCGAGGTATGATTGAAAGGTTAAGTACTGTACTCACTCCTCGATGCTTCGAAAGGGTCCGAAGTCTCCACCAGTGACACTGACGACACCGAAAACAGCGGCGAACAGCAGAATCCAGAAGTTTTCAAAGGTTGCAAAGATAATTCCACTGAAGATCATGAGGAAAGAGCCACCCATCAACACCTTGCGTCTCCCCACGCGATCCGCAACCAGCGTGAGAAAGGTGCCCAGGAAGACATCGCCAAGTAACGTCAGGGTCATGAACAGCCCGATCTGGTGATCAGTGAACTCTAGCGCCGCGAAGAAGATGGCTGCAAGGTCTTGTCAGTCTTTGACAGCAGGAAGGCGGGCAAGTTGTGTCTCGGCTGCGGCCCTCGCCCCAGATAGCCGGTGAAATACCCAGGTCGGAGCGTACGTACCCAATATGAGCGATATAGCCCCAAGAGCGAACATGCGGCAGGCTCTTGCAAGGATAATAATACAGGCATTGCGGCCAGTGTCGTGGATCGAGACGAGTCCGAATTCATGGTAGAACCAGCGGAGGGGCCATAGGATCCTTTCCATAACTACTTCTTAATAATACAAGTAGATATCATAGAAGCACGCGACAGTCAACAAGAATGAACGGGCAGAGGATCATTACTGCCCATCCGGAAGCGCTAACTGCAATGCGGGACCCTGGGCCGAGTCGGTCTAACCGTGGCCGAAACCGGCCTCGATGATTGATGCAAGTCGACTCGAAAGACATCTCTATGCTGATCCATCTTTCATCTATGGAAGAAGCAGTCGGCCAGTTGGATAAAACGATAAATGATATCAAAACTAATAGTTACATCCAGTAGCCGCGACCATGTGCATTTTAGCTTTCTTAGCCTCCAGGGGTTTTCCCGATGTCTCAAGTTTCACAGCCTCCAACTTCTTCTACCACTACAACTCTCGGAATTGCATTGCGGAAGCCGCGTCAGAAGGATGATGAAGACGAAAGAGACTTACGTCGCCATGCAGACGACTTCAAGACGACTCTGGTGACTCTGGTTAAAGCTATCACAAACAGACGAAGCGATCTACGTGACTCATCCTATCTCCACCAATTGGGTTTGCCTCCCTCGTTATCTTTCTTTCGTCCCAACACATGGGACAGCTCAGAAGTCGATCTTAGTGGTGTGCCGCTCACTCGGGACAACACTTCAGACGGCCAACAATTGCTCCGCGCAGGGATGCAGCTTACGTCAAAGGTACTCGCTTGCACGGAATCGTACCTCTAAGTAGGTAGGTGTGCTGGCTGTGATTGCAAGAGCATTTAAGCCTGAAGGGTCCCTCGAAGGTCAACTCCAGCCAGGCAAAGACCAAGCCTTGCGGACCTGGAGAGAACCAATCACTTAGACTTTGCTTACGATGTTTGGACTCGATGGAACCTGCAAGCTGCTTTGCTTGCTACTCGGTAGTTCGCAGGTCGTCGCTAGCACCCAATCTGGCGACAGCCAAGTCGTGCTTGGCGGGTCTTTCAAGAACGCGGGGTCCCGGCCAACCCATGTCGTCGATGATGCGATAACCGCCGCCCTCGCCAAGCATCCCGACCCAGTTGATGCCTTCATCGCTGTGCGTCCCGAGGCGGCCAAGGAGCTCGCAGAACCTAGATTCCTGCACGTCCAAGGCAAGCAGGATCCGCAATGGATGACGGAAGGCGACAAGCTGCGCTTGCGAAGGCAGCGCAAGAAGTTCGTGGACCTTACGGATCATCATGAATTCTACGCCCAACACGCAGACATGCAAGCCGGCCAAGCTCTTGAGTACCCCCAGTACCTCGCGCTGTATATTCCCCCCTGTTAATCTCGGCAAACTACAGATCTTCCCAATCTCACCAACCAGCAACTTGTCCAGCCATTGTTACCCCAGATCTCGAAGCAGAGAATGTACGATGATCTAGAACACTTGACTGGATACTACAATCGTTGGTTCGGAGGTGTCACTGGCGAGCAGAGCGCGCGATGGATTCATGACCAAATAGCTCAGATCATCGCCGAATCGCCATTCCATAGCTATATTTCGCTGGAGTACTTCACTCATCCGTTCCCGCAACCTTCGATCATTGCGCGCTTCGATCCCAAAGTGCGCAACTGGAGCCTGCCCTTGACAATTATAGGTGCGCATCAGGACTCGGCCAACTATCTGTTTCCTCTTCTCCCCGCGCCAGGCGCAGACGATGATGGCTCCGGCACAGTGGTCATCCTCGAAGCCTTCCGGGTCCTCGCCATGAACGGCTTCACCCCGAAGGACGGCCCCGTGGAGTTCCACTGGTATGCGGGCGAAGAAGGGGGCAACCTAGGGAGCAACTTTGTGGCGCGCTACAAGAAAGAATCGGCGGCGCGCATTGGCGCAATGGTGGAGTTTGACGCGACGGCATTTGTGGCGAAGAACACAACCGAGTCCATCGTCCTCATCAAGACCAAGGCAGATGACCCGCTGACGGAGTGGATCGCGGGCCTCGGTGAAGAATACACCTCACTCCCTTCCCTTGTTGCGGAAATTGACCCGTAAGTGTCGCCCATGGTTTCCAAGGCCCTATTATCTGACGTGATCTGACCCCCCACTCCAGCCACGCTGGTTCCGACTACATGTCTTACACGAAACTCGGCTATCCCTCGGCTTTTGCTACCGAAGGTAATCCGTCGGCCGGGGAGTTCCCTGGCGATTTTGACCCTTACATGCACACCGTACGAGATACCATGTATGTGGATGATGAGACGGGCAAATTCTCCTTTGACGTAAGTTTGGACACCACTCCTAAACCGACCAATTCCTGAGAAGATGGTATCTAGCATATGGCCGAGTTCTGCAAGCTGGCTATCGCCTTTTCTGTCGAGCAGGCAGGCTGGGATAATGTCTGGAGATAAGATAGGTAAGAAGCGGCCCCGAGCCCGAGCCAGCCGAAGCCGTTCCATGCAGGGTTATGATGGGCATGACGTAATCTATGGCTCTATATAGCGAGCGCGCGATTGTCCATATATGGCAACTATGTATCCCAAAAAGGCAGTCAGCACCATTTAAGGCATCGGAATAAGAAAGAAAAAGGAATAAAGCAGTGGGTAACTCCACCCGGCTCTCGCTTTCGTACCTCGTTCCAATCTTGGTCCCATCTTGGTCCCCTCTTTCCCCCAAAACGAAAAAGCAAACGTGAGTGGAGGACCGGGAAGGTCGCCGTCAACCTTGGCGGGGCTTACCGCATCATTAATCCAGCAAGGAAATGCTCTTTCTGGCCAGGGAGGAGCTCTTAAAAGGTGCTTGTTTGGTTTCGATCAAGGAGATGACTCGACTGGCTTGTGCCCGAAAGAAGAACACTGGACACAGGACATCTCACCATGTGGACATTAAGCTCCGAAGCGACCAACCGTACAGCGGTAATAAGCGAGATCCGATCTTTACTTGTGTTGGTGGTTCCGACCCTCTTCATCTTAGCAGTCTGTCGACGCTACTGGGCTCTGAGAGACGTACCCGGTCCATTCCTGGCTGCCTTCACACGCCTTTGGCACGCGAGGACCATCAGGAATGGAACACACGCCAGAGATATCGCCGCCCTTCATCGTCAACTGGGCCATTTCGTACGCATTGCACCTGACGAAGTAAGTATCGCACATCCTGATGGACCGCGAAAACTATTGCTTGAAGCGCTGCCCAAGGTGAGTACTTACCCCTGAAGAATCCATTGTTTGATATGCTCTCTTATAATGGCGATGAATGCGTCATAGGGCTATTGGTACGAGACCCTTACCTTTCCCGATTCGACGTACAAGACCCCCTTCGCTACTGTAGACCCCAAGGAGAAGATCGAGAGGTCTAGACTTCTGGCGTCTGCTTACACCACCTCGAGCCTCTTGCAGTCGGAGCAAGCCATCAACAACCAGATAGAGCTGCTACTAAGGTGGATGGATGAGTATGCGGCCTCCTCAAAACCCATGGATTTGTCTAAATTCTTCACTTTTATCGCCTACGACATCATGGGTGAGTTCCCATCCACCTCCCCCTAGACTCTTTTCAAACTCCACTTGTGAAAAGGCGTCGACCTCTTGATTGCTGTAGCACCGCAACTGACAAGACCCGACAATGGATTTTTAGGTGAGGTTATCTTTTCCAAAAACTTTGGCTTCTTGGAGAAAGGCAGCGACATCGAGGACTCGCTCCGGCAGGGGCTCGAGTTCGGCGCCTACGTGGCCGTCCTGCCGTACTTCCCCTGGCTGCAGAAGCTGCTCGTGAGTCCTTTTTTCGTCTCGCTTCGACTGATGACGCCGTCCAATTACGTCGTCAACCGTAGTATCAAAGCGTTAGAGCAGCGGAAGAAGAACCCGGATGCCCGCTTCGACTACGTTGCCCACTGGCTCAGGACGCACGAGAGCCACCCAGAGAAGTTAACGGCCAAAGATGTGCAGGCGGCTGCTACTTCCAATGTCAGGTAAGCAGGGGATTTCTCACGGTACTATCAACGCTATGGGAACTGACCTTTCTGGCAGCGCTGGAGCGGATACAGTCTCATGCGTCTTGCAGTCTTTCATCTACCACACCATCCGTCACCCGACAGCCTGGAGGCGACTCCAAGACGAGATTGACAAGATCGAGACAACACAGCAACAGGTAGTAGGAGTGCCTCAGAACCATGCCGTATTCTCTTTCGCGATTGGCCAGAAGCTCCCATACCTGCAAGCGTGCATCAAGGAGTGCATGCGAATCTGTCCACCCTCGACCATCGGCCTGCAGCGCGTGGCGCCCCGCGGTGGCATCAAAATAGGGGACCGGACCTTCAAAGCCAATACCGTGCTTTCAGTCCACCTGCCCAGTATGCTGCTGTCCGAGGAGCTGTGGGGTCCGGATGCGCGCGAGTTCGTGCCGGAGAGGTGGATGGGGGATGAGAAGCAGACGGCGGCGTTGGACAAGTACTTCATCCCTGTAAGTTCACTCACCTTCCTTTGTTTCACACATCTACTCTTCCCGGGAGATCATGAGGGCGGCATACTTACTGACTGCCGATGACTGTGTAGTTCGGCCTGGGTTACAACTCGTGCGTGGGACAGAACCTCGTGCGCATCGAGCTGTCCAAGATCTTGCCGACGATTGTGCGCCGCTATGATATCTCCCTCGCCAACCCGGAACAGGAGTGGACTTACAAGACCTACGTTGCCGCGGTGCCGGGAGACTGGCCGGTGTACATCAAGAAGAGGGAGTTCTAATCTTCAATCCCAATTTCGGGGAGCGATTTTCGTGCTCGATGCCCTCTTGACTTACCCTATCCAATTCTTTTCGATTAGGGATTCTATGATGACAGTCCTTATTGCTCTTCTTATGTTAGCCTTGGCCGCTATGTACCGCTTATGTATACCCCCTCGCCTCCCGACTTACGCCACTCTAGATGTAGTTACATGCACTCACTGCCTTGCTTATCATCTATGCTTCTACTGTGGTCTCGCACTTCCATGTGTATCCGATAACATCCAGATGTTGACTTGAAGCGTCAGGACTCTGATCACACCGCGGCTTCCGGGCGAGAAGGATTCAAGGCAGGGTACGATGGGAAATGGAGCAGCGGCAGAGCTTCGCAACACCGCAATTTCACCCCCTAATACGTCTACCGTTGTTGTGTTGGCTCGAAACGAACCCAGCATTCAGGCTACATCCGCTGTTCGGCTCGTTTTCCAACATCGCGATTTCCTAAGTACAATGATCAGTGGCTCCTAGGTGATTGGCTAGTGAATATCAGGTACGAGCAAGTTCTTGATCATCGCTACCACTAAGAGCTGGTGCTACCACCTCAACTACTTTCCATATAGCAAGGGAGAAACGCTTTTCTCCCCGAACATTCTTACCATCAAATAGCAGATGATCCTTCTTCCAACATACATCCCAAGCCTGGTCATCCATCCATCGTGGTTGGTCGAGCAAAGCAGATCAACCACCCACCTGACACCAACACGAGAATTGGAACGAAAGACTGCAGGTATCTTGAAGCTTCACTGGGGGATTTTCTTTCCCACTTACTTACCACTTGACGATTTCATTGGAGAACTGCTCACCACCACCATGGAATCGTCAAAGTTGGAGGCTATGGCTGTTGAGCTCAAATCGTCAAAGTTTGAGTCTATGGCTGTTGAGCTCAAGCTGATGATCCTCAAGGAGATGGATGCGGCAACGATTATGTCGCTCATCTCCCTATCAACCACTTACCGTCGCATCTTCTACGCCTACTACAAAGAGATCATCGAGCACAGCGTCTCCTTCAAAAGTGGCATTTGCATCGAAGTCCTCAATGATGCTTTGGCAGCAGTTTCTCTGCCTTACCCTCCAAACATGGACAACGTCATGAAGCAAAGCATGTTGGATAGAGCTGCCGCCGAGAAGGCTGTTCAGTTCTGGAAGGATGGAAAGTTTGCTTTCGTTCCGACCGAGTACAGCCCTGCCACTCACATTCCCTCTGGTTGTACCGTTCCTGGCTACGGTGCCAACAGATTCCATCTTCGCCATGCTGTTGAGATCGCTCAAATGAGCGTCTACATCAAGGACTTCATCGATGATTACACAGCCAAAGCAAAGTGCGATCCTCTGCGGGGCTTCTACGTCTACAACAACGTCCCGAGCTGGGCTGACCCGACTCTGAAATCCAAGAAAAAGACATCCCCGATGCGCTCAAACGTGCTGTTGACCAAAGACGAGCTCATCAAGTTCCAGCGCGCGTTCTTCCGGTTCGAGTTCTACTGCCGTGTCCACGCCCACCTTGAGCTGTACGGTGAATATGACAGTAGCCGAAACCCACTCCTTCACCTCGCCCCCTCTGAAAGCGAGGAGGTGGCCTGTGTGTATGGGTACCTCTTCTCCCTTCAGAAGCTCGTCGTCGAAGAGATGTCGGATAAGTACTTCATAGTTCCGGAGCTGTGGAAACCGCAAACCTATCCCATTCGACATTGCAGTAACAGACTACACGAAGTCAACGCATTCGATTCGTACCCTATGCTCCGGGTCAAGCTCGCGTACGGCATCGAGAGGGTGTGGAACAGCGTCGCGAAGCCGGCTGAGGTGCGCCGCAGCCTCGTCGGGAATGACATCGCGACTTGGAGCTGCAAGAGCTCGCAGTTCACAAGGGACACGGTCATGCATGGGAATAAACACGACGATTTCATGAGGGCGGTCCTCAACGGCGATCCCCAGTGCTGCATTCGCCGCTGCTGCAACAACCAGTGGGGTCAGGTCTTGAGAGATCGAATCAATTCAGGCCGGCCGGGCCTTCGATTGCAGCGTTTCGCCCCCCTGCGAATAGAGGCCGCTTTGCTGAGGGCGGCGTAATGAGCTCGGGCATTCTGCCCAACTACTCATGGAACAAATGGCGCACCCGTCAAATCAAACACGTAAAGACCCCCCCGCAAGGCCTACACCTTCGTTGCCGCCACCCGCGATGCTGAATCCATCGTCGCCACGCGCCGAATGTGCGGCTGGGTCTTCTGGGATGATTCGACTCTGCTCCATCTGCATCGTTGGCGCATGTCCGACTTCAGGGCCATCGATTTGAAAGGGTTCCTTTTAGATACGGACAACAACTCAAACCCCTAGGGGATACTTGGGCAATACCGGGACAAAACGGCACGTTGTATTACGACGTTTTCCACCGACAGAGACCATAACGGTCACATTACAATATCCTTCGTCGTTTAAACGGACTTAGCTTGGATGCTGGGTCGAGCTGAGAGGCAAAAATGCACGCTCGACGAACTTACTTACGTACACTGAGAATGAGTATCTGGGATATCCTATCTCCAAAAAGAAAAAGAAAGAAAAAAGAAGAAGAAAGGCAACATGATGATACAAAGCATCAAAACGAGCAGCTCTGATTACATACATACTTACTTAGGTTCATGGACGCGAGCTTGATTTCGCCCGAAAGCATTACGGATTGTTCTACAGATGGAAGTCACTTTTCCCCATAACGTTACCATGTTCTTTATCTAGTGAATAAAGAATCAATGATCAGCCAAGGGCTCAAAATGGACGGATAGGTCTTCTGATAAATAGTGATATTATCATGTCGACAATGGGAGATGCCCATCCTCACCATCACTTGAATGCAGGTCTCCCATCTCTGATAGAGTACTGCACATCTCTCTAGAGCACATTGCAGCGTATGGATCTGGACGGTGAGCCGAGCCTTGTGGTCTGAGCAGACCGGACACTGGACCTTGTCTCACGGTTTTATTATTCAAGGGTGTTTCGAAACAGAGATCTGAAAACAAGGTCTGTGTAATATTTCTTTGTCCGAAGGTCAGCAGATAAGTATCTCCCATCCCTGCAAGATATGGGATGGCTTTGCAGGTGTTCCCTCCCAAAGTATGTCACCGCGGCTGTTTGTAGGAAAAACAATATTAACGTTGACTACTATTTTCATTATAAATATAACTAAGTAAGTAGGTATATAACAAACGACATCGGGGTCTCCTGGTTGGTCCAATCTTTATCCCATCATACTATCAGAACCATCCACAACCTTGTTCAACGATACCATCGACAGTGGACATCATCAGATTACACCTGCGATTATGTGTAATATCGTCAAGTGTCTGGTCTGCCACAAGGCCTGGCGCCACGACCAGCTGCACACGCCACCGTGTGCCAAACCCCACGAGGTCTGGCAGCAATGCGAAAAATGCAAAGGGCAGTTGGGGGATCTGGGCATCGAGGCCAAGACGTCCACGGCTGGCAAAACGGCAGAGGCGGAAAGGCCACGGCCGGCCCTGGCCGAGAGACCCCCCAACGAATCGGGACGACGACGACGAAGGGCCGCCCTTTTGTTCAAGTCTCTGGTGGCCGGCCAGGTACGTCGCAAACTGACCGAGGTCAAAAAGGCCCAGAACCAGGAACAAGCACAAGCAAAAGCAGCTGCGGCAGCCAAGCCCAACAAGCAGCAGCCGCCGCCATCATTAGAGAATTTCACTTTTGGACCTCGAGACTTTGTCTTCGAGAATGCTGAAGATACCGCTGCGGTGCAGAAATATCTCCACGATGACCCCGAGGCGCTGAAGAGCTACCTCAAAATCATTCGCTTTAATGATCCCGTGATACTGCAGCGCAGCCTCGACATGCTTGAAAGCCGCGAACGAAGAGGCAAGGGAGCCTCCAAGCCGGTCAACCAGCAGCAGCCGCCGCCATCATTGGAGAGTTCCAAAGATGCCGCTGCGGTGCAGCAGCAACATCTCCACGATGATCCCGAGGCGCTGAAGAACTACCTCAAAGCCATTCGCTACGATGATCCCGTGATACTGCAGCGCTACCCCGACATGCTTGAAAGCCGCGAACCAAGAGGCCAGGGAGCCTCCAAGCCGGCCAACCAGCAGCAGCCACAGGAGGGTGAATCCGAGGAAGACATCAGGCTTCCCGTAGATGTTGCGCTGGACGTGGATGACGATGACCGTGATCAATTCCTCTCCTACGACCCTGGCATGACGCTTGCTCAAATCGTCACGTCGCTGCCAGCGCCGCCGAAGGCCCTGACCTTTGACTATTCGCAACCGGCCCCGGCACCGGATACGTCTGGTCTCGTGGATTTTGCCGATGATGATGATGACGATGACCTGCAGCTTTTCATTCGTGTTTCCAATAAACACGATGAAGACGGCAACGCAGAAAAGGACGGTGCTTAAGTGATGCTCAAGTGTCACTCTCACCATTCTTGCCCCTATGAATAAGTAGGTAGGTCTGTAGACGAGGTCTGCTATTTTACACGCGTAGACATACCATTTCCCAGTAAACGTCAAGGTAAATGGCGCTCCCCAAGCGATGATGCCAGAAGTATCTGGACCCTCCTTTAGTAGCGAACATGAGTTTCGCTTGCAATGTAGTAGCAGATGGACCAGTAAGTAATGGACAGGATTACACCCCTGAACAGAGAATGTCTAGTGATGAATGCCTTCTCTTTTGAGATGAGAAATTATGTAACTGGTGAGGTAAGTGGTAACGTCCAACAAGTTGAAGGTAAGAAGCCCTGCTCCCATATCCCTTTTTGGCCCATAAGGAGAACCATGTGCCATAGAATAGTGTCCCTCCGAGTCATCGTAGTATCATGTTGCTATCAGACAGATCATCTATAAACTGCCCCTTTTAGCAACGAAATAAGAACTCGTAGCCCCAACATCACCTTTCTATTCCAGTGCATGTTTTCTTCTTCTTCGATTCTGGTGTAGTTATGTATGTCATAAGCCTATTAAACTTTATACATGTTGGTATAGACCTGTCTCGAAAGCAGGGACAGCTTGTCACACGTAGTCGCCGGTGTAAGTAGCTAGGTGATCCGCGTTCCTGCATCAGCCGGAGCTTTTCTCCGATGGTATTGCATTCGCTGCAAACCCACGGGTAGTGGAGGAACTGCGTGGGGGGTTCTGTAGGGGCCATACGATGCTTTATGGCAGATGGCAGAATGCGCCATGTAGCCTGTCCTCTTCTATTCACAATTCTATATAGACAACTGTCGATGGTATTATATACAATACAGACTTAATACAGTAACTATGGCAAAGTCCATCGTTTCCAATGTTGAGCTGTTGCTCTTCCTTTGTTTCGGAATAGCAGATCTGAGCTCACTGAAATTACCCTGAATCATTTCTGACCACCAGCACAAGTTTTCCCCCATAAGCTCAGGCACCTGGCGCTCTGCCTGATATTGTTCGTCGTACCCGTGATCTTCTCGGCCATCACGGTGGCTACTTTGTCGGGATTGCCTCCGCCTTCCTGGCCGCCGATATTCCCATCATCGCTGGCAATCTCGCCGCCGCCCCAGTTCAGCCTGTTGACCTCGCTGGTCTGGCCGAACTTGTCGTCCGGGCGGAAGTGCACCATGACCTCGGGGGTGACGGAGATGCAGTTCAGCAGCCCAGACCGGCACCCGTAGAACAACTTCGTGTCGTAGGCTTGATCCTGGCCGGTGGACACGAAGTCGAGCACCCTCCTCACCCCAGCCTTGTTCACGGCGTAGGCGTAGGAGCAGATCTCGCCCTGGGAATTGTAGACGGCCCGCTGGCCCTCGGGGATGTGCTGCTGGAGGTAGGCCTTGGTCTCGGCGAAACCCACGTAGTTCCCGTGCTCTACGACGGTGGGATCCTCGAAGAGACTAATGGTCCCGTTGTCCTTGGGGGCACCGCCGCAGTGGCCTATCCACATAATATCCCACAGGCTAGAGTAGGGATTGCTCTCTTCATGCGGCGCATGCGTTTGCTTGCGCACGGCTTCTGCAATACGGCTCATTTGATCCTAAAATACGAAATACCGGCAGAAGAGTTTAAGCAAAGGAGCTTCTTCTTGCATGGGTTGCTTGCTAGTCTGTGGATGTGCGAGTTACCTTGATATTGACGTCCCAATCGACGTCATCCTCAAGAATGAGAGCCGAGTTCAGCTCACTCTGTAAGACATATTTGAGCAAGTCGATATGTGCGAGCCAGGCAGCTGCACTACCGCGTTCGGGTTTCGGGACGCCCTCGGGGCTGAGGGCGATGAAGGCATCAACCATTTCCGGAAGCCATGTCGGCTGCGGCGGTATGGTGACCTCCATGGCACTCAACGCCGCGGCTGCCCGTAAACCCTGCACGCGCCATGATTGGCCTCCTCCCTTGGATAAGGCGAGGATCGAGTCGAACTACATAGAGAGAGCACTGTCAAAAGATTGCGACGAATAAACAAGCGAAAGACATGGGCTGGGAGAGGAGCGTACTCCTAAAGTTGCATTTGTCGGGCCCCAAACAGGATTCTGCTGTTGCGCACCGGGGGCCGCCGCCACCGCCGCCGCCGCCCCTGTTGCTACAGGCTGCTGCTTATCTTGGCCGTGCGGTGCGTTAAATGGGGTTTGATAGGCGTGGGGGAGCAGACGCGATGGACGTGACACGAGATCCTGGTACCAAAAGGAACATAAGATGATGGTTAAGAGAACTAGAGCTAGGGCGATCCGGGCGATGGATGATCTTCCGAGACCCGCGCCGCAAAGCATGGCTTGCTAGCTTGGTGAAGGCTCGAGGGGAGAGGAGAGAGTGAGAGAGAGAGAGAGACGGGAGATGTGTGTGTGTGTGTACTGTATCTCATCTAACAATGTGGTTATATTCCATGTATTAGCAAGGCGCTTGCAGATTTCTCTTAATTTCAGATGCAACTGAGCCTTAGCGAAATTAAGCTTTGCCTTGTCCGGAAATGATGACTTTCAAGATGGAGATTGTTCGCGGGGACTGGCACTCTTTGGCACTGTTTGTTTGGTACTGTGCGATACAAATCCAATCAGTATTCGAGAGATTACGACAATGTCGACGCCCTCTGCTCTTGCAATCGGCCAGCAACCTTCACGATGCGAGTGGTCATGTAAGAATCATCTTTGTAGGCGCCCGCCATCGGATTTAAGCCAGTAGTAACCGGTGGCATAAACCAACGCTACTTCTTAGTACTACTAGATTTTTACTCGCGAACCATAGTGATTCAAGTCCTCAGGCCACTTCCATGTCGTCGCACTGTGGTCTTTCCAACTTTCCCGCCGAGACCGTTGAAGGCTTCATCGCGATCTACGAGCGAGAGGCGTACACCAAGCCGGCCGTATACCAGGGCCAGTACAGGCGCGCACTTCATCCGCGCTGGTACGACCGGCCCGAGTTCCATGCGCTCATCGAGCCGCGGGTCGAGCGGTACGGCATCTTCTTGCTTCTTGGGCGGCACACCGAGAGATGCGAAAGAGCCTCGAGAACAGCGACGCGAATATGACGAGTCAGTAATAGAGCACGGTGTGCCAAGGTGCTGTGCGCTCCAGGGCAAACCAGAAGGCAAACCGGCCCCTTGCCGCAGTGCTGCCGTCCTACCCAAATCCTGCTGAGAGCCTTGCTGAGAGCCCCGGTTTGTAGTCACATGTGTAGTGAAAAGCGATGCCGGACGTGTAGCGATGACGGGCCCCCAAGTGGGAAAACAAGCGATTGACGAACTTGACGTTTCACAAGATGGGGGGAAGTGGGGGAGGGAGATGTTGCTTGTCGCGAAGATCGTTTACACTTTGTACCGTGCCCATCATCATGTGGGCTGTTGTTATTTCGGGCAGTGGTCGCACCAGGCGTAGGCGATGTCACTGGGCAAGACATACTTATGTAGCAGCTAAACCGCGGTAGATGGAAATCTACTTTACATAATATAGGATAATATAGGTAATCAGCTCATTAGTTGTACGATTCAAACAAATGTCCGAGGATGGGGTTGACTTGAATAAAAGAATCCCTGTGGGCACGTGGACCGGCGATGCATAATCAAGCGCCCTGATCAAGTACCTGATCAAGTACCTAAGTAGGTAAGTAGGTAAGTAAGTATGCAGCTAATAAACCACTAACCCAACCCAAACCTACAATGTGCCCTACAATGTGACTACAATGTGCCTTTAATGTGACTACAGTGTCCTTTGCAGGAGGTGCGTGCAGAGTCTTAGGTACCTTGCCTTAGGTACCTACTTTACTTGTCTACACCTCTTCAGAGGGAGGGAGAGAAAGAAGAAGAAGAAAAAAAGAGGCAACAATAAGGAATATTTCATGGATCTTCCTACTCTGGACCAATCCCTCTGCAACTGTCTGTCGGACTGGCATGGCATTGTTCATGGTCAGGCCAAGCTTGGCGATCATGTCCCAATGCAGAACCCCAGCTCAATTGTCCGCCCTACTTTGTGCAGCTGCAGGCTGTCGTCCGCTCGGGGTGTTTTTAGTAGCTTCTTATAGTACAGCGTCCGCCTTACATGTGCCAAATTTGGAATAGCCTTCAGATATTCATCATGCCCCTCTACGCTGCTACTTGAGACAGGATCAGGATGGGGATGGCAAGATCGTGGCCAACGAACGGAAGGGGTAGACGTCAGAAGAAATGTCTCTCCTTTTTCGAGGACTGGAGATCTGAGACGATCTCTGTCCAGACAGGTATGTATGTGACCGTCTCCATCCCTGTGCCGAGCTGCCCAATGCCCCAATCTGTCCTGATATACTCCGTACGCGCCTGCAGGTGATACATACTTGAACTGAATGAACCAGGTTTACTTACCACTTGCGACTGGCGCAAAAAGAGACTCGACGGAGATGGTAACACACACACACACACACACACACACAAGTCGCCTCCCTCTGCAACCCCCTCACCCCTGTACTCATGGATTCTTTTCCTACATTAGTAGTAGCGAATCCACCCTGAATGGAACACGCTGTCAAGCGACAAGAGAGTCATCAAAAAGCAATGGCCACGGACGGCCCTATGTACTCCCTCTTTCTCTCGCTCTACGCATACTCTTGCTTATTAGCTCGGTCATTTCCGCTTCCCTGACCGAACATCAACATCATATCATACCACATCTTTTCCCAATCCAGTGGCCGTCTTTAGAGTTCGAGGCTTGGCTTCCTTGGTTAGGACTAGGCGGCCGGCACCGTTTCCCAGAATCGCATTCAAGTCGAATTGGCGAATCGGACAGGCTGATTGACCCTCTTGGGCGCCCCCCACTAGGTTAACACTACGGTATACGGTCGGTACGGCTCATCTTAGTAGAACGAACGCCCCGGCACTACGGTGGAGGACCCTTATATTTTCTTTTCCATCATCTCCCAGGCAAGGGGAGGGAAAGAGGAGCGAAAGCTACAAACAAACAAAAGAAAGAGCGTAAGAAAGAAAAAGAAAAAGAAAAGAGAAGAAAAAGAAAAAAGATAAAAAAAAGGGCAGGAAAATCTCTCCAACTAGGGACTTACTTACTTACCCAGCCCGGGAATTCCGCCGTTACCCTTTGGTCCCTCTTATCTCCTTCACCACCCAAGTATTTATTTCACTTATAGAACCGCGTTCTTGCCGGGGACCGAGTGGATATTTCCTGTGTCGCCTCTCTCATCGCTTATACGTCCCAGACCCTACCAGACATTCGCCAATCTGGGATTCAGCCAGTGTTTGGCCAACGCCGACCTTCTTTCCACGGTCGCCTCGTCATCAAACATTCCAACATCCACTTCACTTCTAGTGCAGGCGTTGCGGCGCCGCGCATCGTTTGGCGCACTCCACCCTCTCTACCCTCATATCGAAAAACCGTTATTCTTTAGTTAGCTGGCCCAGCCACGGCTTCCAAATCTTGATTCCTAACACTTGGGGACTGGCCGGGATCGACCCTAGCACGCATTAGAAGCACCACGTTTCAGCGCTTGCTTGCTTTGCAGGCGTCTGGAAGCCTTTTAGTTCTTCCCCAAAGGCCTTCCGAGGTCCTTCTTCGCTGCTTACTCGCTCTACGTCTTCGTGATTTATACGGCAAGCATCTGGTTCGCCCGCCGCCTCTCTCCTAGGGAAACCGCCATCCTTCGTCCCGCCGAATATTCATTCTTGTAAACGAAGAGGGGCATACGGCACCTGGACTGCAAGAAGAAGCGAACTGCTACAACAAACGAACCTGTTCTTCCTCCGCCATGCGCCCATCGTCAGATCCCCAACCCCCGGTTCCTATCAGCATAACAATATGTGGCGATGGCGGCTGCGGTAAGAGTTCCATCACCCTGCGGCTCGTCCGCTCGCAGTGGACCTCGGAGTACGACCCGACCATCGAGGACTCGTACAGCGTGACGCGGCGCGTCGACGGCACCAGCTACCACCTGTCCCTGACCGACACGGCGGGCCAGGAGGAGTACCGGGGCATGTGGGCCTCGTCCAACCTGGGCGCTGACGCCTTCCTGCTCGTCTACGACATCACCTCGAGGGACAGCCTCGAAGCCCTCGGCTACTTCAACGACCTGATCGACATGGAAGCCGAGACGCGCATCGACAACGCGGGCCGGGCGCAGCAGGCCGGACTGACGCCCACGCAGTTCAACGGCCACAACAGCGGCAGCAGTAATAGAGGCATCAACGGCGGGGCCGGCTCCGGCGCCCGCACCATCCCGCCCGTCAAGATCATCGCGGGCAACAAGTGCGACCTGCAGGAGTCGCGGCAGGTGCCCGCGGCGGAGGGACTGGGCTGGGCGCGCAAGCGCGGGTGCGGGTTCATGGAGACGAGCGCGCGGCTCGAGGTCAACATCGAGGAGACGTTCGCCCTCATCGTGCGCCGTGTCGTCGAGGCCCGCCGCCTCGCCGAGATGGGCGTCCTCGACAACACCGACATGGACCGCCGCGGCGTCACCAAACCCCTGACGCCGCTGGGCAGCAGGCGAGGCGACGGCGACGGCGACGGCGACGGCAGCGCCGATCCCGAGAAGAGGAACGTCGGCTCGCGGGGGCCCAGGCTGGATGACGGGGACCGTCTCGGTCATGGCATGGGGTTCTGGAAGAGCCTGAGGTGCTGGTAATGACTCTTTCTCCCTTCTCGTCTCTCTCTCTCTCTCTCTCTCTCTCTCTCTCTCTTCGGCACATCGGAGGCCAACAAAACACAACCGGGCGTGGTTCGAGGATACACTGAAGAGAGAGAGTCGAGGATGACGACGGTGGTTGGAGAGTGGAGTCTATGAATAACGAGCTGTCGAAATTAGCATGATGCATATCCTTTGGTTCGAGCCATTCGCGCCTGGTTGTTTACGGGGTTGGCTATTTATTGAAACCAGCAGCATTTTGGGAGGCTGGTAAAACATGGCGAGGATTTGGAGGCGGCTTTTTTTTCCCTTTCCTTTCCTTTTTGGGTGTCGTTTTCCCCCTTTGGAATTTTGTTGGACAGCACGCATATATACCATATATCCCCTGGGAGCCTTCTTCAATTGTTTGTATGGCGGCGCATTTTGGGAGAGGCGAACGGATACCTGTTACATTACATCATGAACTTCATCGGAGACGAAAAGGAATCAAACAATATACACTCTGAGGGGCCGTCTTTGGGTGAAGGCTTAACTTAATACTTTTCCAAAAGCCCGCAGCCTCAGAAACGAATTTTCAAACTATTCTTCAATCATATGAGCAGTGAACGATGTTTCTTGTAAATATTGTGTGTTTGCTTGGACCTTGGACAGGCCAGAGCTTGTGGGAAGTAGAAAAGGGGGCGAGGACCAGCATTGATGAAACGCGATGCATTAAAAACTGAGTCGTCTACTTATATCTATCTATCTATGATGAAACAGAACTCCTGCCTAACTAGAAAAAACCCCAGGCGCTAACTAATGCCCTCAAGACTCGTAACACCCGACTTCGAAAATGCAACTTGACCTAAGACAAGTCTATAGAAGACCCCAAGCAATGATAGAAGAAGAAGCAAAATAAAATCAGACTCATCATGAACCACCCAAGACCAAGACCAAAGCCTCCACGCCAACAGCCAACCACCATCCTTTCACCGCACCCATGCTTCTCTCTGCGCCAGCATACACGGGCATCGTAGTCGTCGTCGACATGGGACCCTGAGCCGCCAACGCACAGCTCGCCCCCGCGCATCCCGCCGCCACCCCGCCGTCATCACTGCCAATGCTGCTGCTGTTGCTATACGGGCCAGCGTCCCCACTACCTATCTGCGCCGCAGGCGGCAAGGCCGTAGCAGAAGAAGAAGAGGAGGCGTCTTCAGCATTGGCGCCACCAGAGCCGGCGATTCCCGTATAGACGGTCTTCAGGGCCGTCGCCGTCGTCGTCGCGGTCCGGTACTCGGTGTACGTCTCCGTGGTCGTCATGCCGACGGTGCAGGAACCGCCGCCGCCGCCGCCGCCGGGCGGGCACGACGTCACGGCGTACGTCGATGTGCGGCACTGCTCCGTCACTGTGACCACGACGGTGCCGGCAGGCGTCGCTCCTGTCCCGGCGCCCGCTGCTGCTCCCGCTCCTCCTGCTCCTCCTTGCGCGGTCGTGGCGCGGGGGGCGGGGGGGGCTTGGTGGTCTCCTCGGGGCAGATGGTCGTCACGTAGACACTGGTGCGCGTCGCGAGTTGGCCGGGCGTGCAGGCCGGGCTGTTTGGGGCACAGGCCGTCACGGTGTAGACTATGAGATTGGTCATGGTGCTGGTGACGGTCGTACGCGTGGTCTCGGTGGTACTCCCAGCGCCAGACGCAAGGTCGGGGTCGGCACCGCCGGGACGATCGCCTGTGGTGGTGGGCGCCGTGGTAGCTGGAGGGGTCGTGGCGCCGCTGCCGCCGGCCGGCGCGGCGTTGGGGTCGAGACCTGGTCCCATGAACGACGCGGGAGGGGGGTTGCCGTCGAGGCCGGCACCGCCGAGGTCGGTGACGCCGACGCGATCCCCGAGGCTGTTGATGAGGCACCAGTACTGACAGAAAAGCTACTCCCCGAGGCTGTTGATGATGTACCAGTAGTGACAGAAAAACTACTGGAGACCGAGACGGGCCCGGCTGGGTTGATAGTGGCCCCCGCATCCTCGCCCAGACCCGAACTCGTCACCGGCCCGCCGGGCAGCACCACACTACTCGAGCCAGCGCCGCCGCCGCCGTTCCCTCCTTCTCCAGCCCCACCGGCCGGGACACAGTTGCCGGGGATGGCGGCGGCGGCGTCGCGGCCCGCAGGGACCGAGACGAGGCCATCCGCGCTCGTGCTGCCATCATCGCCACCACCACCGCAGGCGACGTAGTCGGCCATGTAGAGCGCGCCCGAGTCCTGGTCGAAGACGACGTAGGCGCCGCGCAGAAAGGTGTCGCCCAGGATGTAGACGCCGGCGCTGGCGTCGTGCCAGGCGCCGAGGTAGCAGTTGTCGTTGCCGGCGTTCCAGACGAACTCGGAGTACGGCAGGCGGATGGTGACCCTGGGCGAGGCGGCGGGGCTCCCGAACGAGGTCGCGAGGGAGAAGGACACGGTGCCCGGCTGGCTCTGGTAGGAGCAGGGCAGGGTGTAGCCGCCGCGGCCGTCCGAGGCGGCGCCGGGGAACTGCGCCGCGAGGGCCTCGACGAGGTCCTGTGGGAGCAGGGAGAGCGTGGTGCCGCTGTCGACGATGACGGGGACGGGGCTCAGGGTGGGGAGCACGGGGTTGGAGATTTGGGCCGTCGGGGGACGGTGGGAAATCCCGGTGAGGCGGACCGTGTAGTGACTGTTGAGATCTTACGTGTCAGTCAAGCGTTGGACTCGCCGGTTGGGGGGGTAGAAGGGGTGTGGTGTTGGTAGCGGTAGTGACTTACGGATCGGCAGGGTCGGTCTCTACTTTGACCAGATTGCCGGCGTACTTGTTCCTGTCCACGCCGCCAAAGACGATCTCGCCGCTGATCACGGCGGCAGGCGCCCCTTGCGACCCGAGGTCCATGCTGAACAGGCGGCTATTCACATAGCCCTGGGCGACGATCGAGTCCAAGACCGTGTTATAGTTGAGGAAACCGTTGCCCCTCCCACGGGCCAGCCCCATGATCCCGAACCACACGAGGTCCGAGGTGTTGGCCACGCCGAATTGCTGGCCGGTGATTTTGGCCCCTATGAAACCCCAGAAAGAAGATTGTCAGCACTGTGTACACAGTCTTGGGTAAGTTCCGCGCCACCCTTGTACTGGGCAAAAAGTAGAGCGTACCGGAGATGAAGATGTCGTCCGTATAATAAGTCCCCGAGGTACTGCCCGAACCGTACTGAATGGCAAAGCTCTGCGCGAGGTTTTTGGACGTAGGGGATTTGGCCGGATCGTACTGCCCGAAGGCCTGGCAGAAATCGGGGACATTGGACTTTGCGCAGTCCGGGTTAACCCAGAGCTCGAAGGAGCCTGTGTCCAGGAGCACGTCCACATTCTGGGTGGTCGTGCCCGTGCCGACCGTTACTGTAGGCAGGCGGGTGAGTTAGGTTTCCTTTTTTTGCGCAAATACATCGAAGGGTATATATGTAGGAGTCGGCGGAGAGAGAGAGAGAGAGGATGTGTGTGTAAGATGCTTCCGACTCACGTTCGGCCAAGTATGCAGCGCCATAGACGCCCAGGACGTTCGTCTTGAAATACCGCCTCTGAAGGCTCGTGGAGCCTCCGGCGTGCCCGTCGACTCGCTTTAGCGGTATGGAGAGGAGCGCGGGAGGGTTTCTCAAGCTTCCCGGCGCAGGCGTGGCTGCCGCCGAGCGGTTGTTCGACGCCGTGCTGGCGCTTCCATCTTTTCCCCCAAGCACTAGCCACCAACGAGGCGAGCGCGCAGGCGCCTATCGCAAAAGAAAGAGACATGACGACCGTGGTTGTAGTCGATGTAAGCCGGCAGCACAACAGGTCGCCGCAGAAGTGCCATCTTAAAAAGCGCCAACCTAGTCGCGGCGGGCCTTTCTTAACAGGTGAGATATCCTGTTGAAAGGGGCACCCCTGTGGAATTTGAAGCTATAACCCCAGTGACGAGAGCAAAAATGAGGAAAGGCACTAGGGAGTCGTTTGTAATTGAGCCAAGACACGATGGCAGGCCTTGAGACATCAATGTTCAGGCACCAGGACTAGTGATAGATGGCCATCACATTCCAGCCAGCCCCGGCTACATTCGGAATTCCTTTGGCGTATTCATCTACGGTTTCCCAGCAGCGCGATCTAGGGCGTCAAGAGTGACTGGTGCCACCTTGGCGCCACTCCTTACTACAGTTACCCCTTTTCACAGATTCTATGGAGGAACTGAAGGGCTGAATACCAGAAGCAGGATTGGGGAGGTGAAGAGATGGCTTTTCTAGTCGTAGAATCAGCAAGCGGGAGAGCCAGCTTCTCGTATTGAATCTGAAAATAACCGTAAGAAGCAAGAGGGCAGAAACCATCTACCTCTATCAGAACCCCAGGTCCTGCATGGAAAATCCCAGAAAACGCCTGATATTCGCTTCCTGTCATCAGATACGCCCAAAATTCAAATGTGATTGTCTATGCCTTGCCTTGGGACTCGACCCAATCCCTCCACTGTTTGTACTCGGGGTATTGGAGGTGTTCCTTCTTCCCCTGGTAGCGGACAACCTTCAGATCGACGTCCTGCCACTTGTCCTTCTTGCCCACCCAACCTGCCTTCCGCATGAGGCTCACGAGAGTCTCCTCCTTGGTCCAGCCTTGTTCGGAGGCCACGTCCGGGAGGTAGGTGGCGCCATAGCGGCGGCCTCGATCGGTAAAGCTTATCCGCAGACCATGTGTACCCAGTTCCCAGTCCATAGCGTCGTCACAGTCCTCGAAGTCGGTAAGGAGAGTTACGGCTACCTCGAGCGACGGCAGTTCCCGCTTGGAAATGGGGTCAAACCGCATGTCGTGGATTGCGGACGTGATGGCGTATGACGATAAGCCGTCCTCGAGCTCCTGCGCCTCGAAGGTGCCAATGCACCCCCTCAGGCTTACGTTGCCCGACCGCGCCGAGACGGTGTTCCAAGTGACAAACAGGGGTGACTCGGCGAGGGGAGCTCGCTCAGCATCGAGGGATGACATGGACGTATCAGGCGTATCGGTCGCAAGCGACATGCTCGAACCCGAGGAGGGCGACGAAGCGCCGCTGGAGGACGGATTGGCTAGTCTACGAATCGCGGGGATGCGCTTCTTAATGGCATTCATCTTGGAGCCGCCGGTGCTGGATTCAGTCTGTCCATCCTGCCCAATAGTGTTGTCATCGGCTTCGCAGAATTCGGCGTAGAGCTTCTCGACATCTTCGAGAGTCAGGGATTTGCGTCCGGCGAGATGAGCACCGAGAGACTCGAAGCAGTATAGACAGTGTTCGACGGTAGCCATGTTGAAACTGCTGTCTTGGGCGGCGGGGCGGCGGGGTTCCAGGGCTGTCGGATTCAGGCGAGACGATAGCAGATGATCTTTCAACTCGCAGCGTGGAAGAGGCAGGAAGAAGATGCGGACAGAGGGAGATGAGTCGAGCAGGTTGGCGTCTGATTCCGAAGTATAAGTCAGCAACAAGCAAGCAGTCAGCCCAAGGCCCCAAGCCCAGTAACAGTAACGCACCCCGCTCTCTCTGGGTTAGTCGTAGGGGTGGTGGAGTTGTAGTGATAAGGAATCCTTGTAGCGGTTATCTACAAACCTGGGGGGATCCTGAGATGCTCATCCAGGCTCCAGCTACAATTTGAATTTGTACAACCTCTAAGGTTAAGCGTCTTCGTTTTCAGCAGTCGAAGCGGCCCAATCAAGGTTGAGCAAATAAGAATAAAGCTGACTTTCTTTACCTTGTTAGGCTCTTCGTCCCGCGCTGCTGAGAAGTAACCTAGTGGTAGAGCGAAATCAGAGTGATGATGGTCGGAACCTGGCAAATGCTGCTGCATACGTGTCCATAACTGACATCTATACTTACTTGCTTATTCTAGCTTGTTGGGTTAGTTAAGGAGGAGGCACGCACTGAAGCTGTCGGAATGGTGCAAAGAGTCCATGGCGAAAGAATCGGATGTTCTTAAAGCCCATTCATTCTAGGCCACTACAGTTGCCCCGCTATGACAACGACCCATCATCGCATGGATGGTGGACTGTGGCTCGGTGGCAAGAAAGAAAGGAAGAAAAAGAAGAAGAAAAAAAGAAGACTTTGAAGGATAACGTTAGAGGTAATAACTAAGTATCAGATCAATTCAAGAGGATACACACACACGTTGGTTAATAAGGATCAGCCTTCTTCCCTCTTGGCTTGACTGAGATCAAGCCAAGGTTGGCTAGCTCGTTAGGGTTAACGGTTTTGGTGAAAAAGCCGTCGGCCACCTACCTCACCTTCCCTATTCCCCCCCCGCCATATCCAAGGTGCATGCATCATGGCGACTCTGATCCATGTTGGGTCATTATCGTCCCTCACCCATACACGATACACCATCTACTTGTCTAGCGGGAAACGCCTGGTTTTGTTCCGCTTGCCCAAGATTGGAACATCAACAACGCCTCAAGCCCTTGGGTCGAACGAGTCAAGAGATGGCTGGTCTTACTTTGCCATGGAGGCCGAATGCCCTCATGCTGGCGGCCCCATGACCGAGGCGCACGTCGATATTGAAGACTCGGCTTATGTTGCCTCCTGTCCGTGGCATGCCTACGACTTCAACGTGGAGACGGGCGAGTCGAGTTACGGCATCAAGGCCTGTACTTTCCCCGTCGTAATACAGGATGGTAGAGTGTGCCTGCAATTCCCGGAGCGTGACATCAAGCTGGCCAAAGTCGAGCCGGTAAGTGAGAAGGTCAAGTTCAAGCATGGCCCGCGTACGGAACCCGGCAAAGGGCCGGTTTACCTCAACGACGAGGCCACCATGTGCGACTGGTGTGTTCACATTCTGAACACGTCCAATCCTGAGCACAAGATCCAACTCACCACTCATCTATTCTCCCTCTTCGCCACGAGAGAAGATTCGTTGAATCCGATGAGACTGGGTGCCGGTACCATTCATCCGCCCGAAGAACCGGCGCGGGAGGAGACGAGCACAGTGACACCGGGCACGATGCCCAAAGCTGGGAAAGGCGGCACCCTCAAGAGCAGGATTGCCATGATGCACGCTCTGGCCAACATAGAACAATGGGCTATAGACCTTGCTATCGATATATGTGTCAGGTTTGCGACCTTTCGGACAAGTCCATCGGAACAACAACCATCGCGTGAATTACCCCGGGCCTTTTATTACGATTGGCTCAAAGTTGCCAATGATGAGGCAAAGCACTTCTCTCTGCTCCGCAGTAGACTCGAAGAACTTGGCAGCTACTTTGGGGCATTGCCGGTGCACCATGGCCTCTGGGAGTCAGCCTCGACGACAGCGCATGATCTGCGAGCCCGCATCAGCATCATCGCCCTCGTACACGAAGCCCGCGGGCTTGACGTGAACCCCATGACGATTGAGAAGTTTCGCAGAGCCGAAGATATGGAAAGTGTTGATACGTTGACCATCATCCACACGGATGAGATCACACACGTTACAACCGGACACCGCTGGCTTACGTGGATCTGCGGCCAAGAAGGCACAGACCCGGTTGAGATATTCAGGAGCAACGTCAAGAAACACTTCTGGGGCGCTGTGAAGGGCCCATTCAACGCCGAGGCCAGAGAGCAGGCTGGATTGCATAAAGGCTTCTACGAGAATCTTGGCGGGAAAGAGTACAAGACTCCGGTCATCGCTGGCGGTTGAACATGTAGAAGAGTGAAAGAAAACCAAGGCTTTGATGGGACCAGAAGATGGGACCAATGGCTTGACCCGTCTCTGCAGTCGTGGGCCAAGAGTCTTGGTAACCCCCTTCATGGGGTCATTACCCAAAACGACCCCTTGTGGATTTGTTAAGCTTCTTGGGACTGGATACGCCAAACCCGAGCGGCGCAGTCAATACCCTGAGACCCAATAATACCTTATTGAGGTGGAACTCGAGGTTCTAGACACTCTAGACAATCCGAAACAATGATTCAATCAATGACCAACGACCCGCACGAAGATGTCATAATGTCAGATGCTACATAGTTGTCCATTCTTACAAGTCGGGAGTTGAGAGAGACGATGGATGGATGAGTTTCATCCCAAATAAGTCTGCCAAATCCCCCTCTTTCCCGTGTGTAGCCTGTGGTCTGAACAAAGAGACGCCAATCGACCAATACTTTCTAGTTGACATCCATTAGGTTAACCTAGGGTTTGGTACGACTACTTCAGTGCTCGCCTAACTTGGAATCGATTAGCGCCTATCAGGCGTGGCTCAATCGTTTCCGAACCAGCTTGGAACCGGAAGTCTAGAATACCGGCTGAGCTCCTGAGGGTGGGGACTTTCGTCCCAAGACAGGACAAGAACGGACGTTTACGTTGCATTGCGGACACGAGGGAGGGTGCGTGGTCGTGACCGCACCAGGTTCTACTCAAGGCAAGCCTTTTAGTCGTTCCAGATTTGTCTCGGACCCCTGTCGTCCAACCCGGCCTGGGCACGCTTTCCCCCCGCGAGCCCTCATCCCCTGAACTGCACCGTCCGACAACCTCCACACAAGCTTAAATCACATCCCCGCCCATTAAGCTTCATTTGGTGATCCAAGGTTAATCGGGTACTGTACCTAGGCCAAAGTCTCTAAACCCCAGTATGTCGGCGAGGGTGAAAGCTTGGCCGGTTTGATCGGCCGTTGTCTATTCGTCCTTTGCTTGATATTCGTGCTGGTCCTGTAGTCCTGTAACGGGGCTGCGGCGTCAAGTGGCCGGCCCTTGCCTAATCAGGGTTGCTCGACGCGTGTCGACCGCCGTTCACAGAGGTTGTCTTCCTCCAGGGGATACTCCAGAGAAGTCACTGTGACTGGGGTCATCTCGATAGAGAGCTCGTCTTGGTGCTGGGGTGCAGGGGGCTTGTCAAACATGACCCCATCCTGGCAGAGGGCCCAGGCCTGTATATAAGGTTGACCATCCTCTTCAAGTGTACTCTGAATTCTTCCTATCTCTCAGCAACTCGAAACTTCAGTCTCTACAGTTGATTCTCTTCATTACCTGTACTATATTACATATTCTGCTCGTCGCCGGCCGACCTTTTGATCAACCTCTACAACATCCCCATACGTCACTCGACACCCGACAGCAACACCGTCAAGATGAAGTTCACTCTCATTGCCGCCTTTGCCTTCTTCGCTCTTGGCTCTGCCGAGCTCCGTACGTCTACCCAACCTCTGGTTCCCCTCTATGGGTATGCTTGTGTGCCCATCAGAAAACTAACATGTTGCCTTCCTTCTCGACAGAAATGGTCCGTCGTCAGACCCAGCCCCAGGCCCAGGATGCGTCCATGTCCGACGCTAACGGCAACGTCGTCAACTTCGACACGGCGGGCGTCAACATGGCCATGAAGAACTCCGGCCAGTAGTCTTTCTTCATCCACTTTCACCGAGGAAGGGAATAGTCGACAACCAAGCAAGCATCTGCACGGCCTATTCAACGATGCTACAGCAGCCATGGCTATGGCCCTTCTACAATTTTCATTCGCTGGGGTTGTGAAGTCGGATTGGCAGAGCGGGAGGGGAGGAGAGTTTTCTTGTGGATGTTTGTTTGGCCCAGGCCTTTTTGGAGGATAGAAGAGGGCTACTAATACAAAGGTTCTCGTGATATTACAATGACAAAAA
Organism: Apiospora pterosperma; assembly: GCA_019976485.1. Classification (NCBI taxonomy): domain Eukaryota; kingdom Fungi; phylum Ascomycota; class Sordariomycetes; order Amphisphaeriales; family Apiosporaceae; genus Apiospora; species Apiospora pterosperma. Next base: position 2,635,441 of record JAFBMP010000011.1, read on the forward strand.
TCACATATACCAGGAGTCGCCATGGAGACATGCAAGTTCCTGCCCGGCTCAAAATATTAATATCCAAACCTCCAATTGCCTTCGATCCGCTGAAACACCGTAACGTCTATCCCTTAGCTGTGACCGGGTTTGGCTACATCTGATGTTCCCATGCTACCGTACAGTAGGTACTCAATGAAGTGAGGGTTTTGTCCATGATCCATCCATCCGTCACCTACCATATATCCGACAGAAGCTGCAAACCATGGCCCAACGGGCCGACTGGCCGGGCCGGACTAGTTGCGTAACTCTATATGCGCATTATGTTTTTCGGAATCTTTTCTGTGATAAGTAAAATATTGCTCCTGTACTAGGTGGTAAGTCATAAAACTTTTTATTTATATTTCTTTAGTCTATAAGACCTGCCAGGTTAGCTACTTAGTCAGTGAGGCTTGCTAGTTTCATAAACGTGTGGCTTTCAATATCTACATACAGTAGATATGGCCTTAACTAAATCAACCCAGTATAGTTTTCTCTCTCTCTTTTGTAAAGGAACTATTATAATATTTCAACGCCTCGAGTATGTGTCTCGAGGAAGCGTGGGTTGTAAAATAAAAGTAGTATATTCTTTGCCACTAACTATGTTGCTTGTTACCGTTTCTCTTGCGAATATGTTCATTTAGTCTTATTAAACCTTAATGCATTCATAACTTATAAGCCCGCTCTCGAGGTACAGCTTCTCAGGGTCTATGTCTTTATGAGTCCTTCTACAACGGAATAAATTAAAAAGGGGGTTTCGATTTGCTGGCGATGGTGTGAGTTAGCTTTTATTGATAGCTTAATACAGTCATGCCTATATTAGAAGGCATCCTGGACGTACGATTTAAGAAACATTTAGAAACTCAGATATAAATAGCTGCTACCTGGGAACTGTCACTTGAACCCTCCTGGCTGCCTGGCAATAAGATGGCACACCCACACGCGAGGGCACCATGAGTTATATTGCACATTGACTTTCAATTCTTTTAGATACTGTGTCGATAGGCCCAATTTTAAACTGTATGGCCCAGGAAAAGGAAGTGCATAAAGGTGGAGCGCCGAGGAGGTATAAGCACTTTCGGGAGAGCAAACAAAGTAAAGTGCAAAAGGCGCAACGAAGCCAGTGGACGGTATTAAATCCTAGAAATAAGAAGGGCCCATGGCCAAGGTAGTAATCCCCAGGATTCAGAGAACACAGAATCGTCCACGGAGACCCAAATCCACCACCTGAGTCGACAGAGGTCTTTCCGAGTAAAGGTGACGTGGGATAGAAAAGAGAAAAAAAACTTAGATGGAGATGCCACTCTCGTAGGAAACTGTCGCCAACTATTCCACCGCCAGTTATTCTAACGCTGGCCCGTCACTAAGAATAAAGGGTAGTATTATATATGGTGATAGGGCATGTTCTACGTTAAGGCTAGGGTACGCGAATCTTGAGTGTTCCTCTCCCAGCCGTACCATTAACGCAAAGCACAGAATACTGTCCACGAGCGGACCATAGAGATAAACATTAGTCGGTAATAGGCATAAGAGCAAGCTGGGTAAATAACCTTATCATAGGACCTAATACTCTAGAATAGCGAGGTTGCTGTGTGTGATGTAGAGAAAAGGAAGGTAGAAACAACTTTCGATTTATAGTAATTTCCCTGGTGATTAATGTAGTAAGCGGATTAGGGAATTCTAATTATAGAAAATTAACCAGAGCTTTTACATGGAAAGCACTCTGCGGACTCTAGGCAGGGGGTCGGCATCAGACCGCCAGAGGGATAGTTCGCCGCGTGTCACCCTCGCATTGACACTTGTTTCAACCCCGTCGTCTTGTAGTATTGTGCTGAGTAGTTCTTACCCCCCTATGACCTCTGAATATCGCGATGGTCAGTCCTCCGCTGTCCTACACCCTTTTGTGTCTTGTGCCCACCAGTTGATACTCAACTTGACACTTATACCCGAGTTTTCGATTGCACCCGACAGATATCACGATGCTCCAAGGTATCGATCCTTGTCCGCATACCTCATCGCTTTTGCTACCGCTTGTATTCTTGTACCGGATCATGGCGTGAGATATAGAGGATTATATCCGATTGCAACGTTGTCTTTTCCCGGGGGCATGAAGTGCAACTGCCATATACCACCAATCAATAACAGTTATGCGCGGCTTTACGGTGAATAAATCACGGTCTTAGATGGTTGGATTTTATTCGGACCATCATGACTTAAGCGAATCAGGGTTCCTTGCCCTCATCAAACATAAGGATCGAAGGCGTTGAGCATAGCGGCTCATCGTGCAAGCGAGGTGGCTTATTCCTGAAGCCTGTAAGTCTGTCCTTACATGAGAGCCTGAGTGTCAGTCTTGAATACCAAAACACTTGGGTGCATTCTGCAGGTCCGATTTCCGGTCCGGGGATGGATTCCGTGCCAGGTCGCATGGATGGCTGCAGCCAACGGGCTCACCCATGTTCTGGTACTTTCCTGCGAGCGGCTGGAGATTATAGCCCAGAAGGCTGAAAAGTCCTCCTTCTCGGAGGTGCTCTTCTTAGGGTGACACTCATCAAGGGAGTTGATGATGGACCGTTTCAACACATGTTGCGAAAAGGGGGGTTTGGATGTTACGCTAATGTGAATGAATGATAGATCAAATTGGCGGTAGTAATCTCGACACGTTCATGTCCCGTCGGAAACTAGCGAGATTGAAAGAAGCGCCCTATGCCAGAAAGTCGGGGTTGTCGTCCCCCAGGGATGTAAGACGAAGGATTCGATACCTGGATCGACCTCAGCCTCACTTGCACGATCCCTTGCCAAGGAAGCCTGACCCTTCGCAGAGCCTCAGGGTATCCGTACACTCTCCAGAAGCTCTCTCTTCCATTAGTAGACTGACGATTTGAAAGGGATGTTATGATCGGCCCCAATCCTAGCTTGAAGAGATTATCCAGATAAAAGGAAAAGAGACAGAACCCAAGCCGTTCACCACTAAAAACAAGACTGGGGAAATATCCAATTTCTTAAGATGAATGGGCTGGTGTAAGCATTTTATTTATTCTGACAGGGTCCACAGCTCCATTTCGGTCCCGATTACTTGGGCTCACCAACACCGCTAATTCATCTTGCAGGGGCTGTCAGAGGCGCTGCTCCTCTGCACTACGTATGGCACTACGTAAGTAAGTAAAAGCTTACTATGATCGGCTCACGACCCGCTCCTAATTTCCACTGACCTAGAGCGACGACGAGTCAGAAAAGTCAACCCAACAGTTCAATACGAGTTGTTAGTAGGACTCATCATCAATCAATCAATCAATCTCGGAATCTCCGCTTGTGACAGTGCGGGGTAGGAGGCCGTGTGACTAGTAGAGTGCAACTTCCTCAGTCCGTCCTAAAGCCTCTTCGATTCGAGGAACCAACACCACCACGTTCTGATCTGGGCAATATTGACGATACCCCACTTGACTCATGACACCGGCCAAGCGGTGTCGATGTTCACATCCTAAATATGGCTAGTTGGCTCTTGGGCCATCGACCGTCGTCGGCGACTGTACGTAAGTACTCACTCACATATATATGTAGCTTCGAGGCTCAGCCCTGTCGCAAGCTCAGACGATCAGCATGCATCCACTTCGCAATATCCATCCATCATGGAGCGTGTACGAGTAGACGCCGCGGTGAGGCACTGTTGACACCCACAACCACAACGAGAACCAGCATGGTGATGCCCGAGCGTACTACTACGTAAGTTGCATCATGCCAGCCGAAACCTGCGCAAGGGATGCCAACACATCGGCTTTTATGGGCCGCCATGTAGATACCTCCCAATCAGCTGCAAGCCACGAGGCTTTCGTTGGCTTTGGTAGAGCAGCAAGCTTCTCTTCCCACTTGATACCTCTCCAGAGCTCCGTTGTGGCTCTGTGGCCGGCAGGACCCAATAGCAATCCCGACTAGGAGAGGCTGAGCCTGTCAATTTCCAGCGCCAGGGCTTGTTGGGGACCCGCGCTGAATATGAGTGCTCCCTGCCCGCCTTGCCTAGCTTCGAGGCTGGTCTGAGGGGCATCGGCTTAGAATGGTAACCCAGTAGCCGTCACCCGAGTTCCCGAACCACCCCAGTGAGTGCGAGGGCCTTGGGAGGCACCTCTCTTGTGTATATCACTAGTCGCCTCCCCCCTCGGTGATGTTGTACAGAGAGACTCAGATCTCATCAACGACTAACCCCCTTCTCTCTAATATATCGACTACTATGAACATTACGCGGTGACGACTCCAGACGGCTACACTGCGTTTTTTCAACCAAAGGCGGTGACACCTCTCTTACATTCCCCCAGCACTTCACCTCAAACAACAAACAGCCTTGGAGATTTAGCCATCGCTGTCGATATCATGATCGGATCACATCGGGACCAAGCGCACTTTGCCTTCGCTAAGTGGCGGAAGAGAATCTTGTTACCATGTTGGTTCATACAAATACCATTGCAGCTCGGTCTGGTGGGCGTCTTCTCGTACCGGATCTCGAATACAGTCAATGGCTACGAGGACAAAGGCCAGATACCAGCGGTGGAGTTTGTGTAAGTCGCCCGCCCCTCTGCTCGAGCTCAAGAGTTATGGACCGTATGCTGAACGTGTTACTCAGTTGGGAGGTTACCAATATCACCTTCTCCTTGGTTTCTTTCATTATCAACGCCATCCAAATCGCAAAGTACCTTGCCGAAGCGTTGACGCCCTTCGGTATGATGGTCGGCAATGTCCTCAGTGTCACCCTCTCAATCGCCATTCTGATACTAGACGTCATTTTTTACCTCCAACGTAAAGATGCGCAATATTCCAGCGCGGCCCTGGGAATGGATTGCGCTCTGCTGTAAGTTTACTAGCCCCTGCCCGGATATTGAGATCTTCAATCTTGTCTCCTCTCATCACGGCCTGACTGACCTGTGGCAGGGTCTTCACCCTTGTGACTGCTCTCTACGGAATCACGGTCTATCGCCGAATGCTCAAGTATGACGAGTACCATGTTCCTCACAACGCGAAACCCTTCGGGTTTGCGGCACCCGAAGACACATCGTATGATGCTCGACGAAGTAGCGTGAACCTCAGCCCAGAGTCAATGGCCGAGGCTGGGAAGGTGTCGGTATCGCGGCCGCGCGGAGCATCATTCATCTCGGTTCGCCGGAGCGTCTCAGGAGAAGTCCCGCAAATCTCTCTGTCGCCACAGCCCCGTCCCGAATACGAGCAACGCACAAACTTTGATCACAAGAGGGACACACAGTATGAGGAATATGTCAAGAGACTATCCGGCTCCTTTCAGAAGGAAGATATAGAGCGGGTCCTGGGATCGAACATTGATTGGAATGAGAGACGCCCAGACCACATCGTCGATACTGGTCTGGTGCCGAGTGCAGTGGGACGACCCCGAGTCAACTCCGGAGGGAGGGTGTCGAGTTGGACTCTCAACCTGGGCGATGATACCTCCGACCCCGATACGCAATGCGGACACAGCCTGGTGAGCGTGCCTGAGTCGGGAGAAGAGGAGGGCATCACCGCGGCTCGAAAGGGGAAGCAAAGAGCGATCAGTGGGGACAGGGATAGCCTCTCCAGAGGGGACTATTGCGATCGGCAGCCGTCAGGGAGGAGCCTGGAGAGTTCCAGCAGCGAAATCACCCAATTTGAGAAAGACGCCACACCCGGAGCGAAAGAAGAACGTTACGAGGCGTGCCGACCGAATCGATACTCAGCATACCGTCCGCCAAACTCGGGGAATTAGTTGTAACGTTAGCGATTTTGAAATTATAATACCCAATTTTTTTATTGCATCAATCTCTTCTTGTCATGCGTGTCTTGGATGTACTGAACTCGTTGTGGCGACCACCTCTTCCCATCCACAAAAAATTCGGTTCACCGGGCGAAACTATCACGTCGGAATGGATTCAAGCCGATGACTTCTTTGAGCGGCATTGGCGGCGGTGAGCCCTCGGTTTAGTACTAATACAAACAAACACCAGCTTCCGTTGTGCATTTCCGCCCACTTGGCCTGGAAAGACTACGACGCGCCTTGCGCGATCAGTTACGCAACGAGCACTCCACTACGCGCATTGGCTTCAGTCAGATACGGGGATACTCGAACATTCATATGTATCCTTCTGATGGGCACCTGGAAACTACTAGATGCAGGTGGGATTGTCAGGTAAGTAGGTACCGAGCCCGGATCCTAGCTCCCTCCCTGCCTTGCACGGCAGCAGCCGTATCCAGCTCTTTAGGTTAGGCGGCGTGACCACCCGCGGGCAACCGGCAAGTAGTTTATTGCCTCCTCCTCCGTCAGCTCCGCCTTCTCGAGCCAGTGTACATACGAGAATATCTATGGCCCACACAGCAGGCCAAGCCACAACAGAGCGCTCCGTAATGCACCAGAGCAGCTCATCTCGCACCGGTTCTACACGGGCAATGGTGGGTCAGTCGGCGGGGTCTACATACCTTCTGGGGTCCATCGTGTGGCTGCGTTGACTCTGATGCCAGGACAGTGAAAGACCGCGATGCAGGGAATATAACCTTTCAAAGTGGATGAATCTTTCATATACGACCATATCCTGCTGAATACTAGGGATCCCGTCCGCTCTCCCATATATAAGCAGCAGAGAGCCGAATTAGTACTAGGGTCGGTGACGACCTGGGAATCCTCGGTATTGTATGTTTTTGAACTTTTTTGTCCGACCTCTCTACACCTCTTTTTGCATTTCGCTCTGGACTTGAGAGAGTTCCGTCTCTGAACGAAGTGCAAACACATCTGAGATTGACATCGAACCTGGCCGGCATGGCCCTTCTGTTGCGCCGTTGGTGTCAAAAGGCCGGAATGGTGCGGCGTGGGGAGAAGCCGTCGGCTCCGGTGATGCTTGTTTTTATCAGCGCCAAGCCGGACCTGATCTCGCGACCCAGCAGCGGAACTCGCATTTCCATGGCACAAAGATATAGAGAACTACTCTCCACCGACGCCTTATTATTTTCTTTCCATCTTGATTGACCCTATGCGGCACGGCAAAAGGAAGTGCTGGCTCACCTGGCTTCACTGTCTTCTCCGTCCTTGCGTCCTTGGTGGTAGCCGTCGGCATCGTGGGCGGCGTCTTGGTCATGTTTGTATAAAAAAATCGGATGGCGACCAATGATTATGAGCCGCCGTAAACTTTCCAGCGAGATGGAGGAGAGCCGTGTTGGCGAGAGGAGCCATGCAAGAGACCTGGAGCTTCCTCGCTTTCAAAAGGGTGTGTGTACAGGACGTAGTTTGAGGGACAGGAAATCATACCACCCGGCCGGAAGCCCGAAGGAAAATGTTGTGTATTAATCTACCATGCTTGGAGAACGTTTTCTTTTCCTCAACATAGGTTTCCTGGAAGCAATGCTCGATCCAACGAACTCTGCGCTTGAAGGAACCCGCTCAACGACATTGTCAGTCTTGTCACCATCTTCCCGACCCAGCATTGCTCTGGACCAGATAGCGCTGTTTTCCGAAGCCGTCGGCCCTTCCCCGTCCGACGGCGTATGCTGCTGTGCCTCGACACGGTCCTCAACCTTCCCTATGGCAGTAAAAACGGGCTTTGCAGCCGTACCCCGTACACGTCGAAGCAGCAACTCCACCCCGCCCCCATCTTGTTCGAGGCCCGCGGGCAGCCCATCCCGATTCCAGAACCGAAGCACCGACGCCGTCCAGTTACCCTCGTCGCCGCGCTTCGAGAGGGACTCCATCAGGGGTCCGGTGCGCACCAGCTCGCGCTGGGCCGCCGAGTCCAGGAAGCAGATGAGCATCCACCGACTTACGCGGTGGGCGAGCATCGCGGTCCCGTCCTGGCCTCCGTCTGCGGTGATCAGGGCGGCCCGCAGGCCGCGCGGCACCGCCACGATCGGACTGGACTCGGCATCCCACCGCGCGTCGTGGTAGGCCATGTGTGCCTCGACGGCAAGGGCGAGGATCTTGTCGCCGCAGAACGAGCAGACGTAGGAAGGCTCCTGGCTCAAGGAGCCGCCCTCGTAGCCCTGGTCCCCGGCCTCGGCCCAGACGCTGGAGAAGAGCTGGCCGGTGCCGCCTACGAGGCTGCTGCTGCGCAGCAGGGCCGGCCACAGGTACCCGCTGCGCAGCTCCGCGTTGAGAGACCGAAAGTCCGGACACTGGCGCGCTTGGATGGCCAAGTAGTATCCGCCCACGGTCAGCTGCTCTTCGATGCTGGCGATCTGGCGACAGAGCTCCAGCTTGGCCTGCCGGCCACTGGCCGCTGGGTCCCTGCACGCCTGGCTGAGGGATCTGATGGCGCATGTGAGGTCGGACCGGATGCCCGAATGCTTCATGTCTTCAGACTTGAGGTAGCCGGCCACGACGAGGAGCTGGACGATTTGTGTTTGGAGTCGCATGTCTGTTATTTGGCTGTACCTTTCGTGTATGTCCAGGTTTGGCGATGGTGCCCCTACGAGATGCAATATTAGAATAGCTCTGCAATGACGGATCGTGCCGGAGTAGACAAAAGACGCCGTGTACTTCACCATCCAACGTACCTGTGGCATCGAAGAAGTAAGGATGATGAGCGCGATCGTGAGTACAAAGTCTTCGGAAACGCGAGTGGAGATTGGATGACTGTATCTTGGCCAAGTCCGCAGCTCGGTGAAACTGCTCAAGATGGCTTCGTAGCTCTTCCCACGTACTGAAACATTCATCGAGGTCACATTTCCCAAACAGATGCTCATACGCCACATGTTTACCGAACACCGCCGGGTCGTCGAGTGTTTTGATCAGGAAGCCCTTGCCACAGAACAGGCAAAGCTCCAGCTGAGGTTCCTCGTCTGACAGATACCGTACGTCATCTATGCCTGTGAGCATATCGCAGGTCCATCCATAATATGAAACACTGTTTTCCCTATGCTTCAGACCTGTGATTGGACTGCCCGGGCGATCAATATGGGGATGCGAGGTAGGCAAGGCCGACAACGACGCGGCGATGCTGCTCAGACTTGACGCTATACTCGCAATATCAAAGGAGCCAGCGTTGTCGTGCGCACCACGTTCGCTCATTGGAGTGTGATAGCTTCCAAAGGGTGGCCGAGAACCTCGACTGCCGGCGACGGGACTCGCGGATGCTCGGGTGTTGTACGACGGGAAAGGTGGAGGGCTACCGGCGTAAAGGCTTCGAATCTCTTGGTCGCGCTGTCCTCGATCAATACTCATGGCTTCTGAAAGGGTATCTAATCGATCTTCAAGGCTTGATTTCAGCTCCTGTAGATGTTGAGCCACTGTTTCTCCCGAAGCCGGGTTTGGCGGTGATGGCGATTGTGCAGTAGACTGGCCGAGCTGGCGAAACCAAGTCTCATGGGCCTCGAGTTGTGCACTGTTGCATTCATCCAGCTTTACGCTTAGCTCCTCGATACTCATGTGGCCTTGGACGACTAGGTTACTGGTTCGCATCAGTGCTCGTCGTTCGATCCAGGCTCCCAGAACGTCACTTACGCCGTCAGTATAGCAAGGGTATTACTGATACTTTGACGATGCCTCGCAACATCAGCCTCAAAAGCCTGCAGCGTGTCGGGCCCCGAGAGTGCGAGCTTGACCTGCCGGAAAAAAGCCCTGAAGCCCGACTTTTGCTTGGGATCTAACCCGGCCGTGATGCGGACCCAGTCGGCGATGTCCTGGCAGCATCGTTGCGTACATCTCTCCAGTGCGGCAATGTTCTCCTTCACCTCGGTCGGGACATTATTCATGGCCTGGCTTTCGAGGTGCTGTACCATGGATTTGACGTCCAGTAACGTGGTTTTGAGCTCGGAAATGTCAGCGCCGAGTTTCTGCACAAGGTGTGGTGCTCGTTGATAGCCATCGAAGAAGCTGTCAAGCTTCGCTATACCCGAAACAGATTGCCCTATAAAGCCAAGGATGCCGACAATGGATGCGGCGGCTGCCACAGTCTCCATGGTTTGCGGTACCACCGGCTAGCTGGGCTGCCTGTGCATGTCCAACGCGCGGGCAAAAGGGGAAACACTGGGAGTAGAGAAGGTATGTTACGGTGGGTAGCGAGGCTCGAGTGCCAGTAAATATGGAAAATGCAGCAGCCATCTGGTTCAGCCTGCTGGGTAGAGGGTAGGTAGGCATACAGGTGTGCGTGGGATTACCAGTGCTATGCATGCACTGCCTCCCTCCCACTACAGCCGCACCTCGTTGTGCAGGAGAGCAGATGCAGCACCGCCTCAAAGACTTCATCGGCAATACGTGCCGGCGCTGGCCAGCTGACGGAGCATGCTCCGAGACGGGGGCTGTCGGCAGATCAAACTCGATCCATTAACCGCTTCGATATAAACCCTAAACAACTGTGGCCTTTATTAGCTTCTATGCTGCGCTGGTTACCCCATACCCCGTATCACCCTGAGGGAGGGGTTTACAGGCCCAGGACGCATACGGCATAGCGCGAAGTCACAGGGGGTGGTTTTCTGGAGCCTCATCGGGGATAATAATAAAGCAGTTCTGATAGCATCTGGCCATTGGAATCTTTTCTGCGCGCCCGAAAGTCGGCCTCCCCACAATAGCTCCGGCACCGTCTCGGCCCAGGCGGCGAAATGCGACAGTCATTCCTCATCAAAAGCCTCGTGTAAGTAAGTAGTCAGTGGAGCCAGCCTTGTTTGATGCCACGGCACGAGCCAGATACTGTGGGCTTGCAGTGGGGAGTTGCGGGAACCATAACGTAACTGTTACCTTTTTCTTTTCTCTTGAATTCTTATTAATCCTTTTCTTTCCACCAGTCGAGGAAAAGCCTTTCCCGCGGCTCTGTCCAGGGGCAATTCCGACATAAGTGCCTGAGAGACCTCATCCATCCATCAATCATTCAGACGCTGCATGAAATTGACTTTCCGCTTGCCCAGCCACCAAGGGGTGTGGAACCCGGGGAAGGAAAGCCATGCCAGAACAACCGGCAGACCAAGGTACACGCCGAGAGCCTCATGTAGCTCTTGTAACTGCTGACCACCGCTTCCGACTTCTTCATTGGGCAGTTCCCTAGCCTTGTTTCCCCTACAAGCTTCGGCGGTGATCTCGCCTCCGTAACAGACTTATACCTAGTGCCTCGGGCGGGGCCCAGTACAGACCGCGACTCGTGAAATCTTTTCCGAGGCAGGATGAAAATGATGAAAATAAAGGTGTTCCTCTGCATGTCCATCAAGTCCCGCTGACTGGGGGATGGGGCCAAAATCGGGGACCTGGGCAAGTCCCTTCGCCTTCATTTATAATCCATCGCCGGGTCCGATTGCGGAACACTTGACGTTGTTACATTTTCCTTGATTAAAGCTTGATGTCTGCTCGGGAAGCTGGGTGAGACACTATTACATTTCCCATCTAGTCTTTCAGTTTTGGTGGTCCATTTGGTCTGTCGCACGGGGATACTTTGCCGAGGTCGTCGAGGCCTTTCAGTTGGAAACAGTTTGACAGAGATTTTGAGTACCTTTGAGAGTCTCCTTGCGAGCTTTTCACATTCTCTCCGCCCCTTCCCTCGCTCACTTTTGTGGGAGAAAAGATCAAAAGATGGCTTCAAATCAGCAGAGCGGCCTCAACGCTGCCTCGGTCGACACTGAAACCTTCCCGCCCTTGTCTGGGGAGGCTCGCACAAAGAAGGCCTCATCTGGAGGGGACAGTCTGTCACAGAATGGAGACGACTCCCCGCAGAGCGTTTCTCAAGATAATGGCTCCGAAATCAATTACCGAACTCTGGAGTGGTGGTACGTTCATGGATACGCAATTAGCGTCACACCCCCCGTCTATGTTCACATCAGACACTGACCGTACCCTTATAGGCAAGCCGGTATCATCATGATCGCCGAGACCATCTCCCTGGGCATTCTCTCCTTGCCCGCCGTCTTGGCCACCGTCGGCCTGGTGCCTGGTATCGTCCTGATGCTCATCATGGGCATCTTGGCCACCTACTCCGGCCTGGTCATGGGCGAGTTCCGCCAGACTTACCCCTGGGTGCAGAGTTTCGGTGACGCCGGCGAGGTTATGGGCAACACCATCGGCATGGGTCGGCTCTTCCAGGAGATCTTCGGCGGGGCCCAGACCATCTTCCAGATCTTCGTCATGGGCAGCCACCTGCTGACCTGGACCATCTGCCTCAACAACTTGTCCAGCAGCTCGACCTGCACCATTGTGTGGGCTGTCGTCGGCTTGGTCGTGTTCTGGGTCCTCAACCTGCCGCGCACCCTGAAGGGGGCGAGCTACATGTCGTTCGTCTCCTTTTTCTCCATCTTCACCGCCGTCCTCGTCACGATGATCGATGTCGGTATCGAGAAGCCCATCGGCAGCACTAGTATCGATGTCGCGACCAAGTTGCCCTTCACTTCGGCCTTCCTTGCGGTGACCAACATCGCCGTCGCCTTCAGTGGCCACTCTTGCTTCTTCAGCATCATGTCCGAGTTCAAGAAGCCCGAGGACTGGCCCAAGGCCCTGGCTATGTTGCAGATCTGCGACACTACCATCTACCTGGTTGCTGCTGTGGTCATCTACGTCTTCGTGGGCCCCGATGTCCCAGCCCCAGCCCTGACGGCCGCTGGCAGTGGCAAAGTCCGCAAGGCCATCTGGGGCATTGCCATCCCCACCATCGTCATCGCTGGCGTCATCTACGGACACGTTGCCGCCAAGTACATTTTCGTGCGCGTCTTCGCCGGCACAAAACACATCGCCAAGCGTACCTGGGTTGGTACTGCTGGATGGGTCGGCATTACCATCGCCGTTTGGGTCATCGCCCTAGTCATTGCCGAGTCCATTCCCGTCTTCAGCAGTCTCCTGGGTCTGGTGTGCGCCCTCTTCGCCAGTTGGTTCTCGTACGGTATCCCCGGCATGCTGTGGATGTTCTTGCACCACGGGAACTGGTTCAGTTCCACGAAGCACACCATCATGTTCGTGGCCAACGTGATCCTGATTATTGTCGGCACCCTGCTTTGCGTGCTGGGGCTGTGGGCTTCGGGAGAGGCCATCCATAATGAGTCAGGTACCGAGGCTTGGAGCTGTAAGAGTAATGCGTAATTGTTGTTCAATGTGAAAGATACCCATCAATCAAAGATTATATCTATCCTTAAATCGACTATGAAGCGTTTTTAATAGAGCGAGCTAATGGCATAATTTTGGTGGAACAGGAGTAAGTGCAAACATGGGGCAATAAGGTAGTGCGTCCATTCTTCGATATATACATAAGTCTACCTAATTAGATCTCCAAGGACGGTAGAATGCCCACTAACCTCTATTCAGTCAACTACAGGGCCTGATGTAGACTGGTAGATCGGAGATCGATAATCTCCGATTGATGGATTTGAACTCACGGACAGTCCGGTTCAAACTTCAACTTCATAACAAACCTTGAATCGAGGCTTGGATACAATTCCGCCGGCGAGAATGACGCTGGAAAGGGTAACAAGTACTTGACTAAGCTGAACTCAAACCAAGCAAACAGTCTGCCAGTCTACTACATCGGGAAGTGACAGCTCGGCAAACCAGGGGAAATACATATGTACCTAAAAATCAAATTAAAAGACAAGCTGACGCATTTGATCAAATGTTCCAGATGAATGAATTGAATACAGTATCATATGTTGTAACACATGTCGCCAAATATCAATAAGTTGTGGCTATCATCTCGAGTCCAACCCAATTCAATTTAATCTACTAGTGATCGTTGTCGGGTAGTAGCCGAGTCCTCCTGCCATAAACGCAAACGCGCGGGTTCGTCTTTTCCCTCCCGGGCTTACCTTACCGGTGGACCCCCAATCAGGTTAAGAGAAATGGGTCGTTTTCGGCAATCATTTAGCAGTCTTCTGGGAGTGCTTCATGACGATGGGTTAGGCATTAAATCTACAGAACTTGTTTCTCTCTCTTTTCCACAGAGACAGAGAGAGGCGGATGAAGATGCAAAGCATCCAAAGGGAGGAGGAGGAATAGGTAGGTACCTAACCATGTACTGTACTCCGTACTGTACTGTTCATTATCTAGTGCAATGAGACAAGAGACAAGAGACTAGGTCAACTAAGCCAAAGAGAGCCAAGTGGAATAATGCTTATCGGGGTCTCGTTAGTGATCCGCGGTTGCGTTGCGATGCGAGGCGAGCGTGGGGTAGAGACTGATAAAGACACGGCCCCCTCTTTTTCTCCCTTCCCAGCCGGCCCATATGTATCATGGCATGAAAGATGCATATTAATACTGATTGATCAGAATGCACATGCAGCCTGCTGAGCGAGCGTCGATCGTGTACCCAATAGCGGGGCAGCATCCAACAACTCATTGAAACGCCCGGGTTTGCTGGTTGGTGCCAAAAGACGGCGAAAGAGGCTGTGTGAAGCAAGCATTAGTACCTAACTTACGTAGTACTTACCTTACATACCTACTTATGTAACTATGCATAAGAAGTAGTTATAAGGAAACCGTGCGTGCCTAGGAAACTGTGCGTTTCGTCCGTCCGTCCATCCATCCGTTCGTAAATTGAATGAACGCCGGGGCGTTGACGCAATACGTAGCAACAGCTCTCACCAAACCGGCCACCAAACGGATCATTAAATGGGCCCGACCGGTTTCACCACTAGTTGGTTCTCGAAACTACAAATTATTTTAAAACAAACATAGCTAACGTTACGTTATTAGAAAATAGAAATTAAAAAGGGACATAAAAAAAGCCGACTGCTCTCAAAAAAATAAGGATGATTAATAATAATACCTACTTCACCATTCATCAGACAGTTGATTCCACTTAGCAACATGCGTCTATGTCTATGTCTTCGAACGAACGCTGAAGCCCGTCTGCCACGTGGTGCGCGTCTTGCGAGAGTTGGTCCGAGGAACGAGGAACGGAAAAGCCGAGATTCTGTGGAATGTCTCATAAGTCGGTTGAGTCGGATGCCACGCCGGATTTGGGCGCAACGCAATGAGCAGCAATATGAAGAAGTGCGCGCCGATTTCCACCCATTGGCTATACGGCCAACATGGCCAATACGGGGAATGCGAAGAAAACCAAGAAAGAAAGAGAAGAAGAAAAAGGTCGTAACAGCAGAGTGTTAATAGAATCGTGTGATATTGTACCTATGTAACATTTCCAGCGCAGCCGCGATATGCCAGGATTCATCCCTTGGATACAGCCCTGCGATAAACTCCCCTGGACAGGCCAGGCTCCGAATAAAGGAACAAGAAGTAGAGTAGAACAGCAGTTGAACAATAGATATAACCCGTTAGGTAACAGGAAAACGCCAGACTCCCCCTTTGTCATGTCCTGCCTTGCCAAATTGTACTCCTTCTCAAAATCAAAAGGCGAACGTAGTGACCCCTGAGTTCCATGATGTACGCCACTAATCAGTTAAATCAAGTTGCCTGCGTAATCGTCGTACGGGGACTCATCCAGGAATGCGAAAGGAAGTAAGAGCGCAACCAAAACGCCAAAGCCGAGAGCCTTTATCGTGAAAAGATCGGGTCGTGCGAGAAATGCAGTCTAGCATCGCAAATCAGGGCTCCAAAGTCCAATAGACACCCCTCCCCCGGGCTCATTGTGGGAGCATATTTCGGACTTCCTCGTCGCTCAAACGAATCTCGTGCACCGGCTCCCGGCGGTTTTCTAACGGGGTATAATCGCAATCGACGTACGAAGGAAGGAAGATCTCGGGGTTCCATGCAAACCCTTGACTCGACGACAGGTAGGAGATCTGCAAACACAATGACTGTTTAGTATGTGACTTGACTCCAAAAGGATCCATCTTGAGGTGGGGCGGGGTCGACGTACCAGCCTGGGGGGCCCATCCGGGTCGCCGATATTGATGACGGTGCACTCGTCCTGGCAAAAGGCGGTG
Source organism: Apiospora pterosperma (assembly GCA_019976485.1). Lineage (NCBI taxonomy): Eukaryota > Fungi > Ascomycota > Sordariomycetes > Amphisphaeriales > Apiosporaceae > Apiospora > Apiospora pterosperma. The sequence goes on from JAFBMP010000011.1 coordinate 2,651,263, forward strand.
CCTGACCCAACAGTTAGAAACAACCCCAAGGACAGATAAATAGGATTGTAGAATGGCATACTGAGAAGGCTTGGCCGCCGCTGGTGCAGGATTTTGGGTTTGTCCGACGACTGCGACGGTGAGGCCTTACTGGGCCCGGGAGTCTGCGGGGAGGAGCTGGTGTAGGATGATGCCGACGACGAGCTCGTGGGTTTCAGGCTCTGCTCAAACCCCGAAACTCCGCGGGGGGCAGGAATAGCGATCGACGACGACATGATTGCGTGTTTGGAACCTTGCGGCGTTGCAGTGGTTGTAATAAAAGTAGTTGTGTGAGTAGTACACTCATGGACCGCGAACGACGGCAAGAGAGTCAAGTGGGCTGCTGCTGATAAGACGATGAATAAGTACAATTGACACCGTTGAGACGGATGGCCCTCAGAGGGGAGGAAGGCGGGGAGGCGGTGAATTCGACGAAATATGATGACAACCTAGACCACAGGCAGCTCTACACAGATGAATGTCCTGAGGTTCGAAACCCCTACCATCAGATTGGTTTCTCAGGTTCAAGGTGTTCAGAGGAAGTCAGGTTTTTGAAGGTAAGGTGAGCTGGTTAAGATGGCTCAGAAGAAGGAATGGGGAGTTAATCAACGGTCGATAGGATGTCACTTGAACATCGGCATGAGTCAAATGGCAGCCAGATGGCAGCATCGAATCAAATGGGCTGGCCAAGGGTGCTGCCGTACTGGTACTGGTACTGGTACTGGTACTGTACAGTTAGCGTCGTCGTAGCAAGCGAGGCACCAGGGCAGAACACCAGGGGGTCGCATTAGCCTTCTTGTACGTCGTATTCACTATGACTACCTACTTACTTACATACATGTATGTACAGTATGTATGTATGTATGTATGTATCGACTATTGGGTTTGGGAGGGAGAATGAGTGAACTCACCAGCTCATTTGTCGGTTGGCCCGCTGGTGCGGTTCAAGTTCAGTGCGAGGTCGCTTGCGACACACACCGTGGCTGATGATGGGGAATGCATGCAGCTTGTTACAGGCTGGATTTCGCTGTGGAGGTCAAGGTTAGGCAGATGGATGGCTTCCCATCCATGTGATTATTATTAGGCCGACTCTCGAGTTCTGTCCAGAGCTACACGTACCAGCTGTCTAGACCAGACTCACAGTACAGCTTCTGAGAGGTTGAGAACGAGTGTGGATCGATGATCTGGAGCTCAACTATTTGCAGTAATGACCCCACAAAGTTACTGTTGCGGTAATGCATCAGACTCCCCTGACAGTGGAGCACTTTGGGGTTCTCATACCAGTCGGGCGATAACGGAGCCTATTCCGTATTGTACGAGGATATACAAACACACCAACCCGCCAACTCAAGCCTCAAATTGATGAACGTCGCTCGCCCTGACTGCTTTGGGCAGGCATTACCAACCAATCACTCGATGCTGCGATGTCGAGAGATCCCCGACACCTGAGACCTGCTCTGCTACCCTGCTTCAGCTACCTACCGACCAACTAGCAAGTAAGGTTAATTAATTGTACTGTAGGTAGCTAGCTAGCAGTCCCCAGTGCTGCACACGGTGAAACAGTGATGCAATGAGGGACCACGTAAGGTTGACGTTGACCTGCGTGAAATCGGGAATTAAATAGAAAATATATGAATTATATGGATCAGCATAATCCTTTCATAAACGCTTATGCTTGGAGCACTGGCCACCTGCATCTCTCATGCCAAGACCAGGCTGAAAGGCTGGCGCGTTTGTGTCCACCCACAGCTTCCCTTAAGCTCAGAGGCCAGGCAAATGCCATCCACTTCAACGTTTACCTCATCATCCAACCCGACGACCACGATCCCTCCATCACCCATCAAGCGAATCCCGAGGTGCGAACCAGCTTATCTCGATCATAAAATCAACACTAGCCCTCCTTGTCAGGCTTTCTTCCTTTCAGCAATCAACCAGCCAAGATGGGCGACGTCGCCGTGGAAAACCCGGCCAACACAGTGGCCCCTCACAATAAGCCCACCCCTTCCACAATCCCCAATGTCGAGAACATCGAAGGCTTGTCATCACAGGGAGAAGATGAATACGGCACATTAAAGAAGCTGCAACGGCATCTGGAGTACATTCAGCTGCAGGAGGAGTACATCAAGGATGAGCAGCGAAGCCTGAAGAGGGAGCTCGTCCGCGCCCAAGAGGAGATCAAGCGCATCCAGAGTGTGCCGCTGGTCATCGGCCAGTTCATGGAGGCTATCGATCAAAGGTACGTCGCCCGCAACTCACTCGGACACGCCGCAGTTGCATCTATATACTGACCTCGCCCGCGACAGCACTGGTATTGTGCAATCCAGCACCGGCTCCAACTATGTCGTGCGCATTCTTTCGACTCTGGACCGCGAGAAGCTTAAGCCTTCGTCATCCGTGGCTCTTCACCGTCACTCGAACGCCCTCGTCGATATCCTTCCTCCCGAGGCCGACTCTTCCATCGCTATGTTGGGTGCTGACGAGAAACCCGATGTGACGTACGCAGATGTCGGTGGTTTGGACATGCAAAAGCAAGAGATTCGCGAGGCCGTCGAGCTACCCCTGACCCATTTCGACCTTTACAAGCAGATCGGTATTGACCCTCCCCGGGGTGTGCTTCTCTACGGACCTCCCGGAACGGGCAAGACCATGTTAGTCAAGGCCGTCGCAAACTCGACCACAGCCAACTTCATTCGTGTCGTCGGTTCCGAGTTTGTACAGAAATACCTTGGTGAGGGCCCTCGAATGGTCCGTGACGTCTTCCGCATGGCCCGTGAAAACTCCCCTGCTATCATCTTCATCGACGAGATTGATGCCATCGCCACGAAGCGATTCGATGCTCAGACGGGCGCCGATCGAGAAGTCCAGCGTATCCTGCTTGAATTGCTGAACCAGATGGATGGTTTCGACCAAACCTCTAACGTCAAGGTTATCATGGCCACCAACCGTGCCGACACCTTGGATCCTGCCCTGCTGCGACCCGGTCGTCTGGACCGAAAGATCGAGTTCCCCAGCTTGCGTGATCGGAGAGAAAGACGGTTGATCTTCACGACTATCGCCAGCAAAATGAGCTTGGCCCCCGAGGTTGATCTTGACAGCTTAATCACCCGCAACGACCCGCTCAGTGGTGCCGTCATTGCTGCTATCATGCAGGAAGCCGGCCTACGCGCAGTACGCAAGAACCGATATAACATTATTCAAGTCGATTTGGAAGACGCCTACTCAAGCCAGGTCAAGAGTTCGAGTGATGAGAACAAGTTCGATTTCTACAAATAGGGCTGGAATGCGTCTGCTTTGGGGGGTCTGGGTTGGCTCTTCCAGAAGAGCTCATGGGGGGCAAGCTCTCATGGAGTTGGTGTTGGGATGCAACGGAGTCATAGAGTATCAAGCACCAGTACACAAGGCCAACTGGGGTCGCCGGTGCTTAATCAAACAAACTGTACACTGTACAATATCTACCAATTCATGAGATGATCGGTTTGTTTTCCCAATTCGGTAGCCTTATACGTGCTGCCCGTGATATCATTATGCATACATAAGAAAGGCAAGGGAGCCACAAGCACTCGCTTATCCTGGACATATCTCTACATGTACTATCCCCACCCTCGACGGCAGACGAGAGAAGACCAGCCTGGGACTAATGCTCACGGGTCCGAAGAGGCTGCCTGCATAAAACACACCCCTAGTGGTCAGGCCATGCGCCGAAATCGGGGAGAGACCGACTGTACACCACCATCTGTCTACCTCCCTTGTTATGTAGGTAAGTAAGTAAGTATATAAGATCTACTATACAGGACATATCGATCTGCTTTATCCAAGGGAGGTAAAAACGAATTATTAGACTTTAAACCTGTTCTGTGTTAACAATGGAGCACGTCAAAGCACGTCATGCTCTTCTCATTCATCCTCACCAGTCGGTCCCTCCAGGGCCACACGCCATCACGCCAAAATTTCCATTTCATTTAGTCATAGAGGTGGGTACGTGAAGCAGCCAGCACGGTAGTACAAGTTATATTTTACTTTTGTCTTATCCCATATCCCTAGGTATTTTCCATTCTCCATCCCTTACTTTCCCTGCTAACATAGCATAGTAAGTGCTAGAGGGAACCAAAAAGAGGAAATCCATCCGCTTGTCCACAGCAATATCAGCCAAGTAAACTATTTCTATCTCGCGCTTTCTCTCTCTCTCTCTCTCTCTCTCGCCCTCTCTGTCTCATTCTCATCTTTTTGTTCTCTTGCTCTAATGTACAAAGACAAACAAGTCCAAAAGGGGGAAACATAACTCAACACATCTTGTCCCGTATCGTCAACATCACCGTCATTATATGGTTCGAAGAAGCCAGCCGCCAGATACCTGCGGATCTCTTCTCTGAGGCGTTTCAATCCCGTATCGCCTCCACCTCTCTCGTTTCCCTTCCAAAGACTGAGAAAGATGGCCGTCAAGGTCCGAGGGCCTTGGGGCCAGTATTAATATCACATCTTCTGCTTCCGAGGCAGACAGATAGACACACTCTAGTAAGTGTATTGTTGTTCCGTTTCCTTCCTTCCATGCCGGATTCTTTGTACCCGCCCGCCGTGTTTTTATGCTGCCAGAAAGTCCGCCACCCCTTCGTCTCCTTTATTATGTGTTGACCTCTCTGATAACGCCGACCCAAGGCCTTGGGTTGACCAAGGCACACAAACAAACCAGGAATATTGTACAAGTTCGCAACAAACTACCAGGAGACGAGTCCGGGTTGACCACAGCTCTTCTCACTGGCTTCCCCTTCAAGCTCGGGTCCATGTGACCTTAGATATTCCAAAGTGAATATCCCTCACTGATCCGCACGCCTGGGTATCTTCACGCTCCACGAACGCCATCAAATCCGGGTATATCCTCCGCTCTTTTTAACCCCTTGCAGATGTAAACTGCCTGGTGTTGGCCAACAGCAAGTGGCCCGATCCGTAACCCCGTATTCTCTTACGAACCCATCACGACGGAGAGTTCTAGCAAGAGCGTCACGAACTTCGCATGCAATTCGATGAAGAAGTCTGGCAAACCGACCAGCTCCGCCAAGCCGCGCGCCTTGGGAGCGAATCCGCCGGGTCCCATCGACCCACCCATGCTGCCCATGCGCTGAATAAAGCCATTTCGACTACCGCCGGTCAAGAAGCTGCTCCCACTGTCCCGATCCGGTTTCTCGCGGTCGAAAGATCCTCCACCAAGCCCAATGCCACTATCTCGGGGCCCGGGTGCATCACTGCCTCTGCCGCTGCCGTATGCCCCATTGGTATACTGAGACTGAAGACTGGTGACGGGAGAGTTCTCCTCGCGTTCGCGCTCGCGTTCAGCCTCGGCTTCAGCGAGCCTCAGAATCCAGTCTGCCAGCTCCTGGAACTTTACGGAGAGGAAGTTAAAGGCCTTCATGGCAACGCGCTCTCGATGCGTAGATAAGGCTAAGAAAGCGTAGACCCGGCGCCTACCTCGCGCGTGGCGGTCAGGTATGCGAAAGATGAAGGCTGTCGTGTAGCCCGCAAGCGGATCACCGAAGAAGATCGGGCCACCTGAAGATTGCGATGCAGGCGCATTGTAATGGGATAGTGCGGCAGACGATGAGGCGAAAGAGGACAGTGGCCCGGAGGGCATGGCGTTGACGGTTGGGTTGCCCGTGGCGGCGGTGTAGTTGGACGCATGTTCAGGCCTACGGGGCAGGGTTTCAAAGGAGAGAGTGCGCAAGCATGAGGCCCGCACGGTCGAGTAAGTATTGGGTATCTGAGGCTCATGCGTGCTGGTGTAGTCAAGGTAGTGGGTGTGCGACTGCAGGCTCGACTTGGAAGAAACGCTTGACTGCGAGGCTGAAGTGGCAGGGCGACGCAGGGCTGCCCGGGAACGCACAGTAGCTTCGGTTGGGGACACCTCGACGTCTTCATCATCTGAAGCACATGATGATTGAGGATTTGAGTTGGGTGGGCTTGTATCCCTGCTCGAGCCACCATATACGCGAGCATAAGGAGTCCGGGTACGCAAAGTCGGACCGCGCAGCTCGGATTGAGAGCTGCCCTTTTTGTCTTCCTCACGGCTACTCTTGCTTTCCTGGCGCTTCGGGAGCGTGAGCGCACAGTTCTGGCAAGGGTTTGCAATTTTGGTTACATCGGGATCGTAAGTGCGCCGGAAGTTCGGATCGGTTCTTGAATGTGCGTCATGTGAGAGTGGCTCGGGTGCTTTCCGTGGACTCTGCGGAGGTGTTTCTATGGCTGGAGTGGCCGAGACGGCTTGTTTGTTGGTAGACACGCCAGCTTGCTTCGATGTGCGCCGTACGGCTGCGCGTTGACTCTGCGCTTCTTGCTCCGGGGCTGGTAAATTAGAACTCCGCGATGTCGTCAGATGCATTCTGCGCAAGGCGTCTGTCACGGTGGGTTGCGAAGCTGCGGCCGCACTAGTCTGCGGGCGACCCTGGTCCAGCCGATCATCGTAACAGTGGGAACAGGGGACCGGAAGACCTTCGGTCACCATCAGAGGTGTCGGGCCGTGCAGATCGCAGTAATGCGCCAAGCAAAGCTGGATATGTGATGTCAGTAAGGGGTCGGAAGCTGGCGGTCGGTGTGTGACCACCATGGCTATCAATTACGAAATGGTGAGAGTGTTTGGGCTGTTCAAACATCCAGGCATGTCAGAGGGAAGGGGGCAGAGATCAGGTCATATAAAAGGTGCCGGAGAATCGAACGTGGAACATTCTTTTGATTCTAGGGCATGTCCGACCACTGGGTCGGTCAATCAAAGAAAGGGATGCCAAAGATCGGTGCGTTGGTGTCAAACAACACACCAAACGGCAATAGGAAGGAGATATCTGGAAATTGTCGAATTTGAGACGCGACAAGCTCCCGGAACGTCATCCGCGCAAGGGGGCCAAGCCAGGCCAAGGGTGGGAAAAGTGGCATTTCTCTTTGCCTCCCCTTTTCTTCTCTTCTTCTTTCTCCCCCAGTCACTATTACTTTCTCTTATCAGAGTAAGCAATAAGCCTGTAGGGGTAAGCATACGTGTAGGTGAGACGGCGCGCACACGCCTCGCGCCGTGCCGTCAGATTGGCTTGAGCAGAAGGAAAGTGAGGTGAGTACAAGCGAGGAGACGAGCCAGGCTGACCCAAAGGGCCGGGGGGGCTTTGAGGTTGGGATGGGATCGGGATTGGGGGTGACAGGAAAAGTGACAATGACACGGACGCAGCAACGTGGCGTGGGGGAGCATTAATCGATCAATCAATTGCCGTGATGGGTTCTCTTCGTCGAGGCGGTGAAAAGAGCAAGAAGTAGCGTTGCGTGGGGGGAGGGAGGAAAAAGACAAATCAGAAGCCTCCAAAACCAAGCATGGTTACTTACTATGGAAGTCATGACGTCTGTTACTGGCTCTTTTCTCTGTCCGATGGATGGTAATGCCACCCGTGGTGCAGTGACGCGCCTTATCCGATTGGGAGGATTCGCTAAGCCGGCGAGGTGATTGATGCAGGTAAGGATAAGAGGCGGCGCCCTCCGTCTTGTTCTTGCCCTTGCCCTTCTTCTTTCTTCGTGACCGCCTGCGTTCCGGCGCATAAGCAGACAGGATTGGATTGGAGGATGGACGTGTAAGATTTCCCCGCCTATCTTACTTGCTTCTTCGTGGTTCTCGGTTCCGTTAGTGATCCTTAATAACTACTCCGTCTGCAGACCGCCTTCACCGGTTGAGTTTGGGTTGGGTTGGACAAGAAATACGCCGAATGACCAGAACTGGGCAGTAGTGAGGTATGCATGTGTGTATGTAAGTCGGTAAGAGAGATGGATGGGCGGGTGGTGATGCCGGATATCTCAGTCCCACCCTTTTTCAAAAGAATTAAAATAAAATAAAAAGACCGATGTCTCCTTCTCGCACTCCCTTTCCTCCTTCTCCTCCCAAACAAGGGATTTGTGATTGGTCAGAGATGCGAAAAGAGGGAGAGGTAAAAAGGTCGGGTCGGATGAGAATGGTGGAGGGGCTATGGGCGTGCGAGCGAGTGAGCTTATGTGAATATGTAATGCAATGGGATGTATGATGATTTTAGTCGGTAATAGCTCGTTCCTCTCGTACCTTCCCTTCGGCTCCCCACCAAAACAGTTTCCAATAGGAAGGGGGGGCCAGGAGGAGGGAAGGGGGGAAGAGAGAAAAAAAAGACCAGCTTATTTTCTGGATTATTGCTTGGATCCTTGGTCTCAAGTTCCTAGCAAATGTTTCTCCCAGGATCTGTCTGTCCTGAGCTTGACCAACTACCCGTTGGAGAGAATAGTGCGGCGCCTACTCTTAATTAACTTCCGGCAATGCCTCCGGGGACGACTAGGTGACTTAGACTGACACCGGACGGGCCTAGGTTAGGTTGCAAAAAGAAGTGCCCGGATATCTGGTGGGCTCTGAGAGAGGGGCAATCGGGGGCAATCCCTCAATTTCCAATCAGACAGGTTCCATATTGACAATTCCAGTCCTTCGATCTTCCCCCTCTCCAAATCGCCAGCAATTACCCGGCAATTCGGCGCTTGGGTTTTCGATGGATGTGTTAAAACGGCCCACCCGCCCCTCTTAATGGTTAGTATCTCGCCGTAAGACTCGTAAAGGGTCCAGGGTCTGCTCGGTGGGTGTGTTATTGTTGTTGTTGTTGTTGTTGTTGTTGTTGTTGTTGTTGTTGTTGTTGTTGTTGTTGTACGTAATAGACACGGACCAAGACGAGGGGTTCGGGTTTGAGAAGAGAAGAGAAGATGTGTCGTTTTGAGAATGCTCGAGTCAGCAGGTAATGAAAGAGTTTTGTCAGTTTGTTTCGCTGGTGGGTTGTGATCCAGTCTGGGTATCCGATATATCTGTCTATCTAATAACTTCTAGTAGGTACTGTAGTTGTAATGCGGCACTGTTTGGCGAAGGATGAAAGACATGTGAAGACGAGACTTTGATAAGGCAATCAGACGATTCGAGAGGATTCGCGCAGTTCAAGTCGCTCGCAGTGCTCTGGTTCGATTAAGGTTTCTGTCAGTCAGCGCGCCGGCTCTCTGCGGCGTGGCCAAATAGTCTTAGGATCGAGTCGAACCCGATTTTTAAGTTGGAACTCCAAAGTGACACTGACGCGGAGTAAACAGAGCCGCAATTTCACGCATAGAGAGAGAGAGAGAAAGAGGGAGAGTGAGAAAAATAGCAGTAACTACCAGGTCAGTAATATTGGTGTGGCGCTTATATATATATTATAGATCTAGAACATGCGAATGATGACTTGCAAGCTGGGGGGCCCTTTACTGCCAAGTACCTAGATATAAGGTTACATGTATCATAAATACACGCTTTGGGAGAGGAATGATACCCAAGACCCGAACATGGGAGACCGGCAGAACTTGTGTGCAACCTATACATACCCACCCATACCGAGGTCTCGTTGCAGATTATTGGGAGGGAAGTGGAAGTTGCCCCGAGGACGATCAGAAGCGTTCGGAGTTGGGGCGGGCTTTAAGGAGGCAGGAATCTCGCGAAACAGGGCCGAATGACGTTAAAAATAAACCGCACTCCATATATATGATGCAAGGAGAAAGGGAGAAGAAGGCAGACGCAAGTATACACATGGATGTCTGTCGGGATGCATAGGAGGCGTACATACATACAATACAGTATGTAGATTACTCGTGTGCACATAGATGTGGGAGGGGGTGGGGGATGTCGGAATGGCCTCAGCGGACGAAAATGAGGTCAGGCTCCCCAGCTCCGCAGTTCGGCTCAGACCCCTACACCCAACTTGTCAGGCAGCGAATCGTGTTCGAGGCGGTTAATATGATAACCGGGGAGGCTCCAAGCTGACAAGATCACCATGTCACCAAAAGAGATTACATGTCTTCAATAAGTACTAAAACCAGATCTTGACTGATATGTAGAACGTGGTAGGTTAGCATGCACCGTAGACAAGCTTTCAATACTGCCATTTGACCCCAAGTCAATTGACGTCAAGGTTGTCCAACATGCTCATTGAAGAAATGAAGGGCAAAGAAGATCTCATATGGATTACTCCCATTTTCTCCGTGACTGGAATTTCGTAGTCGCTCCATACCATGACTTAGCTACATCTGCCGCTAGCCGGCATCATGCACCGTCTTCCTTGTTCGTTATAACGTGTAAGCCCCCTCTCAACTTCAGTACATTCCCGTGGATCATGCGCATTTGCCATGAGAATTCGTACTTGGCATCATCCAGCCTTGGGACAGGTACGCAGGCAGCATCTTAAGTCCGCCCCTCTTTCGGGGGGTGTATATCCTACCTACTTACATAGGTTGGGACAATGTCAACAAAGGATGGGCCGGCGACAAGGCGACATTGTCTCGCAAGGCCGGGCCTCGGTTCGGCGGGAAAGGTCCAGACGTCCGGCAATGCCATGCAGGCTCGCTCCTCGTGCTGTAGGTAGTTCTTAGGGGGGGCAAGGATTAGAGCTGCTGCAGGCGGGCAGGTGGGTGGTAGAAGAGAACTACCGCTAACGCGCTAAATTAAAGGTATTCATTAATATAGCTCTATTACTAATGCTTTACTTTCTACTTGGGAATATAATTATGAAATCTACTTAGAGATGCCATATTATAGTTAGTTAATTAGTTAACTAAGTATATATTTCATTGTTATTATTATTTTTTAAAATTTAATAGCATGATCGTTCTAACTGTTATAAAATCGCAGTTGAGAAGTAGAATAATCCAGTAGTCTCGTATTGTCCCCAGTTTAATAAGCAGCAAGCTAGATTAGGATAAACATGCACACCATCTTTGCATTTCAGGAAGTGGACGGGGATTTGAGCCGTCCCAAAGTGCCCCGAAGATGCTTAAGCGAGCTGTCACGTTTTCATGTCATAGTTTTCATGGGCTTCTTGATGCCTGACTCGATTCAGCACTTTTGTGCCATTACTTTACTTTGAGAGGTACCCGTACTCGTATGCATCGGTGATCGGGGCCATGTTACTCCAATTGACTAGCTTCTGCTGGTCCCCTTCCATCGCGTGGTGCCATCGCGTGGCCTCGGAGCCATCTTCGATGACTTTTAATAAGGCGAACTAATTAGACGAAGTGGCAGAATCCGATGTCTCCACTACCAAGTGTCCACAGAAGCCGGCTAGAATGTTTTCAGAAGCTGTCAACAGTTTAGTAGTTGTAGTCGTAGTATAGACCGGACTGATGAGTGGGGAGGAGAATGAACCGAACTTCGGATGGAAAGAAAAGGAAAGAAAAGAGATTGTTGTCATGCACCGACATCCATCTGCTGCGAGGATGCAGACAGTGTGCCGGAGTCAGTACGTACATTGTGCTGAATCTGGGGAACCCCAGTTCTTGGCCATCGTCGCCAGCATACAAATAAAAAGACAAATAAAAAGTGACGGCATCAAACCAGCAACTACCGTGCGCGCTTTCCCATAAGCAACATCAATTCCCTTCGATGCGTGGCGAGCCGTAATGCCGTCCTCTATCGACAAGTAGCTCGCCGCCGCCGTTGCGGACCCTTGCATTTCTCACCAAGGAGGGTACTTAGCTACCTATCGATTTGCTCGAGGGTGAATATTGCCGCCGTACATGACGCGTCTTTTCCGACGGAAGGAAAGGAAACCCACAGCCTGAGATTCATAGCAGCATGGTATGTGTGACGGCTCACTTTCCTCATCTCCATGTCTGAGCCGGCAGTCGGATGTAGGTCCGCAACTCCCGCACATGCATGCATTCCTAGCACATAGTCGGAAGGAGTCAAAACACCAACCTCCATCTCTGGGAGCCTGAAACCCAAGATCTGCAATGAGCCAACCAGTTCGTCCCATCAGTGTCTTGTCTCCGGGAGACAGGGTCCAGGGGGAGGTGTAACGACAACGTCATTTATTAATCTATTCAACCACGAGGTACCGGTGTTACACGACCTCATCTCGACTAGCTTTTATCTATACTCACGCACAATATCCGTACACACCTTCCGACAGACAGGACGGCCGGCCGGGAGGTTAAAGTGGACAAAGAGCATGTTCGGTCATGGTGCCCTGAAATAGTCCAATTATTCTGTCACTCTGCCGGAGGCCCAGTGCGAGTGTGTGTGGTCCTGTTCTTTGCATTTAACCGGTTATGGTGAGCCTGATGCCAGAGCATCTCACGCATAGCCCGGTCTCGCTCTCTCGCGCGCGTGCGGTGTGATCACCTCACCTTGACTCGTCAGCTCTGACCCTCTAACGCTGTACAGACCGACGCGAGTGTCCTCACATATGCGGTGCGCATAACAGCCAGTGCGGCCAAGTCGAGAGTCTGGGTTGCACATCTTGTAAACCTGCAGATGGCCCACACACATACCAGTACGTACATACGAGTGAGTGAACGATTACTCCTGGCCCGATCTTCCAACAATGCAGTCTAGTGTGTATTGAACCTTTGTCTCAATTTGCTTGGGCGGCTAATAAGGTCGCCACGGCACACACACGCACACACACCCACCCCGGTCTCATGCAAAGATTGACTTGGGTCTCTCCAGCATCTTCCCGTCTAGCTCGATATCCACCTTCTCATTGTAGAAGCAGAGGAGTCCCGCGATCCGCGCGCTCTCATGGGTGGGTGTCTTGTAATACCAAATCACATCCTTGACTACCACCTCCTCCTCCTCCCCCTCGTGCCCTTCCCCCTCCTCTGACGACGACTTCGGGGGCAAGACGACCGAGTAGTAGTTAGCCTCGCCCTTGTACGGGCACTGCGTCGTCGTCTCGCTGTCCCGCAGCAGACCCAGGCTCCCCCCGCCGTCACGGCCGACGTGGCCGGGAGGTAGTAGCGCACCGGCAGGCCCGTCTCGTAGAGGTGCATGGCCGAGGACGCGCTCGCCACCAGCCTGCCCTCGACGAAGACGCGCACCCGCCGCGCCGAGGGCAGGATGTCGATGCGCTTGTACGGGTCCCGCGGGTGCACGTAGATGCGCTCGTCCTCCTCGAACCACGCGTCCGCCGCCGCGAACTCGACCCGCACTAGGCCCGCGAGGTCACGCGCCGGGTCGTCCGGGTCGTCTGGGCGGTTGTTCCCAAATACCAGGATTCGGTCCGTGGTCCGCGACCCCACGGCGAGGTTAGCTCGGTAGAAGAAGGACGATGCGGATGAGGAAAACGATGATGATGTTTCTTCTTGCTCTTCTTGTTTGTGGAGAAGACCCTCCCGGAACGCGGATAGGGGCACATAGTAGAATGGATAGTAGGCATGCTCCCACACATAGAGCGCCGAAGTGGTGTCGGCGACGATGGTGCTGCCGAACTGGATCCGGACACGCTTCGGGGTCCGCAATTTCTTCACGGGGCCTTGGGTCAGAAGCCGCTGGCCGAGTTTCAGGAGATCCGGTCTGGCGTTGGGGCTGGCCATTCTACTGATGGAAGACGGATATATCAATATGTCAAATATCCAAACACTTTGATTCCAGCTCCTGTAAGCATATTTTTATCGCACCGCAAGGGAAAATAGGTGGCCGACAGGGTTGCATCAAACAAGGTATATCAGTATGTACGAGACCTCCTACCCCGCCATCACCTTCGTGACGCAATAGCTGCAGTGATTTGTCAACGGCAAAACGACGAATTGTCTCTGGCTTCTCCATGACAAGCATATGCATAGTTTCTCCTTTTTAACATTCGATGTTTACCTATTAACCTAGGTAAGTAGATGCGTAGGTAAAATTCTAGCGCAAGTAACACATAAAGTGAGAAAGTCGAATGCAATCGTCTGCTTCCTCCAAGACTTCGATCACGGGTCGCGAATAAATAAGCTAGGTAGGTTTGTCATGTATGTGTGATCAGCAGAGTTGTCCATTGCTCTGTGTCTATTATCCTGTCTCCTAATCTCGGACCTGTCTCTAAAAAAAACCGCGGAGAGCCGCGCTGCGTAATGGGTATCTCAAATGCATGCAATCCGTCCATCCATCTGCTATCTTACTCGCTCTAAGCGTGTGCAAAGGAGACAATCAAAATGAGTAAAACCGTTTTCCATGTCCGCCGAATCAACCAATGCTACACTGCTCTCTGATGCACCCCCTTGCCAAACCACCCCGGACCATATACCACGCTATGCTGAATTGTCCCCTTTCCCCTCTCAAATGTAAATGCCAATCCGATGACGTGATCCTTGCTTTGCATCGTAGAACTCCTATCTCGTACCAAGACTTTGGCAGAGGGCCATCCTGTTTGTTGGCTCAGCAAATGCCAAAATATAAACCTGATAATTCGGGCTTCATGCTTCCCGCTAATCAATATGCATCTGCCCTGCCCCAAACAAGGAAGCAAACACCGTAGACAGGCCCAATAGTCCACCGGATGTTCTGGAGTGCAAAAGTTCGACTCCCATCGGGCGAGGGAGACGATACTGTCGAGTCTTGAGCATCTCTCCGGCGGCCGCGAGACTAATCCTCCACAAAAGGGTCATGGGCAACCTCCAATCGCTTGGAGGCCGGCTCGTCGTCTTCCTCGACCACGTTGTACTTCTCCATCCATTGCTTTCGCAGGACTTGATAGATGAACAAAAACTGGGGCTCAGCCTGAACCATCATTCTCCGCTGCTCCCGAAGCGTGTTGACGGTATCGAAAACCAGATCCGGCGCATCTGCGCCCCCATTCTTCTCGTCGTAGTTCTCTAGATCACCCGAGTCGACCTCGCGCATGAGATGCTCCAAGGCGATGAAGGTGCCGCTGCGTCCGACACCTGCCGAGCAATGGACAATGCGCGGGTTGTCTGGGCCGGCGTTCTTAGCCCGCGACAGCCGCATGAGCTCAAAGAACGATTCGATGTCCTCCAAAGCCGGCACACCGTAGTCGGGCCATTTCTTGTAGAGGAGGTGCCAGACCACCATGTCCTCGTCGCGGCCCTCCACGTGTAACGTCAGTTGGCGCATTACGATGGCACCCTCGGCTTTCTCCTCAACCGCGACACATTTAAGACTGGCCCGGAAGCCATCGCCAAACTCGTCGGCTTCGCCAATCTCCCTCGTTTCGTCGACCTCTCGCGGGTAGTACGGGAAACATTTCTCCATGTTCTTCTCGTGCGTTTCGGTGAGCATGACAATGACTGCAGGGCTTTGTAGCTGTTCCGCCACCATGCGCCACGTGTGGTCCGAGGTATTGCCTTTCGGGCCTTGCATAGCAATGTACCGGTGCGGCGGTCTGTCCTCGGGGTTCAACGGGGACTGCAGGATAATTGGCGAGGCGTTGATGTAGTCCGTGGCGCCTTCGGGTACCTGAAGTTTGATGCGGTTACTGTTCCATGGCTGAACATTGCCGTACCGGTCAAGATTGCGATAGATTGGGTTCAAAGGCGCAAACTGGGAATTCGCCAAAGGATCCTGAGTGCCCAGCATGGTCCGCTCCCCCTCCATCCAGTTGATCTCGCTATATTTAGCAACAATATCCTGCTCGGACAGGTTCAAGAACGCAGGGATCTTGTGCTCCACGTGCCCTGGGCCACCCCCTTGCGTGGCTGGGGTGACATCGCTCTTACTAGCAGTACGATCCTTATTGGGGCTAGTCATCTCATGCTCCGCGGCGCCGCCTTGATTAACGATAGCAGGTGAGGCCGGGTGTGCCAGCGATGCTGGTGCAGGGGAGCGCGCTCGCTTGTGCGACGAGCGGAACTTGAAGTTGCGAAAGGGGGATTTGGGCGGATGAAAGGTACTGGCGCTTTGGGTGGAATGGCTCGAGCGCGGCGGTGTGGTCGAGGTTGTAATGGTGAGGGCCGGGGGTGCATCGCGAACGGGCGTCGTCGATCGTCCCTCGGCAGAGGATCGCGCAGAGGAGGGGGCCGAGACAGGAGAGGCAGCTGGTACCATGGCGCCCTTCTTAGAGCGCCGGAAGCGCTGGGAGAAGTCGGGCATACTAGTCGGGCGACAGAGACTCGGGTTGAGCCTGAAAAGAAGGCAACCCTGTCCGTAGGCCTGACGAAATGGTGTCGTGGTGCTGTTGTATACAGCCAGTCGGAAGAACAGGCCGAGAAAGTTCAAGTAGAGCTGAGTAGAGACACGCGAGATCGGTGGTGGCAGGAAATGGTGCCGATGAGGGTATTCTTATTAGTCGAACTGGTGAAAGCACGATGAGATCATATCCATTCTCTGCACCACACGAGTCAGTCTGCAGCGCGGAACTCTATTCCGCAGAGTCAAGAGCGAACTTGGAGCAACAATGGTGAATCAAGGTGGCGGCCAACTCGGAAGGTTGAGAGTTTGTCGGTCGAGGCTAGGAGCCTGGTGGGGGATACAAGCAAAGGGCAAACTGGAAAATTCCAAGGTGTAGGGAGGGTTTTCTACGTCGTACGGTTGACGAAGGTGGGTGGCGGCTGAAGTATGGAATTGCGTAAAGTCAGAATCAGGCACGTGTGCAGAAAACAAGCTGGGAAATGGTGTCGCGGAGCAATACAGAGTAGAGTCATTGAAACTCACCAATTACTAAAAGAAGGAATAGAAGGGGCTCAGCAAGTGGATGTGCCGGCGCATCCACCTACTGCTACACATGACATTGTATATAGTATGAGAAAGAAGTATGTATGGGTAAGTAAGAAGTATGTATTCTCAGGTTGACTTCAATCGGAGCTCTGGGGAAGGTGAGGAAAGGGAATTAAGGTAGGGCTTTGGGTTAGGGGGCGGTTCGACGGTACATGTACTCCGTACGGCACTGCAAGGCAAGCCCGCCTGTGTGTTGCTGCTATTACTACTACTACTACAAGTAAGTATACGTAGGTACGTGTATTGGTGGTTTGATTGGAATCAGCAATCTCCGATGTTGGTGGATGTGCAAGTAGCCACTTGAGAAAGGGGCCATGGGGTTTTTTTTCTACTTACGAGTAACTAGTAAAATGAGGTTTGTCGTTCCAGGTTGAAAGTCCATTCCATTCATTGTCCAATGTGGGAATGGCAGTTGGGGTGGATCAGAGTGGGTGCAGCCGTGATCCATGCCCATGATTTGCAGTGGCAGAACCTATTGCTAAAGATGCATTGCATGAACCACAAACTGCGATGACAAAGAATATCTATCCTCGTTTCAAGACCGTGTCATGCGACAGGATAGGGCACGACAGGACACGACAGGACACGACAGGACACAACAGGACACAACAGCTCATCGAAGAACCCGAATTTCCGGAAACTCCGTCTAGGACTTTGGTGTTATTGCCCCCCCCTGCAATAACGGCAATAACACCCACCGGATAAGTAGTCCATAAGACGGTGATGTTCAATATGGATGATCAATTTCTCGCGACCGTGACAATAGACACACGAGATCAGAAGACGAGATTACCCGTACCCCCCAGACTCTGGATGCTCATCCCAATCCCAATATAGAGGGAGGTACCTTGTTGTATTGGGGGGGGCCATTCTGTCGGGTTCTGCCCCGCACTAAGTCACCGGTTGTGATGTACCTACTTCTTACTTAAGTACTTAACCTACTTCTTACGTAGTACTCCCAAGCCCAATAGCTATTAATAGGCGGCAGTGTGTATAAGTCACTAGTACTACAATTGTACTGTCGGGTCGCAGCAGTAGGAATCACCACCCCCTAAACAACTTTGGTGGAAATCGAAAAGAAGAAATATAGATTTTCTGATTTGCAAAGCACTTTCATCTTCAGGACAGGTTGACTACTTAAATACTTGATGTCAGGTCACACATCAGGCACGTAGCAGCATATGCCACTCCTAAGTACGTTGGTTGTGGGAGTAACCGACTCTTCTCCGGCATGATATGTGATAGGTTGACAGGATATGTGCACATGCGGTGATGCTCATGGCTGATCACTTTTCCCTGGGGTAAAGGATCCACGGACCCCAATACCACCAAAATGATACAGTGCTGAGTGAGCCTGACATCACGTTGCCCTCCTTCTCTGCAGCCTGCGCTAAAATCGGTTGTTGAAAACGAGTCACCTGGGATGAATGCCCGTGCAAGGGTCGTTGTATGGTAGCGAATACCGGATATGGTAAGTCTGGCAATGGGTGCTCGTCAAGGAACAGGTAGTACAGTTGGTGGCTTTCCATTTTATACATGTGCAGGTGGTGGATGTGATCATAAGAGATGAGATCAAAGTGCAATGTTGTATCCTAAGAAATACAGAAGATACTCACGTAGCCTACCGTGATCCAAGATCTGTAGCTACCCGTTCGACAGGTTTCCCAGGCCCGAAACTACGGTACACGCCCGTGGGTACAAGGATTACTGCGGTGTCATATGTCGTAGTCAAGTGCGAATGCATTTGTACGGCGGGGGAACTACACCGGGATATAGTCCGTTGTAATTCCATATATATACTTTGGCCTCTCCATCCTCTCCGTCTTCATGCGTCCTTCTTGAAGGCTTCTTTGCGGATGCAAGTACAAGCTCGTCTCTCCACGGCAGCTTCTACGAAATTCAATATCCACAGGCCCCGCGCGCCTTCTTTAATGAGAGGCTGTGCCGTGAAGACGTGCATGAGGCAGGCTAGTATGGCTTGGCGTTGGACGCCTTCATGGCTCCAGGAGTTAGCCGGCGATAACGGCAGAATACGATGTGCACCGTTCGGGGTCGCTTGGTGCCGAATCGACAAGTTTCCCCCCAGTCCACCTATCACAGCCGGGTTCCCGATGGTTTCAACGCACCGATATGACCACCTCAATGGAGACCATCGCCCCAGATCCACCGGGCTACCTCAAGGGCTGGAGCAATCTCCAGTTGCAGAGTTTTGATCAAATAGTGTGGGGGAGGCTCGGTACCCGTAACTAGAGACACACCTGACGAAACTCGGGATCAAAGTCGCACGGAGGGGCTCTGGCGACACAGTAGGCAGCGTCACACGAGAGAAGGTTGACCCGGCTTGGCGACTCGCGGAGAGCGAAATCGAACGAGGGAGTACAGCCCAATAATATACTTGCCATGAAAGGGGTTAACGAAACCAGGGATGACTTGACATCGGTAATCACGGGAAACTCGCTGCTACATTTGCCATTGCTACTTCAAGCCATGATTCCACAGCAACTCTTTTCCACTACCACCCTTATTAGGTTGACACAAAGGAGCAGGAGACAAAGGCATATTTTGTTGGATACCTAGTTTGTTTGCTTGCTATACTCCAGGGCTTTATCTTCGGTGGGATCCTCGACTGAAAGATGCTGGCTGATGGATTGCAGGGCTGACAACCACTTATCCACAAACAATGACTGGTCCTGTGGGCTCTGACATATTGATAGTCCTGTACTCCGGCGACTTATAGCATTGTCCGAGCTCACCAGGCTGGCAGTTACATGACGCCGCTTAGCATGTGCTTTGTCCATTTCCGGGGAAGTCCCCAGACTGGTACATCCCAGAAGCATCATTTAAGCACTCGGCTATTCAAACCGGTCAGTCTGCCATTATATAATCATGTACAGGTGTTGCGCTACTAGAGTGCGCCTATAGCATACAGCTACTTTTGGGGAGGGGGAGGGACAAAGCCGACCAGGATTTACTTACCGACAGTGACCAGCTTGAGGTTGTTAGTCTTGGCCCAGTTGATGAGCCAGGGGACCAGGGTGTTGACGGTAGTCTCGTACGTCTCGTGCATGAGGGGGATGTGGCCGTTGCCGCTGGCGCCGGCGCTCTCGAACTTCTGCTGGCTCTGCTGGGGCGTCTGGTGGTTCCAGTCGCCCGTGTCGATGTCGTCGGTGATGACGCTGTAGCCCATGCTGCGCATGACGCTGAGCATGTTGGAGCTCGTGCCTAGGTTGGGAGGGCGCATATACGCCGGCTTCTTGCCGAAGATGTTGACGAAGGCCTGTTCGAGCCGCGTCATCTCCGTCTGGATCTGGGAGGTCCCGAGGTTGGCCAGGTTGGCGTGCGTCCTGAGGGGGAGAGAGAGAGGTTGTCCGATTAGCTTGATGGGTTTCCGTGCGAGGTGAGTGTTCTAAACTAACCAAGTGTGTGAAGAAATCTGATGCCCGCTGTCGTAGGCCTTCTTGACCGCAGCTTTCTGGTTGTAGATACATCCTGCACCAAGCCCTTGTCAGTTCTCATTTGGTATTTCCACTTGCCCATTCGGTTTTCCCCTACCATAAAGAGTGCCAGTGAAAAAGAAAGTTGCCTTGGCGCCGGCGGCATCTAATGTGTCGACCAGCTTAGAGGTGTCTATGGCAGTATGGTCAAAATCAAGGTTTGCTACACAGATGCGAATACACAGGGGAAACCCGTACAGGTATATGGCCCATCGTCGAAGGCCAGGGCCAGGACTCCCGACTTGGCGCATTTGGTGATGACCGTGCCGGCGTTGTGTTGGCGCCGGATGACCTCGACAGGAGTCGGCACTGTGGCCGCAGCTGCGCAAAACGCAAAGAGTGCTGTGTTTAGAAGACCAGATAGGAGCATGATGATGGTTGTCTTGACATTGGCATGGAAACACCGAGGACACGAGGAGAGCTTGGTGAGAGACCTCGAAGGTTTTTATATTGCGACGAGAACCGGTAATGCCAAGTTTACATACAGTCTTGGCAGCCAGCTATGGTATAGTGAGTCTCCTCATGAATAGCGGCATATATTAAATTAGAGGTGTATCATGTATAGAACCGTCCAGGGTCCGGTTAAGATTCCGGCAACATTGGAAAGCTTCTTGCAGATGACATTCTCATGAATGACTAGCACGGAAAAATCACAGTCAAGCTTCCCATCACCCGGCTGGGCATGAGCCCAGTCGAGGGGTTCAGTTGGCTTTCCTTGGCATCGTATAATTATTCCTTCAAGATCAGGGCAGCTTGGATGGTTTAGCCGCGTGGCGAGCGACAGATTCTCGTGCGGGCTCCTGTCAGGTTGCCAATTTGGGAACGGAACGGAGCGGGAGACACTGCTTGCTGCGGAGTTGTTCAGTGGACCCAGCTAGGTGTCAAATTAAGATGACAATTAAGTAAGTACTTAATTAATAAGGGCAACGAGGTCAGAGCGAGACGGAATATAACATTCTCTATCGCGCTGACAAGCTGGGAATACATTTAGTTATATGAAGTATGTATTATATATTCCCTTGGGCAGCGCGGAATACAATAATTAATATGGAGATAGCTCTCCTAGGTTCACACCAGAATTGCTAGTACGGTGCAGGTGATCAACAAGATTTCGGTAAGATATCGTTATTCTGATTCATCTCCAGACCTAAAAAAAAAAAAAAAGAGGGTCATTGTAGGATCCAGGGGGAACATTGCGGGAACAAAAGTTTTGACAAGAGGGGGATTCGAACCCCCGCCAGTTTCCTGACTCGAATTGTTACCATCTTATGATGGTCAAGCTTTCGCTTGAGTCGAGCGCCTTAGACCGCTCGGCCATCTTGCCGTTATCGCTCATGAAGAATGAGCAAGAGCTGATTCGCTGAATTGTATGAATCAAGTGGAAAATTGTTGCCAATGGATGATTATATCGCTGAGCTCAATAGGTGGGCCACGACAGTTCTCGGTTTCTGCGAGTACGAGTACACGTACACGTACTCCGTACAACAAACAGTGTTTTACTTAGTATAAGGACTGGACCCACGGTTCGTTTCGTGAAGGCATCAAATCAATATCCCAGGGTGGTCCTAGTCGTGCAATACCAGGGGATGATGCCTTCAATTTCTCAATACGTACGTATATTTCTGCCCCGTTCCTGTCTCGGCTTGCTTCATGCTGTTGGTCTAATGACAACCGGCCGGTCGGCCCAGGGCCTCTCTCACAAGGAAATCTGGATATCTCTGACATGACGTCCTCTCTCAACGCCACTTTATGAAAGAATAGAAAAAAGAAGTCTTTCGGAATGATTCTATTTATGGCATTTCGCCATTTTAGTTCACCGGCAGCTTTAAGATATGACAATGGTCCCTGGCGGCAAGTCGCCACCGCAGTCTTTGTTTCCACAACAATTTGCCTACAACGTGCCGTGGGCGCTCAAAGCATGCTATTGAGGACACTCTTGTTCCTGGCTACTATCAATGGCATTATTCTATGCATATGGCTTAGTTAGGCGTCGTCATATATAGACTGGGGTACCATTTGGGATTAATAGATGACTGGTAAAGATTACAGGTCGGTATCAGATTTGGAAAATATGGCATATACTACCTCATTTACCGACCGGGGCAACTACTTGCCTGGAGCCAAAAGACAGGAGAAGAAGCAATGGGGACATCGTCCGGCAGCGGATGGGTCAAGCACACCCGTGGACAAAGCTTGGGGATCAACCGACAGCAACAGATTCTATGAAACATCAGCCAGTGAGCTCGAGGGCATCGCAATCCCGTACAATAAGACGGCTCCTTCCTTCAAGGCCACTGAGCGCAACCACGTCGAAGTCCCCGTGCATCTAGAGAAATGGGGTCGCGCGAGGCCCCGGGAGGGCTGCGTGTATCTCAAAGCGGAGGACGGGCCCAACGGCTGGGCTTTCATGGAACCCATGGAGCGAACGCCGCGCAAGAGGAGGCTATTGCACCTCAGATCTGGTCCAAACGTCACCAGGCGGGCTCTCGACAGTGACGACGACGACGACGACGACGACGACGAAAGTGGTGGTGATCTCATTGAGCAGCGCGATGGCAAGATAGAGTGGGGTCAGATGACGGCGGCGGAACATGACGCCTACTCGACCGCGCTGGCGCGGGATGAGGTGGGTATGTGTAAAGTCTCGAGCTTGTGCGATCTGCCCGAGTTTTATGGTTGTCCGCAGGCTGTCTTCGTGCCCCTGTCGCCCACGAAGGAGGCGTTTGAGTGACACTTGATGATAATACCTCTGAGCATAGTTACATGTTCTTTGAGTTTATATTTCAGCCTTGTCGCCCAAACTAACTTAGGAAGCCCTTAGAAATCCCCTCGGGGCAGAGAAGAGTCATCGCTTAACCCATAGTAATTAATACATTGTCCATAACCTGCCATCTCTCCCAGCAAAGCCTTCCTCTTGGCCGAACCTGGCCCAGCCACGCCGCTCATACATACGTATCGCCGCGACATCTTTGTCCAACACGCCCAAGACAAGCGTCTTGCCAGCTCGTCTCGCCTCTTGTTCGACGTAGTCCATCAAGCGGCTACCGACCCGGAGCTTCTGTACAGCCGGGTCAACAACTAATCTGGAGACTCCCCAGAGGCAGTCGGCGGTCGTTGTTACTGTTGAGGTTCCCCTGAATACGTCCCAGAGTCTAGACTCAGTGGACTTGGGGCCGACTCGCCTCAGACTGATGTGGCCGAGAACCTTTCTTGGCGGGGCCGTTGCAGAGACGATGTCTGGTTGGCGGCTCTCTGGCGCCGCATCAACAGCTACGAAACCGCCCAATTCCTGCGATGGGACGCCGGAGAAGTATTCGACCAATGCAGATGCAGCAGGGTCGAGAGCGGGTGGCGGCCCCTCGACCGGGTACCCAGTCGCCTCGAAAGTGGCTTCGAAGATGTGTGCGAGAGCCGCAAGGTCGCCCGCGCTACGGGGTACGATGACTACACTCGACCGTTGGTCTCGCGCCACAGCCTCGCTGTTTTGAGAGGAACTTGTGTCGCTCATTGTATCAATTCTGTTCTTGTTTTTTGTTCTTGTTTCATCGGGTACAAGACGATGAGGAATAAGGTTGGCCGGATTGCAGCAGGTGCATCCGGATTAGAACAGGAATCTTGGCACATATGCGAGCTTTTCCGGAGCTGCGGCTCCGATGGGCTTTGGTGGTGGGCTCTGGCAAGTCTGTCGCCGGCGGTCCTACGTGTCAGCGGCGGGCGAGCGGGCAGGCGGGTGCCTCATTCAGTAAGGGTTATGCTGAGCCTCTTATTTCTAGACCTGTTTTCATTTCTTCACTTCTACGGAGTACGGTCAAAGAGAAAATGGCCGCTGATGTTTTGCACGAAGAGAGTAACCCTAGGAGGCGGTGGTTCATGGGTTTTTGGCAGAGTTGTCATCCAGAACTGGGTTTCCTGCCCTCTCAAGATGCCATTGGCGTCCGTTGGGCATGTAGGCAAGTAGTGATTCCTCGTAACATAACCTTTCCCCCTTGCTCAAGTGCCAAACACGCCTCAGTCAGTTGTTTTTTCTCAGACGCGACTTCGTATTTGCACTCCCTGCATACACGCGATGCGGCTGGAGGTGATGGTAGGTTTGAGCTGTCGAACGTTCTGTCAGGTTGTTAGACCTGCCTGCAGTACATGCACTCACTTTAAACAAGACATCTATACAACTAGATAGCTAACGAGTGATGTCTTCTATGGTGACTCGACTCAATTGGCTCAGGTCTGCTGTGTGTTTTAGTCACCCGCCGTCTCTGCATAGGTCTCAGGCTTGATCTCGGGTAGCCTAGTCATTGGCAGCAGGTCTGAGGTGGTTCCTGCTTGCTTACCTAAGGCCAATCACGAAAGAACTGCCTATATGCAAAAGCAAAGTCAATCTCCCTCGAGCCAGACTGCAGCTCGAAATGTCAATCGGGAGGATGTCTTGGGTTTGGATCGCAATCTACAGGAAAAACGGGGGTTCCAGACCTGGCTTTCCATTATTAACCTAAACTGGTGTCGACTTTTGCCAACTGCGTGGATTGCATAAACTTACTTCTTTTTAAGCTAGAGTCTTTAAACATGCTTAAAATCCTGCTTTGTCTACCCCCTTGTCTAGGAGGGAGGCATGTACGGTGGTAGTACACATACATGGTTTTAGTATGTGTCGTATCGATCGATTGCCAATAAGCACCTTGAAACAAACAAAACATCCACCCATCGAAGGTACTTAGGTATGTTACGTGCCTGACTAAGAACTACCACGTAGACCCAGCCAATGGCCAGAGTCCGTCGTACGTAAATGCATGTGGGTTCGCCTGGGCAGAGGGTCTGGCGGTGCCCGCTTCCGGTGCCAGTTGTTCTGAATTGATCCATTTGCTGTCTACTGTTACGAGTTTCTCTTTTATTTTTCTCCTTTCATTCTTCCCTTCCCCCTCCCCCCTACCTTCCCGCTAACGCCTCCTCATGTACAAGATACGTCCAAGCGGTAAATGATCGTGTGACAGTTCATCAGGATTGGCTCGTTCCTTGTTCCTTCTGCTTTCTCTGCCATTGGGGGGGGACATGTGGTTGTCTGGTCCTCTTCTAATGCTACTAGTCCCCAAATTCGAATTGCAAAACAGAGTGCCAATTCCGTTGCTTTATTGCCCCCCCTTCCCCCACCTTCCTCGTCGACCCCTACATTAATGTTAATTTTCTTTGGCCTTGCGGGATGGATGTACTACTTCGTGAATTGATTGGATTCTGCTTTTCATGCCAACCGGCCTAGTCATGCATGTGGCTATAATTACATGTATCGTTGAACATGCCCAGAGCGAAATAGATTTGATACAAAACATGCATTGTCTTCCCTGCTGTTACAATTCTAACCTTCTTGCCTTCACTTCACCATCAGCTAAACTTGCTTTGTTTCCCACCATAACCATATGTTGAAGTTTACATGAGAGTGAGTGAGACCTTCCGGCCGAACACTTCACTTACGACATCCAACCTCTTGCATCCTACAACTCTACTCAAGTCAACTCCGGTACACGCATGAGAGGGGTTTCCCGTCATGTCTCAATCCAGCCTCGAAAAGCACAAGTGATGGGCAGCAAATAACCTCGCGGTGAAGACTTTCAGACCGAGACCCTCGAGAGCGAATTTCAAGTAGGGGGCCGGACAAGAACGTTGGCACTTTGCTGAGCTTAGCGCACTCACCAGCCAGTCTGTGTCCTGCGCCGTTTCTTTGCAGCCATCGGGATTTGGACCGTTTGCGCTTCGTGGAGATTGCATTGCGCATGAAGTTTGACCTTGGATATACCCAACTTGGAAGACGTGGGTGATTTTGTGGAGGGCCCCTTGGGCAGCGATCTTGAAGTCCCTGCTGAAGATCATTACGAGCCTCGTCCATATTCGATTGGGTAGATTGTCTAAGACGGGGTCAAAAGTCGAGTCGAGTAGAGTCGACTACCGCTTCTAGGTCATGCCGCCACATGAAGGCGCCGCTACTTCGGAGCCAGCCAACGGTGTAGAACAGCCTAAAATTTCTCGATACAGAAGTCAGCGCGGGAGAAGGGTTCCAAACGCACCATTGCCATACAATGCGCAACAACTCATCTCAGATGGGGGTGACGCCAGCGGTGGCGTTGCCGATCGCACAGAAACACAACAAAATCAAAGTCGTGTTGAGTCCTCATCCGGAAAGTCTATGGCGAGATCCATGTCTCGGTACCGCAGACATGCTGGTGTGACTGGCAACGCCAACGATGCTACCCCACAGATTACGGACAATACGCATTCAACCCCCCTGTACCCTCTATACCACCCACATTAAAGTCTTCTCGCCAACGGAATCAGCTTCGGACTGAAAAGGAGGACGGCGCACCTCCCGCCGACTCCTATGCCTCTCTGTCCTCTTCCATGCGACAACAGTCACGGCAAATACAGCCTGCCCCCAACCAGCAAGACCGCAAAATGACCGACATCGAGTATCGTTACGACGTCGCCGTCGCGAGCGATCGAGATCCTCGCCTGA
Source organism: Apiospora pterosperma (assembly GCA_019976485.1). Classification (NCBI taxonomy): domain Eukaryota; kingdom Fungi; phylum Ascomycota; class Sordariomycetes; order Amphisphaeriales; family Apiosporaceae; genus Apiospora; species Apiospora pterosperma. The sequence continues at coordinate 2,677,745 of JAFBMP010000011.1, forward strand.
TGACGACGGACAGTGACGAGTCCAGCCCACATATGCGGGAGAAGCGAGAAGATGCTCTCCGGCATGCCCGTCAGATGGCACACATAGATGCTGTGACTAATCGCTTGCTGGCCGAGCAGAAGAAGGACGATCTCGTACGCCTGCAAATCCAGCTGGCTCATAGCCGTGAACCTGTCGCCCGGCCCAGCAAGCCAAGAAGTCCTGTCCTGGAGAAGTTCGTCGCCTTGACCAAAGGTCGAAAGAGCAAGGAATCGGTGTCGGTGTCCCCAGCACTGTCACCAGCCTCATCCAGCACAGGCTCTATGGACAACAATTATGCCTTCTCAGCACTACCCAACGCTCCTAAAGGCATTGCGCCTGGCGGCAGAGGTATCGTGCCACAGATGGACGCTCCTATCTCTGCCGTGAATGCAGGGGAACGCGTAAGCCCTAGCATTCCGCCCCCCTTATGTATCTTGTGCTAACATGAGTAGATCGTGTCCGTTCGTTATAGGCAACACACGTTTCCCTTCGCGGTGACCCCTGAGACCACCCCCCGCAGACCTCATTCATATGACTATAAGATCCTATGACCATGGTCAAATATTCGAGCAAATGGTGGTGCTGGAGTCGTACGGCCCTCTCGGCTTGGAACGCAAGATTCGCCACTTCGAGCATGTACGGGATATCATGAACTCCTGGGACCGTGATACGCACAATCACCTGATTGTCACCGAGTCCGACTCCCCTCGTGACGCCTACGACCTCGAGCTGGAATCGGTACCAGATACAGAGGATCCGCCCCCGGGCGACCGGTTCTACATGCAGTACTCGAACCGGCCGGGGAAATGGAATAAACGTTGGATCACCCTCATGGACAATGGCCAGTTGCTGAGTTCCAAGAAGCCAGAAACCAGTGGGGTTGACAAGGACACCTTCAGGCTCTGTAACCTATCCGACTACGATATTTACACGCCAACACTTGCTCACGCGCGACGGCAGCTGAAACCGCCCAAGAGGTACTGTTTCGCCGTGAAGAGCCAACACAAGTCGTCCATGTTCTTGAACACCGATAACTACGTGCAATACTTTTGCACTGAGGACACTGAACTCGCGTTAAGATTCTTCAGCAAGGTCTTCGGGTGGCGAAGCTGGTATCTAGTGGACCGTAGGCCTGTGGCAAAGCCGGTCGCAATTCCTAAGATCGATGAGAAACCACCGCAGCTATCCTCAGCAACCAAGCCAGCTTCCAAGGCCTCTACCACAGTGACCTCGTCAAGTGTGCGCCCTTCTGAAGCCTCGGAAGAGAACTACAGGCTCGGTGAGTTTGAGCCACTCATTGACATGGGCCGCTTCGACAAGCGCCTCTCACAATTCGGGAAGGATCTGGATTTGTCTGTCCCTGCCCCCCCTACCACACCGAAGCAACCACTGCTTCGGATAAAGGAGTCCCAGGCGCCGAAGCCGGATGGCCCTCTGATCAATGACATCGCCCCGCCTAGTGAAGCAGCTTTCACTGGCGCTGGCTTGCTAGGCGGCGGCTATGCAGAACGAAAGGCAGCCTTAATCGCAGCCGAACAAGCGAAAGAGCCTGCCAAAGACTCTACCAAAGGCGCTTTCACAGAGGGGCCCTCGCTTCTGAACCAGCGGCCCGAGGCCCCTGAATCACCACCCGAGTCACCTTCGTGGTTTCCGTCTGCTGTGGAACATACTGCGAAGCATCGTGAGATCCCTGCCACTAAGCCGCAGCCGAAAATATACACCGGAGTCACTCAGAAGTCGTCTGTTCCTCAGGGACGTTCTCCAGTGAAATCGCGCCCTGCACCACCTCGATTTGCACTACACCCTTCAATGAAGGGGAACTCGCAATTCCCCAGTAATGCACTCGCCCCTCAATACAATGGCAATGCACCCCAGACACAATCAGCTCAGCCTCATACGTTCCCACTCTCGCAGCAAGCCAACCCCCGCACTCGCTCGAGCGATGTTCCACATCCATTAGTCGTCACTGTCCCAAAGTCTAGACGTGGGTCGCTGGAACCCAATCCCGTCAACCACCGCCAATCCCAGAAACCTCTGATCAACTTGGAGGCTAGCTTTGACGAGCCACCACAGTGGTCCAAAAAGGGAGGCCGCGGTGTTCAAGCCCCCGAGGGCTTGAACCATCTGGTAGACCTGATCAGCGTTGGCAGTCCGAAAGCGGGGCCAAACGGTCATCTCGAGGTCCCGCCTCGAAGTTTGATGCGCAGAGGCCAAGATGGCATGCCACCGAATAGCAGTGCCCACGGGGCGGCATTGATGCCCCGCAACAAGGGTGGGCTTACTCGCTCCAGAAGCAAGGGCATGCCCCCGTCTGCGAGACACGAACGAACTGATATGTCGTCCATGCCGCTGGTTCAGGGCATGCCAGCAACAGTTGCACCGCTGCGGGTGCAGCGCCCATCACCGGGATCCGGACAGGCCCAGGGAGAAGGTCCGAGATCTTCGCCGCCTCGCAGCCGTCCACCTCCTGCTCAAATTAAGCGTCGAGAGCCCAAATCCCGAGATCAAGAAGCGTCGGACTACAATTCGGGCTCTGGGAGGACAGGTACACTCCGGGCAGTATGAGGACAACGAGTTCATATGACTGAATGCAGCTAGTTAAACACACTAGACTTAGCCGTGCTTTAGGGTACCGTGTGATGCGACTGATTTCGATGCTGTCGTTATCTTACATGAAAATATGCTTTTGGGATCTGCTTTAGGAGGCGAAAATACATTTCAAAGGCGATAGGAGCAACGAGACTATACCAAGCAGATTTTGTGGTAGCCTTCGACAAATCTGTCTATATACATCTGATGGAAGCATTCCTGTTTAGTCTTTCACGTAGTATGCCGATGTCAACTGTACGGGTCTGGCCTCCCTTGGTCAGGCGTCACTCACCCATAATGCCCCATCACAGTTTTGAAGCTACATTATATATTCACATCATTTACGATCTAATCTATGGCAGAAGGTGGATGTCCACCAAGACCCTTGTCGACTAGGGAAGAGCTACTCAGCACCAGACCTGATTGTGGCTGCCGTGGGCAACCTGGCCCCCAGAAGATGCTCTAGGCCGTGCGACTTTAGGATGTCGGCCAAAGCCTGCGTGTCCGGCTTGTTCCTCAACTGGTGAGGCTCAACGAAGCCATCCACGCCGCCCATGTACCCAAACTCTCCAACAAACACCGGGCCCTCGAGCACCTCCAGGGGCAATCCCATCTCGCGGCTCATCTCGTGCATGTCCATCTGCACGAACCGGGGCGGCTGCCTCTTGGCGCCCCCTGTGCTCACGGCCTCGGTCCATGCGCGCATCAGCCCGTCCACGTCGGGGTATTCGTCGTACGCCAGCAGCTTCGTCCCCGCCGCCTCGTCCTCGACGAGGCACCGCACGAAGGGTCCTGTCGAGGCCCCTATGTCCAGGACAGGCATCCGCATCCCGCGTCCCGTCGGCAGCAGGAACACGTACGCGTCGTCGTCGTCGTCGTCGCCACCAGTACCCCCCTGCTGCCGGTACCTGTTCGTCCTGCGGGGTAGCAACAGCGGGTTCGTGCTGTACGCGCCAATGTAGATGTACGAGGTCTTGTCAGCGACACCAGAAGACGAGGCTATCCACGACGCCGCGGCCGCCTTGCTTTCCCAATGGTACCCGCGGGTGTACTTGCCGCTGCTGGCCACGCGGGGCGAGGCGAGCGCGCTGTACACCAGCCGCTCCAGCGCCGGCGACTCGGAAGCGGCGGACGCGGCGTTGCGCGCGTGCCGCAGCTCGGTGTCGAGCCCGGTGCGGGTGGCCGCGTCTGGGGTCTCGCCGGCGGCCAGGGCCGCGCGGTAGGGGCGCCAGAAGTCGGTGTTGAGGAAGACAGCGTGCGCGCCCGCAAAGGCGGCCGCCGAGAGACGCCGCGTCCTCCAGGTCCCCCCGGACTACCTCGGCACCCTGCGAGGCGAGCTTCTGCGCCGCCGCCGACGTCGGGTCCCGCGTCAGGGCGCGGACGTGCCATTCGGGACGTAAGGCGAGGAAGGTCTTGACGACCGCGGAGCCCTGGGTGCCAGTCGCGCCTACGATGGCGATGGTTTTGGTGGTGGTGGTGGTGGTGGTGGTGGGATGACTAGTACTCGCGGGTGCCATTATAGCTGAGGTTGAGGGTTTTGCAAGTTATGAAGTTTTGTTGATGCCTCTTGATTGTATTTGACTCTGTTGAGTATCCGCCTCTGTCTTGGTGTTGGCGACCTGTCGAATAGTTCAGTCGGGTAAAAACACCGGCTTAGACCCGGCCCCTTTATAGCCAAGGTCTGACATTTCTCCTTTTGTTAGCTTCACTGCGCTTTCGCCATCGTGCTTTCGCCATGGTGATGCTCTAGAGGTTTCTGCTCTGGGCAAACAGTGCAACATTGATTTGGTTGGCTCATGGCCCGTAAGCCAGAGTAAGCCAGCCCGGAGCTTATGCCCACGGGACGGGGTTAAGACGGGGTTTAACGTTAGTCGCGCTCGCCTACCCGATCCGACTGTCTCTCTCCTTCACATTCAAACTGTTTAGGCAAGTAGTATACAGTCTACTTTCTTTCACACAACCCTTTCCTCCAAGCTAGGTACACACACACACACACACACACACACACACGGATAGGTATGGACACCCATGGAATCTCGAGATGCACCTCTGAGGCCAAGACAACAGCAGGCGGCGTAAAGAAGCGGCCCTTGACACAGGCAAGGAGGGAACAGAATCGGGCCGCCCAGAAGATTTACCGTACGTCATCATGTATTCTCTTCCAGGCTCAGCTTCCTCCACCACACCGGCCGCCGGAATTTGCACCTGACTTTAAGTGAAATGAAATCTAGGAGACAGGCAAAAGAAATCTAGAGAAGGCTCGCAGCTGCAGCAACGGAGGGCGGCGAGGACTCTACTAGAATTGAGACCGAAGAAGGACAGTGATTTGGCTTCAAGTCGCACTGCCTCTGCCTCTCCTTGCGTAGTAACCCACGATGACGAAACGAGGGACAATGGCGCGCTACGGACCCCGGCTGCGGTCCAAGGGCAAGCGCTTGAGCAAGAACCAGCCAATAATAGCATCGTCGACTTTTCTTTTCTCACCCATGCGCCGTTAGACTTTCTGGGGACGGACTTGGCCTTCGGAGACCCTTACCAGGCGGCTTTCATACTGAAGCCTATTACACTACAAGGCTATTGTCCGGACATCGACATGTCTGCCGCACCCATACCCTACGACGACGGCCCCCCCCTTTCTGGCACGGACTTTACCTGGGAGCAGCAGCAGCAGCAGGAACCCACCGCAGTCACCATTCCGCCATCGCAGATATCGTCATCTTTGTCGCCGTCGTCACCGGCGCCTGAGCTGCATCCCTCCTACTTCTCCGCCGACCCCTACGCCAACGCGCGCCCGCTACTCCAGACGGCCATCTTCTCAGCGCTCCTGCACAACGCGCTGTCGCTGGGCTTCGACCTGGCGGCGCTCGCGGACTGCGACAGCCCCCACGCCTGCCTGTCGCCCTTCTACAACGCGACGGCGACGGCGCAGGACGACCCGCGCCGGCTCGTCGCCGACGCCCTCGCCCGGCTGACGACGACGACTACGCCCGACCAGGCCGCCGCCGGGGTAGTGGTGCCGGCCAGTCTGCGCCCGACGCTGGCCCAGATCCTGGTCCCGCACCACGCGGGCCTGGACCTGATCCCCTTCCCGCGGTTCCGGGACCGCGTGATCCTGCTGTCGGCGGCGCTGCCGCACCTGTTCAACCTCGGGGAGCTGAAGAGGGACATCTATGTCTCCGGGGCGCTGAGAGTGGTACCAGGGGCGGCGGATGAGCATGGCGACTGCACGGCGGGCAGACGGCGGTCATATCAGCCGTGGGAAGCGCGAAGCTGGGAGGCTAGGGGTTGGTTCCTGAGGAAGTGGAGCTTGGCGATAGACGATGGCGGCATGGAGATTGGGCAGGCAGTTGCCTGAAGGACAACACGATCCATAAAGTAGTCAGGATGGGAAATGAAACAATAGCCATATGAGGTGTTGAATGATTACTAAGTAGTTTGTCGTAAAATGATCGTTTCTCGTCATAATCTCATGGTAAGAGTTCCTACTCAAAAGTATAAGTAGGCATCACAACATACCATCCAACCAAACATGCCTCCCTGCCAAAACTCAATCGACCCTGCATCAATAGTACTTGCAGTCCGGGCAACTCCCTTTACAAACCGCGGGCTCGGGTCTACAGACGCTATGCTCGACGACCCGGGTGCGTCCTCTTTCATGCCTATGACGCGACAACCCGTCCCGCCTCCTCCGGTGATGGCCCTTCCTCCGGCCGCCGCGACGCGACGCGGTGCAGCAGCAAAATAGGCAGACCAGGATCAGCAGAACCACGATGGAGCCGAGCACGATGCCCACGATGGCGCCCGTGCTCAGGTACGGATGGCCGTCGTCGCCGTAATAATACCCATCATCATCCGACCCGCCGTACGCGCCGCGTTCATTCGCCGCCGCGGCCCCATCCTTGTCGGTGCCGTCGGGGTAGGCCATTTGTCTGCGCACCAGCAGAAGCATGTTGTTCAGCGCGCGGGCGGCGGGTGGTCTGGAGGCCGGGAAAGGGTCGAGATGGTCCGATGCGTGACCCGTCAACGTCTCCACCAGGGTCGCGTGGGTAAACAGCAGCGGTGCCATGGTATCGTCTATTACGTTCCCCGTGTGTAGATCGGTCTGGTACAGGGATGGAAGCTGAAGGGACGGGGAGCCGGCCAATGAAGCTTGTGTGTGTGTCTATGTATATGCTAACCAACTAGCCAACTAGGCAGCAAGCTAGTTTTGATCGGGTCGTAGGTGAGTTAGAAAAGGGGAACGCTGGCAACGAGCTAGGCTCGCGGTATAGCCCGAAGACGAAGAGACCAGGGGAATAGCTTGAATTCGTAGGGGTAAGGGGAGAAGAGTAAAGGAGATCGCGGGGATCCTTCCCCCCTAATCCCGCGGGTTCCGTTACTTGACATGACGGAAGGAATTACGCGGCACTGGCCTTGAGGCAGCTGGCTCGAGGTGACGAAGTAAGACATGGAAAAGTATGTTGAGTGTGTTGGGTCCCGGATAAGGTGTCAGGGTCAAAGTAAAGACGTAGTTGGCCCACTTGACAGGTCCAGACAGTCCAAGTTCTAGATATTCCTCTAATCCTTCCCCATGGTAGGCACTTTAGAGATGGTGCATTTTGTCCATGGATGAATTTTGAATTCTTCGGGTGCGTATTCACTGGAATCCTTGTGGACGTAAGCTAGGTGCTTGTCATGACGAATGAGTCCAGGCTGTCCAGCCTCATGGGCCAGTGGCCCAACAGGCGGATTTCAATAGTGAAGTAAAGTTTGAGCAAGGCGTTATACTTCACTGATCGCTCATAGTTCCAGCTGGGTATCAGAACGATACACGCCAAGCGACAGGCTTGGGTATGGCGGATGGTTCATGGTCGACATGTCAGAATTTCACTAATAAGACAATGGCTGATGACGGAAGAGCGCCGCGGCCCAGTGGCTGCTGCCCCGGTGGCTGAGATATACGGCATAAGAATGCATAAAGATCCGGACCGAACTGAACTGCCAGGTTCGGGGTTTAAGGAACGCGGCACAAGTATAAGTACTTATATGTAATGACAGTGAAACAACATTAGACGAGAGTGATTGAACCTTGTTGAAATGCAGCGGAGCCCACAAGGTGAAACCAGCTGTCAGCCACACCACCACACCGTGTCGTGTCGCATGCCATTCATGCCAACACATGAAAGTCGCGATTGGGAGGGAACGACATCGAACTATCGAATCTAACCCGCGCGTTACGACTATCAAACGCGACTCGGACTGTTGGTGATGGCTTCCATTATGCATTGTGGCTAAAGCATTCCAAGTACTAGTACTATACTAAGTAATAATGACACATCCCTAATAAAGGGACGAACGGTGCCTGCATTAGCGGGATTTAGATTTAGACCCTACACATACATAAAGTAAGTACACATCAAGACGTATCGGGGTATGTACAACTCGTCTCCAGCTCCTGTCCAGCCCTCATCATTCATCATTGATCGTACCAACTAGCATTGAACCTAACCTTGGCCTCCTAGCAGGGATCCTCTTACGAGTAAGTTAATGGAACATCCCCCCCCTTTTCTTTTCTTTCACAGTGGTCCCTTGCTCTACAACAAGCTGGTCAAGTTCGCATCCTCATTTCCGATGTAACATCATCCCTCACCTTAACCATCTCTTCTCTCACTCACCACCTCTTCATCACATTCCAGCTGCATCCGAATACAGACTATCCGTACATTTGATGCACTTTCCATCCCGCCCTCGTGGCTAGCTAGCGGGTCAAAGGCAGCTTCCTTGCTTCTTCTTTTCTTCTTCCCCAATACAGGGACAAACAAAACAACCTGGCTTAATAAGTCTCACTTCTTCACTAAGCCGCACTAAACCACCCAAGATGCCTGTCAAGTCTCACCACCGTCAGCGGCCCTCGGTCGACCGCGTCTTCGAGCTGCTGGCAGACTTGGACGAGAACCAGATGGAACTCTTATTACAAGACGCCAACTCCACCATCTCGAGCAACATTGCCGTCTCCCAGGGCATCGATTTCTTCGAACGTCCTCTCTCTACCACATCCACAGTCCCATCACCGCCCTCGTCACCTCGCTCCTCTCGCCCACCCCGCAAGTTTCTCACCTCACTCTCCCCGAGGAAACAAACAGAGATCCGCCGGAGACAGAGCAACCGTATCTCTTCGGCCCCGGAATCAAGGAGCCTCGCCCTGGACCAAGCAACTTCGACTTCCAATAACAACAAGATGAACCGCGGATATAAGAGGATCAGCCGACCCTGGGGGCTGCCCTCGCCCACGGCCTCACCTGACCTTCGCGAGCTTCTTGCCGCCTATCTCTCGGGGCTTTCGCTGCCTCCCTCCTCGACTACCACGGCTACCAGCTCACCCGCCACCTCACAGATCAGCTTCTCGCCCGCTTCTTCTATCTTTGAATCAGATTCTCCTGGCCTTGACCTGCTGGAGCCTTCGCCTCTTCGAAGTAAGAGGTCGGTCGCGGCATTTGGCAGACCTATCGAGGAACCAGTACATAACATCGGTGGCATCTTTGAGGCTCTGGGTGAATCGAAATAATAATGCAAGATAAGGCAGCACGGCATCTTTAGTTGTGGTTTCTGGTACCACAACCCCTACTCGTGGGCGTCAGGTCGTAGGTTACCCACCTTTGATCAAGCTCGAGTCGTCCCTGCGGCAGACTTCAAGTGCCATCACTCACTTGGCCCTCGGATTTCCCGTACCACCGCCATCGTCTTTCTCTACAGACCTTTCTCTTTTTCTTCGCTCCTCTTCTCTTTTCTCTCTTTAGCTTGTAAGATCTGCTCAATGAGCTTTTAGCCTGTAGTTGGAAGAAACGGAGCAGCCTGCACAAGGCAAACACTCGTTAATTGGCCATGACGCTGATTATGACGATGTTGCAATAGGAAGGAAAGATGACGGAAGACGGGATGCACAGACTGCAACATCTGCAACCCCAAGGACTGTACACTCAGGGCTCTTTTTGGCGTTTAAGACAAGGTTCTGAACCTATTACCATACGTGCACGTATGCTCTGAGGTCTATCTGCCTTATGCAACGGCGTTTAGGAAATTGGTTTTTATGCGTACTTACCTATTTGATTGATAAAGATACCCTCATACATAAGCAATACCAGCGTCCAATCGTAATATCGTAGGTCTAGACTGTGGCACCCACGACGGCATGAAAATTTGGCTGGCTGGTTGTAGTACCCCCTCTCGTTAAGTCCCTCTACCGATCTCAAGATTCTACACGCCTGGTCCAAAGCACATCGGCCTGTCTCAACTGACATGGCGGGGATTTGCGCGAACAGACATTGAATATGTAGACGTCTGCATCCACAACTTTTGGCAGGGTTCAGAGCGTACAAGGTTGTAGCCGCTGTCAAACATGTGCTCTCATGGGACGAACCTAATCAGGGGCGAGGCGAAAGAATGAAAAGATAATAATATCTCAATAATCAGACGAGTTTTGACGCGTTCACACGAGGTCTTCCCTGTATTGGGCCGACGACACTGCCCTTGGGCAGGTCTTCGTAATGGATGAGACCAACTTGGAAGGAGTTATATGTGGATAATCTGTTTCTAAGCAATCGAAAGATGTTTCTAGAGCAGCCTTTCGGCGCCCTGACTGATATCGTGGTGGTCATACTATATGCTCCCGTTTCTCATCCCTCTCCTCATAGGTGTAAATAAGGATATCTCGGTTTTAGGCACACAAGTTAGGGTCCCTTACTCAGGATACATAGTGCCATTCAAGTTGATAGCTTTGCTAGTAGCCAGTATGTCCTACTCAGATTACTGGGTGGTGAGACAATGGGTTTCCCGCCACGGTTCCAGGGAGCCGCGTTCGTAGCTTATATCCCCCAATGGCAAACTGCAACATAACTTGTCTTAGTCGGATTGTGAGGAATACATGATTTGGGTTCATTGTGTCTTTCATTTGAATTTATTTTATTCATGAGGGATGGGGCGATGGTTTCCTTCGGCCTAAACGCCCAAGTCTGGACGACGATGAGACAAGAATTACTTACATTTTCTATAGATCTGTATATCTCATGACTTTCCGGCAGCTGCAAGGAAGATATGCTCATCATCATCTTGAAGTAACTGAACACTTATCAGACCCTTCGAGACTCGGCTGAGCGCCACTTGACATATCTCAACTTAAGCTCCCCTATATGTAATAACCCCTGGATTTTTCAAGGTGTGGACCGGTCCCCTACTCTTTTAGCTAAAAGATCCTGATCTGAGGGACCTATTGGCCGTCGGCCTACTGTATACAGATTTCATGTCGGCCACAGCAGGTACAGTGCTTGATGTCATGCTCACAGACATGACAGTAGCGTGAACTATGTGTGTTTCAAAGAGGCATCGGATAGCTGATCACCTTGGTCACCACGTCGAGAGTTCAAGTCGTTGTTTTTTAAACGTATTCTGGCCTTTTTCTGAGCCAGCCGTGTATAGTGCTTCGATTGATGAGGGTAGGGTCAAATAAGCCTATTTTCCGGCCAAATCGACGAGATTCGTGATCGGTGGCAATCGATGTGAAGGCATCGGCAACGTTCGAATGAAATCCATAAATAACTAAATCTCCAATGGCTTTAGAGAGAAGTTCGTTGGGTTTATCGCAGTCCATATGATCGAGGGTATGTGTATGCGATCTGGTCAAAGTAAGGGCGACCTGTATTGCGAAAGGTTGGTCAAAGCCGTCTAGTCTCACTGGAAATAGGTGTGACTTAGTATAATAGTTACTTCAGAAATCTCCCAATTGGAGCTATCTCTAGATGTGTTATAAAGGAAACTGGCAGACAGCTTCGATCTACGCCCATTGATTGCCCTGGCTAGCCATTTACGCGTCTTCTCGGTATTCTTGCCTGATTTATTATTGTATTTGGCACGATCAAGATAAAATCGGCAGGAATAATTGACTGTCTGACGAGGGTTGCCAGCCCCGGGTGGTGGTTTAGGACCTGAATAAACGCGCTTCCAAACATTCGAAAGGGTTGGTAGAACAGTATACTATTGAGCTGCTGTAATTGTGAAAGAAGCCACATCAGTGAAACCGGCGGCGCAGAGACGAAGAGCAGGAAGTTCTGGTGTAAAGTGGAGGTAAAATCCAAGCTGGTCGGCCTTGAATTGGGTATTGCGAGGGATCGAAAGGTTGGAAGTAATCGTGACGCGTATTGGCAGGCAGAGCGCGTTCGGGCTATTAGAAAATCGGCAGATTTGACGGGAAACAACTTACTGTGGATAGATATCTGATTGAGCTCGGTTGATTTTTAGTGTTATTAGAGGGTGGTTGCTGATGGGAGCTTGGTATGGATCGGTGGATCTGGATGTGGGTGTAAAAACATAAAACACCATGCACCAGACTCACGATTGAAAGACAGTCACTTTTCAGACTTCAGTTCATATTCATACCTCTTGAAACAAAACAAAGATACTTAAGTATACAGGAAGTACTTTGAGGTTGTCTACAGCAGCGGCAGCTTCTCCACCAAAACTGGACAGCGCTGACGCTAGTAGGGGTTAATGGTTTGTATGCGTAAGTTGTAACAATAACAGATGAAACTCCACAGAAAGCGGCTGGCCGGCATGTCGGTTGGTGCTACGGTGCTACCACCTCAAAAAAAGGGCCCATCCGATTATCAATTATTGTTCTAATGCTGCCGTCGAGGATGTGTATCTGAATCCGGCTGCCTAAGTAAAGTCGCTAGCACATGACGACGCAGCCACATATGCATTATCTAGCACACCGAGTCGCATTAACCTCTTCTAGCTTATTCGACCGCTCTTGACTCTTCATCTTTTATCTTTGCTGTCTTATCTTTCTGAACCTATTCATTCATTCATCACACTACACTACACTACACTATACTACACTATACTGCACTGCGCAGCACTGCACTTGTACATAATCTGCAGCCGAGCTACATCCAACCTTCCGCGAACCCGAACCTTCTGACCCAAGATACCCGTGCTTTCCGCCGAACCACATTTCTCGAACCACGATCAAGCTCTTGGGCATGAACCCGATACGGGATGCCACCAACAAGCCCATATCGTGCAGCCGAGCCACCAGATTCACCTGTCCATGATTCTGACTCGGATGCCGATCTCGATCTCCAGGAACTAGACCCGACCACTGCTTCCGAGACGACCGCCGCCCAACTTTTAGGACAGAACACGGGCCCGGAACAGAGAGCGCCACGCATAGCGCTCCGCAATCTTCGCATGGGGGGTTTGCGGCGGGGAGGCAGGACCCGTGGCTATGGCGAACTCGGCCATGGTAGAGATGGGGATGAGGATGCCATGGGACTCCTCGACGATGGTCAAGAGCAGCGCTACTCGGACGGCAGTGGAAACGGGGCCGATGATGCCCCCCCTCCTCGACGAACACGGCGGCACGCGCCGACGGCGATCTTTTGCGAAGGACAGACTGGGCCGAGTTGGTGCATCGCTGCGGCTACCTAGTTTCATGTCCACCGGTAGCGCCAATAAGCCCGACGAAGCCGAAAGTAGCGAGCAGGAGGATAACGACCCTTCGGCCTCCAGGGCTGTAGCCGTCGGCTCGACCCAATCAACCCGCTTCCCTCCGAATATCGTATCCAACGCCAAATATACCGCCTTTACTTTCTTACCCCTAACATTATACAACGAGTTCTCCTTCTTCTTCAACACGTACTTCTTACTGGTCGCGCTCTCGCAGGCTATCCCGGCCCTGAGGATAGGCTATCTTTCTACATATATTGCGCCACTGGCCTTCGTCCTGTGTATTACCATGGGGAAGGAGGCATACGACGACATTGAACGACGACGACGGGATAATGAAGCTAATTCAGAGGAGTATGCTGTATTACAATTTAACGAGCCTAATTTGCGCAATACTCGGCCGACGCGCTCTCCCAGGAAGCTGAAATCATCAACACTGAAAAAGGGGCGGCGTCAGGATCGGGACCGGCTGTCTGATATCCAAGAAGAGGAAGAGCAGATGGAGAGCGAAGGCCCTGACCAACCTTCATCTTCAATTCGCGAGATAAGCAAAAAGTCCCGTGATTTGCGAGTGGGAGACGTTCTGAAGCTGAGCAAGGGCCAACGTGTGCCAGCCGATGTTGTTGTGCTAAAGTGCACGTCGCTGGAAAGCTTCAATGCCCCTTCGAAGCTACCAGTCGTGGAAGAAGAGTCTCTACTTGTTGATACGGATGCCAGTGACTCAAAGTCAGGGAAAGGAAAAGGGGTCGAGCAGAGCGATGCAGGCGCCGAAAGCGGTTCTACTGGGGAGACCTTTATCCGGACGGATCAGCTCGACGGTGAGACAGATTGGAAGCTACGAGTGGCATCTCCCCTGACACAAACCTTGCCCCTTGAGGAATTTGTTCGTCTTCGAGTGACGGGAGGGAAACCGGACAAAAAGGTCAACGAGTTCGCCGGAACTGTGGATTTAATGCCCTCCCGGCTAGATGCAGCCAATCCACATATCAATGACAACAACGATGGAGATAAGAGCAACTCGACCGGCTTGTCGATCGACAATACAGCTTGGGCAAATACCGTCATCGCCTCTCAGGCCATTACTTTGGCAGTCATTGTGTACACCGGACCACAGACACGGTCTGCATTGTCCACTGCCCCATCGCGATCCAAGACGGGACTGCTTGAGTATGAGATCAACTCGCTCACCAAGATCCTCTGCGCCTTGACTCTAGCCCTATCTATCATCCTCGTGGCCTTGGAAGGTTTTGGGAACACAGAAGGAAACGTTTGGTACCTTAAAATCATGCGATTCCTGGTGCTTTTCTCGACCATTGTCCCCATCAGTCTTCGTGTCAACCTGGACATGGGGAAGAGCGCATACTCCCGATTTATCCAGCGCGACCCTGGCATCCCTGGAGCTGTAGTCCGAACTAGCACTATACCGGAAGATCTGGGTCGAATCGAGTATCTGCTGAGTGACAAAACTGGGACTCTCACCCAAAACGATATGGAGATGAAGAAAATCCATGTTGGCACTGTTTCCTATGCTAACGATGCCATGGACGAAGTGACATCTTATGTCAAACATGGGTTTACTCCCTCAAATGATCGAACTCTCGTTACCCCTTCCTCGGCTTACACCACGACATCCGGCGTCACAGCAACCCGTACAAGGCGCGAAATTGGCTCAAGAGTACGCGACGTCGTACTCGCTCTTGCGTTGTGCCATAACGTTACTCCCACGACTGATGAAGAAGACGGCCGGACAGTAACATCATATCAAGCATCGTCACCAGATGAGATAGCCATTGTGCGCTGGACTGAATCTGTTGGTCTTCGGGTGGCTTACCGCGACCGAAAGAGCATGACCTTGGAGTCGACGGAGACGGGCGAGGTATTGGTTCAGGTGAAGGTCCTGGAAGTGTTCCCATTCACATCCGAGGGGAAACGTATGGGCATCATTGTCCATTTCTGCGAACAAAAGAACGCCCCGGCCAACTTGGACACCGGTGAAATATGGTTTTACCAGAAAGGTGCTGATACCGTCATGACCTCTATTGTGGCTGCGAACGACTGGCTGGATGAGGAGACGGCGAACATGGCACGAGAAGGCCTGCGGACTCTTGTGGTGGGCCGCAAAAGGCTGTCAAACAACCAATACCGCGAGTTCTGCAGCAGTTACCAGGAAGCGTCTTTGGCTATCAATGGCCGTGATGCTGGGATGCAGCGGGTTGTTTCGCAGTACCTCGAGCGTGACCTGGAGTTACTGGGTGTGACTGGAGTCGAAGACAAACTGCAGCGAGACGTCAAGCCATCGCTGGAGTTACTGCGTAACGCGGGTGTGAAGATATGGATGTTGACTGGAGACAAGGTCGAAACAGCAAGATGTGTTGCCGTCAGCTCCAAGCTGGTCGCACGTGGGCAGTACATCTATACGGTTACCAAACTTAAAAGGAAGGACAATGCTCAAGACCATCTCGACTTCTTGAAAAGCAAGACGGACGCCTGCCTGCTCATTGACGGCGAGAGTTTGGCGCTGCTCCTTTTGCATTTCAGGACCGAGTTCGTCTCGGTCGCCGTATTATTGCCCACTGTTGTGGCCTGTCGATGCTCACCTACTCAAAAGGCGGAAGTCGCAAAGCTCATCAGGGAGTACACCAAGAAGCGGGTGTGCTGTATCGGCGACGGAGGAAATGATGTGTCGATGATCCAGGCGGCCGACGTTGGGGTTGGTATTGTCGGAAAGGAGGGGCGACAAGCGAGTCTAGCGGCCGACTTTTCCATTGAGCAGTTTTGTCACTTGACCAAACTGCTTGTCTGGCATGGCCGAAACAGCTACAAACGAAGCGCTAAGCTTGCCCAGTTTGTGATTCACCGTGGCCTCATCGTTGCGGTGTGTCAAACCATGTACAGCATTGCAATCAAATTCGAGCCTGAGGGCTTGTACAAGGTGCGTTGAACCGACCCCAACCAGGGAGGTAGGGTCGAAGACTAATGGAGAACAATTAGGACTGGCTTCTGGTCGGATACGCGACCGTTTACACAGCGGCTCCAGTCTTGTCCCTGGTTCTGGACAAAGACGTCGATGAGAACCTCGCAAACCTCTATCCCGAACTGTACAAGGAACTTACGTCAGGCCGCTCGCTCTCTTACCGTACATTCTTCGTCTGGGTGTTTGTATCCATCTACCAGGGTGGCATGATCCAGGGACTCTCACAAATTCTGACCGAAGTCGACGGACCCAAGATGGTGGCTGTCAGTTACACCGTGCTTGTTCTCAACGAGCTGCTCATGGTGGCGATTGAGATCACAACATGGCACCCGATGATGATTTTTGCCATTGTTGGCACCTTCTTGTTCTATGTAGGATCCATACCTTTCCTGGGCGGGTACTTTGACCTCGACTTTGTAATCACCCTGTAAGTCGGACCTCTCTTTCAGCATGGAGCGCTATGCGTACAGAATACTGACCAAGCTTCAGAGGTTTTGCCTGGCGAGTCCTTGCCATAGGGGCCATCTCACTGATTCCTCCGTACGCGGGCAAGCTGATTAGGAGGACAATGAAGCCGCCGTCGTATCGGAAGGTCCAAGGGATTTAAGAGCCTGACTGGGTAGTATCTCCCTACCTACTTAAGTACTCATTCTGGTGCTTCGCATTGGGTCGGCGTTAGCGAGGGATGACTGATGCATCCCGTATTTTTACTGTGTTCGTCTTTTCCTTTACATGGCATAGCATTAGGCGGGTTCGTAGACAAAATGCAGTTTCGAATACCCAATATTACCTAGCCTGACAAATTGATTCTGTCGCCGCCTTGTGCTGGTAAGAAGACAGCAGCTATTAGGATGGGTGGATGGATAGAAAGTACATTGAAGTTACAAGCATTGCATTACTCGTGGCGTTCTAACCTTAGGAGTAAGTACCTACCTATTTCTTACTTACCTAGTTAACCTAAGTATATTATATGTATTATATGTACGGGGACGTGAGTGGTAGGCGTAGCAACGCCAACCCCGCAGAAAGCAGAGCACATGGCTTGGATGGTACTACGTCGACAAGGTGGAGGAGCTATGGCCAGGATGATGGCGTCATGGTTAGCTAAGCTGAGCTAAGCTGGCTGGAGCTTCCTCCGCGCGCACGGCACGAGACCGGCCCAGTCCAGTGGCCCCACTCCCCTCCCAGAGAGAGAGAGATCTTCCCACTCGACGTCACGGTGGAATGTTGGGTAGATGACAAGAAGCAGATGACGGAGAATTTAATCAACTCTATCCAACCCAACTCATTCGACAGCGACAGACTGGACAAGATATTGGTATGCAAGAGACAAGGAGACAGAGGACACCCGACAAGGGGGTCGTACGTAATAAGCGGGCTCCGTAGGTTTGAGTGGAATGAATGAATTACTCGAAGCGACGGGCAAAAAAACCCGACATCATGTTGCGCTTTGAACTGGTGATGGTCAAAAGATTGGCACCCGTCTTATGATGATGTACCTATCCATGAGCCCCCCCTTGCACCGCACTCATTCTACTCGTACTCCTGTGGTGTGTGGAAATCGGGGAAATCGGGCGGTTCATGGGGCTCTCGAACGAGCCCCCCCATCCCCCATGGGCAAAGGGCAAAATGAGGTTAGGCACCTGGCAATCCGCATGTACCCGGCTGGGGCTCTTTAGGTGGCCCCATTCCCATTCCCAGTGGCCATTGCCCAACCACCGAGCTGGATTGTTGCCAGGCCTGCCCTAGTAGCTGGAGTGGGGTTTCTGGGGGTGAGAGGGCCTGGAGTACTGGCCTGGAGTAGTACTGGCCTGGAGTAGTACTGGCCTGGAGTAGCTCTCTCTTTCCTGCGCTTTCTCCCAAGTCGGAGCTCCTCCAAGCTCAGATGCAGTGACACAATCCCCTGCAGAAGAAAGGTCTATAGGTAGGAGGAATTGTGTAACAGAGGTAGGCCAACAAACAGCAAATCTCCTCATATAAAAAGAGAGAGAGAGAGAGAGGAGAAGAAAGAAAGAAGCGAAACACATGCATCATGGTTGATGATGATGGGATGGATACTACGACTACTACGTACGTACAACTAACCTACTAGGTTAATACCTTCTCCTTCCACTCCATCTCCAACTCCACCTCCACCTTGGTACTTCCCACCCCCGACTCCAGCTTTTCTGCTGTACATAGTGCCGTCGTATTTCCCTCTTTCCCATCTTCTTCCACATCCCACATCACCTTCCTATTACATCTCGTGCTTTTTGAAGTCCTTTTGAGAAAAGAAATTGCAAAGCCTCTCTCTCTCTCTCTCTCTCTCTCTCTCTCTCTCTCCCCAACTCTCCAACTCTCGTAACCCCCCCCGGAGTCTTGCTTTTGCTTCTTAGTTCAGCCTTTTCTTTCCTAAGGCCGATCGGGGAGAGTGACGTCTAATTTCAAGTCGGGTAAGTAAACGAGCGAGGGAGCTCTCTCTAATCTAATCACCTTGGGCTGGGGATTCTCCCTCTATCTGTTCTTCCTTCTTTTCTTTGCGTGACTGGGGTGGGCATTGTGTTCGACTGGTTTGCGGTTTTGAGCTTCTTTCCCAAGCTGGGCCAGGTCTTAGACAGCCGCGTGAACAAAGTCATAGAAAACTTATTTCATCCTCTCTTGCCACCTCGTACTGCGCGCGCATTGGGCTAACACGATCCTCGCCTCTAATCTTGTAGTATTCCTGCCTCTAACCAACCCTCTCTTCGCTCTTCCTCCCATCTCTCTACCTGGCTTTCTGCAGCTTGTCGTCGGCAGTCAGTATGAGCGAAAACGGCGACAGACCGGCCCGAGAGGTCAAGGACCACTTCTTGTTCGAGGTTGCGACTGAGGTTGCCCACCGCGGTATGTAGGCACCGGAAATGCTGCTTTCCTTCCCTCCAGTAGCTTCCAATTGGCCCGCCGAGACTAACATGATCCCCCATAGTCGGTGGTATCTATTCCGTTATCAAGTCCAAGGCTCCCGTCACGACCGCCGAGTATGGCGACCGGTATACGCTTATCGGTCCTCTCAACCACGCCTCGGCCGCTGTCGAGGTAGAAGAGCTGGAGCCCACGTCGCCCGAGTTGACAGGGTCTATTGAGGCTATGAAGAACCGGGGCATTGGCATTCTCTACGGACGCTGGCTTATTGAGGGTGCCCCCGGGTCCTGCTGATCGATACTAAAACGGCATACAAGTACTTGGACGAGTGGAAGGCGGATCTGTGGAACGTCGCCAGCATCCCCTCTCCCCCTGGGGACGAGGAGACAAACGAGGCCATCGTGTTCGGCTACTTGGTCGCGTGGTTCCTTGGCGAATACGTCTCGCGCGAAAAGAACAAGGCTGTCATTGCCCATTTCCACGAATGGCTTGCTGGTGTGGCCCTACCGCTGACCAAGAAGCGCCGCATGGATGTCACGACCATCTTCACGACCCATGCCACCCTCCTTGGCCGTTACTTGTGCGCTGGCTCGGTCGACTTTTACAACAACCTTCAGTGGTTTGATGTAGACGCCGAGGCCGGCAAGCGAGGCATCTACCACCGCTACTGCATAGAGCGCGCCGCCGCCCATGCTTGTGACGTCTTCACGACTGTCTCTCACATTACCGCCTTTGAGAGCGAGCATCTGCTGAAGCGCAAGCCTGACGGTGTGCTGCCCAACGGTTTGAATGTTACCAAGTTCTCCGCTATGCACGAGTTCCAGAACCTGCATCAGCAGTCCAAGGAGAAGATCCATGATTTCGTCCGTGGCCATTTCTATGGACACTATGACTTCAACCCCGAAGATACGCTCTACTTCTTCACTGCAGGCCGTTACGAATTCCGAAACAAGGGCGTGGACATGTTCATTGAGTCTCTGGCGCGTTTGAACCACCGGCTAAAAGCGGCGGGTAGCAAGACCACCGTGGTGGCCTTCATCATTATGCCTGCCCAGACCTCGTCTCTGACGGTGGAAGCGCTTAGGGGCCAGGCTGTCATCAAGTCGCTTCGGGATACTGTCGATGTCATCGAGCGTGGCATTGGCCGACGCATCTTTGAGCGATCGCTGAAGTGGCACGACGGCGACCCGTTGCCCGATCAGAAGGAGCTCATTACCAGTGCAGACCGTGTCTTGCTCCGCCGCCGCCTCTTTGCTATGAAGCGACACGGCCTGCCCCCCTATTGTCACGCATAACATGGTGAACGACAACGACGATCCTATTTTAAATCAGTTGCGCCGGGTTCAGCTCTTCAACCACCCTACAGACCGTGTCAAGGTTGTGTTCCACCCAGAATTCTTGAACTCGAGCAATCCCGTGTTGCCCATGGACTACGATGACTTCGTACGGGGTACGCATCTGGGCGTCTTTTCGTCTTACTACGAGCCTTGGGGCTACACCCCAGCCGAGTGCACGGTCATGGGTGTCCCAAGTATTACAACTAACCTGTCCGGGTTCGGTTGCTATATGGAAGAGCTGATTGAGAACTCGAGCGACTACGGTATCTACATTGTAGACCGCCGCAACAAGGGCGTGGACGACTCGGTCAACGAGCTCACTTCTCAGATGCTGGAATTCTGTCAAAAGAGCCGCCGGCAACGTATCAACCAACGGAATCGAACCGAGCGACTTAGCGACCTCCTGGACTGGAAAAGGATGGGTATGGAGTACGTCAAAGCGCGACAGCTGGCCTTGCGCCGGGCCTATCCTGCATCCTTCAGTGGGGAAGGTCATGAGAGCGAAGACGATTCATTCGGCATCGGCGACCAGAAGATCTCGCGACCGTTCTCTGTGCCCGGATCGCCCCGCGACCGTTCGGGTATGATGACGCCTGGTGACTTTGCTAGCTTGCAAGAGGGCCGCGAGGGGCTGAGCACCGAGGACTACGTGGCTTGGAAGCTGCCGTAAGTGGAAATACCCCGGAGCTGATGGAGACTAGACATGACTGACAGCCAAGCAGCGAGGAGGAAGACCCGGATGAGTATCCCTTCCCTTTGACTCTGCGGACCAAGCAGAAGGGGGAATCTCGGGAACAGCTAGTCCGCTCGAAGGCGTCCCATTGAACGGCACCTAGACTGTACGAGAACACGATTGGAGATTTGGTTAGATGGCTCTGAGTTGGAGCTCAGAGAAACAAGGCCTGACCACCAAACGAGGATGAAGGGGCATGAATGAAGCGACGTTTGGGACGAAAGGATGTGACTAGGAAACATGCGAGTTCTACCTCGCCTTCCGTCTCCCTGTCTCTCCACCCTTTTCTGTTATTAAAAAGGACAAAAACCAAACTAAATTGCATAGCATTCACTAAAGAATAACGCATTAGCTGGCAGTTGGGTGGGCTGTTTTTCTTCCCATGCTTTCTTCTTTCCGTCTTCCTCACTCTACTATATACTCTACGAAACATAACATTGTAGTTTTCCCCTGGCCGCGCGTGTATGAGTTAATATTGTGAAGTAGTATCGGTTGGGGTCCGTTGTCGGTCGGGTTCGGGTATTATGACTTAGCAGTATTATAAATCCAGTTGTGTATGGTTGGGGTTTTAAGTGTTGATGATCAGAATGGAGTTAAATAAGTACACAATAGCATCCGTCCAGGCTCATATGAGTGCTGTTATCGTCATCGTTTTGTCATTGCTTCTCGCTACATGATTCCCAAAGTGCCAAAAAGGAAACTTCGCTTCGAGTTTACCATAGATGGAGCTCAGCGATTTCAGAAAACCGTTAATGGTAGGTACTTGAGTATATTCAATCTTTCAAAATTGAATGTTGTCAATTTGTCTCGGCAACTCCCCTCCCCCGTGTCCGTCATCGCGGCCGACAACCAACAAACAGTAAGCAGCTATGAAGCCTGGCAAGACCGTTATACTGCTTCAAACCCTATGGGGAAAAAGCGAAGGAAAGAACTATTTTTGGAGAGATAAAAAAAGGAGAAGAAAAACAAAGAAGAAAAAGGAAGGAAACAAGACGGGGTATATACCTGTGAAGATCCATTCACCACCCACCAGCAACGGCCCCTCTCTCCTATCCCCAAGCCACGCCAAGCAACGAGGCGAGAGCATATATACATATATATGTGGCGGCAGCGGTATTTTTCATTCCATCATGAAATTATAGTGTTACATCAATGAATAACTCAGCATCCGACTTTCCTTTTCATATCGCTCCCTAAATAAAAGTAGCCCGTGATTCATCTCGGCTGGTTGCACTCGTCGTCGTCCTCCTTCCTTCTGTGTCGTCTGGCGGGCCTGTGAAGCGCCCGTTGCTTTTGTGGCATAAAATCGACCACCTTTGCATGGCTATCTGGCCATACCACATAATAGGAGTAGATCATTCGCTGGGCACATGGTTTGTGTCGCTCTCGTCATGCGTTTCTAGCGTTCGTAAGAGGGCGCTGAAGCGAAAGTCGTTCGGAGCGTCGGACAGGTTGACGGCCTGCAACCTGTTTTGAGAAAGCGTACACTCGACGTAGCCCTCATCTGTTGATACCGAGCGTGAGAAGCTTTCGAGGTCGTGTGACAACACACCACGGATGCAGATAAACGCATAGCAATGTGTAAACTCGAAAGAGCTCAGCGCCACAAGTCTCTGTCGCCCTTGCCCCCCGAACTGCTCATAGGGCGAGGCCACTCATCGCCGCCACCACCCGAACCGATGCTTCCCTTTCTCAAGCCAGAAGGACCGCGAGGCCCCTGGGAAGCATCAGGTCCCGAGGGCACGGCGAGGAAGCCACCGGCCCCATTGCCCATCACCACGCTC
The DNA here is from genome assembly GCA_019976485.1 of Apiospora pterosperma. NCBI lineage: Eukaryota > Fungi > Ascomycota > Sordariomycetes > Amphisphaeriales > Apiosporaceae > Apiospora > Apiospora pterosperma. The sequence goes on from JAFBMP010000011.1 coordinate 2,700,542, forward strand.
TTTCGAGCCCCTGCAGCGCCTTCCCGCCAGCCTGCCCCGACATCCGCCAGGCCATATGAACTTAGGGGTCGTGTAGTGGAGGCTGTGCTGCCATTTCGGGCGTGTCCGCGGCGACCCTGACCACCGTATCCTGGCGCGTCGATAGGATCCATCTTCACGATGCTCCAGTCGATGTCGTCCTTGTCGCCTTTGGTGTAGATTTCAAGCGTCTGGTTCAGGTTTAACACTTGGGGGCCAAGACCATGCCCTGCCCCCGCAAAGGGGTTCGAGGCGGCCGGGGCGAACGGATTGTTGCTGCTGAATCGGTTCTGATTGGATGAACCGAACGGCGACAGCTTGCTCATGGAGCTGGAGCTGCTCGGACGAGCAGAACTGCCGCCAGCAAACGATGGCATGGGCGGCGGCAACCCGGCCATCATGTCTGGAAAGTTGAGGTCGCGGACATAGAGAGCCGATAATCGCGGCAAGCCACCGGCAAAGAGGGACTGCGCCAGGTAGTTGTAGTAGCCCTGCGTCATGCCAGCGTACGCGCTCATTTTGGGGGACGCTGTGATCTCGTAGCGCAAGGTCTCGAGGGAGAAATTGGCAAGGGGTGGGATGGGCGAATTGAGAGAGGGAAAGGCGGTTTCCACCTCGTTTACCATGGACAAGGCCTGGAGCCGGGGAGCATTGGCCAAGAAATCTTGGAGGTTCTGTGGGCGCACGCCGGTGCCGATGATGGAGAGCACCTTCAGTCGCATTTGTGCATCTCGGCGGGAGAGGTAGGCAGCGAGCCCGCTCGATGTGACGCGCGGCGTCTCGACAAGATCGAGCTCTATCAGAGCCGGAAAAGCCGGCAGGACGTCGTTGTGATGAAACATGTCATCATCCACAACGTAGCTCTCGGTGATCTTCAAGGCACGTAACTTGGGCAAGACAGAGAGGACGTGACGCAAGGCAGTCGGATCCACGTTGATCTTGACGAGTTCTATGACCTCGAGGTTTGGCCAGATGGTCCCTTGACTCAGGGCCTCGAGGCTCCGTTCGCTTCCGGCCTTGAACGTCATCTTTCTAAGATCCGGACATCGAGCTTGGACCTCGAACTTGAGGGTGGTATAGGCCGGTTCGTCCTCGAAGAAGCCATCTGGCAGGTCGACATAGCGCAGGTTGGGCAAGACGGCGATGGTCCGGGCTAGATGCGAGGAGCGCGACTCTCTCAGCATGTAGGGGGTTTTGAAGAAGCGCACCAGCTTTCCCAGGCGCGTAGGGTCGTCGCGAAGAGTGCGGCACAAAAGATTCAGGCGTGCACCGGCCGTGTCCTCGGGCACGCCGTTGCGGTCCCAACGACTGTTACGCTTCCGCTTATCCGAGAGGAAGATCTCGCGTTCGCAATAGTGGACCGAGTCGATGCGGATGCTGTGGTAGAGGACGGGTATAGCAGCCTTGCGCCACTTCTTGCACACCATGCCAGCGTGGGCGAGATCTCGCTGGTCACACAGCATGCAGGCATCCTCCATGGCGCTCTGTTCGCAGGTCTCGTAGGTTTCGTCTTGAGCATGGGGGCACACAAAGGAGAAGATCCTCTGCAATACTGGGACGGGTAGATCGAGCCAGGGCGCAAATGTGGCAGGGTAGGTGGGCGAGCCACTGTAGTACTCATTGTGGGCGTTGGTAGGTTTGGACACAGGGTAGGATTCGGGGTGGCGAGGGTCGCGGTTGTGATTGAAGTTCTGGGGCTTGTCTGGTTTTGATTTGGACTTTTTGCTGCGGCGAAACAGCTTCATGACGGTGAACTTCATGGTGACGTGATGAGGGAGGGGAAAAGTAGCGAGGGTGAGGGACGGCAAGCCTTAGCCTTCCCTCTGTCCTCGGCCACGGCGGAATATATAACAAACCATCCACTACTACCCAGCTCTGCCCGCGGGAAAGAAAGGTGATAGAAAGATGGGCGAGGGCAATCGGGAGGGACGGGGGATTGGGTTAAGGATTGGAAGGGGGCCCAGTCGATCGCTCCCTTGTTGAGGGAGGTACAGGCGTTGGCTCGACTCGAGTGTTTAATTGGCCTGTTGGATTGGGTTGGTGCTTGAGTAGAAGTAGGAATGGTGATGGTGGTGATGATGGTTACATGGTTTGCCCCAAAAACCCCCTGCATATGTCGCTACGGCCTGTGCTTGTATATAACCAAGGGATCAAAGGTAGCGCAAGAAGAAGAGAACAAATAAAGGCAGGGCAATCATGATTGATCTTGTGCCGTCGGCGACGAATGGAATGGATTGATTGATTGATTGATTGATTGATTGATTGATTGATTGTCTGTCGGCACTCACTTACTCCAATGTGGACAAAGAGGGGCATTGCTTGGCCTGGTTGGACTAGGTTCGGTGCTAAGAATCCAGAATCCCATAGCTCCTCCTCTAAGCTCTTCCTCCCACTAGGGTAGACCCTTCAGCTCCTTCTTCATTCAGCCCTTCACCTTTCAGTCCCCTGCAGGCTGCAACTGCAAACAATCCCAAGCAATCCAATCAAGCCTGAATGCTGCTTACTACTTAGTTGCACCATTCGATATGGTTGAGCCGTCATCTGTGCTGCAACCAAGCACAAGATTCCACTAGCCACTCAAGCTCTCAGCAATTCCCGCTACCAGAGGGATGCACTTGGCTCCGGATCCCACCTATCTCTAACATGTGCATGCATAAGTATTGATTTATTACAAGCAAAAGCTTTATACATGCCACCGTCTATGTATGCCACCACCTCAACCATACCATCGTACAAAGCCAGGAACGCCTCGCTGCAACCCCCGCCCCCTCCCAAGCATCATGGCAAAAATAAATAAAATAAAAACTTCAACCGAAACATGCCACCCTGATGAACGGAAAAGTCTGATGCTCCTCTCAGAGGTATGGCATCCAGAGAGCATCGCACTGCCCAAGGTTGATCGGGTTGACCGCCTTCGCAATCAGATCAATCACTGTCTGGTTTGCCGGTAGGTTGCCAACCGGACTAGCTGCCAGACTGACTGCTCGCTTCACAATCATGTCGCAGTTCGTCTGCACCGTATCGCGCAACTGGTTTTCGTTGAGGTGGATGGCCCGGTGGCTGCTCGTGAACCAGAAGATCATCTCGTCACGCACAAAGAGGGTGAGCGCGTGCTCGAGCTCAAACTCGGGCTCCGTGAGGCAACGCGCGATGGCCATGATGGCGCAGCTGAAGATGCCCTCGGTCGCCAGGGGGCCCATGAGCGTCTGCAGGTTGGGCGTAAGTCGGAACGGTACCGGCTCGGGGTTGTGGAAGAAAGGCTTGGCCGGTGCCATAAACGACATCAACTCCGACCCCCAGATCTTGCCCGATCCCCGTGCGATGTTGATCTTGTGTGGATATCGGCCCGTCATGTAGAGAATATACGTCATGAAAGTCAGGGCCGACAGCTGGTAAGAGAAGCGACGCCGGAATAGCCAGAACTCGGAGAACTCGGGGAACGTGGCCTGGAAATAGTCCAAGGCGACCGTATGAGGAACCCATTTCTCCTGGATGGCCGTAAACACTTCCAGGCGAGCATTCACGCTCGAATCATGTTTCTGACTCATGTTAGCATGCCTGTCCGAGCCCGAGTGCATGGGTTGACTTACTGCTCCCTTGGGCTCGATGAGCGCCCTCAGCTTGTCCATCGTAAGCAATACCGGCTCGTCCTTCTGCATACCATTGCGCCTACAATGGTCCTCGAAAATCCCTTGCAAGGTGATGTATGAGGTATCTTCTTGCACGATTCTTATGTGCGGTGCAAGAGGAACCATCAACGGAAGGGTAAACTGCAGATCTCGCCGCCGAGACTCCTTCCTCTTCGTAAGAGTCTGGTTCAGATGCCTGAAGAGCTGCAATATCCTCTCTTCCCTGCGGCAGTGTCGTGCTGCTGGGTGTTGGATAGCAAATGCGTGGATGCTACCATCGTGGCCCCGGATCGTGATACGGCGATGTGAGACGCCGATTGCTCGAACCAGATCCACGTTAGGCAGGAAACGCTCGATACGGATGAAGTCCTGGTTCTTATCCTTGTGCTGTAGGTATTGGCCGGGAACCTCTACATCATCGAACTTCAGGTATCGGAAATCGCTGAGATGCTTCGAGTATCGCTCCAATGTATCCCGAGGACTGCGACGATCCAGCTTCTCCTCGAACTTATCCCGCCACTTGCGCAGCTTATGGATGTACTCGTACATTGTTGGCTTGACGGAAACAAAGTCGGTTTCAAAGGAGGACTTGATGTGAGCTGGGAGAATTGTCTCTGCAAACCGTGTGATGTTGGTCTCGGTCGCAGCAGGTAGCTTAACATCCTTGGCATACGACGAAGGCATGCGGCTAACGTACGCAAGGCCATCGTTCAGCAATGCAACGATCAACCGATAGGCATCCTCATCCGGTGGGCATTTGAAGTGCTTCTGAATTTGATCCACCATGGTTTCCATAGAGAGTGCTAGAAGCGGGAATGCTGTTTTCAAGGTCGACATGATCTCTTCTGTCAACTCCCACGGTGGCTTCTTTTGGCCTGTGGTTGAAGGGGCTGCAGCTGCGGCAGTCTCCGTCTTTTGGTCGCCGGCACCTGTAGATGCCGGAGGAGGAGCGCTGCCAGTGGTTGGCGTAGCAGAGGCGGCTTTCTCGTCACTTGGCTCGGCCTTGGGTTGGGTAGCGGCTTCGCCGCTGGCTGTCTGGGGCCTAGAACCAGATTCCGTCTTCGCCTGAGGGTTTTCTTGTTTGGTCTGTGCAGGGGAACTGTTCGGCTTCCCATTGGCTGCGGTGGCAGTCTGCGCTCTTTGTCGGGCTTTCTCCTTGGCTTCTTGGTTCTTCTTGATAACCAGCATATCCTCCCGGTTGGTTCTGAGCTGAAAGTAGAGAGCCTGCGGGTAAGACTTGGCAATCTTCTGCAGCAGGACATGAACCCTAGGTGCCTCCTTATGCCCAAGTCCGGTAAGGAGTTGTGGTATGAACGTGATCCAGTACCAGACAGGGGTTTCGCCTTTATAATCCTCGAAGCCAGAGGCGATCGTGCCATTCGCATCGTCTAGGCTGAGCAGCCAAAGAATTCGAGCAATAAGCTTTCGAGCTCTCCCGTTTTTGTAGCTACCGATTGCCTGGAGATACGATGTTAAAGCTTGCTTGGCCGAGTTGAGGTCGGTTGCGTCTTCCTTAAATTTGCGGTCGTTGAAATATCCCCATTCGGCCCAAGCCTTGGCTTTGCTGATGTCGTAATACAGCGCCGTACCATAGGCAGCATCGGCATCCTCCTTTTGTTTCAGCTTCTCCAGGAACATGCCCTTGAGCGTGTAGAACTCAGCCTTCTGTTGGGCGTTGAAATAGTTCAGATTCGTGTTGTTGATTACGTCCAATCCACTGCTCAGCTCCTCCGGGTTTTCATAGTGGCATTTGGCCTGCTCTCTCAGCTTGAGGAAAGCCTCCTGAATTTCTATGTTTGGTAGAGTGTAGATACGGCTGAGTTGAGCGATGCACACTTCTGGCAGGTTGTGTTTACGTGCAACATGAGCAAAGCGGTTAATGATCCAGGCTGTCTCATGGTAACCGCGGTATGCGAAGGAAGCGCCGTTGGCATTAGGTCCTTGCTGGGGAAGCAGCTGAAGATAGGTATTGTTGATCAGTGCGAAAATGTGTTGTCGCCATGTTACCAAGTCTTGCCAGTCAGTAATATCATCCCAGACATTAGGCAGTCGATCTCGCCAAGAGCCTAAGAGTAGTTTGAGCTCGCCTGACTTCACGTCGAGATTCGCCTGGGTTGTGCTCGCTAAGCTCTGGCAGATAATGTTCGCATCATGGAGCTCAACAAGTTGTTGGAAGTTGTGAAGCATTGGAATGTGAGCAGCCGTCAGGCGTCGCGGTAGCTGGTGCCACTTGCGTATCGACAGCTGGATTGCCTCGTCACACACCCTGTTGAAGTCTTGCTGCGTTTCTGTAGTCCTGTTATTATGCAGCTTCAGCAGAGCCATGAAACCCTGGAAGAACGCCCGTCGGGCAGTTGGGGCATCCATCACACCCTTGATGATGTGATCTAGACTGTCCCGGTGCTCTTGGTTCTGCCACATCTCAACACTGCGCCAGGCACACTCAAGTAGGAGATCCTGGAGATTCTCGTGCTTGGCAAAATCTTGGAGAATTTCCCACTGCTGTAGCTTCTCGGCACACAAAACCCAGTGGTCTTCCCACAACATGTACTCCCCCTGAGAAAATGGGATCACGCCAGTGCGAGCCTTGATCTGCGCCGCTTCGTACATCTTCTGAGCTTTGTCCCACATGCCGTTCTGTTCATAAGAGAGAGCAGCGTTGGTCTCGACAAAGTGGCAACGGCGGCGCCACGTCCCATAGAAGAGATCGTCCTCCTTGAGGTTTGCGTAGAGCTCGACCAACGCATCAAGGTTGCTCTCACGGACGGTGGCCGATTCCCCATCAGGCCTGACGGCGGCCTTCTCGAGCTGAACAAGTGCTGTGTACCAAGCGTCGTAGGTTTTGGCCCCGAACTTCAGCACGTGAGGGGGATTTTGCACTCGGGCCATGCCTTAGCAGCACCAGTCAGCAGGGATTGCACAACATTTGGTCTCTTATCAATTTGTCGTGAATGGAAGTCCTTCGTTAGAAGAACGACCAAGCCCTTCTCGAGATCCGTCTTCTCCTCCTTGAGAGTGGCAGACCAGTAAATGGGAAACAGGACCACCCAAAGTTCATGGGCCAGATTCGTGTCAACATGCTGCAGTTGTATGAGGGGTTCAATGACGTCCCGTAGCTTGACGTCGCCCACCTCCGTAACAAACCGTCGATGATTTGCCATGAACGTGTCGTACTTATCGTCAGCCATGGCCGATGGCTCCCGGCTATCCTTGGCATATGCACCAAAAGCTAGCGATGCCGGAAGTGTTCGGAAATCCTCGTGATGAAGCTGGACGCTTGAATTGGCTTCTACGGCACCGAAAAGAAGTTGGCAGGCCTGCGCAAGCCAGAACGAATCGGCCAATGTGTCCCAGTTCTGCGCCGTGATGACATATTGCAAACGGGCAGTTGCGGTCCTGGAAAGAGACTTGTCAAAAATCGCCATGAACCGGTTGCGCATATCAACATCTTGAGCTCTAGTTCCTATCAAGAACGCATGTTCCATGCGAACTGTAAGCTCCGTCCTGGTGATCTTTGGGTCTTCGTAGATGCGGATGACCAGCTCCAAAAATTTCGTGAGCATGGTAGGGTCAGCTCGATGTTCAAACGAAAGCATCTTATGAAGTACCGCAGTTTTCTCCTTGAGTGTAGGCCATGTACCCTCAGATCGGAAAACCCAGTCCTCGACCATCTCAAGAATCTTTTGGCAGAGAGGAATGCTAAGAGACTTTTCAACAAGGGTGGCCAACACGCTGAGGAATGGCCGCCGGTTGTCCCCAAGGATTTCCATGCGCATTGCCGTGACTTCAATTGCTTTGATCATGAGGTTTGTCTGGATCTCGAGTTCGTGGGCGGACATTTCCCCGTTTTGAGCAGTCGGGTCTGCGGCACGTATTGCCGTCACGCCCATTTGGTGCGATGTGACGGCGCTGTAGTGCGTAACATGCTCTCTGGCCAGCTTGACTTGGAGAGCCTTCATCAAGGCTGGGATGTGTTGGTCAATGACTGAGGGTTTGCGCTGCCCCAGAGACCATAAGATGTTCACACCCGAGACATAATTTGACGCGTTCAGAGTCTCCGTAGCTATCATCGAGAGGAAGGTGACAATTTCAGATGTTGGCCCTTCGGCTTCACCTTCGGCATCGGCGTCTTCCATGGGTACATCCTCGGGGACTGCATCGAGGATGCGCTGTACAATAGATCTCATGATCCGCCCATCATCGTATTCTTTATCTGCAAAATGCAGACAGTCTTGCAGCTCTGGATTGTCAGATCTCAAGCTCTTCTCGAGGACCTTCTGTACGGAGGGCATGTTCCTAACAATCCATTCGTCCTTTTTGAAGTTCAGGATAATGCGGACAACCTGGAGAGTATTGATAATGTTTGTAATGAACTTTTCATCGTACGCTTCCTTATCATTGGGGTCTGCGCTGAGAATCTTCGAGGTCCTCTCGCTAGCAAGCACAACCTCCGTCACATTGGGGAACAAATCGCATTCCAGGTCTCCCCAGTATTGCGGTTGGAGCAGGTTGTATAACAATGACATCGCCTTCTTGCACAACTCGGTTGACTGAGGAGGCAGCGCTGACGCAGTGCCCGCAGGAGAGTCTCTTGGCTTAGCCGATGGCACGCGATACCGTTCATTGAGTTGCGCGATGAACTCAACCAGATACTTGATCATCTTGATTCGATACTGGTCCGGTATCTGATACTCCTTGAAGGGCGCCGACTGCCGAACAGCCGGTGGAGAGGATGTTGGCTGATCGCTATCGAAACGTCGCTTCCTCGAGTTTGGAGACTCTGACATAGTCCTTGCGGTACCGCTATGAGCCCCATCAACACGTCTTTGCTCCCACTCCCAGACCAGCCACATCATATTGAGGGCAAGCTTCTTACTTTCGTTAGAAGAGCTTTGTGGCGCAGAAACCTTCCTAAGGGAGGTAACGATGAGTAAGGCGAACTTGTCCCGAGACTCGAAGAACAGGTCTGGATGCCTGACGAGGAAGTGAAATATGCTCGTCATCTGTTGGACGTTCTGGCCTTCCTCGGCAAGAATCCGTCGCGGAGCCATAGCCCAGACTGCATTACGGTCGCTGGGCGATGCGTTGCACCGTTTGGGGAGGACAGGGGCCATTAGCTCCAAGGCCTGCGTGACCAACGCCCGTCCCTCGTTCTGACTCGTCCTCAAGAGTGAATAGTAGACCTGGGTGACAATCTTGGCGGGGGTCTCGTAGTGCGCTATGAAGTACCCTATGACAACATAGGCAGCGTGCTTGTTGATGGCATCATCGAGGCGGATGTAAGTCCAACCAAATTTAATGATGTCCTTTCTAGCGTCTTGTAAGATAGCATGATGATATTTAACGAGCATTGCAGACAGCTGAAGAACCTCCATTCGAGTATGGTCAATACCTGGCTGAGCTAGATCTTCCTGCGGATCACCCAGGTTGACCTTCCAGATCTTCGCATTAACAGACTCAATAACTGAGCGGTCCATAAGCCTCTGGGGCTTAGGCTGGTCGAGTTGGTTCCAGTGGCGCATGATGTCCATAGCAACAATGGGATTCACAATGTTTCGGAGTAGAAAGCATTTCGTTTCCTGACTCGCTTGCTTGCCAGAGTATATGTCTAAGCAACGTAGGATGATCGATTTCCAGTAGTCGATGGATTCGTTGCAAATGACATGCCTGTAGATGAACGAGAAGAAAGCAGGAGTAGCTCGGAAATCATCTGAAGTTACGGACTCGACCAAGCCGAACAAAGAATCAAGGTCTTTGGTGTTTAGCCCAAGGGCCTTCGTAAAGATAGCCATCAGCTGTTCAGCCGCTTGGTTAGCCGGTAAACGCAGGTGGGGAGGGAGATGATTGCTGCGAAGCTGGCGCTCTAGATCTTTTCCGACCAGGTGTAGCCAACTGATAATGTCTTTTCGTCCAAGCCATCCCTGGGCGTTAGGGAAATGGCTAAGAGCATCCAGAACATTGACTGTATTGACGATTGTGACATATTTGGTTTCCTTATTAGCAGTGACGATCTCGCCGCAGAATTTGGTGAGAGCATCGACATTGGCGGCAGCGTGGTCTCTGAGCCCCTGGCTATCCGGGTTCGACAAGACCTGCGCAAGGAAGCGGCCGTATTTAATGTCTTCCAACTTGCTCAACAGGAAGCTCCAAACATCCTGGGGATATCGATTGATGTATTTGTAAAGAGGGGGGCGGAAAGGACTATGTTGTGTTCGTCTCAACTTTTCCTCCAGCTCAAGTACCGTATCGATCAACCGTTCTTTGAACTGCTCGGCTGCTGGCGGGAGAAGGTGGAATATATTGAAAACAGCAGCGATAACCTTCATCTGACTGTGTTGCTCGAAGAACGTGAACGATATTTGTTGCAACACCGTCAAATCTGCGAGATTCTTGATGTGGTCAAGCAGCCGGGCTCCTATCTCGACTTTGAAATAGGTAGTCAACAGACGCAACAGCCGGGCAAGATTGTCGAGACCATGTGTTGTCAATCGTTTGGGGTCTTGAAGGTTCGCAAGAACGGGTCGGAGACCTTGTTGAAGCAAGTCTTTGGGCAGCTTGTTTGTGTGAGATAATACCGCTCGCAGAGACTCGTTGGCCGCTTCGATGGTGGGCTTCGACTCGGAGTACAGACATTTGAAAAACACCGATACGATCTTGGTTCTTGTTGGGTTATTCTGCCCCTTCGAGAAATCATCAAAACTCATGGCCTTGCTCAGGATTCTGATACAGGCAACCCGTAGGTTGACGATAGATTCATGAGTCCGGAATTCTTGTGGCTTGCCTGCTAACGACTCATCGGTGGCATCAGCCAATGCGAGCGACTCCATAAGCAGCCGATTGAGCGAATCATCAAAGGGAATGAAGTCATTTTTGAGGCTCATGTAGTAAGCTACTGCATCAATATATCCAATTTGCGTGGCAAATGGCAACGCACGAAGCGGTTTGGGATAGATGTTGGTCAGAAGGCGATCCTTGAGGGGATCTAGAAGCTCCCAGATCTCAACTTGAGTGGCTTGCGCAATGAGTTCCAATGAGCGCCTTGCAGTCGCCCGTACGTGCTTGTTAAGGTGGGATAGCTCCTCGTTGAAAAGAACGCAGATAGTCGCGAGCCTTGGCGGTTTGACCGGCGGCTGTCCAGGTTGAGACGTAGGGAATATTGCATCCTCCTTTTTCGCGTTCCGTGTAATCTGCTTGAGTAGGATCTCAAGTGTCTCCTGAGCACAGTTCCTAGTTCTCTCTGGAAGATCCTGCGGCATATCCTTGATGACATATACGAGGGAACGGATAAAATTGTCTTGTTTGCCAGCAACCCAGCCGGGTCCAAGCTCGACCTCTGTGAGCAGATACTTGATGCCAAGACTCCCACCGGTCTTGGTGAACCATTCTTCCTCGTAGCAAGCATGAGAAAATACATTAGCGAGATGGCCGAAGAATGGCAAACGCCCAACTTGTTGCCCGGGTCCGAAAATGGTCGCCGTGGAGTCATACACAGCCCGAATGGCACGGAAGGCGGCATCTTGCACTTCGGGTAGATCCGACGCCAAAGACTCGACAATAGCTTCGCATAGGATACGAGTGTCAATGAACAGGGGACCCTCGCCAGCTTTGACATTGAAAGGACTGCCACTTCGCTTCAGATCTATCAGGCCGCGCCCAACCTCGATGATAGTAAAATGTCGACACAGGTTCATGAGGAACACGTCGGCCTCGTCCCTGAACTCAGGTAAGGATTGCGCAAACATGATTGCCTTAATTAGGCGTTTCATGATTTGGTCTTGCTCGTCTTTCTTGACGACCGATCGCTCTCGGTCAGATGAATCGAATACTGACAAGTCGTTGTCACATTTTCGGGCAAGGAAATCCTGCGCCTGCAGTCGAACCAGTCGAGGAAGTTCCTCGGGGAGACTGTCGAGCCCAATGCGGAGTTTCAGCTGGGCCTTGATCAACTGAAGTGCCTGTTTCTTGTAGTATCCATCATACTGCCTTGAAGAAGCACCTTTCGTCGTTGGTTTGGGTGTCTCCATTAGCTTCCGAATGGCGCAGTCAATACCCAGTTCAGCGTGGAAGGCCCTATCCTTCTTCGAGCCTATCAGCCGAATATCAAAACTTGCTGGATCATCGGCATAGTTCTGATAGTTGACTGGAAGAGCTTCGGTCATGAACTTCCGATTTCGACCGCCAAGCTTCCCAAGGATTCTCATCGTAGTATGAGCATGGAAGTGGCTATAAGGATGTGGTCTAAGATGCTCAAAAAGTGCGTTCATTAGCTCTTCGATAACCGGTGCCATGATCGGATCAAGGTATTCAGCCGTGAGGTTATCAACGCATAGTTCCAGCGTACGCAGACCTTGGCCAACTAGATCGTTGCCCGCCCTCAGAGCCACAACAAGCGGTCGCATCAAGAAACTCAGATGGGGTAGGAGATTGCTGAGACGTGCTGGAACAGTGAGGCAGAGCTCAACATAAAGATCGCGCTCGGCAGGTTTGCGGGCGGCCTTGAGAAGATTGTTGAGGACATCCAGCAGCATTTCAAGTAGAGGCAGGATTTGTTTGTAGAGGTGCTCGAATTTACCGCCACCAATACTTCTGAATAGGGATCGGAGCAGTAGGAAATAATTCATTGGCTCTTCAGCCTTCGTAGACAACTCGATAGATTTCGTAACAATGTCGACAACGTGGGGAAGAAGAACCTGCTCGTTTTGATTGGCGAACAGAGTAACTGCCATGAATGCCAGCTTGAAGAGACGTAGCAAGATTGACGACTTCTTCACATCGGCTGAGCCAACATCTTCGATCCGCTCCATTAGAAACTTGAGCAGCATGCCGCAGAAGCTTGGCGATGTTGCTTCGCTCGCAAGGAAGAACTGGGGTATATGCAACAAGCCCGTATGCTCGAAGATCATCTCGTAGAGTCGTGGGATCTCCTGCTGGAAAACTTCATGAAACGTAGCCGGGTCGATACAATGGAACACTGTGGCAAATGTTTCTAGGAGATCCTTCTCTTCCTTGCTGCTAGAGACCATATAGAAATTGGCCATATACTCGACTGTTGACGCATATTGAGACTCAGCAGCGGGCTTCTCGATCTCGTAGTACCGGAACACATAAGCCCCTTCTCGGAAGAGCTTGACGATCACTTTGACCTCCTCGGCAGTGAAACCATACGAGACCTCCTGCCAGTGGGTGGGTATAACTGTCGGATCAACAGGCTTCCCAATATTGCAGGTCTTCAACTGGTAAAAGGTGTTCTTGAGCCCAGTCATGAGGTTCTTGAATAAGAACTTGTTGTCCACAACAGGGTCCGCCCCACGATCGCGGGGGTTTGACGTTTTGATGGGCATCGCGGTGAATATATCAGTCTCATCCCAATCTGGTCGATGCTCCTTGTCGGCAAGATACGTATCAGGCTCTTGATCAGCGGCCTGCTGAGCGTATAACTTGGACAACTTCACCGCGTTGGGATACTGCCGGTTCATAGCCGCAAATTTGTCCCCGATGGCGTTGAGAACCATGAGCAAATAGTGACGCGCATCGACTTTATTCTGCATCTTCGCGATGCATTCTGCCATATTAAGGAGCAGCTTAGCGCTCATAGTCTGGAAGCTCGTACCCGGGAAGTCGTCTTGCAGATTCCTGGTGTAAACTTCCACCGTCTTCCTTATCTGCTCAGGGGATAAGGCGTCTCGGACATGGTGTATCAAGTCGGCCAACATACTATATGCCAAAGGCCGCATTGTCTCGTAAACAGTCAAGCCGTCGCCGATCAACGTCTTCTCCTCCAGCAGCTCATCGATTTTGGACAGGAATATCTTGCGGAAGTTGAAGTTAATGATGTGGCGGATGGCGACCAGCAACTCCTTGCGTGAAGCAGACTTCTCTCGTGGGCAATCCTGGAGCAATCGTACCACGATATCGGGGAGCGTTGGCAAGAAGTCGGTCAGTTGACTAGAATACTGGCGCAACAGGTATGCCAAAAAGCTCATGGTTTTCACCTGGGCCGTAATAAACTCCCCAAAAGCAGCGCGGTTCTTGATGTTAGGACTGACTCCTGCGAATGTCTGTCCCTTGGCCTTGGCCTCGGCATGTGCTTGCTCCTGAGCTTTCGCCTGGAGGCACAGAACGGACTTTATCAGGGGGACGAATAGCTTGACATTTGCTGGTATGATGTTCCGGTATGTTTGGAAGACCGACACTACTATGATGGGGCATTCGGAAAGAACCTTGAATGACTGCATGCCTTTCAGTAGAGGCCGACTCTGTTGTTGCAAGTCCTGGCCCAGGTCGGTGACGGAGGCTACCGGGGAGCCTGGTCGAGGGGACTGAAAGTTTGTCTGGGTACTGCCGGGCGTCGACGGAGCGCCTGTCGCATTGGATGGGACCGCCGTACTGTCCAGCTGTTCCCGCACCACACGCTCCATTTGCTCGAAGAGTTCCTGGATCAAAGTGAGGAACGGCTGCACTTTCCCTTGCAGCACCTTTGGCTGGTGCCGCATAATATCCGATATAATCTTGACACATAACGTCGCGTTGTCCTCATTGTCGTTTTTTACCAGCTGCATGAGAAGGTCTACCACCTCTTCTGCGTACGGCTCGAACGGTTCAGGTGACGTCTGATGTGTCGGTAATCGGTGGAGGATTTCGAGGATGCAGTTCCGTAGCTTCTGCTCCGGTGAGTTGTTCTGGAACAAACATGGCCCGCGGAGAATGTTGATGAACAATGGCACCACGCGCTTGAGGAAGGGCGGGTAGGATACCGGGTTGCCCGTGTAATGATCAAGGCTGTCCCGCAGCAATGTGGCTGCCTCGAGTTTACTCTTCGCTTCTGTAAATTGTCGCGGTTAGATGTATGTAGCAGTGCGACGCTTGTGGGATTCTATATTTGAAAGCTGTTCCATCCAAAAATCAGGCTGCACTCACCATAATCCACAATAGTCAGTCTCTTGACTATATCCTCGAAGTTGAGCGCCATCATGGTGATATCACTGCGTACTCGCAGTGTAAGTTTGCGATTTACACATGCGCATGAATGTTTTTATCATGGGCAAAACCGAGGCCAAGCCTTCTAGAGTCGATTTTGGTCAGAAGTCTGCGCAAATGCGCTCATGGGTGTTGTTGCGCCGACAATTTGGCGATGGGCTATCGTTGCCCGGGCGTATTTCACTTTTCGCGATGATGCACCACTGGAAGATGCTACTGGACCCGGCGGAGAAGAAAATTCGTGAAAAAGCTCGTAAAAAGGCCAACAGCAGTATGGATTACCATTGATGGTATAGGTTACAGCTGCTGATTGACCTGAAACGAAAGGTTGGGGTATCACGAGAAGAAAAACGATCATAGGCGCTTCAAGCCAAAAGCATGTAGCTAAAGGCTGCACTTTATTACAACCAGCCTGAAGCTCAAGCTGCAAGTGCAAGAGAAACGCGACGGAGACCGTGGTGGAGGGACCTCGAGCTGCCAAATCCATGTGGGGCACGCTAGTCTCGCTTCAAGGATTTTCCGAAGAGCCTCTCCCATGGTATCATTAGGTAACCTTGGCGGCACTTTACCTGTACATACAAAGCTACTTAGGTACTTATACTTACATCACTCATTATCTTATCATTTGTCTTATCTTATCTTTAGGCTTGCTATACGTACCTAGGTACCTACCTACCTAGCACAACTGCATCATTTGAAGTCCGTTTACCGGAACGGGCAGTACGAGATGATGCTTATCTGTGCTTACCAAATACGTACTTAAGTGTATACGTCCAGCTGAAAGTAGATGTCACTCAATATATGTCCCAGGAAATGATGCATGGGCGTCTTCGTCGAATGCACCTTTTACTCTACACATCGTTTCTTATCAAAGTGTAATTGCCTTGGAATTATATTGTTGGTGCCTTGACTATCAACAATCGCACCCCCCAAGGAAATTATCCAACTGTCAGAGGCAACTAACAAACCGGCAAACATTTTGGTCCAGTTTGCTGGGTTTCCTTGACCAAACTAATTGGCTCTTTCTTGTGTTGGGGTGGAGAGCGTATAAACACCCTCTCCCTCTCAGCCGGATTGGATCAGATCAGCATCGTTCCCTTCATTCAATCCTACCATAGATCCCACCTCCAACCTGTACCGCCACCAGTAACTCACACGTTCGACACTTCAACAAGATTCGAGAAGCGAAGCGAAGATGACAAGCGAGACAGGCAATGACGGCACCGGCCGGACTCATACTGCATTCTTCTACGGTATGTGAAATCATTAATCGCATCCGCACCGCGAGATCAACCACTTACATAAAACAGGAACCCTGGTAAGTGTTCAGCCCGAACATTACTGTTGTCAAATATATAGAGAGAGATATATATACTGAGACCTATCACGGTCCATTTCCGCATGTGGTGCATTTGCACTTGTGTGATATTGTTGGGAAGCGAATACTGACGTTGAGCACAGATGGCAGCAGAGGTCTTCTTAACGGTCTGCTACCGCTCCTCAAACGAAGACGTAGCTGTCCTGAAGAGTCTGCACAAGTTCCAGCCGGCCATTCTCCACGGATTCCGCCGCCGCCGCGTGCAGGATGCCGACTACCCTGGCATCACGCCCGATAATACATCCGCCGGTGCTACCGTTCGCGGCATGTACGTGACGGGTCTGACAGATGCCAACATGCACTACCTGGATAAGTTTGAGGGTAGCGAGTATGCACGCAAGACCGTCAAGGTCAAGCTGCTGTCCAAAGTTGGCAACGACCAGGGCGAGGGCAACGTCGAGGGCGAAGAGGTCGAGTGCCAGACCTACGTCTACATGGAACCGGGGCAATTGGAGGACCGCGAGTGGGACTTCCACGAGTTCCGTGTCCATAAGATGAAGAAATGGACGCGGCAGGACTATGGCTTTGAGAACACTCGTCAATTTGCCCCAAGTGACGTGGAGCAAGACAAGGACGCCGCCGTCTAAGTCCAGGGTCCGCAACTCAACTGCCGGACTCCAATTGGTCTCGGGCCCAGTTTGTATGGGCGAATAGGGAACTACTCAGTGGTAACCTAGGCAGAAATTCATGTGCTGTAACAAGCGATGAAGAAACTATGAGTTGATAGAAATGTAGAGGCGCAGATGGCCACCAGTCATGTGCGGATTGCTCATAGAAATCAGTTATTGACCACGTGCGTCTCGTGAAACAGCACAGCACAGCTCAGTCAAATGGACCAGCCAAATAATGACTCGACCTTCGACATATTTCAAGCCGGTGCTCCTGCCCTTAGTTCCTTGCATACTTAAGTAAGACAAGAGCTTAGGCTCGCCTCAGCTGCCACGTCCTCCATGAACACCAACTTCGGGGATTTGGAGGAGTGGGTACAGAAGCAAACATACTAGAGCTTCAATGACAGCATGCCAACCCCAGCGGCACGGCCAGAGAGCGACTCTCCATTTCAGAGAGGCATACAATTGACGGCGAATCATTCTTTCAGTGGCTACTCTATACTACGGATGTAGTGAGAACAAGGTTCAAAGACAAATGCTCCTCGAAGGCCCCACGGAATTGCCAGATTTTTAGTCTCTGGGCGCCCTATATCAACCAACTCCATTGTAGCGGGACACTTTCCCTGAGACATTGCCACGCATCAGGCACTTATTAACCAAGTGGGTGTCTTTCTTCGTATAAACAATTTGCAACTAGCCTACAATCTGGTACGCAGTTTGGAGCGGATCCGCATGCTCAATACGAGCTGGGTGGAAAGCGTACCAAGGCAACTTGCGATTGTGATCCAGTTCAGTCTCGTCCTGGACGATTCGGATATGGAGCTTTAGGGGCCACCCCGGGAGACGGTTTGTCCCAGCCAATATAGTAAGCAAAATGCCGTCGTCCTAGAGCTCTGATTGGATATGCAAAGGCTTTTATTGTCCTCTAAGTATACGTAAGAGAGACGCCACATTGGTGGGCTGTTTTTGCTCAGCTCGTGGCTCGTGTATAGCTCAGACGGTCCACCCATATATCACTTATTAGTATGCGACCTGGATCCCCTAGTCTCCCAATCGTGAAAGCAGGAACCCCCCCTGCAGCTGTAACACTCAACCGGGTCAGCCAATCGTGCCGTCGATCGCCTATAAGCTTTTGCCTGAACGGGTAGGTCTTGACCGATGTGCCTGCGCCTGCGCCTGCGCGCATACGAAGATACACTCACTTGCGCCTCCTGCCTCGCGCCCCTTTTTTCCCCCTCTTTTTTCTTGTCATACCTGTGGCAAAGCAATCATTGAGGCAACCGATGACAGAGATTTCATCATGTGTAAATCTCATGGAATGTCTCGTTTGTGATTCCCGTTTGCATCTACATACATCAACCATGAGAAGAAGCACCACCAAAAGAAAGGTATGCACGTGCAAGTACGTAGGTAGGTTGCGGTACTCTGCAGCTATGGGGCTGTTAGTATGAGTTGGGTTAAAGATGGAGCACAGCTATTCGTAGTGTGCGGAGGCCGCCTCCGCTATGCTTGTGATTCCTGGCTGGGCTGAAGCCTCAAATCTAATCAAGCGCACTGCCACTTTACTGCCTTTACTACGGAGATAGCGTGAGATCTGTGGTCCCTGACATTATGCAAGTCTCCGAGTGACAGCTGTCGATGGCCACTGCGACCATGGGCGGCCACTGCGGCCACACAGCTCCGGTTCCGTCCAAGGCACTCCTGGTCATGTGGGCAGATGCGATGGCAGTGAACTAACCTACATCCTAGTATCCATTCCCTTTGTTCCTGCGTCCGAGTCTGAGCGCTGGATAAATGCAGTGCTTCGGCCTTGGTTGTGGTGATTTTGCCGCTGACCTCAGCGCTCAGGATGATTGATTGATTAATTGTAAACTCTCAGGATAACTAGCAGATAGGAAGAACAATTTTTCAACGTGCGTGACGACGGTAACTTAGAAAGTCCAATACGGAGGTTGAAACGCGGCATGTTTCAGACTTCCGTTCTGTTCTACATTCTACACGTGCAGTAGCCTGGGATTTCATCCATGGGAGGGAAGTAAGTAACCTAAGTCGGTACTTTACAGATAGCAGAGACAGCTGCAACGTCGTAACAGAATCGTATGTAGGTGGAAAAGGGGGGATTAGTCAGTGTGGCGTCAGTGAGTCTGCTATGTAAATCCTACGTAGTATCCCACCAGCTCGACTAGCATGCACTCGCTAAGATATCCCCGCACCATTTCAGGGGCTGGCGACAGGCAGCAGGGCTGCGACAACGACGAATCATGCTGCGAGGTCAGCAGAGACTGGCTGAAGACACCTGGTGTATATGGTAGCGTTGCCCCTTTTGCCGACCTAAAACCGCCAAAAGGGCTGCTGGTTGGAACTGGCACATATCTTGTCGACCTTTGCGTAACGCCTGACTGCCGTCGAGTAATACAGCCGCGCTAGCCAGGGTGGCATGGGTGCAGGCCAGACAGAGCAAGGATGAACTACCAGGAACCAAATGTGCGTGGTTAATTCGTCTAAACACTTACATAGATGCGAGAATTCTTTTGGGTGCCAGGATGCATCCGTTTTTCTCAGATCTCAGACGGGTCTGCAGGCAACAGGTAAGCTTAATACTCTGTGTTTGCAGATCAATCGAAATCCAATGGGTGAGAGCTTATGCACACTCTCCTCGGACGGAAAAAGGAAAGTACTGACTTGATTTGATGAAAGGGGTTGATGAGCAAGCCGTTATTGGTTTTCCCAAGTAGCGTGGTGCGGACTTGGTCGTCCTCATCGTGCCTGGCTCTACTCTATCAAAGATCTATGGCCCTCCTCAGCCCCCCCCGGTATCCATCAACCACTAAGAATAGTGTTTGGTCACCTTGGCTGCCAAGCCGAAACATCTGTCGAGCCAATCATACTCACTCATCGCCTTTCCGTTTTCAACTCCCTGCCAGCTCTCCACTGGCCCGCCCAGACCCACCTATACTCCGAAACTTAACCAGTAGATCTCTTCGCCGCACAAGAGGCTGCGCCTGACTGGCCGTGATGCACTCCCTAGAAGGCTTGTTAAGCCCTGAACTCTGCGCTCTGAGTGGGGATTCAGAATGGAACCCCCTAGAGGCAGCCATGTCTCTACCCCGTTGCCTTTATAGCCAATCGACCCTAGTTTAACGCTGGTTCCTGCAGCACACTCCACTGCTCGGCTCTCTCGTTGACTTCACCTCCATCACCATACATTCTCGCTATCTAGCGTTTGTCTTGCCTTTCCATTCTTTTTTTTTTTCGCCTCTCGTCAGGTATAAGTCGGTCGTTTCTCTCCCTACCCAGCGTGCCCTGTCTCTCTCTTCAATCCTCACGACAGCAGTCTCAGCGACAGATCTCTCTCGGCCAGACCTTCCCTTCACTCCTTGAGGCCAGGTCCTTTATCTCTTTCTATTCTTCCCACCTTGCTTGACCCAACTAGCCTGGAGCAATACTTTCATTTGAGTCCTCTCAAGTTGAATTTTACATACCGACCCAGATCGATCTCTGTCCTTTGTTGATACTTGTCATACCTGCTCTTGTTTCCCCAGTCAAACAAAGCAGTTCTGAGTAAGTTGCCACCAGTTCCTACACACTTCTCCTTCCCCGCAGCATCATTGTTCTTTGTCTGGCAAGCTGCACGGGTCATACGTCTGATCAGGATCTCTTTGTCGGCTCGTCAATGTGCACAATACCCTTGTGTTGTTGTGGACTGAGCTCCGGTCATGCCTGACAACGGGCTGCCTTGTCCGCCGGGGGGCAAATTGGAGTATAGTCAACTCAACGAGGCAAAGAGAAGATGAGCCGGGTATAAGTCTCGCTCATGCCTTGATCCTTGGCTGACTTTGCAATTTTCTACTTTCAGAAAAGACTCAGCAACCCTTACATCTTCGTACAACAAAGTCTGTGACTTCTATCACAACTCATCTCTTGAGAACAAGAAACTTATCGTCTGGAACGATAAATCACCACACTCTCTCTCACAATGATCAACACAAAAGTACTCGTGGCGGCTTGGCTGGCTACCATCAGCAATGCCCACATGCTCATCAGCAGCCCAAAGCCATTCGCATCGCCTCAACTGCAACAAAGCCCCTTGACTTCTGCCAACTTCCCCTGCCAGGCCAGCGCGAGCACACCCTTCTCAGCAGGTGCAAACATGAACAACCTCGAGCTTGGGTCTACACAGACTCTCAAATGGATAGGTTCAGCTGTTCACGGTGGAGGTTCTTGCCAGATCTCCATCTCGTACGACACCAACCCAACCAAAGAGAGCGTCTGGAAGGTCATCCATAGTATCGAGGGCGGCTGTCCAGCTCGCAATACAGCAGGTAACCGCTCACCCGAGAGTGCTTCCGCTGTCGACCCAGACACCTATGATTACAAGATCCCTGACAACATCCCTACCGGCAAGGCCACCATTTCCGTGTCCTGGCTGAACCGAATTGGAAACAGAGAGTTCTACATGTTCTGCGGCGCAGTAGAAATTACTGGACAAGGCGGCGACAAGTCCAACTACGAAGCGCTGCCGGACATCTATGTTGCCAACCTTGCTGAGATCAACACCTGTGTGACCCCCACAGGTGAAACCGACTGGAAATTCCCCAACCCAGGACCATCTGTCGAGAACAATCTGGGGAAAAACAGTTGGGGCACGTATGATCTCCCTGGTGGGTGTGGGAAGTTCAGCGGAGCTGCTGGCTCTGGCTCTGGCTCGGGCTCGGGCTCGGGTTCGGGTTCTAGTTCGCGCTACCCATCGGTTTCGGCCCCAGCTGCTACACCTAGTCCTTCCGCTCCTGGTGGCGTATTCCTGACCAAGCAGCCTGTTGCCGCACCCACACAGACTCCTAGCTCTGCACCTGTTGCTCCGGCTCCGGCTTCTAGCTCTGCGGCTGCTGCTCCGGCACCGAGTACTGGTACTGGTTCTGGATCCGGCTCCGGCTCCGGCTCCTCTGGTTCCTTGACGGGCGCGTGTACTGATGGACAATGGAACTGCATCGGAGGCTCTTCATTTCAACAGTGTGGGAGCGGAGTTTGGTCACCTGTTATGAAAATGGCTCCAGGCACCAAGTGCACTGCTGGCCAGTCGACCGAGCTGAATATGTCGGCTGTGAAAGGCAGGCGTGGTGCCAGAGTGTTCCGTGCTTAGAGATAAGCCATCAAGAAACTGACAGTGTGGTGTGTGTGTGTGTGTGGAGTTTTGGGGGATATCTGGATTGCTGATGAAAGGGTCATCAGATGGCGTTTGGATACTTCTTTTATCTTCTTCTGTACATAAACTTTCTATTGCTTTACACGGTCTTTACAAGGTCATTCGGCTTATACCCATATAAGAGATGGATATTGAACACATAAGGAAAGCAATTGCACTCTCTTACGATTTTACTTTGGACTTCCCATGACGCTTTGTGGTGTTGCCATGTAAATTAGCTCACACCTGGGTTCCTCCCCGGCTGTTGCACAGGTCTTGTCCCAGCTCTTGGTGCCTATTGAATCGAGCTTCTCTAGGCACTCCTAAACCTCCTGTTGGCCACTATCCTTTCAACGAGTGGCAGCAGCGCCACAGCCCGGGCCCGGGGACCAGATCCATTGACTTGAGTAATACCTCACTACCGCCTCAGTGGTCTCTTCAATGAACTAACTACCCGGCATCGAGGATGAAGCGGTCGGGGTGCCCATGCTTCAAACCTCATCTATAACCAACAGCTCTTTGGCGGATTTGATCAAGGCAGTGGACGCAAGGGCTGCCGTGATCATTCCACCATCGCAAATTTGTACTTGACGACAGGCGCCATGTTGCCGCCATGGCTTATCGAGGGATAGTACTTTGACTTCGACCGCATGCTGGGAGTTTCTGCCGAGTCTTATACTGCAAATAGTTACGACGCCACGGTTGTGCCATCTTGCAAACCCCTGGCGCATCCTGCCCTGCCGAGAACCAATCTTGATCCGCCCAAGTCCCCGGAGCAGCCCAAAAACACTAGACCCGTGACCCCCAACGCGTCCTCGGAACCAGCAGAGTAAGCGACCTTGGACCTTTGGGGCTGGGACTGGGAGAAGTTTCCCATACATGCAGCAGCCTCGAAAACATCACTTTCGACTACTTGAGACCGTAATCACCAACAATATATTGGTGGGGCACCACCAACCCCGTGACACCCTTATCTGACATTGGCAGGCTATTATCCAAGACCGAGATCTTCATGGCCGATGTTGACTCCAGCATCGGCCTGGCTTTCCTCTCTTCCCCAACATCGTTACGGCCGTAGTCGTATATGCCTTCGGCCCCACGCCGTTTCTGCCCCGCTTCCACTGACACAGTTGTGTCGGTCCTGGGATACGTCGCTGAGAGCAGACGGACTGGCCCAGACTGAGCAACGACGAGCAACGAAGAAGAAGGCGAGAGAAGAGAGAAAAGCCCTACGGGTACGTTTAGTTTCGGTCGCTCCACCGGTAGCAGTGGTGAAGAACACCGAGCTCGGTATGGATTTTGATCCGTTCGTGGCCAAGATCAACAGGGGAGGCACCCGGGAGCGGCATGGAGAAGACAATGCAACCTCGTGGTTGAGTTGGTTCAAGCCGGAAGCATGGAAGTGAAGGCTACAAGTGAGAGCGAGATCTCTGGATTACGATCAGCACTTCCACGGGACTAGAGTCGTTGAATACATCTGTCTTAGGCTTTGTCACATGGAGCGTCGAGTACGCAGAATTAGCAACCGGTTACCATTTTTTTAATTATAGAAATGGGTGTTCTCGCGCTTCTGCATAAGTTTCTGGCTTTGTATGTTCCAAAAGATATTGGGTATTGTGGGTTACCTGTCTATCTGGTTTACTCACCTGG
Source organism: Apiospora pterosperma (assembly GCA_019976485.1). NCBI lineage: Eukaryota > Fungi > Ascomycota > Sordariomycetes > Amphisphaeriales > Apiosporaceae > Apiospora > Apiospora pterosperma. The sequence goes on from JAFBMP010000011.1 coordinate 2,723,987, forward strand.
TCTTGCAGATGATTGAATTGATTGCTTCCACCCGCAGAGTTAGACAATCGCAGCGAGTTGTGCTTGCGCCTCGAGGCTCACTTGTGGCTAAGAGGTGTGCTTTGTGATAGACTGGACACGTCGTGTCACGATTTCGGGGCCATCTGTTTCGTGGGTTTATAGTTACCGTGGACAGGTTCATTATTGCTGTGCTTAATGGTAATTAGGGGGTCACAAGGAAATGCCAAGGGGCGACGTCTACTTGAAGAAGTGAGTATCCTAGCAAATACCACGGGGGTGGGATAATAGGCTTGATAAATCCGCATGATCAACGAATAGTACGAGAGTAAAAATGGAACGAGGTTGTCATTAAAAACCACGTAATCTATAATGTCTCTCAGTCTTGGTCACCTATCCAGATGACAATGTTCTTGGGCGGATCGAGCAATTTCGAGAAGAAATCGCGAACATCATGCTCCTCGTACCGCAGACTGAAGTGGATGAGGACGAACGTGGTCTTGGGGAATTTTCTGATGACGGGCTCGAGGTCACCCCACAGCGTGTGCTTGGTCCGCTCGGCCTGGGTGCGGTGCTCCTCCCACAAGAAGCTGCACTCGGTGATGACGACGGGAATGCCTTCGCACAGCCACGACGGCTCGGCGGCCAGGACCGCCGTGGTGGTGTCGCCCAGGAAAGCGAAGATGGGCTTGGTCTGGGGCGCCGTGATGTTGGCGCCCGACTCGCGGAGGCCCTTGATGTCCCCCTGCGACGTCGTGCGCAGCTCCGGTTTCAGCTTCTGCCGGGTCGAACGGAACACGTAGCCCAGGCACGGTATAGAGTGGTCGCACGCGAAGGCCTCGGCGCTCATATCAGAGGCCTTGATGCGCTCCAGCGGCACGACATCGCCAGGCTTCAGGCCGTGCGTCACGTGCGTATGCAGGAACTTGTTGTCTCGGTGCACGGAGCCGCTCTTGGGCTTGCGCCGCCAGTCCGGGGCGGAGCGCTCCGGCGAGTCGTCGCGGCCTCGGCGCTCCTCGGAGGCCAGATCATCGTCGGCGATGTCCCTCACCTCGTCCTCACCGACGGGCTCAAAGTCCTCCCGGAGCGTATCCTCGACCGTCACCAGACCGCCGAGATTGAGAAGGGTTTTGGCTAGAACGTAGTCGTCGAAGACCTGCTGCATCTCGACTGGGCAAAAGACATCCGGTGGGTCCTCCCGGTCCACGAAGGCGGGCGACAGCAGGGTGTGGTCGCTGTGGCCATGGGTGAGGAAGATGTGCTTCGGGCGATGGCGAGTCGCGCAGAGGCCAGCATCTAGGAGAAGATTGAGCTGGGGGATGACAAACGAGGTGTGCCAAGCAGCCCGCGACTTTCCAGTCAGCACATACTGATGGTATGGCTTGGGGAAGGGCCACTCCAGGACGTCGGATGATTTCGGCTGGGGCAGCGGAGTAGCGAATGAGGGTGAGCCCATTGGTGATATAGTAGCCCAAAGTACAGCTAATACTAGAAGCAGTGTTATAGCAAGGGAATGGGTGTATCCTTGATGAGCGCTGTGGGGGAGATGCGACGACGTTCCTGGCGACTTTACTCGATCGGGGAAATAGCTGATTAAATTGATTACGATATTAGTACTTACATGTACTCCGTACCTATTTCGGTACTATAGGCACTTAGTACCCGAGTAGCTGCACGGGTACGTACCGCTGCAGCGCGCACCAGCCATTCCACTCTTGTGGGTCTTTCTCCTTCGATGATCTCTTTCTTCATCTCAGAAATCTTCAGTGAGAGCTTCCAGTCGGGCAGTGGCCGACCATACCATCCAACATCTGGGCTTGTCTTACTATGCAATGACCAAGAAAGCCTCTCAGCAACAGTCACGGCCATGAGGTGGGCAGACATCCTTATTGATTTGGCTGCCGTAGCCAAAGCTTCTAGGTCCGTCGCATCTAAGCATCTGGAGCTTCGCACTAGGCAATGGGATCGCTACAGCCAAACGTCCAGCATTGCGAAGTCACTGAGGCCACAGCAACAGGTTCAGCATGACCCGTCGTCCCATGCACCCGGGAAGGAAGAGCCCCAGCCTGGACCCCCGGAAGATGCTGGTACTACGGCAGCACCAGTAACCAATCCAACCCCTGAACTCAGACGGGATCCAGGCCCATCATTGTCGGAACAATACGACAAGTACAAGAGCTTCGCACAGCAGCGTACTGTACCCGGAAATCTTCATAAAAGTATCCCTGTTGCTGCTCCTCCAGAAACGCCGTCAAAGGACGGCGTGCCTGCTGATGTGGATGTCAATGTTTTCCGCACAAGCCGAGGGTCTCAAATGCTTGATGGACACAACGATTATCTTGGAAAGAAGCGTCCCGTTGCAGTACCTTCAACCCCTAGCTGGTTTAAAGACTTCGGGCACAGCCATAAACCCCCAGAAATAGCATCTACAACCGATGCTGACAACTTGTCTCCGGAGAAAGCCAAAGGCTCAGGGGTCGAGGTGGAGCCTCAACATGACGCGGAACGAAGTGAACCGCCACCTAGCCGGATGTCTTCCGCAGATATGACCAAGGCTACTGTGCAAGAGCCTCGGAAAACCGCGGTGAAGCCCGATCCGACGCCAAAAGCACCGACTACTTCAACCCACAGCGCTGAGAAAGAGCACAAACGAATGGTTGATGAGGTACTAGCACAGGCCGATGCTCAACATTCATCCCCGTTGGGGAGTGTATCCCCCGAAGCTCCAATGGATCAACCTGTAAAACCTGCTTATGTTTTGCGAGAATCTAAAGTACCATCTACTCGATTCGGCAGATTGTGGAACTATGGTGGTCTTGCAGCTGGAATGCTTGGTGGAGCTATCACCGAAGGCTTCAGTAGGGGTTTCGGCGGTGGTGGTCAGGGTTCTGTCCTTCTCAGCGCTGCTAACATGGAGAGACTGGTTGCCAAGCTTTCACGTATGCGAGGCGCAGCTTTGAAGTTTGGGCAGATGATGAGCTTCCAAGACGCAAAGATGCTGCCGCCGCAGATCCAAGAGGTTCTTCAGCGGGTTCAGGATAAGGCGGACTATATGCCGGCTTGGCAACGAGATCGCGTAATGACGGCGAGTCTTGGTGCGGAATGGAGAGATCTCTACGACGAGTTCGATGAAAAGCCTATAGCCGCAGCTTCGATCGGCCAGGTTCACCGTGCCACCCTGAAGTCAACAGGCGAGAAGGTTGCAGTCAAGATCCAATTTCCAGGAGTCGCAGATTCAATCAATTCGGATCTGGACAATTTGTCAATGCTTCTCGCGGCTTCAAACATGCTACCCAAGGGCCTCTATCTCAACAAGACCATTGACAACGCCCGCACAGAACTAGGCTGGGAGTGCGACTACGTGCGTGAAGCCGAGTGCGGCGAGAGATACCGTGAGCTGTTAGCTGACGAGCCGGATGTTTTCACGGTGCCCAAGATCCACACCGAGGCGTCGGGCAAGCACGTGCTGACAATGCAGTACATGGAGGGCGTCGGGGTAACCCGAGTAACTTCCTTTACCCAGGAGCAACGCGATTGGATCGGCACGCAGATCCTACGCCTCTGCCTGCGTGAGATCACCGAATTCCGCTTCATGCAAACAGACCCCAACTGGACCAACTTCCTATACAACGCGAAGACGCATAAGCTCGAGCTTCTTGACTTCGGTGCTTCACGCGCGTATCCGGATGACTTTATCACTCAGTACGTCGGTCTTCTGGCCGCGGCTGCGCGATCCGACCGCCAGACCGTCAAGGACCTCTCCGAAAAGCTCGGCTACTTAACGGGCCACGAGAGCAGGACGATGCTGGATGCGCACATCGCTAGCGTGCTCACACTTGCGGAGCCGTTCCTCGACAGCGCCCCGGAGGTGTACGACTTTAAGGACCAGACCATCACGGAGCGGGTCAAGGCCTTGATTCCCGTCATGATCCGTGAAAGGCTGTCGCCCCCACCCGAGGAGACCTACAGTCTGCATCGGAAGCTAAGCGGCGCGTTCCTGCTGTGTGCCAAACTTGGCAGTAAAGTTCGGTGTCGCGAAATGTTCGAGACTGCGGTCACAAAGGTAGATTTCGACGGACCAAAGTAATAAATGTACACTGTATAGAAAGGATATCACACTGTAAGATGAGACGATGGCTTAGACTTGGGGAAAACCTGTATATAGGGCTATCACTCCTTTTGGTATCAATGTTGTAAACTACCCATTTAACACATCAGAGAAGGTCTCTTTGGCGTTCTCCCCTTCAACGCTCCCTCCTCTCCATGGGCATCTCCCTACGCTCCTTGGAGGCCAGCTTCTTCCGCTTGCGCTCGATGGCCTTGTCGACCTGCCCCTTCTTCATGCTGGCGAAGCGATCCATGATGACACGCTTCTTCTGCTCGCTCTTCTTGAGGTAGAAGGGTTGCTTTCCCTGCTTGACGAGTTCCTTCTCCTGGCGTCGGTGCTCGGCCACGACGGCGCGCTCGGCGTCCCGCCGCTGCAGCATCTCCCGGCGCGACTGCATCGACATGATGGCGCGCTGCAGTTTTTCTTTGGCGGCCGGGTCCCGCGTCTTCTTCACCTCCTTCTTGAGCTCTGCCAGCTCATCCTCCCGGTACTTGTCCAGGAAGGCGTAGTTCCGCCGCGTCGCCTCCTCCTCCAGCGCCGGGTTGGGGTGTCGTCGGGATGACGACGTGGTCCCGAGAGGCCCGAACCGCGGATCCCGCGCCACGACTTTCGGCACCGAGACCACCTCGCGCTTGCGCGTCACTGCTCGCTTGGCCGTCACCTCCATCGGTGCGTGCTTGCTGCTGCGTTTCTGGAGGGTATGTTTTCGTTCGCTGGGCTTCCCGCCAAAGCCTCCTTTAGTGTCTTCCTCTGAGACGTCCGAGTCGTCCGAGTCGTCTTCATCTTCATCTTCCTCGCCCTGTTTTCGGGAGTTTTTTCGCCGTTTCGGCATCGAGGCTTGGGCTTTTGCTAGGGCGCCAAAGGAGATCTGTGACGGATCCAGAGAATTCTCTTCTGGTTCGTCTTCTGATGACCCGGATTGATCGCCTCCATCCTCCTCCATCCCACTGCCTTGGGGATCTTCTTCATCGTCGTCGTCGTCGTCGTCGTCGTCGCTGACTTCTTCATCGGATGCGTTGCTGTGGTCCTTGACCTCGGGTTCTTCTTCCTCTTTCCTGGCTCGGACTCTTCTTTGGAGCCCAGAAAAGGGGAATTTCCGCTTGCTGGATTGTGATCGCTCCATCCTTTTCTGTCTGGTGTTGCTTTGCTGTGAACGAACTCCCCAGGTCGGCTGGTGTTTTATGGTGGGGCAATTGGATACTTCTTTAGAGCAGGACCAAGAAAAAGGCGTCAATCGATAAGCGACAATACTTTATCGATAGCGCAAACACTTGCGCTGTAAATCCACTATTGCGACGAACTTCAACCTGCGCTCGCCTCTTCAATATTGGTCAGGTATGCTATTAACAGGAGCTCGCAGTATTTGTTTAGGATATCCTCTACCGATGCGGCGTGTGGTATCTACGTGGTCTACGTCTCCCATTACTGCTTCACGCTGGACGTGGTGCAGTCAGGCCTGTAGAACTAAAGCAACTTTCACCTACCAGTCACATTCTAGCCTCAATGCTGCATACCTAGCAAACCCCAGGCCTCCAATACTTCCAGCAGCCTGCTCATACCGTCCACATAAAAATACCGATGCGCCTGCTGTAGGCTCTTCAGAAGCGTTATCCCGACCTCCTCCGCACAGCATCTCTAGAGGTTCTGTATCCTTCCAACCCGCCAAAATGACGTTGCTGGACCAGCACACACCAGAGGCCGTGGTGATGCCTGCAACAAGCTCAGGCGACGATACAATCCCGATTCAAACGTTGGATGGCAATACTGGGGCATCGTTCAACTCAGCCGAAACACAGCCGATGCCAGGCTACGTCCCCCCTGTTAAAAGGAGAAGGCAGAAGGAGGAAACCAAGAAAGAAAAAAGGCCCTATGCGGTTCCTTCGGAGGCATCAGGTGGCGTGCCAAATCCCTCTGAGCAGTACATGGCGCAGTCTCAAGTCCCGCCTTCAGAGCTCACCGAGCCGCGCAGGATCCTCGTCGTTATTGACCTCAACGGGACATTGTTATATCGGCCGAATCGCAAGAATCCTTCGTCCTTTGTGGAGCGGCCTCACGCAAGGGCGTTTCTCGATTATTGTTTAAACACCTTCTGCGTCGCCATCTGGTCATCTGCGAAATCTGACAACGTGCACAACATGCTAAACCAGATCCTAATGCCCGAGGACCGGGCCAAAATCGTGGCCATCTGGGGCCGCGAAACCCTAGGTCTGTCCCGCGAGGACTACAACTTGCGCGTTCAGTGCTACAAGCGGCTCACAGTGCTCTGGGATGACCTGGGCAAGAGGCTCGGCCAGACGTGGGATCAGACCAACACGGTCCTCGTGGACGACTCCTCAGAGAAGGGTCGGTCGGAGCCGTTCAATCTAATCCAGCTGCCCGAGTTCGGCGGCAATACCGCCGAGCAGGGCTTCGTTCTACCCCAGATACATGACTTCTTGAACGAGTGTGCCAAGCAGAGGGACATTTCTTCATTCATTCGCGCCCAACGCTTTGTTTTTAGGCCCGACTTCGTCCTAGGTTCAGCAACATAGCCACAAGCCAGCCCTGTCATGAGACTGGTTTTTTTTAATCCTTCGTGGATCGATACGCCCTGGAACCGTATGGGGCAAAGAACTGTACCCTGGATCTTATTGCATTGTCAGCATCTAGGTATTGTGTCCAGTGGCCGGCCATAAGCCTTTATCACTACTGAAGTTGTCCTTTGTGGACAATACATGTTCCACAAGCGGCAACGTGCCGCGCCGCTGATGATACCTGCTTTAGAGAAAATGCCATGGCCTGGAAGCAACGCCCGACGCCGTAGTAAGGCGGTTAGAAAGGGACAGAGTTGAGTCCACACACAGCTGGGTGAGAAAGGAGAAGGATGATACCGTAGGGAACAAGACTCGCTCGCGCGTTGGGGCCTCTGTAATAGAATATACATATATAATAGTGCATGCTTTCCTGGGGTGACCTGCCTGCTTTTGAGATGTGTAGATGTGTTCACATGTTGTTCGTCAGTTCAAGTCTTACGGGATGGAAAAACTTGGTCTTGAGCGAAATGTCTGGACAATTGAATGGTTGCACTTCGTATAATCTTTTAGTATCTCGTTTCTCTTTTTTTCGACTCGGGAAATCGAGAGAGGGACAGAAGGTCATGCATGAGTGAGGGTAGGTTGGAATCGTATGGTTTTATAAAAGGGGCAATGGGCTTTTGGAACTACACTGTAAGTCGATTTTGAGAGTTTGAAATCGGCAAAAGAAGAGCAGATCAGAGAGATTAGCAGAAGCCAGTTACGATCAAGTCAATCCCGTATATACAACAAGTAAGCGTACAAAAGAATCCTTAAGAGTGCGTCAGATGGGCAACCCTAGTACTGATCGTCAGTTATCGCCGGCAACACTAGACACAGCACAATACGTATAAGTCAAATGGTTTGGCACTCTTGTCTATTGCGACAGTTTTTGTTATGCCGTCATCATCTACCAGCTCTACCCTATCCGGGGCAGTCCCAGTCCCAATCATCAATGCCAGGGAATCATGTTGTAAAGTCGTTCCCACCCTTTTGCATAACTCATCAACGCGTAACATCAGACTCATCCAAATACCCCACTATCCGCACAGGCTTATTTGAAGACCTTGCCGGACTTGTGAGGGTACTCCTTGCCGTTGACAACAACGGGCTTGTCCCACTTCCACATAGACTCGACGAAAGCCTTGTCGTCGGGGTTGGTGGGGTCGAGCTTGGTGAACTCGTAGCTCTCGTAATCTGGAGCGACATCGAAAGCGGGGATGTACTCCTGGCCGCGGATGAGGTAGGCACCCTCGATGACGGAGTCGTTGTTGACACCGTAGACCGAACCACATCCGAAGATGTACTTGCGGGAACCCTCCAGACGGGTCTGGAAACCACCAATCAGGTTGTTGGACATGAAAGTCATGGTAAGCTCATCGTTGTACTTGTACGAGACCTTCCAGAGAGAGTAGTCCTCGAAGGGAACGTTCTCCCAGAACCACTTCATGGAGTCGGCCTCGTCGTGGTTGGAGTAGTAGCGCTTCCAATCGTCAAGAGCGAAGGCAGAGCGGGGCAAAAGGTCAAGGGGGTGCTTGGCCTTGGGCTCCTTGGGGGTATCATCCTCCTCCTCAGCGGCAGCAGCAGGCTTTGGGGCGGCCTTGGGGGTCTCCTTCTTGGGCTGCTCAGCCTTCTTGGGAGGGACGTTCTGCAGCTTGGCGGCGTCAAGGAGCTCGAAGGTGGGTGCGACAGCAGAATAGATGTCTTGGTTGTAGACGGTGGAGTACCATCGAGTGACGTTAGGGTGCTGAGCTCGCCACTCCTTGTCATAGAAGAACTCGAAGCCGCGAGCGATGATAGAGGTGGCGAACAGGTCGGCGAGGGTGATGCGCTCGCCAACGAGGAAGGTGTTGTGGAGAAGGTGTTCCTCGACAACCGAGACAGCCTTGGCAGCAGCCTTCTGGCTCTCCTCAACAGACTTCTTGTTGTACTGGTCCCAGCCCAGGAGGGGGCGGTACCAAGCACCGAGCTTTGTAAGGACCTCGGTATTGAAGAAAGACATCCACTTCAGGATAGAGGCGTAGCTATGGGGGCCACGTCAGAACATTGCGCTCAGCGGGGTAGGTGAGGGCGCTTGTGCAGACTTACTCTTGCTTGGTCTTACCCAACAGGGTGGTCTTCTCGTTCTGAGAGGTGACTAAGGGTGGCGTGTCAGTACATGCTGCCATGCAAAATGCTCAAGGACACGAAAATGGGGTTTGGGGGTGGACAATCAGAAAGTAGAACGATCAACACAGGTATTTCAGATAGGGATAACTGTATGAATAAAGTCTCGGTCATCATGGTAGGATGGCGGCCAGCGGAGGGCAAGGCACACAGCGGCAGTTAGAAGGGGGAAAACAGTAGTGGTAGCAACTCACTGTAGATGGCAATAGCCATGCACTCGTACAGAACGTAGCCATCCTCACCCTCAAAGGTAGGGACCTTGCCGAGAGCGTTCAGCTTGAGGTACTCGGGAGTAGGGCTGTTAGTGTCAACCTCGACCTTCTCGAGATCGAGACCATTTGCCTTCGCAACAGCGAGAATCGCTGTAGTGCGAGGGTTCTTCTCCTTGGTGTAGATCTTGCCGAACGCCATTGTGAAAATGTTGCGATGCGAGGTGAACGGAATGAGGAGAAAGTCGAAATTTTACAGTTGCGAAAAATTAATTTCTAGGAGGGGTTGCGGGGTGGTTTGGTGGCTCCTGAATCACCTGGCGAATCAACCAGAAAGGGAAGGGAGCTGTTTGGTAGGGTCGCAGTTTTTCCAGGTCTGACCTAGGCCCGTGCCCAAAGGCCCAAAGGCCCAAAGGAAGGAAGCCCGACGGGACAGGGGGGAAGGGGGAACCTCACCTCATTTATTAGCTTGAGGGTTCTTGGAAAGCTGCCCGCGTTATCGGCCCCTAGATATTCCGGAAAGTACCAGGGGAAGTACTTACTTTAGGTACCTATCCGCGAAATCTTGAAATTTGGGTGCTTCACACAACTGGAGTGAACATTGCGAAGCCCTAGGAAACTCAGGCATCGAGCAGCCGTCGGTACGGTGCGATTCACGGTCCATACTCGTTCATCGGCGGCTAATTGACATACCGAATTTGAGAGAGAGAGAGAGAGAGAGAGAGAGAGCGAGAAAAAAGCCAACAATGTCCTCTCTAAGAACGGGTTTCCGGTGTCTGAGAGACATACGGCAAGCAGGCAAGGCGGTGACAATTCGATGGCAGCCTACAGCAAATGCAAGCCTTGCCTACGGACCGAAGAAAGTTTTCAACACGACGAGATCTATCACCACGACCGCGCCGCCATTAGTCGAGACGACTGAGATCATTGCATCTGACTTGCAGCCCACCGACCAGGAGGAATCTAAGGCAGCTCAAATACCCTATGTTCGAGCGGTGCCTGTCTCGCCATCGTACTTTTCGCGAATGCCAGTCTTCAACGATGCCTTCGTTGTCGTGCAAGATCTGGCTCGCAAGTACGCTCGCTTGCCCATTATTCCAAAAGACAAGGTGACTCCTACGGCCTGGAGGACAAAGGAGCAGTATCGTCTGGCGGTCGGTGAACACGTCAAGGGGAGGGACTACGCAACGTGTATGAAGCTGGCGAAGCGGTTGAACCAGATACACCCGGACTTGATGCCCGAAGAGGTGACGGCCGGCCTGTATCCATTCAAACGAGAAGTCAATTACTACCTCAACCGGCCGAAAATCATTCCTATCGACCAGCACGGCAGATCCATCGGCGTTGGCAGGAGAAAGTCCTCTGTCGCAAGAGCATGGGTTGTTGAGGGCACTGGGGAGGTCCTTATCAATGGCAAACCACTTAGCGAGGCTTTTGGTCGTATCCACGACAGAGAGAGCGCCGTTTGGGGCATGAAGCTGACCGAGAGACTAGACAAGTACAATGTCTGGGCACTGGTGAGCGGGGGTGGTACCACCGGCCAAGCCGAGGCTCTTGCGCTTGCCATTGCAAAGGCGCTCTGTGTGCATGAGCCCGCACTCAAGAACCCCTTAAGAAGAGGTAAGCACCCATTACCATGCGGCAGATTGGACGATGCGCAAGGAATCTTGCTCTCCCCGATATCACGAAGCGATGAAGCTAACTCTTTCCATTATAGCTGGTTGTATCACGCGCGATCCAAGAAAGGTGGAAAGGAAGAAGCATGGCCACGTCAAGGCACGTAAGATGCCTACCTGGGTCAAGCGATAGCCAGGAAAACCGCCAAGTCAAAATCGTTTGTCGCTGGAAATTTCTCTGCGCCAACATTCCTGGGCAATCTTCCAGGGGCAATCACCCTTTCCGTCGCTGGAACGCATCGGCTTCTACACCCCATTGCTATTCATGTGGTTGTCTCGCCAGCTGACAATCCTGCGCGTTGGTCCACGATATCGGTCCCAGAGAGAGCTCCAAAGTGTATAAACTTGTAGCAATATGTAACAATTTGTATCCAAAGAATCTTTGTCAAGTTGGAGATGGGGAATGATGTTGGCTCGTCCTGGGTTACAAACGTATTGCAGTCATGGTAGCGTTGGTCGGGATCAAATGCATTCATTCCCCATCGTTTGATCGGCGAGTCCGTGGCCATTAATGAGTGAGGACGTGCGGGCTCGTGTGATCTCAAGCTCCTTTGTATGGGCCAAGGAAGGCCGGAGAGTCATGACAATGACGGTACTCCACGCACCGAGCAAAGAAGCAAACACTTGTCATTAATCTACTCGAGCTTCCACAGTGGCGGTGAAGAGGGAAAAGGAAAGAGAGGGATCTTCGGCACTACCAGAATCCGTCGCGAGTCGGCGCGAGTTCAGCTTCATGCTTCGAGACTGCAAGACTCAAGACGAACGCCTCATGGCGTGATCCGGAGCAAGGAAAGCGGCATTGATGTCGCGATATGTTTGCTTCTATTCCGACTTGAGTGTAGTGCACCACAGAAAGTGTGTGTGTTGCAGGGTTATCATGTTTCATTTCCCGGGTAGTAGTGCCATTTTTGGTAGGCGACGGGGGATCTACACGCAGACACAGATCTCATCCTCTGCGTGGCCTGGCAGAGTGCACTGAAAAGTTGAGAAAGGGCTGAAGCGTGCAGGATGGCTCCCCCTTCAGCTGATGATGGCCATAGACTAGGAAGGTAAGGAAAGCGTGTGAGGTCATGCGTCTTTGTCTGATGTCGAGAGGGACCCCCTTGTACTTGAGATAAATTGATTGTTTCAAGCACCCCGCTAGGCAGGAATGGCAAGGGCTGCAAATGGATGATGGTATGCACAGACAAAATAACTTACAACCAGCATACTACGTGCATCTGTCTCCTTTCTTGGATGCGGCAGTGTGGTTCTTTGATGCTTGAAGACGTTTTCTAGAAGACATCTGCCGGCTTAAGGAAGGTTATCAGGTTAGCAGCGGCCGCTAGAAGAATATGTAGCCACAGCGATATGCTCGTTGATGCAATTGATGATGTTGTCGGCGTTGCTGCTGTCGTATGGCTTCAACGCTGCCTGCTCTTGGGTACCTAAATACTGCAAATATAAGCAATTCAATTCTGCTTCATGTTGCATTATTCATATCGAGAGTACCTAAATCATCTTGTTTGATCCTTCCTTTGCGTACGAGTTAAAATGATAGGAGGTTAGTATTACTACCACATGCATACATACTACACGCACACATTACTTGTATTTGTTGCTAATTTCGGACTCACGCGAAATTAAGCAAGATCACCCCGGACCTGAGTGGAGTCATGCAGCCTCTTTGTGACGATCACCAGGGTGTGCTCCGACGAGGCTGAAGGGGTTGCGAAGAAGATATCCAATCCAATCCAATCCCCTGGTCATATATATGACGGAAAGGCTGCCATTTCGGCACCCATTCGTGGCAAAAGAAGGCGAGCAAAACGATATAGTTGTACTCGGCCTTCGAGGCTCTCCTGAATGTGATGGATGGAGACCTCATGTACTAAACGCACATCCATAACTTGAAGCTTCAAGGCACGCAGCATGATTGCTTGCCACAAGCTGAAAGCAGACCCCAAGACTACTTGTATGTATACATATATGTTACGTACATGAGCGTACATAAAAGAAACCAGTCTGATTGGCGTAGTACCTGGAGCATGGGGCGGCGTATCAGATTTAACCACCAAATCTTGACTGATTTTGCATGTCGACCAACTTCCTAGCAAGGAGTTAGTGTGCCATCAAAAGTCCTGCTCCTCTCTTGGCTCAGCTATGACTTGCATTGCACCCGCCTCACCCGTAGGATCCAAGACAGCATTCGAACCACTTGTCTGTCCTATCCAGTGAAAGCTCCATCGTAGGTTCGGATTCCGCCCTGAAATTAATCATCGTGCTTTCGATCAAAGCCTTTTTCCCAGATTCGTCCATCGCCAATCGATCTGATCCCACAAAAACGGGGTTCGCGAGCTATCCTATTACTACCTACCTACGTAATTCAAATGAACAAAGGACAACCGGCTTGCATCATCTTGTAATTCCGCTACTTTATATGCATGTACTGCTAGTACCCACCGCGCATTGCTTGCTGGGTTAGCTAAGTACCTACTTACGGTGTGCATGTAATTAGAAAGTAAACCCTAAACATAAGCCATGGCAGGTAGTAGGTACATAGAGTAGTACATACCTCTAACGTGACGTGCAGGAAACACACTTAAGTATCCTATTATAGGCGCAGCAAATGGAATGCTACGCCATATCGAGGCGTGGCTGTGTGCCTAGAGCTAGAGCTAGAGCTGGGCACCTGTATAGATGGCCCGTGGTGGGCGGGCTTGTTGTCGAGTAAATTCGCATGTCTTCGGTCCGTCGTTGTGATCTTCTCATCCGGAAATGAGAGACGATACAATACAACGTCGGCTACTATTACTCTACAACTACACGTCGGCAGTGAGTTGTCATGTCGGTGGGTACGTACCTAAGTACTTACTTAGCCAAGGGTGGGTGAGAAGTCAATCGGTCGTGTACTTGGCCAGCCCCAGACCAGGGCTCAGACACACCCTTGTCAGTCAATTTTTGACGACATCTACTACTTACTACTCGTGAAGCCCCTGACAATCGTCTTTCTCCAACGACATGGTTCAAGGGTTGGCATCGCAAACTTATCAGTTGCAAATACCGCGTCACATGCACCAACACAGTACTTCCCTTAGACGGTTCTCGCCTAGTGACTCCTCGGTACCTTTTGGGTTTCTCAGTACAAAAGAAAACCCCAACATGGGAAAATTTTCCCGGACTCGAAGGTCTAAACCTAGGCTGGAACCGCAACGATTGGTCACCAACAGGCTCGGCCAATTCTTTTAATCTTTCGATTTTATTGATATTATTATTATTATCTGGAAGAAGCCGTAGTTCGGCTAAGGTTTGGTTCCTAGAAAGACGAGGGTTTTTGTAGTAGTATAGTGTTGGGGCTAAAATGGACTGAACTTACGAGTAGGACGAATTAGCAAGCTTCATCAACAGTGAAGGGATTCGAAGGTTTTATTTTAGACCCTCCTTCTGGTCTCACCGTCTCACCTCTCGGCGACCAATGATTATGGTTAATTAACCATAAAGGTGACGCAGCGCCTGAGGGAGCTTTCTTGGCTACTCGACTTTTTTCTCTTCTTAGCCCGTTTCGGCGTTAGATTCGGAGGCTATTCGAGAAATTATCTTCTAGTTAGACTAGAGATGGCATGACTCGTCCTCTTGCTGCTGTTGATCCCGGGATGACCGGCTAACCGACAGTAAGGGTAGCGCAAGAAGAGGTGATGGAGAGTGGTGAATGTGTCTTAGATGGTGGCGAAGGAGTCGAGAGACGTCACCAAAATAGATTGACTGACCTCATGCTTACCTAGAATCCTGACAACGTTATTCTTATGTTGCTTGAAGTCCAAGCAAGCTTCATTTCGCTCTCACCCAAGTCTGCCACACTTAACGGCCTACCGACCAGTCACGAAACCTTCTTTTTAGTTAATCCGGGGAAGGAGCCAGTGGCAGCGACAGCGACAGGAATAGAAGGCGCAACCAGGATGATTCCTGCCCTCCAGATCTGATCCTCATCTATGTATCATGGAACTACCATGAACATGAAAAGCCTCAGAAGATTCAAAAGCAACCATATCTGGCTGCCTCCGTTCTTCTTATACCCACCCAATCAGACAACCGTGTATGCTTGTCTTGTTCACTCTGTACATCGAATTGCGTGATAGCGTTTTCCTCGGGCTGTTGGGTTAGGAGTCCAAGGTTTTTTCTACACACCCAATCTCTCATTTGGTACTAACAAGTATCATCTGCCTTCTCGCTTATAATAGATATACACTCTCGATCCCACAAAGCTGTTGTGATACCCAATTCGGCCATTCTCCAGTCCGCCAGCTATGGGTTTCCGACAAATACATGCTGTAACTCGGGTATCAATGAGTCTCGGGCTGCTCCCTGGCCGCGACCAAGCATTTGTCCAGACCAGACTAGAACGTCGGGTGTCAACCTGCCTTTGGGGGTGTCTCCAAAAGTGCCTTTGAAGAAGAAGGCACAAAGGATCGGAAGAATTACTATCGTTCGGCTATTGGACTTCACTATCGGTTCCGGGCGCCCTTTTCGTCCGATTTCGCCGTCTGCTCAAGGGATTTAGGGTCCGCTTTGCAACGTACAGTACTCGTAACCTCTTCCCTGTTCGTTACAGACGCATAACATTATGCTGACCCTGTAACCGGGGATTGGTACAAGCAGCGCAACCCAAACACCTGGATTGAGCAGCTTGCCCCCCTCCAGCATCCTTGACTTAGAAAATACGTCAAAAAGAAGCCTCATTGAAGATCACCTCTCCCCCGGACATGCACGCACACACACACACTCACACTCACACACACACATGTTCTCACACCCACAAATCTAACCGCACCCGAGGTGTGGGAAGTATACTCTACCCCTGCACAACCACTACTCGTACCAATACAACTAACAGCAATCCACTGCCTGTGCACACTCTCAAGGAGATCCATCCACCTCGCTCATTCCGTCACTAATACCAAGCTTGTTTAGTTTCTTCTCGGCTGCTTTGTGTACAAGTCATCTATCTTTCTATTTGGGATTCGAGAGGAAAGGAAAAGAATATTTCGATAGCTCTTTTAATTCCGCTCTTTTAATTCCCTCTGCCCGTTTCACAAACCTGCCGAAGCTGCAAGAGGTCATCGTCCTAGCGCCTGGATATTGCAGCATAGTCCCGGGACCTCCAGCTTCTGATCCACTCATTGACCAATAATAAGCCCATTCTACCACTCATTCGCTTACGTCTAACGAATATATCATGAACGACGTTACCTGCGCAGGTACGACTTACTAGACCATCAGTGTACCTAGACAGAAACTAGGCGGGAAGCACACTACCCTGGAGGCTGGATATTGCCCATCCTGCACCATCCACCTTAAGGTATCTGGTCTCGTTACCTTTAGGCTTTCAACTTTGTCACCCTCTATCACTATAATCCGTTAGGCTCGACGTGATACGCGTCCCGGTCTTTCTGTCTTAGTCGGTATCCTTCATAGTCCCTCCCCGGCCGGGTCTGAACTGGAAGGGAGTGGTCTGCTTCAACTACTGGAAGACGCCGTCGTAGCGACATTGAAAACTCCAACGACGCACAAATCAAATCTAGAAGACGGATAGCGGAGGCTTGGGCTGGTTTGTGAGACCCTGGTGCGGCTTGCGTCTCTGGTCAACGCTACAAGGTGGTTGCTTGTAAGCTCCAAGCACTACATCGCAGCGTCCCGGGATCTACCCAGTTCGATCAGTGACAACCGTTACCAACTCGAGGCCACTATCTCACCCCACTAGTCGACATTCTTTGCAGAACCGGGTTGAAAGATCTACAGACGGATCTATTATGATCAAGGCATGATCCGCAAGATTCAAACGCTTCTGTGTCTGCGCTGAAGACGCTTCAAAATCAAACTCTGAATCTCTATTTGCGTAGTCGGTCGTTCCTGGTCTACTCAGAAGTCGCGCCCTGCTGGCCTTTTGCGACAAGCTAGCTGTTGGTGTCAGATCTGGACGTAGTCACGTATAGTTCAGCGTCCCAAGCTTATATGCCCACCCACCCAACCCCCTCGAGCTTCCAAAGTATCTCCGCCATCTTGCGACTGACGCTTTTTCGATCTGGCCAACTGTTCCTTGTTCCGGCGATTCATCGATCCAGGAGATCCCAACGAAGTGTTTGCGTGGTTCAACACCATTAACCCGTCAATCATCCGTTGTACACACCACCTCGCCTTCCATCGCCTTCTCACGCCTCGTACTATCGCTTTCTTTCCCTCCTTTGTAGACGAGAAGTAGATCTACGAGGCCCGGTCGCGTGACCGAACGTGACAACAAACTGGCCCTACTTTACTCTAATCCCGCCCCATCGCTGGAGGCGCCTCGGCTGGGATCGCAGTCACCGGCGTCTGGCGACCTTAATAACTGTGGCATGGATGACAACGCGCGAAGGAGGAGGCAGAATGAACCGCCTGTCAGTGCCACTTCTAATCCTAGATATCCGGTCCATGATGCCAATGCGCAACGAAGGTCATATGCCGCCGGCGCAGGCGCGTCAGACACATTTCGGCCTGCACCACTCAACACGTCCCCATCAACGGCTCGAGGCATGGGCGGGACGGCTGCCTACAGCGGTTACTACCAGGAGCCGGCTGCGGCGTTCTCGACCGCGATGCCACAGAACACAATGCCTTACCAGTCCGAATATGGGCAGGATACACGACAAACACAAAATTTTAGCGCCTATAATACTTCTCTGATGTACAACGTCCCGCAAACGAGCACGCAGAACACCGTTTACGATACGAGTCAACAATTCCCGTCGCGGCAACCTGCAGCTCTGCAGATGATGCCGACGGATGTGGCCGCGTCTTATTTCCCGAGCGAGCCAACCAACACGGGTACGGCGCCTGCTCTTCAGGCTCAAGCAGCTTCATCGAGCACTTCGGGGGTATATCAACAAAGCCCGGCGGACCAGCGCGCAATGCTTCACCAGTACCCCAGTAGCATTGCGTCAATGAGCGGAATGTCACAGCCAACTAATGCGCCTGACCAGGTCATGGAGGAGCAGGACTATTCTAACTCGACGGAAATGGGCGAGGCCTATGAGCAGTACCAGACGGCTTTGAAGGAGATTTTCACCAACATCCGCAACGGCGTCTTGGTTTCAGCTAGTGAATCGCTCTTGACTGTTTCCGACTGGCTGCTCTCCAAAGTTGCCGAATTGGGTACGTTCTGAGGATCGTTTCTGTGCCACACGGCACTCCTGCTAACGATCAATATCCTCTTCAGGTCTGGCTGCCGACAATCCCCAACTCCACCATGACCGCATCAAGCTTTGGCATGATTTCAACCATGCATGGCTAGCTTTACTACAGAAGCAAAAAGACATGGTTGGCTCGGGTGTTCCACCTCAAAGAGGCCAAACACTGGTGAGCGAAGAGAGCTTGAAGAAAATGGGCAAGGAGATTGTACGCCTCTGTGATGGGATCGAACGACATGGTCTTGTCGATTATGAATACGGTGTCTGGGAAGAACCCATTATCGAGAGTATGAATTTATCCTACAGATGGTACCCCTCCCAAACGCATCGGGGGTCCTGGCTGACTTGGGAATAGTTCTGACGGAGTGTCTTGATTTTTACGAGAACGCGGACGGAGCCGGGACGAGTAGCGCATCCCTTGCGAATCCTTCAGCCTCAGGTCACCACAGTTCGAGATGAACGGTTTGCGGGCACGGCCACTATATTGCCAACTTGCATGCGATTGGTTGGATGGCGGCATCATTAATTGACTTTACGTGTATGATACCAGCACTGGCTAGGCGTTGAGTGTTGGGCTTGGTAGACTACAGCTGTACCATATTCTGGGTCCTTGTCAGCCTACCATCCGATTAAGGGAAGCAAGTTGTCTTGTTATACCCTTTGCGGATTATAGGGGTGGTTACGGAGTAGAAGGGTGGTTTTCTGTATATTTTCGGGGTTATTGGGCTTTGGTGAGGCAGCAATTTGCCTCTGAGTCCTTATTCTGGTGTGGTGATAGGGTGTCGCCCTATGCGGGCGTCTGTCCTCGGTTGGGCCTTGGTGATTGGGAGGCATAGGCGTAAGGAGGCTGGCGAGCTATCTGTCCCCTACCTGGCCATGGGAATTGGAGCAAATGTCAGACGTTAGCAGGGGAGGCTGCTTGTTGAGTGGAAACTCTGGTTATGCACGGATGGATGCCTATTAGGGCTCCCGGACGGAGTCAATGGACAGGTCCAAAAGGAATATAGAGAAAGAAGACGGTTGCTCTCACGAGCTTTTCTGTACAAGCTGGTGGTGTTCAGGCATGGATGGTCTAATGATGGATGGGTGTATGCGTATGGACATGGATTGTATGAAGATGCACGCCGCTCAACCAAGGGAGACGGAGCAGCTGTACCTGTACATTTTTGTTTCAGATGATTTGGTTTTTTTCTTTCTCCTCCTTTCTTTCTGCGTTTCTTTTTCGTCGTCTTCACTTTCCTCTTCTGACGATGATTTGCCGTGACAACTCTGTCTCGGGCAACCAACCTCAAGGTGACGAGCAAAGATTCAGGGATGACATACATGTAACCAAGCAGTGGCGCTAATTGGGCACAAATTGGGCCCAAAAGGCGAGAAAACCCAAAGCCTCGACCCTTTAATCAGCCAAGATCAGCATGTCAGGCCTGGATCCAAAAGAAAATAGAACGGAGCTCAGCCTCACCGAGCCTTCAAACACCTACCTATCTGCCCAAGTGAACACCAGCCAGGCTACCAATCAATCTTATTTCATGTCACCATTCATGGAACGTTGACTTACCAGGTCTTTTCTTATCTTCCGGCTTTCCTTCTCCCACATGCATCATTGGGCAGCAGTTTACACATATCTGTACTTGCCTACTTCTTATCTCAGCACATTGCGCAAGCATCTCGCCCCTCGGTGCCCCCGTCTTTTTTGTCATCATCTGTCTAATTGTGGCGTAGCATTAGGTACTTACTTACATGTAGGTGTGTAGTATGCATTGGAATGCTCGGCGAGGCAACTAAGCCTAGCGGAACATAGAAAAGTCAGCATCTGAGCCTGATGAGAATGCGTCTTAAGACGAAGCCACCGACGATGCCATTCCCTATATCAAACATACTTCCCATCGACCTAAATTTAATACTATTGCTGTCGAGGCAACCGACCAACACATCTTCTACTTAGGGTCGGAAGAAGCAGTACTACGGATTTGGGTCGTCAACTCGATCGATCGAACCTTGCTTTTCTGCATTCTCTCGACCACAGCATCGTCCTCTATTCTATACCCGGTCCACCTGGACAAGCGAATAATTGGCCAGCCTTAATGGCCACGGACCGGGTTCGGGAAGAAGACGCCGTGCAACATGCTGCAGTAGCAGTAGGTAAGTACTGGTTTCGCAGGTAGGTAGGTAAGTAGCATTGGTATCCTTTCAGACTAGAGACAATATGATTGCCCTTTACGGTCAGAGGGGGTATTCATGATTGGCTGGCAAGGGAGGACCAGCCTCCAGGCGGCTGCATGTCGATCTCGGAACATTTCCATTTGTGGCTCTTTATTGAGTGTGCATATCCGTACATCATACCTTACTTAATGCACGTACATCCAGGGTACTTACCTACTCTCTGCTGCTTGCTTGCACATCCCGACGGGCCCAGTCAGCTGGATCAGCAGCAAGCCGCTCACTCACCTCGCGCATGTGCAATTAAACAGTATTTGCTCTTTCGTCGACATCGACGTCGTCCAATCTATTGAACAAGGCGGCTGGCTCCGGTACAGTATGATTCCTCCTGGGAAACGCGGTTGCTTATTACTGTTCAGCCCATCTACGCCGTGCTCTCTGCCCTTGCCTACTGGCGAGCTTATGACCGGTCAGATTTTTTAGACAAACCCCTCTGCTCGCAGATCATTTGTGATCATGGGGGGTTTCTCGTTTATTGGCAGGGCTAGACTCTCTCTCTCTCTCTCTCTCTGTCTCTTCTTCTTCATTCTCTTTTTTTCATTTGTCTTTCTCTTTCCTTCTCTTCCCTTCCCTTCCGCCTCAGCATGCAGATTCGGTAGCTGTCAAGGTTGTCAAAGTACCTGCCGCCTGGCCTACAAGATATTTCATCAAGGGTCTTCCTTTGAGACATTGACCTTAGATAGATCCGAGGCTGTTTGTATGTAGCCCTACCATCGTACGAAGTCAGGTTAGGTTAGCCCTGATTCACCTTCGGGGGGTTTTCCAAATTTACTTACCCGTCTAGCATCAATCAATCGGGTTTAAGGCCGGAACCGGGCACTCCAAGCTTGCTTACCCCTGGCCCGCCTCTGTACCTGGTGGGCATCACCTCCTCTACCGCACCACTCAGCTTCCAGCATTGGCAAGATACCCTTGAACACTTACTTATTACCATTTCCTCAAAATCTTGTCGATCAATAGCCTCATCAGTTGTTCCTTCGCATTGAGGCAGGCTGACCAGAGCCTTGTGCCAGTTGATTGGACGTCGTCATTTCTTTGTAGTATGCATGGGGCTGATTACTTCACACCACTCCATCTTCCACCCACCTTTCCGCATCCGGTGCCTAATACATATCTCCGGTAGTGAGTGTGCCTCTTTCTGGCGCCGTCGCTAGAACCATAGGAGGGTGTGCATGTCCTGTGCCTCCCCAACAGTTGGCCGGAATCGCAGCCCAGGGAGATGTTCCCGTCGCTTTGTTTGTTCCTTTCTTTTGCTGCAGCCTTGTTATGTATGTATGCATCTAGGAAGAAGCACGCGCACGCACACAAACACATACACAAACATAGACACATTCCACGCCATCAGCCCATAACGGCGGCGTCAAGAAATATCGAAGCTGTTGGTGGTTCCAAGTACTTCTGGTAGGACCAGCAAGGGGCTCACACTTGTGTCCCGGCTATCAGAATAACAATCATGTATAACTAGAGAGAAAACTATTTACTTGGCAACTTTCGGTAGACAGTTGCTCATATACGAAAGAGGGCAGATTCCGCTTGCTCAGTTCGGAAGACCTGGGGTAGCTTATCCGTCGAATGAATCCTTGCTGTATAAGACAACATATCCCGGTCCCCTCGTTATCACCAGAGTATAACCCCCATGGAACAAAGTCCATTCAATGTGATATACAGTTCGGAACTGCTTGGGGTAGTGATGGTATCACTTGCGAAGTCGACTTTATAAGTTTCATGTTCAGATAATAATTGAATGGAATAAGCACCTGTGACGGATGTTGCGCGCCTCCGTCTCCGTGATTGTCGTTCTTCTCTTTTAGGAGACGGCTTAGATTCTCATCCCCATGTTTTTTCCCCGAGTCTGTGAAAGCCGTGCATTGCGGTCCTGCCTCGAGCGATGCCTCTTTCTTGCTTGATATGAGTCTCATAGTAGGCCTAGAAAGTGCATGGGAGTATCGCAGGCTGAAAGACCATAGCCAAAACAGTGTGCCTGGACAACCCGCAAAGCATAAATTGCCATCATTCCGATGCCGTTCGAAAGCTATGGCCTATTTCCCAGCCTCCGGGCAATCTAATCGCACCTCAGACCAACGATGCCATGGAGGCTACCCAAGATTACATGCAACTACGTAACACAATAGCAAAGGCTATAGCCCCCTATTCCATCGCTCGGGAGGTCCTTGAAACAATACAACCCAACAGAGCGATGTCTCCGCAATCAGTCACTGCTCCCTTCTCGACCTACGGAGTTCTTCCATTGAATCTCATGGTGTCTCGCCCCTCCTCCAAGAAGACGGGCATCTTTTTATCACATTTTCTCTCCTACGCGGCCACCCTGGGCTGTACTCTCCGTGGCAGAGCTTGTTGAGGGAGCGGGAACCGGTGGTACTGCAGTTGTTGATAATAACAGCAAGACGCCCGTAGAAAATGTTGTGCATCAGAGACAGGTTTGAAGTGGACGGCCATTTTTCGGATAGAGAAGTCTGTGAACAGTGAAGGCGATATGCTTTGAAACTGCAGAGAGCTTGGGATATGACCACAAGATGGCATAAGGAACGGCGGCGATCGAGGACCGTGATGGAAGAGGACTAAAAGGAAGGGGGACCATGATGTGGCCCAGAAGACAAGACGGGGTTTCAGCTTCCTTCGTCCTGAGCCTTCTCTATGAGAGCTGTTGAGCATGTCCAGAACAACGAGGTCCCCATCCTCCGATATCAAGATCCGGATTCCCCACCCCCGAACAATAACTCCTTATCCGCTACGTCACGCTGAGCATTACCCGCCTGGGTCTTGTATCAGCACAGGGGGGCATGCACACAGCGCCAGACTGGGCTGATGGCCCGGGAGATATCCATCCCGGGGCGCACACTCTGTGCCAGCGGGAACAGTAGGGTGTGTCTTTGCCCTGTCCACGAGAGGACGTTGGCAGAGAAAGAGTAAGAACTCGGATAACGTAGAGGCTACTCTGTGGAAGGGTTCGTGGGGTGAAGGAAAGAAGGATAAGGTAAAGTGCCTAAGCAAGTTTGTATGTAAGGAAGTATGTATGCTCTGGTATTCGCAGGCGCAACTTCTGGTGTAGCAGATAGGGGTAGTTGGCTGCTACTAGATAGCGTGGTAACCAGCACAACTTGACAATGGAGCAATATCGATCTCAATTAGCTTCACATACTTGGTATTGAGGGTGGGAACGCCGAACTTCTTCAACAGTGGTATGGGGAGGATTCTTCCTCATGTTATCGGCTGGGAGCGAGCGCACCATGGCTTTGATTGCCAAGGTTATGGCATATAATTGCTGCCATACAGAGATACACAGACTGGCAGAGCAGATTCGCCGCTTTGTCTCGGAGACCGATTCCCCCTAGGGCAGACATCCGGATTTCCATAAGTGTGAGGCCTTATGGGATATCTACTTTTGAGTTATATCCCCTTTGCGCTTACGTGACCAACGAAGCCAAACTCATATATATGGGCAGCTACACCTGGCAAGCGTGTCAAGCCAGCCTCACTCATCAGGCAGGAGACCGTCCTACAGCATTTGGGCTTTGAGCGAGAAGACAGACTTCCGCATTCCACCGCTACTATCTAGCATATAGCCCCTCGCACATTGAGACAGAAGAACACGGATACACATCACCGCCTCGGTCACTGCGTCACCACCAGTGAACTTTTCGTCCACGGTGAATTGATGGGTATCCACCACTTCACCTCACTCCACTCAGCCCATCAACACCCCTTCTGCGGAGGAGTGAATTGCCGCATGAACTCGTTGATTTGCGCCTGCATCCTCGCCTCTGCCTCCTTAACCGCCTCGGCCTCGGTGCGAGTCTGGCTGTCGTGTAACATGACGTTGCGGTTGCCAGCAGATCGAGGCTCCGTTACGTATGTTTCCATAGCATGGCTATGGGACGCAGAGGCAGCAGCAGCAGCAGCAGAAGAAGAAGAAGCGACCGCCGCTGAGGGGTCTTTATTGGAAAACGTATGCGGAGATTTCTCATGATGCGTCCTGGATACGGTGAAGAAGTGCCCATGGTATATTAGCTCAGTTTTCATTTATATCTCCATGATGAGTAGGTAGGTTATCAATAGGGGAGGGAATAGGTGGGCGGAGAGGAATTACCCGTTGCGCATTGGGCGGCTGCTTGACATGTTGTTGATGGGGAATTTCGATATAGGTGTACTCTCCTGTTGTTGACTGAACATAGTGTGGGAAACATAGAATCACCGTATTCACTCCCATGCTGGCGCGTCTTGGACGGCTGTATATAGCCAGCAGGGGATGCGAAGCCACGCCGCTAATCATAATCCAACACTATACCGACCTGCTCGTCCCATCAACCATGCATGCCATCTTGTTTGACGGGTATATAGACTGATGGACAGAATGGTAGTAGTACAACGGCCATCGGGCGTGCTTTGCTTGTCCTCACTTCGAGCTAAAACCCCATGGACCCTGGCCCAGACGTGTGTCGCATAGCCAAAGCGGTGGCATCCTTGAATGATTACTGTCGAGTTGTCAGGAGATAGATAGATGCCGGGACGCACCAGGATCTTACGGGAGCGTTCCCCGGTGCACTTATTACATATAAACTTCACATGTGGCTGATGAGTGACAGGCGAGGGCGCTTTCCGCCCCCCTTCACCCCCGGGGAAATCTAAAGAAAGCATCAACAAATGTGGATTGCATACCGGTTTCACTTCCCCGGGAGCCATGAGCCATGAGCCATGAGCCGTGAGCCAGGTTACCGGGTCACTATTAGGACCCGGCACTTCCTTTTCAGGAAGGACGTTTGTTTGTGTTGATGACTGCAGACGATGGTAGGTACAGAAGGGCCGTTGTCAAGCAGATTGATCATTCTTCTCGTAGGCAAGATTTGCGAAGGCATCGCCGGGACGTGATCCTATAGGCCCGGTTGCATTGCACAAATACAACCGGGGAGGCTCGCCTGGACGGATGACGCCCCAAGAGCAGCTTTCCTTACTCCAACCGACATTATGCACGCAGATAGATAGACTTGGTGGGGGTGGAAGAAACGTCAATGGGAGGACAGGGAAGCAAGGTAGTGAGCGAGCGCATTGGGTAGGTAGGTGTTCTTGGGGGCAGGAAAGCGTATATTGCGGCCAATCGGAAACCAAAGGCAACGGGAGGCAACCAGAGTCTTGTGCAACGCGACGCCACCAGGACAGGAACATCCCCATCTTCCGCGGTGCCTGCCGCGAGCTTCTGTTAGGGCTACATTGATTCCATTTGTTTTCACAGGTAGAAAATGCCCCAGCTTGTCTGTGGGCTAGGGCAAAATAAGACTGGTGACACCCCCCCGGGCTCTGCTTCCGTTAGATGCAAATGGCCTTACCCTTCTTCCCGCCCGGGAAGAGTCCCGATCTCTACGATAGGCTGGCTGCAGTGCATCATGGGATAGATTACCTGTGTACATTATGCACAGCAGCCAGTCTCTACAGTCGAGTGCCGCATTCATCATCACTCGGATCTGTCGGAAAGACGCGGTGCTTTGATGCCGTAGGCCATGAACAAATCAGCCACTGCTTGAATTAAGATTGAAGATCAGTGACGGAATGAGCGCCGGTGCGATCCGGACTCACCGCACAATATACACGACATAGCCGACTATGCTGTACGTTCTTGGCATCAAGAACTGCGGCTCCCCCTCCCCCCCACTGGCGACACAGTAGTCTCGTAAGCTCTGTTCATCACATACATGTACCAATATAACGCCAACTGGCTGACTACCACCATACCAGGGTGACGAGAAACAAGTCGAAGAGAAGCTATGTAAGTAGTAGTCATCTAGATGTCGTATTTTGTTACAAATTTCGCTTCAGAAACAAAGGATACCCCTTATAGGGCTATAGGAACAACCCCAATCGTACAGTGTGCGGCCTGGCACCGAGCTTTAGACGATATGCCTGGCTCAGAAAGATGCATTTCGCCGAATTTCAGTAGGCCATCTGACAGCGCTGATCTGCCTTTGGGTATAATCTCAACCTTCTTCACCGCCCTCGCCTTTCTTCTTCGGCTTGATCACTAAAAGAATGATCATACCAACGATAATTAATATCAGGAGCAGTATAATCTTGCGCTTCGTTGTTTTCTTTTGATATCCAGAAGCGATGACGAGCTCCTTCTCCGCGCCCCTCACATCCGTCGCCATGCGCTCGACGTTGTAGTCGATGCGATCCAACATGGTTCCTTGGTCAATGACCATGTTCTGGAGGTCCCTGAACAGATCGGACAGTTCTATGATGCCCTGTGCAATATCCTCTATCTCTCGCTCTCTTTGCAGGATGACCGCATCGTTGCTGTGGAGTTGTTTCTGCTGCATCGTGGTTTGCAAAGCCGACTGTGAATATGACCGATCCGCGTCTGATTCCAACAGGGATGGGTCTGCCGCATAGCTGGATCCAGACGGGGTCGCGGCCCTGTCAGTAGGCAACGCACCGCCGAGACCTGACATGCCACGAAGTTCTAGATGAGAGATTAGCATACGAGCGTACAAATGATTTCGTAGATCTTACTCTTGAGATAAGCGCTCTGCCTTTTCCTGAAGCCTGCGCTCGCCTCCTGCACCCGTGTCGCAAGACTAATCTGGATGTTCTTGGCCATGATCTCTTCAGCCTGGGTCATGTTGCCCTCTCGCACCATCTGCTCCACCCGTTGTATGCAGCGGTGACAATCGTGGAAGCCCTTGGTAATGGTCTGCGTCAATTTCTCAATTTCGTCCTCCTCGGCCTTCTTTGCATCTTCATCATTGAAGCCAGGTAGGACATGTTTCTGATGCAGCCGCTCCAAGGCTCGCGACTTCCGCGCTATGTCTGCCAGTAGGTCGGTCACCTCGTCGGATATGTCGGCCCATCGCGGGGGGGAGAAGGTCCATCTCTATGACCGCATCGCCATCATCGTAGTCGGCGCCGGACAAGAGCCCCTGCTGGTCCTCGGAAGCCGAGGCATTGCCGCGGCCGAAGTCGGAAAAGCCGGTTCCGCCGGGGCCCGAGTAACGAGTCTTCTTCGCCGGATGATGCGCATAGGATTGGCGATAGGAGATATAACTTGACGGCAGTGTCAGTAAGTATTGCAATGCGATTGATTGGCAAGGCTTCTAGAACCCTAGGCCGGGATTTGGGGGGGGGCGTCGTTGGTCGTACAGATTGGTGCGGTCTCGCCACATGGCGGACGCCTTGAGGGAGAGATAACCCCGTCAGTTTGCTGAGGTAACGAGGCCCTAGAGGTCCAGATCGATGGTCGTAGATGGATTGGATAAGAAAAAGAAGGAGGGGGAGGTAGCCAGTGTGGTTGTTTGGAATTGGTGATAATCTACAAGGGACAGTGTGGTAGTGGACGCTTGTCGTGTCAGCCTTCTGAAGTTTGATTCCGCCTTGAGGTCAGGCTGGCTGACGTAGCCGCAAGCTGCGAAAGGGAGAGAGGTACTGTCGTAGTACTTACTCGTAGGCTGTAGCGGGCGATGGGCCCTTGTCAAGTTAAAGGACACTTGACACCTACGAGGACCTAATATCTGAACCCGGGGCCCAGTCTCAGATCCTTTCAATATCAATGGGTTCCATTTGCAGTTGCAGCAATTCATCGGCCTCTTGCCTTCTTTGCCTTCTAGTAGTACCTTTAACAGACAACTATTGATTATGAGCGTGGACTTGGCGCCAGCGAGTTTCAGCCCAGTGAGAGTCTAGGTCGAGGTGCCACAACTGGATACTGGTACGCGTACCTATTACCTTGACACAGAGCACGGACCATAAGTTACGAACATGCGTCGCCTCTCAAGGTTTTACTTGCATGTAGTTACTGTTATCTCTGGCTGAAGCAAATCAGGCGCACTACATAGAATTGCCGCAAGCAATAGGTTGGCGGAGCAGAAGGCAACAAGTAGGCAGCAATCATTTGCTGTGCGTGTGTGTTGTGGTTGACCGTGATTTGTTTGAGCCAACCAGCCAGCAGGCAGACAGCGAGGCAGTTAGTTAGTTGGCATTGAGAGCAGAAGGGGAGAAGGGTACCTCCCAGGGATCCTAACCTAGGGCCAGCCAGATCAAATCAGGCTGGCCCGAATCAAAGAGCGGCATGATTCCATGATCAAATAAAGAAGTAAGTAAGTAAGTATCCGTACAAGAGAGGGAGAAAGAGAAGAGGGAAAGAGAGAAAGAAGAGAAGGCCCATTTCCCTCCCTCCCCCCCCTCTCCACACAACACAGCATTAGTCAAAGTGGGCTGGAACTGTGCAAGCAAGCTTTCTTTCTCCCTTCAATTTCTCTACATACAATTCATCCTCCCCCTAATCACTGGAAAAGGCGGGTTTGCTGGCCACAGAAGCGGAAGCGAGACAAGACAAAGAGACCCCCCCCAAACACCACATATCGTTACAACTGCGAAAAAGATCCGAACCGACCCCAGTTTATCTTCTGGCAACTACAAACCAACAAGTCTTGTTATTCCCATCAGCGACTTTTGTTCCACACATCTCCCAACAGACAATCGCACTTCGCACACAGCTTTCATAATGGTTTGTTTGTTTCTGCCTAACTCGCAACTACTCAGCTTTCCCCCTCCATTTCTCGAAAAGAGACCCCGCGATACCAGAGAGGGGCTCACGAGGAGAGGAGAGCGACAAAACAGAACACGACACTAATTGGATCAATAGGCCGATTCCCTCACCGAAGAACAGGTCTCCGAGTTCAAGGAGGCCTTCTCCCTCTTTGTAAGCCGTTCTCTTATTCTTTGCAATTGATTTGGGCTCCATTTCTAGCTTCATGGCATTGCTTGGATGACGTACCACTAACCCTCTCTCCCTGATCACAGGACAAGGACGGCGATGGTAAGTCGCGATCCCGCCTGCACCCGTAAAACCCATGCCCGACCCCGATGGCAAAATAAGCGATCGAAGAGTCCCTCCCAGGGTACCTGCTCGTACAGCATAAGTCACCTCGGAAAAGGGGTTAAGCTAAGTCGGTATCGTGCTAGGCCAAATCACCACCAAGGAGCTGGGTACCGTCATGCGATCTCTTGGCCAGAACCCCTCCGAGTCAGAACTTCAGGATATGATCAACGAGGTTGATGCCGACAACAATGGCACCATTGACTTTCCCGGTGAGTGGGCTCCGCATGCCTTGTCTAAATGCCTTCCTTGCACAATGGGCGCGACAGTAAGAGTACAAGCTGACAAGCCGCTGCCACAGAGTTCTTGACCATGATGGCCCGCAAGATGAAGGATACCGACTCCGAAGAGGAAATCCGAGAAGCTTTCAAGGTACTGCTGCTCCCTTCACCGCGCCTTCGGCTTAGTAAGACCACGAACCTGACCAAGCATGTATAGGTCTTCGACCGCGATAACAACGGTTTCATCTCAGCTGCCGAGCTGCGCCACGTCATGACTTCCATCGGCGAGAAGCTGACTGACGATGAGGTCGACGAGATGATCCGCGAGGCTGACCAGGATGGTGACGGCCGCATTGATTGTACGTCGCTCACTTAACTATTCCAAACGGACACGGCTGACTTGAAGACAGACAACGAGTTCGTCCAGCTCATGATGCAGAAGTAAACACCCCGGCTTGTTTGTCTGAGAGCGTCATGTCAATACCCCAATCTTATGTCTCGAAGAAACTCTGACCTTCGTTCCTATTGTCGTCCGGGATGGTCTGGGAGAGTATGATTTAATGAGATGGTTCCAATTGGCTTCGGGATATACACAGGATTTGGCAGTCGTCCGGCAACTTGGTTGAAAGCTTCTCTTCACGAGATGTCTAGCCCTGCCGATTCCACGTCGCCTGGAAAATGAAGATTTCCCTACCAACTAGAGTGCCTATGATCGATCCCCGCCTTGGAATGTGACTCCGTCCGAATCAACCAGTCATGAGTAGAAGTAGGGGTGTCTTGTCGCCATCGAGGTGCGGCAAAGGCCCTCAATTTGAGGGGCTTGGTCAATTCGGTCCGTGAAAGATGCATCGTGAGCGTCTCCCGGCACTATGATGGGCCTTGAATCTGACACGGGAAGGGGTAGTAGAGTGAACAAGAAGGTCCAGGGTTGTTGGCTATGTGCCTTTGCATTTACCCATCATGATCTTTGCACAGCCCCAATGCTTGCCCAATAGAATTTTGAGTTTATTTCCCCGCAGGGCATATCTAGCATGACCCTACTCCCGCATTCAGCCAGCTTTAAGGTCGTGCCCAAGCTCGCCGCCAGCCTCTCTTTTCTTGCCCTTCTAGAAGACATGGGCACTCTCGCTTTCTGTTGCTGAGGGAATGCGGGCTCATCCAATTCTGGGCTTAGTCTGACGAGCATCGTACACGGCTGCTTCACAGGCAGGCTCACATACTGCAATACGATATGGCAAACGGCTCACCCACTTTCCAACCCTGTCGTTGGGGGGGACCAATACAGCTCTTGCTTTGCCCGGCGTTGGGTGGTAGCGAACATAACGGCCATGCCGCTGCAAATAAGACAAGAATTCTGGTGGTCTAGGCTAGCGTCATCACATGGCTTCACGTCAGCTTCTCGGCTACTTTATGCCGTCACGTATAACTCAAGCTCCTCTGCCGCTTGGCGTCATCCCGGAAGCGGCACTCGGCAGGCTCTATATCTGACGAACATCATTAAAGCAAACTGCAGAGGTTATACAGAGGTTATGCACTTCTCTTATGGATTACGTAATCGGATAGTGGACGGGTGTGATCTGACCGCACCCCCCACGCCTTGTCCTGGGCCGATGTTCTGAACCGAACCCCCTTTCAAGAATCACACAAGAGTACTAACAGCCTGCTTCCTTGATAGGCAGTCTTTCCAGATAGGCCTTCAAAGCACGCCGGACAAGCTGATATTAGGGACGCGCTATATACTCACAAAGCGACCCCTGGGTTAGGGATCCCGCTACTATAGACTCATTATCTCGGAGGATGCGTATCCCCTACACTGCAGTATACCTTCCCCACGGCCTCAATCGAAATAACAGCGCCGCTTAGTCAGCCCAGGTAAACACGTAAGTCACTTTTACTGCCTGGAAGTTTCCTAGAACGACGTCCGTATCGGAGGTGTGGGTGATCAGGTCCTCAAGGCCGTGACAGGGCCAGTGCAAAGCCCAGTAAGGCCCTCAATCGTGCTCTCTCTCTCTCAGCATGGCGCTGAGGTGGAGTATATATTCTGGGGTCTTCTGCGCTTTTTCAAGAATGGCAGAACTGCACCATGGACTCCTGATCGTGCCACTACCTGCTTCTAAAAGAACGAGCCTTTTCGAGCTGCCCCTGTTCTAGCCGCCCCTGTTCTCTTATACTCTGGACGGCCCCGAGATGTCTCCGTCTTGCCCGTTTCTGGCCTCCACGGGCTCTGATTCTGACAATGCACAGAATGGAAACCCTCATATCACGGCCCAGGAAGTATTTTCCCGGATAGAGAAGGCCTATCCATCATTGGCCTCGACGGGATGCAATGCTGAGTTCTGCCAGGCTGGGCGTATGAAGCATACCGATGAAGAACGCGTCGGCCGTAACCAGCAAGTCAATGCTGTCAAGCAAGATGCTACTGATTTCATCTACCAACTACGCGAAGGGGGCATCATCCGATCAGAACAATCTTTCAACAAGCGTCTGGAGGAGGTTCTACAAGAGATCGAGCTTAACTCGACCATGGCACGATACTCTTCTCCCAACGGCAATGGCTCCAATGCTACAGGAGTGAAATGTACTGGAACTGTTGGGGGAAACTGGACTCAGACCTCTGAAGAGCTGGAATTTGGTATCCGGCAGGCATGGAAACACTCTCGAAGGTGTATCATGCGATCCGAGTATAAGGACCTCAGGTAAATATGATTCAGCCCTGCCGTGTTCCCTGCTGACATAAGAATAGGCTATGCGACCTTCGACACGTGAGAAGCAGTTCTGATATGGCGCTAGAACTCACCATGGGTCTGAAGTCAGCCTTCAATAAAGGCGAGATCCGACCTACAGGTAAGCTGACTAACAACCCAGAGCTGCAACAGTCAGTTGACCCCGAGTAGTTTTTGTATTTCCGCCTCGCGGACCCAATGAGCGTGGCCCTATGGTCTGGAATAGCAACCTGTTGTCTTTTGCGGGCGTGAGTCAGCCTCTTTACTAAGACTACCTACCTCACGCTGAATACTTACTAAGTATCTGACCACTGGATTATAGTATGCTGAAGATGACGGCCAAATACTCGGAGACCCGCAGAATGTCAGCCTGACGAACGCAATCATCGAGCTGGGTTGGAAGCCTCCGCCTATCCGCACCAAATGGGATCTGCTTCCCATTGTCACAATGGCACAAGGTGGCGAACCAGTCATCACAGAACTGTCGGAGAGTGACTTCCCCCTTGTTCGAATACGGCACCCCAACCACCAATTGGCCTTCGACAAGCTGGGTCTGAGATGGGTTCCAGCTCCTGCTCTGAGCCGGCTCGGCTTTACCATTGGTGGAGTACAGTATACTGCAACTCCCTTTATTGGTTGGTTCATGGATGCAGAGATTGGGGTAAGAAACCTCGCAGACTCCTGCCGGTACAACGTGCTCCCTGCAATCATCCGCAGCATGGGGCTCTCTTCAGGGGACCTGGACGCGCTGCCGGACTTTGAGCGATTGGCATTGCTTGTACGTAGACCCATTTGAATCTCTTACAGTCAAGGAATGCTGAAAAGGGCAAACAGTCAAGGGCCCAGCTTGAACTCAACTATGCAGTGACGTGGTCCTTCGCCAAGGCCAAAGTCCGCATCATTGATTCCCTCTCGGCCTCTGAGCTGTTCATCAATTTCGACGACGAGCATTTGGCAGAACACGGATATCGCCTGCCCTCTGATCCCTACTGGCTAGCACCGCCACAGGGCTCCATCATACCTATTTGGCATCGCGGAGCGTCACCAAATTATCAGCCCAAGCCCATGATCTGCCACCATGTCCAGGATCCGATCAAAGCGTGGAAAAGAGAGAGTAGCCAGCGCCATGTATCGATCCCTAAGACGGCGTCGCTATCTCTGAGGCTCACAATACAGCCAGATGTCCGCACATGTCCCCGCCGGATCTTCATCAGCTATTGTAGCTCCGGCACAGTTGCTGCCAAACTCGCTAGGAAGCTATTCAGGGACGTAACCCAAGCCGCCGGCCCGAGTCCAACAATTGGGTCTATCATGCCCGTCCAAACCCTCGATTCGTTGATGAAGGCGAGACCGGCACCTGAGGACGTGCTAGTCATCTTCGCGAGCAATACGCGGAAAGGAGAGATGCCCCTGAACGGTGCCGCATTCCTGCGAGCCATACAGGGACGTGAATTTCAAATATCTTCTTCGGTCGCCATCTTCGGGAATGGTAGTAAGGACTACGCCGATACCTTCTGCCAGACCGCCGTCGATTTGGAGAAATACCTCGCAAGCCATGGTTGTTCTCCCTTGGTGGTCCCCGTCCATGCCGACACAGTGGTCGAGAGCCCACCTTGGACTGCCTTTAATCACTTCGGCGAGCAAGTCATCGCGGCTTTGAATGGTCACCCGCGAGAAACGCTCGTGGTTCAACGGGAGACTGCCAGACTTTGGCAGACGAGAGCACCGGCACTTGATACAAGTAAATGGATCAAGGCTGATGTTCAGGAGCTTCAGCGTGGAGAGTCAGACACCAGCATGAAGTTGGTAGGGCTGAATCTACGCGGCAACCCCTACTCCTCCATGAGTTACGTCTCAATACTCCCATCTAATGACGAAGCTACTGTGAGATCTGTTCTTGGTTCCATGAACGTACGGGCCGACGAGCGGCTCCAGTTCGCCGGCAACATCACGACCGAGGAGTTCTTCCGCTTCTTTGCCGACCTCCAGCAGCCCTTCAAGGGCATGGACTGGGCGGCGGACCTAGCGGCCATGCGATCGCAGCTCGACCTGAAGGAGACGAGTACCTTGCCAGTCTGTGAGGCCATGGCTCGCCTACCCACCGACTGGAGGTACTGGGCCAGTCTCGAAGATATCTGCAGCGCAGTTCCCTGGATCCAGCCCCGCAAGTATTCTGTGGCTTCGCACCCGGACTGCTACAGCGCCGACAAGAAAGCGGTAGCAGCGGGTAGAAGACCTAGCAGTAGTAGCAATGATGGCAGTAGGGGTAATGGCACCTCCGCGATAGTAGAACTTCTCGTGCAGCACCACGCCGGCGGCGCGTTCTCGGGCCGTTTCCTGAAGTCGGCGGCGGCGGCAGCGACGACGGTGGCCTGTCGCGTGGAGAGGGTGGCGCACCTCGAAGTGCTGGCAGGTGCGGTGCACAGGCCCCTGATCCTTTTCGCGACTGGCTCTGGCCTGGCGCCGATCCGGTGTCTGCTGCAGCACCGGGCTCACCATCTCAAACTCCAGAGCCAGAGCAGCGGCGGCGGCGGCGCCCACCATCAGCAGCAGCACGCGGCCATCAGCCTGTTCCTCGGCCACCGCAGTGAGGATGAGGTGCTGGTGCAGGAGTCGCTGGCCGAGGCCCGGGCGCTGGGCATGTTCGACGTGCTCAAGGTGGTGCGCAGCAACGCGCAGAAGCGGCGGGCGCAGGACGCCATGTTCGATGTTTACGACGGCGAGGACCACCAGCTGCTGCTGCTCGTGACGAAAATCAAGAGCGGCGGCGCGCTGGTGTTCGCGTGCGCCAGCGCGGAGGCCGAACAGGGATTTCTGGACAACCTGACGGCCCTCCTCGGCCGAGACGCCCGGGAGGCCCTGGGGGAGAGGTATCTGGCCGATGTTTACCAGCCTGCCATTTGAGAAAGGGAGTGAGGAGATGGTTAAGTAAGGAGGTGTGTGTGCCAAGGGGGGCGGCCATTGAGTTCAGATCGTCTTGCAGTTCTTTCCGAGAATAATCAAAGTTCCTCTAGCGGATACCGGTCAGTGAATAAGTGGGATGGATGGATAAAGGACCTTGGGACCATAACTTTAAGCTGGGACCCCTGAGACCCCTGAGACCCCTGAAATGACCCCCCCCGCACATTGTTTTTCTGCGCTGCGCCGGCGCGTGTATGTGGGGGTTGCACCATCTTATGACACAAGCGGCCCACTAGAGAGCGCTTGGCAAGGGGTGCTAACGTAGTAGTAGTAGCTACGGTCAACTTACCAAGTTCTCAACAGCGTCATCTGGTTTCACAAGTCTGTCGGGTAGCTGCAAAGCTTGTGCGTTGCTCTACCGCTTCCCGAGTTTGTTTTACCTTTTCTGCAGAACCCTGTGTCTTAACAGTTCGAGCTCATCCATCTAATGTCGCTGCGTATCGAGCTCCTCTCAGCTTCTTCTCCTCCACGACCGCCTTGACGCAGCGACGCTGGTCGTGCTGTAACTACTTTAGCTACCTCCCATTGCAACCGTACTTCTTTGCTCATCCCACGCCCGGAATTTTAGCACAATGGCTCGGCGTGTCGTACGTCTCCTCCTCGGTGCCGTTGCCCTTTGGCTCTTGGCATCGTGGTACTACACTTGGAGCCCGCCCCAAGGCCACATACAGAACTACGGTGTGGTGCCTGACACTACCGTGGACAAGAGCATCAGGTGGAGAAAGCTGCCGATGAAGAATCCGGTGCAGAGCCTCGCCTCGCTACCCACAGATTTACCTAGCCGACGAGTACCACCGGTCCAGGCGCCGCCGCCCGAGGAAGACGAGGATGCGAGGAAGGTACGAATGCAACGCCTGAAGGCAGTCAAGGAGAGCTTTGTGCATAGCTGGAACGGCTACAAGAAGAATGCGTGGCTGAAAGATGAGGTCTTGCCGCTGACGGCCGAGTATCACAATCCTTTCGGGGGTTGGGCGGCCACATTGGTGGACTCCCTGGATAGCCTGTGGATTCTGGGCATGGAAGATGAGTTCGAGAAAGCCGTAAAAGCATGTGAGTCGATTGACTTCGCTA
The DNA here is from genome assembly GCA_019976485.1 of Apiospora pterosperma. Taxonomy (NCBI): domain Eukaryota; kingdom Fungi; phylum Ascomycota; class Sordariomycetes; order Amphisphaeriales; family Apiosporaceae; genus Apiospora; species Apiospora pterosperma. The sequence goes on from JAFBMP010000011.1 coordinate 2,759,974, forward strand.
CGACGGAGACGAAAGAGATCAACGTGTTCGAGACGACGATCCGCTATCTTGGTGGGTTCCTTGCTGCATACGAGCTGAGCGGCAAGCAGCACCCCGGCCTCTTGAGGAAGGCGACCGAGGTGGGAGAGTTGCTGATGGGCGCATTTGATACCCCAAATCGCATGCCTATTGCTCGTTGGGATTGGCGCGCATACATGAATGGAAAAGACCAGAAGCCTTCGTTCAACGTGCTGGTATCAGAGATTGGTTCGCTGAGTATGGAGATGTCGAAGCTGTCTCAACTGACGGGGGATATGACGTACCACGACGCTGCGCAAAGGATATCAGACGAGATCGAGGCGGGTCAGAGCAAAACCAAGCTGCCCGGCATGTGGCCCGTAGTGGTTGATCCGTCCAAATCGCCGGTGCGTTTCCCGGGGGACTCCTTCACCCTCGGAGGCATGTCCGATTCGCTTTACGAATACTTCCCAAAGCAGTTCTTGCTGCTGGGCGGCGCCTTGGGGCAGCCGCGCAAAATGTACGAGGGCTTCATCGAGGTTGCGAAGAAACATCTCTTTCGCCGCGCATTGAACCCGGACGACCTGCCTATCCTCTTCTCTGGCGATGCCTACATCAGGAATGATCGCAATGGTAATCCTCTCGTCGTCACAAAGCCTCGAGCACAGCATCTCACCTGCTTTACTGGGGGGATGGTTGCGCTGGCCGCCAAGATCTTCGAGCGGCCTTCAGACATGGAGACGGCCAAGCAACTTACAGACGGCTGTGTGTGGTCGTATTTCGCTACACCCTCGGGCATTGGTCCGGAGATTTTCACCTTCATCCCCTGCGATAGCGATCCGGCCAAGGACGAATGCAAATGGAGCCAGCGGCGGTGGATTGATGCGGGCAAGCAGTACTGGCATTCTAACCTAAAGCCCGACGAGGTACCCGACAAAACCGTCACGGGCCTCTACGAGGAACGGGCGTTACCCAAGGGCATGGTCGAGGTCAACGACCGGCGGTACGTTCTACGACCCGAGGCCATCGAGTCCGTGTTCCTCATGTACCGCATGACGGGCGACAAGTCGTGGGCGGACAAGGCGTGGAAGATGTTCCAGGCCGTCGAGAAGCACACGCGCACGCGTACGGCGGCGGCTGCGCTCGACGATATCACGGTCGGCAAGCCTACGCAAGTGGACAGTATGGAGAGCTTCTGGCTCGCGGAGACGCTGAAGTACTTTTATCTGGTGTTTAGCGAGTTCGACGTCCTGAGCTTGGATATTTGGGTCCTCAATACAGAGGCGCACCCCTTGAAGAGAGCGGATGCCATGGGCTGAGAAGAAGTAGATGGGATGAGGCGCCAGTTCAAGAAAAAGATACATCTAATTTAATAGTTAGTCATAAACTATATAAACAAGAATGTGGGGGGTCATTTACTGTACTGAGAAGTACTCAAGTAGAATAGAATAATGGGGCAGACAGTCACATCTACGGGTACTAATATTCAATTGCTACTCGTAATTGCTACTCGTAACCCTCCCCTTTACACGGAGATCAAACTGCATGATCACATGAAGCGATCAAGCAATCTGGCAATGCTCGGAAGCCTTGGCCGGAGAGATCAGGACAATCGAATGTTTAGAAACAACCCTTGGCTCCATCCGAATGTTACCGAATCTGCGACACTTAAAGGCACAGCCCCCCCTGGCCGACGGACATATATGAAGGTCAGTCCAGTACCAGCAGGACGAAATCGGTTGGGGTTCATCTCTTTTTTTTTAATGAATTAATGTGGCTTCCATACCCTTTAAAGCATCTTTTGGCTTCATTGCATGATACATGATATACTCAAAGTATACACAGCTCTCTCCCGCCTGTGCTGTGTGCCATGTCATTGAGAAGCTATGGGTGCGAATCGCCCGACCTGTTCGGCTGCATCTTTGCTGTTGTTGGCTGCCTCTTTGCCCAGGCGCCCAGGAATATAGAAGGTTCTTGGTATCGAGGATAATCCCCATCTTTCCTCTATGACCTTGATAGAGATTTTGGTGTTGGACACAGCACCTCTACTAACAGCCATGGGTCATTAATATAGTAGTAGCTAACCCACCGCTATTTCTCCCCTTTGATCGGCCACCGTGCTTGGCGCAATTGATAAGGAGGCCGCATGCTCTCTTTGTTCACGAGATGGAGCGAGCAAGCCGACCACGTGGGCTTGCTCCCGCCCCGGCTACATTATCTCTGCTCTACATGGGTTTAATCGAGATGTGCTGAAAAAGGATTGGGGAATTTGTCCATTTTACCTTCAGAGTGAGAGGCATCTTGCGTGTCAGTGACTTGAAGAATTACATCACATTTTCGAGCTTTTGACTTTGACCCAGTTCAACGACAACAATCCAGCCCGTCAGCCCGCCTCTTCCGAATCCGAAATCCCTTGTGTGTGTTCCAGACTTTGGCCCCCAAATAATCAATCCAATCACGCGCCCGCCTTTGCTCCCATTTGCAGCGACGGGAGGAAAAACCTCGAATGCCGCAGTAGCCTCCGAGGCATTCGCCGGCGAAACCTATTAGTTGGTTCAACCATGGAACCCGATCTGTCAGCCAGTATCACAATGCATCCGCATCCATTCAACCTGCAGCTCCCGGCAAACAGCCCGCGGCCGGCATCGTCAACCCCAAGATTGGTACCCAGGGGCGCCGACACCACCAACCAATCTCGTGAACATGGCGGCGTCAGCTCTAGTGTGGAGCCCATGGCCGACGAAGGGGATTATGCCGTCGCCCGCCACCCCGTTGGCAGCATGACGGGCACCGATATTGAGTCGCAAAACACCCGGCGATACTCTGGCAGCGACCCGTACAATCTGCAGTCCGCGTTCAAGACCGATGTGCAGCTCGACGAGATCAAGGCTAATACGTCTCGAAAGCGGACATCGGCATCGGACAACAGCTCGGTGCGCGGCTGCGTACCGGGGCGCAATCTCCTCCACGCGCGCAAAGTCCAGACGTTCTACAAGACCCAAAACGAGACCATCCAACGTCTGCTGAAGACGGTCGAGGAGCACCGGGCCGAGGCAAAGCAGGAGCAAGGAGACGACCAATTGCGCTTCCAGATCGCCGTCTGGGGCAGCTTCATCGCCAATGTCGTGCTAGCTGTCCTGCAGATGTACGGCGCCGTCTCGTCTGGCTCGCTGTCCCTCTTCACGACCATGGCCGATTCCATCTTCGACCCCCTGAGCAACGTGACCCTTATCTTGTCGCACCGCGCCGTCAAGCGTGTAGACCCCAATCGCTTTCCCAGCGGGAAGGCTAGGCTGGAGACAGTGGGGAACATCACCTTCTGCTTCCTAATGATGGCCGTCTCGTTCATTCTCATCGCCTTCTCGATCCAGCAGCTGGCCACCAAGGACACCGCGGACGGTGACACTAATGATTTCAACCTCCCTTCGGTCATCGCCGTGGCCATCGCGTTCACTACCAAGCTTTGTCTCTTCTTCTACTGCTGGGGCATCAAGGACAAGTACTCGCAAGTCGACATCTTGTGGCAGGACCACCGCAACGACCTGCTCGTCAACGGCTTCGGTATCCTGACGTCGGTGGGCGGCGCCAAGCTCGTGTGGTGGATCGACCCCATGGGCGCCATCATCCTGTCGGTGCTGATCTCGTGCATCTGGCTGCGCACGGCGTTCCAGGAATTCCTGCTGCTCGTCGGCGTCGTAGCCAGCGTCGAGATGCAGCAGCTTATCACGTACGTCTGCCTGACGCACTCGCCCGAGACCATCCAGGGCATCGACACGGTCCGCGTCTACCACTCCGGGCCCCGCCTCATTGCCGAGGTCGACATCGTCATGGACCCCGAGGCCAGCCTACGCGAGACCCACGACGTCGCCGAGGAGCTCCAGTTCAAGCTCGAGGACCTCCCGGATATCGAGAGGGCCTATGTCCACGTCGACTACGAGACCACGCACAAGCCGGAGCACTTCCTGAAGAAAGATATCTGATTCACTGAATGACCCAGGAAGAGTAAAAGAGTATGTACATGGAGGCGTCGAGGCTTCCTGAGACTATAAAGTTCACGTATTGCGAAACAGCCAGAAGGAGACAGATTGGAACAAGAAGAAGAAAAGGAAACCAAAGGTGTCAAGAACCAGTCGCTACTGTTCCATTATTAGGCCTAGTATTTGCAGCATATATATAGTGTTTAGTGTTGAGTGTAATTCATGTTGGAGCGAGGACCTTGATGACCAAACTTGCGCTCCAGCTTCCTAATAGATCCCATGCTACAAACGCCACAGCCTACCAACTGCAGATTGCCAATTTCATATGTAGGTACAGTAAAGTAAGTAAGTAGGTATGCCTCAAGGGATTTCTGGTAGTTATCAGATATGGTGGTCATGGTCACCCATCATACCCAATACCCACCCCGCCCAGGTACCCCACGTATTGGTCCTTATCGGGATGGTCTGTGCGCACCATCTAAGGTTAGTAACCTAGTGCCTGTGCCTGTGCCTGTGCCTGCGCCTGTGCCTATGCCTAGGTTAGAGCTCTCCCAGCCCTGCATGTGGTTCTAGTTCTTGTTCTTGTTCTTGTTCTTGAGTGTAACTACATGGACTGCCCACGTAATATTTGGTCCTGGGAAGAAACATACGTCGATGTGCCTATGCCTTGGCTCTCCTGCTCCCTGAAATAGAGCGCCGAGTAGCGCTGCGTCGTCCGAAATCCAACAATGTACACACCTCGAGTTTTGCGAGCTGCTTGCTAGGTTAGCCTCTCCCTGAAACTTCATTAGCGGTCACGCTACCACACGCTCCCTGCCATGAACTCGCTTTGGCTCTCCAAGGCCGCCGGCAACGATGCCACCTCGTCCGATGGCACCAACAAGGACCCCGTCGATCTCGCAGATACGGGAGTCGCTGCCGAGACCACCACGGCGAACCCGCCATCATCACTCATGAATCCTGCCGCCCCCATGCGCCCCGGCCTACCGAGAAACTCGATGCCGCCGAACCCCCCGACCCAGCCCGCTCCTCCCCCGCCGGGCAACCAGCAGCAGCAGCAGCAGCAGCCTCCCGACTCGCTGTCGCTGGCCCAGCTGCGACGCATCGTCTCCGAGTTCCCCCGCTCCGATGCCGTTGTCTACGATTTTGCCTACTCGGACACGGGCCCGCACGCCGAGGAGCTCGACGAGTGGTTTGTGTACCAGTTCTGGCAGTGGGTGCGGCTCAATGCCGCCCAGAAGTCCTTCGAGTGGCACTGGGACCAGAATGCCGGTGCGGGGGGCAACAACAGCTATGCGACCTGGGACGACGCGAGCGATGAGGCCCGGGCTGCCTTCGTGACCAAGGCGCTTGACCTGACCGGCTCTGGCGATGACGGCCCGCGAACTGCTGCCGTTGCCAGGCTTGTATATATAGTCCTGGGCCGGTGGTGTGACACTGCCGGCGCGCCGATCCTGGGAGACAAGTCGAAATTGCGCACCGTGGCGACGCCAGATCAGCTCGCGGCTATGAAGTCGGGCGTGAAGTTATTGGCGGATCGCAACGGACTGCCCATCATATGGAACGCTTTGCAGAACGTGTTGGACACTTTATGGTACGTCATGGGACAGGGAGAGTAAACGCCCCTCTTGATACGGCAATACTAAGACGTCTGCAGGCAAATAGAGCCCTCGAATATGCCGCCAGAGAGCTTGCAAGAAAAACAGGATGAGCTGATGAATTTGATGACGATCATGTATACGACCTTACAAGAAATATTGAACGACCGTGCAGGCATGGCCTCGGTACAGGAAAAGCTGCGTACGTGTTCATAGGCCTGTCAGGTTACCATACCAGTACTGGCTAACCATTACAGTCTCACTCAATCCCAATGTGGCAACATATATGCTGTCGGTAGTTGCCAAAATGAGATGGCTCGAGTCTCCTACATTACCTATGACACATGTAAGTGCCAACCGCTGGACTTGTGTGCGGTAAGGCAACTAAAACCAGACGCAGATCCTCCTTCTTCTCTGGAAGTCCTTGTTGGTGGTGTTTGGCGGCACGGAAGAGATCGAGGAGACTAAAAACGCCCTTAGCGAAGCAACCAACAAAGATCAAGACAAGGATACGATTACGGCCTCCCCCTTGGATTATCACGTCTTTCGGCAGGAGATCTCTTCGAAGTATCCAGCCTACGTGCCGCCACAACTGCCCCTACCCCTGGAAGCTGACAACACGTCTCTGCTGCCCCAATTGCCTAATCATCCTACCCGCAACAATGGTTCCAATGGGATCCTACCAGCGCCACCGAATGCCCAGAGCGGAGGTGCTTCTATTCTTCACCAGCCGGTACATATTGCCACGCCTGCACCATCTCCGCCACCATCGCCGGCAGTAGGCGGGAAAGGTGGGAAGAAACAGAATTATCAAACGAACCAGAATTTCCCCTTTATGTACCCTCCGCTGGATGCTACAAGCAATAGCGCAGGTGGCAAGGGGCCCGCCGGCCTCCAAGACATCTTGGTAGGACGAAAATGGGACGGTAGCGACATCCCTGCATCGATCCTCGAAGCAGGTGAGATCTTCTCAAAGCGTGTGCGCATGACAAGAGCTACGCGGCAACTTTGGGAAGAGCGAGAAAAGTTTATGAAATTCGACCGAGGCTGGGACCCGTCTCACGATGATGACGTGGATGACCTCGATCTCGACTCCTTGGAGGTGGGTGATGGCGACGAAATCGACGATGACAAACTCCTTGCGAAAATTGAGCAAAGAACGGCCAAGACCGAACGTCCCGAGATTGATTACGGCCCGGACGCGAAGAATCTAGATCCCAAGGTGAAACGGCGTCTCGAGGCTGTCGAGACGTTATACGTGAGTGATCAGTGGAGTTTCCTGGCTTCGGCTCACTTCTAACCCACGATTCGCAGGATACTGCCTTGCCCCAGCTCCAGTCGGTAGTCATAGTCTTGATGAAGACCTTGCTCTTCAACATCACGGCGGCCATCACCTTACCGCAGCCCCGAGGCCCAGAAGGGATGGCCAACAACTTCCGCGCACCACAACAAGGCCCAAATGTGTACAGGTCCCATGATAGCTCTAATGGAGCCAATGGGTCTGTAGGTCAAGAGAGCCCGGACATGTCCCTTGATGATCTAGATCAAGCGCGTGCGCGCGAGATTGAGGGCAAGGCCCTGACTGGGATTGCTCTGTTGCTATTAAAATGGTTCAAGATCTCTCGTAAGTAAAAGCGACCCGACTTTCCGATTTTCTATGCGTCCTAAGGCTGACAATACGCCACAGATGTTCTAAAATTTGAGTACATGACACAGTTGCTCCTCGACTCGAATTATTTGCCGCTTGTTTTGAAGCTATTCGCGCACCAGGATGTCCAACAGGTCGTTGACAGCAGAACCGACCGGCTAGACCATAGCTTTTTCTACTTCTGCAACCAGCGGGCCCGGCCGGTTGACAAACCCATGGAGCCTACCGAGATTGATGGGCCCGATGATGAGGAAGAAGAAAGTGAGGACGACGCAGCGCCACCTCCCATTAAGCGCAGGAGATCGCCGCCAGGACCTGCAGCCGGCGTGAATGGCGAACCTGGACCTAAGCCCGAGAACCAAGCTCCGACGCGGCCCGAGGTGGACGAGTTGGGATACCCCATCAACCCCTTGCCCAAGGAACCCATCACTGACTACTCGCGGCGGAATTTCTTCTCTCTCATCAACTATCTGCGCATCCTGCAGAAGATCTGCAAGAACAAGGCGCACCGCAACTTGCTGCTGGTGCAGTATAAATCGTCCAACATCATCCGCAAGTCGCTCCGGGTACCCCAGCCCGAGCTCCGCCTCTACACCCTCAAGCTCTTCAAGAACCAGGTCCCCTACTGCGGCCGCAAGTGGCGCCAGTCCAATATGCGCGTCATCACCGCCGTTTACCTACACTGCCGCCCCGAGCTCCGCGACGAGTGGCTCGCTGGCTCCGACGTCGACGCCGAGGTCGAGGAGGCCCTCCCTCTCGAACAGGCCCTCCGCAGCCTTACGCATTGGTTCAACGTCCGTCGCTACCCGGAACATATGCTCATGGGTGCCGTGGCCGGAGGAGGTCCTGCTGAGAATGCCGTCCGCGACGAGCAAGACTTCTTCAAGCGCGAGCTCGAGAAGCTCGAGGTCGTCTGGCTGGCTGATCCTGCGGCTGGAGGAGGTACGGCCGACGCCGCAGGAGGCATGATGATGGGGGGTCCTGTGGAGTGGGAGCAGCAACAGCAGCAGCAACAGCAGCAGCAACAGCAGCAGCAACAGCAGCAGCAACAGCAGCAGCAACAGCAGCAGCAACAGCAGCAGCAACAGCAACAACAACAACAACAACAACAACAGCAGCAGCAGCAGCAGCAGCAGCAGTATCCTGGTGGGATGGGTTGGTGTTGAAGAATGATAAGGTTCTTAATCTACATGCACAGCATGGGATATGACAGTTGATAGATCCTGCTGTTGGTGTTTCCTCTTGCAGGGAGCTTTCTCAGAAACGCCACATGTCCAAGTGAGAGAGAAAGAAAAAAAAGGGGTGGGAAGCAATGTTGTAGTGATGAAACTAGATGGCGATGAAGCCATTTGTATACACTCTTGCGAGAATTATAAAATGGAGGGACCTCGGTACCTACCCCATTATGATTATGGACGTTTGATTTTGCAACATGATGTCTCACTCAAGGTACGTGACGTTTCGATGGTGTCTAAATACGGTGTTCAGCAACGCTGTCTCGGGGCCGCGTGCAACCCATGGATTTCTGAATACAAGTGAGCGAAGCGAAGCCGAAGAGCGCAAACTAGGCCAAACAGATGGAGTGCATTTTAACTTGGTGATATTTCATAAAAATAAGACTACCTATATAACGCCGTAATCGCTATATGAGAAAAGCCTTCAGCGGGTTCGTAGAATATACATATATCCATCCACAATGCCCATCATGGTCTGGCGCTACTGTTATCCCTTACCGTCGTCCTTCGATCAACGGGGGGGGAGAGTGAGGGTGACACCCGGTTGGTAACTTCATAATTCTTTACAGTCATAGGCAATTAAACACTCAAGGATGATTTTAAGCCTTCTTGGTTCGCTGGCCATAAGCTTTGGTGACGTAATCGCCATCCTTGACGATGAGGTCCTCGGGGCGGTAGTCGTGCTTGCCCGAGAGGTAGCTCTGGAGGATGGCCTTGGTGCCGTCGGCGTAGCGCCTCTGGGCGTCGAGCGAGGTGCCCGACATGTGGGGCACCATGGCGTTGCCCCCGCCGAAGGGGTTCTTGGCGTAGCGGAGCACGTGGTCCTTGGGAGCGGGCTGGGGGAACCAGACGTCGCCGCCGTAGCCGCGGAGGTGGCCGGACTTGAGGGCGTCGGCCACGTCCTCCTTGACGACGATGGCGCCGCGGGCCGTGTTGACGAGCCAGGAGCCGGGCTTCATCTTGGCGATGAGGTCCTTGTTGAACAGGCCGCGCGTCTTCTCGTGCAGCGGGCAGTTGATGGTGACGACGTCGCACTGGCCCAGCATCTCCTCGAGGGTCTCGACGCGGCGGCAGCCAATCTCCTTCTCCACCTCGGCGCTCAGGGGCTGGTAGTCAAAGTAGAGCAGCTCCTTGCAGTCGAAGGGCTTGAGGCGGCGCAGCACGCGCTCACCGATGCGGCCGACGGCGACGGTACCGACGACCTTGCCCTCAAGGTCGAACTCGTTCTTGGCGGCGGCGGCGACATCCCACTCGCCGGCCTGGATCTGCTCGTGTGCGGGCACGAAGTTGCGAACCAGGGTCAAGATGGTCATGACGACGTGCTCAGCAACCGACACCACGTTAGACCCAGTGACCTCGGCGACGGTGACGCCGCCGTTGGTCTTGTTGGCAGCATTGAGGTCGACGTGGTCGGAGCCGATACCGGCAGTGATGGCGAGCTTCAAGTTCTTGGCCTTGGCCAGACGCTCGGCAGTCAGGTAACCCGGGTGGAAGCTATAGGATGGTGTTAGTGGCCCAAGCAGCCATGTTTGATTTTCCAGTACTTACGGAGTGGTGATGATGATCTCTGCGTCGACGAGCTCCTTGTCAAAGGTGGAGTTCTCGCCCTCCTTGTCCGAAGTGGTGACAAGAGTGTGGCCCTGGTCCTCGAGCCACTTGCGGATGCCGAGTTCGTTCTCGGTGGTGCCAAGGAGCAGAGGTTGCTGCAATTGCCGCCAATGATTAGCCTTTCTGTGGCTGTGTGTGAAAAGTCCCGGAGAGGGGAAGTTCCTCGTCATTTATCATATGCAGGAGAGCAGCCAGGCATTTCTGATTGGCTCTTGGCATGGTTGCAAGTACGCCAGAATGCTGGATCATGATGTTTGGGTACGGAAGAATAGCGTCAAGCCCCTCGCTACACGTACCTCTTCGGCGTGCTTGCCACCATCGTACAGAACGAGCAAAACCTTGACCTTTTCACGTTGACTCGTTAGCGAGCGAATCGAAGCGGGAGCTCCAAACGGGCTGCGGGGGGAGAGGGGGAGCGCGTCGAGCCCTTGGGCGCCAGAGCCAGCCGTGATGTCACACCGGCCCTGCACGTCGTCGAGGTGCGGGATGTGAAAGTAGAGGAAGATGTCGATAGTGCCCGTGCAGGTGCAGAAACGGGACGAAAGCTACGCTGAAGAGAACGGGCGAGTAATACCATGGTGACAGATTATGTCTTGAAGTAAGTAGTAAGTCCTTTGGCTCTTGGTGTGAAAGGAGGCAGTAGCAGTGTGGTGGTAATCAGGAGGCACGAGGGCTTAGTTATATGAACTTGGTAACCGGGTCGGACGGATAGAGCAATGGGGGCGTTGATGGTCGCAGTGGAGACGATTACCGTGCGATGATGTCGTTGATGTGTCGAGGGAGGTGAGGAAGGGTGAGGGAGCGAGGATCCAGGATTAGATCAGGGCAGGCTGCGTCGTGGTATTTATGCCCACAAGGTGACAAGGTGGGTGGTACTGACTCTATTCAGCTCCAGAATGATGTGTTGATAGTCGCAAATAGTATCGTGCATGTTCCGTGGGCCATTCGGAGATGTGTCGGTATTAACGTGCTGTCGCTCCAGATACGGCATAGCCTGTCGTGTACCTAATGCATGCATGTACAGGTATGGGGCTGGCTGTGACGCCAACATGTGTCTAGATTGCGGGGAAGAAAGAGCTAAAACTCTCCGAGCTTCGTCCAGGACCTCCCTCACTTCCTATGCAATATTTGACCCGGCAGTTCAACCGGTTGCGTGTTTTTACTGTTTGCGGCTAAACATGCAATGCTCCTCCACCCGGCCTTTGGGCCACGGGACTGTGCTGGCCGAAGGAACTGAATAGCTACCGCTTTAATTGGAGAAGATATCAGGCCGTCGGCGGCAAGTCTGGGGATATCTCGGCATTCTGTTCACCAACGTGTCTTGCTGCGAGTATCCGGTATTGAAGCTGGCTGTATGCCAGCTTGAAACGGGGCTGGCGATAGAACCATTGTATTCTAGACACACATACACACGTGCCGCTCTATTGGCATAAGAGGGGGGGGTGTAAACGACGACAAATTGTTTCAAACTTTTTTTTTTTTTCTTTCTTTCTTTCTTCTTCTGTTCTACTCTGCGTTTCTCGCTGCTCCCGGCCCCAATCCACAAGCTTCTCTCACAGACTGAAGAAGACGGCCGCCACGACGGCGATGCCCGTCAGCATCCCGCTGGCCTGGTGCGACCAGGCCTCGCCCTTGACGGGGAGGCCGGTCTGCTTCCCGGGGTTGGTGGCGCTGCCCGTGCCCTTGGGGGTGCCGGACGCGGTGGAGTTGCCCCTGCCGCCGGTGGTGGCGTCGGCCGCGGGGCCCGGGTTGGACACGGTGAAGAAGTTGCCGGCGACCACCTTGTCCTGCAGCTTGGCCTGCGTCAGCACCGTCTCGGCCTGGAACCCCTGCCGGTTCGCCGCCGCGTCCGTCAGCACCTGGAGCTCCGCCGCCGTCGCCGACGACGTGTCCACCAGGATCTGCGTGTAGCGGTGCTGCAGCGGCGTGCGCGCCGGCGGCGACGGCCCAATGTACGGCGCCGCGGCCTTGACCGTGCCCGGGACCTGGAGCGTCGAGCCGGCGCCCGTCGAGTTCGAGGCGGCGGTCAGGCCCGTCTGCATCCAGTGGAGGAGCGTGTTGGTCTGGCCGGCAGTGGTAGTCGGGATGTCGAGGTCGATCATCATGACGGCGAAGGAGTTGCCCGTCAGCTTCCTGCTCGTGGAGAGGGTGGGCGCATTGGCGGATGCTGTGGCAACGGGGCGCGTCGCTTGTTAGCTCTCCTCTTTTTTCTTGGGCTTGTGTTTCGAACGCTGCTCCTCCTGCTTCTCTAGGATGGTGGTTGCTTACCGGCCTTGGTGATCTCCTTGCCGCCTGTACCGTCGGTGGAGCCGAATTTCACGGTCAAGGAGTTTTGGCTGGCGGGCGTGAATCCGCTGGGCGTGGCCGCCAATGACAGGGTGGCCGCTGCCAGAACAGTGACAAATTGGTACAACATGGTAGTGTCGGATAATTCTAGGATGTAGACACACGTATATAATCACAGGGAGGGAAGGAGAAAGAAAGAGAGAGAAAGAAAAAACACACGAAATAACAGGGTATATGAAGAAGTGAAGGAAGATACCGATGAGGATGCAGATGACCAGCAACGCAGTGGATAGGGTATTAATCACGGATCGAGACTGTTTTAATTGACAGTGAGTCCCTGGCGAGGAGTTCCATACGAGCGCATGGGATGTGCTGTCGACTATATATCCCACAAGAATGCTTCAGAGTTGTGCAATAAGCGTTCAGAAACGTGGTATCGGGAGGGTCCAACAAGCAAAAATGCCCAAAGTCTGTAACTTGTTGTCCAACATTCAGACGGATATTACCCCTGAATTGAAACAGGGTTTGCTACATGCCAAGGGGCCCAGTGGCCAAGGGATCTACTGATCTTAGCCGAACTAAACCAGATTAGCCACCAAGATTAAGCAATTCTCTCAACGTCCGTGCCACCGTGCAGAGGGCATCATAAAGTGAACCCAAGCCCAGGTTTCAATATGACTGCCCGGCTTGGGAAACAAAACGGCACCGCCACTCTGAAACGCAGTTTCGAACCGTGGAGGATGAGTGAACCCATTGTCGAGTGCGACTTAATGAGTCAACTCTATTCATACACTGGTCGTCTTTTTTTTTTGTTTTTTTGGCCATCCAAGATTCTGTGAAACATCATGGATCCGTAGCCATCAAGATGTACGGATAGGTGGCTTTTATAGCGAACAAGTAGTTAGGTTAAGTAGTAGCGATATAGATCGATATCGGGGTTTCGGGGCTTCGGGGCGGGAATGCTCCGTGTCGTCAGCTGTACACGTAGGGGGGGCCTGTCGCATTATTTAATCAAGACGACCCCCAAAGAGATATCTTGTTTACGTAAGTAGGGGACAGGGGCAGCAGGAAGCCCGTACTCCGCAAGCCCCAACTGCATCACGAATGCCGCAGTGTCAATGCCCACGCCCGGCCGCTTGATAAGATGCTGCTTAGCTAATACCCGCGCGCGATCCCCTTCGCATTTTGGTCATGCCATGAACTCTTAGAAATCATTCTTCCGCATTCTTTGCTGCCCTTGGTGGAAATGATATTAACTCGTAAACGGGTGACAAATCCTTGCACTCTGCGAAGGCTTGGGCTTCGGTTTCCCAATAACCCCATGCTCTGTTTTCGCTATAAAGCCTCATCTGTCGCCGCCGTATACCAGTCAGTGACCTAAGACATCCCGCCAGTCGTTACCCAACAACCCCAAACACCTACCTTCCCCAATTCTCAACTCGGTTCGCTGTACTCGAACTATTCCTTTAATTCTGAATTAAAAAGAACCAAAGCAAAAAAAACAACAACAAAAAACAACGTGACCGCACCGAGAAAGATGGCAAAGACCGTCGTCGTCCTCGGCGCTGGCTTGGGAGGTATCCCGGTAGCCCAGTGGCTATTGGCCAAGACGACACAAAGCATCCCGGACCTGCGCGTAGTCCTCGTCTCGCCCAATGACGAGTTCTACTGGAACCTCGCATCTGTTCGCGCAGTAATACCCGGCGCCATGGGCGAGGACAAGGTCTTCTTCAAGATAGCAGATGCCTTTTCCAAGTATAGCCACGACAAGTTCGAATTCGTCCCCGGGAAAGCCGAGGCGTTGCATCCTGATGCTAATTCAGTAACCGTGGCCTTGAACGACGGCACCAAGCGCGACATTGCCTACCACACTGTCATCGTCGCCACCGGTTCCGACGCGACGGATGGTATGCCATGGAAGAACGTGGGCACCAGTCAGCAGACCCGAGCTGCCATCTCTCAGCTGCGTGACAAGATCAACAAGGCCTCGTCGATTGTCGTGGGCGGGGCTGGCACCACGGGCGTCGAGTTCGCCGGAGAGCTGGGCTACAACTACGCAAAGTCCGGGGCTAAATCCATCACCATCATTTCCGCCGACTCGTTGCCTCTGGAGAGCCGCCTAATGAAACCCACCCGCGAGACGGCCAAAAAGGAACTCGAGAAGCTCCGAGTGAAGATTATTTCCAATGCGCGCATTTCCGGCGTTACCGAGTCTGGGGGGAGCACAGTCGTCGAGCTCACCAAGGCGGATTCCACCAAAGTCGAGCTGAAGACAGACTTGTTCGTGCCGGCTTATGGCATCAAATTCAACACCGAGTTCGCGCCGCCTGAGATGCGGGACGATAATGGGCGCTTGCATCAGGACACCTTCTTGCGAGCTCCCAAGTACCAGAACGTCTTCATTGTTGGAGACGCAGGAAATCTTCAGGTCTCCCAGGCAGCCGTGCTTGGCTCTCAGCTTGAGTACTTGGTGAAGCAATTCGAAGGATACTTCAAGGGTGGCAAAGTGGACGAGTACAAGCCGGATAACAAGATCCTCCTGGCAGTCTCAGTTGGCCCGTCCCGAGCTACCGGTCAGCTAGGGACATGGAAACCCTTCAGCTTGATGCTATGGTGGTTTAAAGCTCGATATCTGGGAACTGATGGTGCAAACGATTATCTCCAAGGGGTGAAGATTCTGAAGACCAAATAGGCTTTTTGTTGTTGCCAAGGCATATTGCATGCTGCACGGATCCGGGTTTTGTTTCACATAGGTTAGTCTCTCGAGTGGCGCTCTGCTGTCCTGTCAAGTCTTTTAGGTGGGTAGCGATGATCCATCGGGGTTGTTATAACAGTCATAATGAGGGTTGGGATATCGTCCTAATGAGACTATGTTGGTTTCGCATTACAGGCTGGAAGTGATGTAGCTGCCGATGACGTCGTGTTCATCAAGAAATGGACTTCACCCTCGATCTGAGCCGAGTGTGGTGGCCAACAAGGATCTAGAGGAGGCATCATGATGCATGCATACGTTAGTACATTAGAGCTTTCTTGCTCATTCGGGGCTCGTCTCCCTCGAGCCTGGTTCATCCGTACCTCCCCCATCAGTGCCTTTCTCTTCTCGTTTCTTCGCCCGGCGTTTGAGCTTCTTTGCCCTGTTGAGCCTCTTCTTCTTGTCCTTCAGATGCTCTTCCTTGTCGGCGAGCCTCTTCTTCGCAGCCTCTTCCCTTTCTCTCTTGGCCTTATCCCGCGTGCGCATGATGGTTCTCCGCTTCTTACCGGGCCGCGTCCTCTTGCCTTCGCCCGTGGCCTTCTCATCGGCGCCACCGGTGTCGAGCAGGGCCTTGGTGTTTTTGTCTGCTGTGACGGTGATCTTGGTGACCCTCCAAGGCTTTTCAAGTCCCCATTTTCGTTGCTTGGCATTGGCCAACAGATACTCCGAGCTGACCGCTGCAAATCTGAATTGTGCCAAGGCCTCTCGATCTGGCTTGTCGGCAACGTAGTATGACTGTGGCCTCTGGGGCACGACGAAGCCGACTTTGCCACCAGCCTGGGTCTCGTCACCTTGCTGAAGTACGACGGTATGCGAAGGTCCTTCATCACGGAACAGACGAAATGTGAATGCAACCTCGTCCGGGGTCTGGTCTAACGCAGGTGGCCCACCGGTCCCAGCAGGAGGGCCATTGGCTCCTTCATCTGAAGCAGCTGCCGTCCCCATGGGCTGGGCCGGGGTGTCGGTGGTGCCCGGGGCAGGTAATGAAGGTGGTGATGAGACGTCTAGATCTAGCAGGCCAGCTAACTGCGCTCTCAATCTCTCACGCAACTCGGCCTCCACCTGCCCGTCCTGGCTCATCAGCTCATCCTCATCAGACGAAGCTGAGCTATACAAGTCTTCTCTTCGGACTCTGCAGGAACCAATCAGTTCTGGCGGTGCTCTGGGGGGGGTGATTGGTGCAGTGGAACTAACCGCTTGGCTT
Source organism: Apiospora pterosperma (assembly GCA_019976485.1). NCBI lineage: Eukaryota > Fungi > Ascomycota > Sordariomycetes > Amphisphaeriales > Apiosporaceae > Apiospora > Apiospora pterosperma. The sequence continues at coordinate 2,776,279 of JAFBMP010000011.1, forward strand.
CCGGAATCTCAAACATGATGTGTGCTGATGCCGAGGTTGGAAAACTCTTCTTCTTCTTCTTCTTCTGTTGCAATTGATGAAACCTAGTAGCGTGGATCGCGTGTGTGCAAATGCAAGTAAGTGCAGGGTAGATGGATGGGATAATTTGACTTGATTTGATTTGATCTCCTCGTAATAAAACAGATTTAAATGCAAATGCAAATCGATGAGAATTTGTTGGCAATTGGAGACAAGGATAAATAAAGGCTACTGTACGAATGTCTAGTCAGCTACGCATACATACAGTTTAGCGTTAGTGCACCAGATGGGGCTCTAAAACGAAGTTACCCATAAGACTTGCTACTACGTCGTGGTTGATGGGATTGAAGTAGGATCGGGGGAGGAGAGGAAGAGACAAAGAAAACTAGAAGGAAAGACGAGTTGCAGCGACAGATAGGCTGCGAAACGGGCGATAGCGAAGTCGTGGTCTAAAATGGATGGACGATACCACGCCGAAGAAGAGAGGCCCAGCCACATGGCCCAGCAAGCTATGGAGCACGGAGCAAGTTACCAGGCTGGCGGATCCCAAGAACAAGAACGGAACGCCGTAATTAGTGTCCATGTCCCCGTCGTCTGTGTGATCGACACCAGGCCGCCGGCATCTACACATCCATCGTACGAGCACGCCTCTCACCTATTTGCAATTAGAAGCAGGTACTACGTATTACTCCCAAGTTCTGTTGCAAGGGACTGGCCTGCTTGATTGTGCCAGGAGTTGTGATCAATCATAAGTTTCAGTCAGTGCTACCCCCCCTGGATCGGGGTTTGTTGAGGCGCCCCGTCTGCTGGTGGACACCTGGAAGCGCTCTGCATGTACTGTATCGAGGAATTTCTGTAGAACATCACTCGACAGGGTAAAATACATGCGGGTTTTCCAATGATTTGCACAAGGGATTCTTGGGCTGCCAATAAAACTCTCCCTTTTACATTAACACATTGGTCGGGGCTCGATCGTAGGTGCATTTGGTAATTAGGTTAAGTAGGCGGTAGGGTATTGGGTGTTCTTTTCTTCTTCTTCTATAATTGCTATCATCCGCCTGCTGCAGTCAGCCGGATTAGCTCACCTGTTTTCCTGTCCACCTCCATCACCTATTGCCCTCACTGTTGCCATCTTCTTTCCTTTGGCACAAGCCCATCTCCATTGCCAGCTAGCATTCCTGAGCTGTTAATGCTTCCGGTCGCTGCCATCTTTGCTGCCATCGAACCCCTTCCTGGTCTTGCATGAAAAATCCTGCGACCGGCTTCCACCACGTCCGGCAACGCCACCGACTCATCTTGACCAAGATGGCTTTTCTTTTCTCCTACAACCATCTGTCCGTGGGGGAGAGAACAAGACATATCGCTCTCCAAGCCAGCAGTCCTCCGAATGAACGATGAACTTGATACAGCATGAACACGACTCATGTTCCTTCATGTCCTCAGTCACTCCTCCATGTCCATTCGAACCGAGAGATTATTTCACCAAAGGGGACGCATGCCCATCCATCAAGCACAGGCTTCAACACGGTTGGGGTCTTTCGTCTTTTGATTGCTTTTCTCTCTCTAACGGCAACGGGGGGGATATCGAACAAATGATGATGATGATGGTGATGATGATGTGTGCAGTCCAGAGAGCCTGACGCCGGTGTTCGCTTCTCCTCTCCACGAACTGCGCCGGTTCTTCCCCCCTATCTCTCTCTTCCCCCCCTCTCTCTTTCTTTCTCCCTTTCTCTCTAGCGAGAGAGAAAAAAACCATGGGAGCCAAACGCGGAAACAAAACCATAGACGTTTACAATGTCGGGGTTGGTAGGGACCAGCGGAGAAAAAACAACAACAACAAAACAACGCCAGCTAGCGAGCTGGCAGAAAGAGGGGCTCGACAAATCCACCGACAACGACCAAGAGTCCTCCAACAAAACGTATTACTCCTAGAAGTACTTCCTCTCTCTCCCCCTTCTTGCGTATGAGGATAGCCGAGCCAATATCCGGCCTACCATGATTGCGCCCCTTTCGAAGAGACGCCCCGTCCTCTAATCTCCACCGCCCCGGCTTGTTTTCCGGTTCGTTATTCGATCATTAATTACGTATGTATAGGTATTGGGGTATGTTACAGATGCGGGGGTATTATAATGTATGTGGGTGGTAGTGCTTCGGTCTCGACCCCGGAACGAGTCCACGTCAGGTTGATCGAGCAGAATGATATAACTCTCAACAGCTCGTGAAGGAGTGGGTGTGTGGACGCGTGGCCGGCAGCACGCAGCTGGGCGACTGATTACGACGGGCTCCAGTTGTAGTTGCCATAACCGGTTGTCGCCGGGTGGTGATCCGTCTTGAGAGGTGGCATGGCGTGACCAGACTTATATTGGTCTTGGTAGCCATAAGGACGACTCTCTTGGCTGTGGTATGTCTGGACTGTGGCGTTGGGCTCGCCGGCTGTTGTGGTCCAGGTGTTGGGAGGTGGGTAGTAGTCGCGCGTCGGCTGGTGGTGGTGGCCGGCTGAGTTGCCATCACCCGTGTTGTAGGTGCTGGGCGAGCTCATCTGGCTGGGGTTGTTGTTGCTAACCGGTACGTATGAAGGCCCATAGCGGTATTCGGACGACTCATTGTTCGAAAGGGAGCCGGCGCTGTGAACCGAGGTATGGCTAGCGTGGCGAGGGCTCTTGGACGGCCGCCCGCTCTCCACATATCGCGGCACGTTCAGGTTATGGTCATGAGGCGCACCCATGGAGGAAGTCGAGACCGAGAGCTGAGGCGGCGCAGAGCTTCCAGGGACGTATGCATATTGTGTGCGTATGGAGGGTTGTTGTTCGCTGGCGACCATCGAGAGTTGGACCGGGGGCATCGTGGACTGCAATGGCATCTCTTGCGCTTCTGTGCTGTAACCCTGGGCTCCAGAAAGTGGCATTTTCTGATAAGAATCGGATGGAATGCTGGTAGGTGGGTAGCTCGCGGCTGCGGACGACGGCATCGACATGTGATGTCCGGACGGGCTCCAATTCGGGTAAGAACTGCAAATCACTGTTAGCATTGCGTGGATCAAGGATCTAGAGGCCGAGAATCTCCCGGGTTGCTCTGCTTCGCAAAGTAAACTTACTTGGATCTCATGGTCATCGGGCTGCCTGGTAGCTTCGATGCATTGAAAGTGAAGGCGGTTCGAGGCAGCTCGAGGTTTAATCCTCTTAGCTTTGAGTCTTGCGGTTTCACGGCCAGAGGTCCAGCAACGACGCCCAAGCCCGTTTCAACAAGCGCCTGTCCTCTGGAGCCAGCGCTCGATCCCAGAAGCGGGATCTCCTTCCTGGCTTGGAAATTCCGAGGACTGCGGCCACGGACAACAATGGGGGCAGTGGTAGACTCGGTGAGAACTGCTTTCGTTCCATCCGACAGTGTGCCGACGACCTTCAGATGCAGCACAAAATGTTGTTGGAGCTCCTTCCTCCGTCCGTTGTTGGCAGTGGCGCTACAGCACCATCATCAGTACCATAGCAGGGGCTTAAATGTGATGGGTTCACTTACATTCTGAACTGTAGTCTCCTCCAGCCGATCGGGTAAACCGCATACTCGCCATCCGCCTCCGGTCCATCCTCTTGGAATGGGATGAGCGGCAAGGCGGCCGGTTCTTGATCGGCGGTCTGGGGCATCTCGGGTGAGTTCGGCGGCGGCGTCTTCCAGGGGATGACGATCAGGCGCACTGGGTGGCCATCCACCGACTCAATTGCTGAAATGGTTACTTCAGTGCTGCTCACCGGGACCGATTCGCCGGTCTCTTGGCGAATGACCGACAGCTGACCCCTAGGGGTTATCAGAGAGCCACTGATTTGGAACAAGTTCCTCCGGTAGCAAGTCAACTCGGGCTGTAGTAGAGAGCCGTCGCTGCTATTCGAAGGCATCTCCGAAAGGAAGAACATGCCATGGAGCTGTGCGGATAGCTCCAGCTGCTGCATTCGACCATGCTGGTCGACGATGGTGTGCTTGTCCTGCGCCCTTCGGAAGGATAGCAGCTTGTGGTCATGGTTGACAGTAAGCTTTGTGCCATCATCCCGGAGATCCTGAACAATTTCCTGGTAGGGGGGCTGCTCGGTCTGCGAGTATGAGCGCTTCAAGTTGGGATAGCTGTGGTGTTGCTGCAGAGGCGCATGTGGATGTCTGTCAAAGGCGTCGGTCTCGTCCTGGGAGTACCTTTGATAGGGATAAGGATGGTCGATAGGATGGCTACTCCTAGGGCGGCCTGGATGTTGTTGCGAGGAAGCTACCGACGGATGGTGGTGATGGAGTGACGACTCCATGGTGCTGGGAAAGCGAGTTGATAATGGCACAGCTGGACCGCTGTAGCTGGACCAAAGACTACCGTGAGGTGCCTCCGGCTTCAACTCTGCCATAGTCGCCGTTAGTGTCGTTGTGGTGGACATGGGAGCATATCGCGATGTTCCGATCCGGGAGGAAGAGGTCTTGTTTGTCTAGCCAAGCAGTCGGCTAAGGCGTTGATAATCTATATTGGTAGATTCGGTACCATCAACTTTTTGGTTCTGGATGATGCAATGGGAGAGAAGAGAGAGTCCAATGCAATGCTTCCTTCTTGGTCCTACCGCGTAACGTCAGGATATGGCGAGGGTTGTATATGAAGTCTGGATAGAGTGAACTTCAGGAATGCGAGGTTGCAGGGCAGAGTGTACTTGTATGGGATGGACGGCTCCGGTAGATGGTGCTAGTGGGAGGGGGGTGGCTTCGTGCAAGTTGCGGCACTAAACACTATTCTTCGGGCAGTTTAACGGTCGACAGGCCAGGGTATGGATGAGGACCTAATCAGGTCTAGGTAGAGGGGAGGAGATGACCTGGGTCTAGCACGGATAGACGTCGAGTACATAGCACTAGCAGCATGTGTGTGTGTGTATATGCGGTACAGTACAGTGCATCCAGCCCCGTGTGTGGGCAAATCTTAAGAGGGCAGCGATGGATGGATGATCTGGGCCAGGGGACCACATCCAAGACCCTCTCTGGACTAGGATCTGATATTCCTGGATACAACGACACTGAAAAACCGTTGCACTCAGGCGCGGTCAAACGCCAAGGGAAGTGTCAAGGAGAGGCTCTAGGCTTATGACGGTGTTTCGAAAGAAAAAATACACTTACGCTGATTTGAGTCCATCACTCCATGAAACGTACTGGAATGGAAGATGTCAGTCAATAATGTGCTCTGTGAGAGAGCATAGTCTCTCTGCCTCCCTCCCTCTTTCCGACAAGAAGGTACCAAAGGTTGAGGGACAAGAACGAGTCCATGGCACGAACGAAGTACAGTATATTACCATTATGCTTTAGGTACACACGAGCCAGTTTCTGATAATAGAGGCCCCCCCTTCTCGCGCCTATGCCGACTTTTCAGAGGGTCAAGTAAAAGTACTGTACTTCCGCAAGGAACTGCTGCGGTGGGTGTGCGGCGGACCAGAACCGAACGGCAAAACCCTCTCTCTCTCTCTCTCTCTCGCTCTCTTTCAGCACATGTAGGTGGACCGAGTAGGCAGGTATGGGTGACATGGGTCGAGATGGGGGCATACGGGGAGAATCGACTGATGGGCCTTGGAGCCATTCACAGGCAAGCCTTGTCTCTCGCAGCGAGCAGCAGGCCACCCTTTCCCTTCCTCCGACCCCCTCTACGGCTCCCCTTCCCAAATGCTTGCCCTGGCCCCCAACAAGGCACTGTGATTAGTTAGTAAAAACTTCCGACGGCCTCGAGAGGATCCAGTGGGCCCGCTATTTTCTAGAAGACCGTTGGTTGGGCATGTACGCTGATGAAGAACCAGAAGGGGATGGTGTGCTGACAAGGGGGCCCCCTTGGACTGCAAGAATCGGTTCATCAGTTCAAGAGATTACCCTTGACATGAGCCAGGGTTGCATAGGTACATACAGTACAAGCTGTGCCTATTATGGGTGGGCGGGGACCCAGTGAAGCTCGCTTGGAGAAAAGCGCAGGGGGTTCTCCGTGGTGTACTTAGGAACCCCTGTATGTTAATTGTGAATAGTGCCGATGGCAAATTCTCTTTTTCCTGTTCGCATGCAGAAGGTAATAACAAATCCTATCCAAACATCTATTATTACTACGGATAGGAATATCTGTCGGTCGTATGAACCGCTTTGGGCACTGGGAGGAGGCGAAGGAGGTCGATGGTAATCTAAAGGATCGCGCTTCACCGACTCGGAAGGTCCAAGGACCTCCTGACTGAGCGCTTTCAAATCGAGCCGATGCCGATATTAGAGAAGGTTGATTGATATTGTTCGCTGCTTGATAATACGGCGCTACTGTTGATAGGCAAGTATACACTGGCCAATAGGCATATGCGGGTGGCGATGTGATGCACGGCTGACATGACTTGTCGGTGGTCACACAATCATTATTCAAGGCGTTCTTGGTTTGGGGAAGGGTCGCGATGAAACCCGTTATCCAAAGGTTAAGAGGAAAATGCTACTTACTGACTATCCCGCCATCTCTATACTCTCTTGTCCCACGCTGGATGCTATCGTCAGTTTCCCGATGCCACAGGACCCCTGGGCTAAACCACGGCCAAACCACTCACTATATTATAGTTTTTCATCGGTATAGTCAGGGCGAACTAGAGACTCACGTCCCCAACTCGACAAGTTGTTGTGCCTGGCACCAGTAAGGGGGCCCACTACTAGTCAAGTAGACAAGCCGCGCGCCAATCGCAACAGTCCCCATAGGTTACGTACATGTACTAATAACTTGGTTATCGTGACGGTTGGGATCAGGGTACGTCCTATAGTGACGATGCAAACAAGGTGAGATACCCACGAAAGCCTTCAACCACGATCTCAGCGGTGGGTTTCCCGGAGAGTTGCAGTAGCCGCAACGGTGAGCCAAGCAAAGCAGGAACCCCTTGAATGATTTGGCCATTACGATATGGCGCGTCGGGGGAGTGAGTCCCGTAACCTAGATATGTGTTACTACCACGTACTCGTAGTATACGACGACTTGCCGGGCTAGCATGGGCCCTGTCCGGACAGTACATATGATTTGTACCTCATGGAGAAAGCGACATGCCATCGTCTGTGCGAAAAGAGAAAAGGCAGCCGACCGAAGACCGTTTTCTATCAGCTAGTCAAGACAGCTTTAGCCGCATCCTCAGGCGTCTAGGATGCCAAGACGTGGTTCAAGATGAGGCGATAGGGATTCTGCGAGACTCGAGTCTTCCTGCGCTCAACAGCCTCGCTCGCCAAATGCTACAGACAACCATACGCAAGGACCTTACAAGGCTAGGAGCTGCGATGGTCAGCTCAAGGTTTCCAGCTTCCAATCCCCCCCCCATCGACTTTCATCTCCTGGAGTGGGACTCGCCTCACTGCATTATGACCGCGCTCGTTTGCGAGTCAAAAGGGGTCTATAGAGCTTGTTGTTAAGGAGGCGACTCAAGCTCAACACAGCAACGCTCATGGATACCAGTCAAGTATGCATCACGGTCGACACTGTTACGCTGCACTCCACATTAGGCCTGTTGCGGCGGGCCCTGTCAGGGGAATCGCCGGACATTTTCTTCTTTCTTGAGAGATCTCCCAGGTGCACCGTTACATTCTACTGGCTTGGTGGGCTCCAACGGCAGTCGAGAAGGCCCCTGATCCTTCCAATCTGTCGAGAAGTAGGCAGTGTCTTATTCTTTTCTTGACTTCATCGAACTGAGCTAGACCGGAATCGGTCAGTGACTGATGTCAGTTTCCAGAAGTCTCAACCCACTTTGGAATCGAATACGACATCATTGTTCCAGAACAAGCGCGCTGTGATATGGTCGAAACGCGAGTAACAGTTTAGTGGGGTGACCTCGAAGCATCGAAAGACTAGTCGTAATGCTATTTCTCCTGGAAATGTCACCTATCCGTTGAAAAGCCCTGTTATTATGCATGTGTGTCTGTCTTTCTTGCCTTTGCCATACAACACTGTGAATAGTCGTTCAACGCGCGCGGGGGCAACCAAAAAGAAAAGAAAAAGAAAGCAGGCCATTCTTTTGAGTTCGCTTAGCGGCCGCAGCTCCCCCCTCCTCCCCCCAATCCCTGGAATTGAAATACTTACGTAGCTATATCCAGCCAGAACTTCATGCATGTGATTGAGCGCTGGCCGAGATTACTTGAAAACTTCCATGGCTATAGCAGACCCGGCTTAATGGGTATAACTGTAGGTTAATATAGCACCTACCAGGCCACACAGACCCCGTCACTGCCTGCAAAAGTGGTCCCGTCGACAATGGCAAAATTGTACTGTGCTGTGACTGTGTGCGTGTGTGCGGGTGTGACCTGGATATCTGGTATGGCGCTGCTTACTGCATGCGGGCACAGGATGCGTGACCACTGATTGAAGACTTGAACACCTCTCGGTATCCCGGACTTTAACTCAGTGAGACAGACCAGCCCAGCAGTACGTATTAGCGGCTTCTCTCTTTCTTTGACCTTGCTCGTACAATTAGCGCAACATTTTCTTCCTTTTAATTAACTTGTTGTAGTAGAGGCGACGCCTGCTCAGAGGCCTGTCTATGATAGTCTTATCAAGTGCTGCCGGCGATAATGCGACATATATCTCTCTAGTGTCAGCGCAAAAATGCCAGGGCTCGGGGATGTCGGAAACGTACAATGGACAACTAGGACCGGCCATCCTTCGCTTGCGAAACGAGGGGACATGAACTGTTTAGTTCTGTTTTCAGGGCTGGTTAATCTAGGAATTGTCGCTTCCAGCATGTTTTCTGCAGGTCTATGTCAATCATTCTCGTCTGGCTGCACGTCTTGTGCCTGTGTATTTTTGCATGGCAGTAGGGTCTTGTCTTGGCTTGCGTTGGCTTGCTTTGCTTGCCCGCTCGTTCCTCCTTGCCGAGCTAAACCTGGGTACTGACTGACCTGGGCCGATTGGGATGGGCAACGCAAATCCAAGGCCTAGTTTGCTATGTTCGTTTTCTTTTTTTCTCTTTCTTTTCTCTTTCTTTTTTCCTTTTTTTTCTTTTCCGGAGCTTGCTTGCTTTGCTCATCATAGCCGCTATAGACTAGGCCGCATTTAGAGAATATGTCCGACCGGCAGACTCCATTTGGCGGAAGATCCCCAGTCCCGCTCTGTGTAAGTATAGGTATTAGTACATAAGTACTTTCTTTAGGCTCGCAGCACTCAGCTTGATCAAGCAATCGTTACTCTTGCCGACGTCCAGCCAGTCTCCATAATAACAGGAAACCACAGGTATCCGACACCAGCTGCCGTTCCAAGTTCTCAGTAGCGCGAAAGCTGTTCAGGGTCCTTGCAGCAAGTGCATCCAGAATCCTTCAGCTAAGGCTTTGGTCCTCTCTTCTCGGCCGACACTAATAAAACAGTTGTTGACAAGCCGGGCTTCCTTTGCAGCGGGGACTGGACTAGTTCTCTATATGACCTGGTAGTATAAACCACTGGAAATGGAACCTGCTCTTTAGTATCGAATATTTACCTTGTTTTCTCGGGACATTTCCCGGATTTACATACTCCGCCAGCACTGATACAGTCGCACTTGCAAGAATCCTGGAATGTATAACAAAAGTAATCTTGGCTTGAAACCTAGAATCTAGGCTCACAGCTACACCCAAGCCGCGCAGGCAAGGTAAACCTGAGTTACGATAAGGGTATGTATGGATTACTTGACCAATTGGCCGAGTCAGTGAGTAGTAGCAGCAACAGCTTTCAGAAGGTGCTGTGGTGAAAATAAAATTGCACGTGGGCAATATCGACTCATCTCAAGTCGTACACAAACGAGCTGTCAGCTAATGCCGTCTCCAGAAACTCGAAATAAAGATTGGATGACGCAGCCTGATCAGGCGGACCGGTATCGTTTCCGTAAGGTAGATTCCGATGATCGCTTCTGAGTGGAGGATGGGAAAGGCCAGAGTCGCAATAGAAACGAACCTGGATTGCCCTGATCAACATGAAAAATACGACATAGGAACCATTTAGAATAATCAAAGGGCATATGGACAGATGTTGACAGGTCTGTCTAACAGCTTCCCACAGTCTTCCCGTAGTGTAGTGACCTTCGGGAGAGGCTAAAGGTCGAAATCAGCTACTGTGCAGCGGCATATTCCAAGCGAGGGCCCTCATTCAGGTATAGGGGGTATAGGTGGTAGACAAGGATAGGTGCAGAAGAACAAGGGGTATGGTATGGATGCGGGGCCGGCGTGAACTTCGCTTTGCTGGCTGGTCCAAACATGGAATCCCAGCAGTTAACCTACTTAGACCATTCCTCAGCAAGGAAGTTCTGTCTGTATGTACATAGGGGCTAGGGGTAGGAAGAGAATAACGAGGGGTTAAAGTTTCAAACCATATCATACATACCTCAAGTATACTACAAATAGCCAATCAATATCTACCTACTTATATAGGCTAGGGCAAGGGAGGTACCATAACGTTGTATGTACCTAGATAGGAAACGGAATCGGATCGGATGAATGAATGAATGAATGTACATCTAGCAACAACAAGCGTCCGGGAAGATTCGAACCGAGCCGAGTCCCCGTTGTGAGACTGCATCCATCCTACCGTTACAGTACACAACTCTATACATGTATACCTAATTTCCTCAAGCCGGCCGTTTAGGAGTGAAATGTCGAACGAGTGTGAATCGCTGAAGATTCAGGTCAGGTGCTGTTGACAGTTCCCTTCCCAGTTTGCTCGTGTATCTTTGACTTGGAAGCTGGACCCAGCGGCCCAGCGGCCCATTGGACAGAGCCGACTACCGACATGCTAAAGCAGAAGGAAAGAGCGGTTCACCCACCTTTACTGCGAGCGACGAGTGGCTGCATGCGGCCATTAGCCCAACGGGGCAGTTGCTTCTGCTACCGTGCAGCAAGTAGGTTCTGAATCCGGCATTGGTTGGCTGCCGTACATTGCTTTATTGATCCAATACATCCGTGGTCGGTGCAGGCGGCAGGGCAAGGAGAATGGAAAAGTACCTCTCCTCACCAGCACTCGCAGAGCACACCTGCTTACCCGAGTTGGTTCGCTAGAAAGAAAAGAGAAAAGAAAAAGAAAAGAAGAAAAAAAGCTCGTCCGTTTTAAGGCTGCTCCCGCATTTTGATAGGTTCTGCATTGTGCTGTTGTGCACTTGAGAGCACATGCGTGTAGGAATAAGCAGTTGGACATTGCGCACGTTGCAATACCATGTATCGTCACTATCGTACCACTTGATTCCCCACCCCATCACATCAACCATTGATCGATCTGAGGTCACACTCGACGTAGGGGGTGCCCTCCCCCCTCTTCTTGCCCTTACGGGCCCTAGCCTATCGGAGACCAGGCCCAAGACAGGATTAAGTCATTCTGTGGGCCGCCACAGTACATAATTGCTTGGTAAGTGTCCTGTGTCTGTGTTTAGTAACAGGCGGGAGAGCGTCATGATGTCTTTTACACAAAAGACCTCCAAATCTCCGAACACGACAAGCAGATCCGTCTCTTTTCGCAATGCTTCTATTATCGACTAACGACAGCAACCAGGTGGAAGCTGATGGTCTATGACGTATTGAAGTTGCACGTGCATTCTTTTGGCAGAAGTCTCCATGTCTGACTTGCACACGCTTCATTTTATATGCTTAGTCAGTGACTGGCGCAGATCGTTGTGGTAGTTGGAGAAGCTACACTGCCAACCCAGCCTACCAGCCGGTTCCTCCCTCTGCGTGTGATGCCGTAACATCCGCTAAATCGGTTCTACATGAGCAGCAGAACACTAAAATGTATGCCAGGAAACAAGATAATGTATCATTCCGTCAATCTCTATTTTTGTTACTGTAGTGCGTCAAGATAAATTGGTAACCTGCTCCAGAAGCCTGCTCTAAGCCATCAATGTGAGTAATGAGGTAGATGTAATTGCGCCTTCCCCAGATGTCTCCAATCTGGTTTGTATTTAGGACGGGCATGTTTTCCAGGACCCGGTCCCGCGTCCTGCGTTCTGTTCTCGGTTTCCCAATTTACCTGTACCAATCCAAGGAAATCCAACATCTAGTATCCGTAATTCGTACTTATTATTAGCCAAAGATGAAATTTGGAACAGCACACTGACCAACAGCACACTGACCTGCCTGCCTGCACTGCCTCTTTTTCTCGTTGATCTCATCTAAACCACCCGCGCGCCCATCTGGTGATACACGATAACGACAATAGGAGAGAGAATACAGTATAGGTACTTAAAGTAGGTCCACATGGTTCTCTGCACGGTTTCTGGGAAAGCCCATAGTTTCCCGTGGACAACTCCATCTGCACGGCCAATGTTTCCCACTGGCGCCCGGCGCATGATATTTTCCTCTATTAAGCCCGCAGCACTTCGTCATGCACATATCAAAGAACCAACACAAGCCACAAAATGACTCGCGCCCGAGTTCCAAGTTGGGGCATTCCGTGGTCAAGATTTGACTGTTATGCCTTGATTTAACCATTCAATAGTGCCTTTTGGCGATGTACTAATCACTACGACCGCTACCAGTGGCATCCCCGCAGTTGGCAGCAATGCCATGGTCCTGGGCGCCTCATATCCGCTGCTTGTTCATCTTTCCAGAACACACTCCCGCCCTCATCCTCCCTCATGATTATTAACGGCTGACAGCACTGTGAGGCAGGCCCCTTCCTGTCCCGGCGTCAAGCAGCGAACATGGACAAAGCAATGCAGTACCATCCCGGCTCCCCCTTACGACCACTTTTGTGCGGGCCACTGCTTACCGAGATGATAGAAAGGAGGACTTGCGAGAGGTTTGAGAGGCTATAATTCAGCTTTGCTATACGCTGCAGCTTCTGGATCTGGTCTACCGTCTACGTGTATTAGCCTGGAAGTGGAAGAGCCGACTTGTACAATGGACTTTAACCAGACCAATCTCCACCACCATCAACCCAACACTGTACTGTACATATCGCTAACCATTAGGAGCAAGGTACGGCTGCCGCCGATCTCTCTTTTTGGATAGCACCATTGAATTACCGGTACGGTACAGTCAGTACGTGTGCGTCGTGTGGTTCTGGCACATGCAAGTATGTAGGTAGGTATGTACGAGAGCAAGCAGCATGTATTATTATCACTTTACCCACCCTTTTTTTCCCTTCAACCAATTCGAAGTACATGGACGCAGATATATGGCATGAGAGGGAATATCGAGAGGTCCTGCACTGCAGGTATGTCAGCCACCCTCCTCTTTCCATACACAGCACCTCTCAATGATTGTGTAGAGCTCGTATGACAGCTACACACCAGGATATACACCCCACGTGTAGAGCCGTCGATCGTATGCACACATCCCGTTGCCAACTGTGACCTCACTACTGTACCCAACGCATCGCATGGCATCGCATGGCATGCCTTGGTAGACTGCCAGGTCCTACAGTGCGTATGCTGCTCATGGCAGGGATTATTCCGCAGAGCTGCACGTCCGAGCACAGCTGCACGCTCGAACCGCCAGAAGCGGCCGAAGGGGGGGGGACAGACCGAGAGAGAGACACACAGAGAGAGAGAGAGAGAGCGAGAGAGCACCGATGCAATGGAATGGAAATAACTTCTTGCCATAATCAGCAATTGAGGGCGTCCTATCATCAAGCCATTTTGCGGCAAAGATCCACATGACGCCAAAAGTAACGTCCTTGGCTTGCAGCTTGCCCGCCACGGTCGCTCTGTACCACTACATCCCCGGCCGGTGCAGACGTTGCAAAGTCACAGGCTCGCACACCGTGGCCGGACCGTATATCATGGCCTGCACAAGCCAGCCAATTATAGTGACTGAAGTCCAGTCGGTCGAGCCATCGTGAAGGAAAGAAGAGCCGGGATTAATTTGCCTATACTAGTTACCTATACTCACTGACTCGGGCACTGCTATACTGGCTTGAGTTCTGACTCGACGGTACATGTCTGTCTACCCGGCATGCGCGTTCCTGAGCAGGTTTGCCTCTGTTCAATGAGAACAACATGAAACCTTCTGGAACAAATCCAGCGGCACGGCAAATCGGCAGTAAGAAACAGCATAAGATTCTGCTGGGGAGTTACCTACCTACTCTCGTCACAGTTGAAACGAACGGCCAAATCTGTTACTGTCACAGTGCATTGGATCATCAAACATACTTATTTGTAGTCGAGATTTCGCCATCGATGTCACCTCAACGTATCAGCCAGATCTGCCTCGCTCTGGGCCCCCTCCCCTCGTGGTGTGGTGTGATGTACCGGGATTTCTCTTCCTACCATAGCAGGAAGAAGTAAAAACCACACAACAATGGTCCCCTTGAGAATTAACCGCTACCTGCCGCTTAAAGGTGGGCGTAACCACTTTTACCGTAGTAATGTTACTTGACAACGGGCAACTCTTAACAGAGCCCGTGGGATGCAACAGTAGCGGTGCCGCGACCCAAACACTTCTCCAGTTTGGTCGTTACCCCTCATGGAGTTTCATACCTCATTTGACCTTCTCGCATTGTACGAAAGGGCCAAAACGCAAACTGTTCAGGTTGTCACGGGCTTCTTCTGCCACGGAGCTGGTCACTACATGTAGACAGTAGATAACATCTTGGTTGCCGCATTGGGGTTATCTATGGTCTTGGGCCCAGCAGTTCGCCCAAATCGATGACCGAGTCTGTCGGGTTCCTGACGATCTCTGGAGTCTAGTCTTCGTCACCGCTGTCCCATTCGACTAGGTGCTCTTCGTCGTTGAGGGCCAGCTGCACAAAGTGCCGCACCCATGCCTCATCAACTTGATTCAACTGTCCTCCTCCTGCAGGAGGGGGCAGCTGGCCATTCTCCACATTATGGCCATTCCGAGCATTCCTATTGACCGGATGGTTCTGGCCCTGTCCCCGTTGTCTGTTATTCTGCCGGTTCATCCCCGGGACCGGCTGCCCTCTGTGACCTCGACCACCACCTCCCCCTCCTCCCTGTCGGCCTTCGTTCACCGCTTGAACGGCGCCGTCGCGACCACCTGCAGGGGCGGCCTGGCGATTTCCTGCACCACCACGACCCCGAGCCGCGGGCGCGTTACCCTCAATGCGTAGAACTAAGGGGCCCTCACGAGCAACTCGCTGCTGCCCCGCCGGCTCGGCATCTCTTGGGGCCTGCCGGGCGGCTTGTGGCGCCGGCTGCTGGCGTGCTGCTGCGGGCGCTGCTGGCGGTGCATCCTCCACATCGGCTTCGGATTCGTCATCCGACTCATCCTGGTCCTGTACGATCTCCAGATGCTGCCCATACTGACCCGGTCCGACATCCGCATTGCGCAGCGCGTCCCCGCCGCCGTAAGCAATTCCCACGTCCGCGCCATCTCCGCCCTCCAGCTCCCAGAGCCTCATGTAGCAGCCATTGACTTCTCCCGACGGTTGAATATTGAAATGGCGGTAGGGGTTGGATGGGTCCAGCCAGGCTGAACACAAATAACAGAAATGGGTCTGGCAACGGAAGCAACGCATGTGATTGCAGCCGTGTGTCTTCTGGCAAGGCGAGGCACACGTAGGACAAGGAGTGGTGTGCATCTTGAGGTAGTCCAGAGATGCCTTCTCCTCTTCCGTGATTTCCTCCTTGCGTTCCTTGGGTATGCAGTACTTGAACTCGCCATGCCACGACTGTCCACACCGAGAGCAGAAAGCGAAACCGCAGTCCTCGCATATCGCAAGCAGATCCTGACGGTAGGTAGCTTGGGGCCTGTCCTTGGCGTTCTCTTCATCCGACTCATAGTCAGACTCTGCAGCAAAAGCAAGGCCTTCCGGCTTCTTGTGTTTCTTGGATCGCGCAGCCCCTTGACACCATGATCGAGGACAGTAGACCGTGTTTTTGTCCGACTCTAGCTCAGTCTTGTGCTTGAGCGTAACGTAGCGTTTGACCATGTCCTGGTCAAGGGGGATCTGAAGCAATTCGCTCGGGCTTATGTATGTCTTGGGCTTTCGTCGCTTCCCACTCGCAGCTTCTCTTGCCTTGGCTTCCCGTTCCTCGGCACACTTGGGTTCTAAACACCGCACCGATGCGACGTCGCCCTCGGTAATAGCATTTTTGTAGAAATCCTGTAGACATTGTATACAGAACACATGTCCGCAATCCAACATCCGGTGACAGACAGTGCCCTTCTTGGGATCTGGTCGAGCAAAAATTAGCCCGCGATCCATGCCGAAGCATTCAGCAAGTAGACCTACCTAAACATATGCCGCAGTCGAAAGTTTCTTTCTCAAAAGCTCTGCGCTTGGCCATGTTGTCGTAGTCGAGAATGGCGATCTTGTGTTCTGGCGCAACCTCCAGAGTGTTGTTCTCGGCCACCAGCCCAAACACATCACCGGCTGCTTGCTGTACATCGTCTATGCAGTTGAAGACTACCTGATCATGGCCCATCTCTTCCCACAGCCGCTCAGCATTGCCCTCCAGTCTCCGAATGATGTCGGTCGATAGCCATGGTGGCGAGGTCGATATGCTGAGATTCGGTGGCTTCGCTTCTGGATAGCCTTCTGGCAGGGTCACGCGCAGTTCCAGAGAAGGTAGGTTCGACAGCTCTTGGGAGTCGATAGTGGCGCCACTGATGGCGGAGGGTGCGACAACGGCAGGTGCTGTTGCTGCTGGGTTGGTATGGGGAGCAGAGTCGGAGACGGCTGGGAACTTGACAACGACAGGCTTGCTCAGGCTGACAGGCACCTCAATGGTGAAGCTATAGGGATCCTTCTCATCGATGCGAAGCTCATCGGGATAGATGGCGGCTATGGTGGAAAGTTCAATCTCGCGGACGCCCTCGCCGTCCATGATAACGAATGCTACCGGCCCTCTAAGCGATCGGCAAACTGGTGTGATCGTGTAACGGCGCGCATCCTAGGATCTTCAGCGGCAAAGCATGCAGGAGGAATAATATAACGACTTTTGCAACGGTATGATAAAAAACCAGAGGTTGCAACTTTCGCGCCCAAACCCCGGTCTGGATTATTTCGTAGGTTTGCCACTCTTCGTCGTTGGGGAAGCGATGGCGCTAGCTGGTGGAGGGATAACTGGATAAGATAAACTGGTCTTTGGTAAGCCTGGAAGCTAGAGTTGTTGCCTAATAATATAAGCATGCAAGGTACATACTTCTTACAGAGAGTCACAAAAAAAACAAAAGGGCGAGATATGTGTACTACTATGTTGTGTGTGTGTGTGTGTGTGAGATGTAGGAGGTTGAGATGAACCGGCCGGTGCCTGTATCAATACTCGGGTCTAGGTTGGTGGGTTGGCGAGCGGCAGCGGCACCGGGACACCGGGGCTTCAACTATGATTGAAAGCAACCTGCAACTGAGAAAGATTGACGTCTCTTTATGATAACTCGCCCTAATGGCGAGGTTGAAGACGTTATAGGTAAGTACATACATACATGCAGTAGGGTGGTGGTGATAGGTGCCTCAAATAGGACCCCTTATCGCTTTAAGCAGTATATAGAGAGAGAGAGAGGCCTTAAGAAACTGACTCATCTATTTGTATAGGCGGGTTACAATTACACGTGCATCCGATCTCGTCACCGGCTGACTGCGCCTGGCTAGGTAGGCCCCAACCTTAGATGATGGTCTTAGAAGAAGACTTAGGCCATGAAGGGGAAGAGGGGCCTTTTGTCTCGTCGTCTTTGTTGTGGAGTAGGAGTAGGAGTACATACATAGGAGGAGCGAACATCGATGCTCCAGCTTTTTAATCTTTAGGTTAGCGCGTTGCCCTGCGATTCAATACTACATACAATTCGGTTACATAAGTCTAAGAAGTACTTCCTTACTCCTTGCTCTCTGAAACAGGCATGTGCTCCTTGGGAAAACCCGACGTCTGCATTTTCTTTGATACTGTCGTAGCTGTAGCCGTGGCAAGCCTCTCTGCCCTGCCCAGACGAAACCCCATACAATGTCTGACGATCCCACGCCGCTGGCGTCCTTGTCTCTGACGCATGTGCACTATGTATGTACTCTCCTCAATCCCACCGCTTCTTTCTAGCTGCCGCTCTTCGCCCTCCCTCCCTCGATTGGGAAAACGCACGCACAACTCGGTTCTCGAGCTAATCAAATGCCTCCTCCCTCTTTGCTTCCTCTATAGGACCCCTCGGACCCGATCTCGTATCTCTGCGCCTGGCTCGCCCTCGTCCCACAAGGCCTCTGTGTCGTATACGCCACCCTCGTCTGGTCGACGCGCGAGGTCGAGGTGGCGCTCATGTTCGCGGGCCAGCTGCTGTGCGAGGCCCTCAACTTCGCCCTCAAGCGCCTGATCAAGGAGGAGCGCCCGCGCCGGATGAACGGCAAGGGCTACGGCATGCCCAGCTCCCACGCCCAGTTCGTCGCCTACTTCGCCGTCTCGCTCGCCCTGTTCCTGGTCGTGCGCCACCGCCCCGCCGCTCCCGGAAAGAGGAGGAATCACAGACCCATGAGCATGCCCGAGAGGGTCGTATGGAGCCTCTGCGGGCTCGGCATGGCCGCCGCCGTGGCCTGGTCTAGAATCTACCTCAACTACCACACGGAAAAGCAAGTCCTGGTCGGGAGCGGGGCCGGCGCGGCAAGTGCGGTGGTCTGGTTCATCATCACGAGCGTGTTGAGGCAGTCGGGATGGCTGGCTTGGGCTCTCGACCTTCCGCCGGCGAGGTTCCTGCGAGCCAGGGATCTCGTCGTCGAGGAGGACCTGTGTCAGGCTGGATGGGAGAAATGGGACGACAAGATGACGGGTCTCAAAGCGAAGAAGGAGCTCAAGGACCGATGAGACGTTTTGTGTTAAAGTATCATTTGGGGGGGCAGTGGGGTTGCTCGGTGTAGTAAAAGGAGATTGATACCCAGATATATATGTGCTGTGCTGCTTGACGCTATCATGCATTGGATTAGGGCCTTTGAATCCCACTCTTCATGTGTTATATGCAGTGTCTCGACGTCAATGACCTTGAGGGTGTTTAGTGCTCATGAGGCCAACGTATGAAAGTAGATCCTCGTGCATATAAGAGGGTACTCAAGCAGATGGTTTTCGAGAGCGGGCAGCTTGAGCCATAGCTTGTGCATCCTATGGCTTGCAATACTCGGAAGCTTTCCTTGAGACTACCCGGTTTCCCTCCGTTGAAGGAACCGTGCAGAATGGTTCGCTTGTATGAAGTGCGGTCCAATATGACAGATATCTGATTTCTTGGATAGCAATCCGGCTGACTGGCGATGCATGAAGTTCCAAACAAGGACATGGGTATAGCTGTGTAGCCCGTGCTTTATTCAGTAGACACACTCCATTCAATATGCAATTGGGTAGTTCGTATCTTACAGTGTCTCTAATATCATAAAGCGTAATGCCGCCAGCCTCTGTGCTTCAAGCATACCGTAGGTACCACACAGATAACGGCGGCCTGCCAGGATGGGTAAGCAGGCTTGATGACAAGGCTGGCAAGGCGTACCAGCTCAGACGAGCCTACTCAGCAATATGTTCATTCTACAACCTGCTTTTTAGCCTTTTCTGCCTCACGTTGGCCCAAATCATATACCAGACTGGGACAGATTCAACGACCGACTACCTGAGTATTGACGAAGTCGCCGTGGCGTATTTTTCTATGTTCGCACCTTTCAGCAGGAACTTCACTATGTAAGTACAAAAGACGAGAAGAAAGCAAAGATAAATCAACAACTTACCATTTGTCGTTTGCCCGGCTGCACTGCCCCAGGCCCATCCTTCTCAATAACCCCTCGATGTAGCCGCTATCTCTCCTTCGCCTACTCGAAAGCTCGGAGCGTGCACACACTCAGTATGGATTTGTGCAGAGATCGACTTAATTGTAAGGAAATCGAGAACCCAATGTGCCAATGTACCATTTACCACGCCTTTATTGCACTGCCCCCTATCCAATATACTTACTTGTGAGGCAGGTGGTATACAAGCCGCAGTGTACACGGCCTTGGTGGTGACTCACCGAATGCTGGCAGACCTTTACGTTGTTATACAAGGTATTGATGCGTACTTGGTATCCGCTCACTGTATGTACAGCAGGCGGCACTGGACCGTTGCGATTGGCACAGCAGATACGTCCGAGGCTTTCTTACATGTGCCTGACGTGGCCTCTGGGGTATATGTGTGCGTACATATTAGCCGGCTGCTTCTCTTGCTTCGTCTGACCACATTTCGTTTCATTCAATGCCAGGCCGCCATGTCACACATGCACTCAAAGTACGCCGAGAGGGGTGATGAGATGAAATAACGACAGAATTCAGATTTGCCTCGTATCTTCTATAATCGATGCTTCTCGTTGGATCATCCACCTCAGCCAAATAACTGTGACAGCAACATGAGATTATAATCTTGTAGGCACCTCCAAAAACAGTAGGGTGCTACAAAAATTATGCTCATCTGGGGGACCGGGGAGCTGGGGGGCCAACTACTTCACCCCACATTGCCATCCCTCCCCTTCCCCGTTGGTATATCGATTCTGGATCCCTCGTAGCCCATCTAGTAGTCCATTGCCCACGTCGCCCTTTTGCAGTCCCCCGGCCCGCTTCAGAAATCCAACCCGCCCATCAATTGTACATACAGACATACACATACACTTGCGTCCCAACGCTCTCCCCCCCTCCCAATACATGACGGATCCACATCGCACGGCTCTCCTCGGTAGTAGTAGTAGTAGCAGGTAGGTAGGTAGGTGGGTAGAAATAGGGATAGGAAAGGGGAAGAGTGGTGGATTGACGTAATAAATAAAAAAGACAGGTAAAATAAAGCAATCAGCCGGTTTTGTTCAGGTATCACATATGCCCCGCACAACGCCGCTTCGGTGGTTAGAGAAAAAGAATCAAAAAGATGTTGGTGGTCGTCGGTGTCAAGCCCCTGTAATGTTCATTACGAAGAACGAGGATTCCCATCAAAAGAGAAAGGGGGAAAGGTGGAGGAGAGTGAAAGGAGTGTGCGCGTGCTCTGGTCGGAAGGTCCAAAGGAATGGAAAGAGATGGAACAATAAGTGGTAGGTAGCATTATGTCGCCAAGGGCGACGTGATTGATGGTGGTGTTCGCAACGAAGGACTACCGGGAAGGCAGTGAAACGTTGAACAGAATTAGATCCAATCCGATCGGGCGTCCTTAGTTTCGAAGGCGGCGTCCGAGTTGCCGCGGTTCCTGGGCTGCGGCGGCGGCGAGGATGGAGTGTAATGCACGGGGCTTGTGTTGGTACGCTTGGGCACATTAAACCCTACGC
Organism: Apiospora pterosperma; assembly: GCA_019976485.1. Lineage (NCBI taxonomy): Eukaryota > Fungi > Ascomycota > Sordariomycetes > Amphisphaeriales > Apiosporaceae > Apiospora > Apiospora pterosperma. The sequence goes on from JAFBMP010000011.1 coordinate 2,797,435, forward strand.
CTTTAGGTGACGGAACCTTGCTTTTTGTCGGGCTGTTGGGCGAGTAGACGGTGGGGCTGAGCGTGAAGCCTCCCGTGGCCGTCTCCTCTTTCGCCGATTCAGACGTGCTGTGGGATGGTTCTGTAAACGGGTCACTGCTGAACACATCTGGCCGTGGAGACTCCGCACCTCCCGATAGAGGCTTGGTCAACGGGCTTGGCTTGATGGAATTGAGATACTCCAGGTTATGCATCCTCTCAGCCTCTGTGACCGTGTTGTTGGCCATCGGGAGCATGTCATTGACACTGGAGAATCGGAGGCCGATCTGTACTGTGGCAGTCGAAACCATGGATGAATCTCTTCGGTGTCGGGCGAAACCCTTCTTTGGTGGTGGCTTCAGCGTCTCATATAAATCCTCATATAGCTCTTCCGCATCAGGAGTGGTGCGATTTGCGTTTATGTCAGGACTATAGGTGGTCGAAGGTAGAAGTGCGACCGAGGTCGTGTTCGGGTTATTGTTGGGGAATAAGGAGTAGGATGTCGATCGTTTATGGCCGTGCCCGCCCGCTTCCTGTGTTGCCGGTAACTGTGCGGGCTCTGGGGCCCTTGGTTCATATGGCGGCGGAGTGAAGACGGCGTGGGAACGTAGAGGATTGGGCTGGCTAAAATTGAAGTATGCCGTTTGTGACCCAATATCTGCCTCCTCGGCTCCTCTGTCTGCCCGGGTCAAGTTCTCTTGGCTCTCAACCTGTGTCAGCGTTCGAGGCCCATCGACTGGCTTCTCAATCTGACTCGAGAAGTAATTGTCGCTGGGGCTGGGGCTGGGTCCTCGGATCTTGTGCTTGAGCTTTTGTCGTTCATACTCGGCTTGCTTGTCTCTTGGCCCGATAGTGGAGATGGTGTTGGACCGGAGGAACAGATGGAGACCTCCTGTCAGGAGACCCGAAATGTTGGCTACCACTGTCGAGATCATCGAAAGCGTTAGGGTCATGTCCGAATCCCCACCGGACGGGGTTGATACTGTTAGGCAAAGAAAGAATGGGATCATGAGGATCTGCAGCTGTTGTTAGTAGGTGGTGGTAGTACTCAGTAGAAGAGGCCATGGACTCACGTTGGATATCATGCCTACTGCAAGGTAGTATACCATTCTCGAGGCCAGGACCCTCTCTGATGTTTCGATAGTTGCGTGTCGGGTCAACTGGATGAAGATGGTCAAGGCACTTGCAGCCAGCACAGTAGAGATGAGCGTGAACAAGATGAAACCCCCCTCTGCCCATTTCGCCACGAACCAAAACAGAGATGCGTAGCAGATGTTGGCAGCGCTGTTGAAGAAAGCCACGAGCCCGGTGGCCAAGAGCATGATGGTGAATGAGGCGAGGCAGATAGCGACAGTCCATTTGCCTCTTGAAGGAAACGGCTTCGTCCTCACACCGCGAAACATGACCTCTAGGGCGAACACCACTTGTAGAAATGGCACGATAAAGATCGCTATAAGTGGTCAGCGGTCTCGTTATCTGGGAAGAAGATGGACCCGAGTATATCTCACCTGGCCACATGAATTGCGATATGAGGGAGCATCCCTTGGCAAACAGCGCGTCGAGGCCTCGAGATTGGGATACAGCAAATATTATGCCCTGGATGGTGATACCCATAGATAGAATGAATGGGTAGGTTTCGGTACCGCGTACGACTGTAAATATGTTTATCCTTGAGCCGGCGTTAGTCTCGACGTCCGTGAAGCCAGCCAACCGAGCATCACTTACTTGTCCGACGGACGTTCCCTGTTCCTTTTTGCTTTGGAATAGCAGTCGTAGAGAATGCCCATGGCGGTAGCAAAAGCTGCTATGGTGTTGAATACTGCAAGCACGATGGTAGACGTTCGTATCGATCTCGCGGCCTCCAGCTTGAACTGATTAATAACAGCCAGTGTCGTATTACTGCCTGCTGCCTGTGATAACCCCATCGAGCCTCCGGAAGAGAAGTTCGTGTTCGCCGACCAGGTGCCACCGGTGAGGTGGCGACCTGCGATTTCATCAAATGTCGACATTGTTGCGGCTGATCACCTGGGGGCGGTGATGAGAGCCTTGAGGTTCCGTATGCTCGAGGTGAATCATTTAATCCATGGAGGCGGCAGGGTGGCGGTCGTGGTCCAAGACGATCTCGTGGCGAATACAGTCGTGGGATGGAGAGAATAGGAAATATAGTTATGGTCACTATGAGATAGAATGAAGATGGACTAGCCAGACACGCAAAAGAGGCTGGATCACAGACCAGACGAAACAAATCCTGAACCAGCAGTTGGATGGCGAAAAAGATCTATCAGAGAAACGAAAGGTTGCAGCACCCTCGGGGTAACTGGGACAAGTGAGTGGTAAGAGGCACGCTCCAGGCCGCAAACCATTCCAAAGGAAGAGGTAAGAAGTGGCAGAGGTTGCATGAAGGACAATGGAAATAAGGGAACTGTGTACGAGTATCTGCTAGTCTCTCCCAGGGTGCCCTTTTCGAACAAGGTCCCCGCGCGGGTCTCAGATTTCCGGCTTTGCGCCATGAGCTAGCATCTCAGGTTGTTCAAGGGTATCTATATTTTGGGGTGAAGAAGCGGGGACACTGGACGTTCTCAACCGACAAGACGGTGCTGATTGGTTGTGGGTTTCACTCTGCTCGGTTTGCCAGACGAGTTAGATCCTGGTCCAGGACGGTCCAGAAGCCTGCTTTCGAGCTGTGGGCGAAGAGCTGCACAGGTCCGGAGGCTTGCCGACATGGTGACCCCGTGTGGTTGTGGTTGTTCCCGAACTGCGTTTGCTGGCTGGGCGGACAACCTGGATGGTGGGCAGTCGCCGTCGTCGAAGTGCTGGTAGCTTGCGAGAGGCCTGTGAAGAGACTAGTATGGCATTGTGTGGCGATGGGGTCATGAAGCAGAGCTGTAACAACGTCATGTTTCGTCGAGTCGCTAAAGGAGCCGATAAGGTTGAAGTTGAGCCTCAAGGAGTGCAGATTAGCCGCAATAAGTCTAGGTCGGGGTCTTTTGTTGCAGACCCTAGTCCGACTTCTGGAATTTTCCTTATAAGTTGATTGGCTGCTACCCCTGTGTCCCACTTGGCAGGCGGATACCTCCCGTCTGAGACGAGCACTCACTCCAAGAACGACATCTACACTCTCCCACCTCGACTGGGGATAGAGAAGAAGAAGAACAAGGGAATCCAATATCAAATTCCTACGACATTGCGGCTACTGCATGCAGACTAAGTACTTTACTTAACTCGTGCCGCGCGTGCAGCTTTTTGGGGGACCGAGAAGCCTCTCATCCTGTCGAGGCCGTCGAAGACACGCCGTTACGACCGCAACACCTCCTGACCCACCAGCATGATACCGCGATCCGAATACAGGTAGCTCGTACGTGGCTCGTACGTACTTAGGTAGTAACTCTGCTCGAGAATACCTGCCCATTATTAGATTTGGAAACGGCTGAGTCTATCGAACCTGTGCTATCCTGGGCAAGGTCGGGCAAGCCTCAAGGTAGGTAGCAGTAGAGACAATCCATTCGCCTTGAGTCATGCCGTCTAAGGAATAGGCAAACGAATTTGATTTAAATCGTGCCACTGCGCCTAGCAGGGCCAGGTTGTTGCTACTGTATCCCAGGATAGTAGGTAGTACTACTACTCGAGCCCTCCTCTTCCTGCCCCTCGTCCACCTGATGCTCAAGGCGTATCAGAAGACTCGGGCTATCAGTGTCGTCTGAACATCTGATGAACTTCACGCCTTCGATTACAATTTCACATTTTGCCAAACCAGAGCTCGATACTATTCCAGGAATAGTAACTGTAGCCACATTCGATATTGCCACACACAGGTAGGCTAATTCCGCGCAAGGTGTCTGGGTGTTGGTAGTTTAGCGACTGGCGAAACACGATATGCAGGCCAACGGCCATTCACATATGCACTAGTAGACTGGAAGTGTCCCCACAAGATTCAGCCACCACCGTGTTGTATGGTGAGGGGCTATGTCAGTACGTAGTACTGTATACCAAGGCTAGGGGTTACTTGGCCCTACCATCTCAACTCGCCCTCAAGGTCTGCTCAAGGCTCACATCTCACTCTATCACATCCTGGGCAAGGCAATTTATGCAATCAAGAAGTTCGCCTCTACCCCGCGTCGACCATCCCACCAAAGCTGGAAGGAATGTCGTTGATCCGAGATGACGAGGACTGAAGGCGTTCATGACTAGTCAACCATTGCACTCGCTCGAGTCGTGTGATCGATATCCAAGCCCTGGAACAGGCCTGCCATCCGAACAGTGGGCTGCTTAGCCAGCCGCCTCCCGTGTTCTTGAGTAGCCCTAGTTGTACAAGTGTGCTGCCAGCTTCTCCAGGCATACCGGCCGTGGCAGACTTCATACCAAGCCACTGCATCATTAAGCGGCCACACGATAGTATGCACCCATAATCCTCGGTTTCAGCACAGGCACATCTCGCTGCTTGTAAGCACGGCCTTGGAAGCGTCGACGTCAGGCACTGAATTTTCGGCCGGCATCCTGAGCCCGAGCCGTGTTGCCTAGTCGTTAATAGCAACCTTATGTGTGCTTGACGTGATCCTCCCCATCCAAGGGCGAGCACACGGCATGTACCATGAAGGACTGTTCATTAACACGAGACAGCACCTTGCCGCTGTAATTTTCTTCTCCACGGAAGCCTGCATAATCGCGAACGCAGGCCTGGCCCGCCTGGTTGGTGGCTCCGGGGCTGAGGGTGAGCTGGCACGGGAACTGGTACTCATGGTATAGGGCACAATTTTTAGTATTAGGTTAGTAGTGACCAATTCTAGTCTCGGTTTGGGTTCAGTTACATCCGTCAGCCACCGCGGGTAAGCTGCTGATTGGACACAGGTAGCATATTGTAGTTTGATTTAAACAAGTTAATACTTATAAGGGGACCTATATATCCACATGTTCCGTGGATCGTTGAATCTTTGGTAGAACCACAGCTTGGTATTCACGTGGCTGCGTGGGCGTGGTCTACCGTCTGGACCTCAGTCGAGCAGGGTGGGAATGAGGGGCATAAAACAAGTTTGCACCGAGATCCAGTCGAAGCTTATCGATAGGACGCCCTGAGCTGGTGGCAGCTACTAGCAGCTGACGGCAGCTGGCGTGGTGCTGCAAGCTCAGTAAGCAAGAGCTTGGTGCCTTAAACATAAGGTGTCAGTGCCGTCGGAGCACGGAAACACACCAGCAAGTATCTGCCGCAACAAGCTGTAGATATGGCACCATTAATTTGCACACTACAAGATCCATCCAACATCATCACCATCATCGCTTAAACCTCGCAGACTTTGAGTGCCTCATTGAGGGCTTTTTGTTTTCGTGGTCATGTCTTTCCCTTACATCATGGATCTTGACCGCTTCGCTAAGCGCGAAGCTTTCATCCGATCAAGGTTGGACAGGCGGTGTCACGGTTGGCAATGATCCCCGATCACCACATACATGACCTACCAACTGTACCAGTCCCTTGAATGCAACAACAATCCGCCTTTTCGTTTATCTCCCTTCAACGCGACCCTCCATCCGTCGCCTGGATCTGAACGACCTCGAGCGGATTCTATGTATGTTTAAGGCTTCGTCATGGCATTTCTCTCGGACTATTCGAATCGGTGCATCCGAACCACGCCCAGCTTGCAATAGCACAGCCCAATAAACGATCATATAGTTGACGGGCTCATGGGGACGGGTTGCAAATCGTTGGAGTTGGTGTCGATTTCCTGGTTCTTGGCAGTAGAATCTCAAGAACCCGGCGCTACCCACGATGCTTTTTTTATTAGTTCTGCTACATTGATGCTTGTCACGGTAGCTGGACCGACTTCTAAGAGACTCGGCATCGCCAGCTTCCAATGGTTTCTGTGCACAGCACATCAAATAGCAGAAGCTTCATCTGTTTCTTGATTTAGCCTGGAAGGTCGCTATACCTGCACGATCCGTCATTATACCTCGGTTGCGAAGCTCGCAAAGATTATCAATTACGGTGTAAAGCATCTATAGCTTTCGTCTTCGGGGCGTTGGCATTGCTAAGACAGGACAATGAGGCTGGAGATCTTCAGCACGCGCCACTATATGTGAGGTTGTTACAGCATCATCGATCCAACAACCTCATGTCGTCGACCTCCAACATCTTACCGACACGGAGCATAGTCAACTTTGCCAAACAGAGCTATCGATCCATAACGACAACATATTGCTGACGGTCTGCTGCTGACCGTCAGCTCGAGCGGCTCTCGAGCAGTTGCCATATCATCCTGTTAGTGGTCGACGGTAGGCTAGCTTATGCGGACTTTGTGTGCGCCGCAGCACAAGACCAACCCTCCAGCTTCTTACGGAATCGGAAGCCTCGTTCTTGGGCTTTCAGTGCTAACATTGCGCATCGTCGCTGTGGAATCGGAGCTTTAACAACATGATTTTCAACGCATCTAGGCGACACAGCAGATTCTGGATTCGTAGGGAGAATCAATAATGGAAGACGCTGGGACAGCTCGTCATCTGTGGGGACTAGTTGTATGCTGCGCCGTTTGCCGAGCTTGTCCGTACAATTTACGGCTGTGTTCTGAAGAGGATGGATGGTATCGTGCCAAGTAGCAATCCGTAGATAGTTTCCGTTGTTGCTTGACTTGACTCGATTATCACGACGAGGGCTGGCTGCTTGTGTCTAAAGGTGCACCAAAAAGCACCGACCGCTGCCGGCCCTTGGCAACTTTAGACTGGAACTCGCGCTCGATCGTTTGTTCAGTTTTCATGAGGAAAATTGAAGAAGCCATAACGGGGGCGAGCCGGCGGTGGTGGAAAGGCTCCCGCTTCAGCTCTGAAGAATCCCGAGGTTTGATAACAACTGTCGAAGGGTTGCCCACTTTTCCAAGTGGCCGCGAAACTGCCAAAGTTTTCCACGCCCAAGGTTGCTCTGTCATCCCTCTGGTCAGCCTCTGGTCAGTCTCTGGTCAGTCTCTGCCCAGACAACACAACAGCGCAGAGAGACCCGACAGAATTCTTACACAGTGGGAGGCGACCTTGGCTCCAATTCGTTCGAACCCCAAGGCCGGCCCTCCAGCCACTGTATGCGGCCGGTCCACTCACTAATCTCGCGGCCACAGCACCCCTCCAGTGGCTCTTTCAGCGCACTGCACCTCGCAGAGAACAGCATACAGTACCTACTGTACCGTGCTGTGCCGCCCAGCAGGCTGCACACGCCAGAACCGAACACGCGCGAATCAGCATCCCTGCCAGAACTCTTTGGGGCTAGCAAATCCCGACTGCCAAAATGGTTGACTTTGATATAGCAGCAGCTGGAGGCGATCAAACCCTCTGTGAGCACGACCACCAACAACATTTACGCCCAATCGGACTGCATCATCACGAACACCGCTATTACAACGACGAAGAGTATCTGCATCGTTCAAGCCGCTCATATCCACCTCCACAATTGCAACCACACCACGCTGGTGTTTATCCCCCTCCTGGAGAGCTCTATGCTCTCCGAAATAATGCGATGAAACGCGATCGCAGCACCCACGGTGACGCCGGCAGAGACCGAGGCAGGACAGATCGACCACCTCCTCGAGGGCCAGCAAGCAGTTCGCATCGCGGAAGGTCGCGGTCTCTGTCACCTTATTCAAGACGGGCCCAGCCTTTTCGAGACAGGGACTACCCACGCGACGACGTGCCACCGCCTCCTCCCTCTGACGACAGGTACGATAGACATTACGAAGACCGACGAGCACGTGAACGGAGTCCCGATAGGGGTAGACGTGACGACGCCATCGCTCCACCGAAACGGAAGAAGAGGTCAAGACGTGATCGCAGCCGCCGCCGAGACAGGAAACGCTCCAAGAGACAAGGCCAGCACTACCTGCCTGAGCCCGATCAACTAGATTCACATCATTCGAGGCCTCGGAGCCGGTCACCTATTTCAATACAAGACGCGGAATTTGATCGAGGAAGACCATCCTCATCAGCGTCTCATCGACCCTCGACGTCGCACAGAGACGATCCTGCAATGGATCGTAGCCTATCTCCCAGAGCAGATTCTCGGCGATCTTCGTTCGCTCACGCAGCTTCTCCACTCCCTGCAGAAAGGCCGCGTAGGGACCCGTCAGAGGCCGGCTCTTATGCCCGACAAAGCTCGCCAGGCTACGATCATCCGAGAGCTGGCCGTCCGCCTTTTTCGCCTCTCGATGGCACCGGTCCGCGTGTCCCTACAGGCCCCTCTGCCTCCCGCAAGAAGGGAAAACGTCGCGACGAGCCACGCTTCGGCCGGCGAGGAGGACCCCCAATTTCAGGCGCCAATAGTATCGAAGTGAACATGTCGCGGAAAAGCGAGATTCGGGGGAGCCACAACTCACATATGCCACCAGCTTTCCCTCCTAGGCGTCTGAATGACCCACGCCATAACCAGTCGCCGCCCCACGTGACTTCTGGCTCTTCTCGTCATGGCTCGTCTGCACCACAGTCACCACATGCCGGAATGGTTCGTGGTAGTGGGAATACCCATCAGCAATACTCACCAAATGATCAGCGCCCGCAGCCGGCACCTACAGGGCCACAAGCTCAATCCAACAAGAGACAATCATCACCACAACCACCCACAGGGCCAGCTGCGGGCCGTGGATTCTCACGCGGTGGCTTTCGAGGAGGTAGCTTCAGCTCATCATCTCGTGGGGGTTCTCGGGGTAGCGGCTTGGCCTCTGCGCCCCTCAATGCCCCAACGGGTCCGGCTGCCACTCGAAATCTTCCCAGTCACTCTGGCGAAAACACTCCGCAACATACGAGCCCATCTTATGCAGGATCGGTTCACTCCGATACAGCTCCCAACCACAATGAGTCTTTGGAGGAGGCCAGTCCTTCGCAGCCACTTCACGAGCCTCACCATGAAGACGCGATGCCTGATAGGAAGGACGACAACGAGCAGATGCCACCGCCGGCTCGTGCTCCCCCAACGGGACCGGCAGCTACAGCAGCTACAGCAGCCCCTTCCGGTCCTTCCGGTCCCAAGTTCAGTTTTGCATTCAAGGCTACTTCCAAGGCTCCGGTTACCGCCCCCAAACCTGAAATCTCGCAGAAATTTAGTGCGGCGCCTCCTCATCGAGATCATCAGCCTGCTGCCGATGACCGGGATCATCGAGATCGAGATCTACCCCGTGGCACGCCTACTGAGCCTGCTTCTTCAAGAGTGCGATCCGAGTATCAGCGCAACCGACATCAGCCACAACCGCAGCAACACCGCGCACCTGAGCCTCCCCGGCTAAGAAGAGTGAGGAAGACACTGCGGCGGCCTAAGCCACGTCCACAACTGGCGCCTGAACACGTCAAGGCCGAATCCGTGTACTTCCGGAAACCGGGTAATGAATCCGTCGTGGGGTCGGGCACGTATGGCAAAGTCTTCAAGGGCACCAATGTATACACCAAAAAGCTTGTGGCCCTGAAGAAGATTCGTATGGAAGGCGAGCGGGATGGGTTTCCTGTCACGGCTGTTCGCGAGATCAAATTGCTACAATCGCTCAAGCACGAGAACATTGTCAATCTCATGGAAGTCATGGTCGAGGATAACAACTGCTACATGGTATTCGAGTATCTCTCGCACGACTTGACGGGGCTGCTCAATCACCCTTCGTACAAGCTTGACCCTGCCGAGAAGAAGCACATGGCGAAGCAGCTCTTTGAGGGACTCGACTATCTGCACGGCAGAGGAGTGCTCCATCGAGACATCAAGGCAGCCAACATCTTGGTGAGCAGTGATGGCATCTTGAAGCTTGCCGACTTCGGGCTTGCTCGCTTTTATGCGAAGCATCACCGGTTGGATTACACGAACCGTGTCATCACCATTTGGTACAGGTCTCCTGAGCTGCTGCTTGGGGAGACTCAGTACACAGCTGCGGTGGATGTATGGAGCGCGGCATGTGTGATGGTTGAAATCTTCACCCGCCATGCCATTTTCCCGGGTGATGGCACCGAGATCAACCAGCTGGACAAGATCTATGCTATTCTCGGCACACCTAACAAGGTGGAGTGGCCTGATCTCATCAAGATGGAATGGTTTGAATTGCTGAGGCCCAACTACCGCAAACCTAATGTGTTTGCCGAAAAGTACAAGGAGCGGGTTCCGGCTGCAGCATTCGATCTGCTCACCTCGATGTTCCATTATGACCCAGCCAAGCGGCCGACTGCGGCCGAGGTTCTCGAGCATGCCTACTTCACGACGGAGCAGCCATCGCCGAGACAAGCTACAGCGTAAGTTCAGCGCACAGCGGTGCGATGGGGACGGGTATATGTTGCTAACAGATTCACGCAGGCTGGCCAACATCCAAGGAGACTGGCACGAGTTCGAATCGAAGGCACTCCGGCGTGCAAAGGAAAAGCAGGAACGCGAAGCACGACAAGCTGCCAGAGAGGCCAACCAGCGGGAGAAGGACAAGAAGAGACCCATGGAGGCACAGGATGCCCGCGAGACGAAGAGACCGCACCTAGAGGGCCAACCACCAAGGGGCGAGGCGAGTGCAGGCGAAGAAGCCACGGTACAGTAAAGGCAGAGAAGTGGAGTGTGGAGGTGGTGTGCAGTCAACTATGCCAGGCATGTGGATGGGTTCAAGCCATGTCTGTGCCCCGAGGCAAGTACTTATAGCAGTGGTGAGGCCTCGGCGGGGGACAGTACTCTGGCGTCGTGGTGTTTTCGGCAATGGGCGGGAGGGGGATGCTAGCCAGATAAAAAGGCTTAGCAAGCGTGCACGGGACGGCAGTCGGTTAGACGGGGGAGAGTCACTGGTCTTCACAATGTGGACAATTCTGTAGTTTGCTGTATACTAAGCGATAGGGATGAATGAGCAAAACATGTATTAATTATCCCAAGGCTCCAGTCCCACCAGATGTGTGCTTGATGGCGTCACACGGACCCAGCCCGAAGAGCAACCTATACCTATACTAGACTGCAAATGCAATAATAATAAGTCAGCAAAGACTTCCTTCCATACAGCGGTTGGTTGGGGGCATCTCGGGCTTTAGACCAAATCCGTGGTCATGGGGGCTTTGCTCAGATCAGGTCTCCAATGTAAAATCAACATTCTCTCTGGTTATGGAGATTGTTCAGATGGGTTGCCACTTTGGCGGTGTCATCATGCAAAAAGGGTTTGAAGGAAAGACTTGGTGATACATACCATGATATCTAGCAGGATATGCCACGACCTTGTGTCATGTCATATCCGTGGGTAGAGGAGGGAGGAGCTGTGATGAGCTGACGAGGAATCAAGAGAAGAAGAAAAAAAGAAGAGAAGGAAGCGAAATGATTTGGGATGGACTCGAGTCATATTTGGGTGAACAGCACGTGTCCAGTAGCGTAGCGTCTGTCAGGGGAGGGGGGTACAAGTACATACATTTGTCGTCACCATTTTTTCATCTTTTCCATCTTCTTTCTCCTTGTTCTCTTTCCAGGGGCAGACAAAGTGAAGCGGGTGTTGAGCATCATTGATGGATTTGCATCATCGTATAGAATTTATTTGTGGGTTTTTGTTGGCGGTCAGTATAAGCAGTTCAGTCTGCGCAAGATGGGCTGGGTTCTTTTTCTCTTTGTTTTCTTTCTCCTTTTACGGACAAGGGGACGATGACGTATGAGATAGGGTGAGATAGGGTGTAGATAAGATACTTGGTCAAGCATCAGATCACCAACTAGATTTTTCTTCGTTACACTGACCTGGCGGGGGACTGAGTGAGTCCTGTGGTCTTTGCCCAGAGAGAGGCTGGACAAAAAGGGGCTTTGTAGACTGTAAAGGCCTCTTATATCAAGTTTTCTTAGAAATGACCTGTTCTGCCGGGGTCTCCGATCCACTGAACACGGCACTGGTACCAAGACAGAGAAGTCATTTACCCCTGAAGTTGGCTTGCCCAGCCAAGGATATCCACCTATACCTTACTTAATCCATGCCGGCAGCAACGTCGACATCCGTGCATGCCCATTGGACAACCGGCCACCGCTCTCCTTTAGAGAAAGACGAAAATTTCTGAATTGCCAAGGGGGGAGAGAGGGTTCCCGAATCCTTCTTCGCCGTAATGTCTCGACCACGCACATCAAACACACCAAGCAGCGGCACCTAATCGCTCCTAAGATCAGATACTACTGCCACACGTCTCAGCTCCTCCAGTCTTGCCTGTCTATCAATCAGCCATTGTAACAAGCCAACCCAGCATGGGCCATCACCTATTTCGTACGTGAGCAGTTTGGTTTGACTGCCATTTCGTGTCAAGCCCTGTTCACTTTTCTTCCATTTTGCCTTTATGCTTGCTGCGGGGGAAAAGCCTGGTTGTGTAATAACTATGTAGGCAGTGACATAAAAAATAAAAAAAGAAGAAGAAGAAAACAATCCAGGCCGTCTTCAGAGAGAGCGCATCATCTCTGGCTGCCCGTGGGGTATCTAATCGCACAATAATGCGGCCCTCTCTCTCTCTCTCTCAATCTATGAGTACACCTGTCCTTTCTCCAACCCTCGTTACATTACATGAGCTAGGTGCGTAAAAGATACAAAAACAATACAGACATTGTTGGCTTCTTGACTGAGAGAACCTTGACCACCAAGTATCCCCTTTGTAAAATGCTGTTCTGCCAAAGAAGTGAAGTATATAGCGGGCCACGCGCCGACGCACAGAGACAGACGAGGAAGACAGAGGCCGCGGAAGTAATGAGGAACAGCCAAATTTGTATTAGTTCTATACTGGTGGTACTATGCGAGCTACCGACCAAGAACTTCTTCCACTTGGGTTGCTTGTGTCTGATTGGTTCCGCGGCACTCTTCTCATCGGGGGGCCTATTGACTCATCGTCATCGTCCCCGTGCTGTACGTTGCATGTCATTACATCATCTGTCTCAGCTGCTGCCGCCAAACGGTGGTACTCGCAACCCCCACCCAAGCGTGTTCTCACGGTGGCCTGGTTGATTGACCCGTCATGCGAGGCGCTTAGCTGACCTGGAGCACCATAGGACCGGCCATGGTGATCGCGTCGGTCAGCACACCCGATGCCGGGTTGTCGCTGGTCAGGGTCAGATAGGTGATGCCGGCAAGGTTGCTGGGAGTTGCGCAGCTGCCGTCCTTGAATTCACTGAACGCAGTGCCACCAGGAACGTTGGCGTTGGTGAAACCACAGAACTTGGCACCGGCGGCGGCATCGCTCTGAAGAGTCAGGCCGGTGCCGGCCGCGAGGATAGTACCGGCCGCAGGAGGCGTGGAAGTCATCTTCAAGGTAGGGAAGGCAGTGAGGATCAGGTTGGATCCTTCAGGGCAAGACTTGATGAAAGGCGCGGCCAGAGAGAAGACGGCCTTGGGTCCCAGAGGGGTATCAAAGGCTTGGGGGATAGCCGTGATACCCGAAGCAGCACGAATGAACGTCTGGTGCCTCGCCTCGATGGTGAGGATGGAGCCGGCAGTGGCAAGGATCTTGGGGTCGGAGAGAATGGGAGCAGCTCCCAGATAGGCCGACACACCGACGTTCTCGAGAACGGCGGCCGTGGCAACCATGCTCTTGGCATCGGTAAGCCCGAAGTTGTACTCGCACGGCTGTACGGGCTTGGTGCCAGCCTGGGCAATGGCGCTTTGCAGCAGGCCGACGTGCTCCAGCTCGGTCTGGCCAACCTGCTTGAGGTCGGCAATTTGGGCGGTGTTCAGGCCCAGTGCAGCAAACTCCTCATCCTTGAACATGGCAAACCCTTGTTGATAGAAGGTACCCTCAAGCCACTCCAAAGTAAGGGCGCTAAAAACAGAGTCAGATGGATGCTTGATGGGCCATCAAAGAGAGTGTACTCACAATTGAAGAATATCAACATCCTGCAGTCCCAGAGCTGCCTCGGCAGCAGACTGTCGCTTCGTGAGTTCGTAGATGCGCTCTTGTCGGACAGTGAGCTTGGGCTGGGCAGGCAGGGCGGTGGCAATGGCGGCCAGACCGGCCAAAAGGCCTGCGGTTCTCATGATGGAAGGCATACTGTCTGATTATAAGTTGCGGATGTGGCGACGACGGTATTGAGAGTTGTGTGTGAAGAACGAGAAGCAAGACTAGCTTGGCTGTTTGTTAAAAGGCCCACCTGGGTGATTAGAAGAATTAAAAGTGGTAAAAGAGAGACAAAAGCTAATATGATCCCAAGAAGCAGACCAGTGCTTTCAGTTCGAAGTTGGATGCGAAGACACGGGATGGGATAGGGAGAATAGAAGGTAACGAAGAAGCGTGGGATAAGGTGCTACTAAAGTAAGTACGCCAAGTCGTCCATCCATGAGATCTAGTTCAGCAGGGCGGGTCACGGAAAGAGGGCTGCCCGGTGGACGGCATGTGGTCTTCCAGAGGTACCCTGGTAGAAGCCATAGTAGGAGGCGAGTATCGCTCGTCGCAAGTCGAGATTCCGGTGCCGTGCTTCCATGGGGGTGCCAGTGGAATTGAGATGGCAGAGAGACAAGCTTCAGAGTTGCCTAGTTGGGCAAGAGGGCGGAGGAGCTGGCCAATGATCTGGAGGCGAGGCGCCAGGTCACCGCTATCAAACGAAACACGCTCAGGGGGGAAAGGGCAAAGAAGCCAATCAGCACTGAGCACATAGACAAACCCATGTGGTAAAGTTGGGATGAAATTGCTTGTCAGGACGAGAGCGGACAGGGGCTCGTCCATCAGGGGAGCTCAAGGCCCGAGAGGGTAAGGGGGGTGATCTGCTTCAGATGCCGTTTCAGCGGCCGTTCTAAGCGCACACCAAGAGAACGGACGGACTAGCAGCCGAGTCCTGAAACCTCCAATTGCCTATGCCGCTGAAGTGACTTTCCGGAGAATACAGATAGTACCGCTTGAATTCTTCTTTGCCTGCTGCAACTCATTGTGAAGCTGTTCGGATACCGGCTAGAGCTCGCACAGCCGGACGGACATGTTTCCACGGACATTGGGACGGGCTTTGTTTCCTGATCTCAGTGTGTGTATGCCGAGAGAATTGACAGCACAGTGCAATTAGGTTGACAAGAGCAACGGATCAATCGCTGGCAAGTAATGTTGCAGCGGACCGTCACCAAGATCTCCCCCTCGGGGTGGATCACGTAATCTTTTGGGGATAAGCGAATCCTACTACTGCTGTAGCATCAGGCCCTTCCCTGTCTTTCTCGGGCGTTCATGGCATCCGGATACGAAGGATTCACCCCGGCGTCCGTCGAGTATGTGCTTTTTCGGGTTGCCCAGTCTCGTCGCAGTTTTTTTTTCGTCATGTTTGTACGAGTACGGGTAGGAGTAATAGTAGTCTGGTAGTAGTAGTAGTAGTGTGATGGTTACAAGAACAATAAAGAAGGGGGGGGGTCCTATCGATGTTTCTCCACTGAATAGAGCCTAGGTTAACCTATACGGAGTAGATTAACCTAAGCCAAAAGCTACTTAGTAAACCGAAATCAAAATGGGACGGACAGTTGTCGAGCGGGAAGGAGGGACCCGCGCCTCCTCCGTCTCCCCTTCCAATACCCACTAACTTGAAATGACTACCACCTCAAAGCTCAAAGTGCATACTTAGGTACCCCTCATTCGGTTCCAAGGAGCTCTTAGGTTGTGTACTAACGTAGCAGGCAGGAATTGTAGGGGGCCTTGTTGTTTGAACATGGGTTCAGGGTTTAACGGGTTCCGTGCACCCTCCTTTGCGTCATTGGGCAGGAACAGTTCATTCCAACCACCCTCCTACTACTATCCGGCTCAGGAAGATCTTCCTCCCGTTTGATGCCGACACGGCGCATGAAGGAGGCCGACGAGAATAATAAGGCATAGTCTGTCCTCTATCCGTGCCGTGGGCCTCAACGCGGATCCCGAGTTTCCGCAAGCTTGGTGCAATCGATCCGAAAATCTTCCCTGTTGTGCTGTGCTCCGCCTTATATCTACAACTCGGATGTTTCATTGACTGAGCTGATGGCCCCCCGTCTGCATCTATCTCGGGAAATACTTGCTGCCATCCGGTTGAGCCACTCTCAGTTAACACCTTAGCTGCTTGACCAGAGATTCTCTCCCCAGCTTCACCTCCAGCCTCAAAACCAATGCTTCTCACTGGTCGGCTTCTCTTCCTTCTGAGTGAACCCGAACAGGAAATGAGACTCATCTCAGTGCCGTCTGTTTCTCATGATGCGGCTCAGCATCTGGTTTCTCCCCCCCGCTTGGACTTTTCTTTCCGTTGGCCAGGGATGGACCACGCTTCCGAACGCGCATATGCCAAGTTAGGTACTGTCCCATGGTCTTTTTACTCGAGCCGCATACAAGATAAATTAGAGGGCTTCAACAGCTAAGTTACAACTCAAGTTGTTATCCATACCTCCTACCTACTTAGGTATGTTTGATGACTTGTGTATCTGTACCAGCCGGCATGGGTTTTCAGAAGACACGAGATTCTGGACCGCCCATTTGCGGTCTCCGCGATTTGATAACGATCAGTAATCTAGTGCCTCGATCGATCTAAGATGGTCTATGCATGTCCTCTACAGGTATCCAGCGGACTTCCACCAATGGCACAATGTGAGCCTCTATCAATCCGACTCCGACACCATACTACAGTCAAGAAAATTAGTTTACTCCAGCATTTCGACTCGACTGGCCCCTTCGTCTTCCCATCTCAAACCCCTTTCCCTCTCCCAACTCCGCAAGCTCTTCCTCACTCTTGCGTCCGAGTAGTGACGAATCCATTCGCAAAGTTGCCCTCGCGCTTTCACTATTTGTCGCGGTACCAGTGTGCTCTCCTCCGCCATTGTTGCTCACTCCCTCATCCTGAGCATGGTGCGTTGCCCCTCCATAACTCCCACCCACGCTCTCCATCGTGAATGGACTCGCGGTCGGAGCATCCAGGATGCTGAGCTCATGCGGCGTGAAAAGTCGCGGCAGTAATATGGCCCGCACCGGTATCAAGGCCTATCGACTCTTGGCGTTAGCTTTTTTCTTTTTAGGTAATAAACCGCATGTCTCAAGAGGAAGTGTGCGGGACTCTGCAGTTAGTCACATATCAATCCCTCCCGACACATCCCGACATAAGAAGGTTCGAAGGTCGAAAGTCACTTACCAAGATGAATACGGGAAATCCCACCGCGGCAACGGTCTGCGTGATGGCGAATGTGGCACCAAAGCCGGTCAGCTCGAGCGCGACGAAGGCCCAGACAGTCGAACGGCGGGGTATCTGTTTCAATGGGTGACCTCCAGCTGTCAAGGCCTGATCGCGGCAGAGGAACAAGATCTTGGCTGTGATGCCGTTGCCCTCGAGCGCCTGGTAGCCCATGATGAAGAACAACCCCGCGAGAACGGCTTGCGGGATGAGATGCAGGACGATGAGTAGTGGCCCCGACATTGTACCCAAGGTAAGGAGGCCCTGAGTCAGGTTGGACAAGCGTTGCTCAACCACGTGCGTACGCTTGTACGTATAGTGGCCTTTCTCCCGTCCATCCTCCTCGGCGTCGGCCACGACTTTGGTCACACACAGTGATTCGGTATGGAAGGGGGCCTGTGGGATCAGACCGTTTGGGAATGGGAGGCCGAGGAGCCCCGCGACACCAGTGGTGAGGCCCAGCAGGAAAATGTCCCAGTGAAAACCTGCCGGCTTCCGGAGCGGAAATTCGGTGCCTTGGGCAATCAGAGACGATACTGAGCCAACAATGTCAGTCATGTTCCGCAATCCGACCGATCTGACGTGCATGAAACCCACCATTATGATCGAACCAAAATAAGATGGTCAGAAGCACAGCAAAGGGGATAGCGATGAAGATGTCTCCTACGCTGATATCCCAAAAATGCACAAACCAGCCCCTGTCGGCGGTGGGATAGAATGGCCTGCTGGTCGGCAGCTTTTCTAGATTGATCGTTTTCATCCTGCCCAGATGCACGAACCCGGTGAAGAAGATGACTGTGAGGGGCGTGCCGTAGTCCTTGAGGAAGACGCGGACTGAGTGGCGGAACAGCGCACTCCCTCCAAGCTCGCCACACGCGTACGCGATCATGAAGACGAGCAAGGCCACCATGACCGAAAGGTAGAAGGGGGCCTCATTGCCGAAGCGCTCGAGGACTTGGATGCCCTTCTGCAGATAGATGAAGGCTACGTAGAAGCCGAAGATGTCGCATGGGAAACGGGTCACGTACTTAAGCCAGTTGCACGAGTTGGTGACGGCCAAGATCCAGTGGAAGACCAGCGACCACAGGCCAATCCAGCACATGAAGGCTAGATAGTTCGTCCCAGTCGGCATCATAATGTCGTACACAGTGCTTGAGGAGGCTGTATTAGCCATCAATCCCTTGCAGTCAGCCGAAGGCCAGGGGCTTGATTGAGCTTACTAGTTGAATACTGTGATAGGACCCGTCACCCCGACGATGACCAATGGCTGGCAGGCCAGGATGGCGAAAACGACAGCACCGAGCACCGACGACAGGAGCACCTCGTTGACCCCGTATTGCATCCCCGTCTTTGTGAACATGTCAAGCGAGAAGGCCAAGGCAGGCATGATACTATGCAGCGCGCCGAGGAGCACCAATCAGTATTCTATAAAATTACACGGTTCATCACCAAGAAAAGAAACCCCTAAGACTAGCCAGCCAGGGAGTAGTGAATGAAACAGCATAGAGAGAGAGAGCTACTCGCTTGAGGGCGCGGGAGAACGCCACCGCCACTGCTACTGCACATGGTTCTGAACCACTAGCAGCACATGCATGAGCCCAAACCAGAGCGGCGGGCTGCCATGTGAGACTTAGGGAATGACAACGGGAGGAAGAAGAAAGGTAGAACGAAAAAGGAAAGAAAAAAGGACGTAAGAAGAGAACGGCGAGGGGGAAAGGAATGAAACTTACTTGGCGAAATACATATACACCGTAGCGGGCACGACCCGGTAGTCCCAGGCGTCGCGCCAGTCGCTCCAGTAGTAGGGCGCTCGGCGGCGGATATCATTGATCATGCCGCGGAAGAGGTGAATTTTCCACCACTTCTCCGGGAGTTCGATGGTGACATCGCCGTCGCTGTCGTTACGGTCACCGGGAGACGAGGACTTTTTCTGATCGACCGCTGCCGGGGAGTGGCCCAAGCCGCTAGAGTGTATCGTTGTGGCCAGTGTGAGGGAGTCCCCCGGCGTTCCGCCTTGGGGTGACGATGGTAATGATGATGCCATAGTATGTCCAGCTCCGTAATGTTTACGGTGTGCGTTGTGTGTGTGTTTTTGTGTGTGTTTGTGTAAGTATGTGTGGCTGGCCTACCTAAGCGGCACCAAACGGACTCGGTCTTGGGGCTTGGAAAAAGGTCGAGGACAAACATGGGAAAGAAAGAGTGGCACGGCGGCGGTACGACGGATATTTATGTAACCTATACAGACACGAGTCCAGCTTGGACGGACGATGTCATACCGCCATACCGCTATCTCTCTGTATAGCAGTGACCAGGGCGAAAGGGTGCAGAAATATCTTCATCCGAGACGGGTAGGAAAGTAATAAGTACCCAAATCAGCAATGCGCGATTCCTGTTCTTCTCGGGGGAAATGAATCTATTTGACCAATAACAAACACTCCGGGTTCTTCTTCTCCAGGAGTGAGAAGAAAGCTGCATGTGGGATGTCCATGATGGGGTGTGGGGAGGGAGCGAAGAACATATGCAAGCACTAGGCTACCCGTAGTATGCTAAATCTAAATCTTGGGTGGGTCCTATGGGAGGGAAGGGAAAAAAAAAAAAAAAAAAAAAAACCACCCCCAAACCACAACATTCCCCGGCTACTGCCCGGGAAGCGACCATGTAGCCGCGTCAAGTTTGGTATTGTGACATGAATACCGAGCAGGAGGGCATGTTCCGTTTGATATACACCTGTCGAATCCTACACATCATACCGCGTAGGCAGGCCAGTTGGTGTGGGATCATCTTGAGATAAAAACTTGAGATACACATTGCTACGTAAGAGTCCGTAGTTGCAGAGGACGCCACATCCGGTTCGCATGTGGAGTCAGACTTGGATCGATCGAGTCGACTACGTAAGTAAGAATAAGTATTTACATACTTCTTCACCTGATGTACTTACTCAGGTACTAAAACGTACATGTAGAGCTAGTGGTTCTGCCCGGGCAGCATATTCATTACTTAGCTAGTACTTGCTTGTACTTGCCCGAGTCATCATAGTTCCGCCATCAGGTAATCTTAGAGGCGACATACAGGAACAATAAACATCTCGATCACTACTGACTAAAGTAATTGGAAGGGTATCATCAACTAAATCTGAACTATGTACAAACACATCAGGGCCGTATAATCAATCAATCGGCTTTCCCCCATTCCTTATCCATCCGTCTTCCCTCGTGGCTGAAGCTTCTTGTTTCGTAAAACACTGTAGACAAAGTAAAAATAAAGACGAAGAAGAAGAAGCCCCCGTTTCTCCGGGTATGCTGTGTTGTGCTGTACAGTACAGGAAAAAAGTGCCTAGTAGTTAATCGTGTGACGTCCGTGAGTATAGGCTGTAGTAGAACAAACGGCCATATATCGTGAGATTAAAAAAGAATAGAAATGGCAGGTCCGACATGACGTGACACCTCCGTCTTCGTGTCTCTGCCCCCCCCCTCCTCTCACTCCACGGGGTTTTCGAGTGTCAAATATGTAGGTAGGTAGGTAAATGAGTGGCGTGCGCAAGTGATCACTTTCCGTTTCTTCATCTTCTCTTCGTTATGACCTGTTGCTCATTCTGGAGGAGCTTCGGAGTTCATCCATCAATGAATCCACCATGTCCATCCCGGACTGCCCGTTCTTCATGTGCTTTCCCGCTGGCAGGCTCGTTTCCTCGGGTGTTGTTGTGCGGTCGGCATTATCGTCCACTTTGGAAGCTTGAGGAAAAGCTCGCTGCTTCAGATCCTCGAGGGCCGCCCCCATTCCACTCGCGCTGGAGTCGCCGCTACTTTTCCGCCCCGAATCTGTGGACGGCCGGTTACTGTCGTAATCGCTCAGACTTGACTCGTTCCTCGGCTTGTACCGTTTGGTTGGCGTTCCCCAACGGTTCATCAGCGTGTCCATCAATGCTTCTTGAGCTTGCATGCGCCGGCTGATGGACATCAGGGCACTCATTTCAAGCTGCTCTGCCGGTGTACGTGGCGTGGAGGGG
Source organism: Apiospora pterosperma (assembly GCA_019976485.1). Classification (NCBI taxonomy): domain Eukaryota; kingdom Fungi; phylum Ascomycota; class Sordariomycetes; order Amphisphaeriales; family Apiosporaceae; genus Apiospora; species Apiospora pterosperma. The sequence continues at coordinate 2,818,517 of JAFBMP010000011.1, forward strand.
ACCGAAATCTCCGGTGCTGTTGGTCTATGCATCTCCGACTTCGTATCCTGCTCGGCATTCTCGGAATTTTGCGACTCTTGGGCCTTCTTCACATTGCCTTCGAGGTCCAGCCGGAGTCTTGCAATATTGGATGCACTCCGACCTTTGCGAGGTTTCTTGTCATCTGCGGCAGGCATGGTTGCCAACTTCTCCGCAGCTGGCTGAATGCCATCAAAGCCATCGAAAGTGCGGTCCTCGTCGCTGTTGGGGGCGTTGCCCCCACCAACATCGAAGTCTGTCCATGAATCGAGATTCTCTTGGCCTCCGCCTCCAGATCAATACTAAACTCGCGCATCGTCAGCCCAACGCATATGCCGTCTCCTTGCATCTCCGACAGCATCCTCGACATGTTTTTCATCAACGGACCCATTACCCCGAGCCAGGCATCTCCGTCCTTGGACAGCTTCTCGATTCGTTGCTCAAGCTCGGGCGTTGAAGGCTTGGCGAGATCACGTGACACACCAACGGCCTCATCATCGCTTGGCGTGTTGGTAGGCTCATCTTCGCATAGGGTATCGTCGTCATGTTCTTGAGGGGCTTTTGGAACGGAAACGACTGTCCTGGCGATCATGGTGGCAATCTCTTCTTCCTTCTGCAGCTTCTCTTTGCGGAGACGTTCCTTGATGGCCGCGATTCGCTGAGTCGGATTTGGCCTCTCTTCCTCCTCCTCACTTGATGAAAGCTCATCGGCACCCGAGTGTTTGGAAAGTGGAGTTGGCTCCGGCGTGGGCAAACGCACCGGGAGTGGCCGCATTGCGCTTAACCTTCTGTGCAGGAATGGCTCGGGCGTTTCTGGGGGTGTGGGCATCCGGGACATATTATGATCGGCCGACACAACAGGACTCTCGGTGCGCTCGAGCAGACCCGTAAGAGAATTTCTCGCAATTCTGACCGACAAAGGCCTTTGGCGAGGCTTGCTCTTGACTTTGGCAAGTGGTGACCGGTGGTTTGGATCCAGATTGGCCTTGTCCAGAAACATGATGGATAATGGACGCCGTCGTGAGGGCGATACGGTCCCGGGCTCCAGGTTGGCGACGATGAAGATAGGCGATATCGTGAGATGATCGGACGAAGCTGTGCAAGAAGTCGGACTTTCTGAAATCTCGTCTGGTACTATTTCCATTACCATGGTGGAGGACATCGACAATTGATGCCGGAGTGTTCTCAACGGTCTCGCGGATGGTGAGAATGCGGGGGACTGGCCCCCCTGCGTGGAGGGTGCAGGGGGGAGAATATGTAGAGCATGTCTTCTCATCGGACTGAGTTGGAGGGCTCGGCAACGACGTGAGAGTTTCGTTTGCGAGAGGTGAAGGTCCCGAAACGGACGACCTTTGATGAGAGCGTAATGCACCACCGCCACCACCACCACCACCACCACCACCACCACCATTACCATTACCATTGCCACGGGGGAACCAGCCAAGCACAGGTGAATCCACGGATTGGGATATGCGTCGTCTAAAAGCCTGTTCGCCAGATGGAGCTTGAGCCAATCCTCCGCTGTCCTCAGCATGGTTTGTGTTTAGAGCCCAAACCTTGCGTGCTTCCTTGCGTGCCATCCGGCGTTCTAGGAGCGACTGCTGCACATTTGACTCCTCAACAGCATTTCTGGAGTCAGGGAGCGAAACACCTGCTGCCGATTGTCTCACAGACGCTGAACCTTGGGCAGCCGCGGCACCTTGCGTAGAGTTTACCTGTTGGATCTGGAGTGGAACTTTAGCCGGACCTGACCTGGCCTCGTCCGGCAAATCGTCGACATCCAGAGATGTGCGGCTGCTGGCAATATTTCTGCCACAATCCTCATTGGCATTGGTGGAATCGAATGTAGCCGAGGTGAGGTCGCTTCTGGCCGATTGCTGAGAAGCTCTACTCGTCGCCAAGGATTGCTGGGAGGAATCCGTGATAATTGTGAGGTCGCTAGCCTTGGAGACCCTTTGCAAGTTGTCGGCGGCGGCGGCGACATCATAAATTGAGGACTCGGAATCTGGCCTCTCGCGCGCTGTTGCGAATGAAGCAGCAGACTCGGGCCGACCGTAGGCATCCATGAGGATTGAGGTAGAACTCATGGATACGCGAGACGCTAGTTGAGCAGCAGCAGTGGAAATTAGCGAGTTGATTTGATTAGTAGGGGGCATCAATTTCTGGGTCCGGAGCTGCCCCTGGTCAGCGGCGACAGCATCGTGCTGCTCTGGTTGAGCAAGAGGATTGTCTGCTTGGGCATGGTGCAGGCCGTCAGGACAATCCGACCGCATCACGATCTCATTGAGCGATGCGGTTGGAAGCAGAACGGCAGACACAGACAACGACGAGAGTTGTTTACTTGTATTAGCAGCTGATGACTTAGATGAGGTACGAGGTCTGATCGTAGGTGGGGATCCGGGTGGGGAGGGAGACGATGTTATAGTGCCACTGCTATTGGAGCGGGCAGTGGACGGTCTTGAGCTACTGGGAGGCGAGGGAAACATCGTGGAAGCTAGCATCTTAGCAAACCCCGGCGAATCAGGTAAACAATTCTTTCGCGGCACTTGCAAGCCTGACTGGACTGCGATATTCGCCAGCGCCTTGGACGAATTGCGTAGAGATTTGCTAGGTGAAGCCGAAGCTGGACTACCCGCCCCGCTAAGGTTAAACGCTTTAGACATCTGCCTTCGGTGGTGTAAAGAGGGTGTTGGTGGCATGGACCATGGTGGCGTAGGAGTCGGAGTGGGACTGGGACTGGGACTACCACCATGTGCACTACCAGGTGCACTACCATGTGAGTTACCGCACTCCTTGACGCCCTTAGAAAGCGGCGTAGGCGGCCCAACAGGAGAAGAAGAGTAAGAAGTAGTTGTAGCAGTAATAGAAGAGCTTGTCGAATCTGGGACTGGGCCTTTGGATGCTGGTAACAAAGCTTGTGCCGTCTGCACCGTTGCCGTGACTTGTTCAGAAGGTTCTGGGGCTGAGACTGGGGCTGAGGCTGATTCTAAAGGCTCGGATCCGTCATGTTTGTTTACAACCGTTCTCGTTGCTAGTGTGCGAGCTCTGCGAATGGGCTGCTGCTGCTGCTGCTGCTGCTGCTGCTGGGCCCGCTCCGACCTCAAGGCAGTCCTCGACGTCTTTCTTGCCGCTGCTGCTCCAACAGATGACCTCCGAAAGGGTATGCTAGGCATAGGAGTAGTTGGGCTCAGGGGGCCTCTCGACGATGTCCTTTCCGGCCACCGATTGCCGTCAGGGCCCGCTGGGAGGGTTGTGATTGGGGTGGGGGCTTTGAATATTGTTTCTGGAGCCTGGAACCAAGGGCCACTCCCCTCTATGGATACCGGCAGAGAGATCAGAGCATAGGGATTTCCGTCTGCCGTCGTTTCCAACGTAACGCCGTTGGGAAGCTGGGCTGCTGTTGGTGACTGGAGTTGCTGTGACCTCGACCTCTTGACCCTTCGCAGCGATTGCCCGGACCATAGTCTCCTCCCATCCGCTCCACAAAAAGCCGTGCATTCGTCTCCGGATAGGCTGTTTCGAGTTTCGGAGGGTGGTATTGTCGTCCTGAAGAACTCGGCCAAGGCGCGAAGATTGTCCCTCTCGACCACGGCGTTGCGGGCCATATCACGGAACGCCTCTCTAGAGAGGCCCGGGTCGAGCATGTTGGATGTCGACTTGGCGCGAGGCAACCCGACGCGTCGCGGTCCTGCTCTTGTCGTCATGGTGGTCGCGAAGCTGGTTCATGACATTTCGAAGCCGCCGTTGCTTGTTGTCTAACCAGACCGACCGCACCAACGTTCAAGATATAGTACCTCTGCCACTGTCCCTGTGTGTGTGTGTCGCTGTCGCTCCACCCTTAGTCTCGGTCGAGTAGCATAAACCCAAGTTTTTGGCGATTTGCTTGGTCCGAGTTATAAGTGGTTTGGCAATATAGCAGTGACTCCTCTTCTTAGTTGTACTGTCCAGAAACAGTCCACAAGAGGACCGAACTACAGCCGTCAAGTAACGAACCGGGTATATATCAAATCGACGGTTCACATGAGGACAGTGGTCGGTAGGTGACAGAAGCAGAACGTGGGGTCAAGATAGATAGATGAAGGTTCGATCGCACTGCGGAGAGAGGGAGTCAGACGGAAGAAGTCGCACAGTTAAGCAGACCCGGCGGTGGTAGGCACACAGGAGGGCACCTATAGAAGGGGAAGCAAACAGGGAAAGGCAGGATCGGACCTGTTTGGTTTGTGTCCTATTCAGGTGTATGGGGAGCGGAATGGGGGGAGGAAACATGAATCGATGCAACAGAAAGAAGCCAGCCTCCCCCGGCACGAACTATGATCACCCAAGTACCCTACATACTCCAAAACGAATAAGCAAATCCATCTACACTACCTACCCCGGTGGGAATAGTGACGTTTCTGTTCCTAGCTGAAAAAAAACAAAAAAAAAAAAACTCAATTGCCATCACAATAGCTAGCTGTGTTTATTAAGCCGAATCCCTCCCAGCGCAATCACACTGCCCGGCTACTAGCCGCTTCCTGCTTGGCCATCTGGCAACTTTTCCTCTCTTTTCCTTTTTCTTCTGTGAAGATGCCCAAACGAGTCGAGGATGGCGCGTGGGGGAAGGATGTATACACGTAGCTCGGAAAGGCAGTAATATTAGCTGACATGTAGAGTCGAAATCGATCAGCCAGTAATCTACTTGCTACTGTCCAACCTCCCCGGTCTCCCGGGTCCACTGCGATTGTTCCTCAATTTACGGGTGTGCCTGCTGCAGCTAATTAGCTCGTCCGCCTTGCCGGACGCAGCCTAGACGGCAGGGGAACGACAAGGTTTGCGAGTAAGGATCGACAGACCAATGTAGTTGTGATTGGCAAATCTCCTGCTTGCTCACCACCAAAATCCGAGATACGAAACTCATTTTTGGACAAGGAAAGGATGCGCCCCCTGGCCGCACTGGAAAATATCCCGGGTTTTATTGATGGGCACTTTCGTCGAGGGAAACAAACCAGGTTACTTGACTACTACGTAATGACAACAGTTACATCCGAGACATGACATTCGGGACTTCTGCACGACATAGGATACTACGTAATGAGACTTTTTTTTTCTTGGTCTGTTTGTCTGTCTGTTTGTTTGTTTGTTTGGTTTCATAGTACTATCTATCTAAGTACTTAGGTTACCCCACCCAGCCTGATCTGGACAGCTTCGAGCTTCCTGTCCAAGGCCCGACAAGACAACCATGCACTACAGTAGAACCATGGTCGCTGGTCATATGGTACCAATCTATCTATTTTCCGTACCCGTAGACCCCTACATATAGACAAACAAGTATCATGGGATCTACCAAGTACATCATGTTCGACAAATTCCTGCAAAGGGGGACAACATGCGGGGATGATGCCATGTGTTGGTTGAGTGTTACCCCGGACAATAACCACGATCAATCCAATGGTTAACCAACTTGGGTACTTCTTGCGACACACGTCTATTTACTATCTGTACAAGCCTCTGGGGGTTGAAATCAAGGATAAACAAACATATACACATGATAAGTTGAGAGCTTCCATGCAGTAGAGGCCGGCTGTGGACACATTGGCATATATGCCCAGCAGCTCCGAGGACATATCCCATGTCCAATATTATAAAACAGTCGCCAGTCTTCATTCACGCCTTGGCGGTCTGCACAGCCTGCGCAACCTATCTAGAGCACGACTCGGCCGCCTTACCTTATCCCGTCCCCTAATTCCTTGAAGATGGCCGGCTGTGGCGGAATAGGAGGCTGGTTCAATCCCTCGCTGGGCGGCGGGGGTGGCGTCTTGTCTTCTGGGTTCTCGCCCTTTCCACCAAAGTACTTGGTGAAGTCGTCCCGGTCGTCGAATGGCCTGGGGCCCAGTAGACGAACCATGTCGTCTCGAGTCAAGACCTCTTTCGACAGCAGCTCCTCGGCTACGATGCCAACTTCCTTCTTTCTCTCAACTAGGAGATCCTTGCATTGCTTGTAGGCCTGGTCAACAATACGCCTGACCTCTGAGTCGATGGTTTGAGCGGTTGACTCTGCAAAGGGCTTGACGAGCTGGTTCTCATCCTTCTGGAAATGCATAGGACCGAGCTTTTGCGACATGCCCCACTGCGTTACCATGGCCGTCGCCATCTGCGTGACTTTCTTGAAATCGTCGCTGGCGCCTGTAGTGACTGTAGAAAAGTGCAGCTCCTCCGAAATGCGACCACCAAGCGTCATGGCCATGCGATCCAAGAGTTGGTTTTCACTCATGAGATAAGTGTCTCCCGGTAGATACTGCGCATAGCCAAGGGCACCTTGACCACGCGGGATGATGGATACCTTGAGGAGTGGGTCGGCGTACTTGAAATACCAGCCGCAAATAGCATGGCCAGCCTCGTGGTAGGCCACAGTTCGCTTCTCTTGGGGGTTAAGGACGAGTGATTTGCGTTCCAGACCACCAATGACGCGCTCAATCGCCTGCTCGAAGTGCTGCATGGTGATGGTCGGGGCGTTGACTCTAGCAGCTAGAGAAAAGGTCAACACATGCACTATCATGGGTTAGGGACAATCTTGACTTACCAACGAGGGCAGCTTCGTTGACACAGTTCGCGATGTCAGCACCGGCGAACCCTGGTGTCAAAGCTGCGAGTCTACCACTGAGATGTTCTTGCTCTTCATTGGTCACGACTTTCTTAAGGTAGACCTTGAAGATATCTTGTCTGCCGGCCATGGTAGGTCTGTCGATATAGATGTGTCGGTCGAATCGGCCTGGTCTCATCAGAGCCTTGTCCAAAACATCGGCCCTGTTTGTACCAGCCAGAACCACGATCTGATCCGTAGTGTTGAAACCGTCCATCTCCGTCAAAATCTGGTTCAGAGTGGCTTCGCGTTCATCGTTGCCGCCGCTGAACCTGCCATTCCCTTCAGATCGAGACCGGCCAATGGCATCAATCTCGTCGATAAAAATGATACACGGGGTCTGCTTCCGGGCGGTTGCGAACAGGTCTCGGACTCGAGAGGCACCAACACCGACAAACATCTCCACAAACTCGGAACCACTGACGCTGAAGAAAGGCACGCCAGACTCCCCAGCCGTCGCCTTCGCGAGCAGAGTTTTACCCGTACCAGGAGGTCCAGAGAGAATTGCACCACGTGGGATCTTGGCGCCTAGTCTCTGGAACTTCTCGGGCTTCTGGAGGAAACTCACGAACTCCATGATTTCTTGCTTGGCCTCGTTCATACCTGCCACATCGGAAAATTTTACCTTGACTGCCGACTCAACGTTGAACCGCTTGGCCTTGCTCTTTCCAAATCCGAACATGCCACCACTGCCTGAGGCGCCACCCGCACTGCGCCGCGATATCCAGTAAAGCAGGCCCATAACCACCAAGGTAGGCCCGAAGGCTGAGAGAAGGCCCATGAATGTACTGTCTCCCACGTAGCTGACGGGTATCCTATCCGATGGGGGGATGCCCAGTTCTTCTTGCGCCTCGTCCAGATGCCTCTCAAAAACGTCAGGAGAGCCAATAGAGAAGTAGTAGCTGAAGCCTGGCCTTGTAGCTACCGAGTCGGGATACATCGAGGCAGTTGCCTCCCTGTTCAGCTCCACACGGACGCGCCGGCCGACGACTACCAACTTTTCAACAAGACCCTTCTCGAGGAAGTTCTTGCGAAGCTCTTGCCAGGTGATCTCGCGGGAACTTTCGTCGAACATGGAGTTGTATAACCAGTAAGCGATAACGGTGGCGATAATAGTAGTAAGCCAGTCGTTGCTCCTCAAAGGATTGTTATCGGGTCCTGGCGGAGGCTTCGATTGTTTGCCCTGCTGTTGCGACGGATCAGCGGCCTTGCCATCTTCCGGTTTCGATCCCTGGTTCTGCTGTTGCTCGTTGTCGGGGGATTTAGCGTTGAACATGTCATCCGTTGACTTCTTGCCATCTTTCTCTGCCTTCTCCAACTCGACGATGCGGTCGGCCAGTTGTTGTGCAACTTCATTCAAAGACAGGAGGAACTTGTAGCTATCGTTGAACGAGGCTTCGCCCCGGAGCCTCTTCTGGACTTGATCGCGTAACTCGACAGGAACGCCGGTCTTCTGGAGCATGGCAATAACTTGTTTGGAGGATTTTCCATTGTAGGAAATACTCCACCACTTGCCGCCATCGTCGCTCATCGCATCCAGTTCGGCAAATTCGGCTTCAGTAAGGTGAACCCATCCAGGGGGAAGCTCGTACTTGGCGCCATCCTCGGCTTTGGATGTTTCAGCCTCGGTGGGACCGGGTGATGAAGCGCTCTTGACTTCGGGGTCCTTCTTGGGTTTGTCTTTGTCGTGCTCCGGCGTCCGTTTCGGCTGCTTGTTCTTATTTCCCGAGTAAAATCGAGGGTGCTGCTGGAGGCGCAGGCGCTGCGACGCCCACAGGGAGGGTACGATGGGCGAGGACCGAGCTATCCTTGACGCCGTCGAGCGAGTATAAGCATTCAGCGGAGATCTTGACAGGTGCGCGAGGCTAGTCGACCGCCGTAGGAAGCTTGACATGACGGGCAGAGTCGATAGCGAGGCGCTTCGACCGGGTATTGCGGACGGCTAGAGGGAAAGATTATCGAAGGCGAAATCCAACTATGAGGTTCGTGCTACCTTGTGGAAGGGCAAAAAAAATCATACTGCGGCTGTTAGAACATATGGTAAAACGTGGGTGTAAAGCGATGAAAACCTACCAACAGAAGAACTGCTCGAATCGGAAGATCGACTCATCCTTTGGTGGTTCAACTTTGCCTCTTGCGAGAAGCTTGGTCCATAAGTAGGTAGGTAAGCTTAGGTAAGTGAGTACTTAAGTACTTAAGTAGGTAGGGAAGGAGGGAATTCCGAATTGCACGATCAAGCCATCATCGCACTTGCTTTAACCCGCTGTAGCTTAGGTTAGTTTCCGGGATGCGGTCAACCTGCTCACTCACGTGACCCTCACTCGTCGGATTTGGATACGCACGCCATGCCATGTTGGCTGATGAGAAGGGCTGTACAGTACGATTTTGATTCTTATCATGAAATTACGAATTCGCTGTCCAGCCAGATGTACCAACTATTGCATACGAGGGACAAGTCGCGCGCATCTCAGATGGTCGGTCATCCACATGATTCGTTTCATTATTCATCTCGTCATCTCATGGAAGTCACGACGCCCTAATAAAAGCCGTTGCCCACATCTATGGACATGATCTATAATTATCTTTCCCCCAAACTCACTACTCCCACCTCTGCCATTCTCGCTGCAATCTGTACATCTCCGCGCTACACCACTCGGAGCCTAGGACCTTTCTGTCCAGCGTCGCCATCTTGGTGTAGATCTCCTGCTCCTTGGTCCTCCGCTCTATGATCTTGGCCTCGAAGTACCACAGATCACGCTTGCGCACAGCCTTCTGGAAAGCGCTGCGCATCCGCGGAGAGTAGAGCTGGCAAGCGGCGGAGGGCAGGTGCTGAGGCTTGTGCAGGAAGTTGCCTTGCACGCCCGAGTCGTCTCGGTCTAGCTCCGGCATGACCACTTCGTCAAAGCACTCTGGGCATACCGTAACTTCGGGGATAGAGCGCATGGTGTACCACTTTCGGTTTGAAACGGGTCGGCCGTAAGTGCATTCGTCAGTGGATGATATCTCGCGAACCTTCTCCGCCAGGGTCCGAATGTCAGGTGCCCTATTGGCCGCCAAGGCCTGGTCGGAAACGGTCTCCATCGCATCAAAATAGAGCATGAATCGCTTCCTTGCTCCGTTGTAACTGGCATTATGCATGTCACAGATCCCTCTGGTAGACTCAGCCGGTGAGTCCATTGGGACAAAGACGCCAAAAAGGTTTGGTAATAGGGCCTCGATCGTCTTGGCACAACTTAGGCATATGTTGAATTTTCGGACTGGCCTCTGAGTGGCAGGATCTCTGATAGTATGCCAGAATCGATAGTCTTCCACAGGTCCTGTGCAAAGCTGGTTGTTTGCTGCGACATTCGCTATGCCATGAAACAGTCTCAAATCTGGCTTGTTGTATTTGTGCGTCAACAACCAGGCGATATGATACCACTCCGATGTCCCAAAGTCGCATTTGAAAGCCCGATCAAGTGGCCGGGAGGGTGCGGGAACGAAGAGATGCTTGAATCTCGTATTCTCAAAAGCAAATTGATAGCAAGAGGGGCAGATGTTGAAGTTGTTACAGCGTGGCAGAGTAAGCCAGTCAAGATGGCCGGCTTGCTCTCTCATTCTGGGGCAATCTGGAAGATCTGGCAGTTCCCCTCGATTGACGTCTTCTGAATATCGCCTGTAAGAAGTTGCTGACCTAGCCATCTGTGAACCGTCCTGAGCCGGATCAAACTTGGGCGGCTGCCACACTTGCTTTGGAGGAGTTGACACAGCAGTCGGAGAGGAAGAAGGTGAAGCAGGCCGAGTATCTGCGACCGAATGAATACTAGGGGGCTTCGAAACCGAGGTTGAACCTCTCTTGGTCGGAGAGTCTAATGCAGATCCTACAATGCCGGTGATGACCGGAAACGCCGAGGAAGCGGCAGTGCTGGCAGCCGAGCGGGCTGTGGAAGCCCGAGATAGGGGTCGTTCGGGTGAGTCATCGGTCAGGGGATAGCCTCTTTCCGATATTTTGCCATCCCTGGTGGATGGAAATGTTGCACTACGAGAGCTCGGCGATGGCGGCCCCCAGTTCCGGTCACGGTAAAAGTCTCCCTGCGATGCCCTGGGTGATGCAAGTGGGGAGCTTGGTCTAGAAACTCGCCCGCCAGCAGATCGCGGCTCTACAGGCCTAGCCAGATATCCATTGCGCTCGTCATGTATCACGGATTTGCGGCGGCGCCGACGTTCACCACGCCGTCGCTCATCTTCTCCAACGGGATTGCAATCTTCAGAATGCAAGGAAGAGTACCGGTCGTCGCCGGGCGACGGAGGTTCTCGCTTGCTCCGGAAACTGGCAGCACGTGGCCGGAGATCCTCCCTCTCAGGTTGGGGTCGAGGGGCTGATGGACTCTTCCGTTCAGACCGGGCCAAAGGTGCTTCTGAGTAGTTGCGGCCCTGTTCATAGTGCTCATTAGACGTCCTCCGCGTGTTTCTGGGCACATCGATTGCAGAATGCCGTTTCGTCATGGTTGGGCTCGTTGAGCTCAATCTCCTACTATCATCGACAGCTTTTCTCTGATTTGGTAGAGTTTTCCCATAGTGAGCCTCTTGGGGCTGCATGGACTTGTTCCGTTTGTGCGAGCTCGGGGCTGCTGCTGATCCACTGTAGTCCCAATAGGCTCGGTCTCTACCTCTAGTAGAATGCTTTATAACTTCGGGAGACAACAACGATTCGGCAGCGAGGTCTCGAGAGCTGTGTCGAGGAGAGAAGTAATCTTCCTCCGGTTGAACAGTGCCAGTGGCGGACCGAGAACGCCCCAGGTCTCGAGATCGCTCTTCGGGACGTCCTTCATGATTGAAGTCTGTAACTATCGAGGGTAGATTCTCAAGTCTACTGCGTCGCCGCTCGCGGCCTGGGCGTCTGTCTCGCTTGTCCCGTTCGGGTTTGTGACCAGCTTCTGCAACGTCCGGGACGGGCGAGTCATACTTGCGCCGCGTGTTTGCTTCGTATGGCGGCTTCTCTTCCGTTTGGGGAAACCTTGGCGCTGCTTCCTTCCTAGTCGGTGACTTCTGGTCTAATTTGGTGCCTGTCGACAGGTCGTCGTCCGAAGTTTCGGATGTATTAGATACAATCACAAAACGACGTTCCGGGTTGTGCTCATGAACAACCTGAAGGATCGGGTGCTGCTCTACATCACCGCGGTGAGGGGGCTCCTCTGTCGGACTTGGGGGAACATCAGAGCCATGCTCCTTGGCCAATGAGTCCGCTTCATCTTCGACGATGGGCGCAGGAGGATAATCACGAGTCAAAGTGGTCGTTCTCAAACCACCAATAGTAGGCGTGTCATATTTCGTCCTCGGGATAGCATTGTTGTTGTGCGTGTAAGAAGGGGTCGGCGCTGCAGCGGCGCTGTCGTGACATTCAGCAACACAGGTCAGTTTGCCCCGCAGATTCTCTGGAGCCGAGTCCAGCGCTTGGGGACGACTTACAATCTAGAGGGGCCTGGGCTTTTAGATCGAGTATTGGGCCAATACCCGTTTTGCAGCAGAGAGTTAATATCGACGCCGCCAACCATATTTGCCTATTGATGAAAGAGAGAGAGAGGGAGGGAGAGAGATCGGCGGTTTCTTAAAACATTGTAACCAGGCGTTAAAGGTGCAGCTTCAGGTGCCCGACTTCACAGCCTCCTGATGCTTCTAGTTTGGTCTCCGAGCGAATCCTTTCAGCTGCCCCTTCACCACTTCCTCGCTGACTTGATTGCAGTTCTTGCTTTATAAGGCAACCAGGTAATAAACAGAGCTTCAGACAAGTAAACAAAGGTGAAACAGGCAACCGGTAGGAGATGTTTGTTTTGCGAAAAATAGTAATAATAGCGAGGTCAGGCTCTGATGGGGGAAACAGGATATTCCTGGACCAGCGCGATGGTCGAGGTGGAGTCGGTAATATAGGTTAACCTAGGTACGTTGATGGGAGGGAGGTATGGAGCCCTCGATGCTTGACCTCAGCTTCGAGAAACCAAAAAGACGGGGGGTATAAGAGGCGATGCACTCACACAGACACACAAACACACATACAAACACACACACACACACACACACATTCTGCCTCCCTCTCTCTTCCCTTTCCTCTAGCTCATTGGGTCATCTTACATACAAGCTAGTCTCACTTTTCTACCCGATCACGTAATAAAAAGCGATATGCCACTCATTATGACTTACTATGTGTGAGAGAGTGAGTGAGGGAGAGTGAGAGAGAGCTAGAGGGGCCTTGTCCGAGTGCCTCATCGGCTATTCTCTTCCAATGGATTTAGATGCTTCGAATTAACACCAATGGGCCGCAAGAAATGGCCCATTGTGGCACTGTGCATCAGATGCACCTCCTGGAGCACAGCGTGCGTGGCGCTAATAATAAATGCAGACTTGTTGGGTGCCCTGAGCCCTTCAGATGCTGCCCAGGGTGGAGAGTGACTGCGGACACCGCCGCAAAACACCGCCGCCATTGAGATGGTAAGGGACTTTTGATACAAGCAGCCTAATAAGCCTCTTCCTACCTAATACCACGTCCCAAAATCCCAGTACTTAAATCTCGTATATATGGTACCACTAGGTAGCGGGTACATGTATGGGTATGAGGTATGCACCAAACCTGTAGCGCGGGCTAGAATTCAGAGGCAGGTACCGATACCCCTCATAGCAGTGTTGCGACCTGGATATATCGATTACCCCTCGGTGGTGTCGCTCGCTATTGTCTCCATGTGGCTGCATATGGCCGCGTATGGATTTCTCCTCCACCCCCAAATTCATCCTTGATTTTTCATCTTCGATCGAAATATTGGAACCTGGGGGGATCCGCAGGATTAGCCAGCCGTCATATTCGATGAAGCCGCTAGACACATGCAGGAAGCGCGACAGCCCGTTCGGCTTCGCTACTTCCTTCCTCTTCGCCAACCAGCAGCTCAAGAATCCCAAGGTCTCTCTTTGTAAACCCCCTCCCCCCTTCAGGTCTGACATCGCATATGAACGGGGCGTCAAGGCGGGAGTGGGAGGGACGTCAGCCGGATGCTTGATGTAGAGAAAGGTTGCACAACCCAGCGGCGCCTCTTCGCCCGCTCGGCATTAGGGGAAAACCTAATTCGGATACTCCTTGAGATGGGTTCAAACCATGCGGGAAGGCACAGCATACAGTGTGTGTGGGAGAGGTCTCACCCCGACTGGCCATGGTTCTGCCACCTTGACGTGAGAGCAAGACCTAGGGGGAGAAGATCACCCCATCCCGTGTAGACATAGGTGGGATCAACAGTCGTTGAAAAAGCGGTCGGCCGTTATCACGGGAGGCAAGACATGCTCAAGGACAAACGCCACATATGACAGCTGTATATATGCACAGGCAAAGCTCAGAGACTCTCTCCACTAATTTGTTAAAAGCTACCATAGGGGGGCGCCTTGTGGTTGAGGCTATGAAGTCATCTCTGCAATGCAAAGATAACAATGCAACGATAACTTGGAAATGACTTACGTAACTCGGCATGTATAGCTGTATGCCTGCGTAGAACCTTTCACAGCTCATATAAACTGATAAATCCATTTCTGTCGTCCAACCACCCCTGTATATCAATGGTCACTGATCGTGCCGAAGAACGCAGTGTACTACGTCTGTCTGTGTGACCCTGGCTGCATGGCAGAGTGTGTTAAGCATGTGTGATGTGTGGTTTGTGTGCTGTGCTGGCACCCAAACGGCGAAGATCTCACGCCATATGATTTCTGCATCGGATACCGCATTGCATACCTCTTACCCATCGCGGAGCGTTCCGAACACGCCACACCGGGAGACTGATCTACGCTTGCAAGAACCGGAACGAACCGTCCTGAAGTATGGGATCCGACGCCCTCGAGATGCGAAACCGCAAGATACATGAGATGCTACCATCCATCGGATAATGTGAGCCTGGCGCGTTCACTTCATACAGTTAGTATCCGGCAAATTGAAAGCCGTGTAAACCAAAAACCGGCTATGCCGCGGACGCCAACGCTCAAGATCGTGAGGCCCTGTAGAAACCCCTCGGCGATAAACCGCCTTCCCTTCGAATGAGCAGACCATTGGGCCGCGGCGAAGCCGAGAGGACCCCCAATCCATGTGTGATACACCAGGGTCTCTATTGTTGGTATACATCTCATGAATTTTTGTAGTACTGAGCGGGCAAAAGGAGGAAGAAGTACTGGGCAGCTCTTTCTTGCTTTCCCAGCATTTGGAGAAGCATCCAACACAGCAATTCGGGATGGGGGTTTGGTTTCACGAATAAATGTCACCAGTCCCCTCTAATAAGCTACCAATGGTTCACATGTAGGAAGGCAAAACTTGGAGACCCCGTCAGTCTGACACTATGCATATAGATCAGGGGCTAAAGATTCTCCACCGCTCTCACGGGGAGAGGAAGACAGCCGTTGCCATCATAAGTTCAAAGCCATCTTAGCGAAGAGCAGGCTGGACAACAGAGAAGTCGAAAGGAAAGGTTTGCCGAAAAGTAGGCTGCCTCATCGCGTGCGTGCTGCTGCAGTGGGGGTTGGCAAGAAGAACAGGTGGATAACGATGCCTGCCTGCGAGATGCCGCGACGCACAGTTTCGAAGTTGCCAAAAAGAATGTTTGCCTCCAAAGCTCCCAGTATCGGAGGTGGCCACGAATCGCGGCAAGGAGGGTCAGCCCAGCCCATCCCATCCCCATGTTCCCTTCATCGTCCTCCTGCTGCTAGCTGGCGCATCATGCCTGGTGCTTTGATAGTCAGCTGGTGTTCCTCACCTGTACGCTTGTAACGGATTGTAGGCGAACAGCTCACCGCCACCAACTGCTTGCGGTGTCGCCTCTCGCTCGCAGGACAGCGTGGGGGGCAAACGGGGATGTGCAACGCAGCATTCGTTAAAAAAGAAGTCAGAAGAGTGAGAAGGTTCATGGATCACTGATAACTACGGGCAAGTCGCCTTGGGGGGTGACTAAACGAGCCGCAAAGGTATGGCCAAGCCAATGCCATGGCTGTGGTTCTCGTTTGGTTTGCGAACCGTCGAGTCACCCGTCGCCCCCAGAAAGGAGGAATGCCCATTCCATAGCCGAGCAGCCAGACAACAAAAACAAGTACGACAACACATTGCCCAGAGTACAGTATTGAACTCGAGCAGGGAAGGGCATCGGTTGCCTTGCCCCCCCCTATTTCCTCTAGTAATACCCAATCAACTAACCAGTCTGAAAGTGATGACACATGGCAAAGTGCTGCGAAACTCGGTTAGAATCCGTAAGGACCCGAACGACCACGTAGCTATCTTCAGTCGGTTGACATAGTTTGGTTTCACAGTCGCGACCGAAGTCTGCGTGATGGGTTAGGGTTAGGGTTAGAGCGAGCCCGCCTATGTTGGGCCTCTCCTCAATGCCATCGTCGGTAAAGACGCGCAGGTCCAGCTGGATGAACAAGGCTACAGCACCTGTTCAGACCAACCGTTCGCCCATAACCCACACCAGTAAACCATAATCGGGCGCCGTGACGTTCCTGACCCGGTTTGAAGTGTTATGGGCTAGAGCGAGGTCCAATAGCCTCGTGGGCGGTGGATGACTTCCTCCACTCATCCGCAGCATGTCGTTCACTATCCACCAAATGTTCGCGCGGGAGGGTGCTAGGTCATCCATCCAGAAGATCCATCTTTCAAGGGGGGTTGTCTGCAGCTAATCGGAGACATGCCTAGGCGCGTATAAGGCTGACAGCAGCCATCTACAACAGCAGGCGGCAGCAAGGTCAAGCAGAATGACGATCGCTTAAGCGGGTCTAAGACAACGACAAGAACAGGACATAAGAGCAAAAGCATAAGATATCTTGGTAGCTGCATGTCTTACTAGTTACTTGGGGTTGGCACGTGAAGTTCATTGACCACGACCGTAACAGGTTTAAGATCGTCAGGTATTACGCGTACGTACAGTAGATATCTATCCACACCGATCAATGTCGGTCACAGGAAGGCGGGTCGGTCTAGCTTCGCACATTTAGCGATTTCGACTGCGAACCTTGTGCGTACGTAGTAGTAGTAGTAGCGCTTGATCCCTACTCTTCTGCTGCTTCACTGGTATACCCCTTAGGCAATCGAACCAACGATTTCCCTTGGGAGTAAAACAGTATGCCGTTTCTGTTCAACGCCCTGGTCCCGCACCAAAATTACGAGCCAAAGTACGTGTCGTCGAGTATAACACAGCATACCGATACAAGGGAGCACCTAATTCAACGGATATCTTCATGTTGTTGGTGACAATAGCACCGCCTGCGCATTCTCTCGCTGCATTTGTTTGTTTTTATTGCTTGACGGCTGAGTAGCTCGATCCTTGGCGGAAGCTCGTTAGGCGTCCCCTGAAGTTGTAGCCGTCCGTCATCAGCCAATTAGATACTGCTCAATATCTTTGTCTTCCTCATCGTCTTGAAGGTCCTGCAGTCTCTTTTCCTCTGCGTCAATCATCTTCTTCAGCATGGTTCGCTGTCTCTTGCGAGCCTTCTTGCCCCAGTCAGATGCGGATGCTTGGGCTGTCGTGGTGTCTTCGTCATCGCTGTTGTCGGGTATTTCCTCCTTGACGCCTCTAAGCTCGTTCGGGCTAATCTTGCCCTTGCTATCGCTATCCTCGAGAGACTTCTCAAACTGCCTCTCCTGGGCCTTGGCGCCCAGCTGCATAAGGTAGGGCCGGACGAGGAGATATCCACAGACGATGACGACGACTCGAAGCCACATGATTGCGTCCATGTCGGCTGTATGTGTGAAGTACGTGTTAGAACAATAGCCTGTCCATGATGTCTAGAGCAGCGCCTAGTTCTAAATAGATGTGCAGTAGGCGGACAGAAGCGTGCGAGCCCCCCCAGAGGATATGAGGGATTGGTTCACTTACAAAACGAGGCCTTTGTGTTGGTAACCAGTCGCTGTCCGGCTATCTCGAAGACGCCGAAAAGCTTCTGCACCGAGTCACCAAGGTGCGAGATGAGTTCTTGTAGTTCAGCCATGGTGTTTTCGGTTGTGCAGCTGTTGGAGTGCCGTATTTTCGCGCGAATGGGCTGAAAGAGGCCGTTCGTGGTTCTTGGGTCTTATTAAAATGTATACACGGAATGATGAAATAGAACAGGAGAGTGGAATGATAAGAGATAATATTACACCAATACAGCCGGTATAGTATGGCAATAACGGTCAAGCTTCAATCCGCATGAGGGAGGGACAAAAACAAATAGAAACTTTTATGGCGCATGGAGACTGCCGTGCAACTCGACAGCGCGACTGCCAGAGGGTCCAGACTCCAGAGTCCCTGTGAATGCCCCCACTTTCTTGCTTGGACCTAAAGCCATGTACGGGACTGTACGGGATATGTAAGTAAGTAAGTACATACCTCGTGATACATACAATTAATCGCGACATCCAGCATCGCCAATCCACCTGTTTGTCTATCTACTCCTTTAGGTACTTTACCCAGGTGCGCCGTATTTACAGACATGGCTGATGACAATCATGAGGAGGTTCGTGAAGAAAGCCCCGATGTAGCCATTGGTCTTAGTCAATTTCATCTGCTAATCAGTCTGTCTACAGCGTCTCAAGCAAGCCCTGTGGTTCGCTGTAGGCAAGATAGCCGATGAGGAGTCTCTACGTAGAAACCGAAACGTAACTCCTCAATTCATCGGTGCCTTGATGGAAATGGTTTGGACCCAAATCGGTATGCTGTTCTTCCGCTCTTCCCCTGGAGCCAGGCCAGAGATGATGAGCTTTCACGACATACCACTCACTCACACTCATGCATGCACGCAAATATTTGCTGACTTTTTCTTCAGAGTGCGTGGCTCAAGACCTGGAGAATTTCAGTCGCCATGCTGGGCGATCTACCATCACAACTGACGACGTCTTGTTGCTAGCGCGTCGGAACGAGGATTTGCATGGGATCATCAAAGACTCCATCGATAAGGAGAAAGCATCCAAAGCCAAGACCAAAGCCAAGCGATGAGACTCTGCCATGACGGAGCAACACCATATGCAGAAATAAATCTCGAGACCTATCACCTCGAGGCCCGTATCTCGGAGTTACCAGGCGTTGACTGGCGTTCAGGCAATGCCCGTGGTGGCCCAGGGCGTTGAGTTACTGGAAACAGGCGCGTGGCTTTAGAAAGGACAAGCCCCCGAGGGTCTCTCAACAAATAGAGCTCGCTCGGGTGAAGCCCAGGACTCAATGTGTTGAAGCATTACTAGAGCATTATTAGCAGCACCTCCTCCTATCCAGCGCTCGCCCTGTCTGGGATAATGCTATGCAGACTCAAGCGAAGCATAATCGATGTGGCTAGGGTTATGTGAATATCCGGAAGTATTTGCTCCCATCAGGAAACCAAGAGTCTTGACCCATTGCTATTCAAGATGGGCCACGCCCCGTGACGTCCGGATAGTTCTCAGACTGTCCAGTATTTTCTACAGGAGCATGTCAGATGCGGTGTAGTGTCCCAAATTGATTAGTTGATGTGTATAGCATGCCCGGTCCCGGTCCCTCTGGTCCTTCGTCTCCATGACGCAAGACCTAGAAGGTGACAGAACTATGCACAAACCCTCTAACACCAATCGAATAGGTCATATCGTGACATATAAATGACGGATAGCTGTTATGTTAGTCTTGCTTAGCTACAACCACCGTCAACATTCGCCAGGAACCGATCTGTCGGGACGATCCAGATCAACATTGACAGCTTTTTCTATCGACTGTTGGCGACAGCCATAGACCCGTGATGTAATTTTTGACTTCCGTTGCATGGAATGCTAGTATCTACTTACTTGACCTAAGCGCAGGCAGGTATGTATTCCGACAACCGGTGTTATAGCTTCGATAGCTAGTTGCCCACACCAAACTGCTCACGATGTAGGCCACTAGGGTAACTAGCTATTCTAAGCGACAGTGAGTGTAGGTGCTTACTTGTCACCCGTCACCTGTCACGATCGAGGCGACGCAACCAGAAAGGTGCACAGCCCCAATGTGTGGAGTGAGCAGAGTGGCTTATGTGGCTTAGACTGCATGGTCGCCAGAGCTGCAAGCAGAACTGCAGCAATTGGGTTGCGGGCGATCCGCCTCAGCCGTCCCATGCAAGACGAAAGACCCCTTTCCTTGGCACCTGGGAGCTTCTGCTGGGAGGATGGCCGAAAGCCTGAAACTGGTGGAGAGGCATACGTCAATAGTGGCGGGGCGGTTTTCATCATCGATCACAAGATGTGGAAGATGTGGACTGGCTACCTCCAAACTATTCTCCCACCCTAAAGACCCTGCTAACCTTGGGTCTCGGCAGTCAGAGAATTCCATGACCAGACGATACACTCTGGATACACCTCGCAGTATTCGTCATTGCCTCTTCATTGTCATCCACATTTAAAGTCAAACAGGGTTCATTCGTAAGGTTTTAAGCTTAGAAGCGCACTAAAGCTACGTCAAGCCTCACTGATCCTCATCTTCATCCTTTTGCCTCTAAAACTTGGGAAAGTCGTTATTACTCTCGCATCTATTAAGGCTTCCCCATCTCCCCCTACTTCCCTCTGGGCGTAACCCTCCGAATCTAGGCCCCAAAACCTATCCAAACTTTGGAAATCCATTAACCACTGTGCGATACTGCAACAACCCGCGCCCGCCATACACACCAACACCACACAGACAGTTTTTACACTTACGTGCCCAAGCCACCATGGGAGCAAAAAGCGGGTTCGCTTTAAAGTCATTGCAATGGTTTATCCGCGGCATCCAGTTCTGCTGTACGGCTCTGATTCTGGCCTTGTTCAGCTACTTCCTGGCTGCTCTGCACGACCACAGCATTACCATTCCGACATGGGTTCGCGCAGTTGAGGGTATTTCGGGTGTTGGTGTGTTATACACCCTTGCCGGCCTGCTGCTCCTGTGCTGCCTCGCTGGACACCCTTTTACCTCAATCATCGCCATCGTGCTTGATGTCGCCTTCATCGGAGCTTTCATCTACGTAGCCGTCGCCAACCGTGGTGGAGCCGATTCATGCAACGGCACACCGAGTACGCCTTTCGGCTCCGGTGCCGCCGGTGACTATCCGGACAGCAACAAGGATGGCTTCACCAAACTGCCTACATTCGGAACCGCATGCCGCATGGAAACAGCTTGCCTGGCTGTCGCCATTGTCGCAATTGTAAGTTGGCTGAGGTCCCACTGTGGATTGCGTACTAACTTGTACCCTAGATCTTCTTTATCTTTTCCATCTTGGTTGAGATTGTGCTGGTTCGCCACCGTCGTAAGGAAGCCCGCTTTGGTCCTAGCCCGGCTAACAACTACACATCTGGTTACGGCCGCGGCGGCAAGTTCATGGGTCTATTCAAGCGCCGTGGAACGGCTCCGGCTCAACCGGAAGACCCCAATGCTCTTCCTCTGCACACCACTCCCAATCAGGTCCGCCAAAGCTATAACACTGAGTCGACTGCTGTTGGCCACGAGCCTGCTGCTGGCTACCCCAAGCATGGTGAAGCTGGCTATGGTCAGCACCACGATGGGCACACTGCATACCCCGAATCTGGAGTGACGGGGAACGAGCCCCAATACAACTCTCGCTACACACCTCACCATGGCAACACCAATTTTACCACTGGATATGCTTCCTAAGCTATGGACTACCTTTTGTGTATCAAGTATATTATTTAACGAACGAGAAACGGCCGGCTAAAATAAAGGGGACGTCGATGTCCTGGCAAAAGTAGTATGAGGTGGATGGGTGGATGGATCTTATTGATGGTAACCCAAACATCTGAAAGCAAAATACCATTCGTTGTACATAGAAACTATATTACCCATCACTTAATACATATTTATAAAATTAATTCCACCGTCTCTATGACATGAAGTGCTAGGTGTATTTCATTGCAGGTAGGTGGTTACTTGTCCTTACGTTTTGGTGGTGATGTCTACCAACAGTCCCCTCCATTGGAACTACCTCCCGGCCACCAAGTACACCTTTATACTTGACGGTTGGTTCAAGTACACATGAAGCCAAGGGCCAAGGGACCTAGCCTCCGTTTCGTGTGGATATACTGTTGGTTGCATGCTCGTGGGACAATTCTAGATATATCAGGAGAAAATCGAGCAGCAGAACCCAGATCAAAGCTCGTAGAAGAGGCACACACCTGAAGGACTGTAAAGTTTTTCTGTTTAAATTTTTTGATCAACTAATTTCGTCGTGTCCGCGTAAAGATTTGCCGCTTTTTTCTATAAACCTGGTGGTGTACACGAAAAAGCCCATTCCGTCCAGTATCTAGGGTGGCGTGCCCAGACACCGCTCGCCAGGACACCGCTTCTGGGATATTGTCTGAATGTTGCCTGATCCCTTCTTTATAGGTTATTGGTACGAGACCAGCCCAGCCCCCTTTTTACTTGATTTTACTGACGCTATTATATCCAGTTTGTTACGAAGTTATGTGCTGCAGGAAAGTTATGGTTTCCTAATACTACTTCCTTGACGGCCCTGCGCGTCCTGCCGGGCCCTGATACTCCGTGATGAGCGTATTCCTAGGCACTCAAGGTCCCCTTAGTACTGGGCACCTCGCCTTCTTTACCCGCGACCCTGCTAGTCGCCAGGCGAATAGCAACAGCCAAGGCTTTGAAGGCGCTCTCGGCGCGGTGGTGGTCGTTGAAACCGCGGAGGCAGTCGACATGCAGGGTGATGCGGGCGCCCTGGGCGAAGGACTGCAGACAATGGGGGATCATCTCGCAACTTAGGTCGCCGATCTTCTCGCGCTTGAGGCCCAGCTCGACCACGCTGTACGGCCGGTTCGAGAGGTCGACCACAGCGCGGCTCAGCGCCTCGTCCAGGGGCGCGTAGGCTGAGCCGAAGCGGGCAAGACCCGTGGCAGAGCCCAGCGCTTGCGCAAATGCATATCCTAGTGCTATACAGCAATCTTCGGCCGTATGATGGTCGTCAACTGTTCGAAACAAAAAGTGAAGGGCGCAAACGGTTAGCCAATCGGGGCCAATAAAACAAGTCAGGAAGGAGAGGGGAAACAGAAACACACTGTAAAGGTCGCCTTTGCAGGCCAGCGCTAAACTCCAGCCAGCATGCTTGGCAAGGGCGTGAAGCATGTGGTCTAAGAAGCCAATGCCGGTGTTGACACTGATGGTTTGGGATTTGCTTGACTGGCTCGCATGTCCTTCGAGGGCAGACGTCAGACGAGGGTCTGTCTCCGGAGGGAATTCCCCACCATCGAGGTTGAGGGCCAGCTGGATCGTGGTCTCATTGGTATCGCGGGCCATTGCCGCCCAGCGCGGCTTCACGGTGTCGGATCCCATGGTCAGGGGTTGGAAATCGAAAAGATACTTCTAAACCAAGCAGTAAATATAGTCGCCTTGTTAGGTAGCTCGGGCTCTGTTCTGGATGTATCAATATCATGTATGAACTGAACGAGTGAATGAATGAATGGGGGGTTATGACGCTTGCGAACTCAATTTCTTGACTGCGATTTCGGTTGGCTGTTGGCGATTCCTCTCAATTCCCCATTATTACCTAATGCATTGATGCAGCCACTAGGTTAACCAGTCGCAACCCCTGCCCGGAGCTCAGGTTATGCCCCGCTAAAGCAAGGAAAAAAAAGCCTTATCACACATAGACGGATAACGATAAGCTGCAATAATTTTCCAACGGCTTTGTTGGATTGGATTGGACCCTCATCGTCAATCAACGAGTGTCAAGTCTCGAGACCACAGCACACCACCCACAATGCCGCCTTCACGGACAAGAACCATCAAGAATAAGCATGCCGCCAATGGCTCTGGTATTAGCGGCAGCAAAGCGACCAGGGCCGGACCGGTGGATGGTATAGTCAAAAATCGAAAAGGCCCCCCGCCATCGTCGAAACCGTCCAACTCCAAGGCAATCGCTGCACTGCTTAAGAAGAGAAGGAAGAAGACTTATTCCGAAAAGGACCTGGATATTCCCAAACTGAACATGATCACACCAGTGGGTGTGGAGAAGCCTAAGGGCAAGAAGAAGGGCAAGGTGTTTGTCGATGACCGAGTAAGCCCAGCCTTATCCATGCTGTTTGTTCCATTTACGAGAGGCATTACTAAGTCGAGCTTGCAGGAGAGTATGAATACGATTCTTGCCATGGTACAAGCCGATAAGGAGGGCGAGATTGAATCCAAGATGATGAAGGCCCGCCAGATGGAAGAAATCCGCGAGGCCAGGCGGGTAGAGGCCGAGAAGAAGGAGGGGGAAAAGCAGGCCATGCTGGACGAAACCAAGGATTCGCTGCGCAAAAAGAGGAAGCGAACCAAACCCACATCATCTGCCGACGATGATGGTGACGTGAAGGACGCCTTGTTGACAGGCAGCAATGCGGTCAAAGCTAAGAAGAAGCGTGTTTCATTTGCTTGAAGTTGTTGTGGACTCTGCATGGGAGGCGTATCGGCGTTATTCTTCTCGAAATCACAAACATGGAGGCACAAAAGGAGTGCCATATTCTACTGATCTTCACCAATCAAGATACCCTGCTGAGGCGTGCGACAAGAGCAGTTTTCCTCGAGCAGTAGTCGCTACTACTTGTGCGTGATTCCGACGTACTTCTGGCTGATAGAAGCGTCCATGGGAAAATGTAAAAACCACAACGCAGCTGTAAGAGCCATAACATTACCTCGGCCCTTGAAGTTTTGGGAACATGTTGAAGATCAGCCACCAGGGACGGGCAGAAATCTAACACACAGTCATAGGGCTAGATGGTTTCGATTGCTGGTTTCAGATGCTAGCAAGCAACTCGTGGCTTGCGGGCTAGCTGTGGGTTGGTACTATCAGATGGGTTTTGAGGACTGGATACCTCTAATGGTAGATACCAGAACGATGCGTAGCACTCTTAGGAATCGAATGTGACGGGGGCCGGGTGGCCTATCCGGAATGAAATTATGATCCAACATGCATAAATAGAACGATTTTGCATATGTCGAGTTGAATAGAGCATGGTGGTTAAGGTCAACAACTTGTTTCTTGCTCATAATTAGCTGCTGCTGAAAATAGGAAGTCGGCATTGGCCGGGATAAATGCAGGTTGTACAAAATAGCAAATCTAAAAGTACATTATTAGCCCGGGTCCCCAAATGGGGCTGCCTGGAGCCGAAAACCCCTGTGCAGTAGATTCGGAAGGGGGGGCCAGCGGCTCAAAGGGTCGCTCATCCTCTTGGCAACGCTCAATTTCCAAGATGTTATCAGCGAGCCATGCGAGCCAGATATATGGCGCGGTGACGATCATGACGTACAGTAGAAGTTGACGACTTGCCGTACGTATGCACTAGGGGGTAGGTTAAGACCTTGAAGGGAGGTCAATTCGAGACTGGCCCATGGAAATGAGGACCAGCGATCGCATCCTACATCGAGATCAACAATGACAGGGCATCGCCTGTCCCCGACGGAACTGTTAGTACATGCCCCCCATGTGCAAGGTTACTCGACTGTTGCACGATAACGATATACGATAGCTCGTACAGCATTCATTCGAACTCTGTATCAACCCCCAATCAATCGGGCAGACGCAAAGGTACCTGATACGGCGGACACACCCGCAGCTGTTCCTGCATTGGGGGTGCCAAATACGAGGAGAAATGCATGCTATTCTTACATGATACGAGCGAGCCGCCGGCGCAACAGCCGTCTACTAATATGGTACACGTACTCGGTAGTCTCGCGTCAGACCAAATTGCACGACTCCTCTGCCCGCGTCTTCTGTTTTCGCTCCTTATACTTTTATTAAAGCAATCCACCGATTGGTGCTACCTACTAGCCCCCCCCCAAGTCCTGAAGCCATGATATGATTCCGGCTACGAGCCCACAATCTTTATCCTCACGTCCACTTCCAAGGTGACCTACTCCACCTACCACGAAACGTACTCGTACGTGTACTTATGTATATGCGCACAACACACAGTATAAGCACGCTTTCTACTTGTCTCCATTTCACTGCCTGTCTGTCTGCTGCGGGCTGTGCGGCTGTGTCATACATAAGTACTTACCTAAAGTAGGTAGGTACGAGTAGCTGGTCGGTCACCCATGAAGTGGACCAATATCGAGTCGATGGTATATGGCAAGTGGGCACGCACGCTTCAACACACAGAGCATAAGCAGTGAAAATGTTGATGAGTGTTTGAGTTGAGCCAAACAAAACGGCCGAATAGGGTAGGAGTTCAGTTGTTTGCTCAGATCCCTTGTTTTAGTGACCAATGGAATGAACCTGTCTCTGCCTCCGTTTAATGTTGTTCTCTTGGCTCAAAGTGTTGGCCAAGTGCATGCTAGTCCACGGTGATTGGCCAGCCTGGAGGCCGGCACCCTGTCCAAAATCTCAAGCGAAATTGGGAAGATGGTTGCGATGCCCACATTCACAGACCCATGGGCCGGCGCTCTCGTGGAGAAAAGCCTCGCTCATTTTAATTATGTACACGTACGTACGGCAGAGTAGGGTAGCAGTTTAGAGTCGTTTTCACACATATTATCAAAGGGACGGAGCCCCAAGCTGCACCGATGCCGTGAAAGCTCTTTGTCTCTTCTTTCTTTCGTTTAGGTTGTCCGTACATTCGTTCAGAAGTGGTGACAGGTCTCCGCGCGCCAGCCCGCCTCCAATCCCAACAGGACCTGATGAGTGTGGGAGAGATTGGAATAAGAGAGAGAAGGCCTGGAAAGTCATCCGAATAGCGACCAGTGGAAGAAGAGAGGAGGTTTAATACCAGTATGGAAATCCGCGAGGTCCGATCGACATCTGTTTAGCGCATCATCCAGCCAAAAACACACTCCAAAGGAGGACCCAGCGAGTCAGCCAGCTCAGACTGCGCACCCGCTAGAAAACCCAGAACACTCTTTCACTGTAGTCTCGTATTCCCATATTTCACCGCCACAGAGCGCGCGATGAACGAATCAGTCCCGGGGTCTTCACTCCTTCAGGCCCGGGGTGACACTCATTCTACTTCACACGACCACTCGCACAACCATCACATTCGTTCTCATCAGAGACTACATCAACATCAACACCGCCAACAACTACACCAACAGCTGCAAAAGAAGGAGGACCAGCCTACCGACGACTCGTCAGTCATTCATATTGTTCAAACCGTCGATATCGTTCAGATCATTGATGGCACTGGCGCGACCATCAGCGTCCAGACCGTCGATTCTCCACCAACCACAACCAGCTCTGCATCTTCGAACGGACAATCAGCGTTTCGCGAACCCAACGTAGCCGTCGCTGCCACCACTGACGATGCTGCAGCTGATTCGCTGTATACCCCCATCCCGACGCCAACACCGTCGCTAGACATTGCGGCGTCGCTCTCCATGTCACCTTCGTTTCCCACTGTTGAGTCTTACGCAAAGATCACGTCCACTCCTTTGTCTTCGGGCTCTACATCTGCGCCCTTCCCATCATTTTCCGGTGTTACAAACGCTACCACACCGACAACACAACGTGAGTGCATCCCGCCACATGCTCGTCCAGACTCGTGACTCGGCGATATATATCTAACTCACCACAGCTATTTCTTCAACGCCGGCGCCGACGTCACTCTTTAGTAATGGCACGGTCACCTTGACGCCACTTCTGGAAACCAACCTTACCACCTCTACACTGGCCAACTCGTCTGGTACTGTTTTGTTCAATGCTTCATTTACGACAACGGTCGGCCATTCCGATTCTTCTACTACAACAACCTCAATTGCCCCATCAACCGTTGTATCCGCGCATGCAACATCAACCAACAGCGACGATGGTGGCTTCGTCGGCATTTTTGGCGGAACTGGGAGTGATGACACGACTGCTGGATCTTCGCCTACACCGACTTTGACTTCATCGGATGATGCTGGCTCGGGATCCTCTGGTCAGGTGACGCCTGGGACTGTCGCAGGAAGCGTCCTTGGCAGTGTTGCCGGCGTTGCCTTCATGCTGGTTCTTGCTCTGATGCTTCTGAGGTGGAAAAAACGCCAGAACGCTCTCAGGCTGAGAGACAGCGGCGCCGCCCCCCGTGGATTACTAACGGGCGCTGGCGCGGGCGCGGGCGGCGGCGATGGCAACCCATTTGCTGATCCTCCAGCAACTGCAACAAGCTCTATGGCTCAGCGACGGTCTGCTCCGTTTGCCATCCCTGCCGCTCTTGCCAACCTAACGGGGGGGCTACAAGCAATACTCCGACCGTACCGATGCCTCTGCTGAGGGCGGCGAAAAGGGGTTCCAAAAGGTTTCAGGCAGGAAACTTCCCTCTGTATTGCACTACGGTGGTGATGGTTACTCGGAACCTTCCAACCGTGACACTGCTATGAGCGACCAGTCATATTATAGAGACTCGCAAGGTTTCTTTGGCGGACCCGGTATGCCCAGGTTGGCCGTAGGCTCTCCTATGCGGCCCGAAAGCGGCGTTCCCGTCTTCCATGCGGGACCAGCCCGGACGCCGCATACGGAAATGGGACATTTCAGCCCAACAAACTTGGAGCCGCCGAGTCGAGATCCACTTGGACGCTCGCACCCGTCACAAGACGGCTCAAATCGATCCTATGGCTCAGCCTCGAGATTTACGGAGGAAATCTGAGGACCTTTTGTCAAAACCCTTTCTTGGTTTGCCCTATTTGTGCAACTTTTTTTTCGACTTTTGCTGATACCACTTGGCTTGTTACTGTCCATGGTGTCGATGTGCGCACAGCATCGGGTTCGGCGTTCTTAATGTGTGAATATTTAGTGAAGAATCATGAGAGAATAGCGGTCCTCTGCTGTTGGCGCTATTGCGTACGCCCGAGAGCGGGCAGGAAATCTCTTTGTACATAGCCATCCGCGGTAGATGGAAGATCAAACGCATTTCGCAGGCACAAGAACCGATGCTCTGTGCCTATGTACTCCATAATCTAAAGCATAATGATCCGTATTCGACGGAAGGGGGCGAACAACCCATCGATACTGAGGGGGAAAAAACAAGTGAACTCTACGCAATACTGACAAGTCCAGTCTTCTCTATGCAAGACCTGTAATTCCATGTTCCACCAATGGCCCAGACAGAGCCCAGCCAGACAAGCAAGCGATCGCCTCATTTCGATTCGCATTTGCTCAATGGTTCGTGATGCCGCCAGGGCTGTCAGATTTTTATGTATTTCGAGACGATTATGAAACGTGCATGGGCATTGTGAACCCATCCCAGAACCCACACAACACCGCTCAGGCGCATGATGACAAATGTCGATACATGGATTCCAACTGCCACTGACTTGTCAAACGTGATCTTTATTCTCTACATAGAAAGACAGAGACAAGGGGCTACCATTACGAGCAAGCCCGGTGCTTCTCGCAAGATTTCGGGGCTACGCATGTACGGATGAAGCACAGGGCTGGCTGGGTATCTTGTTTGTGCTTGCCTCCTATGGCAGTGCATCCCTTGGAATGCAAGGTCACACACAAACAACCTCGGATGAGGTCGGCTGGTGGAGGTAGTCACACGAGAGTAGGTCAAGCTTTAACCTTATATTGGTTCCCAAACACAGGACTGGGATGTTAGACGACGATCTGAGTGCATTTGGTATGAAATGCCAGTGCTGGGGGTGTATGAATTCGATATGACATTTAGTTGTAGATCACGAGGGGCCAATATCTTCCTATTTTCTTTTTCTTTTCTTTTTTTTCTTTTTCTTTTTGTACGAGTCATATGGATTTCGTCCCAAGTCCTAGCTGGTCAATGACGAGGCTCTTGTCATATATCGATGCTAGTAAAATAATAACCTGGAAAAAGAGAGGATATAGAAGTGTTCAGATGATCGAAATATCTCCGTTGTGTCCCGATTTCTGACTGGCTCTATGTGGCCACTCCTACTCGATGAGGCAGGTGGGTGATTCACTATCACTTTAGTTACAGTAGTAGGACGGACCCTTACTAGAAGCAAGGCAGTGCTAGATTGACTGCTGCCTGAGACACCCGGAATCCGGACCTGGCACTGGGGTGCCGACTTGCCGTGATACTAGAATGACCTGCGCAAACCTCAAGTTTTGACTTGACTTATTACGAATGCGCATGACAAAGGCCCCAAACGTGAGAGCATGGAAATGAAGGAGACAGAAAGACACAGAAGCATGGCAGAGCAGAGGGGGAAGCTGTGCCGTGACGCAATACGCAGGGCTTGGGGCTTGGTGATATGCCTCAGCAGCGGCTCCAGGCCGTTAGGTTGTGATTAATAAACCTCGTTACTTTTGGGGCACTCCCATGTGCAATCGTTGCGCCATGTATCGAGGAGTGGCGCCCGGGTTCACGAAGAAAGGATCCCGAGACAATCTCTTGAAGACACCGGGATACAAGGCATTGATTGATGTTGCATCCCCAACGATACGCGAACCGCCCTAAGTCGTATCCAGAAGGGACAGATCTATCCATCTGAATGGGCTGTTGGATGGATGAAAAACCGTTGGGTGGTCTTCGTCACGGGCGGCGCTCGTGGGCTACATCATAGCTTCATACAATGACAATCCACCGGGTGTGCTGTTCTCCCTGGCTGCATCGCGGACTCTCGCAGCCAGCTTTCATTACGTTACGTTGGGTTGGGGTCAAGGAGGGTATCGAGGCCCCGAGCGAGGTCCGGGTTGGCTTACGAATCAGCGACAGAACAAAATGTCTCTCCCAGGCAACCCTACCAGATACTACATGAAGCCAAGGTGATGTTACCTTGCATTTCCCTCATATCTCAAAAAGTAGCGGGAGTGTTATCAACATGGGGTCAGAAAGGTGGGAATAACAAAAGTAAGGAAAGTCTGACTCTCTAATAGCCGTTGCTGTCTCGCATAGATTTTTAGTGCAATCTAGGTGATTACACGTAGTTTTATGTACATAGCTTCAATGGACTTCTATATGCAGCTTCCCACGCGACGCGCGACTCGCTGGTGGGGGTAACTTAAAGTATTAGGTAGGACTCTTTGCCGTCTGCAGCAGGAAGAAGGGGGTCAGGAAGATTGATCATCAGTGGACTGGGACGGCGTTAAGAAGCATCTTGAGACTGGACGCCTAGCCCCCCCCGCCTGCCCTCCCCCTACCCCTGCCCCTACCAAGACCAAGTACAGCGAATAGCGCGTTGCAGCTTGTTTTAGCTGTCGGTTCC
Organism: Apiospora pterosperma; assembly: GCA_019976485.1. NCBI lineage: Eukaryota > Fungi > Ascomycota > Sordariomycetes > Amphisphaeriales > Apiosporaceae > Apiospora > Apiospora pterosperma. Next base: position 2,849,234 of record JAFBMP010000011.1, read on the forward strand.
TCGACCTTTGAATCCCAAGCGTCAGCCCACCCCCCACCTACTTACAACCTGGGACAGAACCTGGGAGAGAGAGCGAGAGCGAGAGAGAGAGAGCTATTAGGTTAGTACTTGGAGGGGGAACGGGGAGAGAGGTATTTGATGTGAATTTACCATCCGTGCCTCCGAACCCCGGGAGACCCTGCCTTGACCTGCCTAACTACTACTACTACTACTACTATTACTACTTCTCATCATCTCTCCTCCGACTTGCTCGCCTGCTCCTGGACCTGGATTCTTGGAGTCTGACTGACTGACTGTCTTTTTTATTTTAATTTTGTTTTATCTCAACTTTTCTCGCCTCGTTTGATTTTCACAACCTAACCTACCTAGTATATACTCCATCTATATTGTACCGGTTTCAATTGTTCCATATTCCCCCATCTACGAATCGCACCATGACGGGAACCCATCTTACATCCTAAGCATTGATAACTTACCATCTGACGTGCTGCCAGTTTCGTGGCTAATACGAACGGCACCCTCCTTTATTTTGCAGCCGTCGACAACCTTATTACGACGCAGACGGCGACAGGCATATCACGAAAACCAGACCCTCAGCCTGCCCGCAGCTAGACTATAGCTATGATGGATCACCTACGAGTCGACCCGGGGGGTTTCCACGTTCATGGAATGCCCCCTCCGCAATTGGCGAACCAGCCGCCCCAGATATTCGGAACGTACCTGCATGACGGCATGCCGGTGATGCCGCCAGACCTACAGATGGGGTTTGACCCCAGCTCGCTGATGGGCGACGAGAACGAGGCTAAGAGGAGGAGGATCGCAAGAGTGAGCTTGCACTGTTTCCTACATTGCACCTTGGGGCAAATCCACTACGCCGGGGAGCTGACACAAATCCTACGCAGGCTTGCGACATGTGCAGGAAAAAGAAGATCAAGTGCGATGGGAAGCTGCCGGCATGCACACACTGCATCAATTACAAGACGGATTGCGTCTTCACCCAGGTGGAGAAAAAGAGAAACCCGCCCAAAGGGTAAGTGCCTCCCAACTTGCAGCTCGCTGCAAGCAAATTACAATGACGCGCCCGGATGTGTGCACTCACACTTTTACCTCGCAGTGCCAAGTATATCGAAGGTCTGGAGAACCGTCTGGGTCGTATGGAGAGCCTGTTGAGACTATCGGGTAAGCCGCCTGTTTCCGGTGTTCACCTGCATCGCCTTGTGCGACCACCCACACGTCATACATGGGTTTGTAAGAGCTGACAAATTCTCTCTGTCAAGGCCTGCTTGGTGAGGACGACGAGTCAACAGATCTCGGCACTCTGGAGAAACGCTTAGCGGAAAAGGCCCAGCAGTCGCGACAAGCTTCACAGGCTGCCCAGTCCAATCCCACTTCACCGTCGCAAGCAACGTCTGGTCAAAATGAAGCTGCATCAACCCCTCAGAGCTCCCTGACCTCACCCGAACCTCTAAGAGATGAGGACAAGAGGAGGCCCTCTATTGCGCCTTCAGAGAGGCAAAAGGAGAAGGAGCCAGAGAAGAAGGGCGACGATGTTGAAACTCTGTCGGAATTGATGTGCTCCCTAGTCACTAACCAATCAGGCGAGACGAGATACATTGGCTCATCGTCCGGGTTTTCAATCTTCTCACCAAAGGGCATCCAGTGGGTGAACGAGAAGACGGGAGACAATTCCTTTTCCGAGATGATATCGGAAGTTTCCATTGACGATCACAAATGGAATCATTGGAAGCCGGAGATTTTTAGTGACTTGTTCCACCGGAGAGTCTTCCGGCCCCTGCCACCCAAGCCCGAGGCCCTGTCCCTGCTCAAGGACTATTTCGAAAACTTCAATTGCATGTTCCCGCTATTTCACCAACCGACGTTCATGCATCTGGTAGAGCGGCAATACTCGAATGACCCTTATGAAGGCTCCGGATGGTGGGCCAGTCTGAACGTCGCCTTGGCAACAGCACATCGCCTCCGCGTCATGAGCAAGCTAGTGCCGGAAGAGGAGGATAGTAAAGCATGGGCGTACATGAAGAATGCCATGGCTGTCTTTCCGGAGCTCACGATGCGCAATACGGATCTCCTGAGTGTCCAAGCCCTGTGTGGCATGGCTTCTTTCATGCAAGGAACGCCGAATCCGCAACCTTCGTTCCTCCTTATTGCAGCAGCAATCAGACTGGCCCACACCATTGGCTTGCACAAACGCGGCAGCGGTTTCAATCTGAACCCGGTCGAAATCGAGCAGAGGAAACGTGTATTCTGGATTGCCTATATGCTGGACAAGGACCTATGTTTGCGCTCGGGGCGGCCACCAGCTCAAGACGACGACGATATGAATGTAGAACTCCCCGACGCAGATCCAGAGGACAACATTGGCAACATTCCCCTGGCTGATGGAAAGGGCAAGATGAACTTGTTCCGAGTCATGTGCGAACTAACAACTGTCGAGAGTCGCGTCTACAAACGTTTATACTCAGTCAAGGCACAAAAATTGTCCGAGGGCGAGCTGTTGCAGACCATCGGCGAGCTCGACAAGGAACTGGAGGATTGGAAAGACAACATCCCCATTGACTTCCGCCCCGAACATGATATCAAAGCTTCCCACACACCGCTCATACTGCATGTGGTGATGTTGCACTTCTCTTACTACAACTGCATGACGACGATTCACCGCATGTCAGTTCACCGGGGTTATTGGACAAACCGCCTATCGAACTACGCGATTCAGGGTCTCAACACAAAACCGCTCAACCCTCGAGTATTTTCGTCGGCTGCTCTTTGTGCGTCTGCTGCAAGAGCTAGTATTTCGCTTCTCAAATATGTCCCGCAAGGCGACTATCAAGTTGTGTGGTGAGTCAGGTTGTGTTCTTGCCCAGGCCACTGCGTCGATTCGCTAACTAGACCAGGCTCGTTATATACTTCCCCGTCACGGCTCTAGTCACACTATTTGGGAATATACTGCAGAACCCTTTGGATCCCCGCGCCAGGTCTGACGTCAAGCTTATGAATATGGTGGTGACTTTCTTATCCACATTGGGCCACGAAGCAGAGACTGGCGGTGTCCACCGCATGCTGAGCGTCTGTTCAGAATTTGAACGCATCGCCAAGGTGGTGATTGACAAGATGGAGAAGGAGGGGCCAGCGCGGCGGAAGAGAAAGAGCCACGATCCGGCTCGGCCCATTAATTCCAGCAACAGCGCGCAAACTACCACTACGCCGCGGCCAACATCATCCGCAGCGACCCCGAAATCGCACTTTAACCAGCCCTATGCGCAGGCATCCCCCGGCACTTTCTCGACGGGCAACCAATACAGTCCTATGAACACGGCTGCTTCGTCGAATGGCCAGGCACCGCGGGACGGCCAGGACGGCTGGCCTCAGGACTATCCCAGCACAGGCCCGACTTACGACACGCCCGACTTCAACAACTTTGCCGAGCTGACTGGGTTTGGACAGCCAATACCTTCGCCCCCTATGCGAAACCCCGTAGGCGGCTTTCAACCACTGCTGCCTCAAGACCTATGGCAATTACCAACGGCTTTGGATTGGGAATGGGCCGAGATCAGCGGCGGCGTCCTGCCAGGATTTGAGAACGGCGCCGTGGGTCACCATCCCGGACAGCAATGAGAGTCGTCGGTTCGACGCTGCAAAAAAACACACCATCCCCTCCCCAAAAACGCCAGCTATGCATTATCATTATCAGCGCAATGAGTCACGAAACGGAGTATTTATGAGCATATTTGACTGGAATTTATGAGGCGCGACGGATGTTGTTAGGTCTACCAGCACATCCTCGGTACCTACAAACATCTGAAAGATTATTACGGCCGTTTCCTATTTAGCTATACCACCCAAGGGGCAAAATCAGGGCACGAGGGGCTGGAAGGCGGCGGATAGGCTACTCCCCTCACATTTGGCTTTTTTCTGTCTTGGGACATGTGCATTGACAACACTAGACGGGGCATCTCTCTGGATCACAGATGTGTATGCACTTTGTCTGTTTTCTCTTTTTCTCCCTTCCTCTGGCAGATGTGTGCTGAGCTTTTCTTGCCTTTCTGGGGCTTGGTGTTTTGTTCTCTAGCGCTGAGCTTTGTTGCCTCTTTTGTGCTTTTGTGGTGTGGATCATGTCGTTCGTTGACGATGAGACATTGATCACTAGGTGTGGGTGTATTGGCGTGTCCCAGCAGAAGCGGTAGAGAAGGAGCGGGCGTAGTAGGATGGGTTTATGGATGAGGGACGTGGGCGACAGGGCGAAGGGGGCGAAATGAAGAAGCTAGGCAGTCGAAGGAGAAGAAGCCATGTGTGGATAGTGTTTAATGTGTCAGATAAATAACAAAATACAGGTATTATTCGTTGACATGATGACAGTACAGGCATAGTGGCGCTCCTTTTCCCCCATCTAGCCTCGGATGAGAGAACAACGAGCCGGGACCATCGTACGCGCAGTAATAGTAGTATGTATGGTCAAGTGCTTGGAAGAGGGATCTCGGGTTAGGCGTATAATAGGGGGGGGCGGTTCGGCGAACGGCATACTCTACATATTTATAGGTCAACAAGACATGACGTAACAGGACCCTCGTTCAGATTGCATAAATGTTATAGCTGTATCATCTAAACCTATTCTTTTCCATCTAACCGTAGAAAAAAAGGGGCGCGCGTCCATCGGCGCATCCATCATCGCCATGTACGTCAGTTAAGCTCATGATAATGCTTGTAGTAGCAATGCATATGCTGTTCGTTCATCTCTCGTCATCGTCATCATCATCGTCATCATGAGTCTTCAGCTAACCCCCGTAAACTAGCGCTTGCTTTTCCACCCCCCCTCTCTCACTGATTCAACGCGATATCCATCTGCGCCCTCCACTTCTGACTATTCTTCCGGAGCAGCCAGATGCAGACGTTGCCACTCAGCCAAGCGACGAGGCCAAGCATGGTCATGAGCCAGCCGTGGCCCATGACGTTGATGAGGGGCTGGCCGATGACGCCGCCGGTGCAGCTGAAGATGTTGCGGACGAAGTTGTTGAGGGCGACGCCGCTGCTGCTGCGCCGCGGCATGAACTCGGTCAGCATGGTGGTGGCGGCGCTGAAGACGAGCATGCTGCCGACGCCGAAGAAGAAGTTGGCGACGCCCGCCACGATCCAGTGGACGCCGTTCTGGACCGCCCAGCCGTACCAGATCAGCGCGCCGGGGAACAGCGTCGCCGAGATCCACGAGTTCTCGCGCATGCGGTCCTCGGGGAGGTAGACGAGCCTGCCCTCGTCGTCGTAGCGGCCCGCCTTCTCCGCCGCGCGGATCATGATGCGGTCGATCCACCGGCCGCCCAGCAGGGAGGCCACGAAGTAGCCGAGGGAGCCGGGCAGGTAGAGCAGGCCGACTATGATGGACGAGAAGCTGTATGGCGGCTCGGAGAAGGCCGACTGGATGGAGACGTTGAGCACATACAGCGACCCAAACGTGATGGACGCATAGTAGACGGTGATGGCCACCGCCGGAAATCGTAGATACGTCACCACCTGGAGGGGGTCGATGAAGAAGCGCTTCAGCCATATGCCCATCCGTCTGGTCCGCACCTGGACGGACCGGGTAGTCGACACCCGAGCCAAGTCTGCTCCCTCGGCAGCAGCACGCGTGTCGTCCACGGCTGCTGGCTTCTTGGCTGCGAGGGTCTCGGGCAGGGCAAACAGTATCAGAATGAAGACGACAGCACCGAAGGCGGTGAGAAACCACAGCGTACTGCGCCAGCCGAACGCCTCGGCCAGCACGCCCCCTATGATGGGCGCCAGGAGCGGGCCCATCAGAGGGCCCAAGTAGAACATGCCCATAGCCCGACCACGCTCCCTCGGCTCCCATATATCGGAGATGGTCCCCGCGCCCACTGCTTGTACACTCGCCGACGCTCCGCCGGCCAGGATCCTAAAGACGATGAGCATGGCGATGTTGACGCTGAACCCGCCAACGAGGCAGAATACCACATTAAGGGCAAAAGAGACGAGATAAATGGTCCGGCGCCCCAGCGTCTCGGAGAAAGATGACCACCACAGGGGGAAAATCGACATGCTTAACATGTAAAAGGCCACTGATAAGTTGACTATAGTCGCAGACACTCCGAAATCCTTGGTCATATCGGGTAGCGCAGCTGTGAAGAAGGAATCAGCCCATGTCACCGACACTGGGTGCCCCCAGTGCACGACGAGCGCAAGCAAGTACTCACGGAAGAAGATGGCCGACCCCAGAGGAGCTGCCGCGCCAGCAATGGCAACGAAGACGGTGATGGTCCACTTGACTTTATTTGAGTAATCAAAGGGGCGGTTGACTTCAGGAACGAGGGCCAGTTGGGCGAACAGACCCCTCCGATGCGACCTTGGCACGACACTCAGGGCTTTGGACCGCGTAGACGAAGCCCGGGAGCGAGCCCGGGATGCGGCAGCCTCAGCCCCGCCTGCATCCTTAGCAAGCGCACCAGCATTGTCGATCGGCGGCGGCGGCTGCTCAGGGGCGGCCATCTCGATAGGCTTTTCCTCGACATCGTGCGAGGGCGAGACTGAGCCGGTGTCCTCGGCAGGCTTTGCTCCCATCGCCCTCTTCTCGGGGTCGTCTACCCCCATGGCCCATTCAGTATATCGGAACGCGCGCGCGGGCCGGCCCGATGGTGTGCGGAAGTCGGCACCCGATAGGCACACAGCAGCAACACAGAGGAAATGTTGCCGGGCCAGCACTGGCTGGTGTGTGTCGCCGCTGCTGTTCCGTACGACTGATGAGGCAAAGACGTGCAGGAGGCCAAGAGGAAAACGACTCGAGGGACGGGTAGCTGAAAGGAGAGACAGAAGGGAAAATAACTGGTGGCCGCAGATGGGGGAATAAAGCGCGGATACGGAGCGCCCAGCATCTGGGGAAGCGTGAGCTAACTGATCTTGGTTATGGCGTGGGATCCCCGTGGTGGAGCTATAAAGCCGAATCGCGAGCCGGCTTGCGCTGAGAGCAAGTGTGTGTGTTACCTGTAGGGGACACTACGTAGCAATCTAGTATCCTGTCCGAGGCAATGATGTGACCGGAAGGGTATTGTAGCTTCAGCAGAGATATCTCGATCCACCCCACAACGCTTTCTCGTGATCTCTCTCGGCACAAGCCAGTGGGGGAGGTTTGGCCCACCGCACTCGGCGGGGGAGTATACAGTACTGTGAAGCCTTGCCACCCTAGTGCCGGGCTTGGCTTGGGCGATGTAGCGCCCGAGACCGGAAAGATACCTGAGGCAGACGTGAACGTCCTACCTCGACGCCTTTGATGACGTGATTGCGAGCTTTTTACCGGCGGATAAAACCGGCATTCGCCCAGAGTTGTGATAAGAGGGACGCCGCGATGAGACTCTTGTCGGATTTGTAGTCATCTACCTCAATTCACATCTTACTTGCTGCCGATCAAATACCGCAGTCGCTTATTAGAACACTGTAGTGGTCCGAAGATGCTATCAAGATGCTGTCAGTCGACTCGATTGTTTATATATTATTCGACGGTGCGCTCTTTTATATACCCTCCTTACCGAGGCTCTAATTATACCATGATGGCTTCTCCAAGCTGTTCAGGACTTATTGCTGGCGACGAACCAAGCGTCCCCAAGACGTAATCGTAACCGGGATATCGTATAAAGCCCCTCTCCCCTTGAGGCAGTAACCAGCCAAAAGTTTGGTCCGACGAAAAGAATACACACCATTAACGCCTCCACACGATCAGCCAACCAGGTCTTTTACTTGAGGGGATCGTAGACGCGGTCCTTAATCCACTTGGTCAGAGCCACATCGCCCCACTCCTCCCACTCAACCCACTGCTCTTCGGGAAGAGCACTGACACCCTCACGTCGGGCCGCCTTCATCACCTCACGGGCAACGACGACGCTGGCTTCACGAACTCTCTCGATCTTGGGGTAGATCAGTCCGCTAGCAATCTCCTCGGCATCGAGAGTCTCGGACAACGAGGCAGCTGACGTGTACACCATCTCATCCGTCACCTTGGTAGCCTTGGCCAGAATGGCACCCAGACCCAGGCCAGGGAAGACGTAGACATTGTTACCCTGGTTCGGGTGGTACGTCACGGATCCCTCGCTCGACTTAAGAGAAAGGGGCTGGAAAGGAGAACCCGAGGCGAAGATGACGGTGCCTTCCGTCCACTGGATGGCCTGCTCGAACGTGCACTCGGCCTTAGTGAGAGGGTTGCTGAGAGGGAACAGGATGGGGCGTCGGCCAACACCGCCAGAGTCGACGGATGCCTTGAGGGCCCGAACAACAGACTCGGTGAACACGCCGAAGGTGGCAGTCAAGCCAACCAAGGCCGAAGGTCGGACGTACTCAATGACCTCCTCCAGAGTGCGGAACTGGTGGCCATTGTTGTCAGCGCGAGCAAAGTACTTCTTGTGCTCAGCAAGACGGTCGCCGCGGTCAGCAGTCACGAGACCCTTGGTGTCAACCAGCCAGAACTTGGCCTTGGCTTCCTGTTCGGTGAGGCCATGGCGAGTGTAGAACTCGACGAGTTGCTTGGCAACACCAACACCGGCAGACCCGGCTCCCATAAAGACGAGGCGCTGCTCCTCAATGGGCACACCAGACAGGTTGACTGCGCCAATATATCTGCCCAGAGAAAAAAGGTCAGAAACTGAAATCAAAAGCTTGTATAGCAAGATGGGAGTTGCTCACCCTCCCAGGACAACGGCACCAGTTCCCTGGATGTCGTCGTTGAAGCACTTGTACTTGTTGCGGTAGCGCGTCAGGTAGTTGAAAGCCTTCTCAGTCTCGAAATCCTCAAACTGGACCAGCATCTCGGGGAAGACGTCGTTCACAGCCTCCATGAACTCGTCCATAAACGCCTGCTGTTCAGCAACCGAGGGGCGGTGGGCACGGAGACCAAGGTAAAAGGGGTCCTTGAGGTTGGTCTCATTGGCGGTGCCGCAGTCGAGCACAATGGGGAGAGTCTCCTCAGGGTGGATACCCGCAGCTCCAGTGTACAAGGCCAGCTTGCCAATCTGGGGATGGTTAGTGATGCAGCCCTACGGTTTAAAGACGTATCAAAGAGAAACCACGCCATTGGTGAGAGCATATGCACGCTATACTTGGCTCACAAGCTAAATGAGCCTCGCATATTGGCGCGCATGCAGTGCGACGGATTGGTTGGTGGCCAGGTCTTGACTGGAGAAGATTTTTACTCACGGAGATGCCAACACCATTGATACCGAGGTCACCCAGACCAAGGATACGAGAACCGTCAGTCACGACGCAAATTCTGGGGTTGCTGTAGGGCCAGTTCTTCAAGATCGTGCGAATGGACTTTCGCTGCTTGATGGAGATGTAGAGGGCTTCCGGGCGGGTGTACAAGGACGAGTACTGCAAGCAGACATCACCAATGGTAGGCGTGTAGACCAGAGGCATGAGTTCGCGGACATTGTCGATCAGAACACGGTAGAACAGGTCCGTGTTGGTGTCCTTGAGCGCCGATAGATACAGGTACTTGTCGATGGGAGTCGACCTTGTGCTGATCATGTGCATGCATCGCGCAACCTGAGTCTGTACGTCTTCCATGGCGTGAGGAATGAGGCCGGTGAGGTTCTTAGAAACACGTTCGTCTGGCGTAAAGGAGAGGCCTGGACATGGAGGCGAAGGTCGGGTTAGCATGTTATAGGCCAGTGCCTACACCCAACAGGTAGGCGAGAGTTTGGGATTAGGGTTTTGTTGGGTACCTTTGTTCCACGAGGGTTCACGGAGGATCTGGTAGCCAGTGGCTTGTGACTTGGGGATGTATTCCGTCTTGACGTATTGGTGGACTTCGCCGTAGTGGTTCTGTGCGTAACCTCGAAGACCGTCCAGAGAGGCCATTTTCATGCGTTCTTGTATAGCGGTGGTATCGACCGAGGACATTGGATTGAATTGGGAGAGAGACCTCCGAGAAGATATGGACATGCGTTTGCTAGTAGATATAGTAGAGGAGTGGGAAACCCGACCAGAAAAGATGGATGCCGGGGATTGGGAGCGTGGTGTTGACAATGGCGAGCTAATGGTGCTGTAGGTGTTGTTGTTCAGCGCCATTGGACGGAGTGGGAGAGGGTGCAGTAGAGGAGGGGGTGAAGAAGCTTTCCAATCCAGCTTACTCAACAAAGCTTCGGGAGGACTAGGGAAGGAAGGGCTAGATTGCTTATACGAATGACACCACTGATGACCAGATCGGGTATGTAAGCTCGCACTGCGGTTGATGCTAATCAAAATAGTCCGGCAACAACGACTGGCAGACTGATGTCCGGCAGTGAGACGTTGTGGACTTAATAAGATTCCACCAGGTGAACCGACCAACCCGGCTCTGCACACCCTTGCACTTAGACAGGGTGCCATGGGTGTCATCCCGAGTTTGCGAATATGTGTTGACAGGGGTCTTTCAGGGGGGCAGAGGATACTCCGAGGTGCCTTAGTTTCGTTGGGGTTTCATGCAGTAGGGCACCCACGAGAATCGAGGAAAAGTCAAGCAAGACAAGACAAGACAGGAGCTTCCCTAACGACTGTGCGCAACGAGTAAGAGCCGACTCCTCCTACTACATGCAGTAAGTATACTGCAGGACTGCAACTTTGTGTATCGAAAACTATTGCAGCTTTGGGGTACAGACGACTGTTTCCTCTTCCGCCTAAGCAGCCGGGACGAAGGAGTTACGGAATTTCTAGGGACCGGGGGAAGGAAAAGGAAACTTGGAGACGACGCGCGCCACCACCTCTGGAAGCTACCCGTACATAGGAAAGAAAGAAATTGGAGATTTTAGCACACCTACTTGCTTGCTTGTCCGTTTCCTGCCTGAGCGGGACTTCCGATTTCCTGTCCGAAAATGAATTGGGGGGTTCGTTGTACCGTCCAAGGGGCCAGGGAAAAAAAAATCTCAGAGATCAGATCCCGGGTGAGTTGTCGGGTAATGGTATACCCCCTGGGGAAAAGGAGGAAGAAACTCTTTGCGAGACTTGGGTCAGAGTTTCCAACTTTGTCAATTCCCGGAAAGTTTTCTTATAACTATCGCTTTTGTCTTTGATTAAAAAAAAGCAAGACGGAAATTGTTGAATCCAGTACGAGTAAGTGAGTGAGTGACTGTACATGTAGGTAAAGATGTAGACAACAGCCGGTTAACGGATTGACCCAGTCCAATACAGTGGATTAATCACAGTACCCCCCAAGATAAGTGCTCTGCAAGTATGCAAGTGTGCAAGTGTGCATGGATTGGACAGACCGATGAACGGACAAACATGTTGAATTGCCAACAAGTCGGATATGTCTGTTATGTCTGTCGACCTGCTGATACACGTAGAAAAGCCATCCATTGCCAGTCACCGTCCCCCGACAGCGGCAGCGGCAGCGGTCCAGACAGTTGAGTTGGGGTAAGAGGCGCCCAATCGGGGGAAGAAGCGCGCCTGTCCGTCCAGGCCAAGGCCTCGTTGAGATGGTTTCTGGGGACGGAGGAGCACTTTTAGTCGTACTTCCCCGATGGATCGACTGCTAAAAATCTGCGCCTAATGTTACTACTACGAGTACTGTCTTGATTGTATGTGTCATTGGGTACGAAGAATGACTCGGGTCTCTTGTTCTTCATTTCGCTCTTTCCATTTTTCTACAGAATCTATTTACCGGCAGGAGACAAGATGCAAGGAGGCGCAGGTGCGCGCCGTCTTCTCCCCGAGAGAACGAACGGGTTAATAAAAGTTGAGGACGTACACTGACTGCATCCCAACCCCCAAATCGGCACCCGATTCCTGCATATACTTGTTTCCGTCTCACCGTCCAGGGCAGACACGGAAGTCAGCAGTGAAAACGGCTTTGATGGGAAAGAATCCGGAATGGTCGTTCAAGTTGTTCGGACTCCTCTGATATCCATGCATATTGGTATTTGACAATTTGCGATTGGATACAAACCTACTCCGCACTGTGGGTGCACATACGAAGCATACGAACGAACCATCTGAACCTTATGGAGTGAGACATGGCAGTAGCTAAGCCTTTCCATCAAAATGCTTGAATTCACTTTCTGTCCACACTTATTTATTATTACATGGCGTCCTGTACAGCGCCCAAACCCGAGTATGGCTACTGGGCGGGCTGGCTGGCTGGCTGGCTGCCCAACCGGCTCAGTACCAATGAGGCTTACTGTAACGGGGAGCTGACCAAGTGGAGTGGAATGCCAAGGATCTGGGATATGGTCCAGAGTCCAGACTTGCATGTATGTACAGAAGCAGAGCCCCGAACAGAACCCCGAGTTCTGCCCTCGAAGGACGAAGGGGCACACGACAATTCGCCAAGGTCCCGGAATCGCTGCTGGCATTTTCTCATTCCCGATTTCACCCGTTGCCCCCACCACTTTAAAGTTAGCGTGTACAGGGAAATGGGCTAGACGGCACACCAAATTCTGACCAGCGTGCCAGTTCACCGGGTCCAGTCTCTCTTTTCCCCTTGTGCCCACCCCCTACCAGGCTAAGGAAGGGGGGCCAAGTTCGTGCACAAGACCGAAATCCAAGCTCAGACTTTGCGCTTAGCAAAGATTCAAGTCATCACGTATCGCGGACGTCCCCTCTTTGAAACATGTCCCCGAACTCTTCTGATACAGTCGGATTAAAGAAACCAAGGAGGGAATATTAAGGATGAACAAACTCAAGGTTCATCGTCTGAAGAGGACCTCCCGTCTTGTCGATCAGATCAGGAGGCTCCACCAAGCCTCAAATCTCAAACATCCCTTCAGCCTCTTCGATCGATAAACTGCACGTACTTATGTATTGGATAATCCGCATACGCTGTACATACTGTGGGGGTAGCTTTCGCAGCGCCGACTACTGCTACTACTACACACACACACACGGAGGCACATTTCCTTTGCCCTTCGAAGTCTCTGCCGTTCGCAAGTTGATGGATCCTGGTCCTTCTCATGTATTTGTAATCCCAGTAAGCCGGCTGCCATCCGCCATCAAATTTTCTTCAGCGATTAAGGCCCTGTTGATACTAATGATTATAATGCCCCCCCCCATCATCGGACCATCTGATCTGTATGTACTGAAGAGGAAAGTCCAGAAGAAACTCATCCCATCAGTCAGCTACGGGGGCTGCTTTTCTCGCTAAAACAAGGAAGCGTCTTGTGGATGCCCCTTAATCTTGGGCCTTGACGGCCCCCCTTTCTGTGGCATGGGCTTCTGTTTCGTGGCAACGGTCGTGGAGACACACGATCGTGTCAAGACTACATACCGTTCATACTGTTTTCGCCGTTTGGTGCCAACATCTGTCAGTTCTCGACTCTGTCTTGGTTTTCTTTCTGTGTCTCATGCACTGCATTCCCTTTCGCCAGCTCAGCTTGCCGTTCTACGCGACTCACGCAGTACGTAGTAGACCGAGTGTTTGCTCACTCCAGTCATAGGGCTTTGCTGAGCTGACTGCATGGCGGGTCGGGCCTGTTTTCTCTAGCGCCAGTGTGTATGCGGGGCGGAGGTCCGACCAGTAGGTCGTCATCCAGCCCCCGAGCCCCCGAGCCCCAGTTCCCAGGTCCGAATATTCTGGACCCCGTTCCGCCAGGGCTGCAGGGTTTCCACCGCGGTCATCTGATAAACATCAGATCGTAATAGCTTCCACCGCCGGGGCCCAGAAATAGTCATACCACCAGGTGAGTTCGGAATTCGTCGTGTGAAATAAATGGCCTGAGCTTGAAAAGATCCGTAACTTCCCGAACATTGAACAATCTGGTGTGCTCGAAGACCATCGCAATGGGTAACTTATCATGCTTGCCAGCTCCTAGCGATTATGCCTTCCGGACTGACCGAACTCCTTTCTTTTTGATTACGCTCGGGTTTTGGCCGGTGCTGACTGGGCCTATGAACTGGATGTTCAGCAGGGCATTCATGCTGCACTGCCCCTTGACACCACAAGAGCTTTTCTGATGGCCACGCACAGCAACCAAGCCTGAGGCTGTACCAAATGGACCACCCCAGGGCACGGTGCTTCCACCTATCCAGAACGGTCCCCTGTTTGGTCTCTGGAGGTGCCTCCTGAAACGACCGGCAGGATTTCATTCCAAATACTGACGAAGCCTCCTATTTGTGTTCGCCCACAATATTGATGCCCATTATAATGATCCTGTATATGTCACCCTCGTTGCATCGGGACATCTGAAGTGAGGCGTACGAAGAAGCATTCGAGCGATTCGTCGCCAACATAAGCGTCTACTAAGAACGGGTGGGCAAGCAGCTGTCGTCGGGTAGATACCAAATGACTATGGCGAGACATTTCGACGTTTCCGAACAGCGCTTTTCTCTCGCATCTAGACTCTGTGATATGATGGGTCAGCAACATGACGGGTTCGATGGCATAACCTACTGTGTTAATAAGATTTCAAAAACTTACAGTGAGGAGGTAGACCAATGTCGTCACCAATTGCACCGAACTCTTTGTGCTTCAATACCATTCTCAGTGACATCAAAGCCATGCGAAACCGAAGGCCGTCGTGTTGCCTGAAGACCTAGGGGTTTTCGTCGTCAGCCTCTGGGTCCAGAACAATGATTCCCAGAGACTAATATTGCCCCTTTGCTAGCGTCTCAATGTCAGGACTCGAGCTTGGATAGTGAGTAGCCGGCGTCCGTCCTTTGTATGTGGTACCTTTGCTTCATGCTCTTAATCTGTGCCCAGGCTGTCCTCTGTATTCCCCCTTTATCGGGTTTATTTCGAGTCTCGTACTATTTCCACGCAAACCAATCTCTGGAAAGCTCATTTTGGTGGCGCCACCCCTATACCACAACCACCTGGTCGTCCCGTGCCTTTACTATAATTCTATAGTGTTGATTATACAATGTCTGTCATCGATTGGTACGTATTCGTGGTAATGCATTTCGTCGGTTCAGGGTCGGTCACCTTGTGCAATAGGGGTTAACCCTTAAAATATTCCTCTCAATGCTGTGGCCGATCTCTGAGGCCCCTCGGTGGTTGTGATCAGCGTACTTATAGGGTCGACTTGTTCGAAATCTCGCGGAGTCCCTATTTATTGCTTCATGATTAGCCTTAGGTGAGATAATACAATGTGTAACGCCGGCTATAAACCCCCCATCGTCAGTAGGCATGGATGTGCCAACTTGGATATCGCTTTGCCTCCCTGGCGCCTTTCCTAACTCCTCGAGACCTTAGTGTTCCAGGAAATCTTGTTGTAAAGTTCTGGTGAAAGCCGCCTCGACTATGCTAGCCGCTGCTTACGCAGGGCTCTTTGCTGTGATGGGCAATGAGAATATTTCCGTTTGACCTGGTTTACTCACCAGGCAGATTACTGTAGAACCCTGGCGACGTCCGTTCGGCTCTTTTTGCTTGCAATGGTCAAGAGAAAAACAGCTGGGAACTAAACAAGTTCTTACAGGGCCATAAAGGGGCCGCCGAAAACCTACCCATCTGACAAAATCGGGGCATTCCCCAGCTGATACTTCGGTGCGTGTTAGAGGGCAGTAGCTTACTGAACGAGCCATGGTGTAGAGGTCCTCATGGGCGGCGTAGCAACCCATGCCGGGTGAGTGAGTGTATGCGTCCTAGCATAGGCTTGGGGCCCGGAGCCTGACTAACACAGCGCACATACCGGCCGAGGGGTCGGCTGTGATGCAAGCAAGAAGCGGACCCCGGCCATCGTGAGATCCCTTTGTGCCCCGTATGCAGCAGCACACGATTAATTCCGGTGCCCTACCTACCAGACACTATTGTGGTGGGCTTTATTCTCTCGTGAATATCAGATATTTCACTGTCCGCCCCTCGTCTATCGCCCCTACCGCCCCTCGCCTACCACCCCTCGCCTACCACCCCTCGTTTACTAACGGCAGCACACTGATGAATGCCATCATTTTCTGGCACTTTACCAGATGTACGCCGTGGATACGGACACTCGGGACTTTTAGCAGTTCGAGTAGTTCAACGCAATAGTTCCCAGTCAGGCCGCACACATGCACGGAGGCACAAGGGGCATGCAGTCACTTGCGGGTAGGTTCTAATAACTGTCTGGAATAAAGGTGCCATACAACAGCAGATACACGGTCCAGTTTCTCTTGTCTCAGTTGTACTCCTCCTAGCTGTACGAAACTTGGAGCTTTCGTCAGTTGCGCTCGCCTTATACGGACGGAGATTGGTATGCCTCAAATGCTTGTCTCTTGCGAAAATCGATTCCCCTGTCGGTTGTATTTGCCCTTTTCGGTTTGCTTCTTTCCTTAATTGCACCCGCCTGGCTTGACGGCCAAATCTAGAACATCGTCATCTCAAGCACTATGCTAATATGCAGTAGCCCCGAAATCTTTAGAGATCGCATCCGACCAAATCCGTCACGCCTCAAAACTACCGACTTAGAAACGATCTGTTCCCCGGACATATATTGCATTATCCAAACTGGGTTCTGGATTTCGGATCGAAGAACATTAGAGAACAGTGACAAACTGGGACGACAAGTACGCGAAATATCAGAAGCTATAGACTGTCGCTTAGCATCGGCCTGCCTATAATGCCCCCATACTTGGTCTGAGACTGATTCGAGCGTTATTTGGACTCCTTAATGCGCAGATGGCAGCCCAAAGATGCGTGATAAGTAGTGGAGTCGTCATTCTGGGCTTTCAGCTAGGAGATAAAGTCTATGTCGAGGGTCAAACAAAACATGGGGAGAGACGAATTCTGGGGGCGTCGCCGCACAATACCCACGCCTAGATGTCTATCAGATCGTCGCCGTGGAGCTGGTCGGTCCTTGAGAATAAACAGCTGGTGAAGATGGGTTGTTGTAGTTGCTGTATTTAACGTCTAGCGAGTATCGTAGCCGCTCCAACCTCACGAAGGGTATAAGACGTGCTACCCAGGGATGAATCTTATGCCTGACTGGCTTACTTCGATGGCCTTCAACCCAGCCGTTTCGATACTCCAGTCTAACCTTGCGGTTCTCGTGTATTGGGGGAGAGGGTGTTTATTTGATGATGGTATGACTAGGCCATCATCCTCAACCTGTGTCAGGGGGTCAGCATGTTTTCTGGTCATCACTGACGGGCCCGTGTTCTTCCTCCTTGACAACATGACATGTTTGGTTTACAAATATGCCCTGAGATCGCTTCTGTATCGCGCAACTAGGTCGTCGCTGTTCCCCTGTTGAGCGTGCGGCCCTCCTGTAACGCATGACCATCGTAGCCTGTCTATTCCCACGTAGGCGTATAAAACCATACCTAAAACCTGGTGATATTACAAAGACTCGGAGCTAAACAAGCAGCTAGACATCCATGGCCATTTCTTCAGAGGATATTCATGGTGATGGTATGTGTATTACGGAGTCAAGCTTCGATTTTCTCAGTCAATCATGGCGCTGCTATGAGGGGGGAACAGAACCCACGAGTCTCTTCAGTATTAGCTGACTACTAGGGGGATAACGGATGGTGAAACTAATAGAGAATATGTCCCAAGAAGTGAAAATGACGGTTATCTAGAGCCGGGTCTGTCGTGGTGTTGCTGTAATGCTGCGCTATACCTGGGGCTGAATGCTACAATGCCCTGGGGGACGCGTTTGCGGCACATATCCCCCCTATTGATGTACACTACTTGACCTACCCGTCACACGAGTACAGAAGAACCTCCTCTGAGAACCCAGTTTGATGATTGTCGAAAGGAAGTCTGCCCACAATCGATAGCTTGAGTATCTGTCATTGATCTCGTCCAGAACTCAGACCATAAGAAACACACAACTTGGTTCTGCCCTCATAAATTCATCTCGACGCGCCATTCCCAAACCACCACTTTGTTTCCAGAAAATAACATCCATCGTTCTCAACCTTGTTCCAAACAAGCATCTTCAAGACTCCAGCACATCCTCATCAACCCTTACTCAACCCATTCGCCAATCGCAATACCTCCATCGACATCATGTCTTTCTTCGATAATCTCACCCCCAAGGAGATCGAGGTTCTCGCTCTGTCGTACCAGGCCATGACCGCTAAGCCGGTAGTAAGTATCCCCTTTTCTGTTATCCCGAATACCAACCCTCAATACCATGTTGTGGCATACAGCCCAGTGGTCAGCTCCTCTGAGATACCATCGCCACTCCATCATGGATCGTGTCGTCTCGATGTGTGGTGGTTAAGGTTGGTCCATCCGCGGCTCGCCTACCAATACCATCTTGTCGCGGTGATCCGATCCTGATCTCAGCTCTTATACAAAAGCACTAAAGCATAGGACCACCATCCATCGTCTTGCATCAAATCAAGCAAATATTCCTTCCCCTTCGTTCCATCCCATCTTGTCGTGTACAATCTGCTGTTTTGGGCGCCGACTGACATGCCTATCTTCGAATAGGTCGACTATGAGAAGCTGGCTACCCTTGCCGGCTACCAGAACCCTAGAAGCGTCCGAAATGTTATGTAAGTTACCACTGATCCACAACATACCTGCTGCTATCACACTGCCACCTCTAGGATACTAGAGAGACAAACTCCTACCTCCTGTCCCGAACACCCTTGCTACAGCGGTTGACCATACCCATAGGTACAAGATTAATCTCAAGCTAGATAAGGCTTCTGGTACCACGCCCAAGGCCACAGTTGCTGGCCGCAAGCGTGCCAATGCCGACCTCAACAAGGATGACGGTGACGGTGACGCTGAGCCCGCCACCCCTACCCCTTCGAAGCGCAGCCGTGCTAAGAAGGGTGGTCGCCTGGCAAAGAAGGACGGCGGTGAGGATGACATCAAGGACGAGGATGACGGAAGCGCTTAAACCTTCCCCCTCCACCTTCACGACTACAGCTCGCACATACCCTTAGTGCTCTGCTCGTAAGAGTGATAAAAAGGATGGCGCTTCTGGTCTACATGCTGAGAAGAAAGATGAGTCTGGTTTCAGAGAGCCTCGACTGGCTGTGGATTCACCGAGTCCGGGAAACTAGTTCCTAGAGCCAGCAATCATGAATCAAGACCACTGCGAACCACATACATACTACACATACATGAATATTGCTTGTGAGAGTCGAGTGATCGTGCTGTAGTTATTGCTTACCATGACTGTTTTTGCTTGACCGCCAAGTTTCAAGCTCTAGTCAGATGCTGCACAGTCAGGAGACACATCGAGTAAGGCAAGTAAGTCTACATAAAGCAAAGGATCCGACCACCTGCATGTCTTCCGGCACTAGAAACAAAACGACAACACCCGGATGGCAGCAGCTTTTTGCATTTGATGGGAAACCTAAAATGCCATGCAAGGCTGAGGGTGGCTGGGTGCTAGGGCAGACATGGTGAGACTTTTGCATTACTCGGTCCTGACATGGCGGCAGGCCTTGCCTATTCAAGGTCGTTGGTGTGAAAGGACTGGCTGGCTGGCTGTGATCTGGAGATGGGCATCGTCGGTGAGATAGATACTTTTGCCATACGCCTATTGACGGGATCAAGACTTACTACTGTCGATATAGTGGTTCGATTATGCATAGTGACCGGTGACCCGGCTGGCGACCAGTCTCAAAGACTTAAGCCAATTCGAGCATGGGTCTAGAAGGCGCCGAGTTGAGGCAGCAGCACGAAGGATCACCTGCAACAGTATCTCGGAAAACACCGGAAGTTGGTGGTCCATGGGGTCTTGTATTGGTGCGGCCATATCTATATGTTCGCAGAATACAGCATTGCCAAGACAGATGGCAAGTTTAAAAGTGTCACAAACGAATTTCAAAGGGTGTGGCACAAGATCTCGGAGGTTGGCCGAGAGGGACAAACAGCATCCAACTATAATGGGCTCGGAGGCCGGCCGCTCGACCGAAGAAGGGCTGCTAGAACTAGTCACCGGTCGATAGGAGATCATGCCCAATGTGATTTATCATGTACAATTATATGCGACAGGCTGAAAGGCGAGTATGTAGGGCACCTTACATGATACATGGCCTCACACACATATCGAGGTTAATCATGACCAGTTGATGACGCGATAGTATGTATATGCATTCCCTTGTCACTCTCGTCCCGCCTTGGTTGCATTGCAGCATTGGTTACGGTATGGTATGGACATGGCAACAAGTTCTGTCCCCCAGACCGGGAATACAATACTCCAAAAGGAACTCCAAAGGGCAACGAGCCCCCCCCCTTTCCCCCAGTCTCCCCAACATCTAGGCTTGTCTTTGCTTTTGTATGGCCAGCCACGCGACGCCAAGTGAATCCGCCAGAGCGAAAATGCGGGCGACGAGCGGGATCCCCATGGGCAAACCTTTCGACTTTTACGATCGATGTCACAACGTGTGGAAACTTGAAAATGAGGGGGGGAGCACTCTGGGGCACACACATTACATATTTTCCTGCTGGGCGGACTAATGAATGATTAACAAAAACACTATTTGTCCAATAGGTGGAGAGAATAGTAATTTCGTCAGCGGGTCACGGGGGTTACTCTTATCCCTGCTACATCGACCTGCGAGCTTTGTACATGAACGCCAGACAGGGGTTCTCGATGATGGAAGGTCGATCGCTCAAACATTATTATCAAGTTATGTTGCACAACGCACAACCTGATATTTTGCATGTGTAACGGACAACAGAACCCCTTTCGCAAGTTATTCTATGGCCGCACTCTTCATGTTTCCTTCTTCTTTGAGACAACCATCTGTAGGTCTTGCTTGCACCACATAATAAGTGGGATCTCCTAGACGAGACGGTACAAAGCTGCATGCTTTCAGAGCATTCTGTAGTTTGTGTGTTTCGTTAGACTGATTGGGGGGGGTCATTAGCGGGATAGACGCGTGACCTCCTTGTTGCAATTTCCGCTGGGGAAAAAACCATAATAAAAAAAACTACCCTTTTGAACTACCGATTTTGACGAGGCTGTCCGAGTAGCTCGGTTGTTAGGCGCTTGGGATATGTTTTCTCCCTCTCTTCATTGCTCTTCCGTGATTATTTCCAACTGGCGGGCTCTCATAGGATCGCGATCTCCACCGTTGACGACAGCGTCCCCCAGAAGTGGAGCTGTTTTGGGGCTGCTGGGTTGTTTGGACCAGCTCAGTCTCCGAAATTCGCCGTTTTCTTGTGCAGGGGTCAAGACATTCGGCATCCTAGGCATTTCCTCGTGCTGCTTGTCTTGATGGGCCCGCAAGCCCGTTCTTGTCTTGTCTCGCATCTCTGGATGCTGGGTGGCCGCAGCGTTCGGTACACCGGGGATTTGCCTCAAGAGGAATAGCAGCATTCAGACCTTTGGGCTCTCTCACCTTGAATCTGGGCGTGCCGCATGGCTACATCCTAGTCAGCCTCCATCTGATTCGTCTTCTCTTCACCTCCAGACTTGGCCCAACCGTCTCAGCTCGCATCTTTAGTCACATAGACATACGAGTTTACTATAGAGCTACCCCTGGTAGCTGTTTTGGGCTGCGCCAGCGAAAAAGCCCTGAAGGAATCTCTCGTTACAGCTCTTGCTTGGTTTACCTCCCTTCGCCCCTTTAGTGAACTAGCTTCTTGACATGTTGAGATCGCCAGGTGAATGGATGATACATAGCAGGTGGCAGGTCCTTGATCGCCGCCGTCTTATTCTTCTTTTTTGTTGGCTTTCATGGCTGCGCTGCTCCCATCCAAAGCTCCCAGAGGCCGAAAAATTACGAACATTGATGGCCTAATATAGACCCAGACAGCGCCCTGTGTGTGCACTAGGGAAACCTACTTCCCACTTGGTTGCAGAGTTCCTGACTCGATTCAGACATCCGCTTAGCCACCTTGAGCGAAGTCTCATGGTGCTCGACAGCGTCAAAACTAATGCATAGTCGTGATTGGCCACTCCACAGAACCTATTGCGGAGGCCCCAGCGGACTTATCTCTTGGTTCTTGGCTTCTTGCCGTGGACTGAAGCTCCGGAAACAGAAGGCGGCATTGCTTTCTATTATTACTACGAATAACAATCATGCAAGCAATTAATAAGTCCCATTCACCAGTCACACACAGTTTCCACCTTCGCCTTCTCCTTCTCCCTCACCTTCACCTTCACCTTCACCTTCACGGGGTATTGGAGAAGGATACAAGGAGACTGATGAGCAGAGAGTTCCAAAGGCACCAAGTGTCACAGCAAAGACGAACCGTCCAGCCCAGCAGAATATATCTGCCGACAAGACTTGTGCAGGCAATCTCGGGTTGCTGGGGCTTGTCATTGATTACGTTCACAGGGTCACAGGGGATACATAGATCTGATGTGGTTTTCTCAAAAAAAAATGGTTGTGAGCATGTGAGAGCCCAGGACGTCTGAACTAGGAGCCTCCATGCTGTATGGGCTCCGTAAATAAGCGGGCCCCGCCGCCAAGGGGGGGAAGTGGCCCGCACTCCAGTAAGAAGTATGTAATGTACGTACATCCATACCTCAAATACATACCACGATACATACGCGAACGAATAGCTATGGATCCGCCCACACCCGGGGCTTTGCAGCGGTGCAGTCCAGTACGTAGCCATTACTGTACATTGAATCAGACATGGAAAGCAAGCATCGAATAGATCCATATCTGTTACATTGGCCATGTATCTGTCTCGTGGGGATGAATATGGGGATGGCCCCTTTGGATTATATTATCCAAGTGACTCCCCACCAGCCCGCGCTCCGGGTGCTCCGTCTCGCCTTCTAACTAAATCCCAACGAAGAATTCTTGAGGGCTGTCCTGACGTCGTCGAAGCCGAACAACTAACTTGCTTTCCCAACCACCACCACCACCAACACCACCACCACCACCACTACTACCACGTTGGCCAGGTGTTACTCAGATAGACGAAACCCAAGTTGCAACTAGAGCAGCTTTCCCTACGACCGGTCCCTCGCCGCTTACGACTTACATTCCCGTCGTCAACCACTCCCGCCAGATTCGCACAGTAGTGCCGAGAAGCACCCTCGACTAATGCGTCCTCGAACTGCCTGGCAACTCAATCTTCGCCGGATGCCATTGGAATAAGTGGGAAACACCTCACTGCTCGAATTGGATCCCCCCCTTGCCTGCTTTTACCTTGTCAGATGCAAGAATAACTGGCATACAAGAACGAACACCCCTGTTGCATTTCTTGCTCAAACAACCATGGCTGCAGACAACGAGGTTGTTGCCCTACCTGGAGCTGAGGCCGAAGCGGAGGCTGTTGCTTCCTATTCACCCGAGCCGCAAACCCAGGACCTGCCGCCAAGCCCGACGACAACAGCAATACAAAATCCGGAAGAGAAGGATTCCGCAGGTCTTACTCCCTCCAAGAAGCGCTCGGCCTCTCAATCCGAACCCAGTGGCTCTACCAAGGTCACGAAACGTCGGGCTGCCCGAGCCTGCGTGTCCTGCCGGGCTCGCAAGGTCCGCTGTGACGTGGTTGAGGGCGCTCCCTGCGGCAATTGCAGATGGGACAATGTAGAATGCGTTGTCCAAGAAAGCCGTCGGCGAAAGTGAGTCTATCTCCAAATTTGCCGTATCTTTGGTTTCTACCTACATACTGCATATGCGGCTGATCCCATGAGATGGACATTTGATCATGCATTGTGTCATTACAATTGGCTGTCATCTTTTTTTTTCTCTTTTTTTTCACACTTGTTAAGCCATCACTGAACCCCCCCCAAATCTCTTCGATTGGAGGCTTAACTGCGAATAGCTAACCCCTGAGCTTTTTTGTTGCAGAAAGAACTTGTTTGATCCAAGCACCTCAGCCGCTGGACACACCCCTTGCCAGCAAAAAATTGCCGAGGCACAAAGGCCGACAACAACGAACCCGGTCAACATCAGTCCGGCCCCTGATGTTCGTCGACAAAGTGAGGTGCCACTCGCCGCCTCTGTCAACGTTACCCCTGCGGACTCGGCGGCCGCAAATGCTGCTGCTCTCAGCCAACAGGTGGCTCATCCCACATGCGCAACTAGCTTCCCGGACGGCAGCGGCTTAGACGGTCACGTTCCCAATTTAATTTGTAAGTCATGGATTCCTTTGGTGTCACCCCGCGGACTTTCACATGCTCGCAACTTGGAGCTGTGGTCAGCCAAGCCCCCACCCCCCTGGGAACACTCCCGCAGGCCTTATTTTTTTTTTTTTCTTCTTAACCGTTTCATTACATGATATGATACCTCTTACAGCGCTGACCGCCGGATTTCCCTGTGTAACAGATCAACAGCAGCCGGATGCGAGGACGGACCCGGTGTTGTTGCTAGCCCAACTTCAGCAGTGCGGAAACAATGGACCTGGGTTCCCAAGTATCTGGCCTGATGCTACTGCTGGCTTTGGCAATGCGAAGACTGCGCAGTTCCTGAACACACTCGAGGAACCTGATGCATCTTCCCAGTTACCTGGCTTTATCCGGCCATTGCCCTCCAAGATTGCCCCTGAGGATGTAAACTATCTGCATTTGAAGGGGGCTCTTACGCTGCCTTCGCCTTCTCTCCAGAACGCGCTCCTACGAGCCTATGTCGAATATGTACATCCATACATGCCGCTTATGGAACTGCATGACTTCCTTGCTGCCATCAACTCAACGGATGGGCTGTATGGGCAGATCAGCTTATTCTTGTACCATGCTGTCATGTTTGCCAGTACGGCATATGTGGATGTCAAGTATCTGAAGGAAGCTGGCTATTCCAGTAGGAAGGCTGCGCGCAAGGCCTTCTTCCAGAAAACAAGGGTAAGATATCACATGTGCAACCTGCATGCGAGGGGTCTAAGCTAACCTACGTGCATAGCTTTTGTACGACTTTGACTATGAGAGTGACCGCCTCATACTCGTACAGGCCTTACTTCTCATGACGTATTGGTACGAAACGCCTGATGACCAGAAGGATACCTGGCATTGGATGGGTGTGGCTATATCGCTCGCGCATACCATCGGCCTTCATCGCAACCCGGCCAACACGAATATGTCGCCCCGCAAGCAGAAGCTATGGAAGCGAATCTGGTGGTCGTGCTTCATGCGCGACCGGCTAATCGCCCTGGGTATGCGGAGACCGACGAGGATAAAGGACGAAGACTACGATGTGCCCATGCTGGACGAGGGTGACTTCGAGATTGGGCCCCTGGCGGATGAAATCCAAGTCGTGAACCATGATTGCACTCTTGTTCGTGATGTTCTGATGCAGCAAGAGCTTGCGTCAATGTGTGTCGCCAAAGCAAAGTTGTGCTTGTGCATCAGCCAGATGCTCAAGGCCCAATATTCCGTGCTTGTGCGGGACAAGTCGCGGCCAGAAAACACGACGAATAGCACCATGATGCTGCACCCAAAGAAGCAGTTGGACAATATCGAGCTCGTCAACGAGGTCGACATCTCGCTTATGGCTTGGGTCCAGGCGCTTCCCGCGTGCTGTCAATATAGGCCATTGACGCAGCTGGATCTCAGGGATGGGCACAAGACCATTGCTGTTCAGCGCAACCTGCTGCACATGGTTTACTACACCACGATCTCGGCTCTCCATCGGCCCCAGTTCCTACACTCTTCACCCCTGCATGTGCCAACGACTTCGAGACAGGCACAGGAGATGTCGAGAATGAAGGTCCGAGATTCAGCATCCCACATCACTCGGATGGTGAACGAACTCCACCAACTCAAACTCGAGAAGTATCTTCCTACAACAGGCGTTACTGTCATCCTTCCCGCGATGATTATTCACCTCTTGGAGATGAAGAACAATGTGGCCCAGGCGCGTGACAAGGCTGTCCAGGGTTTTCTCCAGTGCATGAAGGTGATGGTGAAGCTGCGCGACAGCTACGCAGCTGCTGACTACGCCGTTGCCTTTCTCGACGCTGCCCTCCGCAAAGCTGCCATTGACCTACAGGCTTCACAACAAGCTGCCTCGGCGTCCACGGCCAACGCCCACAAGAACCACGCAAACTTCTTCCGGCCGCCGGCCGCAGCAGTGGTTGCCGAGGAGATGGCGACGCCTCCGCCGGAAAATGCGCCCTATATGACGCAGCCCGAGGCGGCGCTCATGAACCCTAGCAGCCTCTACGTGCCCCCGGCGGAGCTGGTCGCGGGCAACTCGCCGCCCGACACCAACAAGGACGGATTCACGCCCAGCGCCAGCGGTTCGTCGAGCAGCGACGGGCAGCCGCCGCTGGACGTGGAGATGGACTTTGCCGACAACGACCAGGACGAGTTCGACTGGAACGCGCTGACGGGCACCAACATCGACTTCGACCAGTGGCTGCACTTCCCCGGCGAGAGCGGCAAGGTCGCTAATAATAACGCTGCTACGGATAATGGTGCGGACCCGTTCCTCAATATTTTGGGCGATGGGTCTATGGTGAAGGGGTAGTGGCTCACAGAACGCTCCACCTCGGAACTTTTTACGTATTTGATCATTAAAGGGAGTCGGGGGTTGATATGGCGTACATGTGTTATCGTATTCGGGGGAGGGAGGGGGCTTCTTAGGGCATCATCTCGGTCGAAATCTTGGGGCGTTCCTGGGTCGGGTTCTGTTTTCTTGATGTTTTCAAGCCATTTGACAAAATCTTGGGGGCCGGGGAGAGGGGCGAGGGGGGTTGTGAGATTTTATTATGACTCATGAGGACGTGCTATTATATACCCTGTTGGGATTTACGAGGATATAAACTACTACATGCATATTGGAGCAAAGGTTGGGTATCTGTAACTAGATGAAATGTATGAGGACGTGCTATTCTGACTCTGTCTCTCCCTAAACGCGAGCGGCTTTTCTATACACACAAACATAAGAGGTAGACTGGGAACGTAGCAGGTTCAAGGTTGCATTTCAGGTTTTTTCTTCTGCTACCGGAGGGCATCCCAAGCCGGATCTAGCGACGCCTCTTTTTACGTAGATCTACCGTTCCAAGATTGTGTAAGACTCCAGAAAATTGAGGGTCATCAGCCACTATCAATGGTGTGCATTTCTATTAGTATCTGAACTTTCCCGAGATTGACAGCTCCATCTGGACTGCTGCTTGGCGGAGATCCCTGGGGTGAAGTACTTTACTTATCGGCATCAAATGTCAACATTACTGGTGACAACTTCTTAGTATACCTCACATCACGCTGACTACGTAAGTAAACATCTCTCTCCGTTTATAAACCCATGCGAGCAGGCTTGTCGGCGGCAACAAGAAAAGCCCAGCAGGGGAACGAATTACTTCCTCAACCATTCTACTCGGTACATACTTCTCTACATGTAGATTGAAAGAGCCCCGCTAGGCAATTACCCTGGAAGTCGTCTCCACGCGTTGCTGAGGGCGCGCTTCCTATTGACGACTGAGTGGTCCCGGCCATCCCTGCACGGGATTCGACAACTTCTACGGACGGAGGGCTCAAGAAGTCTGTCTGGCTTGAGCTATCCTGGCAATCTGGTCCATTCTCCTGTCTTCGTTTCTGCATTTGCATACATGTAGTTCTTCATTGTGGGAAAGCGAGAGAGCGCAGCTTCAAGGGAGCATCAGGGTATGAACACAGATCGGGCCCCGTTGCCGCCCACGATCTTCCTAGTCGATTATTCATGTCCAGCACACACGCACAACGCAGCACAACGCAGCACAGTGGAGGGAGTTCCCATCGTATCCTCCAGCTCTCATTGCATGATTTCCATCTTCTATTCGCGCCAGCAGGAAAGCATCCTGTTACCAGCCTCCCTCACACTCTTTCTTGCACTGCAACTGGGCAGCAGTGCATACTTTACTACACATACTTGCATTTGCATACACCGCTACACAGCGCCGAGTTGACGTGTGCTCTCTTTTGAGACAGCGCGACTGACCAATCCTTCCGACCTATTATTTCGCAGCCATTCACTCCCGCTCATTCATTGCTTTCCCTACTCTCTCTAATCTTCTTCATATTTCTTCTTTCCTGTCCCCTTGACCGTTGGCAAATTGCTTTTGGCGATTCTGCTTGGGCCATCCACTCCCCCGACACTTCCGCGACTTGACGCCAGTCGCATACGTCCAACCGGCCATCGCCTATACTTGACGTAATCCAACCCCTGGCTTGTGCCTGCAAGCAAGCTACTTCAGCTGCACCTGCAGTCTGCCGGCTGCGCGACACCACCGGATACCGATCTACCACGCCACCTATCGAAGATCCGATGACGCACCTGGAATCTGCAGTCAATCGTACCTGACTACTTCGCCTGTGTGTCACGGCTTCCGTCGAAATCATCGGCTTCCCGCGCGCGTGGAGTACTTGCTCAGGGAAGACACAGGCGGGTGGCATGCGAAGTTGGGGGAAATGAGAAGGTGCAAACGCGCAACCAACCGCGCCGCATGTTCAACCGATCAACTGCCCATGACCATAATGGACGAATACATTTGATCGTCTCACTTCCAGCTCCCCCATCATCTCCGACGGACCAACCTGGACTGGCCATGTCTCATGCCCACGTGCTATTCCCCAGCAGAAGCATCTTAACACAGATAACATCATGTCCGAGTCCCCGGCGATCACATCCATGGCTACTCCGCCACCCGCTGGCCGAGGTGGTGCGATGCGCCGCACTCTTCGTTCCACATCGCAATCTCCATCTCGACAACGCTTAAGCGACAGCCTACTTTCGCGCCTATCGCCAATGTCGGCAGTCGAAGCATTACGTTCCCCCGAAGGCGCCTTGAAGACATGTCTGGATAACGCCTCGGCTTCAGAGCAGTCCTTTACGATGAGGACTGCCATCGCCTCGAGGAAAATCCGCGACTGGGTGGACGAGCTTGACGCTTGGCCTTGGCCGGCTGACTCGACCTCGGCCGGTTTTGAGATGCCTCCATTTAAGAGAAGAAGGGTACCAGGGCCCCCCGAGTCCTCGAAAGACCACCATCTGCAAGAGTCTGCGGACCACCCAGAGACGGACTATCTTGGAAGCCTACCCGCCCAGGACGTGGATGCGTACGAGAGCAGGACTGAGCTTATTCAACGCGATTTGGCCGCCTTGGACGTCGAAGAGATCAAGATGCATGTACTTCACAATCACATCCTGCCCTTGTCGCGACCCGGCACGCCATTCTCGGATGCAGGCCACTCAGTCTCATCTGCCATCTCTTTCACCAAGATGGAGGACTTGACAGCCGTGATAACCGCCATCACTGTCCAAGCCCTGCCCAATCTCGCTAGGCTGTCAAGACTATTGAACATCTGGGGTACTCGATTAATAGTCCTGCGCAAAGTGCCAATCGTTCTCTCGTTAATCTCGGAAGCCGAAGTCGCGATAGAAGCAGGCTGGAACGCAATAGATGTTGGAGGATCACCACCACCCCCTGAAGGTAGCACAACTGGCACCTCGGCCAGAAGAAATCGCTTGCCCCTACCACGCAAAGACTACGAAGTCATGAATCAGGTTCTACAAAAAAAGGTTGCGAAGCCGGGCCGCGATATGGATTTCATGTTGGATGCCTTGGAAGGTAGCGAAGATACGTTGCCAACTGAATGGCTTGATCGGTTAGAGGCTGTTGAGAAAGACTATGCGGCGTGGGCGATCACAGCGGAAAGGCGTGTACAAGAAGGCGAATGGAGTTCCCCTTCCAAACCTGCTGCACAGCAGACCAAGCTTCGCATACCAGAAACGCCGCAACCGAAGATTCAAATCCAGTTACCAAGCCCGGTAATAGATCGCGACGAAGCCTCAGACGGCATGGAAGATTCGTCTTTTTCTATGCCGTTCGATCACTCGTTGCTAGCCAGCGAGGCGAACAGCCCCCGCAGCCCCAGCAGACGAATTGCCTCGACGGATGGACAGCAAGAGCTCTGCGAAGATGAAGATGAATCGAGGGACGATGTCAGTTTGGATTGCGATGGAACGGATGATGGTTACGGGGTCGCAACAAAGTCGCCGCCTATTATTTCGAAAACGGACGCGGACACTGCTGAGGGGACCTCGAATCCCAGGGAATCTCAGACTCGTGACGGAGATGAAACTTATGCTTCTATGCAACGGAAAACCCCCGACCCTCGAGCACCTCAGCAGCTCGCGCCACCAGCACACATTGCGCGTATGGCAGCTCCGGATCTCGAAACTGAATATTCTTATTTAGAATCAGTCGTAGAAGAAGATGAAGAAGTAGAGGGGCCCGAGCTGCCTCCTGCGAGATTCGTACCTAGGAAGATAAGTCAGGAGTCCGTGGCCTCCATGGGGCCCGAATTCGCTCGTCTTCCTGATCCAGATGAGCCATTGAGCGACGCACTGAGCCCGCCTAGCTCGCCCCCTCTGCGGTACAATACTCACTCGAATTCGGTGAGCTTCAGAGAGCAGCCAGATCTCTCACCTGAGGATGTTAGTCCTCCCAAGAGCCCTCTGGAGTCTGGAGTTTTCGATTTGGAATCCTCTTTTGATTATAGCCAGATTGGTACCCCTGGATACTCTACACCAGGATATTCGGGACCAGGCAACGAGTATGATTTGCACCATCAGATCCGTGGAGTCCTCAAGTCGCTGCCGAATAAGATTCGGTTCACTAGAAGGGAGGCTACGATTGAGCTCAACCCGCCTGATCTCAATCTGCCGAGTCGACCCAAGCTGAAGCTTTCGGACCCCGTCCGCCGCAGCGGGTCGGCTCTCTCCACCATGTCCATGTCATCTCGTGCGGGGACCCCCTCGTTCTTGTTGGCGCCCGCCAAAGAGTCTCGGCATCGATCCAGGAACAGCCGGGATGCGCAGACCTACTTCCTCTCGCGCTCCTCTGGCGAAGCGCCCATGAAGCTTCTCATCCGCAGTGTCGGGGAGAGCGGAGAACGCGTCATGGTTCGTGTCGGCGGTGGGTGGGCAGATCTTGGCGAATACCTGAAGGAATATGCCATCCACCATGGCCGGCGATCCCAAGGCGAAGGAAAGGTCGAGGTCAGGGACTTACCAGCGACATCCGGCCGAAACGGATCAAGCCCGCCTAGTCGGCCGAGCACTGCTCACGATTCGCCCATGACGCCCCTCGCCATCCGGAAGACTAGAAGGAGCCTGGTCGGCGAGGACGGCCCGTCGAGGTTGCTGCGGCCCAAGACCCCCCAATCGGCCGTCATCAAGGATAGCGAGACGCCGGACTCTAGTGCGTCGGGCAGGTCCGGTTCCTCCACCCATTCGGGAGGAGAGGCTGACGGTAGCGTACTGGGTCTGTCGGGCCCCAGGCCCAAGAAGATCGACAGGTTGAGCGAGGAGAGCCGGGCGTGGGTCGAGGATGTGACGAGCAAAGTCCGCACAGCTAGTGGCGAACAACGGATGTTGGCCTCGGAACATCAGGAAAAAAAGGGAAAATTCGGCGAATTAGGCAGAGTCGGAGGGACAAAGCGGCTATTCAGGAAGGCGCAGTGAGGCAGGCGGCAAAGATATAACTTTGGAGTCAAGAGTTCCAAAACAAAACCAAAACAAAACCACAGCAACAACAACAACAACAACAACAGGACTCTGGCGGAGGAATCGGCACCGGAACGAAGTATATCTGCATTATAGCATCATGATCATGGAGGATTGATTCAAGCAAAAGGAAGCAAAGGGTGGTTGGTCATGAAAACAGGTATTGGCTGGTGTTCAAACGGTTACGGCAGTGTATACCTGCGGTCCTCTTTATCACTTTCTCTTTTTGTTCTACTTTTTTTCCTTTTTCTCTGTCTTCCTTGTCGTGTCAGCATGTTCTTTCTACCGCTGTAGAGGATCGGCTTCTCCTTTTTTTGTGCTTAGCCTATCGAAATACCCCATCTTAGCAACTTCAACAGGAATATCCAATAACATTGCAACTGTATTCGACGAGTGATCACTGTACGTAAGAAGATTGTATCGCTGGCAGATCCGACGTGTCATTGTAGATAGTGCTCGAGTCCGTAATGTAGATAGACGCGATGGTTTGGCGAGATATATATCATTGAAGGAGGCAGCTGGAAAGGGGGTATAATGAATTACTAAATAACACAGGAGTTTACTACTCCCTCCCTACCTTCTTAATGTACCGACTGATTGATCTGTATCGATCAAACCCTCGCTCACACCAACGAATCAATCTTCCAAAAGCCAGATGATGATGTCCTGGCCGAAACTTCATATTATTGAAGGCTCCTCTCTGCTCAACAGCTCTCCTTCCGCCGCCAGGCGCCTTGCAGCAGTATTCATCTGCGCCTCTTCGCGCATCTCCATCTCCCTCTCGCGCTCTTGCTGCTCTTCGGCGGCCACCTCCCTGGCCTCGGCCTCCTCCTCCTCGCGCAGCTCGCGCCACACCTCCTCGCTGACGTGAAAGGTCTGCGAGGTGACGGCCATGAAGGCCCAGATCTCGGCGTTGATGAGGAGCTGCAGGATGTTGATGGCGAGGGCGTTGCCCAGCCGGCGCCAGGACCAGAAGTCTTGCAGATTCAGGGGTAGTAGCAAGTCCGCGCCTGCAGCGGTGGCGGCGGTTGTTGCGGAGGATGCAGAGATGGGAGAAAGCGATAGTTGCTGGAGCGCGAGGCCGTTCTGCACGAAGTTTCGCGCCATCCCGCGCAAGATCAGCGCCTCGACCGGGGCGCACGTCGCGTTGACGATGAAGCGGCACAGGTTATCGGCCGCCAGCGTGGTGGGTAACAGCGTCAGCGGGGTGACCATGTAGGACTTCTTCTCCAAGCTGTTGCCCAACAAGTAAGAGGAGCGGCCGTCGTTGTTAGCGCCGCCGCTCTGTTGGCCGCTGTAGCTGGGCCGCAGCTCGGCGGACCAGACGCCCGCGGGCGGCTCGGTGGTCTCGCTTGTGTCCACATCAAAGCTGATCAGGGTCGGGTTGATCATGTCGGTGTCCTCCTCGTCCGTGCCGTAGTCTTGGTCGCCGCCACTTGTAGTCATACCCCGGTTCGAGAAGGTACTGTGCCGCCGCAATGCGCCCAGCGATATGCCCTGGTCGGCAGCGGCGCTGTGTCCTTCGAGGGCCTGGAGGGTGACAGCATCTTGGTCGGGGTTTCGCACGTGGCGGATCTCGCGGTCAGCCGCGCCAAGAGTCGGAGATTCGGGCACCGGAGGGATATGGCTCTCCGGAGGAGGCCGCGGTGGTGGCGCCCGCAGGTCGGCCCGTAGCAGGAACCCATTGTTAATCGGACGGGGAAGCAACTGACTTATGACAGTGCTGAGGTCAAGCTTTTGAATGAACCGCTTCATTAGGTAGTAAGCGGCATATGGGGCTAGGTTGACCGCGAGTTGGCCCGTCCAGGTTGCGACAGAGGAAGCATCAATGGTCTCCATCCGGGGCGGAGCAACAAAAGGGGAGGTGCTACTGAAGGGAACAAAGAACATGGGACCTGGCAGCCACGCAGACGATGGTACGAGATCGAGTCTTTGAAGTATAGTAAATATCTCTAGATGGAAATTGCACCATTTGAGACAGTTGACC
Organism: Apiospora pterosperma; assembly: GCA_019976485.1. Classification (NCBI taxonomy): domain Eukaryota; kingdom Fungi; phylum Ascomycota; class Sordariomycetes; order Amphisphaeriales; family Apiosporaceae; genus Apiospora; species Apiospora pterosperma. The sequence goes on from JAFBMP010000011.1 coordinate 2,882,475, forward strand.
AGCCTGAGAGGGGGGGTGTCAGCGTTTGGGTCCGTGATGACTAGTGAAAAGGCGCGTGACTGACCATGGCCTGCCCCGTACAAAAGCACTTTGGTTCTTGAAACAATATTCCAAGGCTCTGCCAGGTATGTAGGCTTGAAGACCGGTCAGAGCCATCTGTGAGCTGGAGCGGCGGCTCAACTCAAATCGCCACAGTCGAGAAAACTCTTGGTGACAGTACGGTTTGTAGACCTGAAGGATGGATTTAGCCAAAAGTGCCCTCTACGTTCTGACGACACGCAGATCCGTGGTGGTAGCCTTACCAGAGACCTTTGCCGCACGCCTTCGACGGCCCAGGTGCCTATATCTGCCAGCAAGCGGCCAGCGGGGATCAAGGCTTGAGCTACAGTCTTCTCATACTCTAGTTGATCCTGAACCAACGATGACGCCGTGTCCCGCGTGTCGGCAAACCCGCTGGCGGACGGGTCCTCGGGCTCCGCTACGCCGATGACATGCATGACTTCGTTGTGGGCGCGGATCATGCTCTTGATGATGGACTTGGTTTCCGGGCTGACCACACGGCCCTTTTCATCATACTGCCGTACTGGCTCACGAGGGTCCTCCTCGCCAGTTCCTATGACGACATCATCATACGGCGAGCGGCCCTGCAGTCGTCGTTAGTATGGGGACAGACATGTGGTCATGGGCGAGTAGGAAGATGTATACCAGCGCTTGGGAAGTCAGTGGGCCCAGTCGGCCCATGGTGAGTCGAAGTCGAGGAACAGGGGCATTCGTATTAACCCCCAATTCCAATGGGGATTTCTATTTCGGGATGCAAGCCTATGACTGGGACGGACAAAAGTGCATTCTTTTCAAGTCTACCCACATGATTCATAAGTAAGTACTTACTTAAGTAAGTATCATGATATGAGGCAAGCTAATTGATTGATTGACCTTACGAAGCGGCTATTCCAGTACTCCGTACTAGACCCTGTACTGTACTAACCTTACTAATCTTAGAATGCGGCATGCATCTGCTTATCGATAACCAAAAATTTATTGAGAGCATTGAAGTTGTTGACCACTACCCATTGCCCAGGTACTTACTTGCCTAAACTAAGTACTTACTCTTCGCAATAGAGAAAGGCAGGAAGTGCCTCTAGAACAGCACCATGGCCGGAAAGTCGCCCTTCAAAACGACCTTCGAGGCCGCTGAAGTTATACAACCCATCTTCACCGGCGGCGCCTTTGCGCTGGACAATAGCGCCCGTCTGCTAGCCACGACTCTCGGCGAAGATGTCATACTTACCGACTTGAAGACCGGCAAGCACCTTGCCAGAGTAGAGGGCGATGGCGAGCTTATATCGACTCTTACCTTGACCCCCTCTGCATCTCACCTGATTGTGTGCTCGCGCTCACTATCAATGCGCATATACTCTCTCAAACGCTCTTCCCCGGCCGAAGAAATTGCGCCGCAATTGCTCAGGACCGTCAAGCCCCATGGCACCCCCGTCCTCGTCCTTGCCGTCGATCGAACGAGCACTCTACTGGCAACTGGCGGTACCGACGGCTCCATCAAGGTATGGGATATCAGCGGAGGCTATGTCACCCATACCTTTCGCGGCCCCAGCGTCCTTGTCTCGGCTTTACATTTCTTCGAAGTCGCAGCTGGATCCCATAAGGGAGCCGACGTGAACGGCAACAAAGACGGCAAGAAGAAACGCCGGAAATCCCAAGCGGCCGAGGACAACGACGAGGAAGATTCGCCAGCTGCAAGATTCCGACTCGCTTCGGGCAGCCAGGACGGAAAGGTCCGTGTCTGGGATTTACACAAACGCAACGTTGTTGCAAATTTGGATTCACACGTGTCAGATGTACAAGGGATTGATTACTCCCCAGAACAGGAGGCTTTGGTTACGGCTGGAAGAGACAAAACAATAACGTGGTGGGATGCGAAGTCGTGGAAGATTCGTAAAGTCGTACCCTCCTTTGAGCTGGTCGAGGCGGCCGGTTTCATTGGGGACGGAAGTCTCACCTACACTGCCGGCTCGAACGGCTGCCTGCGATTTTGGGATACAGATACCGGTAGAGAGCTCACAAAAGAGCAAACCGCCAAAGCTGAGACGGAAGCGTTTGTGGGCGCCATATATCGGCCCGAGCTACCGTTCCTACTATGCGTACAGACGGACTCTACACTGGCTCTATTTGAGTTGCCCACGAGAGAAACCGCCGCTACCATCCCCGCCCCGTTTCGCAGGATATCAGGTACGCACGATGAGATTATCGACCTCCGCTTCCTCCTACCGGACCACTCTATGCTGGCACTGGCTACGAACTCGGAGGATATCCGCTTGGTTTCAGTAACAGAGCCGCAAGCTGGAAACAATGCCCTGATCTCCTCTGAGTACTTTGGCCAGGACATTGCTCTCTTGAAAGGCCATGAAGAGATCATTATTTCTCTGGACGTCGATTGGTCCGGACATTGGGTCGCCACTGGAGCCAAGGATAACACCGCTCGCCTCTGGCGCATTGATCCGGCGAATAACTCGTATACATGCCATGCCGTGTTCTCTGGGCATGCTGAATCGATTGGAGCGGTCGCGTTACCTCGAACCAAGCCAGCAGAGGGTTCCAAAGCCTACACCGATCCCCTTAGCCACCCACCGGCCTTCCTGATTACCGGTTCCCAAGATCAAACGATTAAGAAATGGGAAATCCCTCGAGGGACACAGCAGTCAGGGCACAAGGGCCTACGTGCTGCTTACACTCGCAAATCCCACGACAAAGACATCAACGCCATTGACATCAACCCGTCATCTCAACTGCTTGCCTCGGCATCCCAAGACCGTACCGTCAAGATATGGTCGATAAACGAGGGTGAAGTGCAGGGAATCCTCCGTGGTCATAAGCGTGGTGTTTGGTCTGTAAGCTTTGCCCCTGCCAACACACCGTCTATCCAGGGCGAGCAAGGATCGGTCTCTGGCAAGGGCGTTGTTCTCACCGGCGCCGGTGACAAGACTATCAAGTTATGGAGCCTGACCGATTACACTTGCATACGCACTTTCGAAGGACATACGAACAGCGTGTTGAAAGTAGTGTGGCTAAACACACCTGTGGGCGAAGAGCGGGGGAAGAAGCCTGTCTCATTTGCTAGTGCAGGAGGAGATGGTCTAGTGAAGGTCTGGGATGCCAACAGTGGTGAGACTGAATGCACGTTGGACAACCACGAAGACCGTGTATGGGCGCTTGCAGTTCAACCGGAAACCAACACGCTGGTGTCTGGCAGTGGTGACTCGACTGTCACTTTCTGGAAAGATACCTCTGTCGAAACCCAGGAAGCTGCAAATGAGGAGCAGTTGAAGATGGTCGAGCAGGAGCAGGAGCTCCAGAACCACATTCGCCACGGTTCTTACCGAGAAGCCATTACATTGGCACTTCAGCTCAACCACCCTGGCCGTCTGCTGTCGCTGTTCACGGCTGTTGTCAAGACCAAGACACCAGACGAGGGCAGTCTGACAGGGCTCAAGGCCGTTGACAAGGTCATTGCCAGCCTCTCGGACGAGCAGATATTCTTGCTGCTGCTGAGACTGCGGGACTGGAACACCAATGCGCGAACAGCACCGGTGGCACAACGCATACTCTGGGCGCTCGTCCGAAGCTACCCTGCATCCCGCTTCTCGAATCTGTCGGTGAAGGGAGCAAGGGGTCAAAAGAGTCTGAAGGAGGTTCTGAATGCGCTGAAAGCGTATACTGAGAGGCACTACAAGCGCATGGAGGAACTGGTTGACGAGAGTTACTTGATGGAGTATACCCTGCAGGAGATGGACACTCTTGCACCAAGCTTGGGGCCCGGCGAAGGTGCCGAAGCTGATGTTATCATGACTTAAAGAGCAGGAACCCTGATGATAATACAAAAATAGAAGAATTTAACTGCCTAACCTTACCTCACTATCCAGTTTGTAGCACCCATTCTCTCAACTCATCTGACCTGCTTCTCGCTATGAATACTTACTTCTTACTGGGGTAATGCATGCCAACGCCCATGGGAGTATTGTCCGGTATAATCTAAGAGTGCCAGGTGTTGTGTAGATTTCATGTTCTATATATAGTTTTGCGGGAGTATTGAGGCACCAGGAATCTCTCAAAAAGACGACCCCACAAGGCGCCCCCGAGTCCCGACAGGCATAAATAAATCCCCACCAAGTGCCTGTTCATCCATCCATGCTTACGGATACATGCAAGCTGATTGAGCCTCATTTTCCTATGCACGATTTCTACAACCTACAACAACAACAACAACAACAACAGCCGCCATGGATTCACACAACGATCCTTCGACTGCGCTCGTCCGCAAGAGGAGCGGGATGGAGTTGATGCCTCCGCCGCCACCACCCAAACGCATCAAGAGACCGAAAAAGATCCTCGACGAAGATACCTATACCGATGCCCTGTCACAGATCATAGCTCGGGATTTCTTCCCCGGCCTGCTCGAGAGCGAAACACAGCGAGAATACCTCGACGCGCTAGAGTCCAAGGATAAAGAATGGATATCCAGTGCTGGCCGACGACTGCAACAGGTCATGACCCCAGGGCGACACAGAGCGCGGAGAGGCACATCACTCGCACCTGGCGCCGCAACGCCTCGAGGCTATGTCGGTGACACGCCAGCCTCAGTATCGGCGGAAACAACCTCGTCAGTCGTAGACGACAAGCCTGAAGTGGACACAAACATGAGCCTGGGGTCCTTTCAATCGAAATACACAAGTGAAGACAACGAAAGTTTCTACAAGCTGCTGGACAAGCAGAACGCGAAGCAAGTCGAGAAATATGCCTGGATGTGGACAGGAAACAAGCTGCCATCCAAAATGCAGTTGGCACAGAAGCAGATCGAGATGAAGCTATCCGAAACCAGAAGCCTGATAGACGACGGACATCGCAGGGACAGGCTGGCAATAAAAGATCGAGACGAGAGGCCGGCCCAGGCGGACACTTGGAAGTTCGCCCCGAAAAACATCTTGATGTTCACCCCGGATGGCATAGAAGACTCGATGGAGACTGTGGCACAGAGAGCCGAAGCGACGTCGAAAGCGGCACCCAAGGCCGTGAACTACTTGAACACGAGGCTACCACCGCCCAAGGAAATTAGCGACGATGTCTCGGAGGCTTCAGAAGAACCGTCAATATCAGCCATCCGGGATGCAATAGCAGGCAGACGCTCAGCAAGCCAGGCACTGTCAACAACAGCAGGAAGCGAGACTCCGCGAGTCAATGGATATGCTTTCGTGGACGATGAGGAGCCAGAATCTGCATCTCCATCTGCGCCATTCTTCGACCTGGGGCCCGGAGATGCCACGCCAAACCCATTCACAATCAAAGAAAACAGCAAGAGGGAAGCACTCCACCACCGCATGGTAGACAAAATCTCGCAATCTAAGCGAACATCAGCCATGCACGGTATGACCGGCAAGGTGGACCGGACCCCAGTACCCAACTTCCCGAGCAGTCCGAGAGTTGGTGAGGGTTTGACGCCTGCAGCTCAGCGTCTATGGGGCAAGATTGGGGGCAGCGGAGGCCGCACACCGAGGACCCCCTTTGGACAGACTACGTCTACGCCAGGCAAGAACTCCAAGTTGAGGCAAGTGACGCGACGTTGAGGAAGGAATATGACACGATTTACGAAAGGACGCCAGCTATGATACCCACCCTCCCCCTTAGAATAGAACAAGCTTGTCTCGAGACAATTCAATGAAAGAGAGAAACACCATTTATTTATACCAACATCCATTACTTAAATATGAATGCATACCCCCTCTCCTTTATGCAAATACATGAAGCAGGTTAGGAGGTGTGTACTTAGTACTAGGGTAAGTACTTACTTACTAAGTATCTTGACTGGGTTCTGTTGCTACGGTGGTGTGAATAGTTAAGTGGGGGGTGTTGCGATAGCGAAGCTTAGATTTATGTATTCCACCGTGAGCTTCTTCTGCTGCAGCCTTGCGACTTTAGAACCTCCCAATTTCTCGTCTACCCCCTCAAAATGTCAAAACGTCCCGCTTCCGAGGCTTTGGAGGACACCTCAGGCGTTGGATCGCCCGCTTCAAAGAAGTCCCGCATAGATGATGGGCCCGCCGATTGGGACATGAACGGCAACGGCGCAACGCCTACCGAACGCGACACTGTAATAGACGGAATAGTAGAAGACGATGAATTCGAGGATGATGCGCCCATGAAAGCCCCGATCAGGCAGGCGGCACCGACGGAAGGATACGATGATCTATACCTCGACACGATAGACCGAAATGTCCTCGACTTCGACTTCGAGAAGCTCTGCTCCATCAGCCTGTCGAACATCAACATCTACGCCTGCCTAGTATGCGGTCGTTACTTCCAGGGCCGTGGGCCCAAATCGCATGCATATTTCCATGCCCTGGATGAGGCCCACCACGTATTTATCAATATGGAATCACAGAAGGTGTACGTCCTGCCGGAGGGCTACGAAGTCAAGAGCAAATCGCTCGACGACATAAAATACGTCTCGGACCCTCGATACACGAAGCAGGAGGTGGTGGAGCTGGACCGCAAGCCCAGGACCGCGTGGACCCTTGGTGGGAAGGAATACACGCCCGGCTATGTGGGAATGAACAACATCAAGGAGAACGACTACCTCAACGTCGTGGTGCAGGCCTTGTCGCATATAACGCCGCTACGAAACTTCCTACTGCTGGAGGACGTCTCGGCGCGGTCGGAGCTGGTCAAGAGGTGCGCTATCCTCTTCAGGAAGATATGGAACCCACGTGCGTTCAAGAACCACGTTTCGCCGCACGAGCTGCTCCAGGAGATCTCGCTGCGATCGAGCAAGCGGTTCACATTGACAGTACAATCCGACCCGGTCGAGTTCTTGTCGTGGTTCTTGAACAACCTGCATCTGGGCTTGGGCGGAAGCAAGACGAAACCGGGGAGCAGCATTGTCCAGCGCATTTTCCAGGGCAAGCTCAAGGTCGAGTCACAGACGATCACAGCGAAAGCAGACGCGGGCGATCGCTTACGGTTCGAGGACTCGGCCGAGGTCAAAGTCGACGTCAACCGGTTCCTCCTGCTTACTTTAGACTTGCCTGCGGCACCCTGTTCCAAGACGAACTGGACCGCAACATCATTCCCCAAGTGCCGCTCACCAGGATCTTGTCCAAATACGACGGCAGGACGGCGCAAGAACAGCATGCGCAACGGAAACGGTACCGGCTGATGCACCCACTCCCGCCATACCTGGTTTTCCACATCAAGCGTTTTTCGACCAACAAGTTCGTCTCGGAGCGTAACCCAACCATCGTTACATTCGATGCCAGGAATCTCGACGTCTCCCCCTACGTTGAGCCTAATCCAGCCGAGCACCCACCGGGAGAGCCGATCTGGTATGATCTGGTGGCCAACGTGGTGCATGAGGCGATAAGAGCAAAGGAGGACGTGGCAGACACAGCGGAGGAGAAGAAGACTTGGAAAGTGCAGCTACGAGACAAGGGCAGGGACCAATGGGTCACATGCCAGGACCTCTTTGTCGAGGATACACAGCGGGAACTGCTGTATTTGGGAGAGACCTACCTGCAGGTCTGGGAGAGGAGGCGAACTCCCAAGGGTAGAGGCAAGGCGTAATCCGGCAGTGTACTGAAAAAGGGAGGAGATCTTCTCAAGACGAATGCATACACAAGTAGGCTTTTTGCATTTTTTTAATAAAAAAAATCATCAAATGCTTGTAGGAATATAATTGTGGTGAGGCATGGCAGCAAGACTATAGTGTCTCCTGGACGAGTCATGTTTCAAGTCGTTGAGCTACTATACCAATGCTTGGCAAAGACAACATCGTGAATGCCGACAAGATGGCGGACTCCTTCTTAGGGAAAGGGGTAGGTAGTGACGTGTTTGACTAGGACTTAACCATAAGAAGTATGCATGCCTCACGCTTTGACACTGACATCACCCACTCTAATGAAACGCACCATTACTGACATTCATTACCTTAGGTAAGGGTAAGTAAGGACACAATCCCTCTTCTTTAATACGTGATCGTTGTGTATTCGAAGCAACTTCCTCGCTTCTCATACCCTTACGCGCTATAGCAATCTCATAGAGCTGTATTACCCCCGCTACAAACATGGGTAAGTTGTTCAATGGAGGAGGCTCTTCGGATTCCTGCCTCAAACCCCACTTGCTAAGACATATATCCCATATATCCCTAGATGCGATACTGGATAGCGGTATCCTACCGCATTTCGTGATCCGCCGGGGAATCCGACGCCAATTGGCCCAGCGGATCGCCGAAATTGCTTCCGAGTCGCAAGCCGCGACCTGCGAGCGCAAGATGGCCTACCTCGAGCGCCTGCGCACCCGGCCCATCGCCGTCGAGACCGCTGCCGCCAACGAGCAGCACTACGAAGTCGGCACGGGCGTCCTCGTGTCCATGCTGGGCCCCCGCATGAAGTACAGCGCTTGTCTGTACGAGAAGGGGTCCGAGACGTTGGGCATGGCTGAGGTGGGCATGCTGCGTAGCTATCGTGAGTGTGAACTCTGCGCGTCATTTTTCTTCGACTACGTGATGTGCAGTGCAGTGCAGTGCCATGGGGAGAAGACCGAACGAAGGCTGATTAGATGTTCGCTCAGTCGACAAGGCTCAACTGGAAGATGGCATGAGCATCCTGGACTTGGGGTGAGTACGAGCGATCTGCGAAAGGCAGAGGTTTCGGGCGTTGATCAGTGCATGCATCGCAGTTGCGGCTGGGGCTCTGGCGCGCTTTACTATGCCGAGATGTTGCCCAAGAGCAAGGTCACGGCTTTCTCGAACTCGAAGACGCAGAAAGAGTATATCGACACCCAGGCCAAGGAGAAGGGCCTCAAGAACCTGACCGTCATCACCGGTGATGTCGCCGACTACGAGTTCAAGAAGGAGAGCTTTGACAGAATCGTCTCCATTGAGGTATGTGGACGCGTGACGCACAAGATAGCTCGACTAACACAGCACCCAGATGTTCGAGCATATGAAGAACTACGAACTGTTGATGGCAAAGTGTGCAAGGGCACTGAAGCCCGGGGGCAAGCTCTTCGTGCACATCTTTGCCCACAAAGATACTCCCTATGACTTTGAGGGCGGGTGGATGACGACACACTTCTTCACTGGCGGCACGATGCCGTCGGCCGATCTACTGCTCTACTTCCAGAGGGATCTGAAGATTGAGAAGCAGTGGTGGGTGAACGGAATGCATTACTCGAAAACCTGCGAGGTAAGCTACACATCATTCAATACAACTAACTCCCTGACAATCAATACCCAAGGGGTGATTGGCCCCATGCGGGAACCCGTGCTGATTTGATACTACTACTTCCAGCACTGGCTGGCCAACATGTGGGCCAACAAGAAGACGCTGTGGCCGCATCTGGTTGAGACGTATGGCGAGGATAAGGCCAACACCTGGTGGAACAGATGGCAGATCTTCTACATGGCATGCTCAGAGTTGTTCGCCTACGAAGGCGGAGATACGTGGGGGGTGAACCACTATCTATTCGAGAAGCCCAAAGCATGAGGGGGAAAAAGAACGCCGTAGTATGTGACACATGTACATAGAGAGGCACGATAGCAACCTCCCAGACTAATCCTATTCTTCCCCAACCGATGGCTGGATCCTTCCGGGCCGTATTTCGTCTTATTGCATTGAATCGACTGCCACTTATTCGGATACTTCAATGGTACCATGGCCCCTTGTCGCCCAAATATTCGTCTGCTTTCTCCGAATTGGTGCTCTAGTGATCCCAAGGGTGCTTCCAGCCCATCAGAACGGGACCTGTGGTTTCAATGCGTCAGATTGGTGTTCAATTCGCGTCGCTGTGGTAAGGATTTGAAGGGGGGGTGGGGGATTCAATTACCATCCTTCTTCGCCCGGTACATCAGCTAGAAGAACGGGATTAGCAGAGATGACATAGCAGACCGGAGTTCAACTGGGTGCCTTACAAAGAACCACATGCTGGCGCCGAGGGCAGTAGCTGTGAATCGGTAGATGCCCGGAACGTGAGGCTTAATAGGACCGCCGGGACCGCCTGCCATTGTGACTGTATTCTGCGTGCGCCCGCCCCAGTCAGTCTCGCACGATGTGGACAGAGGTGTAGGGAATTGTTGCCGTACAGGTCGTTGTTGCGGTGCAAAGGGTTCGTATGGTGGAGGGAGATGTTTTTCGTCGCCAACTGCCTGCTGCAATTGGGGGAGCTTTCGATGGTGATGATACTCATCTGGCACTGGCTGGCTGGCTGGCTGAAGCGCACGGACGTCAATGCCGGCTACTTAGTACATGTTCATGTACATGTAAACACTAAAATGAACCAAAACGGACATCGGCGTTAAGTACTTACAATAAGTAATTGAGGCCAAGCAAGTGCTAGGACCCGCTAACCTTTAAGGTAATGCATGGAAAGTCAGGTGTTTGGATTTGATTTTGATCGATAAGAGAAGTTCAACTCGCCCTATCGACAAGCTACCCTACACCTACAGCCGCAGCGCAGTGTGTGTGTGTCCAGCCAGGCCTGCCAACGTATACCAGGGTTATTTCCGGCAATGGAATCTCCATCTCTATCTCTGCAGTCTGAACAATAGCCAGCTACCTCTACACCATCTTTCTCTTATCCGCGGTCAACGTGGTATATTCTTCTTAAATGTTTACTATTCCTTCTTCAGTTGAGATGACAGCTTCATCATTTCTCCAGTCGCAAACATCTTGATCAGACGGACTACTTGTTTCCCTCCGATCCATCTTTCCCCCTCCGTCGTCGCCCTGCAGTCTACTACCACTCCCATATCGCCTGCCATTTTCGCGACGCCAGATTCTTAGGGGTACTCTGAGGCAAACACACGGTTACGCGAGCACCCGGGGAGAATGGCTTCCAGCGGTAATGGCGCGCCGCCTCTCTCGCCTGTGTCTTTCGCAAGACAGCACCAACGGCCCAGGGACAGTTACGTCGGATGTTCTAGGATAACAGACTACGAGCTTCTGGGCAAGCTCGGCGAGGGTACTTTCGGGTGAGTTGCGCGCTCTCTTCCTTGTCTTCTCAAACGCTCGAGACACCCCAAAAGCTCTGATGCTAATGCGACCCTCTCCATGCAGTGAGGTCCACAAGGCGAGATCCAAGAAGTCGGGCAGTCTAGTCGCGCTTAAAAAGATTATTATGCACAACGAGAAGGATGGTGTTAGTGACCAATCTTGCCACGAGAAGAGGATTTGCCAATGGCCAGCCGGTCGCTAACGATCTGCCCAGTTCCCGATTACTGCCCTTCGTGAGATCAAGCTTCTCAAGCTGCTATCACACAGAAATGTCCTGAGCCTGGAGGATATGGCGGTTGAGCACCATACCAAGGCTAGTAAGTTACACGCGTTTTCACCTGGTGGCACGTCGAGCATGGGCTGACACGTTCTTCAGCGGACAAGAGAAAGCGACCCATCATGTACATGGTGACGCCCTACATGGACCACGATCTCTCAGGCTTGCTTGACAACCCCTCGGTCACCTTCACCGTCCCACAGATCAAGTGCTATTTGAAGCAGCTGCTCCAGGGCTTACAATACCTCCACGATTCCCATATTCTTCACCGAGATATGAAGGCCGCCAACCTTTTGATTAACAACAAGGGTGTCCTCCAAATTGCCGATTTCGGTCTAGCCAGACACTACGACGGTAGCACGCCTCAACCGGGTGGTGGCGGTGGAGAGTCTAAACGAGAATACACTGCCCTGGTGGTGACCAGATGGTACCGGCCTCCCGAGTTGCTGATGCATCTTAGAAAATACACCACAGCTATTGACTTGTGGGGTGTCGGGTAAGTCTCGCCCCGAGGCTTGTTGGCTTCAAATGCTAACTGCCAGTATAGCTGCGTCTTCGGGGAGATGCTAGTTGGTAAACCCATCCTAGCCGGAGAAAGTGACCCCCATCAGCTTGTGATCATTTTCGATCTGGTTGGAACTCCTACGGAACAGACGATGCCAGGCTGGAAACAGTTGCCGGGAGGGCAAAATTTGCAGCCCGCCCCTACCCCAGGCAATCTCACACAACGGTTCCGCCAACATGGGCCGCTGGCCGTTTCATTACTTAAGGAACTGCTCAAGCTGGACTGGCGGACTCGGATAAACGCCATCGATGCCCTGCAGCATCCATATTTCACCACTGCACCTCTTCCCGCTCAGCCTGGCGACATACCCACTTATGAGGATAGCCACGAGCTGGATCGAAGGAAGTACCCAGACCGTAAGGCAGCTCTACCACCTGCTCCCAAGGGCGGCACTGTGGGCGATGGCGGGCTCCATGGCAACCCTCAAGGCTTTAGCAGTGGCGACGGGTATGGCCCACCAGGTGGCCGTGCGAACGGTGGCCGCCACCCCCCCTAATCAGAATGGCGGACACCGCAACGGCCCCTCGGAGAACAGAAGACCCGCGTGGGCGAGAGACCGAGACCATCCGCCGCCCGATACTCGTCTGCCGCCTAGGCCGCCGCCACCCGAGAATGGCTGGGACACCCACAACGACAGGGATCACCGCGATCGTCCGGCTAGACCTCATAGGGGAGGCGCTCCAGCTGGAAGACCAGATGTTGACACATATATTCCCAGCCATAGGATGGGAGGGAGAGACGACCGGCCACCCCGAGACGGTCGAGACTTTCGTCCTCCGCGGGAGGATCGTCGGCGACGGGACGATTACGATGATCGTCGGCCAGATTGGGAGCGTGAGCGTGATCGTGACCGCATAAGAGATTACGACGACCGGAGCCGGGCGAGTAGGACTCGGAGTAGAAGTCGGTCCCCCCGCGATAGAGAACGGGATATGTATCGCCGATAGGATGGTGGTCCGCATCGTGGACAGGATAGCGGCCGAAATCGCGCATAGGACCCGCGAGAAGAGGGCGAGATTGAACGAGAACTTACAAGACTATTGGACCGTCCCCTGCGTGATGGCAGCGAATTGCGCGGCTTTATGTATTCTCTCCGAGACGAGCCTCAGCACAGACGCAATGATCTACTTCGACGAGAAATCAATGTCTACTTGCGCCGGGGCGCACTTGATGTGGACGTGTTGCTGAATCTGCAACGCGATCTCTATAGCCGAAACCAGCGCCAGCACCGACAGCGACTGCCACAGATAGTCGAGAGAGCTTTAGGCCCTCGCACATTTGGCATTGGTGCGGGTTTCGATAGGCGACGGAGGCACTTGGCCGAGGAGTTTGCCAACCTTTTCGCACGCGAAGTAGCGAATGCAAGAACCGACCGCTCCTCTGCCACCTCCCCCTTTGGGCGGGCTGAGCAGAGAGAATATGATTCTTCATAATACTTTACTGAGACACATTCTTCGGTCTTTGGAAGAACGGCCTACTTCAAGGTAGGACGGCAGTTTTCGGGACGAGAGCCAAAGACCGAGACCATTGAAGCGATGAATCAGTGGATAGCCAGCAAGTAAGCCGTGTTACGATATTAGGTATCAAGACAATTGGAATAATGAGCTTGACACTGGTTCATTTTGCTCGCTGTATTAGTGGACTATGGTGCTGCAGTAACCGAGCAGGATGTCTGACCCCAGTGAACAAACATAGTGGCAATTTCTGCCAACGCAACCCGAATTCTTCAGAGATCCTGGACGCCACGCCGTCTCAGTAGCGTATATGCCAGTTTCCTGCGCAAAAAAGGTCCATTGGATTTGGCCGTCGCTCCCTTGGTTCTGTGGTAATGCCCTAGTCCTCGCCATCCCAATAAACTCCATGCATGCTACCTTGAGTTGAGGTGAAAAAGCCATGATCCCCTAAACCTATCTATCTACCCAGATAATCAAAAAGAGCATCGGTCTGCACCGTCGAGTCTAGCTGTATGTGTTACGCTCGCTTCCTCTGACTCTGCTCACTCATGTATCCAAGTAAGTCACAGCGAATCGCTTTCGCTGCTCTCCTCGTGGATCGTCTGGGCTAAAAGGCTTCTAATAGTTCCTCCCCGGCGCGATCCATTGCCGGACTTCATGTTGCTACTCAGGGACCGCCAGTGACGGTTGTACATATCGTTGCTCCCGAAGCTGAGGATAGGGGAAGAAGAGTTCTGAAACCCCCTCCTCCGTGGTATCGTCATGTTATTGAGTGCGCTCTCGCTTGATGTAGTAGTAGTAGTACCACAAAGGTCGGCGACACGACTAGCTCCAGAGCTCCCAGCTAGACTCTCGCCATCGCCGTCATTGCCCTCGATGTAGTAGTAGTCTTCTTGGTCCTGGTCGGCGTCGAAATCATCCATGTCGCCGTCCATCTGCTGCTGCTGCTGCACGTTGGGGGCCAAGATCCTCACCGCAGATGGGCGATTTAAATGAGAACGAGACTGCTGCGGGCCAGCGCCGTTCTGAGTTGGAAAGCGCTGTTGTGCTTTCGAGGGCGACTCTTCTACTTCTTTCTGTTGTGAGGGGTGTACGCGGAGCAACATGGAGAGAAGCCGCGAGATGCCGTGTATCACGAGTGCTGCAGCAAGGCCGACAAGCACTGCGCAAGCGAGCTATTGTTTGGAGTGTCAGTTGCACGTGACCCCATACTGATGAAACAGGACAGACTCAGGGAGACTTACGAAGGTGTAGATGTACTATCAATCATCACGTTAGCAACTTGCTCCAGATTCCGGGGTTAATTGACCAAAACTGGGGGAGTAGATAGATTTACAGATATAAAGTATATATATGCGAGGGAAAGAAAGAGATGACATACCTTGAGCCCTGCGACGATGTTGACCACCATCAGCGTCACGCCCGAGAACAAGCTCCAGGTGAGCCAGAACGGCGACAGGAGACACGACACAAGCCAAGAAATGAGGGCGAGGGCGTAGTAGGCGGGATAGCGCAGCGGGACCGTAGCCCAGTAGATGGCAGCAACGAATAAGTCAGCCATGGCCACTGTCGCTGCATAAATGCCGACCATGACCGCGGGTATCCCCTCTGCGGCGGACTGGAGGATCTTTAAATATTCCATCCTCTGTCTCTGTCTGTCCCTCTCCCTCCTACAGTCGGACCATGGGCGGCGCCGTGGTAAGTTTACACGTATACGGGTATCATGTGAGAGTGAGAGAGATTTGCCTGTCGAAGCAAGCGAAATCTGAGTCTTTGAGGCAGATCGAGGCAGATTGTGAAAACAGGGCTAACGAAGGGGCGCTGGTTGATATCAATCGGATGCTTCATCAAAATCACATCCCCCAAGTAACATGGTGGTTGTACCTTGGTCAAGCCTGCAGGTGATTTGCAGTAGCAGTAGCAAGTCGCAGATGCAGTCGCAGGCGCCTGTGCCCCCTACCTGACGTACAAGGGTCGTCCAGATTTGCTTTATACTTCAAATGGAAAGGACAAACAATGATGGCCAACCCCACTTTACTTTATTTCCTGTGGTGGGGCAACTGAGCTGGACAATAAGAAGTACTACGTAAGTACATATAAGCCCAGGAAATGTCCTTTCACGTGATCTGGAGCAGTCGGTTCCGGGCTAATTGGTAGCCATATGTACTTCATAAGTAAGTACCTAACCTAGGTAAAGTAGGATAACGGACAACTGGCCATGGACGGAGTAGCTGCCGACGGGGTGGCTGCCGGTAGTCAATAGTAAATGCGGTGCCATGAGCAGAGACATGGAGATTAAAACGTAGCGTAGCAAGATCCAAAAGCAGAGGCAAAGCTTCGATGCTCAAGCAAGCAAGCAGCCAGAGTGAGAGAAAACAAATCTTCATCATCATCATATGATACATTATAATTAAACCATCCGTTTCGCTGTTCCTTCCCAGCCCCCACCCTGTTAAACTGTTAACCTAGGATGGATTAATAACTGGGGAGCGCACGGGCAGCAGAGCTCAGACCATCAGTAATACCCAATACCCCTCCACACTCTCCGGCTCAAAGGCGGCTCAAGAGTGGGTGCGCGCGCCAACATTCGACGTACTACGTAGCAACAGCAGCAGCTGCAGCAAGCATTTGAGCTGGTGGGGAGTTCGAGTTTACCTTCTTTGAACTTCCGTCGCCTGAATGCGTTCCGTCTATTCCTTCCAGATCTCCTTCCACTCCTCTCACACCTCAAATTGAACTCGCATCGTGCATACAGTACCACTACAATCCCAATCCCACTTCCAATTCCAATTACCTAAGCGGAAAGACACAGCATCGACCACAGAACCTGCCAATATCCAATCACCACTGTGCATTTGGAACCTGTCGGTCTAGAGCTTACCTAGGTAGAAGAGGATCAACGTTGCCTTGACCGGTTACACCGTTTATTTTGTCCTCGAATCCCGCCTGGGCTTTTTGGTCTCATGACCCCAAACTTCGCGGCCTTCCCATCTTGAGAAGCTCCACTGGGTCACTTGATGCACACGCCATGAATCAACGTTGAAAGCACAAGCACAGAGAAGGGCAAAGGAAGGAGAGAAGAAGAAAAAAGCAACATCAGGCCGCTGCCACGTTTTCCGCGACAGTCCCCGCCCATTTGTTCTTCTTTGCGACCAGGGCTGATCCTACTTCTCCGTATTGCCCGTCTGGCCTGGCCATCATTTTGGTCCCCCCTCCCCAACAATCCAAGCTGCTCAGCTGAGCTCAGCTTCGACCCCGTTCCTCGTAGGTCCGGTTGGGGCAGGGTCTATCCCGCCTCCCTCCCCCACGCCTATACAATGGGCAACACACCTTCGACCTCGTCGAAGCCTGCCACCCCCACACAGCATCACCATCACATACCTTCCCGGGACGGACAAGCACAGGGTCATGGTGCTGCTGCCTCCCACGATCCCCCACGGCCCAGGCAAAAGGAACCTAAGAACCTGATATCCAGCCATCAGCACCAGCACAGATCGGCGGCCTCGTCACCCGAGGCCAGTGTAGTCCAGGCACAAGGTTCCACGATTGGTCCCCCCAAAGGCGCACATTCCAGGCCGCTGTCCACTTTCAGTCAATCCTCACCGTCCCCTAGCCCACAAACATCCACTGCTCCCACCTCTCGCTCATCAGTCACCAGGGCGAAGCAGGCTGAAACCGAAGATAGCGGTTTCAGGAATGAGCCCTCCAAACCTGTTGCCGTCCCCACAGCCACCTCAACCCACAACGAGACCTCCTCTACCCGCTCCACTTCCTTGTATGAGGACTCCCTCTTGACGTCGGGGCCAGCATCTAGCAGTATTCAAGAGATGTCATACCACATGAATCGCCCGCCGCGCTTGCCTCTCCCTATTGAGGAGGAGATACATACGCCAGGGTCGCCCATCTTTGCTCCTACGGATATCGGAGAACCCATCGACGACGCTGGTACTGAGCTAAACAAGGACGCGCATCACAGCGACTTGCAGCGGAAGAGCTCCGCCGTAAGCAATGCAACGGATGAAGAGGATACCGAAGAATTGAGGGTCGACAAGACGAGGCCGACGGTGCCGACGCGGGTGGAATGGCTGCAGGGCGGGCAGAAGGTTTATGTGACCGGTACGCCCTTCCAGTGGAGCCGGAAGCAGAGACTATTACCTGCGTAAGTATACCAAGTTGAGAATGGGCAGCCTGCTCCGACGTGTGGCCTCTATCCCAAGTTCGTCCCGTTTGCGATTAACATGAGGCATCAAACCAAACCCGTCAGATGGAATATATGTCACTGACAAAACTGCAGCAAGGGTCGCGAGGGTGTTCTGGAGGCTGTCATTCCAGTATTCCCTGGAACCCACCATATCAAGTTCTTAGTGGACGGCTCCATGGAAACCTCGATCCACCTACCGACAACCGTCGATTTTGGCAACAACCTGGTGAACTATATCGAAGTAAGTGGGGAGGCTGCAACCTCCCGTACATTCGACGGTGGTGCTTCACCTCCTAGAGACGCCGAGGAAGCCGCGGCTTTGCCATCAAGGCCAGGTTCCCAGGACAAGCTCACAGACGCGGAGAATATGCATCACAAGCGAACTCTCAGCATCCCGCCGCCTGAGAAATTCTCAGAACGCCTGCCCAAGTACCTGGCCGACTTCGATCAGCCTGAGGACTCGAAGCCGTACCAGTTGTCCGTTGCGGCCCTTGACAAGCTTCCAACGCCACTCTCTCTGCCCAGTTTTCTTACCAAGCCCATCATGAACAATCACACTCTCATCAAAGACGACAATAGCGTCTTGAACATGCCAAATCATACTGTACTCAACCATCTTGCCACCAGCAGTATCAAGAATAATGTCCTTGCTGTCTCGGCAACTACGAGGTACAGGAGTAAGGTGAGTTGCAGATACCATAACCCGTTCGAGACGGGTCTCGCTGACATCCGAGAAAGTATGTGACCACGATAGTTTACAAGCCGACGTCGGAAGACAGCTAGTTGCAAGTCGTGCCGGCCGTCACGGCAAACCAAGAAATGAGAAACGTGTACTAGGCACATAAGCGGGAAATGGGCACCCAGCAACTATTGAATGACTATACATGATAGGGGTAATTGGCAAATATGTCTTCTGGCATGCATCTTCGTGGGAAGGAATGATATTTGCAGCCATCTCAGCCATTGTGAACCCCAGTCCCATAACGAAGGGATGGTCTTTTGCAGACGGTGTTTGAAGAATATAGCAAATAATAGTCCCGGCAACCAGGCCTTGGAGCAGTAGGAGACTGCACGAGTCAAGAATTGCTCCGTGAGAGACCGCCAAAGGCAGGGTGTTAACCGTGATGTGGCATTTTACTTGTTTGTATTTTTCTGTGCTAGTCGCTCCTCCATTTGATATGTACTTCATCAGTTCTAAAGCGTTGTGTGCACGTGCTGTCCTCGAGGGGCGTCCGGAAGCCCGTCTCCCACGCCAGCAAACCAGCCAAAGCAATCATGATACCGTTGTCGATACAGAAGCGCTCGTCTGTGGCATAAACACTGCCGCCGCGGTCACGGGCCATCATACCCATCATCTCCTGCAACCTCTCGTTGCAGCCCACGCCTCCCACCACCAAGACCTGTTTGCTGCCCACGTGGGCCATGGCGCGCTCAGTGATCTCCACCAGCATGGCAAAGACGGTCTCCTGCAGCGTGAAGCAGAGGTCTTCAGGGGTGATGCGCTCCTCGCCCTGGTTCAGCTGGCCGCCATTGGCGAGTATCTCGTCCTGCTTGCGCATCTGCGCGGCCAGCAGGTCGGCCGCCCCCAGGATGCCGCTGAAGCTGCAGTCCATACCCTTGACGGCGTAGGGGAGATCGAGCAGCACGGGCTCTCGCCTCTGGCCATCGGGGCCGGCGGTAAAGGCCTTCTTGGCGAGCTGCTCGACGTTGTAGCCCGGGAAGGGGTCGTTGGGGATGGCGAGGGTGCGGGCGAAGCGGTCGATGCAGTTGCCGACGGCGATGTCGAGGGTCTCGCCGAAGATGCGGTAGCGCTGCTCGGCGTAGGCGATGACCTGGGTGTTGCCGCCGCTGACGTACAGGACGACGGGGTTGTCGGCGCCGGTGATGACGCGGCCCATCTCGATGTGGCCGACGCAGTGGTTGACGCCGACCAGGTCCAGGCCCCAGAGCAGGGCCAGGGTGCGCGCGGCGACGGCGACGCTCGTCAGGGGCGCGCCCATGCCCGGCCCGCGCGTGTAGCAGATGCAGGCCAGGTCTCGGGGCGAGGCCAGGCGGGCGGCCCGCAGCGCTTCGCGGGCGACGGCGACGAAGTGCGCCCGGTGGTGCGCCGCCGTGTCCTTGGGCAGGAAGCCCGTCCCCGGCGGCGAGACGAAGGTGTGGCGGATGTTGGAGAGGATCCGCGTCGTGTTCGTGGCGGGGTCGTGCGAGATGACGCCGATGCCCAGCTTGTTGGCGCTGCCTTCGCAGCCAAGGGCGTAGAAGGGCTTGGAGGCCATGACAGGCAGCGAGAGAAGGGTTCGATTGGGAACGGTCTGGCTAGTGTCGATAATCGTGAGGTGGTAGGGCAGGGGTGTATATCGTCGGGTGTGTGTCTGGGTGGTGCTGCTTGTAAGTGAACATGAAGGCAGATATCCAGGATCTTCACCCCGCACTGAGATGCTCGATGCGCTTCTTCTATCTGAGGACTCCCAGGAAATCTTGTCCCGGAACAACACAAAACCTCAGATGAGAGTCCGCACTACGAAGAATCGTTTCGGTCTATAATGACTTGCGACAGCATCTCCTGGATCGAATTCATCGAGCAAATAGCATCTGAAGTTTGTCCCGATGGGATGCAGTCATTGGTGGGGTCAAATGTCCCGATAGAGACTGACTGAAGAACCAGATAAGAAGTACATAAGTCAATCTTAATGGCTACAAGTGTACGGAGTAAGTCGTGGTGAAGTCTCTGCAGAGCACTAGTCACAGCCAAATGGGACATTGCAGGTACTTTGTTTTCGCTTCAGGCGACCCTTTTTTCCCAGCATTTCCTGTCTTATGTGGGGGCTCACAGGGCCCTGGGGGGGAGGAGGGGGGGCCACACCTGGGCTTGGGCTTGGGACTGGGACTGGGACCTGGTGACGGTCGACGGACAACAGACCAGAAGCAGAAGTAGAAGCAGAACCAGAACCAGAATGCAGAACCAGACGACCCAGACGGACGACCTTGATGAACATTACTGTTCGAGTAGTTGAACTCGGTCGCAAGCGCCGCTAGTCCCACCCCACTCTTTCCCTCGCTGTCCGAAGACCTAGGTTACGTTAGCCGGTAACTGCTGTATTAATAAACTACAATGGATGTAGGAAATATACCCGCCGACCTTGTTGTGTGTGCGTCGCCCTGCTTTTCTTCTTCTCCTCACCTATGCTACTCGGGGTTTTCTTTACTATCTTTCCGCCGAGGTCATATCTCCCATCTCTTACTCGAGGGTAACCCTCTTGTACTCGAACCGAATTGGAAATTTCTCAAGACCGAGCAACCCAGTTGCAAAGTGTCGAAGTAAGCCTACTTACTCTTTCTCTGCTCCAACCCAAGGTCCTCCTCTTCTCCAAGTCTCCTGCTGACCATATATCGCAAAACAGATATAGTCCTCGAGTCACTGTCCTCCTGATACGACAACTACTTCATCTCGAACATTGGCGCAAGTCCCGGCTTGACTCGCCGCGGACCGCGAATTACCGCCCCGTACCTGACGGATATCATCACTCCTGCCTACCGAGAAAGCGGAACAACATGAATTCGGCAGACAAGCTTGCTATGCTCTACAGAATCAGATCGTCTTGACTTGCGACTACAGTCGATGGTCTATATACCACCGGTTTCTAGATCCGGCGACTGCTTTCCTTCCAACGGCTCTCGCTTACATGCCCACTACCTTGACGAGGGCCCCGTCTGCAATACATTTCCCCCGGCCGACGCCTCACATTCACAACCCTGACACCAGATTGCCCCTCGACTTCTCTCCTCCGCTGACCTTGCATTCTACAACCCCCCGAAAAATCTAGACAATGCCTCCCTCTCCCTCTCGTGTGTTCGGGAATTGCAAAGAACAGGGCTGACTTTTCCACGGACCGTCTGAGCAAAAGCGGAGCTCGGGAAACCTTGTCTAACATACTTCTCCCCTGAACTTTTGGTTAGTTAGACCTTCCACGATCTCGATAAAGCTAATCTGCAATGCCGTTGCTCCTAGTTTAGGGCGTGGCGCATAACCTCATCACACTGGGTCTTTGCTTACATCTGGCCGGCTTGAGCACCCTGCGGATTTGTTAACGCTGACTCCATCAACCTCTTTGCGCAGATCGCATCTGGTTGCTACACGCAAGAATTTGCAGCGTGCTGCTACTGGACCGAAACGAGTTGCAACGAAATGCGATGTGCCATGTCTCAGAGACCTGCTTGAACCGGGCGCGGTTTTCTTGCTAGGCCTGGGAGATCGCAACAAAGCACTCGGGATTTCTCTAACGACATCCGGCGCAGAGCGCACACGTCGGCTCACTGGACGTTTAAAGCAAGTCGACTGCGCCGCCATTACCCTTCCTACTTCAACGAGCCACGAGCATTAGGCTGTTCGCAAGCATCACAGAGGATTACGAAAACGAGTTTGTGAGGCTCATCAAGATTTTTATTTATCATCCGTAGTGGCCTCAAACCACCAAATCAACGAGTTCAACAGGCTTCCAACTCCTTGCTATGCATGCGGGCCTCGTTAGTTTGTTAATCATACAGCAAATCTGCTATCGAGCTCCAACGCCACCCTCCGCTTCACCGTGGAGTAACGCCGAACCCTCCTGTCCAGCGATGGCAACGTTGCATTAAATCTTTTATGTACAGTTGTCTAAACGACCCTCCTGAGACATCCGCGGATGGCGATAGAAGAAGAAGAGGGGATGGGTATCAAAAGGAACCTCTTCGAGGTCCTGGGGAAAGAATCGCCTAGTCGGCAACCGCTTCTTCGCAGCATGGCTTCACTAAGATGTGAGCTGTAGCTGCGGCTGAGGCTGCGGTCGTGGCGGCGGCGGCGGTGGCGGCAGCACTTGTGCTTGCTGTTTCGACGGCTGCTGAGATGGCGATTGCTCCACCTGCTGCTGACTTTGCCCAGCGCTTGCAGTTGACCCCTGTTGCGGTGGCGGCAACGCGGGACGAGCAGCCGGCGCTATTTGCGCAGCCGCGCTCCCGTCCTGGCCAGGCCGGTAACTCCGCATGATATTCAGCGGGATCCCCGCACGGAACTTCAGGGGGCGCGTGTCATACGGATCGATGTGATAGACGGGCTGTTCGTCATCACTATCATCTTCATCATACTTGAACCGGTCATTCTGAAGAAGGTCCGAGTCACTAGGGGGACTAGCGAGGTGACCAACGTTCCGACGATCTATCCAAAGGCGACCATTTCTGCCTATGCGGCGGCGATATCCGGGCATAGGCTGTTCTGGTTCTGGCGACAAGCCACGGAAGTAAAAGGGAGTTAAGGGGGCCTTGACAGCAAGAGCAGCTTCAGTTGGTTCATCATCCAACTCCATTGATTCAGAGGCACTAGCTGGTGGAGTCGGGAGGAATTGGGCTTTCGCAGGTCGGAAGCTGGATTCTTCGACCTCTCTGGTGGGAGAGAGCGGCTTCTCCGTGAGGTCGACATATTTTTGATTCCAAAGGCGATGCGTCTCAGCTTTCGAGGCAATATCGCGCAAGAATTCTTCGAATCTCTCCTTCTCCTTATCTTCAAGCTGGACAAGTTCTTGCTCAGCTGGACGGCCTTCAGGACGCACAGCCAGACGGAGTTGGGTATGAGACGCCGTCTTGGCGGGCGGCTGGGACTCAGCAGCAGCCTTGCGCTTGACAGGCTTGGTGTTGTACAAGTCCTCATCGCCCTCTTTGATGCCGAGACGAACCTTCTTCTCCTTGAGTTTCGCACGGTGCTCAAAAAGAAGCCGCTCGGTACTGAGCATTTCTCTCTTCATTAATTCACGTTGATGCGCCATAAGGATGAGTTGCCGGCCATCCTCGAGCTCTCTACGCAGCTTCTTCAGTTTATCGGCGACCATGGCGTCGCGTGCCCTCGTCTTCCTGGTCTGGCGCACCTCGCGGCGGCGGAAGCAGACATAAGGGTCCATATCGTCATGGTCCTGCTGACCAGGAGTCTCGAATTTGAGCGTAGGGTGGAGGGACTTGTTGCCATCAATTTGGCGCCGGGCCTTCCAGTGCTCATAGACGGCTTGCGAATGAGTCTTAAGCTTGCTAAGGGGTGAGTTTGCCATCTGTGACACCATGACTTCGTATGGGACTGTCGTGTTGTCTACCGCAGCAAATGGAGCATGTTCCGAGGTTGTAACCTCAAACAGCTCCATGATCCGTTCAAAATCATCTTCTGATAATTTGGACGATCTCTTTTGGTTGTAGTTCTTCAGGAACTCATCGTCCTCAGTTGTCATGTCATAGAGACAACTTAATGTCTCCTCGACAGTATCTGATGACTTAATGTAGCCCCGAGGCTCTACAAAAGGACGCGAATATAAATCTTCGTATTTAACCTCCTCACTGAGCTGAGGCGGTGGTACGGGAATCTCATTATCAGTGCTCTGGCCCGCACCTTTCAGTGCAGCTTGTAAGTGGATTTCCTATTGGAGTTGAAGGTTGTTAGCCACGATTTCCCAATATCAAAGTGGCCCGTGCACGAAACAGATTTTGTTGGGTGTATGACTGCAACTTACGTCTTCTTCACCGGCGTCCACGCCCGTCGCGATCTTTGCTTCTGTGGTAAGAGAATCATATTCGCTTGCATCTATTTGGCCCTCGAGCAAGACTGTTAAAATGGTCTTGGGCGAGAGCTTTTTGATGCGCATGGCTCTTGATGAAGACATGGTGGCGGTACGCGAGGCTGGAACAAGCCCAAATGATGGCCGAAAGAGCCCTAAAAAGCTCGAGGAATTAAAATTCAAGTCATTTAATGATGAAGATACAGGTTTGATTGATGGATGAGCCGTTTTGTCGATGCTTTGTTGATGATTATTGCGCTGGCTGTTCCATTGACGTTGGCCGGAATTGCTGCTGGCAAATTTTCACCTTGGCTACTGCAATAAGCAGTCGCAAAGCGGAAAACCGCGCTAGCCCAATGTCGTATGTAGTCCTAGTTCGATAACCGATAACCAGCTAACCGCGATATTACACATTCACTGTCAGGCATTCCATTCAATCTGCTCGTGCCTATCTGATGATTTGTCGGTGGACCAATCTGGCAATGTCATTTGGTCAATGCAAGTACTGAAAACAAGTCACTGGGGTCTTGAATATCTGCAGATGACGGGAATTACCTGGCAAACCCAGGGTGTTTGACCGCGCATGCATCTATCCATTATATCGTTATGTGAAAGTCGTATGCAGATAAGCATGTAATTGTAATAAGACCGAAGATCGGGGCTCTGTTCTATTGGCTCCGACCCAAAATCAGGGGACCAGGCCAAAAGGCGGGAGAGAGCTTTGGAAGCCCAAGGTGGGTTGGCTGGTGGCGTGCCCTCCGAGTCCTTTCAGCCTTACTTGGATGCAAATGCAAGTACGGTACATCGAACCTCGCTTTCTCTTCCTTGACCTAGGAGATGCAACCCGCGAGCCTGACAACGACAACTCCAAGATCACGGTGCCCTTTTCCCAGCGACCAGACCACCCCCAACATCTGAGCAACAATATCTCATTGCCAAGGTATAGCGTACCGAGACTTTCGGGCGGCGTCCAGAATCATTAAGCAGCTGAGCGGCACCCCCTGAGGGGCAGGATCGAAGATGGGCAACACGACGAGCGCGGTGATGGACAACATCGTCCAAGGGTCAAACTGTACGAGGGCCTGGATACTCGAGAATGAAGGCAATTGCGCTAATCGCAATGCACAGTCGACCGAGAGGAAGTGGACAGACTTAGGAAGAGATTCATGAAACTCGACAAAGTAGGTGGATGCCCTGCTCTGGCTGGCTGGCAGCGCCCCTCCCACCTCGTTGACGCCAGCGCTCGGGAAACTGACTTGCTTTTTTCTTCTTCTTCTTCTCCTCTAGGACAACTCGGGTACGATCGAGCGTGACGAGTTCCTGTCGCTGCCCCAGATCTCGTCCAATCCGCTGGCAACGCGCATGATCGCCATTTTCGACGAGGATGGCGGCGGCGACGTCGACTTCCAGGAGTTCGTGTCGGGCCTGAGCGCCTTCACGAGCAACGCCAACAAGGAGCAGAAGCTGCGGTTCGCCTTCAAGGTCTACGACATTGACCGCGACGGCTACATCAGCAACGGCGAGCTCTTCATCGTCCTCAAGATGATGGTCGGCTCCAACCTCAAGGACCAGCAGCTCCAGCAGATCGTCGACAAGACCATCATGGAGGCCGACCTCGACAAGGACGGCAAGATCAGCTTCGAGGAGTTCACCAAGATGGTGGAGAACACGGATGTTAGCATGAGCATGACTTTGGGTAAGTGCTTTTTCTCTTGTTTCGGCGGTGATTTGCCGGTGGCGGTCCGCTACTACTACTTAAGGGTGCTTCATGTGCTGATAATATATGGGAACAGATCAGTTCTAGATAGCGACCTAGATATACATACACGGAGCAAGGAATCCGTTTTAATGAATCACGAACTTCCTCAACCCGGGGCGGTGTGCCTTCCCCCCTATTTGGGCGATACTCAACCGTGACTACGAACTTCGAGGATATATTCCTGATCTACAATAGGTTAGAGGATTTGTCCCCCCATGATTGTTTGATGGTAAGCCTCGTGGCTTTGTTCTATGTCAAATGCGTTCAGAAGACGCTATATGGATCAGAGGGAAAATATATTGTGACTGTAGCTCATTTTAAGCTCTAGGCTTAAAACAGGAGCAGCCTACCATCTCTGAAGCAAGACATAGCATCATGCCAGCAAGTGATTTCACCCATCACTCATCTTTATTGGCTTGTCCTGTCTGGCAGGAAGCGAGAGGCAGGGGAATACTGGCTTTTTTCAAGCTTGGTCAGGGTGAGTTGCTAACCACTTGCCTTTATCCAGATACACTTGGTTCTCCCCAAATATTGCGTCTTCACCACTTCACTTGCGCCATCGTGATGTGTACTAAGTTTGTAGAACTGTATAGAATTAGTTTCTAGAAAAGAACGACCTTTCTCCGAGTCGCACAGAATAGTCCCCATGAAGATACGGTCCATTCTTCAATACTCCTTCGACAGCACGCGGCCTACAGGTTCGGGCAAGCGGTCGGAATATTCCCTGGGTAGACTATTTATCGGGGATGAGGGCCTGGGTTTAGGTCTCATCACTATCATCAGCCTCATCACTATCATCAGTCCCACCATAATGAATATCCAGGCGTCTTATGGGAAAGAAATCAGGTGGTAGGGCGTGAAGGCCTCGTGCCTGGTAATACTCGGCCTGGGGGGCGAGGCCGATGTCTCGGAGCAGATCATAAACCGAGTAGGGGTCTCCACGTCGACCGTACAAAAGCGACGTGATGTTGGTTATATCCCACCCGGACATGACATTATTCATCTCCCACGATGTGGCCGAGTTGGGGTCTAGATGCTCCAGCTTCCGCAAGACAGGGCCGAGGCCCTCGTGGAGAGGTGTGTTTACGCAAAAGCTACACAGTCCCACGGCTACGCTAATCCAGTTGGTAATGGCGTCGGGCGACATAGTACCGCAGTGTTGTCTGAACTCGACCGTCCTCTTGTCCACTTGCCCGTCGCCCACTAGGTTACGGAAGTTGTAAGCAGGTCTATAAATACTGGGATACTTGTCCCCATCTAGATACACGCTACACAAGCAGTCGTACACCTCATCGAGCGTCTGCGTCTGCCAGATGCGGGCGACGCCGAAGGCATTGGCTCGCTGGTGGCCTAACCACCCCTGAAGCAGTTCATGTGATAGCTGGACGTATATTGGGTAATAGTACGGCACCAGGTAATTGGCTTTGGTGTTGTCAAGCCCGTGGTTCATATCTGTCGACGTCTTCAGGAGATGGTTGTCCACCCCGGCCCCCTTGCCCCGCCGTACGGCTTTCTTTAGTGCGGCGTCGTCGAGGTTGGCCAGTAGGGCATTCGAACGAGGCCCCGGGGCCCACGGGGTCAGTGGGCCACACCAGATCGGGTGCAGTTGATCGAGCCGCGGCGAGGCGGCGTAGAGCAGGGCGGTGATGGCGCGCAGCGCCGTGAGAGAGAAGCCCTGATCCCCGCGGCCGACGTGGACATGGAGCATCATCGTGTTGTTGATGAGGACCCTGTACTCGGACTGGACAAGATTCACGACGTACCTGACGAGCTCGAGAGCTTCCTTTGTGTAGTAGAGTACCGGCGACTTGATCTCGATCTTGGACCATTGGTACTCGGTTGTATACACTTCATCTACGCTTTCATCCGTGTCCACGTCCCAGACGCCGTATTCGTGGCACCAGGGCAACCGTACGTCTTCCCCGAGGCCGAGACGGCGCCGCGCATATTCGTTGCATCTGTCTCTTACTGCATTGGTCTCGGCGTCTGCCGAGTCGCTGATTGCCTGGATCCCACGCGCGCGTAAGGACTTGGCCAAACGGTGACGAATGTGATACTCATCCTGCGATCCGGGTGGCTCAGGGACCTTCCCTATGGACCTGGTACTAATGAAATCGGGAAGCGCACTGGCGATGTAGGCATTGCGCTTGTCTTCTGGGTGTGGATCCTTCATGCCGTCGTCCAAGTATGCGACGACGAACTCGAGTTCAACACCAAAGGTAAGCAGGGAGCCAACCCCATCTTTAGGATCGAGCGATGCCATCATAAGCAAGAAGCTCTGTCTCTGGAATGTCGATGCAAAGATAATGTTGTTTTCTTCTTCTTCCTCCCGTGACGAGTTTCTAGCAATATCAACTTGTATAGCTCGGTCGAAAGACGCTGTCCACGATCTGCCATTCGGAATCAATCGGAAGACGATTGGCAATATTTAAGTAAGCAGACTAAATGCACATATTCTTTGTTCGAAATACCGAACTCGAGACTCGGCTAGTGTTTCCAACTGAGCTCTTTGTGCCAGGGTAACAACCAGGGGGGGAGGTTATTGACAATCGATCTATACGACTGTTTCTCTGTTGTTGTAACCAATATACATGTTGGAACAGCAGGGGGAAACTCGGCAACGAGGGCCCCATCACGAACTTTGACAAAAGTTCGTCATATGTTGGCTTTCACTCCAGGCTCGATCTTTTCCAGCTCATCCAGTAGTTCCGCAAAGGCCCTCCTCTGCGCGTCGGCGCCTTCCTGGCTGCGGACGAAGCGACTAGGCTCCCGGATCTTGCAGTCCGACAAGTAGTGCCCGTGGGCATCTTCTGCGGCGGTTGCGGCCGCCACCAGATTGCGCGACCCCATTTCTGCCGTGCGCGCGATCACACGCATGCTCACGTACAAGATCCAAGTGTACGGCCAAGCAGCGTGTCGGAACAGACCCGAGCGGCAGAGTCCCGGATTGACAGTGTTCAGGATGACACGGGCCTGCGGCTTGGTGGACGACGAGTCCTCTAACGCCTTGGCGAGTTCGCGCGCGAGGAGGATCTGCAGTAGCTTCGAGTCGCCGTAGCGCGCGCCCATGTCATTGGGGCCTCTCAGCGCCTGCAGGATCGACGGGGCGCTGCGGCAGCGGAACGGCGTCACTATATGCGCCTCGGACGACACGATGGTCAGGTGCGGCGCGACGTTGAACTTGGTCGCCGTCCGCCGCAGTGTCGGGAGCAGCAGCAGAGCCATCAGGAATGTGGACAAGACGTTGACGGTGATCTGCTCCTCGTAGCCCTCGAACTCGACAAAGTTGCTGTTCATGACGCTGGCGTTCTCCAGCAGTATGTCCAGACGATCTAGCTGCTGGGCGGCGCGTCGGCAGAAGTCTTTAACGTTTTCGAACGAGGCCAGGTCCAGCTGCCATACTTCGACAACGCCCTTCCTGTTGGGTGTTGAAGATTCGATATCCGTCTTAGCCGCGTTGCCCTTCTCGATGTTTCGGCAGGCTATGATGACCTTTGCGGCGTTCAGGCGCACAAAGTGCCTCGCGGCCTCGAGCCCAAGGCCGGCACTGCCCCCTGTGACGATTACGACTTTGTCTGTACAGTCTGCAGTAGGATATGGCAACTGCGTCCACTGCGAGATGATGAACTGAAGAGGTGAGCTGGGGCCGTATTAGTTACGTTAAGTACGTGATAACGAGAAGGGGCACTTACAGCTCTAAAGGAGACATAGTAGCAGAGAGCAACGGATTGTGAAAAGAATTGGGATTGACAGCCTAACAAAGAAACGCAGGCTTGATCCAGTTTATAATGCTCGTTGTCGTTGTCGTTGTCGTTGTCGTTGAAACAAAGTTACGGAACTCGGGAGGTTTCGTTTTAGTTCGTACTCGGGCGTTTCAAGGTCTTGTCCCGCGCCAGAAACGCCCCTTGGACACATTTTGAAGCTGCTTGAGCATAACTTTCACGAACTATGCCCCAGCCCAAGTATGCCTATCCGCAGCTCGCATCGAAATCCTCCGAACGGGTGGACCCATACGAGAGAGCCATGGCATCCATTGGCGGACTGCGAAGACTGACATATGCATCTGACATTAGCCGCGAGGGACATGCTGCAACATCAAATCTCAACCCCACGCCATGTCCATTTACCCCCCCTTACTCCTCACTGCGTTGGGGGAGTTTGGGGTAATGGATGTCTACTATAAGTCCTGGTATAATAACCGCCAACCCAAGCAGCAAGTCGTACGAAGTCTTTGCACTTAGTCTTTGCACTTCTTCTACAAAGAAGTCTAGCCAAATCCCGACACGATGGAGCCCAAGACTGGTCTGGTACTTGGCTACGATGCAGTGCATCCATTCTCCAAGGTGAAGATAACCGACCGCGCCTCGGTACAGGAATTGCTGAGGACCCTCCTTGACCCCCTCGAGCCCTTTTTTTCTCCCCTCAAGTCCCGCGTGCGATGTCCGGGCGCCACTGCCGTCAGATTCGACCAGACCGCGTCAGAGATCGAAGGCATCTGCCGACCCCTCTGGGGCTTGGCCTGTCTTCTGGCCGGCGGCGGCGAGTACCATGGCACCGACTGGTGGGTGCAAGGCATCAAGGCCGGGACCGATCCCGAGAGCCCTGAGTATTGGGGCTACCCGCGAGATAACGACCAGAGGATGGTGGAAATGTGCCCATTCGGTAAGTGGGAAAAGGGGGCAAGGGGGCACAAAGTAACTGCACTTCCTTCTGACGCCCTTTAGGCTACGCACTGGCTGTCGCACCCGTGTTCTGGCAATCATTGAATGAAAAAGAACAGGGGAATGTGGAGGCGTGGTTGGGAAACTCGATCAATGAGAAAAAGTACTTACTCAAGCAACCCCCTTTAGTTAATCAAATTCGCCGTTGCTACTGCTAACTTGGGCTGTGCGACAGCATGCCGAACACCAACTGGCTATGGTTTCGAGTGTTTGCGAACCTTGGCCTGAAGAAGAATGGAGGGAAGTTCTCCCAGGACAGGTTGGACAGCGACATCGAACACCTCAACACGTTCTACCGAGGCGAAGGCTGGTCCAATGACGGCCCAGAAGGCATTCACCGTGAGTTGAGTCTCCTCATGGGCAAGGTATGGAGGATACCATCTAGACGATGAGCGCTCACTGCCTGCTAGAAATGGACTACTATTCCTCCAGCTTCGCCATCCACTTCTTGCAGCTCCTGTACGCCAAATTAGCAGGCGACGACGAGCCAGAACGTGCAGAGGAATTCAAAAAACGAGCCCAGATGGCAGCACTGGACCTGGTTCATTACTTCGATGACGAAGGTATCGCTCTACTATGTGCACTCCTGATTGCCTACAGCAGATACTAATAACTGGCCAGGGAGAGCAATCCCCTTCGGACGAAGTGTTGGCTACCGATTCGCCATGATCTCATTCTGGGGCGCGCTGGCCTACGCCGGAGTCGAACTGCCTGCCCCTTTGACATGGGGAATGGTGAAAGGGATAGTGCTCCGGCATTTGAGGTGGTGGCAGACCCAACCAGACATTTGGAGTTCCAGTGGTACTCTCACGATTGGGTATTCGTACCCAAATATGTATGTAAGTGCATGACCAACCCCGATTCTGGAACCTCATAATAAGAAACCCTGCTAATGACTCCTTAGATGGCTGAGAACTACAACAGCCCTGGGAGCCCGGTAAGGACCGCTTGACACATCTGCTTGTGTGGTCTCGGCTGACCAAGATAGTACTGGGCATGCCTTGGGTTCATTTGCTTAGCTGTGCCGCCGGAGCACCCCTTTTGGACTTCAGAGGAAGAGCTTCCTCGAGATGTCATCCCGAAGACGAAAGGACTGAAGCATCCCGGACACATCGTGAGGTATGTACTATCACTCGGGGCTTTGGACAAACTAAACCCCGGCTGACGAGATTACGACTACAGTTACCTCGGAGGGCATTGCATGCTTCTCTCCTCAGGTCAGGCATGCGGGTACCCCATGAAAGGCACGCACGCCAAGTACGGCTCGTTCGCCTACAGCAGCGCCTACGGCTACTCGGTGCCACCCGGTCTCCTCACGCTCGAGCAGTATGCCCTGGCGTCGCAGCTGGGCCTGTCCGACGACGGCGGCGAGTACTGGAAGACGCGGCGGACGTCCGAGTACGCGGGCCTCGAGACCCGGGAGGACGGCGGCGACGGCAACGGCGACGGGAAGACAACGGCCGTACTGGTCTCGGTGTGGAAGCCGTTCCGCGACGTGACGGTGCGGACGACGCTCGTGCCCCCCGCGGAGGCGACGCCCAACTGGCACCTCCGGGCTCACAGGATCGAGGCGGCCGGCCGCGAGGTCATGACGGCGGACGGGTCCTTCGCCATCTGCAACCAGCGGACGCCCGACGGCCGCTACCTCGACCCCTACGACGCCGACAAGGGCGAGGGCACCTCCCCCAAGATCATCGGCAACTACGACCTCAACACGCCCGAGGGCTGGGCCGCGGGCCACGAGGGCGCCTTCGCCGCGTCGTCCAAGGCCGGCGCCGTGGGCATCAAGGCTCTCGAGGACAGCCACAAGGACGACAAGGAGAACAAGACCGGGCGCAGCGCCATGCTGGTCAACGCCGATCCCAACTCCAACCTCGTCGAGAGCCGCACCGTCATCCCCACGCTGCAGCACACGATCAAGCAGGGGGAGACGGTCTGGTACGTCTCGGCCATCTATGCCAAGCCCTCCGGCGAGGGCGTCCCGAAGCAGAGCTACATCGACGGCTGGGACAAGGTGCCGGCAATCCCTGAGTGGCTCAAGGAAGAGATGAAATCCTAAAGTCGTTATTGATATATACATACAAAGTAGCTTAGACGGCACTTGATATACGCAACCTTTCCTTGTAATTTGCTTGGTATTGTTATTGCCTTTTATGTAATGGGAATTTCCGATGCTGGGAGGTACGATGAAACAAATTATACTTAAGAGACAACTACTTCACAATGGAAAACAATATGTTCATGGCCGTCATTCTGTTATAGGGATCGTGGTAGTGCCCAAATATTACCGAGCCACATCCTGGAATATTGGCCATATATGCAGGGTATTGCACAGGTGCTTGCAGATGCTGACGATAGGTTCCGAGCATTCGGTTGGTCGAGTAGGATCACCCATGCCAGCCACCATCACCCGATGTTTCAACCAGAATCGGTGCGGGGTTGAGGTTCGTATAGGCAGTAAACGTACTGTATCTTCTGAGCTGTACATGCGATCATCGTTCGCTCCCTCCACCGAACAGTTCTAGCAACTTCAATGACATCTCAGCCTGAATATCACGAGATAGCGACATACCCCTTACAATTTTTGTTTCAACATGGGGTTGAAGAAAATCCTTGCTTTATGCTGTTTCCAGGAGACTCAAGGGGACAATGTACTTGATTTGGATGTCGCGGAGACAGCTGCATTGACAACTGTCTATTGTGGCGAGAAGCCAGCAGTAGAGTAAGTTCACCTCGGTCCAGTTTTGGCGTGTTGACATGCTCATCGTTCCTTATAGCATCGTGGTAATCCACGGACTCAATGGCCATCCGGTGAAGTCTTTCACGGCTGAGAGGACTCAGAGCTTCTGGCTTGGTGATAAGGACATGCTCCCTCGAGACCTCTGCAACAGTCGGATCATGACCTTCAGCTACCCGGCCAGCGTAGCGGCGTTATTCGACAGGACCTCTTCTGATACTTTTCTACAGCACGCGACCACTCTGGCACAGGAGCTGGCTGCTGATAGATCGGTAAGCTAGCTCCTGTTCATCCCTATCTGCATACTTCGACTAGAGACCACTTCTGACGGAATTTTAGATCAACGGTGCAACTCGCCGACCACTGATCTTCATTTGTCACTCGTTGGGCGGGATCATTGCTAAACGCGTACAGAATCCCGCCGCTATGTCATCAATGCCTTGACTAACGCGTTATCATAGGCCCTCATCTATGCCGAAAGTAGGAAGGGAAAGAAGATGGAACACGTCCACGCTATTTATGTCTCTACGTACGCCATGCTATTCTTCGGCACCCCCCACAATGGCAGCAGTCGGGCCAATCTTGCTTCCTATGCCCAACGCGTGGTTTCTTCCTTGGTACCGTCCAAGGTGATTGATACAGACTCACAACTCCTCAATGCCCTGAAAGACGGGTCGGAGATTCTCCAGGAGATCACAGATAACTTCCAACCCAAAATGAAGAGGTTTAGTGTTTTCTTCTTCTGGGAACAATTAAAAACCGATCTGGGTGCAAAATATGACTATGTAAGAAGCTCATCTTTGCCTCTCGTCTCTGACCACAAGATGTGAACAAATGAGCTGACCGATTAGATCGTAACGGAAACATCTGCTGCCCCGATTCTCGATGATACAGAGCGTGCAGGAATCCGTGCCGAACATCGGCATATGTGCAAATTTGCTTCGAGAGACTCACCGGGCTACCCACTCGTTGCAGCAACGCTCATAAGGTATTCAGAAGCTGCGCCCAGTGCCATTGCCCGACGGTGGAACGAGGCGACAGAATCCATCAGGATCATGCGAAAGGGGGAGGCAGAGGAGCTTGTTTTGTAGAATATACAGTCGAAATCGGTAAGTAAGTACCTAGGCATCTACAGTGCTACCTTGCATCCGTCTTGAATTTGCAATACCAGTGTCATTTTCTGCTTCTCCACCCCTGTCAACTCGACAACTTCTCCCGGGGGAAGACGGATTGAAGGGTATTTCTGCATAATGCGGACGGTAGCGTACGCAGCCTCGGTTAGGGCGAAGTCCACTGGAAAAAGTCAGTTTGGCTTCACTCAGAAGGTGTTGGTCTGAGTAAGTAGGCTTACAGCCGAGACAAGTTCGGGGGCCAGCACTAAATGGTATATAGGCCCATCTCTGGTGGGTTGGGTTCTGGTTGATGGGCATATCCTCATCCCACCTCTCCGGGCGGAATATTTCTGCGTCCATCCCGAAGAGATCAGGTCGTCGGTGCATGGTGTATACACTGAAGGCCACAGCACTACCCTTGGGGATCAAGATTGGCGACTTTCGGTCCGGCCCGCCTCCCGTTGGCAATACGGTTGTCCTGACAGCATTACGGGTATTGACGGGTACTGAAGGGTACAATCGCAGTGCTATGTAAAGACGGTCAGGACTTGTTCCATGGGCCTTTGGGGAAGTAGGAGACGAACTCTCTTTCATGACATTCTGCAGATACTTAGCGTCCTTGAGATGCGATCTTTCCAACGCATCACCTAATGTGCTCAAGTGGTCGACCTCTTCCTGCAGCTTCTTCATGACCATCGGGTGCCTGACGAGCAGAAAACTGAAGAGTTCGGGTTATTTAGGAAACCCCCCACTGAACAGTTACAGACGGGCACGCAGGATTGGGGCTCACTTACAACATCCACGAAAGGAGGCATGCGGTAGTATCTCTTCCAGCAGTCAGGATGTTTATGATCTGACCCCTCAGCGCTGTCCTATCCGCGGTTTCCTTTGCCACAGAATGGATGAATTTACTCCGACCGCTCGTAGCCCCTTTGGATAGGTTTTGGTCGATGATCTCATCCGCAAACCGTCTCACCTCGTCACAGGCCTGGTGGAAACTCTTGCCGCCAATAAGCCAATACAAATCAAGCAAGCGGAATCTCTTCGCCACTGTCTGTTGCGCCTCATCGAAAGCGTCGGCAAAGCCATGAGTGGTGGTGGATCTGAGACTGTGGACAGACTCCCCAAACAGGAAAGCGGTCGTGACATCAAGTGTGAGGCGGAAGAAGAGTGGCTGTAAATCTACGACCCCGGTATTCGGCAGGGCATCCAGAAATTCATCCAATGGCTCTTTGAAAACCTGAAGATCTTCATAGTGCCTATGGAATAACTGCGGCCTCAGCATTTCTCGAGACTTCCTCCAGGCCTCACCATCTTGGGTAAAGATGCCGTCACCAAACATGGGGAACGTTATGTCTCGTCGTGGGCCATTGTCAAAGTCTGACGATAAATGAGTATAACGTTACTTTCCTCAATCTTGTTAAGGAATGGGCTTACCCTGGAATCTCGACGACAGTATGGCCTCCATGTTTTCTGGATCAACAGTGCCAAATGCAGGCGTACCCAAAAAGACCTGCTTCAGTGTCCATCCTGTCTGGCGGAAATGAAACAGGAATAGCTCCATCAGCCGTGACTCTGAATTAGCCCTGAATATCTGTTCGAGACGATCAACTCCGAGGGGTCTTTGGTTTTCAAGTAAGGGGGGCGGTTGGCATCCATGTTGACTGGAGATTCGTTCGAGTTCCTGTAGAACCGCTGTGAGCTTCTCAAACACGTTCTGAGCTTGGCAGCACACACCTGGAGTTGCCGTTTGTTGTTGTAGAACCGGCGTCCAATCTCGAAAACGAGCAACCCTACGAGGACGACAATGGCCAGCATGCTGTCTTGGGGGATTATAGAATCAGTCGAAAACGTTTGAGGGACTTGAGGGGATTGGAAAGGGGGGGGGAGCGAATTGGCTACGGATATAGATATATGGGATCGAACAAGAAGCGGTGGAAACAGGGGTTCACGACATCTCCCCAGCGCTCTGTCGCCGACATACGAGTGATCAGCGCTACTGGCCTGCACGATGATTGGTAGAACCACATATCCTATCACACAACCTATATGCAGGCGCCCGGATATGATGCCTTTAATGGATGCAAAGTGCCATAAATGCTACCGGCTTGCCGGGCCAGGTAAACGATGTTGGAGACATCCTTGAACCCCTGTCGTCATCATCCAGTTTACGGGAGCCCAGAAGGGAAGCCGTCGAAGAAGCAGAGTACCTGACTCCGCAAGCAGGCGATGCGGGCCGCCGGTTTGACTTTTGATTTCCTTTTCGCGTCCATTGAGGCAACCCACATGTTCGTGATGTTCTTATAGCCACAGTGGAACGATTACTCTCGAAGCATCAATGTCGTTGATTGATCTGACAAGCCATGTTAGCGGTTCCGCCGGGGAACACGTAGTAGCGCCCGCTGTGGAGTAAGTTCATCTCCTGGGATCCTTCTCCTTCGTGAAGTTCTCTCCATTCATCCCTCGGGCCGGCGTTGATTGGTATTCCCTACATTATAGCGTTATTGCCGTCCATGGATTGTACGAGAACGGTCTTCGAACTTGGACAGAGAACTCCGTCATCTGGCTCCGCGATGTTTTCCCCTACCGAGAGTACCGCGCTCGCGTATTGCTTTACAACTACGATGCCGACATCTTCTCCGCGCCCGGTGCATCGGTCGCATCCAGCATTTATGACGAGGCCGTGGGCCTTGTCGCTCAAGTCGCAGCCGAGAGGACAATCAACAAAGTCGGCCGCCGTCCTATAGTCTTTGTCTGCCACGGTTTCGGTGGCCTCTTGGTAAAGAGGGCTCTAGCATATTGCTATAGCAGGTCAGATCATTATCGGGCAGTCGCTCTCTGTACATCGGCGCTGCTGTTTCTGGCAACACCGCACCATGGCGTGGCGAAAGAGTCGCTGGCACTGGCGCAAACTAAGCATTCTGGCCCAAGCCACCTCATGCTGAATTTACTCGAAGGCTCTGATATGTTGCAAGAGATCACTGATCAGTTCGCACCTCTCGTTAAGAATTTCCATATCTCCACCTTCTGGGAAACGGCAGCTACTCGGTTTGTCAAGGGCCACACCGTCATCGTACATCGAGATTCTGCCGCGCCGCCTGGCTGGGCTGATGTCGA
Organism: Apiospora pterosperma; assembly: GCA_019976485.1. Classification (NCBI taxonomy): domain Eukaryota; kingdom Fungi; phylum Ascomycota; class Sordariomycetes; order Amphisphaeriales; family Apiosporaceae; genus Apiospora; species Apiospora pterosperma. Next base: position 2,920,041 of record JAFBMP010000011.1, read on the forward strand.
GAAATGTGGAATCAGCGGCACCCATTCGAGCATCGTGAAGTATACAAGTGCCAGAAGCCCCGGGTACAGACTTGTCCTCGCCGCTCTGGATCGCTCTATCTCACTGGCCGCGGAAACGGTGTCGCGCAGGTGGCGGCAAGAGACAGACATCCAGTTGCAGCAGATGAGGTCAGAAATCGCATATCTTCAAACCAATCTGCATGATTCCACAGAATCTTTCAGGGCAGAATCCAGCGATTCAGTCCGCAAGGAGGACGTACCTGCAGATTGCGCATCGCCTTCCCCCATCAATGTTCATTACCTCGTGCGTCGGCGGTCGGATTTCTTTGTCGGCCGACAGGGGGTCGCCAGTGACTTGCGGAGGAGATTCGGTAACGAGATATGTAAGAAACCAAAGGTATTCGTCATATACGGACTTCCAGGGTCGGGAAAGACCCAGTTCTGCTTGAAGTATCTGGAAGACAGCTGGGAAAGGTAATCATCACCTCAGCGTCAGCGAATAACACCCATGCTAACTCACCGGGCAGATACTGGGGTGTGTTTTGGATTGACTGCTCAAGCGAAGCCAATGCGGAAAGCAGCTACGCAAGCATATCGCGGCATGCAGGTAGAGGTGGTGAACCCGGTGCCGGAATACAATGGCTTTCTCAGACATCCAAACCTTGGCTCCTCGTACTTGACAATGCTAATACCCCTGAGATGGACTTATCGGCGTTTCTTCCGCGTTCCGGTAATGGCCATATACTTGTTACTACTCGAAACCCGGACATCAAGATGTACAACACGGTCGGGACGCTTCTGTTCAAAGGAATGGACCCAGAAGAGGCCATTGCACTGTTACTCAGGCTGGCATATCCAGATAGGGAAGCCCATTTTGTCAGCCAGGAGTACCGTGTGCCTGCACAGACGATTGCGCTGGAGCTGGGATACCTAGCCCTTGCCCTCAAGCAAGCCGCCACCACTATCCGTCAGAACCTCCTGCCGCTCGAGAAATACTTGAAGTCGCTACTGATGTGCCGCAAAAGCTTGTTGAGCCGTCCTACGATAACCTGTGCGGCGGAGGCCAATATTATTGCAACATGGGAGCTTCCTTTTGCTGACATCACAAGCCGAACAACAACTCGATATCTGGACGCCGTTGACTTGATCCACCTCCTGGCATTCATGCATTTTGCTTCAATTCCACATGTGCTGTTCTCGCGCTCCTCAGATAACGTCAAGATGCTCCAACAATTAGGAGTCCGTATACCTATGATGATCGAACCTAGGTCAGCACAAGAGGTCGAAGACCGTGTCCGTCAAGCAGCAAGAGTGCTCTACGAACATTCCATCATTTCGTTTGCCAATACCGAAGACAGTCCTATCAGTTATCCGGGCACAACCAGGTCCGTCTTGTACCTCTCACTGCACCCGGCAATACATCAGTGGGCTAGAGATCGGTTGAACCAGGAGAAGCAGCGACACTGGCTTGATTGTGTCGGTGCCGTCATTGCGTCCTCCTTTCCAATAGACATGGAAACTTCAGGGGCCGCGTTTCGTCGCCAATTACTGCCCCATATCGACGCCTGCATTTCGTTCATGGAAAGCGCATACACCACTCTGCCCACTTCCGTAGAGCAAGCATCAAATATGGAGAAGTTTGGCCTAGTATATGCTGAGAATGGATTCTGGAGGCGCGCCAAAGCCCTGCAACAGAAGGTCGCCGCATACAGGAAATCCCGCCTAGGGGCCGCTCACGTTGCAACTATCTTTGCCCAGCGCGCTCTTGCGACGACTTACTGGAATCTTTTTGAAATTCAGTCGTGTCTGGAGGTACAGACACAGATACGGCAGGCCCTCTGGTGGTCACGCCCCTCATTTAAATTCTGGCTGTCTTGGCCGCCGTGGAGACCAGTCCACCTACACTACTTGATTAACCTAGACGATTTGACGCGGGCCCTCTGGCTCGCAGGTATGCGGGGATTGTCCGAGATGGCAGGTTCCAGGGCAGTAGACCGTCTCACTCACCTGCTCGGACGAGATGACCCTATCACACTCAGTGCCATGTTCAACCTGGCCCGTACGTATCTCCATATAGGGAGACACGAAGAGTCTTACCGGCTGCTGAGCCACGTCCTGCACAGGCGACTCCATTTCTTCGGCCCAAGCCACCCAGAGACGCTTATGGCCAAGAACGAGCTCGGAATGAATCTATGTGCACAGAAAACCCGGCTGCACGAGGCCCAGAGTCTGGTGCTGGAAGTCGTCAAAGAGCGGAAACGGGTTCTGGGAGAAGAACACGCGTACACCCTCTGGTCCATCAACGACCTATCTAAGATCTACTGCGAACTCAAGCAGCCCAATCAAGCCGTCGTTCTTCTCGAGGATATTGTGCCCATCGTGGAACGTACTCTAGGCCCCCGGCATGTTGGCATGGTCATGACCAAGTCTAATCTCTGTCGAGCTTACATCCTCTGTGACAGGATTACGGAAGCTGGGGCATTGTCACGCGTCTTGCTCGAGATAATTACACCAGAGCATCCCGATTGGGTTCACGCCAAATGGGGGCATGCATATATCCTCTTCCTCGAAGGCCAGAAAGAAGATGCCGAAACATGCTGCATCGAGTTGCTCGCACACATTGAAAAAACAAAGATTCTGGAACTCGATAATCCGCGTACCATTGCGATAGCGGATCTCCTATATCATGTATACTCAGAGAAGAGCCGCCAAAGTGAAGCGGACGAGTTGAAATCCAAGTTCCCAAAACTACTCGACAAAAGTACCCTGCGGTCAATTGACCATTTGCCGTTGGGGCCTCTGAGGCGAAGGGTAATTAGTGAGTTTCAGAACGAATAGGAAAACTAGTCCATGCTTGTTGAAGCATGGATTCCTATTCACCTTGTGGCTAGGTGATTGTCTCCAAATGATGTTGAAGTATCTAAATCAATAATGCTTTTCGGCCCCCTTTTTCGACTCGCAATGCACCTCGCTCACTATAGGAGTCCTATTCCTGGGCATATTGGCTGATAAACTTCGCAAGTTTCTCAGCTCCTAGACCTCATTATATCAGCACATCAATTGGACAAGCGTTTGGTTTCACGAGGAACGGGGCTATCCAGCGGGGATGGAGATCTCGCTTTACTGTTGAACGGACCAGAGCAATTATAGGGCAGATTAAAGCTCGTTCCAGACCAGTATGGCAATATAGGAAAGCAGTGGGATTTACCTTCAAGTGGTATGGCATTGTAGTTGCTGGCGCGGATCCCTCCAACGCTTCGGTGGCCCTTCAGCCCTTCGAGCCCTTGTTGCTTTGACTTATCCAAGAAGGCCTTCTCGGCCGCATCCATATTACCTCCCTGTCCCGCAGATTAGACCCGTGGTGAACTGGCCAAGTTGGATCGCACAGAAAGGGTGGTCTTACCTTGACAACACGGAAGCAGATGTTCATTCTCGATCGATTGGCTGGCGCGGGAACGATGCGATAGACATCGGGTTGGCTTTCCAAAGCTTCATATATGAGTTTTGCCTTCTTGTTCGCAACAGCTTCCTGGCCATCGACTTTGTCCGGGAAAGTAGCCAAGAGTTTCTTAAGTACCAGGCCGGCAATGTACACGTCAAATATACTCAAGGTGTTGTATAGGCTGTTGTTCTTGGCAATAGTCTCGTACGAGAGTACGATGGGTCCAATGGGTAACCCAAGCTTTCTCAACAGGGTCGGGGACGGCTGAGGGCATGCTGGGGGCAACAGGCTCTTCTTGATAATGACAACTGTGACGCCGGTCGAGCCGAGGTTCTTCTGAGCCCCAAAGAAGATGAGAGAGAAGTTTTTGATGGGGATCCTCCTTGACAAGATATTGGATGACATGTCTGCCACGACGATGGGCCCGGTACCGTCGGCCTTTGGTGCCAGGACCTCTGGAAACTTGGGGAATTCGACACCATCGACAGTCTCATTGTCACAATAGTAGACCATGGCTGGGTCATTTGACAGACTCCATGTGCTCTCCTCGGGAATTTTCCCGAATTTCCCATCATTGATGGTACGTGCATCTGCAACGAGGTTCACATGCTCCGGGCCAAGCAGGCGACAAGCTTCCTGGTAAGCTTTCAGGGACCAACCACCCGTCACAACGTAGTCAAGTTTGAGCTGCTCATCCACTTGTTTTCTAAGGCCCTCTTGGACCTTGGCCTCATCGGCTCCAGCCTTCTGGGCGGCTTCTTGCTGTTTCCTGGTCACCCATGCCCCGACGAGGTTGTAAATGGTGGCAGAGAATTCGCCAGTGCCTCCAGCTTGCATAAACAGGACCTCATAGTCGTCGGGGATATCCAGGTAGTTTGCCAGGTCAGCCTTGGCCTCGTCGAGGATCTTAGTGGCTATGGCAGATCGGTGGGAGTGCTCGGCGATACCCAAGCCAGTGCCTTGATAACGTCAGCAACGAATGCATCTCATTCCGATTGGTAGGACCCTGGCCTTGAGCAGTATGTACCTTGGAAGTCGACCAACGCCTGACTAGCCGTCTGAAGAACATCGGTTGGCAGTGCGGCAGGGCCAGCACCAAAGTAAGTGATATCGCTTCTTGAAGGCATTGTATACGCCTTGAATGTATCTTGAATTTCGGAATGGGTTTGCACTCAACGACCAAGCTACGTGAGTGGGAGGGCAAGTTGGTTGTCTAGCAATCTTGCAAGAAGCGGGGTTACTACTCCAGTCGGACGAGGCAAATAGGTAGTAGTAGTACAATATTAATTAATGTTCGAGATGATGATGGGCAAGAGGGATATGTTCATGCCTAATAGATAGTCTTTAATTACTTTCATTTGGTCAGGTACGCTTGCGTTGCACCTGCCTTTTGGATGACTCTTTTTATTTGATTTTTTTACCTGTCAATGGAGCCCCTTGGGCTACTTACTGCCTATCATTCAAGCTTGTATACCCCAAATTAAACAGCCTGAACCAATAGCAAAGCATTATACAGAAAACATCGAAATGAATTGACCTTCCAGATTAGGCATGTCGGATAGCTTCTTTCTTGATTTCTTAATCCCATACTAGAGTAATTACTGACTGGCAGAACAGTATAAGGGAAACCGTCAGGCCTTGTAATAGATGTATGTACGTGAATACCGAAGATGCAAAGAAACGCCCCTCTCTTTCGCCCCCGATTTCGGATCATTACCGTAACAGGCTGTACCTCTGTGCCTGACGTGGGTTTGACTCAAGCTTCCCCAGATCCACATATCTATTCTCCCCAAACGAACTGACGAGTTTTAGATGAGCTCGCTATGCAACGCATGCAACGCCTGCAACGCCTGTAACTTGACAGACCGTGTGACTGACTCCGTGGCTGTTTTCTGGCCGCGAAACGTAGAGGAGTAGGCACCTTTTTATTTCGAAACTCAAGTGTTTCTAATCAAGACACAGCATGGAGGGAACCACGCCCTGGCAACATTGTTTTGCCTCTATGCCCCCCCCGGAATCCTGCCACTACACCAATTATCTCTAGCCCTCTCCTTTATCCACGGATGTCATCAACAATGAGGTCTCTTGTCGCAACCTTGTATCGTTGTCCCACCACAGACCCTGTAGCGCATATGTCAAAGTCGGCGGTTAATGAAGATCCGGGGCCGTAGCGAGCTTACCAGCTTCCCTCCCTCGGGGATATATCAAGCAGGACGAATAGAAGGAAACAATACAAAGTCCAGCACTGTCGACTTGTCATCTCCTAGGATTCCGCTGCATGATTTTCGCAGGGGGGCCACGCTCAGAGTTCCTGGCACCACGTAGCGGCTCTCTTCCCACCCCCGGTCCACAGGATCGCTTGTAATCGGTTTCACGGCCTTACCGTGTTTTTTTTTCTTCTAGAATCGCTGGAGTCCCTGGGGGGTGAAGTGTAGTTGAGGGTTTATCATGAATCACTTACCCAACTCAGCAACTGCCGGATGGGATGGGAACACTTGTACCAGTACCAGAATCCTCAAGGCACTTACACAAAAACGGCTTTGCGACATGGTGGTTACTCAGGGAGGCCTGAACTGGTACAGTAAGTAAAGTACTTACATATAACTGCTTACCTAGGGATTGCATTGCGTGTGTAGGACTGGGCAGACAGCATAATACATGAAGCTGCTATAATCATAATACTATTCTTATTTGTTTCATTGCCATTTTCCCATCACTCCCTTTCTGGCTGCCTGGTTGCCAGCCTACCTTCATATATATACGGCTCTTATCAATAGCCTATTCCCCCAGGACCTGGGTCTACTGTTATTTCTAGATGTCGTGGCAAGGCCTTTCCCCCTGTTTTTGTAGCTGTCAACTTGTTTACCACTGCGATAGCAGCCTTTGAGAGTGCTGCTGGCGATATTTTGTCGTCGTTGTGGTGCTGACTACTATGCAGAAGATTTGCCGAAGCCGTGTCAATTGCAGCAGGAAATGTCCGAGAGGAAGAACGAGGCCGGCCAAGCTCGACATATGCACTCCGCGCCGGTGGCAGCTGCTTCTTTCCGTACGTTGTCCCCCCTCTACAAGCTATTGCTCCATTTTGCTCGTCTCTTTTGCTCCCTTCCATCCACTCGCCTGCCATAAGAGAGACCGAATCAATGCCCCGAAAGCCCCGAAAGACAAGGAAATAGGTTAAAAAAGGAAGCTCTCAACGGCCACTAAAGCAGATCTGCATGTTTTCGAGCCCCAACAAATCAGAATCAGAAAACGGCCAAGAGTGGGATAAAAAGCAACAACGAAAACGGGTTCTGATGGGATCTCAATTCCAAATACCTTTCTCCCCACACGACTAATGCATAGTGCATCTGCAGCCACGCACAATTCACCGCGGACATGGTTTATCACGTCTTCGCTCAGTCCCCTCGCTATCAGGCTCATTCGGCAACTGTTGAATCACGGCGATTATGTAGTCGCGTGCCTGCCGCCTCATGAAATTGAGAATGACGAGCGGAGTGCCGACTTTCGCGAACTGATCTATGAGTGCAAGAGTAATCGGAAGGATCGAGAGGGCTGGAAGGATCGCATACGCAGTATTCGTTGCGATGGTCGCATCATGGGCCAGTGCGGCGCTGCCGTCGCAGAAGCCAAGGAGCATTTCGGTCGCATAGACATTTTGCTATGCTGCACCTCTGAAGGTATGCCGCCATCTACACGCCCGTCTTGGCTACGACCTTCTACTCACGCATTGGCACGCTAGCTGTTGTTGGTACGGTCGAGGAACTCTCTACTTCGCCCGCCACGCAAAACTTGGTGCGCGATCAGTTCGAGGCCATTTTCTTCTCTCAGGTCAACTTCATCAAGGCTGCTTTACCTTTGCTCCGCGCACAGCATACGGGTCACATCGTGATTCTCACAAGCGTTGGTGGTCACCTTGGAACACCCGGCATGCCCATCTACACTGCAGCAACTTGGGCGCTGGAAGGTTTCTGCGACTCGCTGGCTTATGAGATTGCGCCCTTCAACATCAAGGTCACGGTGGTCCAGCCCCACATGGAAGTCCAGTCCTTGACGAACAAGATCACCTTCTCGCCCCAGTTGCCCTATTATGACAGTGAAATCAATCCGGCACCCAGCGTCCGCGACATGTTGAGCAACGTCTTGAACATGAACCCCGAGACGGCCGTTGAGCCTTCAGACACCGAAATCATCCACCGCTACCCGAAGCTATCGACAACCTCGGTGGATCGTCTCGTCAACGAAACGGTGGTGGCACTAACTGCTATCGGTGGACATGAAAACCCCCCAACACGCCATATTGTCGGGTTTGAGGGGGCTGAAGCGGTCAAGGAGAAGCTCAAGACTGTCACCGAGGAACTTGAAGACTTTGTTGAGGCGAGTGTGTCGGTCGATATCTTTGAAAGCGAATTGAAAGCCGAAGCAAGGGAGGGCAAGGGCAAAGCAATAGCAACCTCGGAAGCGGCTGTCACAAATTGAGGATGAGTTTACCATCATGGGGTAGCTGTGTATGTAAAATGAATAGGGGGTTCCAGAATACAAATCTAAAGGTGAGAAAAACATGGCACGGAGGCAGAAGCCCAATCAGCGCAGATGCCCAATTGAAAATTCATGTATTTCTTGGCTCCAAATGATAGTTCTATGGGTAATAGGTAAGAAGTATATATCCAAAAAGGTATGTCGCCTCCTCATTTGATGAATGTATAGCCTCTTATCCAAGTCGACCTCTATTCCCTTTTTCCTCTCTCGCACATCAGCGGCGTACGCTCGCGCTGACAATGTCTGGAGGAGTAAACTCAAACAAGATATCCAAATTTGGCCTTTATCTGTCATGAAATCCAGATGTGAAAGAAAAACTATAGAGTACGTTGTAGGGCGAGTCCGCCACCCCCCCGATAAGTTTCGACACCTGTTCACGCCTCCTTTCAAAGAACACATCTACTTCTATGCCTGCTGACATAGCTGATGAGTTTCCGACAACAAGAGACGTGGCCATGGCATCAGCACAGCAAAACTCTCTGGATCTGAGGGCTGCGGGGGGAGATCCCATCTCATAGGATTGATTCATCTGGGTAATTCATACAGACGACCTCCTCGCTCTCCCCACCCACCAGTCCACGTCAAAGCGCAGCGGTCCAGAAGTTGGGAGACTGGATCAGCAATTTTGGGTGTATTGTGGCATGTAATGAGACTGACAATCTGTTCACATAACAGATATGCTACAGTGCTAGTTGTTTATGTGTCGAGTTCGGAGCAAGGCTGCTCTTAGACTTTCGCGTCTCTCTAGACTCTCTGGCAGTATTATGGGATGAAATGGGGAGTACTTGATGTGATTGCGTCGCAGTTCGTTCTTTTGATGAGCCGGCGAAATTGGTATTTCTCTAAGCCTCCTTGAGAGCCTCTTGGCCCAGAGAGCCAACATAGTATGCTCTCATAGAGACGGAGTGAATCTCATGATAGACTCGCTGTATATATTGCGAATACAGTTAATGTTAGGTTAGGTAATAATAGTAGGTAGGTAGTTCGATGTCCACCGTACTTTATTTAAGTTAAGTGGGGCTGGCTAGGGGGTGTTAGAAACGGAAGGCTCGACCATCCATCCATGACATCGGCTTTAGGTTAGAACACCTATTTGCCAAGTTAGTAAGGACTCATAGGGGCCTACTTGGCAGTGTCCGATTCAGAGTGACATAACTTATTTCTTCACTTTGTTCTCCTCTTCGCAACAAGACCGACCACGAGGTGCAAACTGCCAGAAATTTGAACCAACATTGGGAAGACAAAGGCCATCGCGCGGCGACTGCGAACCAAGAGAACCAAGCTTGGACGCGAACAGGCCTTATTTCGCCAGCTTCGATTGACCGCCCCTCCCCTCTACCTTTTGCTATGTTGTCTGCGGATGACAGGCATGCAGTCGCTTAATGAGGGCCCAATTGATTCAACTTCAATGTCAGCATGAGCCTGGATTCTTTGATACCTATCGCCCCGGCGAGGGTACGAGCCTTACTCCTGCCCGTGGGCCAGATTAAACGAGACAGATTCGCTTCTTTCGTCCAGAGACTCGGCCAGGAGCATGTGGTACACCTCCGCGATATCAGCGCCGATGGGCGGCCCAATCGAAGTCAGTTGCGCTGTTTGAAAATCATGCCAGTTGGTCGGGGCACTGACTACCTTAACTATAGACAAGTTCTCGCCCCTGGCCTTCCCTGACGGAGCTATATTCTACGACCTCGTAACCCACGTGCCTCCACCCTCCCACCTCGCTCTATCCCCTTTCGATTTGTACCGAGAACCGCTTGTCATAATCGCCATTGCAGATGGTGCCGAACTTGAGAAGGAGACTTTTAGCAAGAGACAGTCGGCAAACGGCCATGCCCCGACGGCAGTAGAGCGAAACATACGGACCCTGTATCAAGAGCTGGAAGATCTGAGGGACTCGCATGCGAAGGCGCTCGCACACCATGTCCTTATATTTGATTTCGTGCCACCAGAAGATGGTGAGGTGCCTATACCCGAAGGCGTCAAGACGGTCCCCCCGATCGAAAAGTCGAAAACTACGACAATGAAGACTATAATGTGTGATATTTCATCCTTGTTAGTGGCTGAGATGACAACCCTGGCGAGGTCGTTCGAAGCAATGACGATTATCGACACACCTGGCCATCCCACTCGCCCTCAAATGAATGGGCCATCATGGACTGTGGATGAATCAAATCCCATGTCGCGCCGAAATTCACAATTTGCGACGCCTACAGTGACGAGGTCGGTCTCTTCAAGCGGAGCCGTTGATAAGAGCCAGTCTCGCATGTCGATGCCTGCTTTCAAAGGATTGCCCTTCGGCTCTAATAGCTCCACGCCCACTGGTCGCCCATCGACGCCGGTACGAAGCGGCCTCTCAAACCCTCCTACCAGCTTTGATGAAATCGCGAGCGGGGGCGACCCAGCAAGCCCAGAACAGAAGTCGTCTTCACGACCAGGCACACCCGAAGGTATCAAGTCCACCACGGGGCAAGATAAGGTGGCTGTCCAAGGATTCGGACCTGGGGGGCTTAATGAAAGATGGCGCAACAAAGGGAAAGGGCGCGTGTCCATTCTGATAGGGTCCATGTATCTTCAAGCCGGCCGGTGGACCGATGCTTTAAAAGAGTTGGTGGAGGGCGCAACTGTTGCCAAATCCGTCAATGACCACATATGGCACGGGAAAGGGTTGGAGCTGATAACAGTCTGCCTCTTGCTTCTGGGCTGGGCTGGGATTGAATTCCAGGTGCCGACGATATGTCTCGCAACTGACAAGCCATCCAACGCAGGCAAAGCGACGGAGCCCGAGAACGTAATCCCAGATCAGCCAATCTGGTTACGGCAGCTTCAAACGGCCCTGCCAGATTTACTGGAGAGAATCATTGGTCTCTATTCTCGCATATCTGGCGAACAGCTACCCTTTCTATCGCTTTCGGAGACTGTAATCAGGCTGTCTAGTTGTCTGACGGCTCTGCACATATGTGAAGGCAAGGTGGACAAGACGTTTCTCGAGATGATCGTCTCCGGCAAAACCCCTGCAAAACCACTGACTACCTCGCCAAGGCTTTCAGTTACTCCGTCGAGGAGCTACATTGTGAATGCTCTTCTCAGGGCGTTTCCCTCATCTGCTGCAGAGTTATTAACTACGGTTGATCGCGCTATTATATTGAGTGGCATAGCATCAGTACTCGGGACGCTTGGCTTCCAGAGGAAGAAGGCTATGGTGGTCAGAGAGCTCGTCTCCGTGTTAATTGGCGGCTTGGTCGAAGCTCGCACCCGCGGTGCTGCTGAAGTTGGCATTCATCCAGCAGCAAGTTTAGTAGCTCTGGATGCGGTTAATGGACAAGGTAACGGTGCTGGTGCTCTCGAGCTTGGCGAAGGAGACATCGAGCAAGGTGTTGATGCATTCTTGGGTTTGCTATGCAGAACATACGGCATTGTAGGCTACAATGGCGCATCCACACTCAAATCCAGCAGTAGTCTCTCTAGTGATGACAGCAATGACGCCGTCATCTCCAGAATTCAGAATCAATCTGCGGCAAGGCACTTTGGAATGCCGATGGTCAAGCTCAACATACTTCGAGCCTGCATCAACTTCTCCGAGGCACTCCCAGATTTCAATGGGGTTCTGAAATTTTCCAGTGATCTCCTACGAACTGCTGGTAGTGGTGTTGCGCCGGGCCCAAGACGGGAAGATGCAGCTCCAATAATCACCCGAGATGAGCAGCTCCGACTGGCCACTAATATATCAAAAACATCGAGTTTGTCGACACGTCTGGGGTTGGGTCATCTCTGTGCAGAGTACTGGGACGAATTCCTGATACGCGACATAACACTCGACCCCTTACCGCCTACACTGGCACCTGTACCACATGCCAAAAGCGTATTGCCAGGATCGAACACGGTACGAACTTCACAAGACGTCAATCCGTTCATATATAATCCTTTCCTACGGCCACCAAACGAAGCGCTAGTCGAGCGCACTCTCGTGGCCGGAGAAGCAGCCGTGTTCCGGATCACTATACAGAACCCGTACGAGATGGATCTCGATATTGAAAGCATCAAGCTGGACACAGAGGGAGCTGCTTTTGAGCCTAGTGTCGAGAATACCGTCATTGGGCCGTATCGGACCCAAATCCTCAAAATCACAGGAACTCCGAGAGAAGCAGGCGACTTGAAAGTCACGGGGGCTGTCGTGCGTGTTCGAGGTTGCCGCGAGAGACGGTTCCCTATCTTCACGCAACCGTGGGCCGCAGACACGCAGATCAAGGTCAAGGGCTTTGGCGTGCCTGCTTTGGAGAAGAACAAGGCGTTACCTAATCCTGGACCTGCTCTAACGCCGGCAAGTATCAGCTTGACGTCCATCTCTGCACAGCCCGTGGTCGTGGTCAAATCGACCACGCTACCCCAGTCTGCCGTGATGATCCTAGAAGGGGAGCGACAGGCATTTTCTGTTACCTTGCAAAACCTGTCATCCGAGACCCCGGTGGATCTGCTCCTATTCTCCTTTCAGGACTCAACTCAGGGTCCGTTACAAACGGCCATTACCAACCGAGATGCCACTCCTGCTGAGCTCTACGAGTACGAGCTTGTGCTGGCTAAGAGACAAGCATTGCGGCGTCGAAAAGTCGACGATGCACAGAGGTACATTCCACCTGGAGAGACGAGAACATACGAATTCGAAATCTTGGGCAAGCCAGGTCTCACCAGTGGCACGATCCAGATCGATTACGCCCACCTGGGTGTACCACAGGATGAGATCAAAGATCAATTCCACACGCGCCAAGTTTGCCTCGACTTGGCAGTAACTGTGAATGCCAGTGTCGAGCTCGCGAGGATAGACATTTTGCCAATTCAGGGAGACGTACCCCAGCCTCTCTGGAAAAGCATCGGTGTTCAACAAATGGAAGCAGATACTCCTGTAGACTCGGACAAGTACTGTCTCGTTATGATGGACCTACGGAACGCTTGGCCAAGCAATATGGAAGTCCGCCTCGAAGCTGATAACTGTTTCACTATCGAGGAGCACATACTTCCCGGCAATACGAACCGGCTGGTCTTCCCCGTCCCCCGTGTATACTTGGAAGACCCACACGCCTTCATTCCCGCGATTAATCCTTCACGACAGCGCCAATTCGTTGTGAGTACGAGCAAGATTACCCCAGAGACGGAGCGTGCCAATCGTGAAGCGTTCTGGTTCCGCGAGAAGATTATCGATTCCCTCAAAGCAAGCTGGAAGACGCTTACTGGCCCACCGAGAGCCGGGACCGTTGAGCTCCGTGGTATGCGCTTGACCCCACGCCAAATAGAAGCAGTCAAGATCGATGAAGTCGGCATAGATGTGGCTGTCGAACCTATATCCTCTGGGTCAACCGCATCACCTGACCCTGACAGCAACTCCTCCGTCTATGAAAGCTCTATTTGTGTGGACGACTTTGTTCAGATTCGGATTCGCCTGACCAACCGCACATTGCACCCGATCTACCCAACACTTCGCCTAATGCCAGCGCTCTCGCACCGCCCCCTAAACGTCGCACTCGACTTCACCCGTAAGTTTGCCTGGAACGGTACGCTGCAACAAACCCTCCCGCTACTGGACGCGCATGCCACAACTGAGGTCTGCATTGGCGCCACGGCGCTATGTCGGGGTGAGTTTGAGCTCATGGCTAGTGTTGAGGAGACCAGACTCTGGGTCGACGAGGGAGCGGGCAAGAAGACGACGGCCGAGGGAGGGAGGCAGAGATCTGACACTCAGACCATGATGGATGCATTGCTTGGCGCTAAAGAAAGGAGAGTGTGGCACTCGAGGCACAAGTGCTTGGTGCGGGTTCGTGATCCCGAAGATGACGTATGAGTAACTCAGTAGATAGCCCAGAGAGAGCCCTGGCCGGCCGGCCGGCCGGCCGGCTGGCTGGCGACATAATCTTGGATGAGAGTATACAGTATTAATGTACGACGGATTGATAGCAGGGTGATGATACCTCAGTCGCATTAGCATGCAAATCTGTAGGAACATGGGCGTTTCTGTATTTCGAATCAATGTCATTGACCAGTCTTGCCATGGGCGACAAGAACCCAGAGCACACTTGCTCCCAGGCCCAATGCAGCATATACGACAATGCGCTGTTTCCCGAGATATGGCATCCATCGTCTTGGCCTCCATCCAGGGTAGTTGGATACTGAACTGCCGGCGAGACAGACACTCGCCTGGGGCTGTAGCTATCCACACTGATTGTTTCCGTCTATTCAAGAAGCATTGCCAGGCAGCTCGATTACGAGAACGGGGGATCGGGTTCCCGTCGGTTTAGCACAAATTCCCCGTCCGATTGGATCAAAATATTAGGGCATCTGATCCTTGCATGGTTGGGATTGCCTCATGTCAGAAGGGCTGCACAGGTTGTGGCCATCCGTTATGCACGTAACACCTGAAAATATGTAGACATAACCGTCTTTCCCAGGGGCTCTACTATTCAGTCTAAGCTTTATATCCCACGGAGTTTCCCAGTGAAGCCCGTCTCAAGTTGAAGATACTCCTAGGGTGATGTTGTCGGGTTGTCGAGCATTGCCATCTTTCCTACTAGGTGTGAGTGCTGCCAGCATCAGGGTAGATCAGTGACAGTAGCACCGGTGTAGAAGAAAGTATTGCGGTAGCTGCAAGGGGGTTTGTTTTCTTTTCCTAGCTAGGTCAAGTCCTATATGCCTGATTGGCATAACTGTCATCCACAACCCGATTCCCTATCAACCCCGACCCATGTTTTTGCTCTACCCATGCCATCAATGTGTGCCATGAATCATGCCCTAAAATATGCAGATATCGAATCGAATGTCCTTTAAACGCCTTTTTGATTTCTCCTGAAACCATGCCTTTTCCATTGTGGGTATCATCTCATCATGTCGTCGTCGTGTCATACCGTTGGCTCTCGGCGTTTGCATCTTGTATTGTACAAAGGGGGAGGAAAGCCTGGGCGAGAAAGACAGAACAGGGCTTTAAATCAAATGCAGTCGCTGCCGTGGGTGTCTAGCTGGAGGATGCACGTGAGATCGGATTTGAGCGACTGCTCTGGCGTTTGCTGCGTCTTAGCACGCCGGACCGAGTCGTGGGGCTGGCCTCCGGGGTGACATCGTCAGCCTTCTTTCCATCGTCGGTCTCGGTGTTGGGTGCCTGAGCTGCGCCTACAGTCTGTTCAGATTCGACCTTGGCCTTCTCAGCGGTGGGCTCTTCTTGCTCCGCGACAGATTCCTGTGGGCTCGCAGCTTCCTGCTCGGCTGCTTTCGGCTGTGCGATGATATCCTGCTGCTGGTTGGAGACAGACTCATGCTCAGCGACACTCTGGTGGCCTTCATCTGCAGGCTGAGAGACAACAGTCTCCGGAACGGAACCCTCTGGCTGGCTGCCATTGGCGCTGGTTTTGCCGCCCTTCTGGACTTCGGTCGACTTGGACTTGACGGTCATGGAGACTCCGAACTGCTGCTCGATGTGGTGGGCGCGCATCTCGTCGTACAAGCCCTCGGCGCGGCTCACGTGGGCGCGCTCGGCGGAGGCGAGCCACTCGGGCTCGTGGCGGCCAGCCTGGTGGTCCTCCGAGTACTGGCGGCAGTTGACGCGCAGGTCGCGATTGACTTTAATCAAGTCAAAGTCGAGCACGGCCTTGGGCGTGCCTGCGTAGATGACGGCCTTCTGGTCGGGCCACAGGTTCAGGATGCGGGCACGGTCGTCTTCGGACAGTAAGGACCAGTAGTACGGGTTGGCGACGGCGCGCTACAAAACATTTCGAGGTAAGTAAGCCAAGTGATCAGCTGAAGGCGGGATACCACGGGCATGACGGGTAAAAAGCAAGTGAAAGTTGGACATGAGGATGCAGCGAAGTAACAAGGCGAGTAGATCAAACGACCAGAGGAAAAGAATGTAAGCTCACATGAACATTGTCGGCATTGGCAATGGCAGATCTGGGATCCATGACGTCGTCGAGCTGGTCGTTCAGCTCGTTGTTGATGGGGCTTCCGGGCGCAGGCGCGCGACGGGAGGGCATGATGCAACTGAAGATGCTTTTGGTGAAGCAGCCGAGATGCGATAGAGCGCTATTATTAGTACGAAGCGCAGGCTTGGTGGTGGGCGTGGTTCTGGCTGTGGCAGCTACCCTTGCTGCCCCACCACGGGGTGCGGGGGCCTAAGGTTAGCGCAGAGTGTTAGTCAGTAGTTGTCAGACCAGGCAGGGGTTGATTGATTCCACTGCATTAACTAAGTAGATGAGATAGGAAGATATATCGGGCAGGTAAGAATCTCTCAAAACGGGGTTTCAACTACCCTGAACTCTGGAAGAAGATGCAAACATAAACAGTATGAAAAGGGAAATAAAACCTTACTTGGCCAAAGAACTCGGGTCCCCCGTACTGGGTGGACATGATTGCTGCGGTTGGTGATGTTGTTGTTATTGTTGTTGTTGTTTCTGTTCTTGCTTCTCGTGGGAACAAAGAGAACAGAGTCACAACAGGCAGGGAGAGAAAACAGAACCATGAGCAAACAATGAATCTATTTATACTGAGGGACGCAGAAGCCGGAGCCTACGATGTTTCTAAAGGGTCACCGACTAGCTTTTGGCACCTCTCCAAAAGCTACACAGCTGTGCAAGAACCTACGGGGGTAGAACTTTATGTAGTACCTGGCTACTTACATAGTAGGTATTATTGCCATTGAGCTGGAACATGCTTGCGAATTCGATCAATATACATGCTTCTTATTCACGTGTAATGTACGAGTATAGCCCCAGCGTTGCAGAGCGTTGCAGAGCGTTTATTGGTCGTGACAACTCTAGCGCCGCTTGCTTATTAGCGTCTGTGGTGTTACGGCTATAGCACTGGGAGTTCTTTGCATACTAAGGGTTTACTGGTTGCAGACTCTTTGTGTTTTCTATTGACATGGTTCACTCTAGATAAGTAAGAACAAGCACTGTTACTGCACTCACTCATGTTACTAAGCTTGACGTCACAGCTAACAGCTAGCCTAGATGGCATTGGTACTAACTGATTTGATCTTTCCAGGGGGTAAGACAAGACAAGCCTGACAACGCACGGAGACGGAGATAACTTCCAGGCCCAGCCCATGTGAACTGGACTAGACAGACACCTTGTATGTAAACCCAATGATCAGTCCGGCGCAGGAATTGGCGTGCATCGCATCGACTTGACAGGATCGACCTCTTCTTTTTTATTTTCAGTTTCCAGCCCATCGCCAATTGAAAAGCATGAGCAATTGACCGGTCTTGCATGACCGTTGCCCGTCGATCAAGCCACGTACTCCATCTACCCGAACAATTACGACACCAGCCAGCGCTCTTTGTTACCACGCACGAGGCTTCAACTTTACATTACCTCTTGAAAGCACATATACCGCAGCCCACATACTTTCAAAAACCCGCAACCTCTGACGATGATCAGGTCAACACAAATAGCCCGCGTGGGCGATGGTACGTCATGCTCCTCCCCCCCCATCATTTCCCTTAACGGGTATTCTGAGAGTCATTCCGTTCTAACCATCATCTCCCTACTCTGTAGGCCTTATGCTCTGCGCCTCGGTAGACGACGAAGCGACCGAGAGCTCTCTCGCCGAGATCAAATCGCAAGTCAAGCTCGTCCTGCGGCGCCTGAACCGCAACTCGGAGCCGCAGGCCTCGATCGAGTCGGGGCCCTTTACGCTGCACTACCTGCTCTCGGCCGACATCGTCTACCTGTGCATCTGCGAGCGGTCGTACCCGCGCAAGCTGGCCTTCACGTACCTCTCGGACCTCTCGGCCGAGTTCGCGACGTCGTACTCGGCGGCCCAGCTGCACAGCCCGCAGCTGCGGCCCTACGCCTTCATGGAGTTCGACACCTTCATCTCCCGCACCAAGGCCACCTACGCCGACGCCCGCGCCGCCCAGAACCTCGACAAGGTCAACGACGAGCTGCGCGACGTCACCAAGGTCATGACCAAGAACATCGAGGACCTGCTGTACCGCGGCGACTCGCTCGAGCGCATGGGTGAGATCTCGAGCCGCCTGCGCGACGACGCCCGCAGCTACCGCAAGGCCGCCGTCAAGATCAACTGGGACCTGCTCCTCAAGCAGTACGGGCCTTTCGCCGTCTTCGGCCTGATCGTCCTCGTCTTCATATGGATGCGCTTCTTCTGATTTCTATTGCATGATCTGATGTATGGTCTGATCTGATCTGATTGGGGGGAGGGGGAGAGAGAAAGAGAGAGAGAGAGAGAGGAGACAGGGATAACATGAAGTAGGAAAGATTGCCATGGAGGATGAGGGCAATACCTAATCCCAAGTAAACGGTCGAGCGAGCCTCGCACACTCTCGACGACTGTAGACCGAGTGTGGGCAAACAGGGGGGCAAGGTGGTGGTGAGGACAGTCGGATGTTTGGGGGCGCACGCTATGAACTGCGCAAAGCGACTAGGTTGATTGAGAGGGTCATGCATCATGGAGAGAGCCAGCCGGACGGCTTCATCTCATCACTCGAGTGGCTTTTGACTGCCACCCATAGCACACGGCCTCGAAACATATAGCGTGGAGGTAAAAGGAAAGACGGGATATTAGCAGCCGGAAAGCCTACTCAGCGCATAGGCTGGAACTTGTAGCAGCATTTTGGAGACACCCACTTGCCCTTGATGCCGTGGCTCAATATTTATTTGTACCATTAGCTATGAATGTCAACTAGCAGAGACCAGCAGTCTCAAAAAATAAAACAACGGGATATACTAGAGTACTACAGGTTCACATCGTAGACCTATACTCCCTGTCAGAGTCGCTTTCTACTTCGCTTTTGCCGTACTATTTATCGTCAGTCAGCCCGTTGCCGCTCTATCGACCAGACAACTCGTGACCCTAACCCGGAACGCCGTCGCTACCCGATCGCCAATATGCTACCCATGCCCGGCTTGCTCGACGTCGATGCCATCTAGTCTCTAATGCAGTAAACGCCTGAAGTGCCAAGGTGATATTCAAATCTTTCCCCAATGCTCGCCCCTGCCCGCCCCCGCCCCGTTCACATGATAGTGCAATTGCTCGAGTTGGGGGCTTTATCGGCATGGCTCCATTCTAGGTGTTCCTGGAACGACTTGATATCATCGAACCCGCTTTCGTCCTGATTCCACTTGACAGCCTCCATCTCGCCGTCGCCTTGCTCAAGTTCGTA
This sequence comes from Apiospora pterosperma, assembly GCA_019976485.1. Taxonomy (NCBI): domain Eukaryota; kingdom Fungi; phylum Ascomycota; class Sordariomycetes; order Amphisphaeriales; family Apiosporaceae; genus Apiospora; species Apiospora pterosperma. Next base: position 2,939,178 of record JAFBMP010000011.1, read on the forward strand.
GTAGTCCTCGCAGTAGGGGCACAGGATGCGTGCCTGGAAATCGCCCGGCTCGGTCGGGAGGTGATTGGCGATGGCCACGGGTGCGAACACGACTGCCTTCTCCTCGCCGTCCGTCTTTTTGAACCCTCGGGCATGCCAGCTATCCTGGGCCGCCGGCGCCATGGTGGTGGTGCTGGTGACTTCGGTGGCGCTGACACTGGCGCTGCCGCCGCCGCCGTTGTCGTGTGTTGTTCTCCTCGTTGGCATCTCCCGGAGGTCTTCCCAGACCAGGTATCCGTCGCAGAAGTCGCAAATGAAAGCGATGTCGAGGTCGCCGTAGCGCTCGAACTTGCCGACTTGGTTACACGTCATCAGCTCCTCGAGCTGCCGTTGCTGTGCATTCTCGGGCGATCGCTGTACCCGGTAGACCTGGAAGGCCCCCAGGCAGCGCGTGCTCGTCTCCTGTTCCGAGTTGAAGATGCGGCGGGCGGCCCGGCACTGGGCCCGGTGCAGTTCACGGCGCAGGCTTATCGTCTCGGTCGCCCACACGGGGTTTATTGGCCCACCCGTCTTCGCCCAGTCCTTGAACGTTTGCGCGTGGAGTCCGAACTGTGAGCATAGGTCGCGGAGGTCTTGGAGGGATTCGGCTATAGAACAAAGGCCGGCCGCGTTAGGCAGGTCTCGGGAATCCCGGGGGGAGGGGTTTCGACGTAACTTACGTTTCCTGTCGTGCTCATAGTAAAACCTTCCCTTGACCAATATGGGGAGCTCCTGGAAGTCGCGCTTTGCCTCGTCTAGCGTATCCTCCAGCAGGCGGAGCTGCTCGAACTCGTCGGCGCCCCATGCTCGCTTGTCAGCGAACATCATGATACGTAAAGCATCGTTGAGCGAGTTGGCAATGACGGCCAGGAGAGAGCCGACTGTCTCGTTGCTCATGTCTCGCAAAGAGACGAACGCTTGGCGAAGTCGGTGAACGACTTCGCTTTCTCGAAATGCGCGGTCAGGATTGGGGACTAGGCCCGTTCGGAAGTCAGCCGTCCGGGTTTTGCTGGTGTGATTGGAATGGGACAATTCTGTCGATCGAAGAGGGTTTCTTGGATAAGCAATATAAAAGTAAGTGAGAGGTACTCACTTATGGTAGCACGTAGATATAAGTAAGGTATGTAGCTGGTAACCAAGCGTTCAGCTTGGCCCGCAATAAACCAAAAACTATCAGCACAAGGAGTCCCCGGGTCCTGATTCTTTGCGAAACATGGAATTCCCCCGTTGCGGGGAGTGGAAGAGGGAAATCGGGACTATTTCTGCCTTCACGTCGAGTTTCCGCGCCGTCTGCGATATTTAAGGACAACAGCTCCTTGCAGCATCGAAACAAACATTAGATGTCGGTCATCTATGTCTCACGTGAACATGGATGACTGTGTGGGGGACGAGACGAAACAGATCCCAATTAGCTAGGTAAACTCCTGGAGATCTTAGTATGGATAAGTACGGAGTATATCTATCAGATCTGACTCTGACCCAAAAGTGCCAAACTACAGCAGATTCAGACGAACGCGCCATCTTAGATTGGTTATCGGGTTACACCCGTCGGGAGGCCTGCAGAAGTCCAGGCCAAGTTCCAAGTCCCAAGTTCCAACAACAGCTAGACTAAGGAAGGGTTCTTGATTACTAACAGCTTCCATGCGCCACGGCCTTCCTCCAGTCTGAACCTTCACAACAAGCCCGACAATAAGAAGTAAGTAACCAAACAACCCACATGCACATTTAGTAACCACTGAATGGGTACTGATTGGGTGTAGCATTCTGATTGGAATACGTCCGAGAGCTGGTATCTGGAAACAAATCCAGACGCTATGCAATCTTCAGAGGTATACATAAATCCCTCCAGCAGAATCCGGGAGGGGGGTCGTGTCACAAATCATCGCAGCATGTCGGCATATGTTTCTATATTTAAAGGAAGCTGCTCAGGAAGTAAATATGCATAGACCTCATGCTGTGACTCTCAACCACCGACATGGCCACTCAACAGCCCATATCTACCAGGTCTGTCGTTGAGTACAGGCGTCGAATTTCTCCTCCAGTCCAGTGTATGCAATATCGAGCAAGTTCGCGTTCCATTTAAAAACGCATAGCCTTTTCTCTGTTTGAGAGAGAGAGATAGGACATAATTACTTTCTCTTGGTCGCCTTGCCTACATTGGCCCCGGTAGCTTTCGCCTCTCCGCCAATCTTCTCAGCTGCCGCGTCCAGCTTCGGCAGCGACTTGGGCTCTGCCTTCGCTGTCTCCTCTTCCTCGTCATCGCCGCCTTGACCAAACTCGTTGACACGAGTGTAGTCAACCTTGTAAGCCCATCGCTGATAGATATAGATGAAGAAGATGATATCATCTCTGAAGGTAGCCATGCGGTGCAGGAACGGCATTTTGATGGTAAACGCGAACAGGTCGTCGATAAAAGTGTTGAGGAACTTGTACATCATCGCCTTGCCTGGCATATGCGCCACACTCTTCAGTCGGTAGTTGATGTATAACGAGGGGACCATCATTAGGAACCCGTAGGCGTAGACGGAGCCCACCAAACTCGTGATAATGTACGAATACCACGACTTGTGTGTATCATAGTACAATGAGTATATCGCGTATGCAATAAGCAGCGGCACACCTGCCATGTACATATACTTGAAGGCAATCTCGTCGTACTCTTTCGTCTTCTCCTCAGTCTCGCTCAGTTTGTGTTTGTCTTCGAAACTGATCCAGTATGGGAACCAGGATCCTTGGGGTGCAGGGCGCACGCGGACATTGACCACGGTAGTGATCTTCCAGAATTCGATGAGAATTCCAATACCTTGAGACCCCAGAATCATCCAGCTCGTGTTCTGAGAGTTGTCTACCAGATATAGGAAAATGACCGCCTGCATGAAGACGTTGGCCAGAATCGAGCGCACTGAAATACCTACATTGTCCTTCTTCTTGCGGTAATGGGCGATATCAGATCCGAAAGCCAGCATCTCAAGTATCATGTGCAGAATGCTGACCACACCAGTGATCCCAAGTAGCCAAGGGTTGGTGTCCAGGAAAATCTCTTTGATGAGTTCAATCTCACTACCGTCGGCGCCCCCAGGCAAGGGAGTGCCGAATGCGGCCTGCCGAGCTTGCTCTCTTGCGTTGAGTTCGACTGAAGCCATTAGATTGAACTTCCAATTTCTCATGTTGTCCAAATCGATCCTAATGGGAAGTGTCTTAACGGTGTCGTTCAGAACCGTCATGTGGCTCTTTAACTGCCAAAACGAGTTCAAGAACAGAATGGGGTAGTACCACGAGTTCTGGCCGGTGCCGTCGCGAGCACCGGTAGGCTCGAGATTCAAGAACTGCCGTACAGCTACGCTCGCTTGTGGGAAGTTTATTATGCCCGAGTCAGGGATGAACGAAAGACTTGCGTTGGGGTGATAATAGCTCGCAATAGTAGGGCCAGGCGCAATGTCTTCTTCATCCTCCTCCACAGGATCCTCCTTTGCTTCGAGCAAGTTCCGAGTCTTGACAGCCTTCTTTTTGGGGATATACTGCGTCAGCGGGTAAGCGAAATGTAGTGCTGTAGCAGGGTCAAAGCCCTGCTGGTGAGGATCCAAGATGGAACCAGTCAGGCCAAAGTAGAAATGACCCCAGAGTGTGCCATTGTTCTGGACAGCCACGGGCACGTCGAAAGTGGTCTCAATCACCCGCTTGTCGCTGTAGTTTCCCAATTTGAATTCCTTTTCGGAAAGGATGAGATACTGCTCGGGGATCTTCGGCATGGGGATTGGGACGTAGGAATCGGAAAGTGCAACCACCACATCAAGCGTACTGTCGGAGGGCCAGATGGGCGCCAGACGTTGAGGGATTACGTTGTTGGTAGCGCCCTCATCGAGGTGGTTTGGTCGCATCTGGAAGGGGGGATGTCCCCCGTGTTTGAGGGAACTTTGACGACATTCCCCTCGGAGTCCTTCACTTCGGCGGTTTGCGGCTTGGGCATAAACTGCTTCATCACCATGTTCATACCATACCAGATGGCCACACCCTGTATTATTTTGTACAGCATGGATTGCTAGTATTCAGCATGTTGGTTAGCGATGCGGCGCACAACAGTTCGCGACGTGGATAACTTACGCCGCCGCCCTGATCCTGCTGAGCAGGCCTCTCGGCCGCGTTCCCCTCAGGCATCTTGAAATCGAGAGGTCTCGGGACCGCGTATGTCGACCTGGAAGACGAGCGATTTCCTGGTTCCTGGAGCTTTCGGATTGATGTTCAGGAACTACACTACAGTTCCAGTCTGATCTGTCTGTCTTGTCTGGCCCAACGTCTTCCTGTCGAGTTGGCCTTGAGTCAAGAAAGACACGCGCTGCTAACCCAGAATGCGAATGCTAGCACAGCATTGAGGAAGGAAACCCCGGCGAATCTAGCCCCAGATTTCGAATAATCTAGGCGGGTCCTTTTTGCGATACCGGCGAATCGGCGAATCAAAAGCCGATATGATAGCACGCTGAAGATCAATGATATTAATATGGCATTCTTTACCATCAATACATAGGACGGAGCTCCATCCTTGTATTTATAATAAAATGTGAGGTACCGGTTGATGACACAACCATTCGCTGAGTTCTGTATCCCTATTGCGTGGACAAAGATCCCTCAGCTGGGTAAACCTCTACTATTGCATGGGAAACAAGGCCGGTGCTTGCCGCTCTTCGTACTGCTAACCTAGCATCCCGCCAAAACGAGTAAACGTCATTGGCAATGGCTCAATGGCTTGCTCCATGCTTACAAGCTTCACTGCGAATTTCGGTCCACTGGCTGTCGCAAAAATGACTGGCTCACTGGCTCAGTAGGTACACGTAGGTAGCACTTACCCTTATGCCACAGAGAGTACCTATTTATAATCCCTATCAGTCGCATTGCATCGCCGTCTCCGTGTCCTTTTAAACAAGTTTCGTGCAAGAATTTAAGTCATTGACGCATTGACTTGCTGCGTTGTCTTACACAATCCTTCTTGTGGCTTGGTTCCCTAATCTCGGATCAGATCGTGGTGCTGGATTGGCTCTAACCCTCACTTCTCATTCTCCCATTGCTGCCCGAAAATCAACTCGAGGGAGCCTTGTGCGACGACTCTGCGTACCTAAAGTCATATATACTCTATATACTGGCTCCCTGAGCTAATCTTGGGAACTCTCTTTATCGCATAACGTCCAGGCAAGATGGAATCAGGCGGCGCATCTCCCCTCCCTTCTTTCCCGGCGACGCGGACGTCGACGCCCTCTTCCAATCTCAACCCCAACGCGCCTTCACGGAAGGTCAAGATCTGTGTCTATTGCGGGTCTGCCAAGGGCAATGACCCGGCCCATCTGCAAGCAGCGCGCGATCTGGGCAGGTTGATGGCCGAGAATAACATCTCCCTAGGTGAGGCATGCCTACATATAACCAACTTAATTATGCGCCAGCTCGGATGGCATGGAACTGACAACGGGACAGTGTACGGAGGCGGCACAGTCGGCCTGATGGGCGAAGTAGCCAAGACGATTGTCTCGATTTCCGGACCTGAATCAGTCCACGGCATTATCCCGGAGGCGCTCGTTAAATGGGAGCGTGACGATACCTACTCGACCAAGGCTGACTCCAACGGTTACCACCTTCCGGAGGAGAACGTATATGGCAAGACGACGGTGGTCAAAGATATGCACACAAGGAAGAAAATGATGGCGCAAGAGGTACTGGAGTCTGCTCCAGGCAGTGGCTTCATTGCGCTGTCAGGAGGCTTCGGCACCATGGAGGAGTTGCTTGAGACAGCTACTTGGAACCAGTTGGGGATCCATGATAAGGGCGTCTGCGTACTCAACATTAACGGCTTCTACGACGGTTTATTACAATGGCTGAAGAAGTCTGTCGAGGAAGGATTTGTCAAGGGCGCGAACGCTGACATCCTAGTTACGGCATCGGATGCGAAGGGGGCGATTGAGGCTCTGCGCAATTACAAGGTCTCAGAAGCCCGATTCGGATTGACGTGGGACAACCAATGATATATGGGTGCTGTCCAAATTTAGTCACAGGGTCAAAAGTTGATAATACTCTATGCATTAGAGGCATCTAGACCGATGGCTCATCAGTACCTACTAATGGAAACACATGAAATTGAAGGATTATTCAAATGCTGACCAGGCTCTTTACCAATGCCCTGTACACCATGCTGTTGGCCGATATGATATCATACAAACTGCCCCCGTGAAACAGTCCTCCTGCCTTTCATTCCGATGGCGCTACTTGACTAGAATTCTTGCTCTTCCGTGAAGAACATGCCGAAACTGACGATAGTGCCGTAGATTAACAGTCCACCAAGGATACTCATGAACATCGCGGAAAGGCTGATCAAGGCGGAGTGCGCGAGCACGACGGGTAAAGCTAGATGTTGGTTTCGGCCGTTAGCAAAAGAAATCATCCTAGAGCGCAGGAAAAAGGAGAAGAAGAAGAAAACCCCTCTCTGCAGCTTACCGATGCCCATTAATACCAAGAAACCCGTGCAGAACCGGCCGAGATCCAAGACGGCATTGCCCGAGCTCTCGACGAAGTCATCCGGGTTGGCGCAGTGGCTGGCGATCCAGTTGGGCACGGGGGCCAGCACGTAGGTGCCGACGACGAGCAGCGGGTAGTAGACCTTGAAGAGGGCGCATGACAGGATGACCAGCAGGAAGCCGACGGCCAGCACGAAAGAGAGCGCAATAATCGTCTTAAGGCCCGCGGTCGGCATCGTGGCGAAATTTGCTGCTTTGGAATATGACAAGTAGGGCGGGTTGGTAGGGGTGTTTCGGTCGTTCTCCTCACAGAGGTTGGGGGGTAGTTCACAATGCGTCGTCGGAAATGTGATGTCGTGAGGCTGCACGTAGTCAGGTCGGGCAGTCGGGATGTTTCTTGGATGCAACTCAAATCAATCTAACCTAAGTACTTCTTAACCAGTATCAAGCTGTCGGGTCGGTCGCGCGCGGGTCAAGCAAGCAAGCAGGCAAGCTTGAGCCACAGTTCAGTGCGTAAGATGATGTTAACCTGTCTGTATTTGTGGCACGGGCTGTCCACTCCTCACAAGCGCTGTAGCTAAACCACAAGGGGGGGAGCTCAGCTCGACTTAAGTGTATGTATGTACTTCGTAGACCTTGTAGGTTAGTAAGTAGCTGCTGCGTAAGTTCGTCTGCCTCGCCAACCGACGTCCCTCCAGATCATCAGCCTTGTGATACCAAGTCTTCCAGAGACCAACTCACCAACTCACCAACTCACCCATATACCTCCTGCCACGTCTCGACTTCTCAACAACATCTCTTCTCCGTCGCCTAAAAAAAGAATACTGACGAATTGCCACAATGTTCCGGAACAACTACGACAACGATTCCGTCACATTGTAAGCTTTGGGCATCGCATCTGTTTGTAGCAGTCACTGGGGCCCCTTCTCTAACAGCTTTTCCCAGCTCTCCGCAGGGAAGAATATTTCAGGTCGAATATGCCGCCGAGGCCGTGAAGCAGGGTTCAGTTGTGGTTGGTTTGACGAGCAAGACACATGCAGTCTTAGTTGCTATCAAGGTACGACGACTCGACTCCTCCCACCATCACTGCAGGCCATAAATGTCTGCCCACCAATCGAGCCGAAGCTCCATTCGCGTTACTGCCCTTCTTGGCTGACCTGACTTGCTTTGATTCTTAGCGCAATGCCGAAGAGCTCTCCTCGTACCAGAAGAAGCTGTTCGCCGTGGACGAGCACGTCGGTCTGGCCATCGCCGGCCTCACATCAGACGCCCGCGTCCTGTCCAACTTCATGAAGAACCAGTGCCTGTCGCAACGACTGACGTACGACCGCGCGATGCCCTTAGAGTCCCTGGTGTCATCAATCGGCGACAAGGCGCAGATCAACACACAGCAATACGGCAAGCGGCCATACGGTGTCGGCCTCTTGATCGCCGGCATCGACGAGACTGGACCCCACCTGTTCGAGTTCCAGCCCAGCGGAATGACCCAAGAGATGGTTGCCTGTGCCATCGGTGCCCGCTCCCAAATGGCCCGAACGTACCTCGAAAAGAACGCCGACAAGTTCCCCGACTGCGGCCGCGACGAGCTTGTCCAGCACGGTCTGCGCGCCCTTAAGGAGACCCTGGTTCAGGATAAGGAGTTGACGCTCGAGAACACCAGCGTAGGTGTCGTGGGTATGAAGGAGGCCGGCAAGAAGGGTCTGGAGTATTTCAAGGTCCACAATGGCCCAGAAGTCAAGGAGTGGATTAACAGTGTGGCCGATGATGCGGAGGCGGTTGGTGAGACTACTGAGGGCGAGGGCATGCAGGTCGACGAGTAAACAGCGGCGGCAGTGCATGAAAGTAACTCGAGACAGACGACAGACATGATGATGGCCACAGGCGTAGCGGGCATGGGTTTGGCATTCCCAAAATAGATATGGTTCAGCTGGACAAGCAGACAGGAGAGTCCGTGAACAGCTGCTATCTAGATGTACTATAATGAACATGCTGTGATCACGCCAAGATTCACGTCTGGTCTACGCCTGCACTGGAAAGACCAAAGCACAGCCAAATCGAGATTGTCTCGCGATCTACGACGCCTATAAGACGGCCAATAATGTTGGTTGAATTAGGGGTAACGTTAGTTATTTGGCTTTTTTCTTTCTTTTTTAACTTGGTTTGTGCTGGCATTCATATCTCATCCTCTTCATCATCAAAGTCATCCTCGCGACCCATCTCGTACAAAATCCGCCCACCCTCGCCAGCCCCTATGTCCGTCTGCGCGTCGAAATACGGCAACACGATGCCCTCTCGGTCCTTTCTCTGCTTCTCGGTCAATCCCAAACTAAATGTGGTCTCGGCGTCTTCGCCACCTTCCTCAGCCGCCGGCTCATGGGTATCACGGAGCAGCGGGTGGTCGGACAACAACGATATCCGGGCCCCCGTGTCCAGCTTGCTACTGCCTTTGACGGCAGCAAGCGGCGCACTCACGATGGGGCCGCCGGGTGACGACGGCGACGGTAAGACCAAGACGAACTTCTCGGCGACAGATCGCCCGCTCCGCCGCCGCATCTCCATCTCCACCACCAGCCCTTCTCCGCCTTCCCCTTCCCCTCCCCTCCCCCCCCTCCTCTCTTCTGCAGCCCGACCACGACGCCCTCGCGGCCCTCGCGCAGCCCGAACTCGGGCTCGACCAGGCTGCGGTCCCGCGCGCGCTTGCGGTCCACGGCCTGGCCCAGGTTCGCGGTCCGCAGGATCGCCGTCGCGAGATGCGAGAGCACCGTCAGCGGGTGCGGCTCGTACTCGCCCAGAGACCGGGCCACCAGGGGCACGTCGGTGTGGTACGTGGCCACCAGGCTCACCGCGGGGCTGGTGATGAGACTCGACAGCACCTGGGGCATCTGCGAGGGGATGGCAGTGCAGAGGGGATTGAGAGCGTCGAAGATCAGGAGGACTTCTACACAACGCGCGGTAACTTAGGTGTCAGCAACCACGTTACTACTTCTCAAGCATGTATGTGACGGTAACAGCCGGGGGATGGAAAGAAGTGGCATGTGTGAGGAGAACGCACTGTGGGCATGCCCCGGCGGCCCAGTGGAATAATGCGAGACGATCTCGGAGCGTAGAGCTTCGGGGGTCTTGCCCCTTGCCTTGACAAAGATGTCTACATCTAATGGTTTCTTGAGCGTCGCAAATGAGACGAAGATTATCTTGCTCTTGGAGATCTGCCGGAAAGTGTTAGTGTCATCTGTTTCATTTAAGGGGTGACCGCCCTTCCCGCCCGCCCTCTCGTGTGATCAGCCTAATATTAATGACGATGATGATCATAATAGACGGTGCTGTGTGTGCGACTTGGGACAGCAACTACCGGCATAACATACCTTGGCTCTGGCCACAAACTCTCGAATCACAGGTTTTGCGCTCTGCTCGAGAGTGTCGAGTATCAGCGTCAGCGGACTGGCACTATCGCGCAAATTAAGCAGTTTCTGGAACAGTAGCAAGGCATGCGATCGCGAGTGCTGCGTAGTGGGCGGCATATTGGTTTTGCCAATGTTGCGGGGGGCGTTTAACAACCTCACTTCACTATCGCTTTCTGCCTCCTTCGCGTCAGATTATGATAGCTCAGATGAGTATCAGCTATCGAAGTGGCAGCTTATTTGCCAGTTAAAAAGCAACGTGCATATGTTTCGTAAGGTTATATCGGGCTATACCAGACTCTCCCCACGGGCAAATGCATTTTTTTGGATATAAAATTCTAGTGGGGCTTGATCCAGCCAAGATGTAGCGATGTGAGTGCAGAACAACAGCATCAACTCCAACATCACCAACAAGCGGTGTTTCTGCTGCACCTCTAGGATTGTACCTTCCGAACACGCAACCACTGTCACGCATCTCTCTGGATTGCTCCCACGAGCCAGCCAACCAATATCATTCAAAGATTGCATTCACATGGTAGGCACTATGGCTAAGTTGCCTACCACTCAATACCACTATATTGTGTTTGCGCACCTTTTTCAATTGCTCATACAACCAAGCTGTCCTCCATGTCACGCCTGTGCAGTCTTGCCGGAGCGTGGCTGCATAAGTATGCATCCAACTCTGCTGGCATGAATCTTTCAAGTGCGGCTTGCCCCTACTGCTCTTGTCGATTTCTCCCGTGGCAGACCTCCACCCACCTGCAATCTCCCAATCCCAGCGTGAGCATCCTCGGTCATGGCCAAACACGCGCTCCAGGGGCTCCTCTGCTGGCTCATGATCCAAGTGGGACGGACGATTCCCCTGAACAATCACCTCGAGGCCCGGGATTTCCTTGCAGAGGAGAGACTCCTTGTCACAGACACCTATTTCCCGCTCACTAGGATTCCTCCCAGCCGTGAGGCTCTCCGAACATCCCGCTTCCAAGAAGGACTGACCCAAGATGGACTCCAGCTCAGACACAACAGCCCCGGCACGGCACCCCTCAAAGCCATCCCTTCACAGACACAGTATCTCATGACTGTAGGTATTGGGGGTCAGAATTGGTCTATGATCCCCGATACGGGTAGCGCCGACACTTGGCTCATGTCCTCCACCTTCAAATGTCTGGATCGGTCGCATCAGGAGCAAGAGCAAAGCGCCTGCAACTTTGGGCCTTCATTCCCGGGACCATTCTCTGGTGGCAGGATCGCGGATGAGCATATGAACATATCCTATGGCGGCGGAGACTCGCTAAACGGTGATATGGGATACGCAGAGTAGGCGTCCTCTTCGGTAGAAGCAGCACGTGTAGCCGGCAAGATTACGGCTAAAGTCTCTCTAAACAGCATCACCGTCGCCGGTATGACCATCCCGAAGCAACAGATGTCCCTCGTGACTTCGGCGAGCATCCACGGCAATGGTATTTTCAGTGGGATACTGGGCTTGGGCATGCGGGGGCTGACCACCTCGTACACGGGGTCAGATCCGTCCAAGGACGGTCCTGCCACGGCCAAAGAATACGCCCCAGTGGTGGAGACGATGTTAAAGGAGGTTGATCCGCTGTTCAGTGTTGCCATGTCCCGCGACCAAGGTCGTTCGTTCGTCTCATTTGGTGGAGTGCCTCCCAATGTCACGACTGGGGAGTTTGCTACCACGCCAATTCGTCAGGTGGGAACTAGAATTCTCTCTTTATGTGAGTTCGCCGCACGAGGAAATAGTTGCTAATAAATGAGCGTAGATGAGCGTGAACGGCGGCCCGAAGCATTACATGTACTACGGCATCATGCCTGAGAACATGAAGGTCAGCAACACAGAGACGTATCAGACATGGCCTAAACCGGCAGGCATGCTTATCGACACGGGCACTACCCTCAACTACTTCCCCGCAGAAGTTGCCCAGACCGTCAATGACCTCTTCGTGCCTCCGGCAGAGTACGCCGGGGACGGAACCTACAGCGTGCGGTGCGATGCAGTCCCTCCTAAGATCGAAATTGGTATAGGGGGCAAGTCAGTCCCCATCAACCCAAGCAACCTCATTCTGCCGGAGACCAAGCAGAGCTATCCCGACGGAGACTATTGCATGACAGGCGTGGCTGCCAATGCTGGTCTATCGGTACTGGGTGATGCCTTCTTGGAGGAGTTGTTGGTTGTGTTTGACGTGTCAGATAAGAAAGAGATGAAATTTGCACAGCGGACAGATAAGAAATGATGACAAAGCTGCGTGATCGATCCACAGGCCAAGGTTGAAGGATGCCGTTCGAATCAACGAGTACGAGTAGCAGCAAGCACATAACTCATTCCCTTCCAGCAATATCAAAGTATGTAGGAATACGAATACAGTACACATGACTGGGTCCAGCAGCGAGGAATTCATCTTACTGTTCCACGCCTGTCCAAAGAGTCCCTGCATGGATGGATCTGTCGATCACTGACAGGGACCACAGCTAGTGACGTTATCGTATGCAATCCAGACCACCCCACAGCTCATTACCACGCGTGCCAGCAAGTAGCGGCTAAAAATGACATGCCGACGACATTGGATGCTAACAAAGTTGTGTAGCGTGGCCGGCCTCTTTCCCGGTAGCCCGGGCCTGATGAGCAGGACTTCGCTCCGCTGTCGAATAGTGGTAACTCATTAACGGCACTCCATCCGGAATTGCACGTTGCCGCCTTCGTGTAGATCTCTAAGAAGCTAACATCGAGTAGTCTCGTAGACTCTTTGCACTTGCCTTTGTGGTTACTAATCGGAACCCGACAGGTTTTCAGAGGCTCGGAGCTGCTGCATAAGTACCTAATCTGTGTGCGCTCGGGTTGGGAGCGGGGAGAAATTGCATGGTTGCATTCCGTGCTTACGATCTATACGGCGGTGGGTAGGAATGGAGAAGAGAAAAGAAGAAAATGTGACCGATCTACTTGTATGCGGATACGATATCAACTTGCCTGGACCAGCCGTGTAAAGCAGGAGAGGAGCACGAGGAAGAGCCCGGCCATCAGGCCACGAGTCAAGTGGCTTGATGGAAACCTTCACTTGAGGTTTAGTAATAGCATACTAATAATGGCACCTAACAAGCAGTCGAGATCATTGAAGCGTCATTGGCAAGTCTCGAATCAATACTTGGTAGAGGGCTGAGGCAAGAAAAGTAAGTTAGGTTGACAACATCCAATCAGTCGTCGTTTTCTCACCCGAGCCGGGTCTTTAGCCCCCTGGGTAGGGTTTTAACGGCCAATAGGCAATGGATCTATTCGCATCTCCCCTCCACTCATCATACGACGAATTTGCAGCAACTAAGCTGCTAACGTTTAGGGGCCGCCGTTCGGATTTCTCCTGCTGTCGGATTCATCTAATCTACTCTCCATTGGGTATGGGGTATAGCTTCTTAGTACTTAGTATATAGCAGAGGAGAGCTATCCAGGCTATCCATGATGCCGGTCTTGCGGTCTCTTTCAGCTTTCTCCACATGCGAGAGGCGCACTTTTGAAGGCAGTCTACCTGTAGTAGTCTGCTCTTTCAGGCCGATCTCGAACACTCGATCTCGAAAACTCGATCCCCAGACTCTTTCATATCTCGTCACGATCGGACTTTCTCGCCAGCACATCGCCTATGCCAGTTCCGCCCATGCTAAAGATAGAACTATCCCAGACCCCTCGTCTCGTGCGGCCTTGCAATTTCCAGAGCTATATCCAGCCTATATGTGCCTATATATGGTCTACTATGTACTAGTCGCGGATGGTTCTATGTATCACAATGACCCAGGTGATAGATAGCTAACCGGCCCTCAAATCATGCCGTGTCACGACGCAAACCGGCACATCTTGCGCAGATCTATCATATATATCAAAGTACTTGTATGCGGGTTCTGGTTCGAATAAGCTTGGAACGTTTGATCGACAGATGTTTGATCCGAAAGTTCAGATTGCATGCCGTGTACCGACCCTGTACCACAGTCAGCAAATGATGATCTAATATATCATAGAAAGAGTTGGGATCAAGGTTCATTCCTATCCTCGCTGACTGCGGACCGAGACCGTTGCTCGGTGGCTCTCTCGCTGGGTTGAGGAATCACGCCTTATTCCGGGCCTCTCGAGTCCCGCCCAGCCATCCCAGACTAACAATCAAAAAAAACGGCCTTCACACAGACTAGCGCTCGACACTCCCTGGCCTTAGCTTGTACACTAGTCACTGACATGTCGCTTCTGGCTGCCGTTGCTGCTGCTGCTGCTTCTGCTGCGTCACCAACATCAGTGACGAAATCCACCCGGCACGTTTGGCGACGCTACTGTGCTTTGACGCCCACCACGCCGCCTGGTGCGAACTGTGCGATATGTACTACTGTGCTCCCGGCTCTGGTCTCCAGAGGGAGATGTGGGATAAGAAGCTCTTGTCATCCTGACATCCTTCCTCACCCTGCTCCTGTTGTCCTTGCTTGAAGTCCGTTCGGTTTGCACCGTACCCATCCAGTAAAGCTTACACTGGTGTTCCTTGCTTGCGTTGTCGAGCACATCTTGGAAGAGCGTGAGCCTTGTTACAGGGCTGGACAGACCTCAAGAGAGACCAGAGGTAAAGACGAGGAGGCTCTTACACAGGCTAGGATGCATGCTACCCACAGAAAGATCATCAGTCCCTTGCATTCCCGGGATAGGGCCTCGGGCTTTGAGGATGGCGGGCGCCAAAGCTCTTCGAGCGTACGGTCCATATCTGCCTTTGACCACCACCACCCAGAAGAGGAGGAGGACGATGACGACGAAGGGGCCGCCATCCCGGATATACCAACGCGGAAGTCGAGTCGGCCACACAACGTCGTCGATTTCATCACATCCGTAGAGGGATTCAAAAATGTTGGCAGGACCAAGTTCAAGGAGGCCCTGAATCCTAACCACGCCAACGTGGGCGTGCCCCAGGTTTCCCGGCCCGCCAGGTAAGTTGGCATTAATGTGGTTCGCTTAATTTCACTAGTCGGAGAGATTCTGACGTGAAAGGCCTACAGCTCATCGAGTAATCGAGACCAACTATCTCCAGGACGGCTATCAAGTCTGCGAGACCACGCGCCGACAGAGCGAGCCGGTCCACTCAGTCCACTCGGCCCACAATCTCCAGGGCGGCTACCAAGTATGCGAGAACACGCGCCGACAGAGCGAGCAGCCAGTCCACTCAGTCCGCGAGACCAAGCTCCGGCCGAGTGGGCTCCGAGTGTGCGGGACCACGAGCCGGCGGAGCGGATGCCGACTATACGACACTATGCGTCGGCGGAGAGGTTACCAAGTTTGCAATCTCGTACGTGGCAAGAGCGCCGGCGCTCAATTGGGCCCGACGACCAAATCAGTGTTGCTCAGTCGACAGCGCAAAAGAGTATGTTTTCGAGGTCCATGAGATCTCAACTGAACTCGTCCTCGTCCTCGATATTCGCGCCGACCTCGCTACCGCCATTGCAGACCAAAGGCGGTACCGACATTGACAACCTTGAACCCCTGGCAGAGGAGGAGGTCGATCCGGCGTCGTTCGATCTTGTGGTGCCTGCGCACTCGCTCGGTAAACAATACTCACTCGAGACCCAATCTGAGCTTCTATTCTCAGTCAAGCATCTCGGCGTCATCTTCGATGATCCCGTACTGCTCCAGCGCTTCACGACCTACCTCTGCACCTACCGACCGCAGTCCGTCCGCATCTTGGTATACTACCTCGACGCGCTAAAGGCGCTCAAGGCGATTCGGTATGCCAATGCAATAACCGAGGCCCTCACGCCTATCGATGGGCTGGATTATACAAACGAGTCGCCCGCCAAGACGATGAATGGCGGGCTCGAGGAGAAGATGAGCCAGGCTTTCGAGACAATTGCGAATCATGATCTTCCCGCCTACATCACGCACACCTACGTGCAAACGGTGAGCTTGACGATCAAGAGACGGATATCGGATACGCTTCCAGTCCATCTCCGCGACATGTCCGAAGGGCTGGCAGAAGTCTTCTGCTTGACAGACCCGGCGCGGCCAGACAATCCGATCGTCTTCGCCAGTGAAGGTACGCTACCGCCCCTGTCTTGTTTGCTTGGACCTTTTGCTGGGAATCCGAACGTGTATACTAATCCGCTTGACAGAATTTCACAAGACGACTCAGTATGGTATGGACTACGTGCTCGGCCGCAATTGTCGTTTTCTCCAGGGGCCCAAGACGAACCCCTTCAGCGTGAGACGCATTCGCGAGAAGCTGGAGGCCGGAAAGGAGCATGTCGAGACGTTCCTCAACTACCGCCGGGACGGCTCGCCCTTCATGAACCTACTGATGGTGGCGCCCCTCTTCGACAGCCGGGGGAAAGTGCGCTACCACATCGGCGCCCAAGTGGACGTCTCCGGGCTGGTCAAGGAGTCGGCGGGCCTGGACTCGCTGGAGCGCCTCGTCGCGCGCGAGAACCCGGAACTACTGCCCCATCATTACCAGCAGCAGCAGCAGTCGCCGCATAGGCCCAGCCACAGACGTAGCCCCCGCGCCAACTTCAATGATGCGGCCTCTTTCAGGACCAACGGCAGCACCGCCATGGAGAAAACGATGGGAAATGGCGGAGGTGAGCAGCACCAGCAGAATGGTTGTGGCGACGAGACCAAAGACGAGTTCCGCGAGCTCGCTGCCATGTTTACGATGCAGGAGCTCCGCACCGTACGCGAAGCGGGCGGCGCTCTGCACCGTGTCCACCAGGAGGACATCTCGTCCACCGACAACGTGGCCAACTGGCACAAGCCCCGCATCCTGATCCGCGACGACACGACGCTGAACCGGCGCGACTCGGATCCCGTCCTGCACGACACTGCGGCAATGTACGCTGCCGCCGCCGCCGCCACGGCTCACGAGCACCCCGGAGCCGCCGCGAACACCTCGGCCGCGCCCCCGAGCCGGCGTGGCCGTGCCGCTAGCGCCCACAGCAGCGAACGCATCTATCTCGGCGGCTCAGACCCGCCGTCGGCGGCCACGGTCGGCGGCGGCCGGCTCAGCGGTGTCTATGAGCACTACCTGCTGGTGCGGCCCTACCCGTCCCTCAAGATCCTGTTCGCGTCCCCCTCGCTGCGGGTCCCGGGGATGCTGCAGTCGTCGTTCATGTCGCGCGTGGGCGGCTCGGCGCGCCTGCGCGAGGCCATCGAGTCGGCCCTCGCCGACGGCCAGGGCGTCACGGCCAAGGTGCGCTGGCTCTCTTCGGCGCGCGGGGGCGGCGCGGCCGACGACGGGACGGGCCGGGGCCGCTGGATCCACGCGACGCCCCTCCTGGGCTCCAACGGCGCCGTGGGCGTCTGGATGGTCGTGCTCGTCGACGACGAGGCCGAGGCCGCCCGTCGTCTGCCTCGCGACGCCCCGCCCGTCGAGCGCTTCATTCACGGCCGCCTTGGCCGCCTCAACGGCGGAGGAGGAGGAGCTGGCGACTTCGAATCGCTCGATGGCATGAGCCTTGGGGGGTTTGCCGAGGAGCAGCAGCTGAGGGAGCAGCACAGGCACACGAGTGGTGGTGGTGCAAGGAGGAGGGCTGCCCCGGCGATGGACGAGGCGTTTGAGGCCCGGGTGCCGCTGAGGAATCCGAATCGGGTCATGTCGTCGAATAGTTCGAGGATAGACTCGTTTTAAGACTAAATACTCTACAACGACCCTGACGACTTTGCTTTTCTATCGACCCTGCCTGTTAAGCAGGTAGCAAAGAGGTACATATATCGCACACTATTAGATTAATGTATAGGTCAGTATTCTTGTAGTTACTTTTTTTATTTTAATGACAGATATTGTAACTTACTAGGGTTTACTATTGAATCTTGAAACATTACAATTTAATTTGGGATACGGGCGGTGATCTCAGTGATTTCTAGCGAGGTCACATCACTACTCGCTCTCCAGGAATATTGGTCGAATGGTAGACCCTACTGTGATCTGTTACATTTATATCGACGAGCGTAACTTGCATACGTTATATGCCAAATCCATCTTGTAGTGTACTATAGCATCTCTAAAACAACGCAGTGTGTGGTCTGTCTATAATAGAAGAGAAGTCATTAGCTGAGTCCCCCCCTAACTGTGCCCAACGCCATCGACTTTATAATGGCTATATCATGCTGGCCTCCAAAGTTCCCACCGCCCCCCCCAGTAGTTAACAAAGTAGAAGATGTAGCAAAAGTGTGTTGGCGGCTCATCACCGCAACAACAGTGGGTATGTCTTTATCAGATGCGTTCGTCTTCTTATCTCGCATCCTTCCCTCTTCTATTATCAGTATGGTCTCAAACATGTTTCGTAAAAGTCCTCTCATGCAGACTCGGCCTGGGCAAGCAGCCTTGCCCTCCATCCATTACAGACCTCCTCGAAACCGCCCACTACGTCTCGGCACACACCGGCACACTCGCGGTTTTGGAGACGCTCACCCCAGTTGCCCCTAGACAGCCACCGCTCCCCTTCTTCTTTGAGCTCCTCCTCTCGCTTCATATCGGCCACCATCTCCTTGGCGGTCCTCAGCCTTCGGGTGGCAGTCGTGGTCGTCTGCCGCGACATCTGCAGCGTGTCCGAGAGGTAGTTGAGCGTCTGGACCAGGTCCGATGTGACGGAGTGCAGGGCTGTGAGCGAGTTGTAAGCCGAGGTCGTGGGCCGCGGCATGTTGTCGGAAAGCGAGGCGAGGACGGGCAGCAGCTCATCGATGGTCTCTGCGTCCGGCGGCAGTACGAGCGGTGATAGCAAGGGAAAGGTCAGGTTGTGCAGCTGTCGCGTCTGGTGCGCCAAGTGTGTCGCCAGCGCCGAGTGGGCAGTGATCAGCCTCGTTGTGCTGCCTTCGACCCCAGATTGCGATCCGAGATCTCGCAGACCATCTGTGACCCTCTGGAACACGCCGTCGGCAGGTCCGCCGGTGCTTTCGGTGCCGCGTCGAGCAAGCGAATCGACAGCGTCGATTCTGGCGACCAGGCTCGGCGGCATGCCGGGCGAGTCGAGATCAGAGTCGGAGCCGTATTCGCTGCCGTCGTAGGCGCTGCCTTGTCTTCGGTGGCCCCGTACATTAATGGGTAGACTCAGGCTCATGTGGTTCTTCTTGTGGTGGGGCTGTGGGTGGTGTTCGCTCTGGCTCGCTACGTCGACACCGCTATCTCTGATACCGTCGGTGGCATGCCGCCGGTCGTTGTCGCCTTGCTCCGAGTCGACATCGATGTCGGGAGCGCGCTCGCTGTTCTCCTCATAGTACACGTCGTCGTCGTCGTCATCACCGCCGGAGCCCGAGAGAGCGTCAGCCAGCTCGTCGGCGAGGTTGCCCAGCCCATTGTCTTCTTGTGCACCGTTGAACATGCTCATATCTTGCTCATTCATGCTGTTCACGCTGCTGCGCAGGGGCGTCGTGGGGTCATGGAATGAGGATTTGGAAGCTCGCCGGGCCACGGGCGAGCCACTGGGACTGGAGTGCTGGTAGGAGCTTTCCATGGTGGACGAGTGTCGAGAATGCCGTGGCGTTTGCGGGGATGAAGGCATGATGATTATGTACCTGGGGATTCGGGGGTTGCTTTTGACGCAAGCGAGGCGAAGGGGGGTGTAGTATAAGGATTGTCGGTTGCTCTTTGGGTAGCGAAATTGAAATACTAGCCCGTGCTGCTCTTTCGTGAGTAGGCTCGTACGTGTTTCTTTCCGCCGCAGAGTACGAAAAGCCACACAGTGGTTGGCTTTGCTGTTTAATGCAGGCCCAGAGTCTGCTTGGGCAGAAGCTGATTGTTTGCTTTGTTCGTGGCGCCCGGCAGTCCGTGATGTGGTTGCTAGTTGTCAAGTGGAGTAACTTGCAGAATGACAGACAGGGTTGGGGATGCTGTGGTAATGGATATGTGTGTATATCACCCCCCTTGATCTATATCACTCCCCCTAGGGAAGAAAAAAAAAGAATGGATAGATCCCTGAGAACGCATAAATCACAGGGGAGGAGGGAGGAATGAGTCGATAACAGAAACACGGTCGGTCGCCTCCCTACTGACCTCGATTTTTCATATGGAAAACAAGAACATGTAATCACCACCGAGCTACCGTAGTTATTCATCTTTCCGCAAGGTTTCAATAATTGCACGCCGACGAAAATAGCATTCGTTGAAGGGTGTTATGGCGGGTTCGCACAGCCAGATTCCCTGCCAAGCTACCCCCCTAACGCTTAGCTCACCACCTGCAGTTAGCCAGCCGGTGGTGTGTTCAGGTACCGTCTCATCTGCTTGAATTGGTTCTGAATTGGGTTCTGAAATACGGAGTACAACGGTGGGCATCGGCATATTTGAGACCTCAGCTCCGACCAACAAACATGATCGTGAATGTGGGGGAGGGGTTATTAACTTATTATTATCTGAGTCGGAACTTCTTGACGTCCCATCCAGAAATTGATATTGACAAGAGGGAAAACCCTACTAATAATCCGCCTTCTCGTGCAGGACTATACAAAACCGTCATGGCCTCCTTTCGGCGTTTCGATCCTAGTGATCTTGACAAAATATCCAAGTGCAACTTGGATCCCTTGACCGAAACCTATGACTTGAGCTTCTACCTGCAATACTACTCAAAGTGGCCATCCATGTTCCAAGTCGCCGAGGATGATCGAGGCAACATAATCGGCTACAGTAAGCATGAATTACCCCTGTCCAACGTATGGACAACCCTCTGCAGGCGATATTGACTCGGCCATGCAGTCATGGGCAAACTTGAGAGCTCCCCAGATTACTTCAGAATGTCAGAACACTATCTGCCATGGCATGCCCATATTACGGCCCTCACCGTTGCACCCGAGGCTCGCCGTATGGGCATTGGCAGGATACTGTCGGAAAAGCTCGAGGTTGCTGCGGATATCGGCGATGCCTACTTTATGGACTTGTTCGTACGCAAGAGCAACCACCGCGCTATCAGATTCTATGAGAGCATGGGCTATAGCGTATACCGAGTGGTTAAGGATTACTATGGCGAGAATATCAACGACCCATCGGCTGGTGGTGAGGACGCCTACGATATGCGCAAACCGATGAAACGTGACGTCAAGCGTGAACACATTCGTGAGAACGGCAGAGACTTCGAGGTCGAGCCCGAAGATGTCTTCTGAAGGTAAGGACGGGCATCGCACTTGAGAGAATTGGTCTGCATTCATCACCGTGGTCCCGTCTGTTCCCACGCGTACCGTTCTTCCGGCTAATGGGATACCCGTCTCCTCACCAGGCACCATCGACAGAATACACGCTGCCGCTGACGTACTTGCTCTCCGGGCTGAGGAGGAACACAATGACGTTAGCAGCCTCTACAGCCGTGCCCTGTCTCCCAAAGGTAGCACCGTCGTCGAAAGGTGCATCAGCAGGGCGATTGATCAGTTCCCAGTTCTCCTGCATCAGAGGGGTGTATATTGCCCCTGGTGCCACAGCATTGACTCGGATTTGACGAGGGCCAACCTCCTTCGCCGCTGCCTTTGTCAGACCTATTACGCCATGTTTGCTTGCCGAGTAGGCCCCGTGGAGAGCGAATCCTTCGAGGTTGCTGGTTAGTTCTGGCTTGTCCTGTATTACGCGAATGGGGAGGACCAACCCTGAATCCCCTGAATAGAGGAAACGTTCACTATAGAGCCTCCATCTACGATCTTTTGTAGTTCTGCTCGTAAGCAATACATCATTCCCGTCAGATTGACCGCCATGAGCCGGTGCCACTCATCGTCCTCTAATTCCGCGACGGCGCGCAGGCCATGATGCTTTCCGATGATACCAGCACAGTTTGCTGCGCCGTCAAGCTTGCCATATTTCTCAACGACGTCTTTGATCCAGGAGTCCACTTCATCACGCTTGGTGACGTCCACCCTGGTTACCGAGAATGGCACCTTGAGCGAGCTAAAGTACTCCTCGGTCTTCTTCAGCTGATCCATGTTCACATCTGCCACACAGACAGTGGCACCTTTTTGGGACAGTATCTGAGCCGTGGCCAAGCCGATACCTCTGGCAGCGCCGCTGAGGGCGAAAACCATCCCTTCGAGTGCCATTCTGCTGATTATTGAACCCGACACTACTCTCTCTCTCTCTCTCTCTGTGTGTGTGTGTGAGACAGGATGAACACCCGGAGAGCGCTTGGTACAGATATCAGAGCTAGGCAGGCCTCTGTACCAAAAGAGTAATAATCGAGTATGAACCACAACGCACGCTGCGATCTTGCCTGAAATTAAAATAGAAAAACCTTTCAAGAATCTACAATCCGTAAGGAATTTACTCAGTGATAGTAATGATGTGGTCGCTCCCATCTTGGCAACTTGATAGATTGCTGCCCAGTGTAAGGCGATGATATCACGGCGAGAACTATCGCGAGCACCGATCTCCATTCCAGTGCCCATGTTGATTGGACCGCTTCTAGATATTTGGGCTCATTGGTTGGAGAAGCAGAAGAGACCATCTATGATCTCGCAACGAAAGCGAGGCTTTCTCTGCAAGTATGAGGGGCACTTGGGGAATGGAAGTCTCCAGCCATGGCGGGGTTTAGCCAGTGCAGCAAGCAAGTGTTCATAGCCGGACAGCCTTTAAGCTTAAAAAGGCGCAAATGTTGTTGTCTCATATTCAACTCGAAGTCAATCTGAACTCGAAGATCTCGGGATGAGGTAATTGCTACTACCCTTCCTATCTAGTAGCAACACTCTGCTACGTGGTATAGCTTCACTGCTCCGAATATGCGTATACAATATGTCTTTAGAGGCACCGCAGTTACTACTAATTACCGCGAGCTATTCCGTCTCTAACTATTCTATCCTATCGCCAGATGTTCCATCAATGGTAGTTAGTCCGGAACTGATTGCTCCAGATCACCCGAGAGCCGATTTTTGGGCTTACTCTGCTAACCGTAACCTGCAGATGAATCGTAATACGTTCAGCCAACTGCACTCGATACCTACAGGTACATACGTATGGATGATGGTAGGTGATGCAGGACAATACTCAGTCGCCTGGCACATGAATTAATTACTCGATGACCAAAGAAAATTCGAAGCCTCCGAGTGCCGAGCGTCTTGGTGGGGCCCGTGGGGGAGTCTGTCTCTCCTAAAGGGAGGATCTCCTGAATCAGTTCAGAGTTCACAGGGTCCAACGGCTCGGCTTGCACAGGGCTCGGAAAGGTTTCAAATTCAGACGATAGCATTCTGGGCGTGAACCCTTACCACATATATGTGTCATTTAAACGTATTTCCCTCTCCGTCTCCGAGAGGACCTCTGCCTGACTACCTCCTAAGTAAGTAAGTACCTAAGGTAGAATATACGAATGTATGGAACGATTCAGGTCTTCCGCATGACCAGCACCTCCGCACACTTGTTTGAAGTTGTTTCCCGCACTAATGCACTGACCCTGGTCAACCCCAGACTTGGATTTACGCAATCGAATTGCACCCGGTACTCTGCCCGAAACTGGGCCTGGAGCACGTTTGTACCTACATCCTGATGCAGCTGTATGCATGTCCAGCGCGGTACTACGTACAGCACTGTACGGCTGTGTAAGATGTATGCACTTTCCAAGCTGGCATGCTGTGCTACCCCCAATCAGAAAAGAGTCCCTCTATCTCATGACCTCGATTTTAATCCTATGACCATCAAAATGCCCTCCTTTTCCAGAATCAGCCCCATATGACCTCTTTTCAAATTTGGTGACCAGGTACTGCTCATTCTTGTGGGGGAGTGGGTGGGCCCACGCCTCGACGACGGCGGAGTCTTCAGCTGTTACAGACGGAGCCAGAGACGTCACTGGCTCGTTGAGAGCTTGAATCCTTGGTCATTATCCATCAGCTCAGCCAGCAACCAGTCTTTCCATCTTCCTCTGCTGCCCTCCTTCCCGTCTCACCATCCCCAGTACAACAGGTTTGCCATAGCTTCACTTGCCTTCCCTGCCTTTTTTGGTCACGATCAAGCTCTGGTCAGTCTACCTAGACCACGATCCTTTTCTGTCTCTTTCTATTACTCAATCCTTCCGATATTTTGCTTTTTCTGAGACGAGCTTCAAGGAATCGGCTTCGTAAGCCAGAGTCCTCCTAGATTTACCTTCCTTGGTCACACTGGATTCTATGTAGTCACGGAGCGCGTGCAATTGGTTACTTATTTCCCCCACTGTTTGTCTGGGTACAGACTGACAACGCGCCATGAGAATCAATATTGTGTCTGCCCTTGGGGCGCTGGCGGCCTTGACCAATGCCTCGACATTGACGCCCAAGGTCCTACCTTTGGTTGTTCGTAACCCGTACTTGAGCACTTGGCTGCCTTCCGCTAGAGACGAGCCTTGGAAGCAATGGCCTATCTTCTATACTGGCAGCACTTTTGGGTTTGCTGTCATGGCCGCTGTGCCCGAGACGAACCACATTTATCCTCTTCTCGGACGTCCACATGACTTCCTGGGTGAAGAGAGCGGCCGGTTGGTGGCATAGAAAAGACCCCCCTCCTATGACTTGGTGCTGATTGCCGGCTTAGCTACAAAACTGCTTTCCCACATTACAATGGCCCGACTTTCGATGCGTCCACGACGAACCTGACGTACACCATCACCAATGCCACTGGTGATGGCGAAGTCAAGGTCATTCTGTCGTTCATGTCGCCCATTACACCAACCTCCACGTTCCGACAAGCCCTCCCGGCCTCTTACATGACGGTTTATGTTGAAGGAAATCTAGATATCAGCATCTTCTGCGATATCAATGGAGAATGGGTCAGTGGGAACCGAGACAACCACATCATGTGGGAGCTCTCGGAAGTCAAGTCCAGCTCGGCATCGGCTACCAATCTCAAGACCTGGAAAGTTAGTCGTCAGTATCCAGAACTTCTCACCGAGAACTGGGATCACGCGGAGTGGGGAACTCTTTATTTCACTGCTCCTGCCGATGCCCAACACCAGTCTGGAGAAGCAAGTTCGCTCCGGCGACAATTCTCAAAACATGGAAAGCTTACCAATCAGGTCGATTCCTCGTTCCGTAAGATGTTTGACAACGAACCGCTCTTTGCTTTTGCCAAACAATTCAAGCTCAGCAACAACGGTTCCAGGAAGGCCGTCTCTACCGACAGCATGGTTTTCACATTTTCGCTCATCCAAGATCCAGTGGTTCAATTTGCTTCGGCGAGGGGGTTAACCCAAATGCGCCCTCTATGGGCCTCGTACTTCTTTACGGCGGAGGATATGTTACATTATCATTACCACGACTTCAAGACTGCATCTGCTCTTGCACATGATTACTCCGAAACACTGGCCAAGGACGCATTTGCTTCTGGTTCAGCCGATTATAGAGATATTGCCGCTCTATCGGCGCGCCAAGTGTTTGGAGCGACACAGTGGGCGGGTACTCCTGACAACCCTATCCTCTTCTTGAAGGAGATCTCGTCGAACGGCAACTTCCAGACTGTCGATGTGATTTTCCCAGCATTCCCGTTCTTCCTATACACGAATCCACGATGGCTGGCCTATCTATTGGAGCCGCTCCTGGAGCACCAGCTAAGCGGACAGTATCCCAACGATTACAGCATGCACGATCTTGGTACGCACTTCCCTAACGCCACAGGCCACCCCGATGGCAATGATGAGTACATGCCTGTTGAAGAATGTGGGAACATGTTAATTATGGGGCTGGCCCTGGCCAACGCCATGAGAGATAGTTCTCAACCCGCGTTTGCCCAGGACGCTTCCACTACTGCTGTGGCTCTAGGAGTTGGGCCGAAGAAGTTCTCTTCGTCAGTTGATGCGTATGGCATGGATCGGACTTGGGAAGACATGGGTACCACTGGGGCCAAAGCCGCTCAGAAGTGGGTTTCTCGCTCCTACTCCCTTTGGAAGAAATGGACGGGTTATCTTGTGCGCGAATCCTTAATCCCAGCAAATCAGCTCTGCACCGACGATTTTGCCGGCTGGCTCGCCAATCAGACCAATCTGGCACTCAAAGGCATTGTCGGAATCAAAGCCATGAGTGAGCTCTCAGAGCTTGTTGAGAGCTCAACCGAGGCTCAAGAATATAACCGC
The DNA here is from genome assembly GCA_019976485.1 of Apiospora pterosperma. Classification (NCBI taxonomy): domain Eukaryota; kingdom Fungi; phylum Ascomycota; class Sordariomycetes; order Amphisphaeriales; family Apiosporaceae; genus Apiospora; species Apiospora pterosperma. The sequence goes on from JAFBMP010000011.1 coordinate 2,965,096, forward strand.
ATCGCCAACGAGTATATCGACAAGTGGCAGGACCTCGGCATCTCACGAGACGGCACCCACGCTAAGCTCTCTTATACTTGGGAAGGATCCTGGACCACAATCTACAACTTATACGCGGATGCCTTGCTTTGCTTCCACATCCCTACCAACAAGTCTTCACTTGGACCAAGCAGGTTCTGGGACTCGGATCAAGTCCGGCTCGCTGATGATTCCAGCACTCGGTCGAAATCTACCTTCATCCCAGAAAAGGTCTATCGGATGCAAAGCGACTGGTACCACAACGTGTTGCAAAGATACGGGTTGCCCCTCGATCAGCGCAGCCTGCAGACGAAGAGCGACTGGGAGTTCTTTGCTTCAGCGGTAGCTAGCAAGAAGGTGCGCACCGAGATCTTGCAGTCTGTAGCAAAGTGGGTTAATGAGACATCTACTCGTAAGTCATCGGTGGCCAACCACTCGGTTATCTCAGGAGCTGTGGCAACTAACGGGGTCTCTTCAGATTTACCGCTGACGGATTTGTACGATACCGAAGGGGACGGAGGATTCCCCGGGATTGAATTCAAGGCCCGGCCAGTAGTGGGTGGCCACTTTGCATTCCTGGCACTTGAGAGAGCGTGTGGGGGTAAAGCCGCGGAAGCTCTGCAGTACCTCGACCTGGCAGAGCCAGCCGAGATCAATGTCGATGCGGCCTTGAAAGCCGACATGGGTGTGAGTGGCCCTTCAGAGCTATAGCGTAGCGATAAGATGCTGTACCAAGTTCTGGCACTTTTCTTGCTACCGATGGCCGAAGATGGGTGGTAGCCTGCATGATTGGTTATGTTCATGATTTGGATGTAATTTGTGCTGGGCTGCATAAATGTTGCACATCCTGTACAGTATTAAAAAGCTGCAAATAGCCAGATGCAAGCTGAAGTCGGGAATGAAACCTGACAGGCTCGGGTGCCAATTATATGCTTCATTCTTAGCAACTAGTTAAGGCAATAAATCAATATTGCCTAATATTTGCCTGAGGTTGTTGTTGCCTTCCTTGCCTGGTGTTATTGTGTGCAAGATGCACGAGGTGCGGCTCACTGCGGGCCCACCCTGACTGACTGATGAACCCCCACTTAGCGAATCTGCGACCTGCGAACTGACGGGGGGACTTTTGATTACTCCACTTGCTTTTCCAGCTGCCACCTAAAGGTCAACCAACCTGCATTTCTCACCCAGGCCAGACCCCATCCTACTTTTTAGATCTGGATCTAACCTTACAGACAGACAGCTGTTCATTAAACCTCATTTGTTGTTTTGATCCCTTTTCTAAAGAGCCATCGCAGGCTTTGTGTTGACTGAACACATTTCTATCCAAAACAACTAATAATAATCCATCCAGCTACTCACTGCAACACTGCAACACTGTGCTGCTAGGTAGGTTAGCCTCGCTTAATTTCCTTCTTCTATTCCGTCACATTTCCCTCCCTATCTCTGCTACCTACGCCCGGGTGGTCCGTACAATTTTTTTTATTTTTTTCCCCTTCTTCTTTTCTCCCTCTCTCCTGGTCAACTGCCACCTAGAGCGGATAGTGCAGCCACACCTGCCTGCAGCCTGCATCGAATTTCTCATTTCGCAATTCTCAGCATCATTCCCTCTTTCCGACAACAACACAATATCGCCACCATCCACTGCACCTGATTGAAAGGGTGCGATTGTATTATTTTCTTCAATACACACCTTCCCCTTCACTGGCACATCATTGAACTCAAAAATCTTCACACTTCTTTAGCACTTTTGCACTGGGTGATAGCACTAGGCCAATTTCCTACGCCATACCCACTACACGTGTGAGCCGCGCTGCTTCAGCAGCCAAACTGCGCTAGTGACAGCACGCTCACCTTTCTCTTTCCACAGACAAAACCAACTGAGAAGACTCGGGTAGAACCATCGCATCATGGCCACCGCTACTATGGACTATGAGATTGCTGACGGCGATCGCTTCGAAGGTAAGCCCATCCCAATCCCCCACCCCATGTTGACGGCTATGGCGCCATGTTGGATTTTGTTGATGTCTTGCCATTTCGGGTCAATGTCGCGTTTCCATCTTGTTAATTCTTTTCTTCGCCAACAGACGATGGTCCTCGATATGAGCGCGATCAGCGAAGCGCTTCACCTCGTCCATCTCGCGATGATGGCCACGATACCCGTCGCCGCTCGGCCTCGCCCAACGGCAACAATGACACGTAAGCCACTCTATCGTATTCCACCCAATGTCGCGGCCTTGATCCTAACGCGAAACCCGTACAGCAACATGAAGGACGACGGTGGTCACAAGAACGATGAAGACGGCGCCATCAACCCTGGCTCCAACCTGTTCGTGACTGGCATCCATCCCAGACTGACCGAAGGCGAGGTTACGCGCCTCTTCGAGAAGTACGGCGAGGTTGAGAAGTGCCAGATCATGAAGGATCCCCACACCAAGGAGTCCCGTGGTTTCGGCTTTGTTAAGATGGTCACCTCGGACCAGGCTGATGCTGCCAAGGATGGTCTGCAAGGCGAGGTCATTGAGGGCCGTACCTTGAGCATTGAGAAAGCCCGCCGTGCTCGTCCTCGCACTCCCACTCCTGGCAAGTACTTCGGTCCTCCCAAACGAGGTAGGTTTATTCCCACCATCCCTAGCTGCCTATAGATCGAAAAATTCACACTTTAGACGCAGAGGGTGGTCGCCGTTTCGATGACCGTGGCCGCCGCGGTGGCGGCGGTTACGGTGGTGGTGGTGGTGGCTACGGAGGTGGCTACGGAGGTCGTGATGATCCTTACCGCTACCGAGGTGGTGGCGGTGGAGGCGGCGGCTATGAACGCCGGGACGATCGCGGATATGACCGTGGCTATGATCGAAACTACCGTGATGACCGTGGATACGACCGTACTTACCGTGAAGACAGAGGTGGATACAGAGAGGAACGTAGCGGCGGCGGCGGCGGCGGTGGCGGCGGCGGCTACGAGAGACGCGACCGCGACGACACCTACACCGGTAGCGGCAGCCGTACTGATCGATACGCCAGCGGTGGCCGTGAAGACCGCGACGCCGGACGCTACGGTGGTCGTGGCGGTGGTGGCGACAGAGACCGTGGCTATGAACGCCCTGAGCGCGAGGCTCGATCCCGTGATGCGGCTCCTTCTGGCTACGCTGAGTCGGGCTCTCGACCTGAGCGCGATGCCTACGGCGGAGGTGCTGCTTAGTAGCAGCAAGGCATGTCCGGGGAATATCTGGCCGGCCCTGATTTCATGTCATTCGGACCCTCCGAGTGAATTTACGGTGATGTTGTCTTGGGCGGTCCGTTCAAGATGAGTCCTCTCTAGCTTGATCTCATTTCTCTTGTTTGTCTCTAGGCATACGAATGCGGCGGATACCAGAAAAAAATCCCACAAGGAGTTTCATACGGCAGGCAGGAAGGAAAAAAGGCATTTCCCACTTGTTTTCCTAATTCTATCCTAATCATGGAAGGGGAGACCGACAGTGGTGGGTCCGGATGTTTCTTCGACGGTATCACCAGGTGTCGTCTATGTTTAGAAGAGGACTCTGCGGAAATGGGTTTGAGTTGATGCGGCACCCCGAGGTTTCTCGCGACTATTTCCCCATCTCTTCCACCTACACTGGATCACCACACCCCATATTCTCGTTTCTGCCGGGGACACCACCAAGATCGCCTTCTTCACCCTTCTCAGCCACACTTGTATCATTATTTTCAGTTCCGAGGGTTTCGAGACTTGACGAAGCATAACGACTGCAGAGTTGTCAGCAGCATTTTGCCGGCAAATGGTCAAGAGACCTCAGCATGATATGGCCAGCAGCAAAGTGCCACTCGTAATTGATCGCAAATTCCACCAATGGTGCAACAATTGACACGACTTTCCGTAATCACAATGAACTCGCCTATAAACCTATCGTTCCCGCCAGAATCCCTGACTTTTTCAGCATGATGGGACTTTCAGCATTCGCCGTAAAGAGCCTGCATAAATAAGCAGCTCTCGCCAGCCTTGCAGCAAGAAGCAATATACATGTCGCAGTCAGCATTGATCTAGCGATTCGTTTTCGTCTGCACGCCTCCCTTTGCACGAGCACGCCTCATTCCACCCACAGGACCCTGTACCTCCAGGTAATGTCTCCAAACAAAAAGAAAATGACTGACAGTGCGGGCCTCAACGGCACCATTCTAGCATGAAAGCATCGGAATGCATGTGGCTTGGGATCCAATGGCATGGTAAGGCCCTGACCCCAACATATATTAGATTCCTTGGGTTTAACCCCCCCTGGCCACTGCTTCTAGATGCTTGTTGTATGAGCCAGGTTGGAGGAGAGAGTGTTTGCTGTTTCGTTCAAGGGTCCAACTGCCAGAACAAATCACAGTGTTGTAAGCTTAGGTCTATAGGTATGTAGTTGAATGAAATGATTGCACTGGTTACATAGACCTCTATCTTTGAAGTATACTGTCATTGGTCCCGAAACGCTCCTATCTGGCTAAGTAGCTACTTAGTCGTCTGCTCATGTTCATTCCGGTAGATTGACATCGGCCTCACCCGTGCTCTCGCAGTATAAAGAACTACTAGAGCAAGAGATGGTTCAAAGCAGATGTCTTCAATCTGTGAAATCCATCCAAGCTGGCTCCTTTGTGTCCTTACGACAGTAACTCTGTGTACATGGGATGCGAATGCCGCCATGTCTGAGTGCGGTGCAGTGAATCTGCCGTTCTCGAGTGAGACAACAAAGACCTAAGCCGGGAGCATCTGCCAGGAACTGTATAGCGATACCGAAAGAGGAAGCCCAGGCACAAAGCTTCGTAGCCAAAGTCCTCTTAGTCCTCATGTGCTATCTGGCCCCCTTTGACCTGAATATGGACGACATCCTATTTTCCCATAGCAGCTCTCTCTGTGCCTCACCCTTCAGCTTGTGCGCACATATCGAAAAGTTATCCACGTCTTAAGCAAGGCCCAGTACCTGTTGAGATAAAACCCCTTTACCCGAGTACCTGTCTATCTTTTCCCAAGTTGGGAGAATTGGTTGCGTGTGAAGAGTCATTATGGCACCAGTAAAGGAGGGGACAGATCAGTTCGAGAAGAACGATGCCGGTAAGTGTAATACAATCTATTTCTCGCTGTGTTGAAGCCCCGGCCCAACCCAGATCGTTGAAAGTCATTCTGACGCATCAAGCCAAAAAGATCTCGAGGAAAAGGCACGAGTCCGCTCTCAAAAGCGAGCCAACCGAAAGGCTCTTTTGGCCCAACGCCGGAAAGCACGTCGCCAACGTGCCCGCCAGCTCCAGAAGGACAGCAGCTCTGGCATAAACCCGCCGCCCAAGGCCTCGGAATCCCCCACGGGCCAGCAGCAGCATCAGAAGCACCTCTCGGAGAAGGAGCGCAGCCGTCGCAAGATGCGCATCAACAACACCATAGACCAACTCATCGCCGCGGTAGAGGACCACAGCGGAGAGACGATTGATGAGCCGGCGAGAATCAGGGAGGTCACGCGCACCCTCAACGACCGCGCCTACATGTTCGCGCAAAAGGCGCGATGGCAGGCCCAACACAAGGGGGTGAGGGGCCCGCAAGCCGGCGGCGGCGACCCGTCCGGGACTGTCAAGAAGTTTTCGACTGGCAGTGTGGAGATCAACTTTCCAAAAGGAAGAGGGACAACGGCTTTCGATAAATCCGGGAAAATCGTAGCTGCTAAGCGGGCCATGGTCGATGTGCGCGATGATGACGACGACTCCTCCTCCCTTTTCACCACTGACGATGACACCAACTATGCATCTGATGACTATCAATCAGACGAAGGTGTCAATGAGGACGAGCTCGCTGAGGATATCGACGAGTGTCTCGAGTCTTATCTTTCTGGAGTCGTCCCCAAGAATGACGACGAGAAGCATAAACTGCAGGACGCCAAGGAGCTGATGCGGCGCTGGATTCATAACAGTGAACGTTCGCGCTCTGCCGAGATCAAGAATCTGCGCCAATTTGGTCCCAATATGTCGGTTATAGAAAGAGAGTTCTCGCGGGAGGCTGTACGCAGCTATGATAGCTTCCTCTATGGCGGGAGTGGGAGAGGCAGGACCGCTTCAGACGCGATAAAATTGCTTCGCCGCCAGGCACCACTAAACGCGAGAGCCATCCAGGATTTCTTCAGTAACGACTATGGGACGCCTGTGGCTGGGCCCGACCAGCAGCCTGGAGGCCAAACAGGAGGAGCAGGCGCCAGCCACACTGCGTTGTCTCGGCTTTCTGAACTGCTCAGGGGCTTCCGCTTCTACGACATTAACAACCGTGAGCACGCACAAAGCACCAACTTTCCCGGCACGAGCACGCACTCTTTCCTCTCGAGCCGCACCGCCCGGACGCTCTCCTGTCTCCAGAGCGAACACCGAGCGCCCGACCCCGACCCGTCGCTGACGGACCCGAACCGGTGGGAGAAGTTCTATGGCGGCACCGACTCGTGGGCCCTGGGTCACGGGCCGAGCGGGATCCTGCGCAACGACTGCGACTACGCCAAGCAGAACATGAAGGCGTGGGCCGAGCGGTTCTGCGAAGACCGGGACAAGCGGACCGCTTCGTTCAACGGGTCACTCGTCCAGACCGTTGTCGACCCTGACTTCGACGGCGAGGGCGGGTTCTTCGACGAGGACACCACCATGACGGATGCCCCCGACGGCGTGGCGGCCGCTCGGGACGCCGAGACGTTCGGGACCAGAGGGTTCCAAAAGCCGGCCTGGGAGTTCGACCGCATGCCCGCCGTCCTGGTCCGCAAGTCCAATATTCTCAACCGGCGCGCCTCCTTCGGCAGCAGTAGCCCTTCCTCCTCGCCCATCCTGGATCAGGTGCGGAAGAAAGGCGTCACCTTCGCAGATATGGGCCAACCTAGTAGGAGCGGTAATGACAAGACCGACCTGAGGGGCTCCTCGATCTTCACGGCCGCCGAAAACAAAAACGGACTGAATAAGCCGCCCGCACCCTTCGGCGGCAACGTCACTGGGAGTTTCTTCGACACGGAGCAGCGGCCGTGGTTCATGCAGAAGGAGCCCACGGAAGAGTGGAGGAGGGGCCTGGGGGATTACCCGCTCTCGGACGTCAAGGACGGCAACGACCCGGGGCCCCCTACCGGATGAAGTTCACGCCCTGGCCCAAGGAGCAGCGTGAGGCGTTGGACCGGGACGCGAGGGCGAGGGAGGCGCGCCGCATCGCGGACATGGCTGCTACCTATGAGCGCGAACAGGCGCAGGCCGCGAGTTCCCCAGCCGCGCAAACTACTGCTGCCGCCTCTTCTCCCGCGAAGGCGACTAACTATCCCTGGAAAACGGCGACTTCTTCCCAGGGGGCTAACAACAGCAAGAGACCCTCCGGCAGCGCCAGCCCTTTTGCCTCGGCTCCTCCCCAACAAGCCGGCAACAGCAACAACAACAAAAGCGAATACCCTTTCGGCCCCAGCCAGCCGGGAGATGCCCAGGCCGCCGCCATCAATGCCGTATTCGGAAACTACAAGCCCACGGCGGCGGAGGACCTCTTCCGAGACCAGCAGTCGCCGAACACTGACTTCAAGGCGTACTACGACGTCATCAACGCGGACCACGGGGTGCAGAACGCCCCACTGAGTGCGGCGGCGTTCGACCAAGCCCGGAAGCAGAGCGTCCAGCAGCAGCAGCAAGCCATGCAGAAGCAGGAGCAAGCCATGCAGCAGAATCGGCAGCAGGACGCCGCCAGGGCCCTGATCAAGAGCTTCGAGACGGGGCCCGTCCCGGGCCTCGAGCCCCAGGGCCCCGCCGGCCAGAAGCAGGCGCAGAAGCAGAGGGACGCCGCCAGAGCCCTGAACGGGAAATTCGCAACGGGGCCCATCCCGGGCCTCGAGCCGCAGCCGTCGTCGTCCCCCCGAAATGACGCCGCGGAGACGGAGCAGCAGCGGCGGCGGCCGCAACAGGCGCAACAGTCTGCTGCCCCGGGCGCAAGACCTGTCCTCGCTACACAGAACGCGACGACGGGCGAGGACCAGCTCGACTACCACCCCCAGAGCGGTGGCGGTGGCGGCAAGCGGCTCTTCGGTTCGTCCATGACGATTATAGCGTCTTCGCCGGTGACGATGAAGGTATCTTTACCTATCGACAAGGCGCGCCATGCTATCCGGCATTCCGGCCAGAGGCAGCAACAGAACAACCAGGAGGGTAGCAGTTAGGCGCAGAAGAATATGAATCAATAATCATCAGGTTAGTCGGTGTGCGTATATAACCGTAATCGCCCTCATATTACGTCCCCCTCCCCTCCAACTTCCCTAGGGCCAGTTTGCCTTCTCACCTTGCTGCTAGAAGAGAAGAAAAAGAGCAGAAGTGGAATGACTGCTAACCCAGATTCATCCAACAGCATATCGGGAGGGGCGGCCTGTAATGTAGAGAATGAGACTGGGTATCACAGTTGCCCCCTGCCAAGGGGTGCGCGCGCAATGATCTGGGAAAGAGGGGGCTGGGCGTATATTGTGTTGTTCGTTATTTCAAATGGTCGCATCGGACTTTATGCACTTACTATGCAGCTGTTCACCCACCATATACATTTTGTTGTTTCCTAATACGACCTGATATTTCTTCGTAGTAATTCAAAAACTGCAACTCTCAGTCTCCTGTATCTTATCTGGGTGCTCATGTCTGATGAAATTGGCCATCGGACGGGCGAGGCTTGATTATGTATTTCGTAGTAGTAGGGTTGGATGTATCATTTGCTCATTTGCCATTCATACATCGTCATCCCCTCATTCCCTCTCATGTGATCTATCGACAGGTGGTGTTGCCCCGATGAGCCAGCCTACACCAGACGCCAGAGTCCCCACCGCGGCTTCTCGGAGCTGGTCCCTCTTCCTGACCCTCGCTGCTGCGCCCGAAGCGTCTTCACCGTCCTCGCTGTCGCCCTTGGTCTGGCTACTCTGCTGCAGACTGGAGAGCGCAGAGAAGTTGCGTTGCGCCCTCGCCATACTTGCCCTGGACAAGTCGAACAACGACATGGGCGACTCCTCTTGCTGACGTGACGGCTTCGAAGCCGAATACTTGACCACTCCTGCAGGCACTGTGCTACTGAACCCGCCGGGCATGGCTTGGACGTCCCCTTGGTCATCCCACGCCGTCTCCTGTACCTCCTCAGCCTTGATCGCAGCGTCCAGCTCCTCCTCGCAACGGCGAAAGACGTTCAAGATCTCTTGCAGTGTGGCAGGAGGAGCGATTCTCAAGGCTGTCGACAAACACTCCATGCGTTGCTCCAAATGACGGATGTCAAGATTTCCGCTTGATGTTCCGATATGTGTAGGTCGTATGGTTCGAGCCGTGCGGCGGTACTTACCAGCCTGCAATGCAGCCTTCCATGAGTATTCATCAAAAGCAGTGGAAGAGAGTCCATTTGCCGCTTTCACCTGCGCAGGCCCGCCTGTTGAAGCCAAGCGATTGACGACATAAGAATACGCGGTTTCGAAGTCATCCTCGGTCAGGGCTGCGTCGACACACATTGCTGTGATGCGTTTCTCGACCTTGAATTGCTGATCAGAAGCAGACTCGGAAGATGTAGAAAGTTTTGTCGTCTTCTCTTGACTCGGTAGGCCAGCCTTGACCATATTCTCGCCGATCTCTAATAGCACAAGGAGGCGCGTATAACTTTTTGGGTTCTGTTCGAGAAGCTTGCCAATAATGGAAATGGGGTCCGAATGCACACGTAGCACTACCGGAGTAAAAGGCTCGCCTTGTTTAAGGACAAGACGGTACTCGCTAAGCCCGTGGGTCGCCTTCAGCAGAGCCTCGATCTTTCTGGCAGCTTGGCCGTCTTCTGGAATGGTTTTGGGAAAGGCATGAATGCTAGAAAGTATCAGCAACGAGTCTGGTCACTATTCACGAGTAGAACCTTACATGTCATCCGCCTTCAGAAGACCGCCACGAGTCCTATTCGGGTTCGAGGCGTTGTCGTAAGCAGTCATAGCCGACCCAATAATGGTCTCTGCCAGTAAGTCACTTGGCAGTGGTCGCTCAGGAGAGTCTTCGTATATAGCTCTGGCAAGAGCGTAACCTAGTACATGTCAGAGACAACTCTCTCGGTCTGCTTGCTCTTTGGATACTTACGGCCGCTCGCAAGGACTGCTTTGAGGCATTCCATCTCCAGGAATTCCCGGCTCAGTTGCCCAAAAATACCCTGGATGCGAAGATCAGAAACATAATCCGAGGTTTCCTCGGCCCCCCAGTCTCGTAGCCATAATAACTCGTTGCGGGCTCTCATCCAGTATTTATCGTCAGGTTTCGGGACGTTGTTTCGAAGGTTGCGAAGGAACTTGCCGGCCTCAGCCTTTTGCTCACGTTCATCTTGCAGAAAGGCGAGCTCTCCAGCCCTTCGAACGTTGCAGAGTGTGCCTGATTTGGTCAGGATGAAGGCACTCAGTGTCAGCGCATGTAGTAGCTGTGCGGACAGTTTTTTGGGAGATGTCAGAACATTAGATTCTTCGAGAAGGTCGTTACGCATATATGTTGCATTTCGGGCGGAGACGATAAGCTCACTGCTCAGGTCTGGCAAGGGCGACAACAGGGACGAGGCTACTTGTAGAGTGGGACATGGATCTTCACCCATCAGGTTCATGACCTTGGTGATGATCGAGTTAACCCCTGACAGAGCCTCTACTGAAGCCTCAGTAACCAAGTACGCCGAGGCCAACGCAGCCCTGGCGTACCTCTGCTCGAGGTAACCCTGCTCGGCATCTCCAAGCCACATTGTACCATAGCCACCCAAGTCGACATCCTCGGGGCCATCCCATTCTTCGATGGCTTTCACTGCGACTTTCCATGTCCTCGATGCTTGCATAGTGAGCCATTCAAGCATCTCTTCCCAGCCCGGACACGATACTTTCTCTGATGCCGATTCCGCTTCCTCGGGATGACCGGTCGGCTCTTGCGTCGTCCATCTCTTCTCGTTGTAGATCCATGGTCCTAACAAGCCGCGCAAGTCCCGCCCAACATGAGGTAAGTCCTCTTCGCGGACTCCGGTTTGGTCGAGCAATAATCTTACAGCAGCACGGTCGTCGAGTTTCCCGAATGCTGACAGGGTCTGTGGTATCGGCGCATGTGGGTAATACTCGTAGTTGCGGCGAAGGAGAGGTAAGAGTGCCGAGATCATCCATGTACGGATGCAGGGCGCATGGTCGAGGAAGGGGACAATCAAGTCAGGGAGCTGCGTGAGTAACCCGGCTTCCTCGTCTACTCGGTGAGCGCGGTGAATTAGGAAAAGACTGATAGGGTCTCCAGCGGCATCCTCGGGCGTGTAGGGTGATTTGAGGGGAAGTAACCGCAGCTTTCGGACCTTCTTTGCGGCTTCTGCATCTGTGAAGTGTGCGACAGACGACCAGTCAATCTCTGGGAGTTCTTCTTCTTCTGTGTCTACGACTTCTTCCACTCTTAAGCGCTCGATTAGAGTCACGTATTTGTTGGAATCAACAGTCTCGGGGAGACAAGTAAGAAGGATGCGCAGAAGCAGCTCATTCTGGAGTACCTTGTCATGACGCAAGGCCAGCGATGTTAGGCTGTCGATGTCGGATTTAGTAGCGAGATGAACCGCAAGTAGAATGATCTTGGCGGGAGAATTCATTGTCGTCGTGTTGTATTGGTTCTATACATCTTCCAGCTGTATAACATCAAAACTTGGGGGGTAAGAATACTACACCAAGGAGTCAAGGCGGCGCGACAGCGTAGCGACAGCGAAAGCACCACGTTCGTCACTTCTTGCTTCTTGCCAAGCGACTACGAGTAGGGTATTATTAGTACCTAAGGTTAACCACCTCGGAGCTTGTCTGCACGTATGCACGTATGCACATTGCACGTTGCAGGGATGCATAAAGTTAAGGAAGGATATGCGGTAATTGTGGCTAGTGCAGTTGATGCCTCGAAGCCACTAGCCACGATTGAACTCGGGCCTTCGGCTTGCTGGTGGCTTGGAGCTCCTAGATCTCAACGTCAACCCAGAAGCTTGGGAGGCTCAATCGAATCGCTCAGAAACGCTCCAAGAAAGACCTCACGCCCCCCTCCTCATTGCACCATGGCGTCCGGATACGGTCTACACGGCGGTCAGTCTACACATGCTACTCAATTGATCTAGCCACTAACCCAATTGACCCGTCTAGGCCCCGGCCGATGCTTCCCCTTCTGGCAAGAGGTTCTGGCTTGCTATGTCGTGAACACCAACAGCGACGATAACTCCGGCAAGAAGAAATGCGCCCCCGTGCTGGAGGACTACTACGAATGTTTGCACCACAAGAAAGAGGTTAGCCAGGCACGGTCCGATCGATCGCTACCGAAACCCAGACTAACGCAGTTGTCGTACTGCAGGCTGCCAGAGTGAGAGCGCTTCAAGTCGCGTACCGAAAGGCCGAGGCTTCAGCAGCAGGAGGAGAGAGCGGCCCAACAGCAGGCCAAATAAGGAACCTGGGTCTCTTGAACAAGGAAGATGACACCAAGAAAGTATTGGAGAAGTCATGATGGGCGCGAAACTCGAGCGTGCGAGCGAGCGAGCTGCATCTGTACATATCGGGTCCCGCAGTGTAAGGAATAGAGGCGTTGATCACAGATGTTCCAATTGAACTCTACCTTATATATGGAAAGCAAGATGCTGACGGTAGCATGTCTGCGGAACATGTGTTTTGCGACATGCGTACTTATCCAGTTCAGATCAAGGCTGGTGAGATAAACCATGATATTGGCTTAGGGGCAGTAATCTTCACACAAGGTCCTCATAGGTACTGGGACCTATTCAGGAATGAGGGAGCCCGGGTCTGCCTTCTAAATTCTCTCTGGCCCGTTTCACTTGGACTTTACCCGCTGCATTAGGTACTTCCTACTTAGACACTAAAAATAAAGAAGCAACGACAGGAACGAGGCCCATTATCCTTTTGGAGAAAGCGCGAGTTCGATAAAACAGCTAACCTGCGATTGCATGAGTAAGTAAGTAAGTAAGTACTTCTTACTTAGCCAAGTAGTGAGATCTCCTCAATTCTCAACCTCCTGGATTTACCGATTTACCTCATGGCACACTGCGAGCATTAGTTCAACTCAACATTCGTCAAAATGCCGATTTTTCGAGGCATTGATGTCTCGATCGTTGCCAGTGCCGAGGCAAAGAAGCTCCCGGAGTACCCCCATCCCGACTCGGCTTCCATGATACTCACAGATGGAGACCCTACTCGCCAGAAAAAGGTCAACCCCAAAATCTCTGTCTACATCCCGTCGATGCCTGGTAAATCTTGTTCCACCTGCAGCCCGCTACATTAGATTGACAGTCGAGTAGGGGAGCAGTTCTGGCTCAAGTACACAGTTCTTCGCATGTCCTCACCGGCTTCTCACCTTTACTTCAAGATGTTCATGAACGGCCGGCCAATCACGTCTTGGGGTATTCTGATGAAGCCGGACAAGGACAGCAATCCGGAGCGACCCATCAGGGGTACCGTTGTGAGGGCGCTGTATGAATCCGCGAGACAGTGCCAGGACAGAGATCTCGGCTCCGGGGCCCGTGAAGTTGGGATTGAAACCAGATATTTCCACTTCATGTCAGGCCCGGATAAAATATCGGCTGCCGAGGATGGGGGGCTGATCGAGATCCAAATCTTCCGCTCAAAGGGGAGAAGACGGCGCGCTCCGAAACTGTCCGAGTTCCGTGGCCAGGACCGGTATGGAATAATGTAAGTGCTTATCCAGGTTCTCGATATGAAACTGCTATGGAACGATGGGTTGACATGACTGGAAGGTCTCCCTGTGGCGGATTGGTTGAGAACCCGCAAGACGCCACTTTCTACGACTGGCTTCTGGTCGATCCTAGAGATTCTCCTTACGCAACCTTTTGCTTCCATTATCGATCTATGAAGCACCTCATCCAGCTAAGCCTCATCCCACGATCGGAAAGCCAACCATTCTTGCCCCGAGTCGAGTCGAGCATGTTAGTCACCGAGTCGCCCGGAGAGAACTCCCCAGTTGGTTCTCCCAATACGGGAAACGACAATCCTTGTAAGTCGGGGTTTGCCTTTGGAGTCAAGCCTATAGGCATGTCCGTCTTTGACGGCCCTGCTCATGCTCTCAGAGAAAACATCCAAGGAAATACTGCGCCCAGCACGTATTGCTTGAGAAGGCCGCCACAGCTGCTACCCGGCACGGATTCCAGCCATCCCACACCCCAGCCAAGTATGGCAGCAGCGGACGGCTTGCTCCCTGGAATATACCATCGTCCGCTACCTGAGCTACCCAAGGTTGCATCAAGGCACTCATCGCACTCATCTCTCAAGTCCAACTGCCCTTCTCTCACTCCTTCACTTGCCCAATACGTGGACGATGGGGAGTTCGGTGAAGATAACATTGCGATTGGATTGGCGCACACGGTGGTCTCATCTGCCCCTTCTATGGTGATGCTTGCTATGAAGGGCACAAAGGCTGGCGAAAACGGCTCACTTTCGGATTATGAACGCTCACCACCATCTTCGGCAACTTCAGATTCACCGGGGCACCCAGAACCCAATGCGTACCTGTCAACCACTGGGAGTGTTCTTGAACGCCATATAGCTCAGTTATCATCCCCCCCCAATCATTCGAGCAGCCATGCAACCTGCTCACCGCCGAATTCCAATTTCGGCTTCGGAAGAGATCATACTCGAACGCCGCACTCCCACTGATCATGGCTCTTTGAGGTTGCGCGAGTCCGAGTGGATAAGACACACGCCGTCGCCGGTCCAACGGAGGTCAATTGGTCGATTTTGGAGTCCACGTCTACACAAGAAGCCAACGAAGGAAGATCTCGAACGACGTAATGAGCGAAAAAGACACAGTGATATTGACCATGGGTTTTCACACGAGTTCAAGGCCTGGGGTTGCGACGAAAACTCAACAGTGTTGGAAGCCAAAGGTCCCATTGATGGAGCCAGTGATCGAAGAGGTGGAATCCTGGTAGCGAGCGACACATTTCACGGTGGGAACAACAGAGAAACCGAGAAGGATGTCTCGCCAGTGAAAGAGCGCGCCGATAAGCGCAACACCTGGGAGTCATGTAGAGAGCCACCAGCGGGTAACTGGATCTGAGTGTCAGACATGAACTGCAAAAGCAGAAGCAGGGGGCTTATATCACATAAGAGGGGGCGCATGTATGATTAATGATTCACGATGTATGAGTAGAGTACCTTGCTTTGTTGGGATGTTACAGTTCGAGACGCATTGCGACGGATCGCTTAGCTCATGTAGAGTAATCCAGCTCGTATGGAGCTATCATATGAGAAGCAATGTTTCTCCGGCTGACAAATGAGCCTATTGCAAAACCTGAGAGGATCCGGTCTGATGGTGGTGTCTGGTGGTGGTGATGCTGTTATACTCGAGAATATTTACTTAATAATACCCCACTCGGAACCCCTAACCTTGGCTGATTAGCACAGTCTCTCAGCACTCTCAGCATTCTAACATATATGCTTCACACACAGTCGCTATGCGTGTCGAGCTGCTGTAATACGACATCGCGGCCACGATCTTTGAGAATTTGGTCGAGTTAGTAGATGCGTTTGTTATTGAGGGCCGCCTCAACTTACTTCATTCCCAGCTTGTCTACGAAAGTTACAAGGATGGCTTCAGCCACGGCCAACAAACTCGGACATATCGAACGAACTGCCGCAGAGCCGAGGGACAAGGTCAGTTACCTGGTCTAGGCCCTTTTTATTCTTCTTTCTCACCATAGCTTATTACTAATATCTGCATTCCGTCTAGTCGCTGAGCACGGTGATACTACGGAAGGTCGATGAGGTTAATGACCAAATCCGACTCTTCCGTCTGGAGATACCTCTCGATGGCCCACAACTACGCGTAATCAATTGCATCTAATCTTGTGTGAGATATCAAGGGGAATGAAGGGTTAACCTGCCAGTCGTGTGTTGTTTAGTCCCTCCCCGGTCAGTGGCTCGACGTCTACTGCCCCGACGTCCCCAAGGCGGGCGGCTTCACCATAACCTCGCCCCCGTCCAAAGCCGAGCCCTCCTCCGTCGGCAGTGCAGAGGGAAAACCTGCCTCGGGGGAGGGTGGCAGAGATGAGCCAGCCATCCCAGGCTACTTGGAGCTGGCCGTCCAGAGATCTCCCGCCAACCCGCCCGCGGCCTGGCTCTGGCAGGAGGCCGACCCATCGGCGACGGCCCCGACCGCCGACGCCGCCGCCGCCACCACCATCCTCGGCCGCGAGCTCTGCGTCCGCGTCGGGGGCTCATTCGTCTGGCCCCCGCCGGGCATCAACGTCCGCTCCCTGCGCCGCGTCGTCTTCGTCGCGGGCGGGGTCGGTATCAACCCTCTCGTCTCCATGGCGAGCTCTCTGGTGCCACCTCCCTCTCCGACCGGGGGTGCTGATTCTGGCGCCGCCGCCGCCGCCGCACCCCTGCCATTTGAGGTCAAGTTTCTTTACTCGGCGAAAGACCCTCTGGCCTCCCTGGGGTCGGAGCCGGGGTCGGAGTCGTCGGGAGGGGACGGTGGGGGTAAGAATAAGAAGAGGGATGCGAGCAGGGTCCTGTTCCTAGACCGGCTGGTCAAGATGTTTGGAGATGGAGGGGATGTCAAAGGGAAGGTCAAAGGCGAGCTCAAGCTCTTCTTGACGGGTGGCACTCAGGAGGATAAGAGTACGATAGATGTTGGTGATAGGTCCAAAATTACGTTTCTGGGCAGGCGCATGGAGATCAGTGATGTCGAAGAAGCGGTAGGAGGACCGGCGGAGCGGAGATTTGCGGTGGTATATGTTTGCGGCGTGCCGAGTATGACGGACACGTTTGTGGACAAGCTCAGGAGTACGGACAGCTTGGGTATGGAGCCTCACCGGGTATTGTGTGAAAAGTGGTGGTAAGGACATGGGCTGGGTTGGGTTGTGTTGAAAATAAATCAATAGACAACTTCTGTTCACTGTTGAGTAGAAGCAGTTTCAGAGACATGAATATATGTTATCTTAGCCAGTGTGAGGTCTTGACCAGCCGCGGTTTATGATATTCTCTGTGATGAATAGTTGCACTCATCTCTTTCAACCAAATTTGGGTCATCTAGGCACTTCTTATACAGACTTGAGCTGTAAGTACTTGTTCGCTTGTCTTTGCCAGATAATGGGAGGTAGGGTCGTTGTCGTCACCTCACCCCCCTTTCACTGGACGCGGGCCCCTTTTTCGCCTGCAGGTGATATTCAGCACCTGGACCTACTATCCCATCACTGTCTACTTACCTATGCTCCGCCTTTCTTGATTTAATCGAATCCATCGTCGATGCACTGCTGCCGCTGTCAAAACCCTTGCCGGCCATTGTGACCAAATCTTGGCGCGATACAACAACCAAGTCTTCCACAATCCCCAGTTATTGCTGCGTAGAATGCATCATGACGAGCAACGATGACTTAAGATACAGCTTGTATAGCTTTGATGAATTCCTCGAGCGAGTTGACACCCTCACAGCCCTTTACAACACCCCACTACCAACCCGGCAGAGCAACAACAACAATGAAGAGTTGCTGAGCCCCAACGAGTTCCCCGAGCGACTCGACACGTCCGAACTTTCCAGCAACGACTTCCAAGGCCAACAGAGCAACAACACTGTCGCGCCGCCAACTTCGCATTACCAGCCGCCGAGAGACATCATGGCTCAGCACAGTAATGCAAATGGCTTACCAAACCATCCCGCCTCGCTTCGTGAAAATGCCACCGAGTCAAACAGGCTTGACACTCCCATGGCTGGTGTTATTGATAACAGCACTGCCTCAGACAGCAACTCTGCCCACGCCGAGAGAGAAGCCATATTTGCTTTCCTCGACAGTCTGGACGACGTCGACCCTCCCGGTGCTAAGAACATGGGCAGCCACGTCTTCGGCTTGCGTCGCGACGCCGCGGCTGGCTCTGCTGCGCACCGTAACCGCAACCCGGGAAGACACGCCATGCATCGTGTCAATGATCTAGATGCGGATGAAGACGATATCCCCGCCGCCAACAGCAACGACAATAACAGCGTCGATCAATATCCCACCAGTGCCGTTCGTGACGATCATGATAGCAGCGATGAAGTGGACGGCGAAGAGGAGACCATCTTGGACTGCATCGTGGTATCCTCAGATAACGGATCCCAAGCTCCCCAGAATCAGAGTGACGGCAGCGAGCGTGCCGCCAGGAGCGCGACGGTTGGCAACTCCTTCCACAACTCCATCTTAATCTCATCAGACACGAGACTCCAGCCAGACCAAGAGAGCACGGGTAACGACCATGGCAATGGCAATGCCGACCATCATGGCGAAAACGAATCATCGTTGTTATACCAGGACTCCCTCTCGCTCATTTCTTCCTCCGATGACGAGACCGAGCTTCGAGACGATGGCCAGAAGAGAGAGGAATCGCTCACCCCCACTCCCGCACCGAAGCGACTGGAGAAGGACTCGCCAAAGTTCTACTACTTCGCCACCGGCTCGCACATGGACAAGAAGGTCATGAAAAAGAGTTCCCTACCGCCAAGCCCCTGGGCCTGTCCATGCTGAAGGGCTACCGCTGGCTGATCTGCGGCCCGCGGCGCAGCGACCCGCAGGCCGTCCGCGCCCACCTCGCCATCTCGTCCTTCAGCCGCCGTAACACGCCCAGTCCGGATACCGCCACCGCGACCACCGACGCCAGCGCCCAGGACCCAGAGGGCTACGCCACCATCGCGCCCGTCTACAAGTCCGGCGAGAACGACGCCGCGCGCCGCCACGAGCTGGACACGGAGGCCTCGTGCGTCTACGGCGTCCTCTACGAGGTCAGCGAGGCCGTGTCGCGCGCCATCACGGCCGCGACGCTGCAGTGGGAGTACTCGGTGGCGACGGTGGCCGTGACGCCGCTCGCGCGCGACCACGCCAGCGTGGAGCCCGAGTACGCCGCGACGCTGCCGCTGGTGCTGCGGGCGGCGCCGGCCGTCGTGCACGCCTGCACCTACGCCGTGGACGGGGCGCGCTGGCACCTGCCCTGGCGGGCGCCGTCGCCGCGCTGCGGGGGCCACATGGAGCTGGGCCGGCTGCGCGACCACGAGCGGGGCCCCGCCATCCCCTACCTGCGCCTGTACAACGCGAGCTGGCCGCCGCCGCCGCCGCCCTACCCCGTGCCCCCGTTCGCCGAGGCCCGCCGCGACGCCCCGCCGCCGCCGCTGTCGGGCGACGAGCAGCCCCAGCTCTACCGGGGCCCCTACATGGACGGCCTGCGCGACGTGTTCCGCGCCATGCTCTTCGACCGCGAGACGCCGCTCTGGTACGTCAACGAGGTCCTCCGGCCCTGGGTCCACGGCTTGGAGTGGTGGCCTCAGCCTCACTGAGGAGGGTGGGGGGGGGTAGCGACATCCAAGCGAGGGAAGCTCTCCAAAAGGCGAGACGGGCTTGAAGTAACGACAGAGAATGATGGTATGGCAGTAATCAACTACGAAGGTGCTTTTGGGCAGATGAAGAGATAAAGCAGCCATTGAAGGCAAGAGAATATGCCCCGGGGAATCGTCACAAAGCTGGAAAGGGCGGGATAGTTCTGACTGATACCTCCGTTGAGTTTCTCGGATTCGACCTTCTTGACCCCGCGGGCAATATGAGAGAATCCATGCAGAGGCATGGAAGGGGAACGGGGCAACCTGTGTTGGATTAGCATATGATCATGGGTGGCGGGAATCCGCGTAATAAGTAACGAGAAAGAGAGAGCGATTGTGAGAGCACCCTTAGTAGCCATCCGCTGACCATAGTCAATGGAGTTGTCTGCATGAACGGCACCGTATCCCAGTGACGTGAAGAATGTTCAATGTTGAAATGGGTGAAAACTAATGCATTCCATAAGGTGGAAATAGAGGTATGCATACCGAGACTGCTATGCCGTCCCTTGGCATATAGCACAATCTGGGACGATTGACTGGATACACTCAACGGTATAACCCCCAAATCCAAGGCATACATTTAAAGACGATCAAGCTCCGTTTATTGACATATTCGCTCCTGCTAACAATAATCTACGATGGTTCAGTCCAGTTGACCTGGTCCATGACCTGTCCCGCCGAAGGATGTGTGTAGCCTATTCTTAATCGTAACCTCAGAGGCTGCGGGAACATGTTAGTGAGCGGACGATTCAAACACCAATGATAGAGTAGTAGACTTACCCCTTTGGCACCCACAATCCTCATCAGTTGCGTTGCCTCACCGCCGGAAGGAATATCGGTCGTCGATATGTTAAGGAGCTGCAGCTTCTGTGATTTAGGAACCGCAGCCTGCAAACCCGCATTGGAGATTTGGCCCCCTGATGAGTTGCGGAAACGACCGGTGACTTGAATAGCACCTTCGGCATTGCGCTGCAATTGTAAAGTAACATTCACACCATTCGCGTCGTAGCAAGGATGCCCAGCTGGCGCTTGCTGCTGCGGGGGAGGCGTTCCCATGCCACCAAGTATATCCAGGTCCGAGCTTGCTGACGCGGCAGGCTGGGTTGGAGCAGGCGAGCCTGATGGGCCTTGCGAGAAGAGATCCATGATTGACGAGACATTGGATTGCTGGGGTGCCGGAGACCCAGCTGTTGGTGCCGGGGATGTAGTGCCGCCTAGGATATCTGCTAAAAGATCCGTGTTGCTCGGTCCACTGGTGGGCGAAGCCAAGGGTGCGCTGGTGGAATCCCCCATGAGATCCAAAAGATCCTGGTCGGTGGTAGGTTTCGCGACCAGCTTGGACTTTCGGTTCGCAGCTTTCTTCGTCTTGGTACTAGCCTCACCAAGAACTCGAGAGGCTTCCCGAATCTGAGGAGGTGGCATCTTCTCCAAGACACCTCGGCGGATTTCGTCATAGGCGAAAAGATTGTTATACTCGACCGCTCGTTGCTGAACCTCGACATCCAGGCTGGTCGAGTGAAGTTGGATAAGCCTTCGTACTCTCTCGATTTGAGAAGACTCGGTCAGTCGTGTGCTGAGCTTGACCAACGCCGTGACGATATACTCGGTCGCTACCTGGGTCGCATAGCTGCTATTGAGGATTGAGGAGAACAGGTCAATGATTTCATGTTCTTTGACCTCAGAGACCAATTCCTCCTCTTCATACTGGCCACCACGCAGCAGCATATCTCCAAATTCACCAATGCACCACGCTCCGGCCTGGGTCAAGCTTTCCTGTGTGATATCCTTCTTCAGATTAACGTAAAGCTTCTGTACCGCGTAGGTCTGCAGCTCGGGAGTAGTTGCCACGAGGCGAATGAACGACGACATAATAGGCTCCTTAACGTAGTTTCCTGCGAGGGTCAGAACGCGCAGCATGGTGTCAACATGCCACCGCTTGTTGGGGGCATATCGATCTGCTGCAAGGCCGATCTGGGTGGTCATGGTCGGCTTGAATTCATTGTCGGCAACCTCCAGGAATGCCAGAAGTTCCCGGATGAGGATGCGAACATTGCCTTCGTTCACCAAGGTAAAGCTGAGTTCGAGCGCTCTTCTCCGGATGCTAATATCGGGATCCCTCAAACAGTCAAGGACCGTGCTGCGATGTCGCTGTACAGCATTGGGCTCAATGGCGACGACCTTGATCAGAGTATTAAGAGCGACATAGCGAATATTATTGTCCCGGTTGGAGAGGAACTTTCCAAGGATGTTAACGCCAAGCACACGCAAACCAGAATCGGCATCGATATCCAAGATTGTCCGTACAGCTTCGTACAGAATCGAGTTTCCGACATTCTTGGTAGAATCCGTGTTTGTAGCGACCTGGGCCAGGATGTCGTTGATTTGCTCAGTTCCTTCGGGGTCGCCGCGGACAAGCACCCGGAGGAGCCTGAGAATCTTGACCTGTAAGAACGGATCCGTGATCCCAGTGACATCATGCTCAGGGGCGTAGCCGGAAGTTGCAAGCCCCTTGAGCGTCCTCACCAGATTTGGCACGAACTGCTTGAACTTGTCCACGATGCCCTCTTCGCCGCCCTCTTCCTCGTCAGCCTCGCAGAAGCTAGTGACCAGGGTAAGGCCACACAGCAAGACACCGTGGTTGCGGTCGGACAGAAGAGCGGCGGCCTTCTCGATGAAGTGCTCCTGCAGGTCTGGGACCTTGTGACATATTCTCATGGCGCACAGAGCGGCTTTCCTCCGGATGTAGGGGTTGGCTGTCGACACGAGCTTCTCGATATCGGCGAACAGATCTCGGGACATTTCGATCGAGGCAATGTTGCCCAGGGTCGCAAGAGCAAGACCGACAACATATTGGTTGGAGTGGCCCAGGTCGTTCTGTAGCGAGTTCGTCACCAAGGTCAAGACTTCCTGGTTCTCATCAAGGAGCAGACTGGTTGCCAGGTGTCCTAGGCGCTTGTCTGCGAAGCGCGGCGAGGCAAGCAGCTTGATGCATTCTATCTGACCGAAATGGGTTCGTTCGCCGAGGGTGAAAAGGTAAAGCAGCTTGGCTACGTTGTTGCGCCTGCGTACTTGAGTCAATACATCTGACTCCTCCAAGACAGGCCCAACTGGAAGGCCACGAAGCGGTAGGCGATGGCGTCGAAGTGGATTTGGGATTGTGCCTACCGAATGTTGTGATCTCCGCTCTCTTCCCGGAAACTGGCACGGATGGAAGCACTTTCTTTTTGGATCACGGCACGCTCGTCGGCGATGGTCTTGGCTGCTCGCACGTTGCGAATAAACTGCTTGACTAGGATGGAGATATCTGTAAGTATTGCGACCGTAGAGACGTAAAGCATGAGGCCAGATTCAACATACGGGAACTCATCGTGACCAAACCACAAGGGCCCTTCAAGGGCCGACTTCTTCAAATAGCCTCAATAAAGCAGACGAAGAGGTCAGAAGTGCCAGCACAATGGGTGCCTGGGAAAGGAAGTCTTTGGCTTCAACCTAAGGGGGCGGTTTATCAGATGCACTGGGGATCAAGCTTTCGGTTCCTTGTGTTTCCCCTTGGGCGGAATGTACAGTTGATTGATTGATTGAATGGCTCCAGCTCAGCCCGAATCGATGGATCCACATTAACCTGCCAAAGCGGCAGCCTGGTTGGTCAAGATTTCTTCTGTAACTTATGAGCTCAGAGCCCCGCGCCCCCACATTATGAAGCTTATCCCTTATCCCTCAACCCAACATGGACTCGCCGTAGCTCCTGCTATACGATTCTACGGATACAACTGAAGGTTTTCTTTCCGTTAAGGCGCGGTCTGCGTCGTACATGTCGTTACAGGGTGAATGCCTGGCGAGCCCCAATTCTTGAATCAAGCAAACCCCATCTATCATCTGGTTTCGAATGACCAGTGTGTGACGGAAAAGGAATTTGACCATGGTATGGGGCGCCTCGGCGCTGCAAATAATGTTGACACAAACGTACATCTGAGATAGTTAGATACTCACGGGTACTGAAGCCCCGTCACGTCTCTACATAAATCACAACTTGGGCTCCGGCGCGCCATGCTCAACAGGCGGGGCAGCAGCAGCATTGGCCGCAATGGGCGTCGCCTCCTCTCCACCCTTCTTGACACCCTCCTCCGTTCCCTCCGCCTGGGGGCATCTAGCTAGTATCCAATCCACGACGTCCTTGTAGAATGTCTCCTTGCCGGGGTCTGCGTGAAGCTGGTGATAGAAGCCCTCGTAGTTCTTGAACGTCGCGTCCTCGACCACCGTCTTTTGGCGGTCGAACCAGGCCTTGGCCTTGTCGAAGCTGCAGACGAGATCGCCGTCGCCGTGCATGTGCACCAGGCTCCTGACCTTGGGGCTCAGCTTGGTCTTGCCCGCCGACAGCGCGGCCGTGCGGTCCAGCAAGCTCGCGAGGCCCTCGAGCGTGCCCGTGTCGTGCATGAGCGTGTCCTCGCGCATGCTCTGCTGAACCTGCGGGTCGCGCACGACGTGCTCGGGTGCGAGGGGGCGGGTGAGATGCATATGCGGCAGGAACCTATCGGGCTCTCGGCGTTAGTCCTTTACTCTCTCATGCCATTAATAAGCCGTAGGGCTCAAGAGGCAATGTAAGCAACCCTATACTATAGGTAGGTAGTCGCGTATTAGGCCCTCTCTCATGTCATGACACCCCGAGATGCAAGGAAGGATTGAACCCCGAAAAGTCGCTTACCGGCCCGCGAGCCGACCACTAAAGACGAGCAGCCAGCTCGGCTCCTCGACAGGGGTGAAGCCGATAAAGGGCGACTCGAGGATCCAGCCGCGGACCTGGCCGATCAGGTCGTCGTAGGCGCGGTCGCTGGCCAGCGTGGCGATCTCGCCGCCGCCCATCGAGTGGCCTAGCACGAAGACGGGCACCGCGGAGGGAGCTGCGCACGCACGAAGGCCGCGATGTCGGCAAGCACCGTCGACGTGGGCCCCGTCAGCCCCCGCTGCGCCGGCGTCCGCACACTGCGGCCCCAGCCTCGCTGGTCGAAGCCGTAGACGGCTATGCCGGCGCGCGCCAGTGTCGGGAAGAAGTCGTAGTACCGCCCCATGTGATCGCTAAAGCCGTGCACCATAATCAGCTTGGCCTTGGGCGGCCCATCCGGCTGCCGGGGGAAACCGAAATTTGTCAATTAAGATGATCTTCCAAACTTGGACGCATTATTTGGGGCAAGACAAACCAGCCATGTCTTGGTGTATAAATCGGCCTCCCCAATCTTCCCGATTCCCGCCACCTTGAATGTGCCCTCTATTTCCCGAACCATCTTGAAAGCTGTGGGGATTGTCAACCTCGGTCCGTTACAAACAAGTTGAATTGATTAAGAATTGATTAAGTAGGTTGAAGAGATGATTGTCGAGGTTGAAACCGGTTATGAGGCCTGCTTACTTTAAGTAGTTTCTGTGGAACCCGTCAGGCGTGTACACTTCGCTTCGTAAGGAAATGAACGAATAGAAATACGACGGACGAATGAGTAAGTATTGGTGTCAATGGCAAGAGTTTGAAGCTGAAGTAAGGCTGCATGAAAAGGAGGCTCTACCGTAGCTACTTGGCTGGAGAAACTATTAAATTAGTCTGTCAGCAAGGAGCAATCACATGCTCACTACCACTTGCGTCTCAATGCCATGTTGCATCACGAGTCTATGGTGGGAAAGGCGTAGAAGACGAGGTATCATTCCGTTCAGAAAGAAAGGAGATGAAAAAAACGTTTAATGCATATGCGTGTATTGATCTTGACAATTTAAATCTTCATTTTCATTATTACTTTAGAGCACCCAGAACTCTTGATTTAAGTACTTTAAGCACTACATTGAGTGGAGATCCGGGCACACACTTCTTGCCTGCGTAGTATACACCAACAAAGGTCTCGGGACCAATGCTGCGCCTTTCTATACCTGATTACCCTCGAAGACAAGCCGATTCAAGGCGTAAAGTTGCTTCCCGTATCGAGGAAGCCCGCATCGCTACTCCCGTGCCCGAAGGTATATGCAAGCGCTAGTCACGAGTCTTGAGCCCCTCCTTGGTTTTCTCGACAGATTCCTCTTCTCCCTCGTCTTCCTCGAGTTCCTCCTGAATCACGTCATGCTCGAATATTTCCTCAGGTGGCGGCCTTCGAGAATGGGGTTCGGGCATATCGCTGCCTCCACTCAATTGCCACTCCATGAGTTTGCTAAATGCACTTGCGTTGTCGGCGCTGAGCTCTTGGTACGACCCTATCTCTGCGACTGTACCCTCGTTGGAGAGCACGATAATCTTGTCCGATCTCTTGATCGTGGACAATCGGTGTGCGATGGATATGGTTGTATTACGTCCCTTGAGCAACTCCGCGAGAGCACTGTTGACCAGTGTTTCGGACTCGGCATCAAGTGCCGACGTAGCTTCGTCGAGAATGAGGATATCGGGATCCTTGAGTAATGCTCTGGCAATAGCAATTCGCTGCTTTTGACCTCCAGAGAGCTGCGCACCTCTGGCTCCAACTTGAGTCTCCAAGCCATGAGGAAAGTCACTTATAAACTGACAGTTGGCTTTCTGTGCAGCCGAGATGATCTCGTATCGGGAAGCCTTCGGTCTACCATAGGCAATGTTCTCCGCAACCGTGCCAGAGAACAGGACAGGCTCTTGGGACACCATTCCAATACGGCGTCGAAGAGACCGCACGTTCATTTTGGTAATATCGACTCCGTTAATGGTGATTGTCCCCGTTGTTGGATTGTAGAAACGGAGAAGTAGGCCAGCGACGGTACTCTTGCCGCCGCCTGAAGGTCCGACAATACAAACATTGTCACCGGGGTTGATAGTAAAGTCGAGATTATTAAAAATGTTAACAGCTGGTCGCGTAGGATACGCGAAGGAGACGTTGGAGAATTTGATTGGGCCCTGGGCTGATATGACCTTGACGCCCTTGGTAGGTGCAATCGTCGCTTCCCTATCCTGTAATTCAAACAGTCGACTGGCGGCACCTACACCCTTCATCAATTCAGAAAAGAAGCCTGATACGCCGAAGAGACTTGAGCCTGTAAAGGCGGTGTACATCATGAAAGATGTCAAATCACCTAGACTCAGGAGGCCTTCTCGAACATAGCCTCCACCAAACCACAGGAGGGCAAGGATAGTCATGTTGCCCATCCAACCAGTCGATGCGAAGAACGTGGCACTGTATCTCGACTCTTTCAGACCGAGATTGAATATTCTTCTGATCTGACCATTGTACCGATGGACCTCCTGGATCTCACCAGTGAAGGCTTGGCTCGTCTTGACATTACCGAGTCGTTCCTCGGCGATCTTGGTCAAGGTTCCAAGATTCTTTTGGATATCTCGGCTGACCCTCCGGATCGCTCGGGCGTAGAAGAATGCGGCGGCAGCAACAAAAGGACCGGTGATGAAAATGACGGTCGTCAGTCCTGGGCTGATCCAAGCCATAGCCACCAGGCCGGCGACACCACTGACTAGAGACCTAAGACCATCGGACACGTTTTGCGTGATGCTTTTGCCGACGATAATCGTGTCAGAACTCAGCCGGGAAATCAAGTCGCCGACCCTGTTGGCGTCGAAGAATTCAGCATCTTGAACGTAAGTCTTCTTGTATAGCTGCGAACGTAGCCGGGACACCACACGCTCGCCGGCGATGCGGAGTAGGATGATACGACCAAAGTTGGCCATTGCGCCAATTGTGAGGACAAGCCCAAATGCGGCAAAGAATTGGTACAATGTCAGCCCAAAGAGCCTTGTCTCCTCAGCAGAGTCCTTGGTGGCTTGATCCATGATCTTGCCGACAGAGAGTGGAATGGACATGGTGACTGATGACGAGATGAGGAGCAAGATGACGGCAAAGCCAAGGAATTTGAGCTCAGGCCGTGCAATCTTCAAGAGTCGCCAGATCTCGCCCATGCCTCCGGAGCCCGCGCCTTTGGAATCCTTATTGTCCTTGGATAGGCGGGCACTCAGATTTACTTGAGCAGCTCTCGACGCCTTCTCGCTTCTGGCAAATCCTTCGTGCTCGGGTATGCTTTCGTTTTCCTTCCCCTGTGCTGTAACCGATTCGCCCGTTGCTTTGGCCGTACCCGAGTTGTCTTTTCGGGAAGCATCACTCGAAGAGAATCGGCGCAAGAGTGCTGTTGGAGAACCGAAAGTGGCCGCATACCTCTGAGTCTGACCGTGGGAGATGTGTTCACGAGGTGCGAACGCCCTGCCGAGAGGCGTGCGCAACTGTGAGAGAACATATTTGGCAGGCGGTGGCGAAGAGGAGATACCTCTCAGACAGGAGTATCGAAAGACGTTGGCGGTGATGTTTGATGATGATAACGGAAGCTGACAAGACGCGCCGCACTGCTGAGCCAAGCTTGCGCTGCGCTGCGGGAGCAGGACAACACGTCGCACCACTCCCGAGACCATGATGGAGGATTTATCGGAGTGCTGGAGATATCGTCATTGGTATAGTCGATCTTGTTGAACTGTACGGTCGCATTTTCTACAGTGACATTGGCGTAAATTACCCTGACAAAGACCAAATGGAACCGTCAAGTCTTTTTTTTTTTTTGGCCCGAGATAATACGACAAAAGATCTCAAGAAAGTCTTCCTCCGTCGTCATCCATTAGATTGGCTCAAAATACGCTAGCTAGTTCTCAAAATACGCTAATTCAACCGCCTTGGCGAGCTTCTTAGCCCCGAGCTGATCTCGCATGTAAACCAGCTTAGAACCGAGCGCACCCCACTCTGCTTCTATTTTCAACTTGCTCAGGAATATTGAACTCGTCATTTATTGATTGATTCTGGGCGAGAGAATTCCCAAGCTGCAATTTCTCCCTTGGCAAATCATGGGAGTTGGGGCTTGAAGCTCTCAATGGGTTGGGTTGCCATTGCTATTTCCAGGACACCCATAATCAGATATTTACAAATCTCCACTAGAACAGCTCACCTGGCCCCAATACCATCGCCGAGATATGTACCTGTAAAGTTGCCGAATTGTAGTTGAATGTATTGATGGTTTCTAGGTTAGAATCTTCTTAGGATTCTGTCTCTCTTCGAAAAGAGGAGAGCCCATGGCGGGCTATTATGGTAGGTTCACAACAGCTTGCCATGAGCTGATGGCCCTGTATGCTCTAGGTATTCACCTTGGGTATTCCAGCTGTCTTTTGGACCCCTTTCCGAGTGTTGATAAGGGCCCGCCTGAAATATACGACACTAGAACGTCGGGATGGCAAGACATATTGATTTCTCTACTACGGGTAAGGAAAATGAAGCTCCAGGGAAGCTTCTGACTGGACAGAATGCCTAAAGAAGTACGTGTAGCGGGACGATAGTGTTTTTGTGGACCGACAATGACATCCTTCCAGAATGACGAGCAGCTAAGTAAGTAGGTTGGTTATATGGTGTAGTAGCCTAGCCCTGCAGGGGAAAACGGACTCGAGCCCACGAGCCGGACACCGCACCGCGATGCGAAAAGCAAATTGAAGCGTGTTGACGTGGGCAATGTAAACATTGTGTATCTCTGGTTGTCTGCATTGAGTTTACCTACCAACCAGGCTACCCCTTGGATGGCTGGAGCTTTGTGCTTCGAGTTGTCATGTTGAATCCTATTTGAAGTTAGGCACGGCTCGGGCTTTGGGAGCTCACGGGCGTGCCGCCACCCGTCGTAACCTTATACACTTGAGAGGGTTTGACTGGCGCCCGCGGCTGGACGCCGAGCGATGCCTTACGGCTTTGTGAACTAATGGAAGTGGGCAGTGCAAACGTCGTGAGACGACCATTACCCAACTACCAACCTCATGACATAGGTACCTATGTACGAGACTCTGCATCCCAATCTCTCGTCGAATCCTCCGTAAGATTCGAAACGTGTAGCCTACTGGACCTTGAAGGGGCTATCCGGCGATCATCGCCGAGTGCGAAGATGGTGTATATTATAACGTGGTTTATCACTAAACGGTTAAAATCCCTAAACGGTCAACTCTTAGCACATTTCAATACTATTATATAAATTATCTTAATTATAACGCTTTCAATTAATTGAAACTATTCGCTATTTAATTCATTATTTAATTCTACCTCTATTTTATATGTTCGCGTATTATAGCCGGTTTCGCCGTATGTACTACAGCGCTTTTTACGTCCTGCCCTCCGTTTTAACGGACCCCTTTTTACCCTTATTGTTCGCTGGACGCTTCCCTTTTAACTTTTTAGATAGTAGCTCTAAATTCTAGTTAATACTAAGAGGTCCTTTATTTTAAACTCGCGGTTTTAAAGTTCTCCGGCGCTTAGAAAGTGCTAAATTAGCCTTTTTTTAGTGTACGTATCCGGTTACGTACTAGAATTATTTTATATACTATTATCGTTAAACCCTTCGTTATTTAGTTTACCGCTTATAAAATTTGTATTAAAGAGCTTTTTTAATAATTAAAGATTTTACGTTTAATAAAAGTAAATTGTTTACTTATTTAATTAAGGGTAGTTAGTATTTAAGGATTATAAGTATTAACTATCCCTAGACGTAATAAGATAAGTAAAGGCGTCCGAAAACGTATATCTAGCCTGTTAATTACTTTATTAAGATTGTGAGGTACTAAACTAAAAGCGCGGAATTTAGATCGAATATTATTTTTATTAAAAACCTTAAAATGCGCAGCTTTAAATGCGATAAAGAAGTCGAGCTTTATAATGTGGTTTATCGACATTTTAATGAATAGTTCGATTTTTTTCGAATATGCGCGTTTTAAAGGTGAATAAAGCCTTATATTTAATAGTTAAAGTAGATAAGAAAAGTAAAGAGGCATATTAACGGTAATAATGTTATTAGCTTTATAATAATTATCGAATTCTATTAATATATGGCTCTTATAGCCGTTAATAATTAAGAGGCGATATCGATTTTTTATTAACGATCGAGTATACTAATCGAAATGCTTAACCTAGTTTAAGCCTATCTTATTATTAGTTTATCTATTAGAAGTCGGTTTAATAACTTAATCGCTTAGTAATTTATATTCGGTGGCCTAATTCGCAAAGTAATATTTACTTTAAACGATTAAAAACGGCGGGATATAATAACTTTACGAATTAATATATTCGATAGTTATCGATTATTCCCGATTACTAGGCTGTATTAATTTTACTTTCCCGCGTCGATCGGCGCGTATAACGATTAGTGTTAACCTAATAATTTTTATTATAAAGCCGGTTTCGTCGAAATTCTATATGTCTTTATCGACGATACTTTATTTAGCTTTAATGTTCGTAACTAGTTTAAACTAACCTGAAATAACGCTTGGATCCTTATAAAAAGCTTTTTAGTAATCGTATTTCCGATTTATTCGAGTCGTTAATTCTGGATTATGTCGAATATAACGTGTAACCTATTTTTTATTTATACGGTCGCTATTACGCGAATCTAATAGAAAATTAGCTATATTTATAATATAACCCTTCGTCGGAGGTATTTTTCGGGTATTTAAATCGATTATATAATCTTTAATTACTTTTTCTTTAATCGGATCGAGTTTTTGTTATATTGTGCTTTTATCGCGGTTAGTTTATCGGCCGGTAATTCGAGCGCGTAAAGTAGTGTTAAGGACGTTGTATAACTTTACGATTACTAGTATAGAAATTTTTTGCGTCGTATTACGTGTCGCTTAAACTGTTAATTATAGCCTCTGTTCTTTAGAAAGTTTAAGTATAATGGTTATGGAATTATTACGTGTTAAAGTTTAATGGATTAGAGAAGTGTGGTGGGTTAACCGTTTAGGGATTTTGACCGTTTAGTGATGAACCACGTTATTGTTTTTAGGTTATATTTTACCTAAATGCTTCCACCCGCATACATTATACATGTAGGTCTCCATGGGGGAAACCCCGGACGGGTCCACTGATTGAACGACAGTACACCTCCAAGACTGTAGATAGAAGGGCAGCAAGTACTGCTAGAATTCACGACAATAGGGTTTCCGTAGGTATACACCGAGGCGCTCGTATCACCATATCGATATTTGGTACACTATGGGTACGAAATGAAAAAGGTGGCTTTCCCTGCCACCACCTTCTGACCTCGTCAGGCTGACCCCATACAGTGACTAAGTAACTAGAGCTTTCAGTGGCTCGCTTATTTGGTCCCTGGCCAACAACATTCTTTCCGAGACCCGGATGTTACATGTTTGGCTCGGGCATTCGTGCTCGAGAGTGAAAGGCTCGCGGGCTGACAGCTGAGTCGCCAAGAGAGTCGCTCTCTTAATGGGCTTACTACGTACAACCTCGTAACCAGGATCTGCAGCCAGTTGGCCAAGAGGCCAAAACACGGGCCTTATCATGACACTTCCCACCCCATCCCTCCCCCCAAAACACCTATCCAAAGCATGACTTCCATCCCTCCCTAGCCTGTTGTTTCCTTGATGGCTGGAGTTTTTGACACAGATCAAGACATCATCGCTCTGCTCTGTTCAAGACACTCGTTCACCTCACAACAAGCCGATCCGAGTCAGCCGTTTGCATTCAACACCATCAACACCATCTGATCTTTTATTTATTTTTTTGGACAATCTGGGTCCTGATCTCCTCGGTCAAACTTAATTCGGTTTTAATTCTAATTTTCTCTCGTCTGTCCCGACTATGTTCGGACCCGCTCCGTTCGCTGGTTTCGCCATCTAAGTTGGAACATTCGCCATCAAATACATCCACATACATCGATTATTCCAGGCCAACATTCCACTACGAAATAATTAACGAACGAGGATATTCAGCAGGTGGCCTTTCGCTACCTTGTCCGCCGGAATGGTTTCCATTGGCACAACACTCGTTTTCTTCTCCGCCCTGCTTGGGTTTGCCTCCGCCCAAGCTGCCACCACCGCGCCGTCTCGGGTCTTGGAATCCACGTCGCTCGTCACCTGTCAGGAGAATTCAGGGTTCCAGGCGTCCAAGTTTCACGTCATCTTCAATCCCGATACTGGCAAAATCAATGTTGATTTGATCGCCACGTCGTCAATCGAAGGAAATGCCATCTTCGATGTCCAAGTTACTGCTTACGGATACCCTATTCAAAGCCTGACGGTCAACCCCTGCGATGTTGGCTTCAAGGGTCTCTGCCCGATGGTATCGGGTAGGTTTGGGGACAACCCTTTCAATGTTGACGTTCCTAAGAGTGGCCTTGGCCAGATCCCCGGAATCGCCTACACCTTCCCTGACTTGGACGCCAAAGTCAGAATCTTGGTCAACATGACCAGTGGTGATCGCAATGGCCAAACTGTCGCATGCCTCGATGCGCGCATTTCCAACGGCAAGACAGTTGATTTGATCGGCGTGAAGTGGGCATCTGCCGTCGTCGCCTTTCTTGCGCTTTTCTCGTCCGCTGTGATTTCTGGCTTAGGCTATACCAATGCGGCATCCCACGTCGCTGCCAATGCCATGTCTCTTTTTGGATACTTCCAGGCTCAGGCCATGGCCGGCCTCTGTGGCATGCCGCTTCCCCCATTGTACAGGCGTAAGTGATTGATTTTCTATATTGCGCGCATCAGTAACCTGCTAGGACGACGATGGTCGCGTCGCACGTAGGCGATATATCTGGATTACAGGCTGACAATACCTTTAGATGGACTCAGGACTTCCAATGGAGTATGGGCCTAGTCAACCTTGGTTTTATGCAAGATATCTTTACATGGTACCAGCGATCTACCGGCGGAGAAGCATCACGATTACTTGATACGCTTCGTTCGGTTTCTGTGGCGGTTCAAAAGCGATCTTTAGATTTCCCAGAACCTGTTGCGAAGGTCATGACTCGCGCTACTGCTATACTACCTCGCGCCGTAGAAAATGTCGGCAGTCTAAGCAAGCGCGCCAATGTTGCGACCGCCTCGGGTAGTTACCTTGTCTATGGCATCCAGAGAGCCGGTTTCCAGGCCAAGATCGAGTCGACCAACATCTTCATGACCGCCTTGATCATGTTCTGCGTCATCATGGTTTTAACAGTCATCGCTGTTGTTGCATGGAAAGGGCTCTGTGAAGTTCTCTTCAAGAAGAGCGACAAGTTCAGTGACTTCCGGAACGGCTGGCGGGTTGTGTTGAAGGGGATCCTTTTCCGGGTTACGCTCTTAGGCTATCCCTTGATTGCGGTCTTTTGCCTTTGGGAGCTGACCCAGAATGACTCGCCCGCAGAGATGGTACTTGCGGTGGCATTCTTCCTCCTCACAACTGCCAGTCTCATCTGGGCTACTTGGACCGTCATGCGGATCGCACGGCGCTCAGTGGCACTCTTCAAGAACCCGGCCTATACCCTCTTTTCCGACCTCACAACTCTCAACAAATGGGGATTTCTATACATCCAGTATCGCGCATCGGCGTACTATTTCACTCTGCCAGCTATGGTATACATCTTCGTGAAGGCTTGCTTCATCGCCTTTGGTCAGCACAGCGGCATAGCCCAGGCGATTGGTCTGCTTTTGATCGAGGCAGCGGCTCTCATCGCAAACTCGGTCTTGCGACCGTGGATGGATAAGACAACAAACTCTTTCAACATCGCCATATCTGTCGTTAACTTTTTGAACGCCGTTTTCCTCCTCATTTTCACTTCTGTCTTCGACCAGCCACCTCTGATGACCGGTATCGTCGGCATCATCTTCTGGATTCTTAATGCCGCTTTCACTCTCATACTTCTTCTAATGATCATCATTACGACCGTTATTCTTCTGTTCAAGAACAACCCCGACTCTCGATACCAATTCATGGCCGACGACCGCACTTCGTTCATGAAGTCCGGTACTAATCTTCACGCCTATAATGAACTCGATGCTTTGGCGGCCACCGCCCGTGGTGGCGAGAAACCGAATGCAGGCTCCCGCGGGGACCTAGACGATGATGGGTACGACCCTACACAATCCGACAGGGTACGACACAGCACACATAGTCGCAGCGAGGCCGGACGCCCGTCTACGGAGGCGAAGGCGCACCAACAGCGCAGTCTTCTACAGCACGACGAATCCACTATAAGCTTGCCTAGCCCTGACCGTGACACACAAGATGCTAGTCCTGCTGTCCCAGGAGTCCCAAAAGCCTCGGCGTGAGCATTCCCATTCTGAAACATTTACAAGGCTGTCTATTAATGTCGATATTTTAGCCCTTGGCAACGCGGAGCAGGCTATGAGCATTAAGCTTAATCACTGTGAGATGGAACGAGTTGAAAGGAACAAATGTGTAGACCTACACGCCTCCACCTCAGCCCATATATCGTGGAACAGACGCTGGTTTGCGTAGTGGTTATCATACACGATATGCAAGTGGGGAAGTCCTTCGTGGTTCACTATATGCCATGGGGATATTGGGTTTCGGGATGCCAGAAATTAGGCAAGCCAGAGGTTTCAAAGCAGTCGAGGCGAACGACCTGTATAACACCCGACGTTCAGCCACGATTCTGCGATATGCAGGCGTATAGGCGTTTGAGGTGATGCATAGAAAGAAATCAAATTCGTCAAGCTTCATAATGAACAGGCATTATTGGCAGGAAGCCGGCAATCATCATATTCATGGACGGCGTGACCTTGAGCCAGGGACAAGGAACATTATAGACTCTGGGGGTAGCGTCACTTTCGTGTCTTCTAGCATAATAGGATTGACTACTAGTACATAAAAAAACCATCTGAATAATAAGAGCTATGAAGGACATTTGTCTGCGTTGTTGAAGCGAAGTATCAATTGGTGAAGAGTATTCCATGGTGGGTGCCGCTGCATACACCAGGGGGCCGCCATCCACAGAGGTATTTACATATATACCTAGGTAGTTACGTGTCATTACACTGCTAGGCAGATAAAGAACGAGATGAGCAGGGACGGTGGTGCATAGACTAGAAAGCAAAGGGGGGTTGAGGGGAGGGAGGCAGTTGAATGCCTCCTGACTCCGATAGTGGCCAGCTTCTTTCGAATACGCGCTGCCGAGGAGACTTCCTGGGCCATGTCGTATATTCGTAGGTGGGCATGGCATCTAAATATATTGTTTCGACGTGGTTCACCATGGATTCTGAAAACACGAAGGGGACAGGAGGACATGTGGTAGCGTACCAGAGGCTATGTTTTTAAAATTACAGAAAAGGGCTTTAGTATGGCAGATCGCCGCAAGGCGGTTGCTCAACCCCCATATAACGCAACTCCGTTTTAGTCGCCTACTGGCCTCGAGTATTACGCTGCTATTCTTCTTCCTCGACCCGAGACACATGCAAAGCGCCGCGAACCAATTAAACACAGGAGTACGTACGTACAACCTCCTAGGTAAAGTACCTACTTAGAAATGGCTCTCGTGTGCTTATATAGTTCGCCCCACCCCCAAGCTGATGAAACAGCAAAAGCCATCTATATCTCCCTCCCTCCTTCATCATGAACTGGAGCTTCCTTGCGGAGCATTTCCGAGACATCGGCATCGATGCCGTCGTCGCCCAAGTCCGGGAAGTCATCGCTCGTATCCAGCCTTCGCTTCTTAGACCCGTCAGGACCTGTGGGCACTGACTTGCACTGAGAGGCGATGCTCGACAGCATCTCGATGCCCGAAGTAGCAGTCGGCTGTGGTGGCTGGTGTTGTTGGAACATGGGCTCCGGGGGGAATTCGGGGGACCACTCGGGTACGGGGGCCGGGATTTGTTGGGGTGCCTCGGGCTCGGGAGTGAGCTCTTCTATTTCAGGCCGATCCGGCTCCGGTACTTGCTGGCGATCGTGGGCACCATTCGATGGGGCGATCTCTTCGTTAGAAAGACCCTGCATTATGGCGAACTCGACATCTGTTTTCTTGGTTTCCACCTCGAC
Organism: Apiospora pterosperma; assembly: GCA_019976485.1. NCBI lineage: Eukaryota > Fungi > Ascomycota > Sordariomycetes > Amphisphaeriales > Apiosporaceae > Apiospora > Apiospora pterosperma. The sequence goes on from JAFBMP010000011.1 coordinate 3,001,242, forward strand.
CTTGCGTCTCTTGAATGCGTTCAGCTGCTCTTCTTCGGCGGCCAGAGATGTCTTGTTGGTATCCAACATCTTCTGCAGCTCACCGACCAACGCTTTACGGGCCTCGACGCATTGTCCCACTGCACTCTCGGCATTGGCGAGCGTCTTGACCAGCCCGTTCAGTCTGGCGGCGTAGACAGGTGCAGATGGGACGGTAGCGCCAGGCTCCATCAGCTTGCTATACTCCTGATTCGCGGTAGTAATAGAGGTCTTGGTTGACAGGAGCAACTTTGACACGTCTGCCTGGGGTTTGGCCAGTGAGGCCAGTTCGGACGGCAGAGTCGCAGAACCGCCAAAGATGGAGCCTCCGATGGCGGGCCGCCCGCTGCCGCGGGCCTTCTCAAGCTCTGTATCAAATATTCAGTTAGGAGCACTTGAGAGTTGGGAACAGGAAGTTGAGGATTACCTTGTATTCGAGCCTCTACCGCTGCTTGGATGGGCTCTTCAAAGACGCCACGGTCTCTCCAAACTGCCACTACTCTTTGGATGCGTTGCTGTACCTCCGAAGGAGCTCCCTTGTAAGCAGTGGAGGCCGCCTCGGCGAGAACAGGTGCAAAGGCAACAAGAAAGTCTTCCTTGTGGCGCACTTTGGATTGTTGGCAGACCTCTGCAAGCCACATACATTAGTATGCACATCACCTTCGTAGCCGCAGAGCGATGAAATAGGACCAGACAAAGAAGACCGACGCTTGGGCAGGACTTACCATTAGCCAGATAGATCAGGTTGAGTCTCTTATGACTGGTCGAGTCTTTGAGGCGCTGTAACCATATCTGCACAGTGCGCTCGGCATGTCGTCTAGGCAGGCTGAGGTCAGTTGCTTGGCCTTCTATCGGAACTAAGAGTAATAGCAGGCAATAATGGTGCGGTGCTCACCTATGGAACATGATCCATTGGGCTACAGTGACTATACTGTCCTGGGTCTCGCACAGCGTCGAGAGCTTGGCAAGAACGGCGTCGTCGGTGTAGGACATGATGATGGTGATATAGAGATGTTACGCAGTCCTTTGTCAAGTGGTTTGCTTCCAGGCTTGGGTGTGGGCGATATTAGGTAGAGAGTGGCGTAGTCAAACCAGTGGAAAGGAAAGGGAAGCGCAATCCGGGCACTGCAGTCGTGTGGTCGTTGCTGATATCTACTTGCTTGCGCGTCGGGGTTTGGTATTGTTGCTTGTTCTTGGCGTGGACTTCAGTTCAGACAGATCAAGAACAATCATCTACATGCGGAGCTAGCTGCAACACTCTGAGCCGAACACCCTGGCTCTAGATAGAGGCTACGAGACCTCGGACTGAGCTGGGTAGACTGGCTGGCTAGGTATGTGTGATGTTGATGTGAGCCAGCTAAAAGGCGTCCACGTCCAAAACACACGCAAACACCTGGATTTGAGTGCAGTAAGATGATGTAGGATCCTGATGCTATCAATCACTCCAACTTCACAGATTTGCAGGTATTTAGATGATTGGTCTTCTGAAGGAAGGGATTGGATGGGAAGGGCCTTCTTGGTATTGGAATGGGGCTGGGATGTTGGACCAACAAATGCGTGGAAGTTTGGCATACAGCAAAGCAAGCAAATGGAACGAACACACGACACGCGCGCCCGAGAGCTCCAAACCAAACCAAACCAGACCAAACCAGCCTGAGCAAACTGGGGAACAGCTGTGTGTGGCCTTATCTTATCTGCCTTCCCTAAGTACATATGTACTTGCTTATGTACGTGAATACTGTGCAGTACTGTAATCCAATCCGGGATTAGGATAATTATCCAGCCGAGGGTACCTGGCCACTTTACTTAGTCATAACAGCAGGGTCATGGTTAGGAGGTACTTACTTTATGTAAAGAGGTACCTAAACCCAGTATTTGTTAGCAGCAAGCTAGGCCAAGCAACAGCTGCAGCGGTAAACTGGCCTTGCGACAACAGGCACTGCGCATTCGGGTACCTTGTCATTCAATTTCAATGCCTTGAGGTAGCAGCATCCGGAACCAGTCGACCTTCATATTCCATTCAGCATTGTTCCTAATATCAACACTGTTCCAATCTCCAAGAAAGGAAGCAGGTCAATTTCATTACTCCTTGAACGTGCAGCACCCGCTTCAATCACCTCGCCCTTCTCCTTTCCACCTTTTGCATCACGACCACCATGGCGGACAGATTCCCGTCGCTGGACGACTTCGACTCGGGCGGTAAGACACAACCCATTCTTCGTTCCAGTCCAGTGCGGTACTCATCTCCATGTTGTAGCCCAGACCGAGATCAAGGGAGACGTCGATTCCCCATCAGCCGACGACTTCTTAGCACGTGAAAGGGCCCTTCTCGGCGACGATGCGACGCAATTCGCGACCAGTAACGATTCCGCCGCCTTCCAAGACCATGATGACTTGCTGGGTGGTGGTGGAGAGAATGCACAGTTCGAGAGCCAATTTCCCGATCTCAACACTGACAACGAGGTAAGCATGAGCGTATTGAAATAAGCATTCCACCGTGGGTGAGTATCATCTGACTGGACTATCTCGTGAATAGCAAGTCGCCCCTGGTGGCTCGATTACGGGACCCTCGGTAAACTACAGCTCGGGATACGCAGCAGCCACCGCTGAAGAGGAGGAGGAGCCCGAAGTTATCAAGGAATGGCGCGAGAAGCGCGATGCTTCCAACGCCAAGCGGGCCGAGCAGTTTGCTGCCCAGAAGGCTGAGACGGTCAAGGAGGCTCAGCAGAACATTGACGATTTCTACGACAACTACAACAACAAGAAGGAGAAGACTATTGCCCAGACGCGCAAGGAGGCTGAGCAGTTCCTGGCCAGCAGAGACGACACTACCTCGGGGGGCACGAGCTGGGAGCGTATCTCGAAATTGGTCGATGTGAGCGGGAAGGGTCAGAAGGGAGGTGCTACTGGGTCGGGCAAGGAGCGCTTCCGCGAGATTCTGATGAGCTTGCGAAAGGACGAAAAGGCACCTGGCGCTGAGGGCTACTAATGCCCCTCCAACACGGATGATGATGCTGCACATATTCGACCTACCAGTCCGGGGAATCATCTTATGGAGATTTGGCCTGGACCATACGGATCATCTTTCTTGACTTGACCAAGTCGTCATCCTGTATTTTAGATACACCTACAATTGGTGGAGAATGCATTTAGTAGTGCAGGCGTAATGGGATATGGCTCGGATCACACGCAAAAATCCAAGGGGAGATGGATGTTACGCTCGACGAAGGGTATTGCTTAAGAAAAAGGATTCGTGTGATTGTAGTCTATTTGGTCCTCCTATCGACACAAGACAGTCGCCTCTCTCCTTTCTCTGCAACCCAACACACTCTCAGCACCCATTCTGCGCAATTCTTCTTTAGTCCTTGCCAAACCAGGTGTTGTAGCCTGCTACCTTGCGGCCCAACATGTACATGGTGGCTATACTCGCTATTAGTACTGATTGCCACTCGTATTTCGGGACATCGGGACATACAGCCAAAGGTACCCCAGAGGGCGACCTGGTAGGGAAGGAACAAAATGCTGCTTCGAGATCCCTATATACTTTGTCAACCTGCGTGTTCCCTTTTTGCTAATGGCGGGCCGGGCATCGAGTGCGTAGTATATGATAACGTACGATCCTCCAGAGACGGGTGTGCTGCTTGTAAGCAGCCTGGTAGTGTTTCTGGTGTTCAGGCACACGGTTGGGAGCGTTGACGAAACTGCAAAGTGATTTAGGTAAGCTAAAAGTTGGAACTGTTGCTGGGAGATAGAGGTCTTCGGGGTAGGAGGAAGAGTGGCGCGGTCGGGCGGCGAGCCCAGATTGCGCCATTGGACACTGAACACTCGATAGGCCAATCGAGTATACAGAATGTGTGTCTTGCTACTCACCCCATCTTGAAGGTTGTTGCTGTAGCGTGGAACTGACGAATGGATTCGGCGATTGAAGGTGATTGTTGCTATGAGCTATGCAATGAAGGAAGCTGGATCACTGAACTCGAAGTGGTTCGATGGGCCCACAGCCTTGAATGACTAAGCTGGCAGATTAGCCGAGTTGTTACCGACAAAGAATAAACTTAAGTACTTTAAGTACTTAGGGAAGGGGCCGACATGGCGGGACAGGGCACGCTTAGCAGGGGTGGTGCGGTAAGTACCGTTGTACTCTACAACTAGTATGTCCAATCCAAAAATTTGGAGAGAGCTCGAAACTGCATGCGATTGGGCTTCCAGAGATAATACAACACATCGCTCTCTTTCTTATCCTTTCTTTCCTTTCCTTCATCTATGCGATGCATATGGTGGCTGCGTAATCGACTCTGGTTCCACGCCCGGTGGCCACGTAATGGGACGCAGTAATGCGATCGGTGAACCGAACCTTGAGAGATGTGAAGCTTCGACCTCTAGTTCCCAGCTTACAGCTAACCCGCCATCATATACCATTATCACGTCTGTCGCAAGCAATTTACCGTCGCCCTGATGCACCTTCGATACCACGGAGACGATGCCTCGCGACAGCAGCACAACCGATGCTCCATTTGGCCGAGTTGGAACCCTCGTCTACGTCCAGTGGTCCACTCTCTTCCACAAGACCGAACGGTAGCGACACCAGCAGCCCTTTGCAGCAGTCGGCATCATTCGGGAAGTGGCAGTGGCTTTCACTAAAGCCTGATCGACTTGCCATAGAGTCAGACTTCTCCCGCAATGGGCCGGCCAAAAAATGGAAACTACCATTACTGGTAGACAGTCTCCAGAATCAAAACGATTTTGAATTGTGGTACTGCCTCTTGGATCATCTTCAGAGGCATCAGGGCGACGACGGTGTCTACCGACTATGGAATGGCATGTGGGGGCGCAAAACACTCTACAAAACCGACAAGACTTCAGCACTAGTCTTTTGGCAGACTATGCTCGAGACGGCCCTCCGGTACAGCAATGAACAGTTCCTCGATAATATCTTGGTCTATGCGGAATGGATGAAGGAAGTCCACAATGCCGAATGGCCCAACCTGTACACAGCCGTCGTATCACACTACCTAGAAACGCACCAGCATAGTAGAGCCTTGCGGTGGCACCTACGCCTTACACCAAGCTTCCGGCCCTCGTCGAGCGACTTTACAGGCATGATAAAGCACTTCTGCACAGACGAGATGCTCAATACTTCGGGGACACTTCCACGTATATACACCACAAGTCATGAGCGGCGCGTGTATGACTCGGTGGTGCCTTATTTATATGCCCGTGGTTGCTCTCGGTTGGCACGGCTGTGGCACAAGACATGCTTGCGCGTTGGGGATGGGCCAACACTCTATGCGCCAGCCAGACCATTCCTAAGATATCTTGTGGGCTACTTCCCAGAGAGCATGAACCAGTGGTCCGACGAAGAGTTGGCTGCCATAAGCTCATTGGATCAACATGGCTCCGAACAAAAGGCGGACGATATTGGGGACGGCGAATCTGAGCAGCTCGAAGTCTCCCGAGAGTTCATGAATCGCGTCCATGGGAGCACTTTTGGGTTCAATTCCAAATCGTACAACGACAGACTCGGCGCCCGGTGGTTCGCCAGTTCCTGGGTTAGCCTCGACACTGCCATTTCTGTCATCTCGGCCTTGGGCATCCAGCAGATCGGCCCGCTTTCGCTACAGTCGATTGCGCTGAGAGAAGCGACCCCCGATGGCGTTTTAAAGAGGATTGGCCATCTCCAGGACCTGGGCATCTCACTCCCCGAAACAAATTACGTGAGATCGATACAGTATCTTGCCAAGACCCGCGATACTGAGCTTCTCTTGGACCTGCTTCATTGCGATTTGCACCCAGAGGTCTTCGACGACACAGAGGTGCATTCCAAGCTGATGGACTCCAGCAGAGCATGCGGCGACCTGCGAACCTACACCTTGTTGCTCGCTACAAGGTTGGCCAATTTTACGAGTTCAACTCATGCCTCCGCAAACGCCATGTTGGGGGCTTTGCTTGGTACCGGCGACCACTGGAGCATCATCAAAGTCCTCAGTGATATGCATCATTGGAAAATTAGCCTAGACCCAGAGCATGTAGAGGCGCTGTTTGCATTGATGCAGGCCAACGCACCGTTACATCCTTTTGATGGCAAGCAACTTGGTCGCTCAAACAAGCTACCGCCACCGGAAGATGCGAGGTTCTGCCAGGCATTGTTATGGACATTGCGCCGGATGGATGTTCCGATTCCTGCCTCCATTAACAAGCAGCTCATTCTTTCCCTTGGCCGTCAGGGCAAGATGCAACTTCTTCTCCCGATCATGCACGATATTATCACCTACTATACAAAGTGGAGTGGTACGCGGCCAGGTTTCATACCTGTCTCTATTTTTGATTTGCCTGAAGCCGTGACACGACCGCTTCGTGGAGTACCAAACCTCTTGGGTGTTTATATACCCATTGATACGCCGACGTCGAAGCCGCAACACCCACTCTCGCAGATCTTTGAACCCAAGATTGTGTCATCTTTAATTAGGTGGTCATTTCGTCATATCCCGGATGAGCATATCGCAGCCCCTTTGCTGCAACTACAAAAGCGCCCGTCGCCCGGTCTCGAGTTCGTCCGTGTTCTCGCCGTCGTGCGTACCCTGAGGGACGTAGGCGTGGATATCAAGGTGGACAGTGTCCAAAAGGCCATCGTCCTCCGACTAGCTGAATTATATGGGAGTGTCGAACCAATGAAAAAGAGAATCATGGCAGCACGGCACCGAAATCCTCTGAGCTTAGCTCAGGTAAAGGAACTATGCGATCGGACCTGGGGGGGGCCGTTACTTCCCGATCTCGAGGAAATTCAGCGAAGAATCCAAAGGCTGGATGTTTACAATGAGAACCGGAGTTGGGAGATGTCGATGATGGTGGAACGACACAGAGTGAGATCAAGGAGGCTCAAACAAAAAAGATGGCCCCATCATAATAATGTACTATAACTATTAGATATATATACCCCTGTTTTTGCTTCCAACCGTGTTGCCCATATCGAGACCAGCAGCGCGTACGGTCATTGCTTTACTTATGCCAGATGAGTATCCCACCATGCCCAAGAAGGCCTGAATCTGCTTCTCTCAGTAGAAGACAGCCGAAGCAGGCTCCAGCCACCCACCATAGAGAATACCAGGGGGTTATCTCTGGGCGTCGCCGCTAGCGTCAGCACCTGAACCGTCTTTCGATTACATGGACCCAGAATGAAACAGACGGCCGGACGCAGGGGGTGCCCAAATGGAGAGGAATTGTTGGCGGCGGTCGATGGAGAAAGACGTGAGAGCTGGGCGGTAGCAGGTGGTATGCTTGCCGGTGGAAGGTCGAGATAAAGATGTCGCGGAGCTCGGCTGCTCTTCCGCATACAAGGCAGGATAGATTGACTCCATACGGTAAGCATAATCATAAGTGTCATTTATCGGACTCATCAAGGTCTTGACTTGGGCCGAAGCCTCATGCCCGCAGAACAGAGGCGAAGACGAAGTACAACCCCACGCACGCACCCATGGACGCACATACATCGGTTCCCACTACAGGCACGCAACCGACATACATGCATACCTCTTACTTACTTACCTGCATGCACATGTTCATTGGAGAGCAAGGGCTGGGATCCGACAGCTTTCCATAGGTACCCGTACCCCACGAGGCGTCTGCGGAATCTTGGGGGGGTGAGGTGGGTGTAGGATGTGGGGGTCGTGCATAATTACATGGGTTTCTTGGGTCTCTTCGAATCCGATGCTGGGTGCATCTTTGGGATGGATGCCGCATGTGTCTGCTATAAGCAGGAGCGCGCGTGTTTAGTTCTATCCATAACTGGCTGAGCCGACCTACCTCGCGTCATCATCATCTCATCGTGCTTCTGCGATGTGTGTTGACGTGGTCTCCTCTGGGCTCTACCCGATGGGCAATATCCGTCGTGTGAAGTCGAGCGCTGCTATCCCGTATCCCGTATCGTCTTTGGGAGTACCCTCCCCAATGCTGCGCTGATGGCATGGCGTTGGCACTCCCAAAAGCAATTTGCAACTCTGGCGTGCAATCTTCTTCACAGTACGCATCCAAGCCTCTGATCTCTCAACATGGTCCATCAGCAGGGCAAGCGGAGGAGGGATGAGGAGGTTCATCTATAAAGTCGCCGTTGCCCTCGCTATGAAGCATTACGGAGGTTCGCTAGATAACTCTGACAGCAGGCAATCTCCACGAAGTTCCAAGATAATTCCCTCTACTACTCACAGTGTATCACACGCCCTCTCTGTTCGTGCCGATGTCCTCAACAATCTGTCAGCGGAACGGGTAGGTGAACGATGGACCCGTCCAGCGGCATGCGGATGAACGGCTGCAATACCTCATGCTTACCCTGCGTCTTCTTACAGGCAATGCCCGCGCAAACACTCCCACGAGGTATCCAGATTGACCGCCGCCCCCTCCTCCAAGTCTGCGAAACAGAGAAAGGGCAAGAGCAAGAGCAAGAGCAAGGCGAAGCACGACTCTACCAGCCCTTCTCTTCGTGCGTATCTCCGGGAATCGCCTCTCAAGGAGAATTGGCTTGGTGTCAAGCCAGACCCGGGGACGACGGCGGCGTCGCCTGAAGCGTTTTCCAAGACTTCGGAAGAGAAGATGAGCCTGGCCATTGAAGAGATCATGGTGCCATTCAAGAGATGAAGATACAGGGGGGCATATCTGCAGTGTGACTGGCGCTAGTGCAGTCTTCGCATGTGCTTAGTGGACTTGCATACTTGGTGATACTCACTACTTGGGTGGAAGGGGTTGGAAAAAGACAACCAAACTGACTGGTGGTGGTATGGACTCGCTAGGTTAGCATACTCGCTCCGCCGCGAGCGACAGAGATGGGGAACTTTGAGCTGCGTCCAATGAATTCCATACCGAGCACCCACTACGCTGTACTTTTCACACCCGGGAAGACACTTTGGGGCCTACACCAAGGTGCAGGATACTTGTACCGAGATCAGATCACGCCTATGGCTTTCCTTCTCCTTTCTGCCTAGAAGAAGTAGCCGGGCGTCGGCGGGCTATAGCTTCTCCTCGCCGGTCTGACGGCGGAAGCGACGAGAATCCGCTAGTGGAATAGTGTATCCAGGGTCTGGCGGGCTATAGTCTGTCCTCGCCCCCTGGCCACATATGCAGGGCTCTTGCACACACTCGGCACGACATGTTTACTCGCTGAAACTTCATGTGCACTACCCGGCTACCGGGTTCTGAAAGCCCATCCATGCTTCTCACATATCATAGGATATTGGAGGGGGGGCGTGTACATACATCAGCTTCGGCTTCTCAACCATGTAATATTCCGATATCACGTTCAATCAACAGGTGGCTTGAGATCGTCCAAGCCACTCGACCACCAAATGAATATCGCACTACTGAAGGAAACTCTGGGCCTCCTCTCCTACCAGGTCTCACCCTCATATTTGACCTGAACCAAAGAGGAATTAATTGGGGTGAGACTGGCGCACATGTTGACGATCCCTATGAAATGTCTAATGAAGCAATGAGTAATAGCCATTACTAAGCAAGAAGTCGTCTTAGATCTGCCCGCGCAGGTTGCCGGTTGCAACCGACCCCAGTTGACTTCCATTAGTAGAGGGTGCGGAGAATGGGCTGGGGAAGCTGCGGGGGGGTTTGCGGGGGCTCGCTCTTACCAAGTAAGTACTTACTTAGTTAAAGAAGTAACTTGCAACAAACATAAAACGAAGAAAAGTCGAATCGGAGGATTCCATGGTTGTCTTCACTTTCTTTTCAATGGCGGCTTAGAAGGGGCTGGGTGCTGATCTTGGGTGTGCCGCTGTTTCTTCCCGTGTCTCTGACAGCCTGCCTGCATGTCCCGGGGCTGGCTCTTATCAACAACATATACTCGGGGCCGGCTAATGAAATCTCACTGCATTATCATTGACCTGCATAAGTTGATTCCCGTCCTCATCCTCTACATACTTACGCAACTACCGGGGTCATCTTTTGGTGATAAGAGAACACATAACTACCTACTTAAGTAGTCAAAAGATAGTCTTCACATAAGATACCAAACTTGGCCTCGAGATACTTCCGACGAGAACAATGGCGGAAGTATTGCCGCGGAAGCTCTGGGAGCACCGGAACCCCCGGGATACAGAAATGTACAAGTTCATGCAAGAGGTCAACAAGAAGCACAACCTCAACCTCCAGGTATGGATCCATGTCTATATATCTTGCTCGGTATGCTTCAGCTCCAGGCACAGCGCTGACCTCTCCGCTAGACATTCTGGGACTTATATCAGTTTTCCATCAACAGACGGTCTGATTTCTGGGGCGACGTTCTGAGCTACGTGCCCCTCATCCACACAGGCTCGTGCCACCGAGCTGTTGACGAGAGCAGGCTCATCGACAGCGTCCCGCGCTGGTTCGAGGGGGTCCACCTCAATTTCGCCGAGAACCTGCTGTGGTCGCGCAACAAGACCCCCGGAACCCGTGACCCTACCGACCACCATGGCACCGTGGGCAAGGAGGACGCCAAGATCGCCATGACCGAGGTCCGCGAGGGCGTCTCCGAGATCCGCCAGCTGACCTGGTACATGTTCCGCAAGCTGACGGCATCCTACGCCGCCGCCCTGCACGCCGGCGGGGTGCGCAAGGGGGACCGCGTCGTCGCCGTCGCCGCCAACAGCATCGAGACCCTCATCGTCTTCGCCGCCACCACCTGGCTGGGCGCCATCTTCAGCAGCTCCTCCACGGACATGGGCGTCCAGGGCATCCTGCAACGCACGGTCCAGATCAACCCTCGTGTAAGTGCTGCCGCTGTGTTGTTGGCGGCATGGGGAGCTAGCTAACCAGGCCAACGTGGACAGTACGTCTTCATGGACGATGCCGCGCTCTACAACGGCAAGCAGGTGGATCTTCGCCCGAAGATGGCGGAAATCGCCGCGGGAATGAAGGGATGCGATCTCTTCAAGGGCATCGTCTCTATCCGCCGATTCCAGCAGCGACTGGACATCAGCAAGGTCCCACGAGCTCAGACCTTGGACGACTTCATCCAGAAACGCGCCGCTCATCCGCCTCCCATCGAGAGACTTGCGTTCCACGACCCGTTCCTCATCTGTTACTCGTCCGGGACCACGGGCATCCCCAAGGCCATTGTGCACTCGGTGGGCGGCGTGGTTCTCAACTTCTTCAAGGAGGGCATGTTGCACGAAGGCGCGACCTCGGACTCGGTTGGCCTCCAGTACACCACCACAGGCTGGATCATGTACCTCTCGAGCGTCGGATACCTCATGGCCGGAGCCAGAGTGGTGCTCTACGACGGATCCCCGTTCCAGCCCGACCTGCAGACCTTCGTCAAGCTGATCGGCGACCAGAAAGTGACCAAGCTGGGCATCAGCCCGAGATGGATGCACGAACTCGCCAAAGCAGGCATATCGCCTCGGGAGCTTACCGACTTGTCCAACTTGCAGATCGTCACCTCCACCGGTATGGTCTTGTCGGACCAGCTCTTTGAGTGGTTCTACGAGAAGGGGTTCCCTGCGCACACGCAGCTTGCCAACATATCTGGGGGAACCGACATTGTGAGTGCCATCAACCAACCTGAATAGCTCGAGTCAACCCACTCACTAATGATGTCCGACAGGCTGCCTGTTTCGGGCTTTGCAATCCCTTGACGCCGGTCTACGTAGGCGGGACCCAGGGACCGAGTCTCGGGACACACATCGCTGTCTACGACTCCCTGTTACCTGACGGACCAGGTCAGGAGGTCCCCGACGGAACCCCGGGCGAGCTCGTCGCCGTGGCGTCCTTCCCCAACGTCCCGGTCTGCCTCTGGGGCGACAAGACCCCGGTCGGGGTGGCCGGGTCCAGGTTCCACGCGGCCTACTTCGCGCGCTTCGACCACGTGTGGGCGCACGGGGACTTCGTGGTCGTCCACCCCGCCACCAAGAACCTCACGTTCATGGGCCGCGCTGACGGCGTGCTCAACCCTAGCGGCGTCCGCTTCGGCTCGGCCGAGATCTACTCGGTGCTCGAGAAGCACTTCACGGACCGCCTCGCCGACTCCGTCTGCGTCGGCCAGCGCCGCCCCCAGGACGCCGACGAGAGCGTCCTGCTGTTCCTGCTCATGCGCCCGGGCCACAGGTTCGACGCGAAGCTGGTGACCGAGGTCAAGGAGGCCATCAAGCGGGATCTGTCCAAGCGGCATGTGCCCAAGTACGTCTTTGAGACGCCCGAGATACCCGTAAGTTCAAGTCTCCAAAGTCTGGCCGTTGTTTGTTCGTCCGCTCGGTCGAAATGGTCAGAGTTGTTTGCACTTACTAATGGATACATTTTATGTTTCATAATAGACGACCATCAATCTCAAGAAGGTCGAGCTGCCGGTCAAGCAGATTGTCTCAGGTCAGACCATCAAGCCCAGCGGTACGCTCTTGAATCCGCAGAGCTTGGATTTCTACTATCAATTCGCCAAAGATGAGGTTCTCAAGGCTGGAAGGGAGAAGCTGTAGCGAGTTGACTGCATTTGAATAACGAAGTAGATTGCTCTCTTGGAGTGATATAGAGATGGAGAAAAGAAAGGACCAAGATAAAAGTCAAATAGTTAGCTAGCTATAACTACATTTCTTTTATGTAATATAATTGCGGCGACCTTGTGTGCCAGCGAACACCAAATTCCGTACCTGCCTCACGTCTTACATAGTCCGATGACCGACCATGACAAGACCCTCTTCACCTCCCCGGGCGTCGAACGTGCCCCCCTTCAGCCCATACCGGTACCCCATCCGCGCCGCGACGCCGACGAGGCTCCCCACGCCGACAACGCCGACGACGCCGACCCAAGACGGGCCGGGCCGAACGACGCGCGCCGCGACGGCCGCCGCGCCCACCGCCGCGCCCCCGTACGTCCAGTCGTCCGTCTCGAGCTGGCCCCGGTGCTCCAGCAGCCGCCAGCTGCGGTCCTGCCACTCCGTCTCCCCGCGGCCCCACATGCGGCCCGCCAGCAGCGCCGCCACCACGCCCACGGTCCAGAGGGTGGCGGTTCCGGTGGCGCGGAAGAAACGCTGCTGCTGGTGGCGGTGGTGGAGCCGCGGTGTGGTGGCCGCTGTCGTTGTTGTTGTTGTGGTGGTGGGTTGGGCCGAGAGGGAGGGGGGGCAACAGGCGCGGCAGGATGTACTGCCGCGTGCCGTGCCAGCCCGTGCCGAGCGCGGCGCCCGTGGTCACGGCCCGTGTCAGCACGTGCGTCGTCAGGATGGTGTGGGCTAAGGGCTGGTCTTCGGCGTAGGCCGTGTGCGGGAAGTAGCGGGACATTTTAGCTGGATGGCGAGTAATGACGGCGAGAAAGGAGAAGATGGGGAAGTGGAACTGGCGGGTTTAATTACTATCGCATCAGCATGCCATCACTTCTCTTATATCTACTTACTTAACTGACTGATCTATTGTTGATGACATGCGATGGCGCGGACACGGAGCAATAGCCGTCAAGTCTTCCGGAGCGAGGTGTGAGTGGAGAATGCGAATGCGAGCTGGGGCCGATAACACTTACTGTTTACTAATGCATCTTCTGTATCCGGCGTCTACATATGGCCAAGGGATCAGTTCAATCTCCTCATGACACACGGTGATCGGTGAGCCAAGGGAATCCGAGCGTATTCCTCCTACCGTTGCGTAGAGAGGAGAGCTCTAGATCCCAAGCCATCATCACAGCCGCCACACATCCTCGAGCTAGCTGGAGCCAGGCTGGCTAACGTTCAAGGCGCGGGCGTTCCAATCCCCCCCCCCAATTCATCGTGTCAAAGGAAATTGGAAGCGTCCCTTTTTTTTCTAGTCTCGTTTCCCTGGAGTCGTTCACTTTTTTATTTTATGGCGCAGCCACCCATCAGATGGAAATCCATCAGCATGTCCTACATCTTGAAGAAATGTACCGGTTTTGTCGGTTTCCATGCAGCCAGTGATCGACACCCGTTATGCCGGATTGAAGGAAGGGAGTAAGAAATTATTCCATGTACTTACTAATAAGCGGCCTGTCAGCAGATGCCGACACAGCGGTAGCGGGGGATGGATTGCAGCTACAACTACGAAATAGACGGGGAGAATATCCGTATATCTTAAAAGTAGATAACTTAACTTCGACCCCGTCGCAGCCGCGAGAAACCCAAAATGCGTATTATCATCATCAGGCAGAGGCGCGTCTGTACTACTTCATCGTTTGAGCGAACGCATACGCCGCGAACCATCACCACCGGAGGGTCCTCAGCTGGCACACACACCCACTGCTTTGGGAGCGACGAGCCGCCACCAATTTCCCATGGCTACCCCTAACCCCCCCCGGAAAGAAACACCAATACATATATGCAGGCTCAGAGCGCCATTGATGGACTTATGGAGTTCGGTCCAGCGAGGGCAAGGATCGTCGTGGTTTTCCCAGAACTACCTCTCCTCTCCGTAATAATTCCCCCTCGTCGTCGTCATCGTCATCGTCGTCGTCGACAATCCGTCACTCGTTAATATATACTAATTGGGATATTTATCCCGTCGCACTCTTTGCACAATGCGTCTTCAGTCCCTCATTTCGATATCTTTCGTCGCTTCGGCCTCGACCACTTTGGCCAAGTGTATTTCTGTGTATCCCTTATCATCTATTCCGGCCAGTGTATCCGGCGCCAGTGTCTCCTACTCAGCTGCCAGCTCCTCGCAACATGTATCCGTGAGCACTGCCTCGAACACGGCTTCGGTCACTGCCAGCTCCGCGTCTGTCACCTCGTCGGCTGCATCGTCTTCCCTTTCCAGCACCGCCAGCAGCTCGTCTCCCACGAGCTCTGCCTCATCCGCGCCCTCTGCCTGCGCCTACTGGCTCGGTACGTTTTCATGTGCCTAGGGTGATTTGTCAGCCCGGGCGCCTTCTGCGTAACTGGCCCTCAAAGAGTTGAAACTAACCTTGTATGTTTGCAGAGGATCTGAAAGCCCAGGGTATCGCGGCTTTCAACGCGAACCCGGCGGACTACAAGGTCTTCCGTAATGTCATGGACTATGGTGCCAAGGGCGACGGTGTGACTGACGATACTGCTGCCATCAACCGTGCCATCAGCGATGGAAACAGATGTGCTCCCGGGAAGTGTGCTTCGACAACTACCAGCCCTGCTCTGGTTTACTTCCCCAACGGCACTTACATCGTCTCTGACTCCATTGTCAACTACTACTACACCCAGATTGTCGGGAACCCTAACTGCATGCCCGTCATCAAGGGCAACTCCAAGTTCCGAGCTCGCTGGGTTATCGATGGAAACCAGTACGGGCCGAACGGTCTTGGCTGGGGCGCCACCGATGTCTTCTGGACTCAAGTTCGCAACATCATTATCGACACGACCGAGGTCCAGTCGTCATTGCAGGTTGCCGCTATCCACTGGACCGTCTCGCAGGCTACGTTGCTACAGAACATCGTCATGAAGTTGTCGCAGGCTTCGGATACTCAACATCAAGGCGTCTTTATTGCCGAGGGCTCTGGTGGCTTCGTGAGCGATCTCTCCTTCCTCGGAGGCGCCCAGGGTATGGCCATCGGTAACCAGCAGTTCACGATGCGCAACCTCACCTTCAACAACGTCGGTACCGCAATCGATCAGGCCTGGGACTGGGGTTGGACGTACTACGGGCTCAAGATCAACAACTGCAAAGTTGGCCTGAACCTCAGCTCTGTCACCGACAAGGGCGAACCCAACGTTGCCTCGGTTGTGCTTTTTGACAGTGAATTTGCGAACACGGATAAGGCTGTAATCACAGCTCGTACCGCTTCGAGCAAGACGTCTGGCGGTGCCCTCATCCTCGAGAACGTGTCTCTCGACAACGTCCGTGTAGCCGTCGAGGGTCCTTCAGGCGCAACGCTACTCGAGGGGACATCTGGAACCAAGACGATCGCGGCTTGGGGCCAAGGAAGCCAGTACATCTCCAAGGGCAAACGCGACGTGTTCCAGGGAGAAATCAGCCCTAACAGCCGACCGGCTAGCCTGACGACCGGTACTGGTTTCTACGAACGCTCCATGCCCAAGTATGAGAACCTGCCTATCTCGCAATTTGTCATCGCCCGCGTCGAGGGCGCCACTGGCGATGGCCACACCGACGACACCGATGCTCTGCAGGCTGCTATCCGCAAAGCGGCAAGTGGCGGCAAGGTGCTGTTGATCAACGCCGGGTATTACAAGATCACCAAGACCTTGTACGTTCCCCCAGGCTCCAGGATCATCGGAGAGGCCTTGCCTGTCATTATGTCATCTGGAAGCTTCTTCAACAACATACATGATCCGAAGCCCGTCGTGCGAGTTGGTGCTGCCGGTGGTGAGATGGGTGCTGTCGAGTGGTCCGACATGTTAGTCAGCACCCAGGGCGCCCAAGCCGGGGCCATCCTCATCGAGTGGAACATAATTTCCGCGCCTGGAGCCATCTCGGGTATGTGGAATGTTCATGTGCGTGTGGGAGGCTTCAGCGGGTCGCAACTACAGGTTGAGCAGTGCCCCAAGACACCCGAGGTACCCGTCACCTCCACCGTTAAGGAGGAGTGTGTTGGGGCCTTCATGTCGGTGCATGTGACCCCGTTCGCCTCGGGTCTGTACATGGAGAACTGTTGGATTTGGATTGCCGACCATGATGTCGACGATGCCAACAAAACCCAGATTACCGTATATGCTGGAAGAGGCTTGCTTATCGAGAGTGTCACTGGGGGTGTTTGGCTCGTGGGGTCTGGGGTTGAGCATCATGCTCTCTACCAATACAATCTTGTGAGCACCAAAGATGTGTTCATGGGCCAGATCCAGACCGAGACAGCCTATTACCAACCCAACCCAGATGCCACAGTTCCATTCGCGCGAGACTCCAGGTACAAAGATCCCGAGTTCAACAAGGGCGAAGATGGTTGGGGTCTTCGCGTCGTCGACAGCAAGGACATCCTGGTGTACGGCGCCGGAAGTAAGTAGATATCTCTCCCCTGCAGCCGACAACGTCGGTAGGATGTGATCAGACATCTCAGCTTGATACTAACGAGACCTCGCAGTGTACTCCTTCTTCAACGACTACAATGTGCACTGCTCAGACCAAGGCAACAGCACCAAATGCCAGTCGCGCATTTTCAGCATCGAGTCCAGTGACGTGTCCGTGTACAACCTTAACACAGTCGGGACGACGAACATGATGACGCAGGACGGCACCGATGTTGCCAGTTGGGAGGACAACCAGGCTGGCTTCATCTCAAACGTGGCGCTATTCAGGAGCTAGAGCGAAGGGGTAATGGAATCATTGGAATGATGCACTTTGGCTCTGTGATCTGACGAAGGTGCAGCAAGCTAGAAGGAAGGGGTAAGCTCTTTGGATAGAAAAAAAAGAAAATTTGTAATAATGATGAGACGTCACCGTCACCGTCGCCGTCGCTGCCGTCACTGCCGTCTGGGTCCGCTCAAAGTAGCAAGTGATCTCGGATGTATGTCAATCAAAATAATCGGGTCGGTCGGTCGGTTTGAGGCTGCTAGACGTGCAATTCTTCTGCTCGCATTGATTGCCCGAAGCGTCGAGCAACGCGATGGGACAAGTACTTACTTACCGAATAGTAGCTACTCGTACATATGTCTCAGGAATGTAAGTAAGTAAGTAAGTAAGTAATCAGCAGGCAGGTCGGTGTTGAGTGAAGCAACACACCAGCAAAAGCCCTTGTTCCCGGGGACGATCACCCACCAAATGCATGAGTAAGTCCTCGAGGCGTCAGTACAACTTTGAAAAGTCTGCTCCAATACCAGAGCGGCGGATGGGTGGTTCGATACATGAGGTGGGAAACGGGAACTGGAGGTCAGAGCCTACTTCCACTGTAGGGTTGTGCCAAGCAGCAGAAGCAAGCGCCAAGCTCGAGATCTGCGGCTCATGCCTAAGGCCGATCCCCTTCGATGGACAAGTAGGGGAGAAGATGCGCAGGAGAATATTCCCCGATGCTTCATCGTGTCACTCTATGTTCAATACATGTAGGTTAGAGATGTTTCATCATGGGTGTGCGCTGGGACACACGCCGAGCCGGCTATTGTTCCACTAAAGCGACCTTCTTTTAGCGCCTTCCGAAGAAACCCCACCAGAACAGGAACCCTCCTGCCTCGTCTAAAACTTGACACCAGCCTACTGCTGCCGGACAAGCCAGCCACACCACCTGATACCTTGAAATGTTTGTGATCCACTGCCAAGACGGTAATGCGTTCCGTTTCCACTGCAGAACCATATCAGAACAACACTGCCCCGATTCTCAAACTGGGGTTCATCTTCTGTGATGCGATTCGTCCGTCAGCCTGTCAAAGATGTCTGCGCCGGACGGGGCTTGCTGTCACCCATCGTTTCCATCCTCGCCGGCTTGCGATTCGCTCGCTGCGACCGTCTTGGCCCCGTTTGAGATTGCCTGTTTTGCATCTCGGCCTATTCCTAGAGACGGGGAGACATGCTTAACTGTATCTTGACTGTATCGTCTATCCCCCAAGGGTGCGTGGAGTCGTGAGCATGGACGTAGAGAAGGAAACCCCCAAGCATCTCGTGCCGTGCGCCAGAAACAACACTAGCTAGGTTGACTCCTTCCATGTCTTCGGTTGCAACCATGGCCCGGAGCTCAGCTCGTCCGGTGAAGGCAGTGGTGCTCTCATCCAGTATCAGACGAGAAGACATCGGACATGGCCTGTATAAAGGCAGCCTATTCCTCTCCAGAGTAACGCTTCTCTCTCCTCCTCATCAGCATCAAGCATCTCCAACATCAAGCCAGTCTCTTTCGATCCCTCTCCTCCTTTCTATTCACTTCATCACAAGCCCTGGTGGCATCTTAATCTTATATTTTCTCCGCTCTTTGATTTTCTTTGCCTTTCGGCCCATCCATCCAGTCACTTATCAACCATCAAGATGCGTTACTCTTTCGTCCTCGCTGCCGCTGGCCTCGTCGCCTCCGTCTCCGGTCACGGTTTGGTCACCAAGGTCGTTGGTGCCAACGGAGTGGAGATGCCCGGTCTCACCGTCGCCGATGGCACCCCCCGAGACTGCTCCAGCAACGGATGCGGCTCTCAGGCTGATACTGCCATCATCCGCGACCGCGAGATCCAGTCTGGCCAGGCCGGTCCTCTTGGCCGGACCCAAGGAAACGGCAAGGTCGACGCTGCCACCATGATCGCCAGCTTCATGGGTGGCGGCGTCGCCCCTACCAACAACGGTACCGGTGTTGGTGAAGAGGACAACATCCCCGGCAATGTTGGTGGCCAGAGCACCAAGAGCACCAAGAGCAACCGCGTCAACAGCGCCAAGTTCCGACGTCAAGGTCTCCTGAACGGACTCCTGGGCGGCAGTATCGGCGGTGGCGGCGGTGGTGCCACAGCCAAGGGCACCCAGACCAAGACGGCTGCTGAGACCATGGTGAAGGCCACCGCCGGCCAGGGTACCACAGCTGGCCTGCCTACTGCCGCCGACGATGGCACTGTCACGCTTCAGTTCCGTCAAATCAACCAGGACGGTGCGGGCCCTCTCGAGGCCATGGTCGACGGCACCTCGGGCGGAACTGACATGGCCGCTTTCAAGGAGGCTGAGGTGACCCAGAATGTGCCCGGCTTAGCTGCCGGTATTTCTAGGGCCACCATGACCGACTTCGATGTCAAGGTTGCCATGCCCCAGGGTATGACCTGCGATGCCAATGTTGGCGGTGCCAACAACGTCTGCGTCGTCCGCGTCCGCAACAACACTCCCGCCGGCCCCTTCGGTGGCTCCGCCGCTTTCACTCAGTCCACCGCTGCCCGCAAGCGAGCCATCGCCTACCGCATCAAGAAGCGAGCTGAGGAGGCCCGCCAGAGCCTCGAATAAGCGGCTCCGTGTGTCACTGGTTCGGGATTTCCTTTGGGCATGGACTTTAGACGGATATGGATACCCAAGGTCGGGAAGGGGCCTTAAGGTAGGGGCGCTTTGGGGGCATCATTTATTTCTTATCCTTTCAATCCGATTGGGGGGAGCAAGGGCGATTATAATATCGCATCGACTTGCACACTGCTTTGGTGGATGACGGATGTATATAACTTGCATGATGGATGATCATATATCATCACATGGCCCCTCTTCTGGTACCAGTAGGCGACGTATGTCGCCTGCGATGGGATAGGAGGGGCTCAGCACATTCCTTTTGGATATAGACACAGGAATATATTTACCCTTCGACGAACACTTCCGTCTTCAACCCCCCATTGGATCGTGATGAATTTCGCTGCCCACTGTGTTTGATGAGATTGTCGGCATCAAGGCACAACTACCGTCTGAAAGCCACCTCTCCCACTCTTAAGTTGCCAGCTGCATGCTTTTCAGCCTTGCATCTGGGTACAAACACACTCAGTGTTTGACTTGAGTTGGCGTTTCATCCCACTAGTCAAGATTATGGAACCGTTACGCCGAAGTATAACGACCGGAACATTGCGTCAGCCAATGTGTGATAGACGAGGTTAAATAAACTTCGAATGACACGGCTTCGCAGTTCCGTCCTCGGGACGGACCTGTTCGCGACTAGAGTTCGGAAGCAAGCGGCTCCCGACAGTGATAAGAAACCTCCATATGCTCGTATGTTCGTCATCGGGATGTCCTGTGTGGTCAATAATACGCGACGCAAGAATAAGCGTAACTGGTAGGTAGGGTGTAGATACTCCTCTTCTTTCACGTGCGCGCGGTACGTCCATCATTATTTCTCTTGTTATGACAGCCTTTAGCAGAGCAAATCCCAGCGTGCATCGTGACCGTGTGTGGAGACACCACCGAATTTCCCTTTTTGGAGCACAGCACTGAACATAAACAAATCCTGCTGTCCCGATACACAGACAGACCTATGACTCAACAAAATAGTATAGCAGTTGCATTGAATAAATAGTATGGACAGCATCAGTCACGCAAGACACAACAAGGTGAATTAGGATTTCTGAATGTAGATCACAGAATGAAACGAACTCGAGATGGTGTAACACGAGGCCGAGATTAACGAAGGATCCATCTTTCCCAAGAATGTTTGCTCTCCGAGCGTCCATGCGAACAAAAAGGCCGCTGTCGACCGAGTAGCAACACCCAATGGTGAGGGCGTTGCACGGTCTGGACTCTCGATTCTATCTGGAGAGGAAAAAGGGAAAGAAGGATAAGGTCTTGTCGAGTCAAGAAACTGCTTTTGTTACATGGTCGGCCGCAGTTCCATAAGCCAAACAATCACGTGAGTCTCTACGTGTGTATGTTGGGCCACGAGCAGCTGTGAGCAATTGGAGCTTTTCTATTGGCCAGACATAAGCCGAGGATGGGAGCATGTGGGGCGGGCCTTAGTCTCGTTCTTCGATCCCGATGATGGCACGCTGCTCGACATTGACATTCAAGATCGCAGCTTCAGCAACGACTCGGACTCTGATTAAGGCTGACATTGGAGGAGCCGATACGACGAGGAGCTACAACAGGAGTTAGCCACACAATAAACCACCATGAATGTATCACGAGTCGGCGTGCGGGCCCTACAACAGGGTAAGTGAATGAATGGCTCTCGTCATGGACCACCCTCTTCGAGCTTTGAGATTCAATGGCCATACAGAAAGATTCTGTTCTGCATGGCTACTTGCGTTCAAGACCAGACGATCTGCGAACCCGCGAACCCGCGCTGACCCCGGCTGAACAGGAGCCAAGCCCAATGTCTTCTTCTCCCAGAACCTCCCTCGCCTCGCCCTCGCAGCCAAGGCAACCAGCACCATCCAGACCCGGTAAGCCCGACCCATCCTCTCCCTTTTGTTCGGAAGTATGCGGGAGCTTCTTTGCCCTCTGCTCTCAACCAACAGCCGCCATGCGTCAGCCAGGCTAACCAAAGCACCTCTGGTCCGGCCGCATTCTAGCCCAGCCTCGACGAGCAAAGTAACCGCGACCGAAGCGCAATCGATCCTGGCCGCGCAGCGCCGGCAGCGGCCCGTCGCCCCGCACCTGCAGATCTACGACCAGACGCAGACGTGGTTCGGCGGCTCCATCTGGACGCGCATCACGGGGTCCACCCTCAGCGGCGGCCTCTACCTGTACGCGGCGGCCTACCTGGCCGCCCCCCTCCTGGGCTGGCACGTCGAGTCGGCCTCGCTGGCCGCCGCCTTCGGGGGCCTGCCCGTTGCCGTCAAGGGCTCGCTCAAGTTCCTCGCCGCCTGGCCCTTCGTCTTCCACGCCGTCAACGGCTGCCGCCACCTCACCTGGGACTTGGCCAAGGGCTTCTCCAAGAGCTCCATCCAGTCCGGCGGCTACGCCATCCTTGGTATCAGTCTGGTCTCGGCGCTGGGTCTGGCTTTCTTCGTGTAGAGGCGGGGGGGGCTTACGGTGGTGGCTTGGAGGCAGTGTCAGAAAATGCGCGGCACGTCGCCACGAGTGGGAATAGGAGGGAGGGTAGCTCAGTGTCCGTTTAGGCCGGCCATAGTTACTTGGTCCTCGAACATGTAGTACCAGCCCGCCATCAAGCGGCGCTCCTATAAGAAGCGGAAGACAGCAGAGATAAGAATGAAGCTCGGCTTGGAGATGTGGAAGGCGGAGGGGGAGAAGGAGTTGAGTGAGACGATAGGCGTTCCTGCATGGTTAGATACATCATTGTGCCCAATGTACACTTTCATTCTCTTGCAAATACGCAAGTATAATGATCTGGAAATCTTTGTGAAATCCAAAAGAGCAGTTCCGCGCCAGGCAGATAATCATTGCCGAGTATAAGGTAGGCACTGGACAACCTGGGATGCCTGGTCGTCTAGCCAATACCCACGTTGACAAAACCCATTCATTCATATCTTTGATTCATTTCCTAGCCGATTAGGCAATGCTGCCGGTGAATTACTGGTAGACCAATTTCTTCCTTGACATTCAGCGCGTCTGCCATAATAAAATCACCTTGTCCAGGCTTTGCCCTACATCTTTTAGTTCTGCGAGGGAACCGACTCCCCATGCATATATTCCCAATGAAAAGCAACCCATTTAATTATGGAGTGAGTGTACGCCAAAAAACGCCGTGTCTCCCTGATGCGCCTATGCCATAACTACAAGCTGCGGCCCCCCCTCTCTTTGCCCCCTTCATCGGCAGTGCTCTTGGGTATTGATACAATAACTTCAATTAAACGACTTGGCATCTAGCACGGCCTGTATGAGCCGATGATCACCCAGATGCGCCAGCCGACTGCCTACCGCATCCCCCAAGAAGTCCTTGACGCCCTGGATCTCACGCTCGTCACCAGCACCGTTGACCCCGTTGGTCATGACGAGGTCCGAGTCCGGGATGAGCGTCCGTATAACCTTGATGATGGCGCCGAGGATGGCCTCGTACTCGAGACGGCTGTTGTCGTTCCCTTCCTTGAGCTTCTGCAGCATATTCGTGTCGAAGTCCTTCATATTCGGGAGCAGCAATACCCTGACGCCCTCAGGCCCGCTGACGGCTGAGACGCCGAGGATGCTGCCGTACCATACAGCGGAAGGTACGTTGGGATCCAAGAATTGCTTCAGACATGTACGTGTCGTCTTGGGCCGGAGCATCTTGTTGGAACGCGCAAACTTGCGGACTATTCGGCCTGCCAAGCTGGCTGCCAGCTCGCGCAGTTGGTATTGCTCCTTAAGCGCATCGGTACCATTCTCCGATCCTAGCCTGCGGCCCATAAGGCAGGTGAGAACCGGGATGATGAGAGAGTTTGCGTAAGGGTCTAGATGGAGCTCAGGGTTGTCGACGAGAGCACTAGTCGCCGCGAGTACTTGGCGGAGGATGAAGACATCGTCCAAGTGGTGGGTAACTTCATTGGAGAAGAAAGTGACGAAGTACGGGATCAGCTGATGGATACCAGGTGAAGAGGATATAGAGCCAAGCGCAGCTTCGCGAAGACGTTCGACTTCTGGGTCAGGGTCGTCGTTCAGGATAGCAGCTTGTACCTTCTCGAAGTAGAGGATCAGCTCTTGACTGAGATGGTGTTTGACAGCCGGGCGGAAGTTGGCAGACTGAGCTCCGGCAAGAGCGGGGAGCGCAGGGTTGGCGCCAGGGCCCTTGGGCAACATGTCTTGGGAACGCGCCTCCGAGGTACTGGGGTTTTGTGCGATGGAAGGCTGTACGCCTTCGATGGCGAGCCAGTGAGCGGTGAAGGTCATATCTCTTGGGACTTTCGGCAGTGGCGCGTTGATGAGCTTCTCGAAATCCACCTCTTCGTCCTCGATGTAGAAAAGCGGCTGGCCGGGACCGAGGCTTGCTTCACCGTACCTGAGCGGACGAGTGGAATCATAGCCGTACAAAGGTTCGACGTCCAGGACACGCAGGGCCTGAGAGATGTCTTGCACCGTCATGTTGGTGCGCTTAGCCGCTCGCATGAAGCGCAGCGCCTCAACAATGACCTGGCCGATTCGGTACTCGACGT
This sequence comes from Apiospora pterosperma, assembly GCA_019976485.1. NCBI lineage: Eukaryota > Fungi > Ascomycota > Sordariomycetes > Amphisphaeriales > Apiosporaceae > Apiospora > Apiospora pterosperma. The sequence goes on from JAFBMP010000011.1 coordinate 3,025,598, forward strand.
CTTGCGACAGGACGCGAAGGGCCTCGTCACCCAAACTGCCGATGCCTACCGACTCGGCCACGTCCTTCACGTTCTCGGGATTCCACAGAAGGCGTGGCTCGTTTGGTTTATTCGCTGCATCTTGGGGAGCCGATGGGCGGACCGCTGCAGTTGAAGCCATCGTGGACCTTCGGATCCCCACGAGAAGCTTCGCGATGGATCAGGTCGTGATGCAGATGGTATTGGTTGGAAATGATTGATTTTATTTGTGTGCTAGCGAAGGTTCGAGTTTCTTTCTATGGGGTACGAATGACAATGCGTTAGTTAATGTGGTTTGGAGAGGCAAGCAGGTCGCTTGCCGCACATCCTTGAGGATATTTTGCGAATCCCCCAACGGAAAGAATGAAGTCGTGATCTAAACGAGGGCCGCCCTGGAATGTTTCTTTCGAAGGAGAGAGGAAGCAAGGATGACTGCTCAGTGGACGAAGGGAAGGTCGCTCTCGAGCGACAAGGCTGATGGATGAGTTGATGGATGTTGAATACTATCGGTTCAGCCTTATCGACGATGGTCTGAGAAAAGATGGTGGGGTCGCTGGAGGCTGGACTGCAGATGTGGCTGTAGCTGTGGCTGTGTGGCTATGTCGGTGCGTTGTTGAAGAGAAGTAGAAACCCCAATCGCTACATGTAGGGATGTATGTACATCGTCAATTTGATTGTCCATGTCTCACACAATGCCTCAGTGGTCGATCGCCATGAAGTTTGTACTACTACGTGTACTATGGCGCGGCGAGCGAATCTTCCTTCCTACGCCTACCGAAATCGAGATAGCTCTCATGATACCAAACAGCATGGATCATACAGGGAACCCCTTTCTTATATTCAATCGTGAAGGTGCCACCAATTTCCCCTTGAGTAACATCCAGACACGATGGTCTAGAACCGTATCTGGACGTAGAACGTTGTATAACGGCTTACTACTTAAGTAGCGCCCTGAGTTACTGCATGTGCCTGAAGCTTGCCCCTTTGTGCGGCCGCGCAATGATAGCTTAGACTGTTTTCCCTCATCAGCGGCGCATTTTTGCTGGTTCGAGTCTGAATCGCGGCAACGATTCGAACAAGGCCACAACAAGACCTATGATGGTAGTGGTGTTACTACGTATTTCCACAAAAGCCCTCAAAGTCAAAATCACAACTTGACATGGTCACCGTGTGTCGTGAGCTGGCTAGCATCAGGAAGATAAAGCATGATGGCCGTTGATTCGTATGTACATGCAATTAGCCATCCCTTTCTTTACCCCTCTAATAACCCCCCGCGGCTTAACCTTAGGCCTGGGCAACAGACCCCCCGGAAATTGAGTTGCGGGGGCTGCCCGTACTTCAAGTACCGATTCGGCATGTTAACGTCTAGGTTAGAAAAGAACCTTCCTATTTGGGGTCCAGTGTCATGATGAAATGTTGTGGTTCTGAATCTCTTAGATATGGTCCAGGAGGCGCCCCTTCTTCTTACATCTTGTCTTGTCTTTTCTTGCCTCGACCCTTCAAGACTGTCTTTCGATAGCTTTCCACCTATCGTGCTTGACCACCAACTGCCTATTCAGGGACCTACACGATGCGCGGTGCTAGAGTTCGCAGTCTTGCGACCGCCGTAATGCCTCTGCTTGCCTCAAGTGTCGCCGCTCAAGATCGATGGTAAGTTACTGTCTTTGGTTCAACATGCACAGGCCCGTCATCATCTCGCTAACCGCTGTTTCTCCAGGTGTGGCAAGGTGTACCAAGCTGGGTAAGCAATATAAATACTATTGCGCTGGTCTACGATTACATGGGATCTGAGAGACACCTCAGAACTCATAAGGCTGACACCTCCCCCCGTACAGATCACCCCTGGTCATCCCTGGAGGCAGGTTGGAGCCACCTAGCTTGTCCTCTACGCCACTCTTGGATCTCAAGATCACACCGAGACACAGCATCTATGTAGCCAGCGAGGAGGGTGGCGAGTTCATCGTCGATGCTGCTATCTCCTATCTTCATGGCTCGCCGTGGAGTCCCTCCACCGATGACGTGGCCCAGCAACAGCAACCAGATAGGCTGAAGGTGGCGATAACTTGGCAGAACCAGACCTTGGCGATGGGTACGGTTGTGCCCAACACGACGGACAACATCTTCCCGGTTGACTTGACAACCCTAGAACCGCGAATGGAGGGGTACCCAATCACCTTGACCGCAACCTCACGCAACAGCAATTCCAAATTTTCCGTCACTACCGAGCTGTTTCTACTCCCCGAGAAAACCACCGGCAGTGTAGTCAAGATCGACCACTTGTACCGCTCCCTTCTATATCGGAATCCTACTACCAATGGCGTCTTCCTACCCGTCCTTCCTTACGGATTCTACGGAGACTACTCAGGCTACTTGAATAAGAGTGCCTCGAATATCGAGAAATATGTCTCGCAGGGCTTCAACGTGGTGAACGTCGTCTCCTCTTTCGCGGATGACGATATGACGGCAACTATCGAGACCATGGACCGAACCAACCTGCTCTTCCAGTACGACATGCGAGGCACGTACAAGAACTTGAGCTCCATCGCGTGGCAAGTGCCACTCGTCAAAGACCACCCCTCGCTGCTCACTTGGTACACGGCCGACGAGCCAGACGGCTGGCAAGACCCGCTGGATGCGACGAAGCAGGCTTATGACCTGATCGCTTCGCTTGACAAATACCACCCGACTGCGCTGGTGCTCAACTGTCAAAACTATTATTTCGAGGAATACTCATCCGGCGCCGACATTATCATGGAGGACGCCTACCCGGTGGGCATCAATGCAACCTACTCGGAGAAATGGAACACGCCGTGTAACGAAACGTACGGCGACTGCGGATGCGACAACTGTGAGGGGACGCTGCTTGACGTCTCGGATCGAGTCGACGACTTCCACACGTACCAGACCTGGCTCGGGGGTACAGCCACGCGGAAACCGGTCTGGGCGGTACCGCAGGCCTTCAATGATCCCTCTACCTATTGGAGCCGTAATCCCACCTCTGAAGAGGCCTGGGTCATGGATATGCTGGCGTTCAACCACGGCGCCAAAGCGCGGCTCGCCTGGATCTACCCGCCCTCCGAGGAGCTGGGAAATGCGCTCTCGAGAATCTCGAAGGTGGTCACGACCTCGCCCATCATGGATTTCCTGACGGGCGCAAATCCCGTACTACTGCAGGATGGGAAGCAAGGAGGACTCGATGTCGCGTATTGGAAGAAAGGTGACCAGGTCTTGGTCAGTGTCGTAGCGCCCGGCGACTCGGCTTCCCGCGTGAGGATACCCCTGCCTGCCGACATCCAAGTGTCGCGGGTGGTATCTAGCCTCTGGGGTGGAATTGCTTGGACTCTAGACGGGGCAACGTTGGTCGCGAAAGGCGGTCTTCCTTCTCTAGCCACCAGTCTCGTAATACTGCAGTGAAGCCTCGAATGACGGGGGAGACCTTGCATTCGTAGTCATCTCTAATAAGCCATCATGTTCGCTCTACATTCCAAGATATATCCTAGTGCACCCCCTATTGCCAGAATGCATATAGCTATTTACCTCACTGCGCGGCGTCCAAGATGGCTTCGAAGTCGCCCGACTCCTCACACAGACGACGGAACGGCGCCTTCTTCCCATCATGGTCATCATCGCCCCCTTCGCCGTAGCTCTCTCCCGCCCGTAGCAGCAACTCCCTGACCCCGCCCTTCTCCACGACGCGCCCGCCGTCCAGCACCACCACGACGTCGTAGTCCGCAATGGTGAGCAGCCGGTGGGCGATGGTGATGACGGTAGTGCCCGTCCTCGCAGCATGGGCGCGCAGCCCTGCCTGGATGGCGGCGTCGGCCGCGTGGTCCACCGACGCCGTCGCCTCGTCCAGCACCAGGATCCGCGGCGGTCCGCCGCGGAGCAACGCGCGCGCCACGCAGAGGACCTGGCGCTCGCCGCGCGAGAGCGACGCCGCCCGCGCGTCCAGGTCGAGCCGGTACCCCAGCATGGATCGCAGCACGGCGCCGGCCTCGCCGTCTTGGTCGCCGCGGCACCGTCGGCGCTCCGGCGTGCCGTCCGGGAAGAGGTTCTGGCGCGCCGTGCCGTCGAAGAGCTCGGCGTCCTGCGGGACCACCGTCATGGCCTCGCCGCGCAGCCGCGCCAGCGGCACGGCCGAGATGTCGATCCCGTCGATCTCGATGGGGGAGGGGGAGCCGCGATCATCATCGTCGTCGTCGTCGTCGTCGTCGGGCTCCAGGCCCCGGATGAGAGCGAGGGCCAGGGAGCTCTTGCCGGCGCCGGTGCGTCCGACGATGGCGACCCGCTCGCCGGCTTTGACGTGGAAAGTCACACCCCTAAGCGCCGGCTCCAGGTGGGGTTCGTAACGGGCAGTCAGGTTGTTGAAACTAACGTCTCCGCGCCGCGGCCAGTCGGGCGGGATTTCTTGCTGTACAACACCCCTCCTCTTCCGCCTCCTCGCTATGTTCGATGGTGGGGGCTCCTCCGTCCCCGCGGCTACTTCGATAGGCTCCTGTTCGGTCGCTGTGTACTCGACGATGCGCTCGAGCGACGTCAGGTTCTCCTGGATGATGGCGTAGACCTGCGCGAACCAGAGCATGTTCTCGGTGAAGGACATGGCGTACATGAGCACGAGACCCGCCACGCCGGGGTCGATGCCAGTAGCGGACCCCGGTGATGTCGGGACGGCGATGACAAATGCGCCTGTCGCGGAGAGGATGATGCTGCTCAACACGTTGATGTGCAGCGTCAGCCACTGCTTGGCGGCCGAGAGCAGCAGGAACGGCCGGTTGAGCTGGTCGACGGCGCCGGCGTGCTGGGCCGCTAGCAATGTCTCGTAGAGCCCGTAGCCGCGGACGCTGACGCGGCCCGCCATGGCCTCGCCGACGAGCTGGTACAGCGGGGACCGGGCGGCGGCCTCGATGCGCTTGAGGTCCCGCGCGCCGCCGATGTACATGCGCACGACGCCATAATAAGCAAAAAAGACGGCGACTAGTCCGATGGCTAACCTGACAGAAGGCAGCGCCCACAGGATCAGGCCCACGGTCATGGCGGCGGACACTGCAATCTGCAGCGCGCTGACGGAGAAGGATGCGAGCATCTGGTCGACGACGCCCACGTCCCGGGAGAAGCGGTTCGTGATCTGGCCCAGAGGGTGGTGGCTGAAGAACACGAATTTGGCGAAGAGGACCGAGCTGAGCAGATGTTCGTAGATCTTCGAAGACGCTCTCAGCGAACCCCATAGTGTGATCATGTCTCGCAAGAACGTGATTGCCGCGTAGCCGGTGCAGATCGCCGCGTAGACTGCAAGATAATACCAAGGGTTCACGCTGGTGGCCTTGCTGGTGGTGGTGGTGATGTTGCGCGTAGTTCCCTTATCCATCGTGTCATTGTCGTTGCTGTTGCTGTTATACTGGAAAGCCCATTCCTTGACCCAGAGGTTTGTGCCTAGTGCTGCCAGTTGTTGTAGAGCAAAACCACATAGGACTAGGATCCAGAACCACCTTGAGCCCATAGCGTTTAAGTAGTACCTCACAACTGACCATGAAACCGCCCCCTTGAATCTACCCTCTTGATTCCTATCATCCCCAGCTGCTCCATTTGTAGTCTGTGCTGGTGACTTCCCCGCTTCTTCAGGTGAAATAGGGGCTTTTCTCTTGTCAGGGGAGTTTGCCAGCGATTCATTTGCAGAAAGAGGCTTGTCAACAAATGTAGTCCTCAGAATATGGTCGGCAGTCCCCTGAGTCTTGACCCGACCACTCTCGAGCTCGACTGCATAATCGCAATGCGGGATCGCGAGCTGGATGTGGTGGGTAGCTAAGATGCAAGTCCGGCCCTGCATCAAGGGGCCCTTTATGGCGTGGAAGAAGATGTGGTTCGCAGTACGCGAATCGACAGCACTGAGACAATCATCAAGAAGAACCAGTCTCGACGAACTATACATAGCTCTGGCCAGTGACACTCGCTGTTTCTGGCCCCCTGAAAGCCGGCTCCCGTTATCTCCGGCAAGCGTCTGGTCTCCTTCGGCAAAAGCTGCCAGGTCCGGACCCAGGGCGACGGCTTCCAGCACTTTATGGTAGCGCTGGCCATCAAAGGGTAAGCCGAGTAGGATATTGGCTCGTATGCTTCGGTTCATTATCCATGCTTCGTGCGGGCAGTACGCCGTCGTGCCAATGAGCCAGGGTAACGTGTCTGTCTGCCCTATACCGCCCCAACTATCCGAGCTCTCGATGGGTGACACGAAGACCTGTCCGCGATCGAGCTGCATTTCCCCGAGCAGCGCAAGCAAGAGGGATGATTTGCCTGAACCGCTGGGACCATATACAACATTAAGCCCACCTTGTCGAAACTCGATGGTTAGGTGCAGCGTGAAGATGTTTTTCCCTGGTTGTGGATTTGCAGGAGAGATGTTCGAGGTAATCCTGATGCTAGGAGTCCTCATATTGCTGGCTGGCCATGTCAAAATAGCGGCGTCAAATCCAACAAACTTCGAGGAGCCACTACTTGAGCTCTGGAAGTGCTGACCTGCCTCGGGTTCTTGCAAGAGCTCGTCGACACGCATAAGGGATTTGTAGGCTTGTATCAGAAACGTGACCGAGTCAGCCAGTCGGTTCAGGGGGATTCGTAGCACTGCAAAGATCGCGAGCGCAGGAAACGCCACCGAGGTTTCCAGCTGGTTGTGCCAGACCACAGTGTAGAAGAAAAACGTGATCAGAGTGGATATGAAGGGGAGCGAGTAATATACAGTCATCGAGACTGACCACCAGATGAACCGGGTTCTCACCCTCTTCAACTCTATAGAACGTTTTTCCCGGACGCGCTCGCGAAACGGGACCTCCCATGCATAGCATTTGATAGATCTGATGGTGCGAAGAAGCTCGTCACTGACTTGGATCCTCGCATCGGTGGCCGAAAGTAGCTGTCCTTGTACGGCGGCGAGGCGTTTGGAGATCTGCATGTTGACGGGGAGTAATGCCACCATAAGTAAAACTCCAAGTATGCCACTCGATCCCAAAATTCGGTATAATAGATAGGTCCCGATGGTGATCTGCACTGGGAACGTGACCCAAACCAGGTAGAGGCTGCCACTCATAACACTGATGTGGTCGACATCTCCCGAGACCATATTGAAGATGATACCATTAGTGGCGTGGTTTGAATCTTGCGTCCCTGCATCTGGAGCTGAGCCGGACGGTGGCGGCGGTCTCACCACCCTCTTACATATCTTCTCGTATATTTGGCTCAGCAGCACGGCGCGAAGCTTAGCATTGATCCTGTTGCCCTTCCATCCACACTGAGACTCGGCGAGGCCAGCAACAGAGACCGAGACGAACAGTCCGACGACGCATAGCCAGGCCATGCTTCTTGCCATACTTTCAGGGTATTCGAGGTACTCGAGGATCAGCTTGATAAGCAGAGGCGGCACAAAAACGGCCACACTTGTCAAGGTGGCCCACAAGCCCTGCTGGAGGATATCTCGGCGTAGAAACCGGAAGATCTGCCACAAGAGGCGCGCACCACGTACCTTTTGGGACTCGTAGGCTCCAACGATAACAGCAGATGTATGGGTATGTCCGAGCGGATCAAGATGCCTCACATCCAGCGATCCTCCCTGGAATGCTTCCCAAAGCAGTCCCAACATCCAGGAGAAGCCGAGCAGCGAAAACAGGCTAGCTGTATCTTGCGAGCCGGCAACAAAGCCATCGCCATTCGAGTCCAGCTGGGGGGCTCTTGGAGAAAATCCACGAATCGCGAAAAGACCTATGAACAGCCAGATCCGAATAAAAGAGTATAAGTACATATACTGTCGATCCGGATGGCCTGGAAAAGGTGAAAGCAGCAGCACAGCGGTACAAAGTATCTGTACAGCGTATAAAGCCATCGAATGCGGCTGCAGTCGAGCGTCTACTGCACCAGGACCGAGACATCGTGCCAATGCAAGAGCCAACAAATAAGCAGAGACCGACAACGACATCACCAACCCCGAACCCTTCTCTTCATGTTGAATGTGACGAGCTGCGCCGGCGAGGACGCCAATAACGACGGTGAAAATCTCCAGACATTTTAAAGGCCATGGGATCTTGATGCGGCTCGGGGGTTGTGAATCTGGAACATACGACAGCCTGCTAGGCACGCGTGTGCTGCTTGTAGGCTCCGAATCCAATGAGGTAGGGCGATGCCGCGCCTCATGGTAAAAGCCGATACCCATGATGGTGAGCGAGAGAACGCACGCCGCTGCTGGAACAAGCAGATCCAGAGATGTTTTGGCGATACACATGGAGACATGGCGGTAGCCGCCCTGCCAGTCCGGCCCGGAGCACAAAATAAGATCCATGCTCTGATGGTTTCTTTAGTTTCAACGTTCAAGTGCCCTGATAGAAAGAGTCAACATTGTTGAAAAAGGGTAGAATGATGCACCACTATGGTGGTATGTGTTGGCCGGTTATATCACTGTTGTTGATGCGGCACAGCACAAATGCCCAGACTTTTAGGGATACGAACGACTGAAAGAGGAAGGTTACTGTCCATAAATATCTCGCCTGGAGCAGGGGTGACGGAGGATGACGACCCAACAGTGGCATCCGCGTCAGTATCAACCATCTCATGATTGTTTGGGAAAGGCCTGGCCACGTAGGGGGTGCGTCTTTCGCATTTCTGCTGCCTATTGATCATTCAAGGCTCCAACATGGTGGAGGGCTGTAGCCTGCAAGCAAGGGATGACCTGGATAAGCTACTTAACAATGTACCACAGGGAACCCACACCTCTTCTGTCATGAAGTTGATGCTTAAAGTGTAGAGTCTGGATTAGTATCTTCATTACGCGACGCCTCCATCGGTGGGTGACTATCTTCTTACCCCTGAAAGTGGCCGCTTCAGTGCTTTGGCCACATCAGTGACCCATTAGATGTTGAAGACAACGGGCAGTCTGACGGCAGTGAGCATGGAGGATCCCATTAGTAATGTATACAGTCAGGATGTATCTTTCTTCTATGGCTTAATCTACTATTACTATAGATGGGTGCTTCCCGTCGAGGCTTCGGTCCAATGCCAAGTCAGCCACGCAGCAGAAATGAAAGATGTATAACGAGTTTGGTTTCAAGTCTGAGGTTCAGGGGAAGTAAGAGATACTCAAGGTCGCAACCTGCAGCTACGCAAACATACATGTCTCAACCTCGCCAGGCTCGGATAGAGCGCTATGATTTTGTTCGTATTACGTTCCCGTTGTCATTCCCACACGCCCTATTACTGGAAAGGGGCGGCACTTGGCTAAATAAGTAAGTAGTCATCACGTTGAATTAGTCATATATTCTTCTTGTAATTTGCAAGAACAACTCTTTGTCTGCTATGGGCGTGTGGCGATGTCCCGCTCGACACACATACTGAAACCATTCATCAAGCTCGAGGGTGGTCATACGGCGGCTGCAGGTCATGATAATTTCTTTTGAGCTGCTTAAAATCCCGTGCATGCTGAGACAGTCGACAGTGTGATGTCTCCCCAGATAAAACCATGCCCGAGATTTCGATAGTCTATAAACCCTATGTACCTGCCGTAGTGCCGATCTCTCTCTCACCTCGGCGCTCACCCCGGCTCGGTCCCGTTCAGCTACTGTTATGACACGGCACGCAGCAGCAGAAGTGAAACCCTGGAGTAGCAGCAGAAAAAGAAACGCGCTATATAAGAAAAGACGCTGTGAAGCCCACTTAGTACTGAGACGTGGTTCCTCACCAGTGCCTTCTTCTCCAGGATGTACGTGCTGCAGGTCGTAGTCTTCCTTTTCGCCCTCGGCTACTGCCGACACAGCCCAATACTACCAAGACAGGCTGGGCTTGATTCCGACTACGAATATGTCGTAGTAGGTTCCGGGCCAGGCGGTGGTCCCCTTGCCGCAAATCTGGCGGCTGCCGGCTACAAAGTCTTGCTCATCGACGCAGGTGGCGACTACGGCGATGCAATCGTCGAAACAGTGCCCGCATTGTTCCCGCTCTCCACCGAATACGCCGAGATCAAGTGGGACTTCTTCGCGACGCGGAGCCCCGACCCGGCCGTGGAAGCCCAGAACAGGATCACCTCCTACCGCCTTCCCAACGACACCATCTACACTGGGCTGAACCCGCCCGCCGGGGCTGTGCCCATCGGCACGCTCTACCCGAGGACGGGGACGCTGGGCGGGTGCTCGATGCACAACGCTCTCATCTCCGTCCGTGCCTTCGATAGCGACTGGGATATTGTGGCCCAGAAGACGGGCGATACCTCATGGAACGGCCAGACCTTCCAGGACCTCTGGCAGAACATCGAGCATTGCGACTACGTCCCCCACAGCCCCGTGGGCCATGGCTTCACTGGCTGGTTCCATACGGCTTTGACTTCGCTTTTGACGGTGATGCGGGACCTGAAAGTCGTCAGCATCATCGTGTCCGTCGCCTCGGCGCTCGACACGGGGGACGGCCTGGCAGGGCTCCTATCGAATGATATCAACGCCCCTGGGCCGACGATCCGCACGGGGCCATATCAGGTGCCATTGTCCATGAAGAACTCGGCGCGCAACGGGGCCCGAGACAGGATCTTGGACGTGGCCAATGCCGTCGACATCTTTGGAAACAGAAAATACCACCTAGACATCAAGCTTGAGACTCTGGTCACCAAGGTGAACCTGGATGACGACCTCAGAGCCACGGGCGTAGATTATCTGGAAGGCAAGAGTTTGTATCGTGCGGATGCTCGTTCCGGATCTGCGACCGTTTCAGGAAAAGGCACTGTCAGTGCTACAAGGGAGGTCATCATCGCCGGCGGCGCGTTCAACACCCCACAGATCCTCAAGTTGAGCGGGATCGGCCCTCAAGACGAACTGTCTAGCTTCGGCATCCCGGTCAAGGTGAACTTACCTGGCGTCGGGGGCAACCTCCGTGACCACATCGAGATTTCCACCATCAGCAAGTCAGACAAAGACTTCTCTATCTTGGACGGCTGCACCGTCCTGAACGGGTACCCCGAAGTCCCGGACCCGTGTCTAGAGCGGTACCTCAGCGGCATCAGCCCGACGGACAAGGGCGTGTACGCGAGCAACGGCCTGGCCCTCGGCGTGGCCCTGCAGTCGACGGCGGCGACGTCGCCCAACCCGGACCTGTGGGTCTACGGCGGGCCGGCCAACTTCCCCGGGTTCTTCCCGGGCTGGGCGGAGTTGGCGTTCGCGGACCGCCGGCACTGGGTGTGGGTGACGCTCAAGGCGAGCACGCAGAACCGGGCGGGGACGGTGCGGCTCGCGTCGGCGGACCCGCGCGACGTGCCGCGCATCGCCTTCAACACGTTCGAGGACGCGCGGGCCCGCGACCAGGACCTGCAGGCCGCGTACGAGGGCATCCGCTTCGCGCGCGACGCCATGGACAAGCTGGTCCCGCTCGACGGGTCCTTCGTCGAGGAGACCCCCGGCCGCGCCAACGTCTCCACCGAGGCCGACATCAAGGACTGGGTCTCCACCAACAGCTTCGGTCACCACGCCTGCTGCACGGCGGCCATCGGCGGCGACGACGAGGAGGGCGCGGTGCTCGACTCCGACTTTCGCGTCCGGGGCACCAAGGGGTTGCGTGTGGTGGATGCCAGTGCTTTCCCCGTGGTTCCTGGGTTCTTCCTCCAGGTGCCGACTTATCTGTTAGCAGAGAAGGCGACAAAGTCCATCTTGGATGCGGCGTATTAACTAGCTATTAATGTCTAAAGGTGCATAATTATATAATGCTTAATAGAGTATTAGTTATACGTAACTAATTAATTAATAAATAAATAATGCCTAACTATAACTATTAAAAAATTAATAATATCTCGATTTTATATACTCCGTACTATAAACTTCCGAGATAGGATACTATAAGGGACTTACTAAAATCCATCTCGGCCGAAGCACGGGATAAAATAATGCGCGTGTATTAAGCTAGTCAGTGTATTATAGCAAGAATATAATATAGACCATGTAAAGATCTAGCCTCTAGGGAATTCTAGCAGTGTACTAATAGCCGGCAATCGTGCATCTACTTAGTTTGTGACCATCACGTTGAGCTCTGATTGGTGCGGGTTCCACCCGGCAACAGAATCCAGTGTCTAATAGGGTAATTCCATATAGCGTGGGGGGGGGGTATTTCTCCGGGGAGCATCGGGCACTGGGCTTGTTTTGGTAGACTCGGACCCATGCGGCCGAAGAGGAGACAACACAAAACACCAGTCCAAGCGACGGGAAAATATGCGGTCGAAAGATTACCGAAAGTAATGCTGCCCTGCCCTGCCGATTGCACTCATGGCCCACGCAGCGTGATCGCGTGTAGACCAGACTGTCACCCCCCAACGCTTCCCATTGACGCAAAATATGCTTGGGTTACCATCAATAGCGGCCACTGCAGCATCCGCATTGGATCCCATGGAGTACTTAAGCTCGGGTTATTCCCGACCCAGTTCAAGACGTTTCTTGGTAGATCCAATCGCTAAGGCATCAAGTGCTAGCGACAATCTGCTGCTGTTGCTGCCATCGTCGTCATCATGAGACCCGCAACCCACTGGGCGCCCAGCGTCCTGCTGCTGCTCGGCGCCGTGCTGAGCGGCGTGGGCTTCACCAGGGCAGACAACCCGATCGTGCAGACCATCTACAGCACGGACCCGGCGCCCATGATCTACAACGACCGGGTGTACGTCTTCACGGGCCGCGACCAGGACGGCGCGACCAACTACGACATGCGCGAGTGGCATCTGTACTCGTCGTCCGACATGCAGAACTGGCAGGACCACGGCGTGCCCGCGAACCTGGCCACCTTCAGCTGGGCCAACGCCAACGCCTGGGCGGGGCAGACCGTGCAGCGCAACGGCAAGTTCTACTTCTACGTGCCGGTCCGGCAGAACAGCGGCGCCATGTCCATCGGCGTGGGGGTGAGCGACAAGATCGAGGGGCCTTACCAGGACGCCCTGGGCAAGCCGCTGGTCTCCAACAACGAGATCGACCCCACCGTCTACATCGACACGGATGGCCAGGCCTATCTGTACTGGGGCAACCCCAACCTGTCGTACGTCAAGCTCAACCAGGACATGATCTCGTACAGCGGCGGCGTCGTCCAGGTCCAGCTCACGACCGCCGGGTTCGGGCAGCGCAACGGCAACGCGCAGCGCCCGACCACCTTCGAGGAGGGGCCCTGGCTCTACAAGCGCAACGACCTCTACTACATGATCTACGCGGCCAACTGCTGCTCCGAGGACATCCGGTACTCGACGGGCCCGAGCGCCACGGGGCCCTGGACGTACCGCGGCGTCATCATGGCGACGGCGGGCGCCAGCTTCACCAACCACCCGGGCATCATCGACTACAAGGGCAAGTCGTACTTCTTCTACCACAACGGGGCGCTGCCCGGCGGCGGCGGCTACCAGCGGTCCGTGGCCGTGGAGGAGTTCACGTACAACCCGGACGGCACGATCCCGACGATCCAGATGTCGACGGGGGGGCCCCGCGCAGGTCGGGACGCTGGACCCGTACGTGCGGGTGGAGGCGGAGACGATGGCGTGGTCGCAGGGCGTCAAGACGGAGACGTGCAGCGAGGGCGGGATGGCGGTCTCGTACATCAACAACGGCGACTACATCAAGGTGCGGGGCGTCGACTTCGGCGGCGGCAGCGGGGCCGCCTCGTTCAGTGCGCGCGTGTCGTCGGCCACGAGCGGCGGCAAGATCGAGCTGCGGCTCGGCAGCGCCACGGGGGCGCTGGCGGGCACCTGCACCGTGGCCGGGACGGGCGGCTGGGCGACGTGGGCGACGGTGACGTGCCCCGTGAGCGGCGCGACGGGCACCAAGGACCTGTTCCTGCGCTTCACCGGCGGCTCCGACAACCTGTTCAACTTCAACTGGTGGCAGTTCAGCAGCGCGACGTCGCCGCTGCCCTCGACCACGGCGGCGGCGGGAGGGGGAGGAGACGCGCCGCTCACGTCGACTGCCAGCCGAACGCCCACCACGACCTCGAGCAGCCCGGCGCCGAACTGCCAGGCCCTTTACGCCCAGTGCGGCGGCCAAGGCTGGACGGGAGCAACGTGCTGTTCGCAGGGCACTTGCAATGTCACCAATGAGTGGTACTCACAGTGTATGTAGAGACAAGGCTACATCCATCTGTACTTGACATAGTACATGAAGCACAAATGTAGTATAGATGCTCGTAGCGGAAACTCATACATAGCATGAGAATGTCTAAGTGACGACCGTTCGCCTGATGCTCGAATCATACAATTGCTTTCTTCCCACCAGATCTGTACAGTGATACATGAAAATACGCCTTGGTACATACCCTGTAGATGATCACATGCGCTGCATGCAGCCAAGTAATGGTCTATCTAACCCGACGATGCTATAGAGGGTTACGTGGGCGGACCAGCCTAAGCCAGAGAAGAAGCCAGATCCAGTCTTGCAGCAGAGTTGCGAGACACAGCCCCCCACAATCTACCGCAACCTTTATTTCGGCTCTTCGTCTTTCTTCTCGGCGTCCTCCTCCCTCTTGACCTTCTCCTCCCTCCGCGTAAGGATCTCATCGACGATGCCGATGTCCTTGGCCTCCTGGGCGGTCAGGTACCTGTCGCGGTCCATCATGTCCTCGACGTCCTTGAGGCCGTACTTCTCGTGGCCGTGGGCCTGGTTGAGGTGCTTGCGGAAGATCTCGTTGAGCTGCTCGCGCGTGCGCTGGATCTGGGTCGCGTAGATCAGGATGTCGCTGGCCTGGCCCTGGGTGCCGCCGAGCGGCTGGTGCACCATGATGCTGCTGTGGGGGAGGGCGTAGCGCTTGCCCTTCTCGCCGCCCGCCAGCAGCAGCGAGCCCATCGACGCCGCCTGGCCCAGGCACACCGTCGACACGGGCGACCGGATGTACGTCATGGTGTCGTAGATGGACAGGCCCGCCACCACCGACCCGCCCGGCGACTGGATGTACATGGTGATGGGCTTGTCTGGGTTGTCGGACTCGAGCCACAGGAGCTGGGCGACGATGGAGGCCGAGACGGTGTCGTCGATGGCGCCGTTGAGACAGATGATTCGCTCCTACGCAGCCTCGGGGGTCAATTGATCGAACTCCACGGGCTCGATTGGGTGAGAGGCTGTCTATTCTTTCGTACCTGAAGGAGCTTTGAGAAGATGTCATCTGCAATTGAAAAGTCGTCAACATGGCTGGACTTGGATGAGGGCGTGTAGTTCAGGGTGACTAACAAGTTCTCCAGCCTCCGGACTAACTCATTAGCAAACTTCGATGCAAATCATCTCTGCGACCTCCTCTCAGCTTACTGTGACTTCTGTGATGTATGGCAACGGGATAGCTCCCATGGGGGGTTGATGAGAGCTACCTGGGAAACCCGAGAAAGAACGGGCTTGCCTCGACGGCACTGTCCTTAAGGCCCGCCATACCGGTCTTTGGAAGTTCATATTGACAGCAAACCGCAGTGCGATGGTTGTTGCTTGTTGCTTGCTGGTGGGCGAAGTCGAGGTGTTGGTTCTAACTTCTAAGCACTTCATGTATTTTGAGCGCTGACGTCGGCGCACGGTGGAGCTCCGACCGATGGGAAAACAGGGGACTTCTTTCGCTAAAAAGTCGGCCGATTTGCGTCATGGCGCGACGATTCATTTCAAGGAGATACATAATGGTCGCTCTTTAATTACCAAGCAGCACCCGACAAACCTCAGCACACATGCGGCTATGAGACGATGTTCGGCGTTGCGAGGTAGCAGTGCTATCTCAACCCACGCCTGCCGAACACAACTGCAAAGCCGCCTGTACACATCCAAAGCGCCGAAGCAACATAACGACGGCGACCAAGAGAGCAGCAGCAGCAATGACGGCAGTGATGATATCCTAGACTGGGAACAAGCCTTCCAAATCGACCAAGATGCGAAGACGGTAGAGACGGCGGTGGGCAGCCTGCCTCTGTCGCCCGTCATGGACCCGACCTTCTGGGCGCGGCGCGAGCAGCACAAGCAGCGAAAGCCCAAGAAGAGCAACAGCAAGACCCCCCAAGTCCCCGAGCGCCGCCTTGTTCGAGCGCCAGTTCGCCGCCAACGCCTTCGCGCAGGCCCTGGCCACGCCCATCCGCTACGAGCCCATCACCAAGGTGCGGCTCCCGAGCTTCTTCCTTCAGGACTTCCACCTGGTCACGCATCCCGAGATGAAGAAGCCGTGGTGGGTTCCGCTGAGCTTAGCGTTGGACAGCCACAGCAGTTACAGCAACAAAAACAATATCACGGAAGGAGGCAGCTCGCAGTCTTCGGCGCGAGAAGGCGAGGGAACTGGCCAGGCGCAGCAGGTGTCTACGGAGAAGCAGCCTGCGACGACAGACGCCGGCCGTGGCGAATCTACTACGGCAGATGCATCCGCGGCCGGGGAAAACGCAAAGAGGAAGTCGTCGAAGCGAAAGCCCCTAGGCCCCAACGCGTACGGCCCGGCGCGCAAAGATATACTGGCCGCCATCAGCCAGGAGAGTCGCGGGCTCTACCAGCAGACGCGCTTCCTCTTCGGGCCCTCAAGCTCGCAGTACAAGAGCTTTGGCTCCAAGGCCGTGTGGCGGCAGGACATGGACGAGTTCGTGCTGAGCCTGATGCGCCAGCACGTCGAGCAGGATCTGCTGTACCTCTCGCGACTGTGCGTGGAGCAGAGCCGCTACTACATCGTCAAGTGCTTCGGGTGGGGTGACGTCCAGTACAAGCATAAGGGCGCCGTCTTGTGGTTTGGGAACTCGCCCGCGGAGACAGAAGAAAACAAGCCGACGGAGGAGAAGAAGGAGGAGAACGCGCCCGGCTCATTTGCCACTTTTGAGTTTTGCGATAGCGAGGGGGCCAAGACGGCCGTTGCAGTCCACAACATGCCCATGCTGCTGGGTGAAGAGACTGCGGCTCGGATTCGGAAAGAGGCCGGGGCACTCAAAGATGGATCGGTATTTATGCTGGCCGGAAGGCGGACTACGGATCTACAGCTGAAGCTTTGGAAGCTCCAGGGCTACTTATCAGATTATAGATGACTCCCTCACAAATTAGGACACTAAAAAGAAAGACAGTCAACCTACATGCACACTGAAGCCCTCGCATCGCGTTGCATCTGACGAGCCACTGGACGCCAACTGGTACTGCCACAACGGTCCTCTCAGCCTATGTGCATCGGCATAGCTCACCAGGCGATTACATTGATACTTATCAGCAGGTTTGTTAGCAGTATTAGAGAAAATACACCGAAATGCCGGTTGTATGGGGCGATATACTCCCCTATTACCCCAGAGTATGTCTATATGGATATCCACATTTTTTGTGCATTCCAGCACCTGAGCAACTTGCTTGTAGTCTATGTCGGGCTGTCCCATCTGAATAATGAAAAAAGGTGCTAACTATAGGTACGCACGATGGCTTCTTTTCCTACATGAGAGCTTCATGTCACGAATACACTCTTTCAAACCTCAAAAACCCCATACGCCATACAGAGAACCGAGTTTGTTCTATAACGATACCAATCCCTAATGCAAATGTCCAAGAAAGACCCAGAAAGAAAAACGCCATGACTTCAAGAACGAAGCTTCCCACCCTCCCCTTTTGTTTTTTTGTTTTTTTCGTGGTGATGACCAAGCGAACCTGACGACTTGTCAGCGAGGGGGACATGCCTTCCAAGGGCACTCGCACTTCTTCTCCCAAGAACTTACCTCAGCAACCTGATGCAGGGACACCAAAGAAAAAAGAGAGAGAGAGAAGTCTCGCCCTGGTCGGCCTCCCGCCGTCGTCGCCGACGCCGTCATTCCTTCTCGACATAGACGGCGGTGCCGTAGACGGAGACCTGGGCGAAGCCCAGGATCTCGCTCTCGCCGTAGCCGAGGCCGACGACGGCGTTGCCGCCGCGGGCGAGGCAGTCGACGACGAGGCGGGCCGTGGCCTGCTCGCGGGCGCTGTAGAGCAGGTGGGTGAGGCTCTTGGCCTCGGAGCCGAAGCCGACGGCCGACTTGAGCAGCGACTTGGTGTCCTTGCGCGCGCACGTCGTGCTGCCGTACGCGGCCCCCAGCACCCGCACCACGCGGTACCCCGGCAGCGTCGGCGTCGTCGACGTCGGCACCGACGGCGTGCCGCTGTGCGGCTCCGACTCCGGGTGCGACACGCTGAAGGGGTGCATCTGCTGCTGCTGCTGCTGCTGCTGCGACGCCGGCGCGCTGCTGAAGGTCGAGGCCCGGTTGGGCGCCGGGACGGCTAGCATGGACTTGCGGTTGGAGAGCATCTTGATAGGGGCTGGTGCAGGTTGAACTCTAATATAGAGAAAGGTGGGCGGCGGCAGTGGTAGGTAGGTAGAGCCGGTGTATGACGACGTGCCCAGTCTGGTAGTACGCGTATGCTGTGCAAGTAACAAGGGGGGTGTTGTCTTCTATAATAATAATAATATGGGGAGGGATGACGGTGGTGTGTGCAAAGGGTGTAAAAGGTAAATTGGAATCCCGAGGGATCGTGCTGCATCCGCAGGATGTCTTATGTACGGAGTACTGCGTCGGTCGGTCAAGCAATCTTGGTCGTTGGCCTCTTTTCTGTTCTTCGCATCTCGCCGTGTTGCCGTGTCATTTCTTGATTTTGTTTCCCGAATGCTTCAAGGCATGAGAACCAGGAGGTGTTTCTGAAACAGAGGATGCGGCATCAGACTCCAACTGATGTGCCAATGCTCATGCTCTTTCTCTGCAGTTGTTTCCGTCAGCACGGTCGGACGACTGATCCTGGGCAATGGGACGCCTTCTGGTTGGGCGGGCAGCCAACTGCTCGCTTATTGTTGCGCCAGATGGCACGCGAGCCAAACGGGGATGCCAAGGCCAACCTTGCAACCGTCGTAGTTCCATCCCCACGAAAACTGTCACCCTGGTCGTTTAACCACTGGTCGGGCGGCCTCAGAGGGACGGGTGACCAGAGAGTGACCTCATGATGAGACCGGTTTTGCAATGCCCTGCCATGCGATCTGCGGCCCAGTTGCAAGTTGCAAGTGGAAGCGAGAACGAAGACGACATCGGAGGAAGGCCCGACGAAGAACTTTAAGCTTATTAAAAGGTATATTTAGTATAAGGCACAGCTCTTATCAGACATACCCTGAATACGACAGTATCTGATCACGAAGAACAACCCTCCGATACGTGGCGTAACAGACATGTTGGGGAGTATCTGCTCTGCTTTCTATCCATTTCTCCATGTCATCTCGATACACGAGATGTCTTCATTATCCATTAATTGTGAACAGATGGAGATTTGCGGTGATAGTGATGAGTTACTCGACGCAGCAGCCATCAAGAGGCATGTCCTGGAGTATTATTGGATTTGCATGCCTTATGGCAACGGTAGGTTAGAAACCCAGTGGTCCCCCCCTATGGCAGTGGCACCGTTTACTTAAGTTTGGGATATTGGTGCTCTTTACCCATCAGGGCAGATAGCAAGCTATTGGATGGCGTGACGCAGGGAGGATGCGAAAACCTTGCCGATAGACCGGGCGGTTTGACCGGCATGAGGGCCGCGGCAATTCCAACGGCTTTCTTGATGGGGCCAGACTCTGTGTATTTTGATATGTACTTTTTCATCGGCGTGGTAAGAAAGAGATCCACTGGTGAGAGCGTCTTTTGAATTAGAGCTTCCGTCGCGTCCACGATACCCCTTTTCTTACTCCTTATCCCTCCCTCCCTTAGCTAGCAATGTGTGGTGTTGCTAAGAACGAGAGTGGAAGAAATATATATATATATATATATGCACCACACTGGCCTTGCTTTATATCCCAAGGATATCCAAGGGCGTATCCCAACCTCCTGTGAAGTTGAGGTATTGGAGCGTTTTGTTATCTCCGCCATCTCCGCCATCTCAGCAACATCCCCACAACGGCAGTGGACGTGGTAGACCGCATATCATCTTCCAGAAGCAGCTCAACCTCTTCTTTAGCACGGAGAATTAAAGAAATCCGCAATAGTTGCTATATACTTACTTATGTTGGCTGATTGCCCTGGGATGAAACATCGAAACACAACTCTAAAAGAGATCATCATGGCAAAGCGGGGACGGAGGATCAAGTCAACAATGTGGACCGACAAGAAAGATTAAGTAGTTGGGCTTGGGCGGGCTGTGGCCCAGAAGGTATAGTACGTTTGGAGAAGTATTCGTACAAGTCCGTGAGGCGTGCCTGTCTAAAAGGTGCATCCATCCATTCTTGATGAGTCTCTATCTAGAACCAGAAAGGAGAAGGGGCAGCAGCCTCGTTGCCATTTCGCGTATCCTGGCATCTCGCTCTCCCATACCTTTGCTTGTCTTGTTTTGTCTTGTCTTGCCGTATTTTGTCTTTTTGTTGATGCTTTTGTTGTCGTTGTCGTTGCTAGTGATGTTTTTTTTTTGGTTGTCGTCATGATCGCCCACCCCCTCGCCCACCCCTAGAATAAAAATACCGTCATGTCGTTCTCAGTCGTTCCAGATGCCAGTCTGGCGGGTGATGAGCACAGCGGGCCTCATGCGACGCCAGGTCTCGAGATGTCCGAATGCGCTCAAAGCCCAGTAGGTCCCGACCAGAAGAAGGGGGAAAAAAAGTATAACGTTCCGAGTCTAGCTCATGATAAGAATAGAAGAGTTGATGCACACAGCTTGTATGGTGGGCCGGCATTTGCCAGTAGCAAGACCGCGAGAACCAAGATCGGCCAGCTCTGGACCATGTTGTCGTCGACTGCCGGAGTCACCATATCCACGGGTGCCTTGGTTGCCTGCCGACTCAGCGGACTCGACGACTGCCCTGTCTACGGACAGAACGTGCGGATGCAGTCACCGGCATCTCGCCAATCTCTGATGGTACAATCGAACAAGTTCTGATCGGTACAGAGGAGTGGGTTGGTGTCTCGCCTCTGGGTTTGAGGCGCCGTGATGTTCATGTGGGCGCACACCTGCGCAAAGCACTCCACGGTACTCATCTGGGTGTAAGCTGCACAGCCGTAGACCGTGGACTTGACCCGGGCCGGGCTGCACTTGTTGTTGATGTCGGCTTGGGTGCTGTTCATGGGAACGGCGGCGGCGACCGACAGGGTCAAGGCGAAGGTCGAAAGGGTAGGAGAGCGCATCGTGAGGAGGCGGAGGCTTCTGAGCTTCTTCGAGGCCGGGTTGGTTTTCTGATGTTTGCCTGGCCGGGGGAGTCCACGGGCCGTCAAGTCAGGCGCGGTCGTGAGAGAAGAGAGCGACTTGGGTAACAGATAAGTAGTCAAAAGCAAGCAGGCAAGAAAGCAAAAGAAAAGAGAGCAGGGCCGAAAGAACGAGAGTGATTGGTCGCAAAGAGGGAGATGCGATTTGCGGGAACTGGACAAAGGATCTGCAATATGGGCAGCCGGATCTGCTTTTAATAAACATGAGATGCGGATACGCTGAACACGCACGCAGCAACACGACACGATACGATACTAGGGCCCTTCAGAAACTCACTCACTCACCCACCGGATTGCGCTAGAGAGTTGGGATGAAATGACCCCGAAATGCGCCATCGTGACTGACGCACAGTCGTAGTCTCATATTGACCATGTCTGGGTGGGCTCTCTCGACTCCATCGCCAAGACGACAGGACATGGGGGTTGGGCAGGGGTGGGCTTGAGCTGAAACCCGTCCCATCGTCGGTTTTTGGACATGCCTTGACTGGATTAGGCCATTCACCCACGAACCGAGACGAACTACCATCATAATCCCTGGGGGCTTGACCCCATCCAGAACGTTCTTGTGCTTCAGCTTCAGCCGACATCAAGTAAGACCCTAGGACTCGAAATCCTCCTCAGTAGATTAGGCTTGACTTTGGACATCGGATGACGGCGGCATCAAAGCTCGGTAGAGCCTCGTTGTGAAATCCGGTCTGATCGTCCAAAGGTCAAGACTGCTATGCTAGCTACTTGGAAGTGGCCAGCAGAGTTGTTTTGATTTGATTTGAAAATGACAAGTGGCTTTTCGCTGGAGCCATTGCTCATAACTGACAGCTTTCAATTGTTTCTGGGCTTGAATACTACTCGGAGTCGCAACCGTTGGTTGCAATTAATAGGTAAGAATAGACAGATGATACTTCCCATCCACCCACATCCACCCACCCCCCCACTGCTCATGATATGAAACACCAAGCCAGTGTCGTGCTGCCTGCCCTTCACGCCACCATCTTTCGACCAGGCCGCATAACAACATGATTGGCCTGTATGGGCAGCACCTTGTCAATTCGAGAAGATCGTGGAACAGGCTCAAGATGCTACGCTACATCGGATAAAATACAGTACCCACTCCCTTCCCCTCAGCCATGTGGTTCGACGGAACCCCGTCGTCATCAACGTCGTCGTCGTCGTCCCTATCCCCCCCTTCCCCAGGGCCATGGACTGGCCCCAGCCCGCATGACAAACCCGGTAGAAGATCATGGTTCCTAGACGGGGGGAGACGGGAGGTGGGCCGCACAGATACGACGCACGCTGATAACGGCCAGAAGGTGGGAAAAGGGGCCGTGACTCCCAAGTTTCAGTTCATGCACCTCTTCTTTTCTTAAACACGATCGATGCCACCTGCTGCTACTGCTGCACTCCCTATCACCACTACTACCTTCCCGTCTGCCTCGCTGTCCTTCTTCTTTGAGTCTTTCGCCATCCCTATCCCTATCCCTCCCCCTCGCTATCCTCCATTTGTGATGACCAAGCCGCCCGCAAGGTGGGCATAGCACCTCCGTAAGACCCCGGCATCACCGCCCTACATCAAACACATCGACAGCCACCATTTGGCTCGATCCTCCTCAATCAATCTATTTGATGCCAGGTTTCGGTCCTGTGATCATTCTCGTGTGGATGGAAGAAAGAAAGCAAACCTAGTATTTCCTCCCCTCTCTCTTACACAGCCCTTCTTTTTCTGAGGGGCCAAGATTGCTTGCTTGGCTGGGTACAACACAGAGATATACGGGGTCAGGTTCGATTCCTGACAACGCGATTGGTATCTCGTTGCCTCCCTTTCACATCCACCCCCTTGTCCCGCCAGCCACACATACCAGGCACAGCCGGGCCGCTCGGTCACTTCTTTCGTCCGTCTGTCCGTCCGTCCGTCCGTCGCCCCCCCTTCTATTGCGAGGAGTAGACTTGCTACGGCACATACCATAATGTCTTATTTAATGCCGGATGACAGACAATCGAGCGCATTGATGAGATGGGCCTCGCATGCGAAGAGTCTTGGGTAGAAGATCGAGGTCAGATTTCTCGAGCACCATGGAATAAGTGTCGCCTATCAAACCGCCCATGAACAGCGTTTCTCCATGGTGTACGCATTATGCCGAAATATCTGCGAACGAGCTATAGCGCACACGTGATTTAGTTAATTTGGTTTACTCATGTTATTAGCTCACGACGAAGACACTACTAATGCTTGACTCACAACGGACCACGTCGTCCCTGTCTCCCGGCGCCGAACATCCACTAGACGAACAGATCCTATGGTCACAGGCCACTTCACATGGGCACACATTCACATAAACCTGCAATCAGGACTTTGATGATATCTAGAACACATTTCAATTCGTCTACGGATTCTGTATCCGGCCTGTAGCATCATGACGGCATCATACTAGAATACATCTCGTGAGGGTATGAAGGAGGTATTATGGGGGGAGGGAGATGCATGAACGAAAAATGGATCAACAAACAAAGCAAGCCCAAACCAGCCAACTCCGAGAGAACTTTTCAATCCCAGTTGTCCAGGTTCCAAAGCATTTAGTCAACCTCCTCCATGGCGCTGTCACCAGTCTCGGCAGCAGCAGTGTCAGCCGTAGCGGGCGCCTCGGTGGCCTCAGCCTCGGGCTCCTCCTCGAGGTTCAGACCGAGGGAGACGAGCTTGTGGATGCGCTCGGCAAAACCGGCAGGCTCGTCAATGGTGAAACCAGAGACCAGCAGGGATGTCTCAAAGAGAAGCTGGACAATGGACTTGACGGTGCGGTCGTTCTCGCCGTCGGTCTCGACCTTCTTCTTCAACTCCTTGATGATGGAAGACTTGGGAGAGATCTCGAAAGTCTTCTTGGAGCTCATGTAAGAGCTCATGGAGGTGTCGCGGAGAGCCTGGGCCTTCATGATACGCTCCATGTTCGCAGACCATCCGAATTGACCAGTGCGGATTGCGCAAGGGGCGCCAACAAGCTTCTGGCTGACAACAACCTTCTCGACCTTGTCACCGAGGACGTTCTTGAGGGCCTTGGCAAGCTCCTCGTACTCCTTCTCCTCAGCTTCACGAGCCTTCTTCTCCTCCTCGGTCTCCTCAAGCTCGAAGTCCTTGGTGATGTCAACGAGCTTCTTGCCCTCAAACTCCTTCAGCTGAGTCATGGCGTATTCATCAATAGGGTCAACCAGGAACAGAACCTCAAAGTTCTTCTCCTTGAGGGCATCAAGGAAAGGCGACTTCTGGACAGCCTTGATAGACTCGCCAGTGATGTAGTACATGTTCTTCTGGTGCTCAGCCATGCGAGTGACGTAGTCGGACAGCGAAGTCAGCTCATCGCCAGACTTGGTGGAGTTGAAGCGCAGCAGCTTGGCCAGCACTTGGCGGTTCTGGGAATCCTCGTGGATGCCCAGCTTCAAGTTCTTGGCGAAAGCGCTGTAGAACTTGTCGAACTGTTCCTTGTCCTCGGCAATCTCCTGGAAAAGCTCGAGGGCCTTCTTGACGATGTTCTTCTTGATCACCTTCATGATCTTGTTCTGTTGCAGGGTCTCACGAGACAGGTTGAGAGGCAGATCCTCAGAGTCGACAACACCCTTGACGAAGCTGAGCCACTCGGGAATGAGGTCAGTGGCATCGTCAGTGATGAAGACACGGCGGACGTAGAGCTTGATGTTGTTCTTCGTCTTCTTCGTCTCGAAGAGATCAAAGGGAGCACGCTTGGGAACGAAGAGGATAGCACGGAACTCGAGCTGACCCTCAACAGAGAAGTGCTTGACGGCGAGGTGGTCCTCCCAGTCGTTTGAGAGAGATTTGTAGAAGGCAGCGTACTCCTCAGTGGTGATGTCCTGGGGGTTGCGGGTCCAGATGGGCTTCTGCTTGTTGAGCTCCTCCTCTTCGATGGTGGTCTCCTTGACCTTCTTGGTCTTCTTCTTCTTCTCTTTCTCCTCGTCATCGTCAACCTCTTCAACCTTGGGCTTCTTGTCGTCGCCCTCAGTCTCCTCGGTCTCCTCAGCATCCTCATCAGGTACCTCAGTCTCTGTCTCCTTCTTAACGTGAAGGTAGATGGGGTACGAGATGAACTCGGAGTGCTTCTTGATGACCTCCTTGATCTTGCTCTCGTTCAAGTAATCGCTCTGCTCATCCTTGAGGTGCAGGATCATCTTGGAACCGCGGCCGAGCTGCTCACCCTCGGTGTCGGCGCGGATGCTGAAGGTACCTCCAGCAGATGACTCCCAGACGTATTGTTCGTCATCATTGTGCTTAGACACGACCGTGACACGGTCGGCGACGAGGTAGGCAGAGTAGAAACCAACACCGAACTGACCAATCATGGAGATATCGGCACCGGCAGTCAGAGCCTCCATGAACTGCTTGGTACCAGAGCGGGCAATAGTACCCAAGTTGTTCACCAAGTCCTGTGGATGTCAGTTTATTTTCTGCATTTGGGTGGGCGAAATTTTCATGATGACTTACGGCCTTGGTCATACCGATACCGGTATCGCGGATTGTGAGAGTCTTGTTCTCCTTGTCGGGAATGATGTCGATACGGAGATCTTTGCCCGAGTCGAGCTTGCTGGGGTCGGAGAGGGCCTCATATCGGATCTTGTCAAGAGCATCAGAGGCGTTTGACACCAGCTCTCGCAGGAAGATTTCCTTGTTGGAGTAGACAGTGTTGATGATGAGGGACAACAGCTGAGAAATCTCAGCCTGGAACTCGAAAGTCTCAGACATTATGGCGGATTTGATTCGACTTCTGTAGAAAAGCGCAGGTATGTTAGTGGGGTGAATCCAATGTGAAGAGGTGGATGATTTGCAGTAACCAAGAATAGTCGAGGTGCAAGGTGAGGATTTTGAGACCAGTTGTGGACACCGGTTTCTCTTTGCCTTAGGCGACGCAGATGTAAGAGGCAAATCCAGAGAAAAGCCAATTAATCCCAATCGTCCTTTGGAGGAACGAGACAAGTGATGGTTCGAATGGTTGCAAAAACACTCGAGGCGCTGGGAAGACAAGGCTGAGAAGCGGGGAGGAGCTTGTGCAGAAAATGGCAGTGGTGGAGGGGAAGGGACTTACCAATGGAAAGTGAGATTTGAAGACGATAGAGAGGGGGTATCACAAAATGTTACTCTGCGAAGAGAGTCTTCTACTAGGCGCAGGAAAGGAAGGATGGATGGAATGAAGAATGAGTAGATGAAATCAGAGGTCTGGCTTCGGTGCAGGTGAGGTGGGAGGAGTAGAAGTTATAATTGTACGAATTGTTTCTATCACCTTCAGTTGAATCGAAGAAAAAAAGGAACCTTATTAGGCGCTGGAACTTGCAGCACCAGCACGGTCCCTGCTTTACTGGCTAGGCACTCTCCTCTCTTGTTCCCTCTGAAGACCAAAGAATTCGATGTGATTCCATTTCCATGAGCCTCTGTTGTGGGGCAACGGGGGGGAGCAGCCGCTATGGCAGCCTCTGTGAATACGTGATTGCAGAGATTTGATTGGCCAGAAATGAGGATAAGCTGTAAGCACGGGCCCTGAATACAAGGCAGATCTTCTCCAAGGTTCCAGAACCCACGACGGGCCAACCGTCATCCGCAATGCAAACAGCATGCCTGGAATGCAGTCCTACCTCAGTGCATTCTCAAAACTTCCATAAGGCACATCTATCTCCAGCTATTTAGAGACCAGTCTAGTTTACATGGTAACCAATCATTCATCGCCAAGCTTGAGGCTTTCTTCTAGTTGTACACGTAGCCCGTAGATATGTGTCGCCTGTTTACATCCTCCCTCCCTTGAGGCTGAAAAGAAGTCCAAGTGGATCCCGCCTATTGCCTCTGCGGAGAATCCATGAAGCATTTCTCGATATCTCCACGTATAGACAGATAAGATAAGATAAGATAGTATGTGCGCATTCCAGCCAGTCCCCGGTCTACCAATTCAAGTTCCACTGGAGGAACGGGATTGTTCGATACCTACTTCCCTTTTAACCTACCTATTAACCTAGAGATGTCTGTTTATAGGTTGGCTGCATTGATCCTGGTTATTGTTGGTCGATCGCAACCCTGCTGCACGCCTCATTCAGTTGTCGTTCAATCCATTGGATTCCAATATACCTGGTTGCGGGGTTAGCGGGGATATGAACCATAACTCTACTATTTTCGGTCTTACTCCTAACATACATTGGACTTCAAACTCCGTTGGGATCTTTCACTTGCTGCTCAGAGGAACTAACGTCTCTCCATGAACCGGTTCCTCCAATTGCTTGGACGCAATCTCATGTTGTCAAATGGGGACTGATATTTAGTAACTCCTCTCATACACTAACTTGACGTGACAAGTAAAACCCCCTATGTTACGCAAAAAGGCCGAAAGGCCAGGCCGGAGTACCGAAACGGAGCGATTGAAGGCTACCGAAGAATAGCCAAGAGGCACAATATGCTCCTCTAGTCCCCCAGGACCACATGTATTTATTTCCCTCATAGATAAGTAAGTAGATAGATGGATGGATAGGTAGCACGTCCCATACCCCACGGGAGGTTGCAGCGGCTACGCCGCCCCCTAGACGTTAAACAATACAACAACAACTCGAGGTGACAAACGACTCTATATGTGGTTTCCAGCAAGTCAGAATCAGATCCCATGACTAAAAATTTGGGTTGCAACTTTATTTCTAAAGCTCGAGAGAGAGAGCCTGAGGCATGACATCTGTGCAGCAGGTCTTTAACTAGGACTAGCCAGTATGATATCGACAATGTTTATAGCTACCTCTCCTTCTCCTCCGCCTTTCCCATATCACTATTCACAGGGCAATGGTGGTAAGGTTTAAATAGTATTCTAATTGATTCAAAGATTAAAGGGCGACATGAGCCCTCCACTCTGGCTTAGACTTCTGATTCTAGTTAGGCACTTTTAGTTTACTATTCTGCCATATACCCTACTTGAACATCGTTATCTTCTTTCTTTCTTTTTAAAATGCGGCGCCTACCCCAGCTGATAATTACTAGACTGTGTATCTAGACATTTTGAAACTGCATAGGCCCCGATTCTGTTAGGCGGCACCGCCGTTCAGTAGAGATGACGCTGCACAAGAGTAGTATCTAACTCTGCTTAAAGCATCCTTAGAGAGAGACATGGCCCTAAACTCGCTTGTAATAGGGACATTGGACCCAGACGGTTCGCTTCTTAATAGAGAAACAGATCTGCCCTTTTTCTTAAACCTAAGTCGACAACGTATTACATCTGCCTAGGTGGACAGAGACGTACTACGTGGCTGCTGCTGGCTCATTGCCAGATCAAGGGGAGGTGCTCTTTCAAAAAGTGGACAGTCGAGATTATTGAATAACACTCCGGCGGATGGTGTGAAAGTTCTGGAGCTGGGCGAGCCCTAAGGGATGAAAATCTCCAGGTCTCTGCGAGGAGAGCGAAACAATGAGCTTAGTTCCTATCTGCACGATTCGTTCGACGAGCATAACACTTAGTTATTACTCTATTGAGTGGTAGTGAGTACTTTTGTGCCAATTACAATGGCACGACCTTACTTGACTATTTGCTTCGCCATCGCGAGATACTGGCGCCAGAGTCCTGAAACACTATTACACAGGGACAATGAGGGCGCCCGTTGAGTTGCAGTACCCATTTTAGGCCTTATCCCCGCCAGGCCCAGCCGGCGGCATGGAGTAATCGAACCCTGGACAGCGTGCCAGTTGTGGTGGAGACGAAGGACCTGATCTACTCCTGGGAGTGGGGGCTCGCCAACGAGAGACGTCTGTGAATGGAACAGGCGTAGAAGGGAGGAAGGGAATAGGACGATGACGAGACGTTAATACTCCCAGCTTTTAAGCTAATAAGGAGATAGCTCTAGATTTTTCTATATTACAAAGATGCAACAGGGGTTATCTGTAATTACATTCAAAACTGAGATGATATAATCTATTAGGTGAACTCTACTATAAGTTTATGTAAACGGTAGCTGGCTTATAATAAGAGGGCTATTTATATTCTGAACCTCTTGTGTTCAGGTGCCTTTAAACCATAGCCATGACCTTTATCCAAGAGCTCCTTACACCATCGTCAGTGGAATTCTATTCTAAGAAAAAGGCGTGCGGCTGGATGATAAGTAATCTCTAGAGCTTCTGATACGCGACATTAAAGGCGTTCCTGCGATTTCTCCCTGCCGTACTCCTTTGTCCGACTTTCCAGTTTCGGAACGAGAAGCCTGGGTCCGAAACCGCGTAATGGAATACCCAGAGGACCTGGCGTATTTGCTCCTAGGGATATTTAATGTTCACATACTTATTATAGAACGGCCTGGCTCACCTATTCTTCACGTTCCTGTCACGTACTGGTCACTAGATAGATTACTGATTGTGACAGGTGGGTCCACTACCCACCTGCCCTTCCACAGTATATAGCTATAGCTAAAGGGAGATCGGACTTCTCTGATTCCTTTTCTCTCTTTGTTTAAAATAGTCGATCTAGATCTACCCCTACAGTTGTTCTACTGCTTCCTGGTGACCTGCTATCACAATATTAATAATTTACGGCGAAGGGCAAGAGAAGGCTTAGGGACAGCTGCGAGAAGAGGTTTAAAAGGTGGGTTTACTCTTTATAAAACGAATACTCTACTATATCCTAGCCTAATATTAAAGATAACGCCTCGATTTATTTAATTTAATTAATATTAACGCTAAGTTAATTATATTAGATTTAATACTTTACCTACTATTATTAACTATGTGATAACTATATAAGTAATACTATACTTAACCCAGCTGTAATAAAATGCATAACTCTTTAGAAATATTTAAAGTAAATAAACTAACGAGTATAGTTAAGAGAACACACTATTAGAATTTCCGCCTTAGACCGAATGTCCCTAA
The DNA here is from genome assembly GCA_019976485.1 of Apiospora pterosperma. Taxonomy (NCBI): domain Eukaryota; kingdom Fungi; phylum Ascomycota; class Sordariomycetes; order Amphisphaeriales; family Apiosporaceae; genus Apiospora; species Apiospora pterosperma. The sequence goes on from JAFBMP010000011.1 coordinate 3,055,627, forward strand.
TCTCATGTTGTAATCATGTTCTCTCGGTAAACTTCACCCACATTTCGGTTTGGATCCAAACATTGTGGTTCGCAACTACCCAAGGCTTGGAAGGGTTGACTAATTCCAGGTCAAAATATCTCAGGATCTTCGCAGCACGGGGTTAGTCAGTAGTTATACCCAACACAGCAATGATTAGCATGAAGAAGTCGACGCACCTGGACGAAAATCTTGTTCAGCTCGAGGAGCGCCACGGTCTTGCCCGAGCACTGCCAGCGTCCGTACCCGAAGACGAGCTCGGCGGTCCTTATCATCTGCGCTCTCTTGTCAGGATCCGCCTCTCCTCCTTCTTCTTCCAGCCAACGCTCGGGCCGGAACATGTCGGCATCGTCGCCGAATATCTCGGTGTTCCGCGTCACGGCCCAGGTGTTGTGTGCCACACGCGTCCCACCCGGTAAGTAGACACCCTTGAACGTGTCACCGCCCTTGGGGACCGCCTTCATGACCAGGCCTGTGAAAGGGGGCCATATCCGAAGGCCCTCGTAAATCACGGCCTATAAAGATGGGGAGGATTCGGTGTCAGAATGAGAGCAATATCATAAAAGGACAGGGGCTTACTTGGAGATAGGGCAAGGCTTTAGCCTCCTGTAGCGTGATTTCTTGGGAGATTCTTCCTTCTCTGATCCCTGCATCGATTTCTCCTTGGAGACGATTGTAAACCCGTGGGATGCCTAGAATGTGGAGTAAGGTGGCGCGTATAGCCGTTGCAGTCGTGTCAGCGCCTGCGATGATTTGGAAGATGACTTCCGCATTGCAGTCTTCCTGAGCCAGGCCATTTCGAATAAAGGAGCCCTGCACAATAGTTTCCAAGTGTTAAGACATTGTTTATTCCAGGTGACGGAACAATGATGATCTTACCAGCATGTCCTGCCGATCTACGGCCTTGGGTCCAAAGCGGGTTGCCACGACCGTCTGCGCAATCCTAAACGTAAAGACTATGTGAGCAATGTCGAAGGCTTTCCTTCATGTCTGGTTTGGCATGTGGAACGGACCTCATAAGCTTCCCGATCCCCTTCTCGTCAGTCTCCTTCGGCCCCATCAATTTCCGCGGCCACTGAGCGAGCAGGATGTTCCTCAACCAGGGGACATCCCCACACATTGCGAGGAAGGGAATCCCCTCTGTGGTGACGGGAGCGTAGCCCAAGACGTCCCGATCTTCCCGAACGCAGCCAAACTCCTCGCCGAACCCGAGTTTTGCGATGCTGTCCAGCGTGAAGAACTGCGCGACCCGCCCCATGTCGACATTCTCGTTCTTCCGGCACTTGCTGCGGAGCAAGGCGATCAGGTTGGCGATCTGGGCGTCGAGGTCGTGGTTGAGCAGGCTGTTGTCCTTGCCGGCGTACGCCTTGGCGGTCTGGGCCTTGAACTTCTCGTGCACGGCCGTGTCGAGCGTGCCGATGCCGGTGTCGGTGTCCGGGTCCAGGTTCATGATGTTGTACCAGCGGCTCTTGACGTACGGGCTGCGGGTGCCGGACATGTGGCGGATCCGGTCTGGGTCCGCGGTCAGGACATCGTTGGGGCCGATGCGGGCGAGGGGACCGTAGCGCGCACTGATGGCGGCGTATTGTTCGTTCATCCTACCCGATCGGCTCCGGAACAGCATCGGGAAGTGGGAAATGGAGGAGAGCCATGGTCCGGGGATATGCGAGAGACGGCGGTAGTAGATGATGGTAGAGAGGAGATAGGCGCCGAGGAGTGCGACTAGCCCGAGCACAGGGGGGGAGAGGTTGAATGGGGCTGCCAGTTCCATGGTTGTACTGAGTTGAGGAACTTTCTCGTGTTGCAATACTGCCAGTGGGAGTGAAACTACCTCCTGCAGGCAGGGCCCGGCTTATATACATATGTACTTCTTACACAAATAAAATCTGCAATCGTCTCCTGGGGTTGATCTTGACCCGATGAAGTGCCCGACTACCCAGCTTATGTTCCCACTTTCTGTATCTATTCGACCTCCCTGCATTCCCCTAGCCTCTACAATTGCAGGGTGGCCAACTAGCTAGTAGAATGACATGTGGGCATGCAGCGGGCAGCTGGGACTTATCGAGTAGTGTTCCCCGATATACCCCCCTTCATCAGATGATCACATAGCCAATGACGTCTATAGCCAGCAAAGCATTTCAGTTTTCACAGTTGCGCAAGCCTCGGGGAGACGAACCATCATCCAGCAAGGGCTGACCAAAAACGGTGACACATTTTCTACCAGCATGCCGGATACACATCCCTTCAGAAGATACGCCGTACAAGCTTGGACCTCCCCGTGTTGGGGTCTGGCATTGTAACCAATTGCATCGGGTGTATTGGTTTGCTCCGCATGAAAGGTTTGCATATGCTGAGATACTAGATGCAGCGTGGTCGCCGAATCGATCCAGAGTTGCTCCATCCGGTATCCATCGCAAGTGGGGGGTGTACACGTAGAAGGGGTGAGAAGTGCCTTGGCTGCGCATTCGATCTCTATATGCATGCTTAGGTACGTTAAACGACATTGGCTAAATGAGCAATGCGTAGTGCTTATGAGGTAACCTAAGTAGTATGCACGATTCGTCAAATGCCGCCAGCCAGACCGAATAAAATGGAATGCGTACGTAGTAGATAAGGTTACATTGCTGTCCATATCCGCGACCACTTACTTTACTGGAGTGATTACTAAGTAGTACCAATGATGTTGCTAAGAATAGATAGATTGAATGGAAGAGACCAAGTTCAGACCAGATCATCCAGATAAGGGTGAGGGAGAAGACGGACATTTGCGACGTTATTGTGCCAATAAGAAGAAGCAAAAACAACAACGTACTGAACATGTTAAAGAAGTACCTAACCTAGTAAGTATAAGTACTAAGTAAGTAAAGTACGTAGGCGGGTGGAGCGGTTTCGGCAGAGGTGGGCACTTGCACCCAGTCTTACTATGTAATAATCTGTCAAGTTCGCTGGATGGTAAGGAGAGACAGCTCGCCTGGCGTACCCCCTAAGGTTAGAGAATCCTTAGAGCTAACACCAATTTTCTTGTCCTCAATTTCCTTGCGACAACTTTGAAGAGAAGACGTCGTATGTCGGTCCATTAGAGGCGACGGTGAATGCTATGTACTGAATCGTCGCATCTCTTATTTTTTCCCCCTCGGTTGCTTTCTTGTATTATAAGTAAGTGGTCCTGCCAATAACCCGATCCAGCACGTGGGACGTCAGGTCCGGAGTATTACTTTAAGCTGGCTTGATCTAGCTCCGAGATGCGAGATGCACGTTGATGACACCATTGCTGATTCCTCCCAACCTCAACCTTCTCTCCCTCTGTTGTTAACACGATGTTTCCCTCTCTCTAGTAACCCCTTTTAACGGCGCCCACGGCATTCTCGGCTTCGGTATCTGTTTAATTTGCGATAATCATGGAGTCAAATATCCCTTCAGCGTCGTGGCATCCTGCCATGATGCCAAACTATCTTCCCCAAATTCCCGTCGCGTCATCCTCACATGCAGAGGCGCCACACAACCACTCGACACAATCTTCAGAGCCGAGCTCTGGGACTGCGCCGATCCAACACCACGAAGAAACAGTCGACTCCCAAACGATACCCGAGCCTGCCATAGACCAAGGAAACGCGGAGAAGACGTCTGTTCTGAGTTACTTCGATGACCATGATCCCGAACCTGGAGCTTGGGATATCGGAGGCGAGGCGCCGGTTGAGGAGGCCCCGTCATCCCAGAACGCATCAACTGCCGAACAGGCGACTAGTTACGATCAAGAATTCACGTCCGAGTCCAATCCAGAGGCGGAACCGGCCGTGTCCAGCAACGCAACCAAGCACTCGAGTACCATCTCGTTTACCCGCACTGCACACGAGGTAAACTGGAATGACGACGAGGATGCCGAATTCAGCTTCCAACGCACCGAAACCGACCCATTCAAGTTCATGGCCCCGAGCGACAGAACAAATTCATTTCCGACGGTGCCGCCGATTGAAAGCGTACACGAGGAACTACTGGATGAGCCACCTCCGGCGACACAAGCACAAGACATCTTGCACGAAATAGAGCAAGAAGATGACCAGGCCGGGACTGCTGCACGTTCCGACTTCCCGAGCTCATTTGAACATGACACTAGAGCTGATAACAATCCCTCCAATAAAACCTTTGAACAGACAGTGGGTGGAGGCATGTCAGGCACCGGAGAAGAAGCGTCTGAGACTCGATTCGAAGAAGGCTTGCCGTTGATTCCGCATAGCCAAACTAGTGAGGATCCCAATAGCCAAGCGAAGGACGCGGTTGGCTTCAACGACACTTTCGTCGATGACACAATTGATGGAGATGATTTCTTCAGCAATATCCAAGATGGCACTTCTCAGGGGGTTGATGACATGGGGTTTGGAAAACATGCTCTGCAACGGAAGGATACAAGCCTGTTCACCGAGACCTCTTTAGGCCAGCAAGCGACCTCAACCAAGTTTGAACCGGAAACACCAACTATTGCTGAAGCAGATGACCCTGTGTCAGACAAAAAGACGGCAGCTGATGCCCACCAAGCCGGCAATGGAAAAGCTCATGGAGTAGACGGGATGAAGCAAGAGGAACCCGCCTCTCTGGATGCGAAGTGGGCAGAGGCATTTGCTGAAGACGAGGACGAGGACTTTCTCCTAGGAGACCCCGCTGCTGAGTCGAAGGAATTGGATCCCGCCGACTTCTTTGGCAGTGACGATGAAGGTTTCTTGGAAGATACTGAAGATTCAGAACCGCAACCAACTGGCTCACAAGTTGCTGGCGCAAACCCAGGGACGGATATCAATGGACGGTATATGCCTAGTAATCCTCAAACACCGGTCCCCCAAACCCTCCATACGTTCAACTCGACGCCTGTTGTACCGCAACTCCAGCAGAACTATGCGCCTGGATTTGCTCATCCGAGTACGGCACCACCGACTGGACTCGGCTATGGAGCCCCTCCTCCTAAGCCCGAATTACCCAAAGCGCAGAGCTTCGCGGATAAGGCCAAAGGCGGTTACTCTTCTCCATATGACTTGCCAATGGACGTTGTGAAACCTGTACAGAAGCGCCCTAGTATGCAGCAGCTTCCACGAGGCAACCAGCCTTTAGCTGCACCGCCCGTTGCCCCTCCAAGATCCACGAGCATGTACACTCAAGCTCCTCCTTTACCTCCGGGGACCTCGGCTGCGAGCCAATCACCGCCGTCCTCGAGTCACTCCAACCAACAGGCGGCCCCTGTGGCAAAGACGACACCCCAGCTCAAGTCCAAACCAAGCTTCTTCGAAGATCTACCTATGGTATCGCGACCTCGTCCGGGGTCTCGTCACAGTAATCTTTCATCGCCTGGGCAGAATCCCTATGCTCAGCCATCCGGCCCGCCAACCGGTCCTCCGCCTGGCGCAGCTTCACCAGCTCAGCAACCAATGGCGCCGCCTTTGATGCCATCTCCATTACTCTCCCCCCTGGCCAAAATGGAGTACCCCAAGCTTCTCCCACAGGTGTTGCAGGCTTGGTTGCCCCTGAACGTGTTAGCCCATATATTTCGTTGCAATCTACTACTGCCCCTAAACCAAGCGCTCCCGCAAACAGTCGATACTCCCCAGCACCTCCTACAAATGGGTCTGCGGTTGGGTCGGCACCTGCGGCAACCAGCCGATACTCTCCAGCTCCCCCTAGCCGCTCTGGCAGTGGCTCTTACGCAGCGCCCCCATCTCTCGCTCATCAACCGCGAACATCGAGCCCACTTGCTCACTTCGAAGTATCGCATGATCGTCAAGCAGGCAAACTCCCAAGCCCGGCTGGCAGTGACAGTTTCCCCCTGGCGCGAAGCGCTTCGTCCCAACTTGACCCTCGTCTACACAGGCTATCATCTCTTCCTCCCACCCAGGAGGTTGATGAAGAGTTGGCCCCGTCACAACAGCCTCTATCCCGAACAGCCTCAGGAGTACCGCCTACTTCCTCACGCTACAGCCCTCAGGAGGTTCGAAGGACACCGCCCCCGCCAATGAGTCCTTCGGGGTCCAGTACTCTATCGCCCCCTAAACGCCAAATGCCGAGTTATGCCCCCCAAGTCCATTCAGCGGGCCCTCCGCCTCGCTCACAGACTCAATCTCCGGGAGCAATGAGCGGCAACCAGACTGCAGCTGTTCCCAGGCCTTCTTCCGTACACGGTATTACTTCGCCTCGATTGGTGTCCGCTGCACAGATATCACCACCAACAACGCGAGTTCGAGGCATGTCCCAATCCGTTAATCTTGTCGCTCCGACCGACGGGCGTGAGAAGGACCCACTTCGAAGATGGAGAGGTGCTCCTCTGATTTCTTGGGGTGTAGGCGGAACTATCGTGACATCTTTCCCCAAGGATGTTCCTCGCTATGGTATGGCGGGTAATGCCCCCATGATCATTCGCAGCCCTGGAGAAGTCAAGATCAAGCATGTTAAGGACATTCAGCCGCTTGAGGACCTCCTCACGAAGTTCCCAGGGCCATTGAAGGGTAAATCGAAGAAGAAGGAGACTATTGCTTGGTTGACGACCGGCATCGAGCTAATGGATGGAGCTCTCCCCAAGGTGGCGTACCAGCACCATCTATCCCATGAGGACAAGAGAGCCGTGGAAAGGGTCCTGCTGTTCAAGATATTGCGAGCTCTCGTTGAACACGACGGTATGCTCGACGGTAATCCGGCTGTCGAGAAGGCAGTGAGGCAAATTTTGCTTCCTGATCTCGAAGACGCTGCCGTTGAACCTGTCACAGCATTGGCCGGGGCCAACTTGCAAGGCGCCGTATCAGCCGCTACTGCATTGCAGTCTGATGCCGTCGATTCCTCGGCCGTTGAACAGATCAAGAAATCCTTGTTGCTGGGTGAACGCGAGAAGGCGGTCTGGGCTGCTGCTGACAAGAGACTTTGGGGCCATGCTATGTTAATAGCAAACACAGTGGCTGGAGACCTCTACAAACAGGTCGCTCAAGAATTTGTCAAGAAGGAGGTCAACCAGGCTGGGCACAGTAACGAGTCCCTCGCCGCCTTATATGGTGTCTTGTCCGGGAACCATGAAGAGTCCGTCGATGAATTGGTTCCCAGCCATGCTCGGGCAGGCTTGCAACTGATGTCGACCTCAGCTTCCATCGAAGCTTCCAAGGATGCCCTAGGTGGCTTGGACAAGTGGCGAGAAACACTAGGCCTTATTTTAGGCAATCGGAGCAATGCTGATGTCGCTGCCATTACATCGCTTGGAAACTTGCTATCGAGCTATGGGCGAGCGGAAGCAGCCCACATCTGCTTCATGTTTGCTCGCCAGCATGCGGTGTTTGGCGGATTAGATGATCCCAATGCCAATTTTGTACTAGTGGGTGCAGACCACAAACGCCAAGCTGACCAGTTTACGAAAGAGACCGAAGCTCTGCTCTTGAGCGAGGTTTACGAGTACGGCCTCTCTCTCGTGGGGGGTGTCAACCTTGCGCATGGCTGCCCGCATCTAGCTGCATACAAGTATCAACACGCCATGACTCTAGCTGAAAACGGCATCAGGGATAAGGCACTGCAGTACTGCGATGCCATCATTGCCTCTATTTCGTCACAAACCAGGCGATCGCCCTACTACCATCCTATGCTCGAAAGCGCTGTCGATGACTTGTCGAAGAGACTGAAGCTGGCACCAAAGGAAGAGTCGTCGTCATGGATTCCCAAACCCAGCATGAACCAAGTCTCTAACTCTATGTGGAGCAAGTTCAACAAGTTCGTTGCAGGAGATGAGAGTGAGGGCACCGCAGCTGGTGCACCTGCTGAGGGTGAAGCTGGGCCTTTTGCTCGGATCACACCTACAATGAGCCGCTCCCCATCGCTGTCCAACTTTGGAGAGGTTTATGGGAACGGGACATCAGCAGCTTCCTACGGATCACCTGCCCCTGCCCCTACAAACCGGGCTGGATCTCGCTATGCTCCTGTCACGGGTCAAGCGTCATCATCTCCATATGACGCCAGTGTTGGCTATCACCCAGCCCCCCGCTCTTCAATGGATCGCACCTCCGGTGAACACAGTCGCACTTCGCTCGAGCTTCCTCCGCAAGCTGCGCCGGCTCCTATGTATGGCGGCTATGCCCCAGAGGCCAACTCGGCTGCCACGTTCGGCTACCAGCCCGTCCCCGCTGCGCCACCCGCAAGCTCCCCTTACGCTCCCCAAACCACTGGCCCTGTACCTATACCTTCCAGCAACCCATATGCATCATTTGTGCCATATGGTTCCCAGAGTGTCTCTGCGCCGCAAGAAGTCCCAAGTACTGAGGCCAAAGTAGGGGCATCCGGCGAAGAGACCACCGGAAGCTCCAGTTACGAGCCGCCGTCATACGGCTATGAACCGCCCACCCTCAATTCATTCGATGCGCCGTCAGAGCAGCCCGCCACCAACGGTGGATACGAGCCACCTTCGTACGGCTTCGAACCCCCATCATATGAACCGGGACAAGACGATGCTGAAGAAGCTGCCGAGAAGCCCAAGAAGAAGAGTTTCATGGACGATGATGAAGACGATATTCCTGCTTTGAGGAAGTCGCCAGAGAAGAGCAAGGCTGATAAGGACCGAGAGAACGAGGAGCTATTCCGAAAGGCGGCTGAGGAAGACGGTAAGTTCCTTCTAGATAACTCTGATGAAACTGTACACTCCGGTGGTTTACTAATACACATTACAGCAAAACGTGCGGAGGCAGCCAAATCCCAAAAGAAGGGCTGGTTCGGCGGACTGTTCGGCGGCGGTGGCGCCAAGAAGGATCTAAGCGAGCCCCCCAAGGCTGTGAAGGCCAATTTGGGAGAAGCCAGCTCCTTTGTCTACGACCCCGACGCGAAGCGCTGGGTGAACAAGAAGGCCGGTGCCGAGAACACGCCAGCCAAGAGCGCAACGCCTCCCCCACCCCGTGCAGCATCCTCGCGTAACAGCACGCCACCTCCTCCTGGTGCAGGACCCGGCCTTGCCCCTCCTATGGGAAGTGGCACGCCGCCACCTCCTGCGGCAGGTGGTCCTCCTATGAGAAGCGTGAGCGGGCTCAGCAAGCAGATGTCGAGCGACAGCCTGAATATCCCTGGCCCCGCGCTTGGCGGTGCGCCGCCCATGGGTCGAAGCGTCAGTAACATGAGCGCCATGAGCACCATGAGCAACGTCAGCGGTGATGGTGGTATGCCACCCCCGAGCAGTCTACCCAGTCGGCCGGCAACTAGCCTTAGCAATGCTAGCAGCATCGACGATCTACTGGGTGCCGCTGGACCGCGCAAAGCGGGTGCAAAGAAGGGTCGCAAGGGCGGGCGCTACGTGGATGTCATGGCCAAGTAACGAAGTTATTATTGATTGATATGAGATGAGGTGTGTACGGTTGGAGAGACAAGACAAGGACGAATTATATTTTCACACGCGACATGATATATGGCGTGTGCCAGAAGAAGAAGAAGAAGAAGGAAACAACCTTATGAACGACAACGAGACTAGAAGCTGTGTCGGTCTCGACGTTGGCCTGCCCCTCATTGAGTGATGGAAAGGAGTTTGACTAAGATGAAGGTGTACATTGATTGGTTTCGTCCCGAAACCTGTAGATTAGATTTAGCGAGTTTTGTAATACTTGAACGCCTCGGATGGCCTTCTTTCTCTCTCACCTTTCTCCTATATAATCTGAGATCTTACCTGATGGCTTCTCTGTGCTTGAGGCCTTCGAACTCGAGTTGACAGCGCTAGACCATACAAGTCAAATGGATAGCGTCCAGATAAGCCGAGCCATCATTCCCCAAGCGCATGACAGCCTCGTGAAGACGAACCAAGATACACGTTCTAGCGAGATTGGTTGGTTGGTGGCCTGTGGTGTTCACGAGAGGACATGGCTCTCCATGGCTAAAAGAAATGACGAGAAGGTGGATAAACAGTTTGTTGCAGTGAGCCAGATAAGTGCATTCCTATCCTTTCCGACCTACGAGTCAACGAGGTGGCCCAGACTGCTGTCATCACTTCTTCCAGATTCTATGATGCCGACGATGGATCTGTGAATCTAAGCCCGGAGAACAAAGAAGTCACCAGAGCATTTTCATGATAGGAAGCGGCCAATGATCATCGCGTCTATGCAAACAAGATTGCCCATCACAGGACGATGAGCAGAGTCTAATGAGCCGATGGGTTTTATGGGTTGTCTTGGTCTATGGATCGCGTGTTTATCTACCTCTTATCTAATGTACAAACATGGATTGGTAAACGCTCCCCGACCAGATTCAGAAGATCATCGCGATATATCATCTGCTCTCACCGCTGTGTGATATTCGGCCACGTTTCGCCCACCGCGGCTCTGTACACAGCTCCATAAGAAGAAGGCATTATCAACCTCCTCAACTCGTGCGGGTCATCTCCCTCTCATTGCTACCAGAAGCCTCCTCGTGACTTTGGTAGGTGGCCGTGTAAGCCAGGGAATTACCACCAGTCCGAGCCAACTTCGGGGGCAGCCGTTTGCTCATCGGCACTCTTGTCCGAAGCAGCCTCTGATGCAATGGCTGGATTCAAGAGAGCGGCACGGGCAGAGTGCCCCCAATTCTTCGCTGGCCGGCCCCGAGAAGAAACAGCTTGGTTCGCGGGTTTCATCCAAGCACTGGCTATCTCCTGCTGGTCGCCGAAGTGGGCCCCTGAGAAGCCGATGCTGGACTGCGGCGAGGACGAGGGCGTGTGCATGGGGGCAGAGGCGTCAGAACTCTGGCTGGACTCATTGTCGCCGGCCAAGGCAGTCAGGGTTGCGCGGGCCTGCTGGACCTGCTGCTGGAGCTTGTCGGTCAGAGCCTGGATCTCGGCCTCTTTGGCGGCAAGAGTCGCAGCCTGGGCAACGGCCAAGCCTTCCTCGTCCCAAAGTCGCGTCTTCAACTCCTCGATCTCGGCTTGTTGGCCCTGGATCTTCTGGCGTCTGTAGTGGCCCTCGTCACCGTTGTGATCGGGGGTGGTGGTGGCTTGGCTGGCTGCACCGTCCTCGTCTTCCCAATACTCCTGTCCAGAGGCGTACTTTCCGCCGTGCTCGCAGTCGACTGGGGGCATGTCACAAACGAAGTGCTCGTCGGCATAGGCATCTTGGTCCCAGCCTGCAGCGTCCTGGATTGGGGCATCCTTCGCTGCGCCTTTATAATCGCACTCGTATCCATAACTAGTCTGATACTGCGTGCTCTCCTCGTAGGGCACGTTGTCGCCATGCTGATTTTGGTCATCATACTCTTCATAGAGCTCGTTGTTGTCGTGATGGCCAGGGGCACCCTCGCTTTCGTCATCCCAAGCCGGATACTCCCTGGGTGCATCCACGCCATAGTTTGCAGGATCACAATCATGATCCGACCAGGTATAGATACTGTTATTTCCCCACTGATCGTCGTAGGCTCCGCGGGCGTAGTCGTATCTGTGGGCGTAGTCGTAAGGAGCTTTGGAGGATGGGCCTTCATTAATGGTCTTGTTCTCGTGGGGGTCAAACTCCGGCTCCGAATCATCATCCTCGTAATCGGCTTTGCGCGTGTGCTTCTCAGCCGGGCAGCCATCCTCATCTAGCTGCTTGACGTTCCGTCCCAAGATGGCGAGCTTCTCCGAAATTTCCGAATTTCCGCCATTGATCTTGGCCTGGAGATCCTGCAAGAGCCCGGCGACCTTGATCAACTCGGCTCTCAGGTCGTTCTGCTTGATCTTCTCGGCGCGGAGGTGATCGATGAGGCCCTGCTGGTACTGAATCTGGTGCTTGTACCCCTCGAGCAGGTCCTCGGCCAGGCCAACGAAGGCTCGGTTGTTGCGCGCGGTGGTGGGGTGTTCCTCGTAGAAACAGGGGTCACGAGCAGTACTGCTACCACCATGACTGTTGGTCTTGCTGGTGCTTTGTTCTTGCCCCACGCCCTGGTCCCGGGCAACGGCGCCCTCGGGAATGCTGCCGCGCGAGGACATGATCAGGGTGACGACCTCGAGGGCCTTGCGCTGGACCGGAGTCGGGCCCTGGATGGCGTCGAAGTCATGAATATTCATGACGGCGAGCTCGAGGGCAGATGCCTCAAATGAGGTTTTCTCGACACCTTTGTCGGCGTTGTTGACTACCCGAACCATGATGACGACTTTTTGCCTGAAAAACTTGTGTGAGTAAGCAAGATTCTTACCAACCACGAAGGTCAAAGAGTGTGTAATTGAGAAAAAAAGCGAATTTCTGAAACGATGCTTTCCCTCCTTTGTATGCGGGGAAAGGTAGAAGGGGTGGTCGTGCTATGGTGTTGTGTTATGAGGTCAAGGTGAGCGAGTCTGAACCTTTTGCGGTGGCCAGAAGTGCTTGAAGATGTAGAAAGGTCGTCTCGAGGTGAGAAGGGAAGGAATGTTTGCCTATATAGTGACTAACCTTTGCAATAGAAGAGAGTGTCAGTGGAAAAGAGAGAAGGCCACTCTTCAATAATGCAGAAAGCCAAGGTTGGGTAACTTGGTGTTTCCAAAGCGGAAGACAAATCTGTGCAAGCAACAAGGACGACGACCTTCGCTAACCAGAAAGCCTTGACTGGATACTTTACCTAAGGCAGGTAGTTCGGAATCAGAAGAGAGAGAAGGGTGACTTGTGGTGGAGCGGGTGGAAAGGAATGATGCCTTTGATCTGCAACGAATAAAAGGCAGGATGGAGGGAGAGAATTGAAGATGTTGAAGAGTAGGTGTGAAGTAGGGAAGAGAAGAGGCAGATGATGTAGAGAACTTTGCAGTGAGTGAATGTAAGTAAGGGCGAGTAGAAGTGAATACAAAGCAATCGTAACCCGGGCATTCCACCTAGGCGATGATGCATCATCTAAACTGATGGTAAAAGCATAGCAGCTTGGGGAGTGATTGTGCATTAAATCAAGCAAATAGCGAGGCGTCACAAATCGCCTCTGATCTATCATGGGTATATCCAGCTATTTATCTATCTTCTTCCAGCCAACGCCTCCCTATGCTGTATCGCTTCACCAAGTGTTCATTGCCGTTCAGTCATCATAGTCATTACTCACGCCATTAAGCCACAGTATCCTGTCTACGTGTCTCCTCCTGCAGAGACATGACAAGCAACGCATTTGTAGTCATGCTCATAAGCTGTATGAGGAAACATAATACTACATCTTGGTCAGTATCCTCAAGTATCAACCTGCTAGCATAATAGGAAAGGGCGCATTAAGCACTTACTGTTACAACACAATCCTCTTCTTGTACATCATCATACTGCGGTACATAGACGTACAGAATCAGAGCATGATCATCCGCAAAACATGCAATGACCCGTCCCTCGAGCCGTCCGACACTGAGGACTCGACTCCAGTCTTTGCCGTCTACTCTTACCGAAGCCCACTTATCGGGACCAGCCTCGCGGAAGATGGTCGAAGGGTGCTCTTCAAGAGGGCAGTGGAGTTGCGCCGGGTCTAGTTCTGGGTTCTCGAGAGAATCCCATTGCGAGGTCACATCCAGAGTATCGGTTGCCAGGGACAGACGCAGGGACCCGTGCATGTTGGCCGATAACTCTAATTTCGGGTTGGACGCAGACGCCGTGGCATTCGACGAAGTGGAAGCGCGAGATGATGCGGCGGCGAGTTTCGTGAAACGGTCCGAGATGGCCTTGAGCTGCATAAGGGGCGGCAACTGGATATGCACATCCGGCTCGCGGACTTTGGGTTGCATGATCATCTCGACGTTGTCCGGGTGCAGAACGCGCACAGGGATATCCTGCGTGATGATCTTCTCCCGCTCGCGGTGTAGATGTGTCTCCAAGGGTTCAATATTGTAAACGCCATCCTCATCGTCCCCCTCACTAAACCCGCCAGCGACATGGCCAGGGCCAACATCTCCGCGCGAAAAACGAGAGTAGGAGCCCTGTCCTCCTTGGTTGTTGCTATGTGCGACCGTCGATGTTTGGATGATCATGGAAAGTATCGGAAGGCCATCTCTCTTCGTTAGGCGCAAGTTGGCCGAGGACGCATTGAGTGCAGATTTGAGGGCACGTTGCAGTGGGACAAGAGGAAGCTCAAGGTTGATTGTATTCTGGGCCTCGGCGGATTGCAGTTGGGTCCCGTCGAAGATGAACTCCATGGGGAGGAGACTGTTGTAGAGAGGCAAGGAGGTCGGAGGTCAGCAATGCGTCGCAGGAGGTGAGAGCAGTAGATGCAATGCAGGAGGAAAGAACATACGCCCATACTTGGGATCCGGTATCTGGTATCACGGTGAATCGCACATGTTCATCGTCAAGGCGCAGCCACGCAATCTTCTCGAGGGACGAAAGAGCTGCCACAAGTTCTGGGAGGGTTGCATTAGACTGGGTTCCTCACAAGCCAGAAAGACGACTATACTTGAGAAGGTACGGATATTCTTTAAATTGGTCTTGAACCTCATCTTGGTTCAACAGAGGAGTCGAAAGCTCCAGATCAGGGGGGTGGGATAATTAATGCAAGGATGGATGAAGGTAGGCAATAACTGCGCCCACGATCTTGCTCGACGCGTGCGCAACCCAAGACGCGTTAATCAATCAGATTGATGGATTCGGCTCGGTAGACTACCGGTACGTGGATACTTAAGTACGGAGTACCTGCCTGTATGATTGTATCCTGTACCCTGTAGCGATCTCTTAGCTCAAGGCAAGTGGGGCAGGCATTTGGAGCAGGTTTAGTAAGTTGGCCTAGACCTTGCTAGCCCCTCGCCGTAGGTACTACAGTACGTTGTACATGTTCGTGTTTACTATCTGCCTGACTGATGGTGACCGCATACCCCGCCATTATCGTGATGACAAGGTGGTGAAACTATTGTCACCGCATAACAAGTATGGAGAGAAACACCAAACACCTGATGTATCAAGGAGACCATCTTCAGCCTGGAACAAAGGAAATTGGTATAGCCATAGCAAACATGCGCCAACTATATTTGGAATATCCTCCACCCATCCGACCGTACTCGTAGCACATCCTGTAGTATACCTTGACCACCTTGGCCAGAGCGGGCAAAACGCCCATCCATCCCTCATCGTGAAGTTCGTTTGCCCAGCAAGATTCTCTAAAATCCCAAGGCCTGTCTGTCACCCTAGCAGGCATATTATACCCTCATAACTCCCAAAGACTGCCTTCCGACCAGCCATCCCTCCTCTGGTAACGCCGAAATGAAGCCCAACCCACCTGACCGTGCCAGAACCGCTTAGATGCTATCCCGCCTTGACAGTGGAAAGGCAGTCGATGGCGCCGGCGTCGGACTCCTACTATGTCGAGCCAACTCCTGCATGTTGCACAGCACGCTTCGGACGCGGCTTTGTCCTTCTTCGCGATCCAGCGTGGGGGGGCTGATGGATTCTGCTCCACTGCCAGCCGATCGGATGCGGATCTGGGCGGGCAGATATGACTTGACGCGCCGCGCCCCTCCTATTGCTGCGTTGGACGCTTCTCGTTCTCTTGGGACCGCAGTGCGCTCCTCTGCCATCTTCTTTAAGCGAGCCTCGTTCAGCTTGCAGATCCCGCACTCGCCCACCGTCTCGGCCGTTCGTCTCGGGGGTGATGGAGCTCGGGGCTGGCCGGATCGACGTTGCAGTCGATTCCGCGGTCTCCGCCCGCTTAGTAGCTGGCGCTCCCTTTCCTGATGTTGTGCGAGTTGCAGTCGCATCTGATACTGTGTCCATATCTGGGCGTCCAGGCTTGGAGGGCAGATGGCGTGACCACAGACCGGATGTTTAGCTGCCGCCCGGCAGACAGGACACGACGGAGTGCCGTTGGGGTCCCGGTCTATTGAGTCCTGGAGCCAGGTCTGGATGCACACGGTTCCGAACTTGTGGCCGCATTTTAGAGAGGTCCATGATTCTATTATGCCCTCCGGATTGGGAATACCGACCGGATCCTGGCAGATGGGGCACTCCTCAGGCGGAGGTGGGGCAGGTTTCGTCTTGGTCGTAGAAACTCTAGACTTGGCCGACTTGAAAGAAATAAGATCGCCTTTGCTCCGTTGGGTTGGATGTGACTCGGGCGCAGCATATTCAATAGAAGAGGTCTCCAGTACTCCTTCATCCTGCGACTGGGTACGGCGGCGTGACTTGGGTAACACTTTCTTGATTAACTGGATGGGTCTCTTGAGAGCCCTCACCTTGTCAAGCCGTGACATGTTTTGGTCTTGAGCATGCACAAGTAATGGATGTTTGTCTGTATATTATAGGAAAAGGAACTCTGGGCCCAAACGGGAAGAACGGAAAGAACGGACGGCTGCCGCAGCTGCTCAGTTGGGATAACACTGGACTTTAATCAGGCTCGGCCGATGCTTAGACGTTAGAGTAGGTGAGGCGAGGTGCTCTCTCGGTCGTCAGGTAATTCACAAATGCCGCTCGTAGGTCAGACGTGCAACGCCTAGATCGAAAGTTGCAGCTAGCCGGTGGGGAGAGAAGCAGATATGGGTGTAGTGGTACGAATGTGAAGGTGAGCGCCAATATGAGTGGTTGATGGTGGTGTGTGGATAGTCGGTGGTTGCGTCCAGGTTGCGTTCAGGTTGCGTTGGCATGCAGCAGGGTACAGGTGTGGGTTGGATAGGTAGGATTGCTGTTGATAGATAGGCAACCCGTAGCTTTTGTTATGTCGTCGGGGTTGTATGATGAAAGAATACCCTCTGATAACAACATGCCTAGTTCCGTTGCCGGCCAGTAATCACGTATCGTAGCAGCATGGCCGAGAATGAGATTCCAGTGCAATAACCGACCGATTATAATGGAATGGAGGTCCGACACAAGTATGAGAGAGGGAGTGATAAAAAAATAGAAAACAGAAAGAAGAAGGGAAAAAACAAGTGCGCAGAAGGCTGTAACAGAACTGACTCGGGAAAACAGGCCAAGATGCACGAATGAGCCTGACCTCTAGGAGGGATTGGGTTGAGGTCATCTACTTTAGGCGAACAAAACTTCTCAAGAAACTCATGCAGTCGAAACCTTGGACCAAAGCAAGAAGTCCCGTGCAGACTGGCCAACGACTGGCCGCAGAGGCATTCCTCTGTCTAGTTACCTTACCTGTTTGACTTGACTTGACAAGTAATCGAAAGGCAGGCAGGCAGACAGGCAGGCAGACGGAAAGGCAGGGTGAGTGTTTTCAGCTGAAGTTCAACAAGTTTTTAGGTACTAAAGTTAGAGGTCCAGATCAGAAAGCTTGCTTGCTTGCATCGGCTTGGCCCCCTTGTCTCGTAAAACACCGAGAACAGTAAAAACGTGAGAAATACGATTCATGGGCGGAGGAATGATGGATGTCAAGGAATCCTGCGGGGAAAGGTACATACATCATCTATCCTACTATCAACCTAACAGCCTCCTATCAACCTAAAGGAAAAGCGACGCTTGCAGCTAGCTGTTCCCCCAGCTATTTGCCTCATGTCTTAACGTGGGCGTTACACATAGAAAGAAGAAAGATAGTTTCGCGTGGCGTTTCCTCCACCCTCCGGCCGAACGAGTGAAGGGTGTTTTGAGTGGCTGCGGTTGGTCAAGCCATATCCCTCACTCACACACCCTTCTAGTCACATCACAACACACATGTGCAAATTTCTTAGGTTAGGCATGTGGATAACCTGGTCAGGCAGACTCGTGGAATGTGGTGTGTTGCTTGTCTTGTCCATGCACCTCCTCAGCCTTACCCGCGGAAGACGTTATCTATTCCCGAACAATAAATAGCATCATGTGCATGGGTAGGGGGCATCACGGGAACGATCGAATACAGGAATGAGACCCATCCCGTGCCAATGCAAATGTCGTAGACAGATAAGGGGCAGCTACAGTTAGTTCTCCAAGATAGTCTATAAGTCCTTACGTAAGAGACGACGTGACCGCTTAGTGCGACTCTAGCTAGCTCTACCTAAGAAGATGTACAACTATTCACCTCACTTCTATCAAATCGGCTCACGTGCTGCGCATATAATGAGCCGCATTTCTCAACTCGAATACACTTCCGTAGTATCACTCGGGTGACAGTGATGGGGAGCTATGTGGCCGAAGCACCCCAATAGTTTTTGAGAAGGATCACATGTGAGAGACCTGGCGATGCAGCTCCATGGGAGCTACTCCCGGCCATAAAGGTGTTGAATACAACACAAGCTGTGTTTGATCAACAACATGTTCACCATTTGCTTTTGAATAGGGGAAGCGATCTCGGCTACTCCTGCGGAACGAAAATACGCTAGAAACGAGTCTTTCCAACATCACCGGCTCCGGTTGCGTGTATCCTCTTCTTCGTCGCTGTCATCCCTGAAACCTTCCTCAAGACTGGATGGCATGTCAGCTTAGCTGCTAGATCGTGATTCTGTGCTCTCTAGTT
The DNA here is from genome assembly GCA_019976485.1 of Apiospora pterosperma. Taxonomy (NCBI): domain Eukaryota; kingdom Fungi; phylum Ascomycota; class Sordariomycetes; order Amphisphaeriales; family Apiosporaceae; genus Apiospora; species Apiospora pterosperma. The sequence goes on from JAFBMP010000011.1 coordinate 3,073,924, forward strand.
GCTCCCTCAACTTACTCTCTGCTCAGCCTCCTGATGCTGTCGGTATGGTCCACGTGCGCATCTAACGACAGCGCATGCCTCCTATCGTCGCCCATATTATTATATACGTCTTCCAGCTCTTCTCCTTCTGATTCGAATCCGGCATCCGACGTGTCGTCCGCTTCGGCGAGCCGGTCGCGGATTCCTAGACGCCATTGCGACGGCACCAGCCATCTCGCTATCAAATCTTGCACTCTGCTTCGAAAGGACGACGTATGGCTCGAGATGGTGTCGAGGGGCAGGTAATGACTGTACCGGCTGCGGTATTGGCGCCAGAGAGGGACGAGAACGTAGCTCATGACGACGAAGAGAATGAGGGAGATGACGGCTGGTATAACCAGAGTCTACCTCAATAGTCAGTACAGCACCGAAACGCGCACGCGCATGCGCACGCGCAAGCGCATGGGCTCAAAGGTATTTCGTTAGGCGGATGGCTGTGGTTACCTTTGCGGCAGCTACTTTTTCGCCCATATTGATTTCCTTCTCCTTTGCAGCAAGACTCAGTGCTCTCCGGCACAGTAAATGTAGAAATGACGGAACAGAGGCTGCAATAGATGTAATCAAGGCATCGTATGCTCGATGGAAGTGAGTTCGCAAGCAACAGATTGTTAGACCCCTGTCAGACGGGTGGCTCAACACAAAGTTTCAACGTCCTACTGTACGTCTTATGACCCGGTAACGAGGCTGAATGCTTAAATGCGAAATGCCGTGCTATCGATATGACAAAGTGGTACACGAGAATATGAAAGATGGAGTCCGTCATTTCCAAGCGTCAAGTCGCGATGCTGGTTCGTGTGGGCATGGGCCCACCCCTGGAACTGCGGGCCATTAGCTATTGGCTCGGGCCCCAGCTTTCGTGGAGTTGCCTACTATTGCCTCTTACCTACCTAGGTAACTAACCTAATTCTTCAGGACACGGACAGCTGCGCATACGAACACCACCTATGAACTCCGGGTGCTGGGTGGCAGCTCGCAGAGTCTTATTGAACGAAGTCTTGTTGCCTCCGAAGGGAAAAGGAGATGGGCAGAGATGATGCTTTCTTTATATCGCATGCCGACCTGTCTGTCGTGTGCGTCTTACTTAAGTACTTCATATTAATCATCCTGAAGGTTAGCGTTCCACGGGTCCCCGAAAGACAAAGGCACTCTCATTCTGTCTGGTCCCTCCCTCATGATTCAACAATTAACCTCTAGCCACCAGACGTTCGATCCTTTCTTAACATGGAAACAATTGCATACCGTCCGATGCTATGGGTTGCGTTCCAACGATGCACGGTTCCTGATTTTGTCAAGTCAAGCGCACACCAGGGGCTACGTAGCAGTACATACGAGTTTCAAGATGGCACACCACCATAATACCATCCTTAAGCTAATCAACGCATTACTCAATGCATTACTCAATGCAGTAGGCAATGAGTTCATAGGCAGGTACTCGTAGAGAATTGTGCCTGTCAAGCATGTAACATTGCAAAATTGCATATCACATTTACTTAAGGATAGAACATGGCAATTAAACATCAAGAGTCGTAAGCGTGAACTGGTCGTTTGTTGGCGCGGGCGGCGGGCGGCGGGCGGCGGGCGGCAGACGGGGGTGGTTCGCTGACGGATATCGAGAATTGACCACTCAGCACATCCCACTATCCTTTTCAGGCCAGCTTGGCTGCAGCACCGAAAGGGAAAAAAAGACCCTTGGCTTGCCGTTTTAAGCAAATGAGGTTGCGCGTATCGTCAGACCACCACCACCCCAAAGCACTTGAGAACAAAGGTCGAGACTGTTGTGAATGGACAGGTGGCGTCGGCGGTATGCGGCATGTCTTCATTGCATTGGCCTAAGGAGAGTAGAGAATCAAGAACCAAGTAAACGAGACGGCCTCAGGTCCGGAAATTCAACGTTGAATGAAACTTTAATAGTCCAGCGTTGGCTGAGGAGAGATTGGCCCCTGTACGTACGTACATATAATTAATGTGCGGCACGGAGGATTGATCTTTTGCGCACTCCCTATCCTACCCATTTTGCGCGGAGAGAGGCAGGGTCTCTTGTGCTATCATATGTCCCCTAGTAAGCAACAACGTCCCTTTCAATTCTTCTCTCGCGGTGCCTTGGGTTCGTGGGCACGATCCTGCTTCTTCAAGGTTCTCTTCCAGCGTCGACTCCTTTTCCCTGGGAACCCGACTTTTACCACCTAGTCGGAAACTCAATGCTAACTCGGGCGCGGAAGTGGTTTATGATTGTTTCATGCAGGCGACGCATGTTGGACCTGATCCAGGATAACCATAATTCCCTCCCTTGACATAGATCACGAAACGGCACGGGTCGGTCGAGAAAGAAAAAAAGGGGACGTCGTTTTTTGGTGCATGATGCGATCCAACTTGAAACCGAGATAGCTCGAGCTCGCCGACACACAAGGACAGAAACATTGTCGCTCTATACCTGCCGCTCGTATTTACCTATCCCTCAACTCGGTCATACCACGAAACATAGCATCAATTCGCTACATACAATCAACACCTGCACTAGCTGGCTCCAGCCGCTCCACGTCTCTCGGTAGTCCACCACCAGACCAAGACCTGATCCAGACCTTGAAACTCAAAGCCTAGAAGCTCACAAAGCAACGTCCATCCGTGCGACTTGTCAAGATTTGGGAGGGCTGTGGGTTTTTGGCGCTGGACTTTCTGTCTGCCACCCCAGTCTATATACCCGTCACAGTTCAACTTGCCTGATACCTACCTACCAACTCGGACGAAACCACGAAATTGCAAACTCCTCCACCACACACGCGCTTCTTTTTCAACACACCCACCCCCTCTCTTCTGCATACGGGTAGGGCCTTGTGCCGCGGGAAACATCCGCATTGAATACGATTGAAACAAGTTCTTTCATACGGCAATTGGACTGGGGAAGGTTTGCTTGGAGCATCGGCGTTTCACCGCGCCTGGGTTTCCCACCCTCGCTACCATCGCCAACATGTCCGCCGCCGACAAGTCCAGACAGTCGTCTGGAGGCAAGGGAGGCTTCTTCTCCCGAAGCAAACACAAGAGCGCTGCCGACAAGCGCATCGATGACGACGCTGCTTCATCGATATCGCGATCATCACACCCATCGCGGCATGCCAGAGAATCCTCTGTTGTGTCCGTTGATCGTCCTAGCACCCCCGAGATGGGAATAAACCACATGGCCGGCCCCATCACCGCCATCCCCTACGATACCACCAACCCGGATCGACGAAGTCCTATACCCGTCGAATACCTCCCACGTCCCGATCAAATGTCGCAACGAAGAGAGCCATTGCCACACCAGCTTAATAAGTCTACCAGTGATTTTCACCAGTACCCGTCCTTCGACGCTAACTCCCTTGCAAATGCTGCTGGATCTCACTTATCGGCGCGCCCGCCTGGCGGCACACATAACGTCACGATGGCCAGCACTGGCCGGGCCGCCCAATTGCAACAATGGGGCCCGGCGGGGCAACCAGCCGGCGGCGTCCCGAGGGGAAGTTACGCCGCTTCAGTGTATTCTAACCATGGCGGCAGATACGACCCGTATGCGCCGTCAATGGGCAGGGCTTCAAGAGAAAGCGACCAATCCAGTATATTTTCAGGTAATGCTAGAGACCCTGATTTACTAGCAACACCCCGCTTATCCAGAGTTCCAGCACTGCCGAGTGCTACTTCTCAAAGTTCTTTCGCCTCGCATCACTCCAACCGCGACTCCCACCGTCTCACGAAATTCCCCGGCGGTTCATATTCGCCAGGCTCCGGGCCCGAGGGGTTCTCCCTCACGAGACCAGACGACGACAGAGTCACCGAGCAGATGTTCTACGAGCTGATGCAAAAACGAGGCTGGCACAACTTGCCCGAACAGGCGCGGCGGCAGATGACGGCGTACCCATCCTCAAAGAAATGGACACTCATTTACCAGGACCGCTTAGCAGAGTGGCAGGGCGAACAGAGGAGGAGGCAGACCGCAAAGATAGGGCAGTATTCGAATGTCGATCTTAGTTCTACCAACAGCAGTGCTCCCTTCTCAGATGAAGAGGGCTCACCAGAATGGTACGTTCGGAAAGTCATGGATAACACGCTAGATACGAAAGGCCTTGGAAGCTTGGAGGTCAATCTCAGGACCCAGCAAATAGGCTGGGTGAAGCGCTTCATTGAGTGCCAAGGTCAGGTGGCTTTGACGAACGTGCTGTTGAAGATCAACCGCAAGACTGCCACGGGCCCTGCACAACCGCAAGACACGAAAGGCAGTGACAAGAACCTCGACAAGGAGTACGACATCGTGAAGTGCTTAAAAGCCCTCCTCAACAACAAGTACGGTGCCGACGATGCGCTTGCGCACCAGCAGGTTGTCGTAGCGCTCGCGACATCTCTCATCTCGCCAAGGCTAACAACCAGGAAGTTGGTCAGCGATGTCCTTACTTTCCTCTGCCATTGGGAGGAAGGAGACGGTCACATGAAGGTTATCCAGGCCATGGATGTGGTGAAGAACCAGCAAAATGAGAATGGACGCTTTGACGCCTGGATGCGCCTCGTCGAGGTCACCATCGATGGCCGAGGCAAGATGGGTAGTCTTGTCGGCGCAAGCGACGAATTGCGAAGTGGCGGTATCGGCATGGAGAACCTGCTCATGGAATACGCGGTCGCCACCCTGATCCTCATCAACATGATCATCGATGCTCCAGAGAGAGATCTTCAGCTCCGAATGCACCTGCGGGCGCAGTTCGGCGCTTGTGGGATCAAGCGGGTTCTCACCAAGATGGAAGCTTTCCAGTACGATCTGATAGACAAGCAGATCGAACATTACCGCACCAATGAAGCTATTGACTACGAGGATATGCTCGAGCGGGAGAACAGTAGCATCAAGGACAGTTTTGAGGGCGAAGTCAAAGATCTCAACGATCCGACCCAGATAGTTGACGCCATTCAGCAACGACTGCAAGGTACCAAGACCCAAGACTATTTTGTCTCGGCTCTGCAGCACCTGCTGCTGATCCGGGACAACGATGGCGAGGAACGCCTACGGATGTTCCAGCTTGTGGACTCGATGCTTAGCTACGTGGCTATGGATAGGAGGTTACCCAACATGGACCTCAAGCAAAGCCTCAACTTCACCGTCCAGAGTCTCCTCGACAAGCTACACACGGACTCCGAAGCTCGACAAGCCCTCGATGAAGCTCTGGAAAGCCGCCAGATTGCCGACGCCGCTATGGCCGAGCGCGATGAGATGAGAGCGAAGCTGGAGCTAGGTGCTGATGGTCTTGTTGCCAAGCTCCAGAGACAGCTGGAAGAGCAGGCGAGGTTCATTGAAGCTCAGAAACGTCACGCGGACGGTCTGAAAGCTGAGATCGAAAGCATGCAGACAGTGCGCGCCAAGGAGGCGCAGCGTTACGAACTGGAGACCCGTGAGCTGTATCTGATGTTACGAGACGCACAAGATGTCGCCGCTTCTCAAGCTGCTAAGGGGAACTCTGGTGCTACTAAACTTGCTGACGAGGATCCAACCCGTATGCAGGGTATCCTTGACCGGGAAAGGCTCATGGAGCGGCTGCAGATGCAAATTGAGAGGCAAAAGACGCAGTACAAGCTTGAAGGGAGGGTCTGGGGCGAGACGGTTGGCCCCTCGGATCGTCTGCGAGCCCTGCGGGAAGAAATGGACGGCTATGCTGCCCCTGAAGGCGCTGGCCTACCACCTTCTGGCATCCACAACTCCATGCTTGGTACCGTCACCCGTCACACGAAGATACCAAGAAAGCCCGTCAGCGCTCAGGGTGAGCCTCTCGCTGAAGATGGTGAAGAAGATGAGGATGGCGACATTGTCTACGAGAAACCGCGCCTCGTTGAGATCAAGAGACCTATTATGGACCCAAGACAGGCGAGCAACTTGATGAGTGAGATTCAGGCCAAGGGCAAGAAGTACGACGCGAGTGATTCGGAGGACGGTGACGGTGTGACCACTGGTCCGTCGCATCCTAGCTTGGAGTCGCAGTCGCCCATCACGCCTGGCGAGAACGATCCACCCAAGATCCAAATTACCGGAGCTTCTGGTGATGCTGCTCCTGGCGGTGGTCCCCCACCGCCACCGCCGCCACCTCCTATGCCCGGTCAAGGGGGCATGCCACCGCCACCGCCACCGCCTCCCCCTCCTCCCATGCCAGGTCAAGTACCCGGGGCCCCGCCTCCACCGCCCCCACCGCCTCCACCGCCGCCTATGCCGGGTATGCTGACACCTGGTGGACCACCGCCGCCCCCGCCGCCCCCGCCACCTCCCGGAGCTGTTCCCGGCGCTCCTCCACCACCGCCGCCACCTATGCCTGGCGCTATGTCTGGCCGATTCCTTTCTGCACAAAACGACTTCTCGCCGGCTCCAACAATTGGCCTACCTGTCGTCCGTCCCAAGAAGAAGCTCAAGGCTTTCCATTGGGAAAAGGTGGATACACCGGAAGCAAGTCATTGGGCGGCGCATACTCCCTCGGCACAAGAAAGGGAAGAAAAGTACCTCGAGCTTAGTAAGAAGGGTATCCTTGATGAGGTCGAGAAGCTGTTCATGGCTAGAGAGATCAAAAAGCTGGGTGGGGGAAGCTCTAAGAAGGATGACAAGAAGCAACTTATTTCGGGTGATCTGCGAAAAGCTTATCGTAAGTGCCTCATCGGTTCTCAGACACTGCTTGTATACTGACTGGTCTTTCTCAGACATTGCTCTTGCCAAATTCTCCCAATATCCTATTGAGAAGGTGGTGCAGATGATCATTCACTGCGACGACAGCGTACTAGATAACCCCGTCGTCATGGATTTTCTTCAAAAGGACGACCTCTGCAATATCCCAGACAACCTATCAAAGCAGATGGCGCCATACAGCAAAGACTGGACAGGCCCTGGGGCGGCCGAAGACAAACGCGAAATGGACCCCAGCGAACTTACTCGAGAAGACCAGCTCTTCTTGTTCACGGCATACGAATTGCACCACTACTGGAAGAGCAGAATGCGGGCTCTTTCGCTTACGAGGACATTCGAGTCGGATTATGATGAGATCAACGAGAAGATTCGGCAGGTCGTTGGTGTGTCCGAATCCCTGCGAGACTCGGTGTCACTGATGAATGTTCTGGGCTTGATTCTCGACATTGGAAATTACATGAACGATGCCAACAAGCAAGCCCGAGGTTTCAAGCTGAGCTCCCTTGCTCGCCTCGGTATGGTCAAGGATGACAAGAACGAGTCTACACTGGCGGACTTGGTCGAGCGCATTGTGCGGAACCAGTACCCAGAATGGGAGATTTTCACCGCCGATATAGCACCCGTTGTCGCCGTGCAGAAGATCAACATCGAACAGCTGCAACTCGACGCCAAGAGGTACATTGACAACGTCAGTAATGTGCAGATGTCCCTTGATAGCGGCAATCTGTCCGACCCTAAGAAATTCCACCCGCAAGACCGTGTTAGTCCCATTGTTCAGCGGTGTATGAAGGATGCGCGGCGCAAGGCCGAGCAGATGTCACTCTATCTCGAAGAAATGGTTCGTACCTACAACGACATCATGGTCTTCTACGGCGAAGACCCCGCAGACGAAAACGCACGCCGCGACTTCTTCGCCAAGCTTGCTTACTTCCTGCAAGAGTGGAAGAAGTCACGTGACAAGAACATCCAGGTAGAGGACACACGGCGTCGCAACGAGGCTTCCATGAAGCGTAAGCACGCCCACCAGCTCAAGATCAACGCGGTTGCCGAGGCAAGCGGTGCGCCGGCATCGCCGGCTAGCGCGGGGGCTATGGACAGTCTACTCGAGAAACTGCGGGCTGCTGCCCCTCAGGCAAGAGACCAACGCGACCGCAGACGGAGGGCGAGACTCAGGGATCGACATCAGGTTCGAGTTGCCAGTGGCCAAAAGATACCCGATCCCAACGAGAACCCCGATATCGAGGCTGGTCTTCGTTCCGATGGTACCAGCGCAGCAGACACGAACGGCGATGGACCTATCAGTCCTGGGCTGCTATCTCCAAGTGTCGCCAGTGAAGGCGGCGAGGATAGTCTAGCTAGTCGAGCCGAGATGCTGCTCCGAGATATGAGGGGCGGCGACGGTGCCGAAGACGGCGACGGCGAGCACAGAGATAGCCTGCGGAGAAGCGCTGCCGAAGAGAGGCGCTCGCGTAGGAGAAGGCTGAAGGGAGGGAGTGTGGCCAGCACCCAAAGCGGGGCCGGCGAAGGAGACGATGGCGATGGCATGAAGAGTCCTGTGGTGGATGAGTCTGTTCCTCCTGTCCCGGCTCTTCCTGCAGACTCCACGTCGCCCAAGACGGCCGAACCGGAGCAAGTTAATCCACCGTCCCCCACCGAGCCGCACCCGCCTTCGCCCCACTGAGCGCAAAGGCGTAAAGGGGCTTGGCTGACAAGTCGTGTCGGTGTACATGTCACAAACTATACCAGAGTATGACGGTTTAGACCATCATGTAATGTCTACACACTTCTTCACATTATGTATCACTGCACGCAAGCAGGACGTTCAGCCGACGCACTTCGAACCTGTCTAGGTAGCAAAGTTTCTGAAAGAGACTTGGCACATCATATCGACCTCGCTTACTACACTACGCGGGAGTAATATTGCAGCTTTCGCGTCACCGGCTGCGAGAAACTATACGGCAAGGCTGAATCCTCTGAAGCGCGGGCATGTGATCTTCCAACCCGACTTATTTCGGATTGGGACGATGCGATCTGGGGCTGTGTCAATAGCCAGTCACAGGCGAAAAAAAGCTTCGAAGATTATACATAGGCGGAAGCAAGTATTGGGGGGGGGTCCAGGAGCTGCATTGAGTCGGGTGGGTTTGGGACCAGGAGCGTCGGATAGTGAACACGGGCATGAGAGGCTCTGGATTGATATAGGTTTTATACACCTTTACTATATATGCAATTGTATCAAGCAATACTCCATTTTACCTTCACACAACTCGCCGATATCTTCAGATGACATAGTGTCCGGGGCTAGGCGGCACACCGCCCTTCTCCCACTGGATCGGCTCATGGCCTACCTCGAATTCGATGGTGCCGCCCTCGACCATGACGCTATCGTGGAGGAGCCAGTTCTGGTCCCAGCTCTCACCGTTGACCTTGACCGACTGGACGTAGAAGCCGCCGTGGCCGCCGTTGCGGCTCGTGATGCGCAGCGTGCGGTTCCCGTTGACGGTGACGTTAATGTCGGCAAACCAGGGGGACGCCAGCAGGTACAGGGGCTGCGTCACCACGGGGTACAGCCCCAGCATCTGCCACACCAGCCACGAGTTCAGCGCGCCCGCGTCGCTGTTGCCGGGCACGCCGTACAGGGCGTCGCGGAAGTACTGGTTCGCGAGCTGGCGCGACTGGTTGACGGATTTCCACTGCTTGTTGAGGTAGTTGTAGAGGTAGGGGGTGGCGAAGTCGGGTTCGTTGCTGTGGTTGGTAGGTAGAGCGGATGAGAAGTAAGTAAACGTACATTGATAACGCGACTTCCTTGCAGGGGAGGACAGAGAGTCTTACCCAATGTTCATGATGGTGGTAATAGCAGCGCCGTTGGCCGAGAGGTCTTGCTCGCTCGTGTTCGGTTGGAACTGTTTCGATCGCCCTCGCCAGTCAATTTCTTTGCCGTCTTACCGTCTGCGGCGGTCAAGGAGTTCATGTAGGTGTGTGTATGTGTATACATATATACTGACGATGTAATCCAGCCTCCTCTCGAACTCAGTCTCGCCGCCCATGTACTGGATCAGACTCTGCATGTCGTGGGGCACAGTAAACGAATACTCCCACGGCGTGGCCTCATACGTGATGGAGCTCCACTCGCACGCGCCGCACAGGGCCGGGTTGTAGCCCGTCGCGTTCCAGCTGCCGTCGGCGAGGCGCGGCGTGAGGAACCCGCGGAACCCGCGGCTCGCCACCTCGTGGTTCCACGTGCGCTGCCAGCCCGCCGACCGGTTCAGGTACTTGGCGGCGTCGTCGCCGCCCTCGTCGCCCTCGCCCGCCGCCACGACGCTGACCGCGTAGTCGTTGAGGGCGTACTCGACCGTCCGCGACAGGCACCGCGTGTTGCCGTCGGCCGAGACGTAGCCGAGCCGGACCCAGTCGTCGAGCGCCCCGCGCCCCTCCTTGACGCTCGCCGTCGCGTCCGTCCGGCTGAAGGTGTTGTACGGCGCCACCTCGGCGTTCTTGACCATGGCCCGGTACCCCGCCGTCCAGTTGATGCTGCTCCGGCCCGCGACCGAGAGCCCCTTGACGTAGGCGTCGGCCAGCACGTTGTCCGCGTTGCTGCCGCCCTGCACCAGGCCGTTGAAGTTGCCCGACCGCCCGTCCGGCATGTAGCCCTCGTGCCGCCAGATGTCGATCAGGGACCGGATCTGACCCTCGTAGGCTTCGGGCTGGATGAGGTGGTACAGACTGACGGTGCAGCGGAAGGTGTCCCTGTCAAGGTTCGCTGTGGCTTAGCATGGCAATAAAAGAAGAAGAAGACGAAGGTGAGCATCACGAAGAGAGAATTGGTATTGCTAAGCCGCGATTTCTGCTTGCATGGCAGATGAAGAATATATTGCTCACCAGAGGGTGTAAAAGTCGTCCCAGGACGGCTCGCCGGAATCCCACAGGGGGTTTTCCCCTGTTCGATCCGAGGGCATCAGGTGCATGAAGTAGAGCGAGGAGTAGAGCAGTACCAGCTTCGTCCTGTTGGCCGATTCTTCGTCCGTGGCCACGCGGATCTTGCTGAAGACGTCTCGGTTCCACTCGGCTACCGCGGCATCGACGGTGTCGGTGAGGTTCCACGTGGGGATTTCCTCGTTCTTGAACGTACACGCCTTGCTCGCGGAGATGAAGGATATACCGACGCGCGAAGTTACCACCTGAGTGGTTGTGGGTGATGATCCAGGCTTCCAGCTAAATACGGCCCCGACACGGTCGTTCATCGGCCCTGAGGACGCCGTCATAGTGGCGGTGTCGTTGGAACCAAAGACATTGGAGCCGAACACGGCTTGTCCGACCGGTCCGTTGCTGAACACGTGATGTCTGGCTAGGGGACTCGTGTTCCTACCCCTAAACGTCTTGGCCTCGTCGGGCGCGACGTCGAACTGCCCGCAGAAGTAGATCGTGAAAGGGGCCCCGTCGTTCCAGCCTCCCTCATACGTGGCGTGGCCCTGGTACGCCGCGCCTCCGTCTAGGCTGATCTCGCCGCCGAGGAAAGCCTGACTGTCATCGCCTCCGGCCTCCTGGGGAAGATAGTGCGACAGGTCGACGAGGATGTGTCTCTCATCACTGTCGGCCGGGAAGGAATACTGCATGATGCCCGCGTGGCGGGCGCCCGAGAGCTCGACCACGACGCCGCTCTCGAGCAGCGTCCGGAAGTAGCCGACCCGCGCCGTGTCCTCGCCGACGCGCTGCTGCCAGTACGTGCGGTTATCGAGGATATTGATACCCCCTCCTCCTCTCCCCCTGAGGAGGAATCATCAATGCTCCCGACGAGCGGCATCTGTGACACGACGCCGTACTTGGCCGCACCGCCCGTCCCGCTCTCGTGCATCATGCTGACGCCCGTCACCAGTCCTCTGGGGGTCCACCCACCATTGATAGTCGAGAAAGACACGTTCTGCTCGTACGTATCGATGCCGACCTTGGCGACGCCGAAGGGCAGGGCACCGCCGACGAAGATGTCCCCCCGCCGACTAGATACACCGCCAGTTAGTTATCAAATCCCTGGCCACTAACTGAAGCGAGACACATTTATCTAGGGGGGGAGAGCAACGGCGCCAGGGTGAACGGCCAGTCTCAACTTACAGGCGAGACCATCGAAGGGGCCGGAACCTCCGATGAGGGGGTTCACATATTGGGAGTAATCAACTAGCTCAGCCGACGATGGCAGGGAGGCGGCGAGATGGAGCAGAGCCGATATTAATACCGACTTGAGAGCCATCGCGTTCCTTTTGAATTATTCGCGATATGGAGCGCGCTCTCAGGATTTGCAACGCAAACACTGATATGCCATGCGATTCAGGAGGGTTACGCTGAGACCAATCTCTACGGAAGATAAGAAAACGGGACATGGCCACTTTCACTTCGCAGCTCTCGTCTGTCTCTATCTTGATCTGCTCTCGCCGTATGTCTTACTCGGAAAGTGCGGAGAAGACTAGTCAGGTGGCATGTTTCCATCGTCATCGTCCATGAACCATTCCCCCCGCCCTGCAGCCGACCGACCTTATTTTCGAATGGATTGCGGGGGGCGGGGGGTGAGATCGGCAATCCTATATTCTCAATGAAGCTTATACGCACCATGACGTTGTACTCAAGGCTGCGTGTTGCTGTGAGCCGCCCTCATTTATGCGGCTTACCTCCCAAGACATATGCATAATAGCCGCTTTCAGAGGAGGGGCTTTTATTTTCAGTCCTCAGCATTCTCAACCTGTTGGTCTAACAGTTAGGTGAGGGAAGATGGTATTATAAGTCCTTGGTAGAGCTAGATATAGTGTTGCACCCGCTTTCAGATAGTATAAGAACAGGTATAATTTTCAAGGGAAGCTGCATAACGTTATATACAGAGTATGATAACCACAGGTGTGTAATCTGCACTGTTTGCTTCACAAATGATACGACACATGCACATGTGCGGAGTTGTGATAAGGTTATAACAGCACCTTGCTGATACACTTGTCATTTGGTTTTGTATAGTGCCAAGAGGTATAGTCGTATAATAGAAACATGCAGTCAAAACCCATGCCCTAGTATACCCACTTGTGACATAATTTGGGGGGTGGACAAACGCTGTCTATTGTGGAGAGAAGTATCCTGGTTCTCACTTTTATTTGGCTCTGTGAACTGATTCGGCACCGCCTATGAGTATTTGTGACAATAAAGTTCATCGGTAATGAAATACCAAGCCAGATAATGATGATGTCTGAGGTCTGTAAACATTAAGGGGGAGGATATGCATGTCGACGATGATTTCATGACTGAGAATCCCGGTCAGCTTCGGGGGTGGGGAAGGGGGGCTCAGAAAGCCGGGATAAGCAGCCCGACGGCGGAGCCATGGCCGCGTTCCGTCCACCGACAGTACAATGAGGTGGTGAGATATGCGGAAGTGAAGAGATCTAGATCGCTGCCGCACTGCATAGGTGTATACTTAAGTAGTTAAGACTAACAAGAGCCATGATGTCTGATATCTAATCGGTGATGCTTATCGAAGATCATGATCTACGCCAAAAACAACTTTGGGCTCCATCTGGGCGTCCAGCAGGACAAGCCGAAGCATCCTCTATCCATGACACATGACGATGGTTCGTTGGTCGGTTCATGATCAGCTGAGTAGTCTCGAGCAATGCTTCCCCCACAAAGCCTCCACCAGCTTTGACAGGCTGGAGGCAGTCGAGAATCGAGAATGAGCGATTCTATTTCCGGGATTGCCTTTTCACTGCACTGCGGTTACAATAACTTCGAGACGTCTCAAAGCTCTTGGCAGTCTAACCTGCATAGGCATTTTGGCATGAGTGGCAGCGAGTAAGGAGCCCATAAATCCTAATAAATCCACCAAGAGGAGGACGAGGAAATAGGCAGAGCCTCAACTTTATCCCTTGGCTTTCCCAGGGGCCAGGGCTTCCTTCAATTTCTTTTGTCCCAACACCAACCAACACCTTGCATGCCAAGACTAACCTCATTTAGACGCTTCCCTCATCGTCTGAACTCGACGGACTACCACCCAGGATGCTGGGAGAGGGAAGGGCACTGACACTGATTTTCTGCATGGTTTACCCGGAGTCCTGAGCCGACAGAGCCCACTATCACCATAGCCGTAGGGCTTGGCGAGTTTGCATTTGGCATGTTTGCCGCTAGGGTCGGATGGGATACCAAATTTCAACGGCGCCTACCATGCACACTCTGCAGCAGGGGGCGGCGGCCCCAAGGAGCCTCATGAGAGCGTGAGAACACAACTGATATAAGATGGGTTGCGGTTCGCCGCTCTCTGTCTTGGAGATGCCTCACCACCACGATCATCGCATCTTAGCTTTGTCCTACTTTCCATTCGTTCCTCCCGTCCGTTCATTTTCGACACTCCAGACCTGTGGTCTTTTCCATTCTTTAGGCATACTTGTTATATACACACCCAACTTCTCCACAACATGAAGACCACAGCTACCCTTTCTGCTCTTCTTGGCCTGGCCAGCCTGACCAGCGCCCACTACACCTTCGACAAGCTGCTCGTCAACGGGGCCAAGCAGGGTGGTGACAACACCTACATCCGCAAGCACACCCGAGGCTACATGCCCACCAAGGGTCAGGAGATCCTCGCCAAGGATTTCACTTGCAAAACCAACGCCCAGGCTGCCCCCCAGGTCATGACCGTCAAGCCCGGTGACAAGATCGGCTTCCAGCAGGCCTTTGGTGCCAACGCCATCGAGCACCCCGGACCCACCCAGGTCTACATGACTGCTGCCCCCAACGGCGCCAAGAGCGCTGATGGCACTGGCGACTGGTTCAAGGTTGCCCAGAGTCTCCTCTGCAAGGCTGGAAACGCCGAGAGCCTGAGGTCCACCGCCTGGTGCTCCTGGGGCGAGAACAACGTCAACTTTGTCATGCCCGAGACTGTACCTGACGGCGAGTACCTCGTCCGCGCCGAGCACATTGCTCTTCACGGTGCCCACGCCGCCGCCGCCGAGTTCTACTACTCCTGTGCCCAGATCAAGGTCCAGGGTTCCAAGGCCACTGCGGCCCCTGGCCCTACCACCAAGATCCCCGGTGTCTACGCCGTCAGCGACAAGGCTGTAGGTCATGACTACTCGCACAGCAAGCACTATCCATGATGAGCAAGCCGCTAACACGAGATCGCAGATCAACTTCTCCCTCTGGGGTAGCTCTACCGCTTACAACGAGATCCCCGGTATCCCCGTCATCGCTGGTGGCGAGGTGCGTGGCAGCGCTGACGGCAAGTCTGGCGACAAGCGCGTTGCTGCTACTGGATCTTCTACCGGCTCCAAATCTTCTTCCGGCTCTTCTGCCAAATCCTCTTCCGGCTCTGGAGGTTTTGGTGGCAGCTCTAGCGCTGCCGCTGCGCCTGCCAACAACGCTGCCGCTGCTCCTAGCGGCCCTGCTTGCCAAGGTGGCCGCCGTGCCAAGCGCTTCGACTCCTAGATTGTCATAAGATCTCTCTGGCCGTCCATCAACCAACCAACCACGTTTTCCAATGCTAGACGTGTTGTTACTTCTGTGTATATAGGTTTTAGTTAGAATGCCGCCATTAGGTGCGAACACATACGGTCGATGTACAGTGCTGGGGCTCGACCTTGATATCTGTCCGCGGATGATGAATATGAAAGGAAAGTAATCGGAGTAGCCGCGGCAGGAACGTCCTACAGGCTGCCAGTGACAAAGAAGCCTTGTAGCCCGCGACTTCTGGCGAAAGTTGGCCTCGAATGCCCCGGGGAAGATGTTGAGTATGTCGGCCCCCTAGCCTATGAGCTCAGGCAGCCATGTTTAAGCTGGGTTCTAAAGATATGTTACCAGGAACCATATACACGTAGTAGTTACTATCTGTGACCCTCAACTATGTTGATTGTTGTTGAATCACTGCAATGAAAGTAGCTTGTTCAAAGAGCGGACAGTTTCACGACGGACACAAGAGAGCCGGAGCCCTTCGCAGCCCTTCGCAGCCCGTCGCCGGGACGACATCATCTTCTTTCTCTCAGGCAGGAACAACAAACCATTGGCCAAATTTGGTCACCCTCTCCGTCTTCTTGACTGGGCTGTTCCTACTTCCAACAACGTGCCATGCCACCTTTGGAGCCTTGATTCACTCACAACCACCTCTTGGGATATTGAGGATATTATCTCCCAGCAGGATTGAATACCGGCTTTCCATAATTTACCATCTTTTATCCTCTTTTCGTTATTACTTCCTTTTGGCTAAGCAACAGCATCATCATTTACCCCAAGATCTGCTGCGAGGTAGCCTAGGCTGTGGCTAGTGCAAGCAACAGGCGCGTCAAGCCACTTGTTGCAGATCAGATCCCTGTCTCAAGAAACTACCTTCGCTTAGTTATTTTCAGACGACGGTAAGTGCAAGTAACCCATTTGTACGGCACGATCGCGTCCCGCGAAACACGAAATCGCGACGAGACTCTTCTGGGTCGCGGATACCCTATTGAATGCTTCTGACCATGAACTCGCTTCTCCCAGCGCGCGTTGTCTGGAAGAAATAGAGGTGGCCGTCAATGAGTACTCGAAGCTCGACCCCCCTGCAGTCGCCGAACCCCAAGCGAAAGCGGTCGATTAGAGCTTCGGAAGCTCCCAGCAACAAGAAGACGAAGGCGACGAGAGAACCCGACGTCGATTTGGATCTAGACTACTGGGAAATCAACGGTATATTGCAAGAGCGAAGGAAACACGGCCGACTGTGGTATTTGGTAGACTGGATAGGCCAGGATCCGGAAACTGGCCGATCATATAAGCCGACCTGGGTATTGCCCCTTCCTCTCGGGATACGTGCACTATCGGCGACGATCTTACTGACGACCTGCATTAGGAGCCCGCTGCCAACGTGACCAAACGAGCCATAGACGAGTGGGTAACAGAGAAGTCACGCGCCGCCGTCGCTACAAGTACTTCGCATCGGAGACGCTCATCGCTTCAATCTTCAGGTCCGTCGCGCGGTAGCAGCCCGCCGCAGTCATCTGTTGCGAGTCTTGAGGATCCCCACACACGGCAGGGACAGCCGGAAGGCGCGGATTTTGACGCAACCGGGAGAAAAAACAGGGGGACGCCCAGGAGCAGGCGCACTGGAGGCACAAGCAAATTACGGCAGAGCGCGTATCCAAATCGTGACCAGGGACGCTCGACTTCAAGCGCTGCTTCAAGCATTGTTGATGAGCAAGCCGGCATCGTTGCAAGCAGAGATCCAAAGGCCATTACTACGAACATTGCCGTTCTGTTGCCAGCACAGCCCCTTTTTGACCCCTCGGAATACCGGAAGGTTTCGCAGTCGCAAAGCAGCCAGGCTAGTCACGCAGCTCTCTCTCAGGGTGCCTTGGATCTGCCTGAGGGAGGTTTGCGCACGGAAGCGCGACCTTTAATTCCCCGTTCCGTGGCCATCCCGGATTCTCAAGAGCTCTCGGGCTATTCACTTTCAGGCACGACAAATAGTGGCCCACGTGGCGGACTGTCACAATTCGACAGCCAATCTTCGGGTCAGGTACCGCAGCATTCTACGACGGAAATCCCTTCTCACCAGCTAGAGCCTCACGTGGCCCCAGCCAGTCAAAGTGAACAGGGGCAGCTTGACTTTGGGTCAACGAACGGTGATCACAAACCAGCACAGTCATCTCAGGTTGCGTCGGCCCATCTTTCATCACAGTCTGAACTCGAGATCTTGGGAAGGAACTCATCGCAAGTTTCCCAAGACGCAAACTCGTCCCGAGGGGAACCCGTCTACTTGACGCAACTCGAGTACCAGCCACTACCAGCAAGGGAAAGTGGGGCAAAGCGGACCAGCCTCGAGCAACTGTCAGTTTCGCAGGCCTCAGGCCACGGCCACCCGCACCATCAACCACCACAACAACATCCTTCACACCCAGACCAGTCACAGCAACAGCCTTCCCTCTCTATAAGGGACACGGCTGCTTCCCATCTTTCTTCCCAGAACGCCCAGATTGTCCCTGATTCCTTGGACTCGGTCGAGCATATCTGTAGCCAGTCCCAAAC
Source organism: Apiospora pterosperma (assembly GCA_019976485.1). Lineage (NCBI taxonomy): Eukaryota > Fungi > Ascomycota > Sordariomycetes > Amphisphaeriales > Apiosporaceae > Apiospora > Apiospora pterosperma. The sequence continues at coordinate 3,091,646 of JAFBMP010000011.1, forward strand.
TGAAACAAGACGCGGCTTTGACGTCTACCACGACAAGGCTGAAATTATACCCCAGTCGAGTCTGCATAATTCGCAGGACTCCAGCCAAGCTTTGAGTGAACTGGATGGTAATACTAGACTTTCTTCCAATCTTGTTGCTGGAAACCCTCAATCGCTTTCAGTTCTACCAGAGAAGTCTTCTGGCGGAAACAACTCGGCGGATGCAAAACGCCATTCACTCCCCCTCAATCTGTTCGGGATTCAGCACAGGCTCTTGCTAACATACAGTCAAGTCCCTCGTCCTACTTGAGCCGGCTGAGTCCGTCAGCCACCATGGATGGTACGCCGGCCTCAGACAAGCCACTGACGGCTCTGGAGTCGTTTCGCCAGATCCAGGAACAGGCGTTTAGTGCATTCCAGCTGGACGATTTCGATGCACCCCAGGATGCCTCTCCGACTGCCCAAGACTCTGCTGCAGCCGCCGGTGCTGGCGTCTTGAAGGACCCGTCGGCCGAATTCTCCTTGCCCCTTGCGTCTCCTTCACTGCCCGTCCCGTCGGTCGAGATGGAGTCGCACCTGCAATCCTCCCCAATCTTTGAGCACAAACACACCGGGTTCCCGGAACCAGCAGCGCCCGCAATCAGTGCTACGTCTGCTCCTCTGAGCTTCCATGAGCCCGTACATGAACAGCCTGCGACCCTTGACCCATCGGCTTTGACTCTGTCGATAGAGCATGAGGCAGCTCGAAGCCCCTCCGTTCCCACCGACGACGGCTTCGCTACTGGCCTCGCTACTGGCCACTTGGATGAGGTACCGGTTATAGCTCCCGAGGAGACTTCCAAACCCCTAGGCCAGGCCGAATCGCAAGAGTACCCCCGGAATCTACTCCCCTATGTGCGAACGGGACCAAACGAGCATCTCATCACCCTCCCTCTTGCGAACAATATGCGAGCCCCGTATTATGACGAGATGCGCAAGCACATGAAGGAGATCGATACGTTTATCAAGACGTTCACCTCCGCCTCTAGTACGCCAATGTCACCTGCGTTGGTCTACAAGATTGACCGCATGCTGGCAAACATGAAGAACATCTGTGACCTTCCCCCGTTCATGGAGACGGTCGATCACAAGGGTGTCAATGCAGAGCAAGTCTCGAAGCATGCGCGTGGCGCCAACAGCAAATTTGCATTCGTTGGGGAGTTCGTGGATGAGCTAAGACGATTGCGTTCCCAGAAAAAGGTCCTTATTCTGGCGCAGACAGAAAGGCCCATTGAACTCCTTAATATCCTTGTCCGGGTCGAGCTCGAGAGACCGCTTAGGGATGATGATGGAAATGTGGTCGAGATGGGCAGTCCGGGGCCAACAATCGTGGTGAAGTCGACGGTCGCTGATCTGTCATCACTTCCGAACGACTTTGATGCCGTGATTGCTTTCGACCACACTTTCCGCCCCAGTAAGCTCCGAGAGAGGGACGATGGCATCGTCCCGATAACCATGGCTCTCGTTATTAGCGCGAGCGCACAGCATATCGACCTGCGAATTTCCGAGAAGCCGGCGCCCATAGAGCGTACATATATGCTCCTGCTGGCTCTGCTGCGTGCGAGACAATTGATCGAGAGCCCCGACCATGGGTTCTCAGAGCCACATGCGATTGCCAAATCATTCGCTACTTATATTGAAGCGCCGGACGACGACTTTTACTGGACGCCACAGGAGCTACCCGAAACCGTCTTCGAGGACATACCTTCTAATTCCCAGAGTGACTTCACGCAGAGCAGTCATGGCCATGAGATCAACGGACAAGACGAACTCACATTCCGCAAACGCCCCAGTGTAAGATTCCTGCTCTTCAGACCCCTCAAATACGGCACTAATGAAACAAAAATCAGGACAACGCAAATGAACCATTACCTAAGCGTCAAAGGACCTCCCAGCCGCCTCTAGCAACTGACCTCAACCATATCAGTGACTCCCTCAGAAGTATGATTGGAGATGACGGCCTGGTCCTTTCGGACAAACCCACAATCACGATGACGGTGGAGAGAATGGAAGCTATAGCTGCCAAGGTAGGACACGCCGCGAAACAAGAAACTAGGGAGACGTTGTACTGATGGTCTTAGGTGGCTAAATTGGAGGCAGATCTGGTAGAGATGCGCACCCAAAGAGAGCAATTCCGCGACTTGAGTGATCGTACGAAGAAGGAAGTTGATAGCTGGGGTGCGTGGGTTGACAAGATGCAACCGAGGTACATGGCAGCTTTGAGAGACCGTGGCATCATGAAGAAGGATCGTGATGAGGCACGTAACGAGACCAAAGGACTCTCGTTTAAGCTCTCCCAGGCAACGAAGGAGAACTCGACACTGACGACGGCAAATGCTAAACTCAAAGAGGAGCTCGGGGAAGCCACAACGTCACTTCTCAATTCTGACAATCCCGGAACCGCCAAGATGGCTAGATTAGAAAAGGATCTCCAAGAAGCGACGGACAAGGTTTTTTCACTGGAGAAACGACTCTCCCTGCGCGATAATGACTACTCCTACTTACAGGATCGCTACCAGGAAGCTTCCGAATCCGCTGCAGGCCTTGCTAACGAAAAGACGGCCCTGGAACGACGGAACGAAGAGCTTATGCGCAAGGCCGACGACAACATTGTGCGCATTAATCAGATGCAGTCGCAGAATGAGGTCAAGGATCTAGTTCGCCAGCTTGCCGAACAGAAGACGATTGTGCGTGAACGTGAAATGGAGCTGGGTCGCGTCCGAGAACAACTGGCCGTGTACAAAACCACACGCCGGGAGACTCGACAAAGCCCCGTGCCTCGCAGTCCCAGGCTTGGTGTTCTAAGTCCTCGGAATGCAGGAGGCCGGGCCCATAGTGCCGTCACAACCGCCGGCAGTCGCGCCACGAGTCCGGCGGCTCCTTTGGGCGCGTCTGAAGGATTTGCAGGTGCAACTGGTGGTACTGGTAGCGGCCCGCCCTTTTTTGGGCAAAATGGTGGAAACGGCCGCTATTCGCACCTGAGAGAGTGAGTGAGCAAGCAGGGCGAAGAAGGCAGGAAGGCCTGCGTGCGTGTATGGGCATATGCGATGCTATGGCTGGTATAGATAATCGCGAATTGTCCCGTTCTATTGGATCATGGTAATAACTGGATTACCTTGACTCAGATAGCCAGTTTGCGGTATCTGAGAGCGATGATTGATTTCCCTTTTCCTTATACGGATACGTACAGACAGACGGACAGCGACAGACAGTGGAGCCAAATGTCTGATATACCCAGTGGAATGCCGCTTTTCCCCCTCCATGCTGATGATCTATTCTTTTAGCAGATGAGGTTTTCAGGGGTGGCATGGTAACCCGACACGGAGTTCAAGGTTCTACGGACGGGACCTCATCGATAGACTTGTGCCTTTGTACATTCAATCATGGTTTTTCGTAAATATACTAAACTTCGTTGATGTGATGATGTCTCTTATCCTCGGCCCGGTGCTTATTGTTATCATATGATCAAGTTGAACAAGCTCAGCCCAGCACAGCACCTCTTACGAGATGAATGGCTGAGTTGATGAAGCGTTGCGCCGAGTGTGCATACCTAGTTGGCGTTGATGGGCGAGGGCATTTCATGGCATATTATCCTTCGTTAGAGACGAACAAATTCGAGCCTTAGAGGGGAATGATAGTAGATAGTAAGAGGGGTAGCTGTTTTCCAGGCGAGCTTTCTGTACTTCTGCCTTCCACACGATATGGGCGAGGGGTTGGGACAAATTGGATGAACATCTCCAAGTCCCTACTTCTTAAATAAGCCACGACAAGTTTCGTTCACACAAAAGGCTCATAACAAACATATTCTCCGGGGGCAATGGTTCGGGTGGGAAATCCTTCCCAAGAAATAATAGAAGAAAGAAAAAAAGATATCATCTACAGATCAACTGCCCAAAGTCGGTGGAATTAAACCAAGGGGCCAGAAATGCCCCCAAGGTAGGTAAGCAAGCGTCTTTAGATGCGACCCGGAGCCTACCAAGGCTGCAGCATCACACCATGACTCTCACCCCTGGCATGCAACTAGCGAGGAGCAGCCGCATGCATATCCGTCTCGGCGGGTTAGGGCCGGATGATCGAAGTGTCAATACGGATAGGGATAGTGCAACGGCGTTGCGATGCAACAAGTAAAAGAATCTCTCTCATTGATGCTTTACACGGGAGAACAAAAGAGAGAATTCCTCGCCTCTAAGTAGAAGTCTTCGCATCTACCCACACTTCAAAAACAATTGCTCCGCCACCCAAAGTCCATCTTGAGGGAACTTTTTGCTGCTCTAAGGGTACCAAATAGTAGTAGACATATACACAAGCTGTTGTTTCGTCCGGAGGGGGGACGAGAAAACAGTCTTTCAACTCGGTCGTCTGGTAGTGGGCTTTACCCCCCTTGCTGTACCCAAGTCTTTTTCCCCCATGCCATTAATGTCCTTTTAATTTTTTTCCTTCGAGGTATCCTGCCAGGGGTTTGGACTCGGGCTCACGCAAATTCTAAGGGTTGACGCTCGCTCTATTTCGCCTCCTCGGGGTAGAGGTCCTCCTTCAGCAAGACGCCGAGCTCTTCGCGCAGGGGCTTGAGCTCGTCGAGGTACTGCTCGTACTGCTGCTTGTTCTCGACCTTGGCCTTGATGCCCTCGAAGATGCGGACGGCGGTAGGGTAGTCATTCACACGGCGGGCGGCCTTGAGAGCAGCGATGATGACGGACGGGGAGGGGACGAGATCGTAGGCAAAGGCGTTGTTCAGGTTACGCTGGATTGAAGAACTCTATGTGTCAGTCGAAGAAAAGCTCGTGGTATTATGGAACCAAGTATCGTCGTCGTGCGTTGCGTGAATGAAGAACTCCTCGATGTGACGCACTAGGCGAGCCGTTGGGCGAAACCTTGGATGGGTCGTACGATGCCCAGAATGTACAGATAGTAGAGAGAAAATCAGACTGACCTGGAGCTCGAAAACGTCTTGCACACCGTCGAATTCCTTCTCATATCTGTGGAAAAGCTTATGCATTAGCCATCGAGGTCCCTAGACGTGATGTTGCATCGAAATTGTGTGGGTTTGAAAGCATTTTGGCTGGTCTGATGTCGATTGGTGGTTCGATTCTAATATATGGCGCGTCATATTCACTCGGCCCTCGGAGCAGAGTGTTTCGCAGCGATGCAGCCGGGATGATTCGGATTGGCAATTGAAATGGGGTATTCTCTCACCTGGCAGTGAACTCCTCAAAGGTTTCCTCGTGGGCATCGCTACGGCGGGCGACGGATGTGCTGAAGTTGAGGCTGGAACCAGCCATGAGACCCGGGACAAAGGCACCGGCGCGGCTAGGAGCAGCGACAGGCCGGTATGCGCGGAAGAAAGTGTTGGAGGGCCCGCGGGCAAGTGTTCGTAGAAGAGAGGCCGACATGACGACAAAGGCAGTAGAGCGGAGAGGGTTGGATTGGTTGAGAGAGAGTGTGTGTGTGTGTGGTGGTGGTGGGTTGTTGCTCAATTGGGGGGGGATTGAAGCAAAAGAATTATCGTGGCAGAGAGTTAACCTTGGGCCTTTGGCTAGCTGGAAGGGAAGCGAAAAGCACACCACTCACTAGGCACATTCAGGCTCAGCACTGTAAATCATAGCTGTTCCAGCGCCCGGAAGGAAGAAGCACTAGGCCTCACAGGGAGGGAAATGCTGTTGATTTCTCCAATTGAGGTCCTCTGATTGGCCGGACCCCCAATGGAGCTTCTACATGAAGCAGCAAGCTGAGCTCCGACTTGAGGCTGCGTTTCTAGGTTAGTGGCTTGCAATAAGGTGTGGCTACTGTGGCTGAAGGGTGTCGATTGTGGCGTCTGATTCTCGATGTGGCTCACAATCCTGCCTGCTAAACCTACTAGGTGACAAACACATCGTCATGGCGGGAAGCAGATGGGCTCGCATGCTTCAGCACTATGAGCACTTCTGTGTATTGTATAGCGAAATTCTACCATGCAGTACATTGGCCCTTATGTACGATCATAATGTGAGCACGTAATACGTAAGTCGGTAACTACACATACATAGCAGATGTCTGAAATCTTGCTCTTCTTGTTCGATGATTCTCGAGCATCTGTTTTATGTCGCTTACACTCGCAAAGTTCAAGACAGTTGTCCAAGATCTCGAACCCTCAATCTCCGGTGTGCCCCTCAAAGCCCACTATGCAGGTTCACGCGCATCTTTCAAATGACTGTAGCATATGCTTTTCCGGTCATTGGCCAATCAGCTTGCCCATTGCTACCTACGGAATTGTCTCTGCTCGTTCAGGGGGAAATTATCCAAAGGCCACACTAGGTACTATGTATGCAGCTATGCCGGCCTAGGTAGCAACGCTGGGTGCTACGTCTGGAGAAGGCCAGCTGGCAGAGCCGCATTGCACGTGCTGCTGCTATAACCCCAGATGTTATTAGCGGACATAGCGCCCGAGTTATGGAGTATCAAGAACACGCCTTCTTTCCTCCTTGGGGCCCTGGGGTTATGAGGAGGTATGAGGAGGCCATGAAGAACGGAGAGCTTGGAAGTCGATGCTGTCCGTCCAATGCACAGGACGGCATTTCACATGCACACGGAGATTGGGCATGTTAAAGCCTCTGGGGGGGTGTCATTGGTTCAACAGATCTCCCTAACAACAGCCCACCCGACAGCAAATTAGATCAATTCTACACTGACAGGGATCACACGACGTACTACGTAAGTACGGATCCCGGCTTTTGGGGGAACAACTTCCTGGCTACAGCCGTCCTACAGGGCTCGAGGGACGGTCCATCGTGGAGAACAGAGATGTGAACCTAATAATCCTAATACCTGCCTAACGGGTCACTGGCTACAGTGTCTAAGCCAGCTGTCAGCGATAATACACACCAGGTACCCGCCGCTATCGAGAGGAAAATAGAGTTTCCCGAGGTTCCATCCCTTTTGTTGAGAGCTGAGAAAAAAAAGAAAAATAAACAGCCACCACCCTACCTAATTTTCAATTCCGCATACTAACCTACAACCTCTCTCTCTCTTGATTGACAAACGTAAAGTCAACTGGTGTTTCTTCTTCTTGTCGATCTCGACGCCAGCTGAGATACATAATAATTGTCTAGAGAGGAGAGCAGTTCTTCATTGAATTGCTCATGAGTGGTCCCCTTTTCTCTTTCTAGCTGATTTTTCCCAGTCACTCCTTCTGACCACGTTTGTTTTTCTTCTTATTCTTCTTCTTCTTCTCCTCCTCATCCCCCCCTAAAGTGCTTAGAACCACCACCCGCCAAGAAAGCCCACCTCCTTGCGCCGTCGCGTCCCACGAGATCCGACCGTTCGCGCCAACTCTTTGGGCAGTCTGTTTTTGACTTTGAAGCCGTCATTCGTCCGATTATCTACAAATCACACAATGGCGACTTCTTCCCAGGCGACTCTTTTCGAGTCTTGGCCTGTGCCTACCCTCGACAGGCCCTTCGGTATCCAATTATGGCCCATCTTCAGCAAGGCCTTCGAGCTCGTGGCGGGCTATCCCGCCGACGACTTCCGCTTCGAGACCGGCAAGACGCCCATGTCGACACTGAAGGAGACTTCCATCTTCGTCGTCATTTACTATATAATCATCTTTGGTGGACGCGAGTTGATGCGCAACAGAGAGCCGCTTAAGCTGAAGACTCTGTTCATCATTCACAACTTCTACCTGACGGCTATCAGCGCTATCCTCCTGGCCCTGTTTATCGAGCAGTTGCTCCCTACTGTTGTTCGCAAGGGCATCTTCTTTGCCATTTGCGACCACGCCGGCGGTTGGACCCAGCCTTTGGTTGTGCTGTACTACGTAAGTCGCGACAGAGCACATAGCACTCCTACACGTAGCCCGAAATGGTACCTAACAAGTGCGACAGCTCAACTACCTGACCAAGTACCTCGAGCTCCTAGACACCGTCTTCTTGTTCCTCAAGAAGAAGCCATTGAGTAAGTTTTCCCCTGTAGCCACGGGCCCCCAGCTTCCTGTGATGGATGCAGATGCTCATCGTTCAATCAGCCTTCCTGCACACGTACCACCACGGAGCCACCGCCGTCCTGTGCTACACCCAGCTTCTCGGCCACACCTCGGTCTCGTGGGTCGTCATCACCCTCAACCTCACTGTTCATGTCGTCATGTACTGGTACTACTTCCAGAGTGCCCGAGGCATCCGCATCTGGTGGAAGGAGTGGGTCACTCGTCTCCAAATCATCCAGTTCTTCATTGATCTTGGTACGTTCTCCGCTCCTTGTCTGTTCACTAATTCGCTCTACTAACGACGAACAAAACAGGCTTCGTCTACTTTGCATCCTATACTTATTTCACCTCGACCTACTTCACCTGGATGCCCAACCACGGAAAGTGCGCCGGAGAGGAGTTCGCTGCCTTCTCTGGTCTTATCGTCCTTAGCTCCTATCTGGTTCTCTTCATCTCCTTCTACTTCGCCACCTACTCCAAGGACGGCAAGCCCCCTAGTGCGCGGAAGGCCGTCCGGCGTATGTCGCAAGCCCCTGTCCCTGATCCGCACACGGTGGCTGCTGCTGCCTCGCCGAGCGGGAGCCTCAAGGCTACTGGTGTCAAGGCCAACGGCGGCTCGACCCGGTCCCGCAAGGCATAAACGCACTTTCGGTATGACTGACTGCAGCTGCACTGGTTGCCCCACTTAAGCAACTACATGAACAGTGAATACCTGCACCGAGTCTGGATGCAGTGTACGACTGTCCGGCCTGGTCAAGCTTTCGAGGATCCCTATTCTGATGCGGCGATCCCGACTTCCCATCAATGTACTACTGATTTTTGCATTGCGACGAACAGGCATTTCATGTGCCCATGATGATACACGTCAAACCGGCATACGGGGGGGCTTTGTATGTGTAGATATATATGTATGACGGGCAATGTGGTCTGATCTGGAGGCTACAAAAGGGTAGTCGATCCAGCATGGCCGCGGAAACGGGGATGAGAACAAGTGTGTAATCATATGGCATGGTTTAATTACACTTATCTTTGTTCTTATCCATTACACAACAATCTTCCTTTTTTGTTATATAAATATGTTGTAATAAGCCTCTATGCCACCGGCGAGAGCGGCTATTAGAGCTTATAGAAGATGTGCCTGTAATATAAGTAACAAATGACGGGGAGTGGCTCACTGTCGTATCTTCTCTTGATATAGTCCGGCTAAATCTTTGAAAGCTTGCCCATCATTCCGACGTCCATCGTGTTCAGGCTTAGCAGCGGCGTCGGGATCGTTGATAAGACCCCGAGGTTGCTTGGACTGATGGTGCTCTTGGAGGCTGGAAGAGTTCCGCGCCTCATCTAGGTTGAGAAACGACAGTATCTTCAGCCACGAGTCTATGTATGAATGTTGCGGTTCTGGAGATTTTGGTGGTGTCGTTCTCCACGTTAAGACGTCCTCGAGTTCGCAGCTGCCATAGTGGATAACAGTGTACGTGGTGTTGGCCGTTTGATAATGTTTGATGTGGCAGCATTAGATCATGGAAGAGAACAGAAGTTTTGTGTGAGTAGGCTGGAGGTTTCGTTCTTGGAAACACGTTGGCGCCTGCGGGTCGCCATGTATGCCTACCTACTTACCTACCTACCTAGGTAAAGTATGTAGGGACAAAATAACACCACAACCCAAAAAGAACTGGAACCTGTCAGACCACTAGAGAAAAGTTCTGTAGAATTTGTTGGGATCACAGCTTTGGGCTCGTGAAACCACTTCCAACACTCTCTACAGACAGCTGAGATATACAAGAGTATGGATCAACAAGTGAAATAGATATACTAGATCAATAACTTGAAACCGGACAGCTTTCTTTGCAGTATAGTCCCCCGTGATTCTAGTGCGAGGGAGTCACATACATCCTAGATTTTGTCGGGGTAGCCAGAAGCGAAAGGGTGTTATTCAGTCTAGAGGGAGGTAAGGGGTTACACCAGGATGTGCTTCGAAGGCGAGGAGACCAATCGGATAGAATAACAACTAACATATCAATGCTAGCTAGCTCGCAGAGCACAGCTCCGTCCTCATCTTTCCCAAGGTAGATCTATTAAGGGAATAGTTTTGTACAAATCCTGCGAAAGGGTACTTCTCAGATTTAGAGGAGGACCCCGAAGACAGGTCTGAAAAGCTATATGGCTTACCTCGAGCAGCAATTCATGGACCTTGTGGTGGTATCGGGCGACATAAGCAGCCCTGTCTGCGTTCGCAGCAGTTTTCGGGACGTGGAAACCCACAATGAGGCCCAAGGGGTTTTCGAGGCCTTAGATGAGCCGACGACATATGACAAGGGTCGGCTCAGCAAAACAGCAGCCGTAACGCTTGGTGAGGACTACATTACGAGGTATTCCGGAAGCCATAGCTTCTTACAGGTTGTTGGGGGTTACCTGCAGGCTCTTCTCATCATGGATTTGTTGGAAGGACGCGGGTGCGTGCTTGTGCGCGACTATAACCCGGCATGCCTAGTCCTCCCAGCTGTTGCCAACATCCTCATGATGCTTACGAAGTTTTCCTTATCGAACCCGGCAAGGCTGGAGGCCAAGCCGCTCTGCGCTGAGATACCCAGGAGCGGTGCCTGGCAGATATTTCTCAGAATTTGCACATGTTTCTCAGGGGCCTAGCATGGTTCCATTTGTCCATGTATAGCATTGTACGGCAATCCTTCTTTGCAGCTTTTCTTTCCTTCCTTTAGATAGCACTTTATGACTTCCGTCCGATTCCATTTACCATGTACAAGTCATCCTGTTGCCCTCCGTCGCATGTGACAGGGACTGAGGTATCATATCCACCCCTGTGAGAAGTGCAGCGGATCTGACGCGGTGAACACTTAAGTAGGCAGATACATATGTTGCAAAAGTGGTATGTCTTTCGGGGAAAGGAATTAGACCTGACATGGCTACAGACAGCATATAATTATAGTATTGTATTCCACAGAGGTTTAGGGTGACTGGAAATAAGTTTAGGGAATGAGCTCGTACTTTATTAGCACAGGAAATGTAGTTATGATTACCGCGGCAGATCGCAGGACTTCTGTTGTATGTAGTTTGCCGTTTCCCTTAGAACGATCATCTACAGGCAAACCCAAGGCTGCCTGCCCACCCGCCTTGGACTGAGCCCCGGAAAGGTCGAGCTGGTGGTCCGAAGAAGCGAACGCACACACACAAACAGCGGTGCTGATGCGTCTTTCATCAGACCTGGGGCCAAGTTCGGCAGCTTCACATATGCCAGCCTCATCATCTGGAGAGAATGGGCATTTCCGTAGAGCGACTGTAGATGCGCGGCGTATAAACCAATAGGTTAGAGTAAGTACTTAAGGTACTTGAGTACTTCTTATGGAATGCGCCAAGGTGGAGACGGACTTGGTGCCACAATTAGCCACAACTGCAGCAGTGCCACCTGCGGCCTAAGCTTTTTGCTTTAGCTGCATCAATGGGAAAGTTGCCCCCAAAAACATCCCGAGAGAATATCTTTCTCTCTTCAATATTCGCAAGTTGACAGATTCTGAATCGTCCTAACTTGTAACTCCGCCAAGATGTCGTGGAGAAACCAGGGTATCACTGGATCCAACAATATTCCCCTGGGAAGTCGCCGACGTGGCGGTGCCGATGAAGAGGATGGCGTCGTCGCCAGGCGCGAGGAAAGCGTCGAGACTCCCAGCTACTCAAATGGCGATCGCGACTTGAAGCGCGGTCGCAGTCCCGAGCCACGCACCGATGCCGACGGTCCACGACGTCGCAAGAAGCGCAACAGATGGGGCGATGCCTCGGAGAATAAAGCCGCTGGCTTGATGGGTTTGCCGACGGCCATTGTCGCAAACATGACGAGCGAGCAGCTCGAGGCCTACACACTGCATTTGAGAATCGAGGAGATCAGTCAGAAGCTTAGGATCGACGATGTTGTCCCTGCTGATGGCGACAGGTAAGCGACGGCTCCCATCAGATCTCTGTATTCTGGATACATACTGACTCTACCGCCTTTGCCCAGATCTCCTTCGCCCCCGCCCCAGTACGACAACTACGGTCGCCGTGTCAATACCAGAGAATACCGTTACCGGAAGCGCCTGGAGGATGAGCGCCACAAGCTGATTGAAAAGGCTATGAAGACCATTCCTAACTACCACCCGCCTCAGGACTACCGCCGTCCCACAAAGACCCAGGAGAAGGTCTACGTGCCAGTCAACGATTACCCGGAGATTAACTTCAGTGAGATTGCTAACCCTCTAACCTTTCTAACCATACTCCTTCCCCGTGTTGTCCAAGGTCTTGCCAGAGGAGCCGTCGCAAATGTTGTAGATGGGCTGTGGACAAGCCTGGCTTCATCTTCTAACCATCTAACCTCGTATCCATCTATCACCTATTGCAGATTCACTAACACTTAGCTTCTTCCTACTAAAGTCGGTTTACTTATTGGCCCTCGTGGCAACACTCTGAAGAAGATGGAGACAGAATCCCAAGCCAAGATTGCCATCCGCGGTAAAGGTTCCGTCAAAGAAGGCAAGGGCCGGTCCGATGCCGCACACGCAAGCAACCAGGAGGAGGACCTCCACTGTCTGATCATGGCAGATACCGAGGAGAAAGTCAACAAGGCCAAGAAGCTCATTCATAACGTCATTGAGACTGTAAGCCCGCGACTTTCCATGCTGCTAATATGTGTTTATACTAATCATACACAGGCCGCTTCCATTCCCGAAGGACAGAACGAGCTCAAGCGCAACCAGCTGCGTGAGCTTGCTGCCCTGAACGGTACGCTCCGAGACGACGAGAACCAGGCCTGCCAAAACTGCGGACAGATCGGTCACCGCAAGTATGACTGTCCTGAGAAGCAGAACTTTACTGCCAACATCATCTGCCGAGTCTGTGGCAATGCTGGTCACATGGCCCGCGATTGTCCCGACAGACAGCGGGGTGCTAACTGGCGCAATGACGGTCCTCCTGGCCGCCCAGCCGCTCGTATTGGTGGCGGTGATGCCGTCGATCGCGAGTACGAGGTAAGTCTTGGATCATGTCTACTCCGATGACACGTGATTACTAATATCTTCCAGCAATTCATGCAAGAACTCGGCGGCGGCTCTGGTCCTCCTGCGCGCATCGAGGCTGGCCCTGGCTCCTATAACAACGGTGGCAGCGAGCCCAAGCCCTGGCAACGAGGCGCAACCGGCGCGGCTGCTCCTTGGCGTACTCGCAACAACGACCAAGGTATCGAAGGTGGGAGCGGCGGTGGCGGCGGTGGCGGCGGCGGTGGTGGTGGTGGTGGTGGTCCTGCTCCTTGGCGAAGTCGCGGCGATCGCGGCGATCGCGGCCATGACAACCAAAGTTCAAACGACTACTATGGCGGCAACAACTACAACGGTGGCTCTGGTTCTGGCGCTGCTCCATGGCAGCAAGCCGCACAACAGCAGCAGCAGCCGCCTGCCTACCCCTCGTATCCTGGCTACCCTGGCTACGCTGCACCGGGCATGGGCGCTCCCCCGGCAGCTCCTGGAATGGGAGCCCCCGGCTCGACGGGCTTGGGGGCACCACCGGGACTACCTGGTAATCTGAATGCGCTCATTCAGCAGTACGCTGGCGGTGCTGCGCCTCCTCCGCCGCCGCCCTCGGATGGCGCCCCACCGCCTCCTCCTTCGGACGTTCCTCCCCCGCCTCCGCCTGGTGCTTGAGTGTAGGGCCATCCGGATCCGCGTCCATGTGCACTAACCAGCACTCCTTGCAGCAAGACGACATCTCGCATGGTTTATAGCATTGACACAACAGGCAGTCTCATTCATCTAGGGTATTAACTGCACGCAGGACAGTCGCTACAGCAACAAACACGCCATTGCGAAAGGGGGGGATGGTGCGCTCGTATGCGCAGATGTGATCTGAATGTTCTTGTAGTATTAGCTGTAGTCGCGCAACCTTGATTTTGCAAACCGATTTGGTGTTTGGCTGGTCTCGCCTTGATATGCCTCCATCTTTGATTGCTTGTTTGTGCAACATCACTCGCCGCCCGACAACCCATCGACCTAGCATTATATGCATGTTCAATTCCATACGAGATACTCAAACGTACTCAAGGGGTGGCTGGTAGGAGGCCTTCAAACCACGCCTCTCGTGTTCATCTTCTTGAGTCTATGGGTCAACCGAGCCAAGGTGATGGTACTGAACTTTCTGTACTTTGTGGTGGGATTCGACGTCGAGATTAATTATGTCTCAAGTCACAGGCGGGGGGGTGCAAGCAAACTATATTACAATCCTACGCCATTTTGCCGAAATCAGAAACGGGTAAGGATCAGCCTCCTACCCTCCCCCCCCCCATTCGTACAAGCTTTTCCAAGCTGCATACACGATCCTGATAACCATGGCCAAGCCCCTCAGGGGGTCGAAAGGGGCACCTAGCCACCATGATGACGTTTCCGCCTTGCATTCAGCGCGACGAGACTGCCCGATATAGGGAATAAATAAGTATACTTGCCGCGAAGGAGCATTGCATGGGCTCGAATTGCGCAGACAAGGCCAGTTGTAGAACGGGAAACGCTGGCCCGGCTAATCTAATATAGATGAAGCAACATTCACCACAGACGGCTTCTTGCTCTTTTCCCTCGCTGGCTCCTTAGCGGCCCCCTTCCCACCCCCCTGAGATCAATTCTCCCTCCTTGCTCACTCGGCTAGTCTCATCAGCCGGAATGTATGCAAACAAATCTATAATTTCGTCCTATCAGACCATCTGGTGGCTTATCGTAGGCTCGTAGCTGCAGGTATAAATACCCCAGGTAGGTTAGAGTTCGCGGCACCGGCCGTACTGGCGCAACTCTGCGCCTCTCGGAATATTCATTCACGGTTCGACGCGCGCGGGGTGACTCAGTCCACGCGACGACTTGTCAATAACAACCTGGACCGTCACGTCTTGATTTCTACGTGTCCAACAGTCGTGACTCCTCCAGGCGGCCCCCGCAGAGAACCCCGCGAGCTTAGACAGACACAAAACATCGACCGACGCCATGAAGACCTTCGGCAGCATCACCATCATCGCCGCCGCGACACTGGCCGTGTCCGCGGCAGCACTGCCATCCGCCGTCTCCTCCGCGACGCCCTGCGCGACAGGAGAAGCCGTGACCACGGCCGGCTACCCGATCAACTACTCCCGCGCCACGCCGACGCAGTTCGCCGGCCAAGGCTACCAGCCCGACTCGGAGTGGGCCGGTAGCCATGTCCTAGGAACCTACGTGAGTAGACTCCTCGCCAGTTACATCGTTGCCACGATTTGGAACCACCTGCTGCTGCCCCGCGAGGCAGTGACTGACTGACTGACTGACTGTGGTGACTCACTCACCAGAACTACGGCGTACCGCTGCCTCTCGAGACTGGCTTCGCCTACGCGCAATACAAGTGCCAGTTCAAGTGCAACTCCTTTGAAGGCGCGAGCTTCTTCGTGAAATACGGTGAGACACGTCTCCTTTGTCCCCTCCCCGCCTTATGTACCACTTGTGACCGACCAAGCTGACCAGCTCTTTTCGTTTCAGCGGGTGCAGACAGTAACGAAGGCTCCCTGTGCACGTGTTACGACGAGCTGTAGGTTCTCCCCATCATGAGAGCCCTGCCCTCCCCCCCCCCACGCGGGACTGTTCATTGTGCTCGTGGCATGCTTGTCGTCCCGAGGGTCCACGCTGTTCGCGGTACTGACTGGTTGCTTTACAGGCTGGATCCAGACACCTTTGTTGCGGACGAGCAGGCCATGGTCGGCGCCTGGAACGCGATCTGCAAGTAGCTATACCCACAGGCCTCCCGCTCCCATGTACACTGAAAAGGACTGGGGCTAGGATGTGAGAGGATAAACAAGAGGGAAATAGAGAGGTGGTCGTATTGCAGCACCGGCACTTTCCAAGGGGTCAAGCGTTTCATTTCAAAACCGGGTTTGTGGTTAGTTGTCAGCAGTTGCAATTGCTAATAATTTATGTTTCATTCAAATGTCACTCTCTATGATAGCTGTGCCAAAATGTCTCATTGGCGCTGACATACTATGAATCTCTGCCGGCCTCCTGGTATATCCGCGCACAGCCGTCTACGGATCTTCCAGGCTACGTTCGCGGGAGAACGCACTCCGAACGGCGCACGACGCTATTGTTCCTACCGGGCGTATGATGGCCTGGTGCCAAAGACGAGATTGGAATTCGTGTAAGAGCCCCCGTACGGCGCGCCGGACGAGCCCCCTCCGCCCAGGTAGGCGCCGGACCCATAAGATCCATAAGATCCATAAGATCCGTAATTGGCGCCGCTCGGCGGTCCGGCTTGTTGCGAATAGCCCGCGCTACGCCCCGGTGTGCCTTGGTAGGGTCCTTGCCCGTAGCTGTACGATTGGCTGCCCTGCTGGTATTGAGAAAAAGCATTCGAGGGCGGCTGACTTCGGGATTGGTAGGCGCCGGAACCAGCGCCGGAACCAGCGCCGGAACCAGCGCCGGAACCAGCGCCGGAACCAGCGCCGGAACCAGCGCCGGAACCAGAGCCGGAACCAAGTTGCTGCTGGTAAGAGGGCGGTTGGCCTCGGCGCTGGTCGTGAACTCGGCTTTGGGTGCAGATATAATAAATAGAGGTGCCGCAGCAGTGGTGCTGGCCGGTTGGTCGCGCGGCGCTGAGGCAGCAGGGGTAAGGGGGCACGTAATACATGAGACGCTGCGTGCCGCCACCGTGCTGATAACTCATGGTGTCGCTGTTTCGGTTCGGCTATACTGCTCGGCCGTGAAGACGTGAGATCCTTTGAAGTTATTGCAGCTATCTAAAGTAGCTTAAGGATTACTAAGTAAGTCTATAGATTAAAAACTTGTGGGGAACATTAAGTAAAGAATAGCGTACAAAGTTTCCAGGCTTTATAGGTGCAAGATACTATATGGACGTTACTATTACTCAGTAGGTGTGAGTATGATGCATTATGCGAGTATTGGTTCCGTATACGATGATATGCAATGAATCAAGTAGAAAGGGGCTCATATGAGAAGCATTTATATATATTACTGATGACCGCCACAGCGACGTGACCCAACCATGGAGAAGCGAAGAGCGTCCACTAGTCTCCCAGAAATATCACGATGGGCTGATAGTATACCCCTCGTGAACTTTCGATCCATCTCTCCTGTCCTGTCTTCTGCCACTGAAGTTTCAGGGATGGCGAACAGCGTGCAGGCCCGCCACGTCCGGACCAACTAATTAATTCGGACGACAGACTGCATGTAAGATTCCCGGGAGTAGGTGCTTGATGTAGCTGACCTCTACAGCAACAACTGGGTGCCGTTGTTATCCCTGGCTTGCTTGAATCGACATCACTTATAAACCTCCACGGTGGCGAATGCCCCAAACGCTTCGAAACGGCACCGGCGCTCACTCGTCTCAAGCAAGATGCATCCGTGGCAAGGATGACAAGAGTGGGTGGATCAGGACAGGAGACGATGAGGGGCTCCATCCAGGTCAGGGCAATCTAGTGAGTGCCATTGTTGAGCCATCGTACTTTTAGGCCACCCCAAGCGGTAACGAGGGGCGTCTGTCTCCTTTAAACCTCATCGCTTCTAAATACATTGAACTCGACCGTCTTGCTGATGCCCCCGGCCTGCAAGCTGGACTTGTGGTCGCCGCTGATCATCGCCGGGCCATCTATAGCTATATCGCCGCTCGAGGCCGTGTGGCGACGACTAGGAGAGGAACTGGAGGCGGAGGCGGGCCCGATGATGCTCTCCTGTGAGCTTGACTTCTTGTGCGTATTGCCGCTGACCTCGATGTGGCGCTCGATCTTGGCCAGCGGATACATCTTGAATTCCTCGACCGTAGTCTGCGTGAAACTGACGCTTCTAGGGGCCGACCGGTTCTCCCGGTGGCACGAGGGGTTGTGAGCATCGTACACCAGCCTCGAAGCCAGCATATCAATGCTGCATCACCCTCCATTATTAGCAAGATATTCCCAAATGAGGCACCGGGCTGTTCAGAAGGCAGGAGGGACTGACAGTAACATAGTTGGAAAAGCGCATTCGAGCGTGTAGACGAAGCGGTCCAGCTGGCTGGCCACCGAGGATGCAGACTGCGCCGTGACCTGGAACGAATAGGTACACGCTCTCGTGATCCCTATGACGGCGAGTATGGCCAACCTGACTTCGGTGCTCCGCATGAGATAGCTGAAGAGCACGCCGGTGCCGCTCTGCAGGGCCGCCTTCATGGACACCTGCCGGGCCGCATTGAACTTGATGAGGAGGAGGGCGGAGCTGATGCACTCGATGACGGCGAGGGAGACGAAGTAGCCGACGTGGAGGCGGTCGATGAGCGTCAGAAGCTCGGCTGAGTTCGAGCCGCCCATCAGGTACTTGGTCCGCTGTATCAGAATCATAATCCGCAGCGCCACGATGCCGAGAATCAAGGCCCAGAAGGCCATCATGAAAACCAGCCGGGTGCGCCTGTGCAGCATCTTGACGAGGATGGTGTACGAGTAGAAGGACAGGCCCGCCTCTTGGATCTGAATGGAGGCCCCCGATGATTGGGTCACGTTAGCCTTGGCCGTAGCAAACGAGAGACAAGTATTAAGGCAATCATTGAATGAATCAGGTCCGGTCGGGGAGGGGAGAGAGATAGAGAGTACAGGACAGACAGAAGACTCACCATCCAGAACACATCGGCGAAGGCGGAGGCGACAATGGTACTGCTCTTGGGTAGGTTGGTGTAGTAGGCGGAATAACACAGACCATTGGCCACTGCGCAGGCGGCGGACACGACGATGGGAACGATGGCAATGGGCGGGAAGCCCACGATGCCGATGACCATGAAGCCGAAGAAGACATTGATGATGCCAATGCTGCTCAGAATGGCCCAGCTGTGCTCGAAATAGGTCGGCAGGGCACCTTCGCCCGTGTTCATGTCGACCATTTGGACAGTTTTGGGGGGGAGTGATGTCGCTTACTCTCCTCTGAACGGGCACCCTTTTTCTCTCTTTCAATGGTCTCGAATCATGACCGGCTGATGAAACAGTTGGGCCGGCAGAGGGTCCCTCCCCGTTGTTGGAGGCGCGGGACTGGCGATTGTTTTATGAGGAACCAATGCCATGGCTAGCGCCCAGATAGCGCCCAGAGAGTAATAATCCCACATTGCTGTGGACACAAGGATCTGCGAACCATGCAGCCATGAGAGTCTATTTGCCAGGACGAGAGATGAACGACATGCGGACCAGAGTTCCGGGGTACAGAAGACTGCCCGACTCCCCGGACGACGACGACCACCTGGCCAGGCCAGGCCAGGCCATACCGAAATGGGGCAGACTAACGTCCATGACAAGCAACCACAAGCAGCTAAAGAGCCACCATTGGTATGCGGCGCTCTCCATCACGCGGCTAAGGATGGCGACTGGACGGGTTCGAGTCGTGTGCTGCTGTATTCTCTTTTGGTGTTTTATTTCTTCTTCAACTCCTCCAGTACCCATCATGTCCGGCCCAGATCGACAAGCGCAATCATTCCGCGGTATGCTCCCCAGGGCAAGCCACTCACCCGCCTATGATATTCGGCCATTACTCGGTTCCAGTAGATGACGAGGATCCGATTGCCGACGCAGACGTGATAGTAAGGAATGCCAACTGTGATGAGCATGGATAGATAGATAGTTCAAGATGGGAATTTAATCCATCCATCTGTCGTCATATCGCGACCAGTTACTTACTTAAGCGCTTAACCAACCCCGCATCCGCGGAACCCGGATTTAACACAAGCCGCCTCCAAGCAAGAGCAGCGACCTAATCCGCGGCAGTTATTAGCCAACCCCCTCCCCCTGTGGCGTGCCGGGACTCGCTACTGTATATAATGTGATATAATGTGTAGCTGTCAGCAGTAATCCTTGCGTCAGCAGCCATACAACTACAACTCCATGCTGCTACTAACGGCCAGGACGCGGAAACACTCCACAGCAAGGAAATCTGCAACCGCACCGGCGGGAAGATCGCCAGGCTTACGGTAGAAAGACCTGAAGCTAGCGTTCCACGTTTCGCATTCCGCATTCCGGGCTATCTTTATTACGCCTGATGGAAACAAGCAAGCTTGCATACTCCCAAACAGTCACTACCTGGGTTGAAAGGGTTTGTAGGTCCGTTATAAGGTTAGGCGCCGCGAGGTCGTCGTATTAGAACACGTACTCGGGCGCCTCTAAGACAGGAAAAGTCTTCTAACAGGTTTTGCTTTTCCACGGAGCTTCGACACGGGGGCTTAGTAGCCAAGAAGAGGGCAAAACGAACCTGTGAATACTCCAGTTAGCACCGCGCATCGTCTGTGTGCTTCATCAATCTAGAAGAACGACTTGGATGATAAGCCCTGTAACTAAATGTCACCTGCTGTCCGAACGAATGCCATGGCCGAGTAGTTGCGGCATATGAATCGTCGTTTCCCGAGAGACTAGCCCCGAAGCTCTGGCTTCATTAGTAACAGGGACAAGGCGGCGGCGATGACAGTAACGAAACGGTCATCGCCTGAGAGCTAACCAACGAAAAGACTGAGGACCAGATCAAGAAAACCGTCCGTTCCGCGGCATTCTGTGCAGAGGCCAAACCCACGGAGATGCAGCCGCGATTTCTCGACTACATTCTGCTTCTCGCAGCCGACGACCATTGCCGACTACACAGGGCAAGTAGGGAATACGCGAATTAGACTTGCGGGACAGCAGTAGTACCAGGCAGCTGTCGATTACTGCACATAGCGCAGGTTAGGGGGCCAGAAGAGATATGAACACCACCAGGGCCGCTTCTTGTCTACTAAAACTCGTCAGTCAATATCAAGCTTTGAGGCCTTGTAGCCTCTTGCTCTTGATACAATCCAACACTAAGTACATGAGTATAGCAGCCGTAGAATACACCTGTGTAATATTCTACCACCGTGTGTCGCCAGTCACGCCGCCGCTCACTCCATTATCCGCTGCCTGGACCCCTTTTCCTACGCAACGAGCCCACTAAGATGCTTGTTCGTCTTCGCAGAGAGCGCCAGAGTCAGCCTTTCCGTATTATCCCCTCGACTCTGGTGGCTTGTCCTGGTGGAGATGATTCCGCGGCGTGGACATCGCCAAGAGACGCATTCAGCCAGGAGAGAAGTATAAAAGTCTTGGCTTCTGGAGGGTTGGCACCAAATACATTGTTGGGAGGTGCGAAGAAGATCGGCCCCTTCTCGCCAAAAATGTCGTCTATAAGCAGTGACCAATATGTTAAAGGATAAGCGGCCCTTTCTTCAGCGATCCAGATTAAGCATTACATCTTAGTCTAATGGGTATGGTCGTCGACGTCTGGGTGTGATGCAGAAGCAACTCGCACTGGGAAAGCATCTTGGCGCAGGGGGAAGCGCGCCGGGCTCATAACCCGGAGGTCCTTGGATCGAAACCAAGAGATGCTAACATATACTTTTTGTCTTATTTTTTTTTTACATCCATTCTCTTTGTCATTATTCATCCCTGATGCCGACCATCAGACACTCGAATGTTCTTTGTTGATTGCATTGCTGCCCGATGAAAGCCATGACGACATACATCGTCTGTTGGCTGCAGAAACCATTGGCTATGCCATCCATCATGCTCCTCAAACTGAGGAATGATTGCAGAGCATGCATAAAGGATGGAGTTGGGATGTCGTCGGCCGCCAAACGATACCCCAGATTTGACTTCCCGCGTATGCAGAGCAGCAGAAGATGCAGGGATGAGGCCTTGGCATCGGGCACAGAAGACAGAGAGACCCGGAGGAACGGACTTTGGCTTGTCACCCATCTCGATCAGCGAACTGACGTCACGCTCCCGGGTTAACCTAACATATTGGCGGACAAGAAACGTGGTACGTTAGTGGGTGTTGTGATGTGGTCACCCGGACATGCACGTTCATACCTTGGTAGGCTAGGGGATACTCTTGTCGAGTTTTCGTAACTCGGGACTCTCTCTCTCTCTTAGCTTACTGTCGGTTGCAGCCGATAGTGAAACCTAAACTGGCCGAGGAGCCAGGCTCCAAGGCGGAATAAGTGTATGGAAGACTGCTTTGCCTTTTGCTTCTTCTATCATCTAAACTTGTCCTTGGTTTCGACATCCGATCTCGAGTCATCCTCATCCCGACAAGTCTTTAGCGCAGTGGCGACAAGGGACGACCCGTAGACCGGGTTCCGCGAATCATTCCCCAGAATGAACTACGCCGAGATAATTGAGGAGAAGAACCTCAAGAAAACCTTCATCATTGCGACACTCTGCTCCACCCTCATCGGCACCTTCACCACCTCCATCGGCCTCTGGGATCGCATCAAAGACAAGCGACGGCAGACCAAGCGCGACACGAAGCAGGACGACGAGATCAAGCAGCTGCGCAAGCAGATTGAAGACGCCGAGAAGGACAACAAGGACAGGGTCGAAGAAGAACAGCGGCAGCAACGGTGTAGCAGCAGCAGCAGCCGCCGCCACTCCCCGCCACGGCGGCGACAGGACGACGAAGTCTACTACGCCCTCGAGCGCTCCGGCGCCGCCATCAGCCGTGAATTCGACGAAAGCTACGAGCGCCTGGGGCGCCGCTTCGCCGTCGGCGACGCCATCACCGAGAACCGGCTGCAGGCCCAGGTCATCGCGCTGCAGCAGACCGTCATCAACGTGTTGCAGGATGCCCTCTACCACGGGCGCCAGCTCGACGGCGCCGACATGAGCAGGCTCATCGCCGCGTCCGACGCCGCGCGCGACGGCTCGCTCGACGCCCTGCGGCAGCAACGCCGGCGGCAGATGCTGACCATCGACGCGGGCCCCCGCCCGCCGCCGCCGCTGTCGGTGCCGTTGGCACCCCCGAGGCGCGTCTCTATCCCGCTCGCTGGCCCGGCGCCGCTCTACTGCCGCTACAGCCTCGACCTGCAATACGTGCGCCACAAGCCGCTCGCCGGGTCGTTCGCGCCCGGCGGCGACTGCCGCTGCCCGGCCTGCGGGGTACGGTTGCAGGTCGAGTCGGACGACTTCTGGGAGATCGAGAAGCGGGCCTGGGGGAGGACGCGAGACGGCCCGCGGGGTGCCGGCGGGGTAATGCTGGACGAGCGGGAGTTCCACGTGGGCCAGCGCTTCGTCGTCAAGTGCCACACCCCCGACGGCGACTTTGCGTGTGTGCTATGCAGCCGGTTCCGGGATAAGGATGTGATATGCCCGACGGCGGATCAGTTGGTCCACCACGTGGGACGGCATCACGAGATCGAGGAGCTGGAGCGCGAGGTGGATTTCCACATGCGGTCGAGGTTGCGGCCGCTCCGTAAAGCGTTACTTGCGCCATGAGGTCGGTATACAGAAGCGCATAGCGAATGTATACATCTGTGTAAATAGGTACTATTAATGAAGCAATAATGTATTATTTCCCGTCCAAACTTTCGAGAATCAAAGAGAGTACGATAGCCAAGTTTTTTATTCCACTTTCCGATCCTCCTTCCGCCGCCGCTGATCCAGTTCCCAACGCACAGTCTGCCTCATGACCTCGTCGTGGTCCTGCACCGGCTCGAAGCCGAGCCGGTCCCGCAGCTTGTCGATGCTGTACGTGTGCTCCCCCAGGGCGTACAGCACCGCCTGCTCCGAGACGGCCGCGGGCGGCGCCACCGTGCCCAGCGTCAGGGCCCAGAACAGCGCCCTCACGAGCCACGCCACCAGCCGGTACGCCCACGCGGGCACCACGACGGTGTAGTCCCGGACGGCCTCCTCCCCGCGCGCCTCGCGCCACACGGCCCGCACGTGCTCGTTCCAGAACGCCACGGGCCGCCCGTCCGTGACGTTGAAGCTCTGCCCCGCCACGCCGTCGGCCTCGAGCAGCAGCCCCCGCGCGGCGAGCATGTGGGCCTGCGCCACGTTGGCCGCCGACGCCACGTCCATGAGGTTCGTGCCGGCGCCGAGCTGGACCAGCGGCGGCCACCGCTTCCCCGCCCGCCCCTCGCCGCAGAGGTCCAGCATCTCGCGCAGGCCCTGCGAGGACCGCTCGCCGTACATGTGGGCCGGCAGCAGGCAGCAGGTGCGCAGCCCGGCGCCGTTGTCGTCGTTGGCGGCGAGGACGAGACGCTGGCCCGCGGCCTTGGTGCGCATGTACTCCTCGGCCGCCGACGCAGCAGGGCGGGCGCCGCCGCCGCCGCCGCCGGGCCCGTCCGAGGGAACCAGCGCATGCGTCTCGGCGACGCGGCGGTGCGGCGGGTCCGCGTAGGCGTCGGCGGTGGACGTGTAGACGAAGGCGCGCACGGTGCCCGACGCGGCGGCCGCGGCCAGCAGGATGGCGGTGCCGGCGACGTTGGTGGCGGCGAACTCGGGCCAGCGGGCGGGCGGCAGGGCGGCGACGGGCGAGGCGGCGTGGAAGAGGACGCGCGCGCGCGTGCGCTGCAGGACCGCGGCCACGCGCGCGGCGTCGGTGATGGAGCCCTGGAGGTACGTGGCGCCCGCGTGCCGGTTGGGCCCGTCTACTTGCCGGTCCAGCACGTAGACGGGCTCGCCCCCGCGCGAGGGGTCCGCGAGCAGGTACGACACGAGGTGGTAGCCCAGAAAGCCGCAGCCGCCGACGACCAGGACGGGGCCGAGGAGGGGTGAGGTGGTGGTGGTGGTGCCGGTTGCGGATGGGCGGGTTCGCGACGCCATTGCTGCTCTCTTTTCGGAAAACGGTGTCACTGTTGTTGTCACCTGAGGGTTGGCTGTGGTGCAGTATCCGCACAAGAAAGAGAGGGAGGTGTAGCGTTTCAGTTCAGCAATGCATTAGATCGTTCTGTATCTATTAGAGAGTTGACCAATCAGCTGCCAGCCCGCATACGCCACCGTATCATGGATCCCGCGGAGTCCATTCTCTATTCTCCACCCACCCGGCTCGACCGAGTTCGTGACGGCTGTCCAGTAAAACAAGCCACGAATGAAAAGGAATTTGGGCTGAAATCCATGCCTGAGACGAAATATGTAGAGCAGCGTAACCATTCCTTATTACCTCCTGTCTCTTAACTCCGTGCGCCTTGTGTCATGTCCGCCGACCCCTCATGCCATCGATGTGTCGCTAAATCAGTAGCGGCGCGATGCTGACATCGGCGCCATTATATATCGTCTGCCAGATTGTTTGGATGTACCGACAAACTGCCCCCAGCTCTTGTAGCTGATTTGAGCGGAGAATAGGAAACGCCCGGCCTTCACTGCCTGCCCATTCCATCATTCGCAGGGATTACATGTTGGAAGGCCCCTTTCTTGCAGGTGCAGGAACTTGGTGGTCGCTTCTCCGGAATCCCTAATCGTCCCCATTAGGCATTATATGAAGTTGGTTTACCCCTTCCGCAACTGAAGCCCTTCGATAAAGATATGGATAACCAGTTCAAGCAGAAGAACGCCGTGACCATGAGGTCGGGCGGAAGCCGGGCCAAAAAGCCACAACGTCGTCGGATGTATCTTAGTGGAGGTGCGGATAGAGACACATGATTGTTTGTATGTAGGTAGGGTATATAGGTACATATGCACCGAGCAAGAGCGCAGTCTTTTGCCTCTCGATCTGCGGTTAGATATGTGACTGTAGCTCCCCGTCATTGACTGGATGGCCATAGAAGACAGGCGACGTGAGTTGGCAGCTCAGTCCGGAATTGCACTAGGTTTGTTGTATGAGTTTCTTCATCGTCGGAGAAACCCGGTTTTTTCGACGTCGGGTTTGAGGCCCTGCATTCTCAGCATTCGCTTGGCGTAGAGCAGTCCGCAGACATTACATAGGGCCTCGGGGCCGGTAGGGCCGGCGCGCCACTCGGGTGTCTTGGTTCGATTGCAGTCGTCACATGGGCTGTGGGACGAGGGGCGAGACGACTGAGACGGATTAGATTAGATTAGATGGGGGAGGAACAGGCCGGGTGGCAATATTGTATTTACCTTATCACCTGACGACTGGGAAGCAGTAGGATGAGTAGGCTTGGACAGCCCCCGTCCAGTCTGATAATGACAAGGTTGAGCGGATGAGCGAGACGACCTGTTGCTGGTCCGCCTCGTGTTGTGCCGGTAGTTGCGGATGGATTGCAGCTTGTTGGCGAGGCCTTGGGCTGTAAAGGCCAAGGCTGCCAAGTCCCGGTCGCTCGGCAACACTCCGGCGCGGTGCTTCTTGCTGTTGCGCCCTTCGCGCGTCTGTTGGATCAGTTCCAAGAGTGCTTGTGTGTCTTGATGGACCTGTGCATCATGTTAGCTAGGACACATCTCGCAGGGACTTGGGGTGTAAGTGTACCTTCTCGAAAGACGAGTAAGCGTATCCATGTTTGACCGTGTCGGCAAAGGCGAGCTTCCGTACTGCTTTCTCAAGCAGTATCGGGTCACTTGCGATGGTCGAAAATACCGTCCCGATGGCAGTACTGGCGGGTGGGGCGGAGTCGAAAAAGGCCGGGCGGGAGGGCAGGGCGTTGACGTCCAGAGTCTTTTGTTGGCGTTGGCGGTGGTGTACTGAGGCCATTGTCAAAGACCGAAAAGGTACGTACTCGTACGAGCAGAGGCTCAGGGTCAGAGAGAGAGAGAGGGTGCTGGATGGAGTCCGATCTCGAGAAGGCTCGCAGTCTCTGGAGATCGGGAGCCACTGAGTGGCCAAGTTATATGAAGAGGTCGAATCGGCCAAGATGGAAATGAGGCGAAGTGGCGTTTGGGCTGGGGTGGCAAACTTGCACATGCTAACCTAAAAGTCCATTAAAACCATCAGGTTCACTATGTTTGACCTTGGCTGTGCGCCACAAGCGTCTCGCGTATCGACCCGACTTGCGCGACTGCAGTTATCCGCCCTGGGTTTCCGTTTTAGTAGGTGGAAAGGGTGGGCCCAGGGTGGATCAAGGTGGATTAGGGCGGAGCTGTTGCCCCCAGATTTGCCACCAGGCCCCAGGCCCAGCCGCCCAACTTGCCAGGTCTGATGAGGGAGGTGCGGCTCCCTTGCGGCTCCATGCGGTCTTTCACGACTGCCACATCTGCTCTGCTGCTCATCTTAAAAAAGGTCATAGGGACAACCAAACTTCTTGAGCTCAGTGGAGGCGGTGGCTTTCGCCTGGCTGCTGGCCTTTCACACTGCAGAAACGTAGTAGAATGCTTGATTTGAGCATTCGTCCTGGCAGAAGAGCTCCAAGATCTATCTCATTGTGTCCCTCCGAGACAGAAACATTGGAGCAAATGGTCCAAGTCAAAGTGAGACAGTTGGCAGCTGAAGTAGAGATCCATCTAATTAGTCTCAGTGAGCAGCATCCAAATCGGTACCGAAGCAACCTTGTTTATTGGCTATTATATTGCTCGTAGCCCCAGAAACGCCAGAGCTGTACGAGAAAGGAATAAAGAAATAAAACTGACTACGCTTGCTAACTGGTCAGTTTCAGTGACGCCTAGCTAATGCTTCCTTTTGAATTCCAATAACAAAAATACTCTCTATTGCAACTCTCCTTGGTACAAGTAAGTAGTCATCTATAGGTTATGAAATTTTTGAAGACGTTTGGCGTACAATAAGCCGCATACATTACAAAGCGTCTTGAGCCCATCTGGTCCCGATCGCCACTTGACTGTCCCTGTACAGCTGCAGTGGCGACAATAGGTCGGTAGGAAAGGGGCGGTCTATGCATGTGTTGGAATCAGTCAGCCAACGCCCACCCTTTTCTCCATACAGAGTGACAAAGTTGGTCAACACTTTACCTTTTTGTTTTGGCTCGCCGTGCTCTGCGGCTTCTTACGGCCCCTGGATTGCTGCTGTTGCTGCTGTCGCTCTTGTCTGCGCTTCTGCCCTCTGGCTACACATGGCCGGGGTGACTCATCAGCTTCATCATCAGCGTCGGGAGATGCCGGTGGGTGGTATTGCTCGGCCGTCTGCTGGCTGCTGTGGACGTATTGCAATGTCCGCAAGATGTCCTGCGACACGTTGATCATGGCCACAAGATCCAAATCGCTGGGCATGTGGTCCCTGCGGCGGCAAGGTGCAGGCTTATCCCGGACATCCTGTACATCATCAACGAGGGTCTCGGCGGCGCGATGAATCTACCCCGAGGGGAAAAGTTAATCACCTGGTCCCGGAGGAATATAGTAGATGCTCACTCTCTCGAAGCAATCGAATGTCTCGCCGCTGGTATGCGTGGCCTCCCTCTCATCAGCCTTTGTTAATCTTTGGAGAGCAACGTCGGCCGTCCTGATATCGGGGTTGAAATCAAGCGGGGAACATCCATTCGATAGGTCGTAATGGTGAGATGCGATAGAGGTAATTGCCAAGCCGCTGGGGGGCTCGCTGCACGGTACCATGCTAGCGTCGAGAGGAAGAGAGACAATTATATAAACCCTGGAATTAAGCTGATTGAATGCGATATGGTCGTCGTGGGGGAAACTGGGGGTGGGGGGGGTCACAGCGCGAGTTCGATCGATGATGGTAGGAAGGGTGATCAAGATCGCCGATGTGAATAAAGATGGGAATCTTTACACCTGTGCAGGAGGGGGGATGGCATTTGGCAACACTAATAGTGAAAAGAATCAGGGTCTTTCCAGGGGGTTACGCACTGTGCAACCGGGCAGCCGGGTAAGCCCTCGATAAGCCCCATTGAGGGCCCAGGACCCTGAGGGAATCGACCGTCGCTTTTCCACTATTCTCTCCTTAGTAAGAGTGCCGCCCGCCGCCACCACACTCACTAACTGCATGGTGGTATCCTGTACGACGTAGTATACGACTATAACTACAGGCAAGCGCGCCCTGCACCGCTAGCGATGTGAGTTTTACCGGATCCCCATCCTATTCAGGGATTGAGTAAGTACGCACTAGCTTTGAGCGTTCCGGGCCTCGAAACTAAAGCACTAGAGCTTTGCATGCTACTGTCCAATGGCAACGGAACCCACAACACCACAAAGAAATTGAATTGAACAGAAGATACGGATACATCCGTTCTATATACTGACGCCAATCCATATTCTAAAGTATCCATGCCATCGGGTATGCGCATCACCCGCGATCCAGAGCAAGAGCGCGTCACGACTGGACGAGCGCAACATATCAGAGAGTTCGTGCCCTGGGTATCGTACCGATGTTGTGATTGAGCCAGCAGCCAGCTTGCACTATTGCTTATTCTTAGTCCATCGGCTGAGGGTGTCATCTATCATCATTCGCTGCTGGTGCGCGACGTTTTGTAGGTGAGCCCCCATCTCTTCCAACGCCTTCTTCGCCATAGGTATGGCCCGCGCCATGCGGTCGACGTCACGTTCTTGCGACGATGTTGTCGCTTGGGAATTCGGTAGTCTGCACTCGTTGTGCTGCGGCGCCCTCTCCTTCTGCTGTTCTGCTGACCCCGAGCGTCGGCGGACCATGCCCGAGCTTGGATTCCGTCGTCGCTGGTCGGAAACAGCTCTATTCCCATCTGGCTTCACCATCAATGCGCCCGTTCCGACATAGGTAGGAAGTGCTGATGCTTCTGGCGGCATGGAGCCAGTGTCGTTCCAGCCCGGCAGCCTCGGTGGTCCTACAGATCGGTGGGTGCCGGGTGGGCAGGAACTGGTTCGCGTCTCCAGTAAGGGAGGCGGTGCTATGGTTCTGCTGCACAACTCGGCTTCCATCTGGAAGCCGAGGGCGGCAGTTAGCGAGAAAGGAGTGGGCAGGGGTAAACCCGCGAGATTATACTGGTACAGCTGCCAACTATTGTCAAACTATACCGGGGTAGTGGGGGGTTAGCTCTCGTGGCAGGAGGTAGGGATGGCTGCATGCATACCACTGAGGAATTGCTTTGAATGGATGAGTCCTCGAATAGGTATGGCACGCCTACGTCAGCGGAGAGAAGCATGTCATTGAGTATGATCTGCTGATCGAGATCGTGGATGGTAGGGTCCATGACCCCACAGGTTCCGGAATAGAGGGTTGGATCTTCCCATGGTGACTTTGTCGAAGAATCCATCGAGACGTGCATCAAGTGCGTCGAGGGGAGATGGTCGGTCTTGAGCAAGCGACTGCAACAGTGAATCTCGGCGTGAGCAGCCCGCATTGCTTGCATCTATATGTACGAAGCAAGCGCGCGACGTAAGCAGGATATGCATGCTATATCCGGCTTCCAGCCGGCTTGGCATGGCAGTAAGGAGTCAGCCCTACGGCATCGCAAAAGGCGGGTGACATCACATCTACATCGGTCATACAGAAGCCGCGTCAAAATCAGGCTCTTTTGACTCGGATGAGGGGTAGAGTGGTTCGGAAGAGTTCCTTGCAAATCAATCAGCTACTAACTAACCTTACTGTACTCCGTACTTACATATCGGATAGGTACTTACCTAAGTACTTGGACCAGAAGCTTAGACTTAGGTAAGTAAGAGGTAGATAAGATAAGCGACCATGAACAGCGATAAATCTCCGTAGCAAACGGTCCTATTCTTCCTTCGGATGTTTCCGAAAGGTACCTCCGGGCTTACTTCATAGTAGGAGACTCATTTTCAGCGTCTGTTTACACTTGGAATTAAGGGAGGTCGGGGCCGAAAAGTCGAAAGGGGGTCGAAAGGGGGTGGTGGTCAAAGCTTACCATACAAGCCGTCGAGCCGTGTGTTCTTTTCGTCCAATGTTTAAAGTAAAGAAAGTCGACTTTACTATGTACGCGCAATGCAATTAATTCCGCATTAACATGTCATCTGACGCAGATGAAGGATATCCGGCATTCACGATCTTGAGGATTGGAGGAAGGTGCGCGGCGGAAGGTGCGCGGCCTCTCCCTCAGCACTGACAACCAACGAGATTACATACTTGAGTACCCATCAGAGAAGTCCAATTGAAGACTAGAAACCCGACACATTATGCAAATGTCTCCACAACTATTATCACTCACTACCTACGTGCGCCTGAGCTAAAGAGCTCCACTGGTAATTACACGTAGCACCTCTAGATAGATTCTTCCTATACCCATGCTTGCTGACGCGGCTTCTTCGTTGAGGCGACGGGCAGTGCTGAGCAGAGAATCGCCGATATGTATGGACAAGGAAACGTATATGACTGGAGTTTCCCGACAGCCTGGGCACTCTCCATGACCTGTCTTGTCTCATCCCTCATTCCGCCGCCTGGGGAAGAGCTTGTGCCCCGGAGCTGACAACCGTCCGATACACTCGTTTCTGACTAGTTCATCATGCGGAATTCAAAGCCAACCCTGTCGTTACTGGCGCTCTTGGCCTCTGGCCAATCTGTCGCTGCCGAGGCTTCATCCAACTACACGGCTTATCTCCTGAGCTCAGGCACTGGTGAGTATATCGCTCCCCGACTTGCAGAGACTTGTGTTGCTCACTGCCTCCAGTCAAGCTTGGCGTCTGGCAAGATGCTTACGACAAGGCCGCCGCTTTCGTCGACACTCTGAGCACTTCGGAGAAGCTCTCTGTCATCACTGGTGGAGATGCTGGTAGCTTCCAGGCCCTGAGTATGCTAGACTCGTCTACGAACCCTTTAAACTACTACTATGTCACCACCTGGCCTGCTGGTCTCGCGATGGCCATGACTTGGAGCCAGGATGCCGTCTACGGCCAAGCCGGCGCTCTCGGGGCCGAGTACAAGGCTAAGGGTGTCAATCTTGCCTACGCACCGACCATGGAACCCTTGGGACGGTCAGCTTGGGGCGGCAGAACTGGCGAAACCTACGGGCCCGACGCCTACCTGAATGGCATCGTCGGTGGGCGATTCTGCCAAGGAGTCTCGGACGCCGGTGTTATCCCCTCTGCCAAGCACTTTATTATGAATGAGTACGAGACGAACCGGATGGGATCGACGAGCGGCGGCGGTGGTGCTCCTGGTGGCGGCAATGCCATGGGAAATGGGACGGCTCCCCCGAGTATGCGTATCAAGCGACAGTCTGTCACTGATAACTCGAGCTCGGCACCGTCTGATGAATCGTACAATGTCATCATCGACGACAAGGCTTTCCACGAAACGTATCTGGCTCCTTTCTACGACAGTGTCAAGAGCGGCATCGGCGGTGCCATGTGTGCCATGAACCGGGTCAATGGCAGCTACTCATGCGAGAGCCAGGATCTGCTCGGCAAGTATCTCAAGGTCGAGCTGGGCTTCCCGGGTATCGTGCATGCCGATGTTGGCGGCCAGAAGACCGGGATTGGTTCGGCTAACGCCGGCATGGACTTTGCCTCGGCCTCGTTATGGAGCAACTCGACTCTCGGCGCAGGCTTGAACAACGGCAGCTTCACCATGGCACGTCTCGATGACATGGTCATCCGCAACCTGATGGGCTACTACCGCCTGAAACAAGACGAGGATTTCCCCGAGCATGCTGGCTCCACCGACTACCTCGATGTCCGTGGGAACCACTCGAAACTCGCTCGTTCCTACGCCGCCGAGTCCATGGCCTTGCTGAAGAACACCAACAACGCCCTGCCATTGGTGAACAAGCGATCTATCAGCATCTTCGGCTACCATGCGGCTCCCCGGTACGTCGGTGCGAATACAGCCCTCGTGGTGTTCGGAGGTCTGGATCCTACCATGCAGGGCCACATGAGCACCGTCGGTGGCTCCGCCATGGGTGCTCTCGCCTACCTCGTCACGCCGTTCCAGAAGTTCAACGAGCGAGCCGCCTCTGATGGTTTCATGCTGAGATGGTGGCTCAAGGACGAAGTCGTCGCCTCGACCGGCCGTTCCCTGGACGGCTCGGGCAGCGAACTAACCGAGAGCACGGCCGGCGTCGCCGCGAACTCGGACGCCTGTATCGTGTTCCTGAATGCGCAAGCCGGCGAGGGCTCTGACCGCATTGAGCTCACAAACAGCACCCAGGATGCCCTGGTGAACACGGTGGCGGCGACATGCAACAACACCATCGTGGTCATCAACACCGTCGGACCGCGCCTCGTGGACCAGTGGATCGAGAATGAAAACGTGACAGCGGTGCTGTACGGCGGGCCTCTCGGCCAGGAATCCGGCAACGCCATTGACGACGTGCTCTTCGGTGCGGTCAACCCGTCGGGCCGCCTCGTGCACACCATCGCCAAGAACGAGTCCGACTACAACCCGGACACCAAGGTGACCGAGTCGCTGGAACAGACCTTCTCGGATGGAAACTACATCGACTACAAGTACTTCGACCAGCAAAACAAGACGCCGCGCTACGAGTTCGGCTACGGCCTGTCGTACACCACCTTCGAGTACGCCGACACACTGGCCGTCTCCCTGGCCCAAGACGACTTCGCCGCTGGCTACGCGACGGGCGCTCTCTCCGTCGGCGGCCGCGAGGATCTGTGGGACATCGTCGCCACGGCGACGACGACGGTGAGCAACACGGGCAGCGCCGCGGGTGCCGAGGTGGCGCAGCTGTACGTGACGTTCCCCGACGCGGCGGGCGAGCCCGTGCGCCAGCTGCGCGGCTTCCAGAAGGTCCAGATCGAGGCCGGCGCTTCGGCGACCGTCACTTTCGAGCTCCGCAAGCGGGACCTCTCGGTCTGGGATACGGCGGCGCAGAACTGGAAGGTCGAGTCCGGGACATACACGTTCTACTCGGCGGCGAGCAGTCGGCAGATGAAGGCCAGTGCTAGCCTCACGCTGTAAGGGAAACATGACTTTCACTGTAAATATTTTATTACTGCGCAACGTCCAAGGGCCCTACTTAATTACCGGGCAATGATAAATGGCTGAGATAAACGGGAAGGTAACCCACCTAGACTATATTAACGATCCTTGGCCTTAGCTAAGTCTAGGCTTGCTTCCTTTCATTTATACAATATATACATAAGTCAGGGCTGAAGAAAGAAGTACTTACTTAATAAGTCCACTCCTCCTTGCCCTGCATGTGATTAAAGACAGGCATTAGTGCCTGTCTGTGAACTAATAAAGAACGTTGGCATCGTCCTACTAGTGAATATATAGAGATTTAGAACTTAAACAAGAGATTAACCCGAGTTGCTGGATATGCTATATATATAATAAGCTGTTTATTACAGTGTCCTAACGCACGCCTTAGCACTCGTGGAATGCAGCGGTAAGTTAACTACTTAAAAGGACACGAGTAAATAAAAAGACTTATTTACTAGTACCACGACTTCGATAATAGTAATAATTAGAATCAAAATATAGAATTCGGTTATAACAATAGTAAATAAAACTAATAACTAATAGGAGACAAAAAGTAAAAAGAGAAATCTCCCCCTGTCAACCTCCTGATTGCTGCTTCCACAAGTGGAGCGTAACAGTCAGACGCGCTAGCCAATTGCGCCACGGAGGATGATTCAATCTACGATTGAGTGGCACTGGATTTGACCGTGGCATTTCGACTGTTATCCTAGTACTTTTACCCAACACATTCTGTTCCTACGATGATGTCATTGCCTCTTTGTGGATTCATTAATTAGATAAGAAGGAATCAAGATGCAAGACGTCTTGAAACAGACCTCTGTAATAGTCGGGCTCCTTGTTGTCGAATTCCAGGCCGAGGCTCAGGCATCTCTCGCTGTAATCCTACCGTTGCAAAATCGGTTCATCGCTAGATGGAATGCTCATCTCAAGGAATGTGTTGATGCATGATTGTATTCCTGCTGATATCGCCAAAGCCGCCCTATAAACGGCAACCTGCAGAAAAAAGCAAAACTCACGCCTCGTCCATCTCACCGACCTTTCCCGACCCGGTCCCCGGCCGCCTCCAGATCATGGCCCAGAACGTGACGCCCTCGCCGCCCACCGCCGCCGCCGCCGCCTCCGGGACGAGCCCGTCCGCGGCCACGCGGCCCCGGCCCACCGTCACCTCCTCGACGACGGCGAAGCCGTGCCGCTCGTAGAGCCGGCGGGACCCCGCCGACGAGGCCTCGAGCCAGATCGGCCGCCCGCCCGCCATGTCCTGCACCCGCCGGAGCAGCGCGCTGCCCAGCCCCTGGCCCTGCCGCGCCGGCGACGTGCCGATGATGACCAGGTAGCCGTAGCCGTGCCTCCTCTCCTCGCCGGTCAGGTGCTTCAGCTTCAGCCCGTCGACGACCTGGGCGAAATCCGTGTACGCGCGCTGCAGTGGTGGGTGGGGGAAGCTCTGTCAGTGCATGCACTCATCTCTTGTCGCCCATATCATACATAGGTCGCGTGGCTGGCTGGGGGAGAAAGGATGGGACATCAAACGTCGCCGTTTCTGTTCGAAAAGAGAGAGAGGAAGGGAGAGAGAGAGAGAGAGACCCGTTGGGAATCGAGGTGGCGTACCTTGCATGAAGTGAACCCCAGCTGCATCAGCGCCGACAGCACCCCCCCCACGTAGCAATGCCGTGAAAGTGGGCATGACCTTCCCTGGCGGCATATACATGGCGCAGGCGCCCCAGTCGTCCACTTCTAGCAGATGCCCGCCGCCGAGGCAGCCGAGCCGCATCATCAGATGGAGCAGGACCTGGAGCAGGACCTTGCGCTTCTCGGGGGAATGGTGGTACATAAAGTACTTGAACATGGCGTCGTCGGCAAAGGCGGGCACCATCACGTCCATGCTCCTCTTGATACGCTCTGCGAAGGCGTTGGTCAGTCTCCCGTGTGTGAGGCTGCGTGGATGGTGTGGTACTCAAGGAGAAGCCCAAAAGAGGTCAACTCAGAGATTCTCAGATGCGATGTATCGTACCTTTGGTAGAGCCTAGGCTTACATTGCATTCCTGCCTAGTTTTCTCCATGATGGCAATTGAGAGTCGGGATGTTTCGGCTGTGGTTTGGTTTTCGCGTATTGGTTGTCCGGATGTCTGCCTTATCACAATAATTATTTTCCGCTTCTTCTTTCTCTCCATCTGATCGGGTATTTCAATAGATTATATACGTTTTGAGATGCAGCAATAAAGAAAATATATAATGGCACTACCTAGGTAGACGGCAATCCGCGGATCCCGTGCCGCAGACGCAGCTGCCCAGAAATGCGACAACTTACAAAATTTGATATTGCGCGCGCGGATTTCGGATGCGACAGGCAAATCAACGATCGACCAAGTTTAACTTTATCTGGAATAGCAATTCCCGACCAGCTGGTACTGTTCTAACACGCACTGGGCATGCGTCAGAGTATACGGAGTACAGCACCACTGTTTTGGGCTTGATACGAATCATGTCCCCGTTGAACCCAGTGTGCGTGTCAAGTAGTAGTAAATCAAATCTCAAAACAGCCAAAGTAGTAAGTCCACCGAGTACCAATGTGACAACCAAAAGCAAGGCTCTCAGGCCCCAGCATGCCTCCGATGCAACTCCCGAATCGCGGGCACCAGCTCGTCCACGGGTCCCTCGACCACGACGCCGGGCGCCACCTGGCCCACCGCCAACGCCGCGACCGTGGTCGTGGTCGTGGTAGAGGGCGTTCCCGCCGCGGCGGCCCACTCGGCCTTCCACGCCTCGAGCTGGGCCGCCGACGCGACGTAGACGATGCGCGCGAGGCCGGCCCAGGCGTGGGCGGCGCTGCACATGGGGCAGTGCTCGCCCGAGGTGTAGACGGTGGCGCGGGCGCGCTGCGCCGCCGTGAGGTGCGCCGCCGCCCAGCGCGCCAGCTCGAGCTCGGGGTGCCGCGTCGCGTCGCCCAGCGTCGCCGTGCGGTTGCGCTCTTCGCGCCGCGCGCCCGCCTCGCCCCCGACCGCGAGCACGGACCCAAAGGGCGCGTCGCCGGCGTCCAGGGCCTCGGCGGCTAGCGCGATGCTGCGCCGGAGATGGAGGACTTCTTCGGTGGTTATGGCCATGGCCTTTTTCTTTCTTTCTTTCCTTTTTCTCTTCTTCTTCTTCTTTCCTTTGGCTGGCTGCCTGACACGGAGGGCCCGAACTGATTAAGCTAGCTGACGGATAGTTAGCAGAACTTTGCAAGCTATACGAGTCGGGATGCGTGGATAGTAGGTTAGTGCATAGTACAGAAAACCCGACTCGTGTTCTTGCGTGGGTAGCTGGAGACTGGAGAAGAAGAGGAATCGACGCGTCACCATCCAACCGACCGAGTAAGACTTTATGCAACTGAATTATGAACTCACATTATGAAAGCGGAAGATGGATGAATGTTTGACTAAATCTATTAGTGTCATCCCACCTCAGCTTACTAATAAGTTAGTAAATCGCTCGCTCAATCAGAGCCAGCTCCCGGGGCCCGGAGACCCGGGTCTAACAAAGCCGACGCCCTATATAGTATCATGAGTGCTTAGTTCGTAATCTAATAAGTGAGGTGGATAGCAAAGCCAGACTCCCACTCTCACCAACCTCTCCTCGCCAGCGTCTTCTGGCAATGAGTCAATGCCAAACTCGGAACCCCTTCTTGGGGCTAGGTACCTGCTTAATGCAACATTCTCAGGTCTAAGTCAGGTCTAAGGTCTAAGGTCTAAGGTCTAAGGTCTAAGGTCTACTGTGTAGGAGGCAGAGATAAAGGCATCCTGGCCATGCATGCGGGGGCGGCCTGATGGTGTAGGTGCACAAGTTGTACAATCCTAGCTCTATATACATCACGATTGCGCGCAGATGTCTGTGCACAATGGCCTTTGTTGGCGTACATACCGTGCCGGGGCTGCAGAGCCTAATGCGTGGCCGGGAGGGTTCTGACTCTAGATCCACGCTTGGTCGTATGGACGCTAATTCGTTCGAGACTTGAGCGTCACCTTCCAATGGCCCGTGGCAAACTGCATGGTAATATACTGTCGGAAGTCAATGTCTTGGCCTGGGACCTCGGCGATGTCGAATCTGGAAAGGATGTTGGCTGCCACCATACGCATCTCCGCCCAGGCAAAGCTGCGTGGTTGTTAGTCTTTTGACTAGTGGGAAATGGGGGTGACGCAGATGCGTGCCACTTACTTGATGCCGATGCAAGAGTGAGCACCTCCCGAGAAGGGGTAGTACGCGTCCATGCTACACGAAAAGAGTTCAACTAGGTCAGCGAGCTGTCCTACTACACCTTGGGGGAGACAGAACATACTCAGGAGCAGGGGCGCCTTCCCTCTTGCCTTCAGGGAGCCACCGCTCGGGCCAGAACCGCTGCGCCTGGGGCCAGTACTTCTCGTTGCGGTGGAGGTCGCGGTACGAGGCCGAGACGACCGTGTGCGGCGGCAGGTTGTAGCCCATGAGCTCGACCCACTGGTTGCCCGTGCGCCGGCCCATCTCGGACGCGATGGGGTGCAGCCGCAGGTTCTCCTTGATGCAGGCCTCGAGGTACTCGTACTCGGGCTCGGTCCGCACCGTCTTGCTCGAGACGATGGCCGCCTCGCCGTCGCGGGCGCCGGCGAGGCTCTGGGGCGCCAGCGACGCCATCAGCTTCTCCCGCGCCGCGGGCGTCCGCGCCAGCTCGAGGAAGAGGCAGCCCAGCGTGCCCGACGTCGTCTCGGAGCCCGCCAGCAGGATCTCGGCCATCTGGTCCACGATGTCGCGCGCCGCCATGGCCGCCCCCGTGTCGGGCTTCTTTCCCTCCTGGATCAGGTGCTGCAACAGGTCACGCCGCTCGCAGTCGCCCGAGCGCTTTCTCCGTTTGACCACTGCATCGATGGCCTAGTCGTTACAGAATCAGTAATTGGCCTTGGTGTTTTCGTCTCATATAATAGGGGCAGGTTTCAACCAATGTATGCAGTGTGAGGAGGAGGAGGATGGATTTCTCACCGTGATCATCTCCGCTGGCCAGTCAAATTGAACATCGAAGCCGAGCTTCCTCAGGAACTTCTTTACATAGACAGTCTGTTGTCTCCAGTCAATAATTAGACGCAAGGTATGGACCGGTCCATTCTCACCTGGTAACGCTTGCTCAAGCCGTCGAAGATGGAGCGGGGAATCTGCTTCCACACTTTCTCGTCCACGCCATCCTCGATCAGGGTGTTGGGGTTGGTTTGACCGAAACCCTTTCCGAACGAGCATTCGCCCATACTAGTAGAAACGCCATCGTTAGAACAGCTGAAGCAAGGTGGAGGATCGAGACATTACTTACATGTCCAGGGCTACATTATGTAGATCGTCCATCAGGTCAACCGTGATTCCATTCTTGGCAGCGGCAAGGGGATCCTCCGATATTCTGGATTGGTACTTGTCCAACAGGTCGCGAACGGCAGTCTTGAAGTAGGTCTCCAGATTGTCGATGTAGGCCACTGTGAAGGCGGGTGACAGGAAGCGCTTGAGGCGCTTATGAGGCTCGTAGCGACTGCAACACCGGTCAGCCACAAGTCTGAAGAAGATGCCGAAGAGAGGCAGAGGGCTGTAACTCACATTTCGCCGAATAGCCCCGGGCTGAACTTGTCGCGCGAGATCTCGGCATACATGGCCACCTTCGGCAGATCCTGCTTCACGAGGATCTGCTTCAGGGCGTCCTTGTCCGAGATCCAGACCTGGCGAGGTCCGAGTCGTACGATGGGGCCGTACTTAGCATGGCTCCTCTCGACCAGCTTCCAGATCTCGCCGGTGGAGAAGAGCCACCGGAGGTGGATGGTCGTCAGCGGGGCATACCATGGTCCCGGTATCTGGCTCAGCGGCGATTTGATGGCCTTGACCTTCTTGTGTAAGAAGCGACCGCTGAGGAGGATAGCCACCAGGTAGATGAAAATTATGTAGAGTGCAAGCATTGTGACATTAAGCAACAGTGCCAGATAATAAGTAGGCTTCCAAGTAGCTACGGTTCTCTTGGGAAGGGGGTAAACGAAACTGGTCTTAGACAGTAGTAGATACAGGAGGTCAATATATGAAACCGCAGATTAGGGCCTCTTGTCCTATTTACACCACCACACCTGGCTTGGACACTACTTGGTGAGCCCACTGATTAACATGTCAAAACAGTGTTAGAGCCGTTGGGCACGCACGTTTAGAGACTCTCCGGATACCCTTGTGGTGGGTTTCGTCGACGTTGTGTGGGAATTCTACGTGGACTAGGTAAGTATGCATGCACTATCTACTAGTAATACCAGGGACATACAAGCTTTGATTCAGGTTATTACTCGAGTATTAACCCGGGGAGGCGGTGCTCCCTGGGGGATAGAGATGAAAACCCTAGTCCTATGCATCTGGCGGTTATAGAATAAATAGATAATGAAGGATGAGCCAAGCCCTGAAGTAGTAATGGCACAGGGTTAGTCCTCGTCGGGGTCCTTTCACAATTATGCAACACTAATAGGTGATCAGGAAACCGCCATAGCCGAAGTGATAGCTGAAGGACTGGGTACTGTGAGGTCCAGCTAGACTAGCCCATCGGGAAGTGGCGGCGGAAGGGGCCGGACGCGATGATGCGAGCGAGTGCCATGCCATGACCCGACGGAGAGATACCCGACGCTAATGAATGAATCTCTTTGGATTCCACGTGGAAACTGCGTTGTCACGCAAGAGCTTGACAAAGTGTCCTCTCACCAAGATGACACGGTTACAGTAACTATGTGCAACACTAGATAAGACGAAGAGCCAGGAAATGGCCATAGCCCCTTGAGTACGAATCGTAAAGGATGGTTGAGTGATATAGACAGGGTTCGTCTTATTATTGTCTCTGAAGACCTCAGCTGAGTTTTTTTCGACAGGCACTAATTCTACTAAACCAGGGTTCTATGCATTCGATGGAAGCCTTCAGCTGCCTCGGGTCTCTCTATGTGGTTAGGCTCAAGCATTATTAGTATAGTCCGGTATCAAGCTTACATGGGTCAGCCAACGTAGGCCTGAGAAACTTAATCACTAGACTCATAAGTACTCATGCTCAAATAGTATCAAGCCATTTGGCAATAAAGTAGGCAATGGGCGTGCAATGGGCCTGCGTATGAACCTGCGTATATAGCGGGATGGAATTGTTTTTTAAACAAGCAAGCGAGTGCGAGAGTGTTTGGTTTCAAACCAAAAGACGCATCTGACCCTAAAGTTGTCTAAAATGTGTGCTGCTCAGACTGACGGCGATCGTGCCATAAGCGAGCTGGTTGAGTTCGTTCAAGCCAACTCACCATATTACGCTCATGCCTGGCGCGGTGTCAAAGACGGCGACAGATCACTTAGCAGCATTCCCGTAGTCGACCATGCAGCCTTCTGGGAAAGTAATACTTGCCGCAATAGCAGAGTAGTCACGTCCCAGCAGACTGATGGTATCATCTTCAAGACAGGAGGTAAGCCGATGATCCAAGCTAATGCGATCCTAGTGGGCTGATGACGAGCATTGCTAACTAATAGACCGCAGGTACAACAGCGAATCCCAAGGTCTCCTTCTACAGCCATGCCGAGCTGGCAAGCGTGGGCAAGCAACTCGCCGAGGGCCTAGTCCGGTGTGGTGTCCAGCCAGGTGATCGGGTGGCGAATCTCTTCTACGCCGGTGACCTCTACGGGAGCTTTCTATTGCACATCCTGTCCGTCTACCACCTGTCGCCCGGTGCCATCCAGATCCCTATAGCGGGCCACATCCACCTGGAGGACATGGAGAGGCACATCGTTGACTTCGAAGCCAGCGTGATCCTCGCCACCGTGACCACTATGTCTAAGCTCGCCGAGCGCATCCTGAACGCGGGCAAGAACCACCCTTACGTGCGGCTGCTGCTCTTCTCGGGAGAAGCCTTCTACGCCGACCAGGCCGGGCTGCTGCGCGATGCGTTCCCCAACGCCACGGTCAAGTCTCTGATCTACGGATCCATGGATTGCGGGGTGATTGGTCTGCCGCCCGGTCCAGACGTGGGCGGGCACGACAGCATCGGCGACCCCAGACTGCACCAAGTCAACAGCCCCAACGTCGTCGTGGAGATCCTCGATGACCATGACCAAGTCATTACCAACCCCGGCGAGGCGGGGCGACTGGTCGTGACCAACGTGGAGCGGCGGCTCATGCCCATCGTGCGGTACCCCTCTGGGGATCGCGCCGCCTGGGTCGACGCCCCGAGGGGCCTCTTTCGTGTTCTAGACCGCGACCGCACGGCAATCCGCCTGGGGCCCGTTTCCATCGACTTTGTCGACCTGCGCCGAGTCGTGGCGGCAGCAATGCAAGGGCTGCCGGTGGGGGCGCTGCAGGCGGTGGTGTCGAGGGAGGACCGCAAGGACAAGCTGAGTCTGGTGGTCGCTTATAGGCCGCCAAGTGAACAACAGGCCCTAGCGCTGCAGGAGGCGATTCGTGACGGGCTGGGCGAGAGCAGGCCCATGTTCAAGGAGCACGTGAGCAAGGGGCTTATCGGCAGCCTGGGGGGTCAAGTTTGTAAGCACGGGGGAGCTGACGACTAACCCTCGAAGTGGGAAGGCGGTGGAGGTGCTGGATATCCGGGGTACTACCATCTAGAGAGAGAGAGAGAGAGAGAGAGAGAGAGAGCTCTTCTATTGGGCCACGGGGCCCAACCCGTGAAACTTAGATTCTCGTAACTGACTCGGGGGTTTGGCCAAGTGACATTCCTTGACAGAGTGCCTGTGCTGGCCAAGTACAGACCCTTTTGGGTGGTAGGCTAATCCAACAACCATTCCGGCCATGTAGTATCAGCATTACCCGCCCCTTTCTACAATGCCACCGCCTTTTGGTTGTTGCTGTCATGCTATTCTTAATGGTGCTACTCAGCCTCACCGCGAGTGTCGGCAGGGGTATCGAGCTCGGGTGCAATCTGAAGCAAATCTGAGGGGTGTCTGGAATAGATCGGATGAGGGCCTGATCGGCAGCACCTTTTAGTAGCTTAAGGGGTACGCATCTTGGCTGCAAAAAATCGTGTCAAAGCACCGGTTATAGTACACTGCAAGCAATCTTTGTGTAAGCACAATGCTCATAACGAAGACGAACTGGCTGGCTTCTAGACCCCTTATTTAAGGTTTAACAGCCCTTACAAGGGTATAGGTTACTATACACAGTTAGAATCGAGCTTATTTCTAGCGTAATACGACATCCGCGTTACATAATTATTACTCAGACGTATAGCTTATATTAAGTGGTAAAATAGGCCTAGCGTCTTTATAATAGTTTAAACACTAAAGGGGGTGCTGTGCCGATCATGGCCTGAAACTCATACAGAAGCGAAGCAGTGCGCACCGACTAGAAGATGACATAGCGGTATACTAATAACATTTTCCATAGAGCTGTATCAGCTATAGCGGAAACGATAACTGTTTT
This sequence comes from Apiospora pterosperma, assembly GCA_019976485.1. Lineage (NCBI taxonomy): Eukaryota > Fungi > Ascomycota > Sordariomycetes > Amphisphaeriales > Apiosporaceae > Apiospora > Apiospora pterosperma. Next base: position 3,134,532 of record JAFBMP010000011.1, read on the forward strand.
AATGAGAAGTACTCATCCCTTCACGTTTCGTACTTGACTATATCTGCTAGTCTTCCCACGCTGTGATTGACGTCCCGGAGCGGTGAACCTAAACACTCCTATAACGTGGCAGAAACGATAAAGACAATACTCTATAACGTTATCTCAATGACTGCACAAGAACTAGACCGGGGTGACTTGACAAAAGCCCTGCGGTTCGATCACGCGATGCAACGCTTTTGCCGCCTTTTCCGGCTTTACCCCTGGCCTACAGGAGACCTGGAAGAGAACCTGGAGGTCCTGCTTGGAAAGATGATATGTCCTTTTGAGTAACCTGCTCGTCGTAATCTACAAAAGCCCTGCAGCTTAGCATTGAAATGAATCTTGCCAAAGTCTGGGTTCTCGGAAAAGTGGAAAAATGACTCGAGACTAATAAGAGGCACAAAATAGTAAGAGCACTTATGTGGAAGGCGCCGATCTAGCAACAGCGCATACAATCGCGATGAGCGACGTCCTACCGTACGTACTAGACCCTCGGCCAGCTTGGCCCCCTCCCTCCCCCCTCTCTTTTCCTCGATACCCCCTCCTTCCCCACCATAGTTGGGGGCAAAAAGACTGTCAGTCTGATGATGGATTCGACCTGTGCAGCTGGGCGGAGCCGGCTTGGCATCGGGGGCTCGAGAGCCCTTATTACAACGATTCGCACCGGAAGTTCCAGAGATATGTGCGCGACTACGTCGACACGCACCTGCTCCCCCACGCGCTGGAGTGGGAGGCGGCCGGCGAGGCGCCCCGGTGGGCGCGCGAGCAGTTTGCGCGGTCCGGGCTCGCGTTCCTGGACGTGCCCCTCGAGCACCGGCCGCGCGAGCTGCAGACCGTCGCGGGCCTCCCCTACGGCCAGCTCGACACGTTCCACGAGCTGATCCTCATGGACGAGATGGCGCGGCTGCCCAGCGGCGTCGCCATCGCGCTGGCCGGGGCTTCCAACGTCGGCGCGCCCCCCGTCATCCACTCGGGCACCGACGCCCAGAAGCGGCGCTGGCTGCCGGGCCTCTTCTCCTGGGCCACCAGCTTTTGCCTCGCCATCACCGAGCCCACGGCCGGGTCCGACGTCGGCGCCATCCGCACGGCGGCCGTCAGGACGCCCGACGGGGCCTCCTACGTCGTCAACGGGCTGAAGAAGTGGGTGACGGGCGCGCCGTGGGCGACGCACATGACGACAGCGGTGCGCACCAGCACCCGAGAACAACCAGCAGGGGCGCCGCGCTCCTCCTCCGCCTCTGGCATCTCCCTCCTCGTCATACCCCTGGACGCGCCCGGCGTCTCGATCCGCAAGATTCACAACACGGGCCACAACGCGGGCGGCTCGTCGTGGGTCGAGCTGACGGACGTCAAGGTGCCCGTCGAGAACCGGCTCGGGCCCGAGGGCGGCGGCTTCCCCCTCGTCCTGCGCAACTTCAACAAGGAGCGGTTCATCCTGGCCGTGGACTGCAACCGGCAGGCGCGCGTGTGCCTGGCCGAGGCGCTGCGGCACGCGCACGACCGCGAGACCTTCGGCCAGCCCCTCGCGTCGCACCAGCTGATCCGCTTCAAGCTGGTGTCGCTGGCGCGCGACGTCGAGGCGCACTGGGCGTGGCTCGAGCAGATCGCGTACCACGTGCAGCAGCAGCAACAACAAGCCAAGACGCCCGGCGGGGCGGGGGGGTGGCAGGCCAAGGACGTGGCCGGGCCCGTGGCCCTCGCCAAGATCCAGGGCGCCCAGGTCGTCGAGCGCGCCGTCCGCGAGTCCCAGCAGGTCCACGGCGGCCGCGGCTACGAGCGCGGCATCACCATGACGGAGCAGATCCAGCGCGACCTCCGCCTCAAGGTCATCGGCGGCGGCAGCGAGGAGATACTGAGCGACCTCGCGTGGCGGGAGGAGCATAAGATGGCGAAACAACAGGGTACGAAGTTATGATGGGAATGCTTGGGCGTCACGGTTCTTGATCTCTCTCCAAGGATAGAAAGAAGTAAGCGTCAGGGGTTTTTGATAGAGGCGACGACGCACTGTAGAATGGGTTCAGTTTTCTTGTTCACAATTGAGGTTTAGACTTGAGAGCAATGTATAGAACCTCGCCCTTGACCAGCGCCACACCGTGCTCATCCTCAATCTGTGCCTCGACGTAGCTCTTGCGCCCGTCCACGCGGACGATGCTGGACCTGACGAGCACCGTGCCCGGCGCGGGGACCGGCTTGAGGTAGGTGGTCTTGAGGTACGCGGTCCGGAAGTCCTTGTTGAAGGGCTGCTCGGGGTCCCGCTGCGAGGCGATGTGCATGCCCGTAACCTCGTCGAGGAGCAGCGCCGCGGCGCCGCCGTGCACGGTCCAAGGGAACCCGATCATGCCCTCCTTGAGCGTGATGAGGGAGAGGAACTGCTCGATCCGGAAACGCCGCGGCGCTGACGGCCGCGGGTAGACATCCACCCACGCCGCAATGGTGTCGGGCGAGTTGAGCGTGCGGCCCACGAACTGGTTCTCCCGCGTCGGCAGCACGACTCGGTTCGCATGCACCCCCACGACCAGGGGCGAGGGAGTCTCCGTGTGATGGTCGAGGGCGGTCAGATATTTGGCGCACCACGGGATGCGCAGGAAATGTTGCACTTCCGGATGCGAATTGTCGTTTCCACTTCGCGTCTCCATCTTCAAAACAAGGGGGGCTGGGGAGGAGTCTCTCCGGTTCTGGTGATCAAATCTGAGTAGCAGTTGATGACTGGGTTAAGAAAGGTGGACACGTCACAAGGTAATAAAGAACGTACTAGGCAGGAGTCAAGGCATCTTGGTGGGGTGTGAAGAGTCCGTCGAGTCCGTCGAGTCCGTCGGCATGTGCCCGACTCCCTCCCACGACTCGCTCCCCGATCTGGGTGGAGAAAGAAGCTGCATGGGGTCCCCAGACCCAGACCCCGGAATCTCCCGCGTACGTGCACCTTATTCCAGGAGTAAACTTGGCCTGCACATTTCAGCTCCTTTGGGAAGAAGCCATAGCGCCATTTTGAACCCAACAACTCGCGGAGAAATCGATACTCTTCGCGGCCGTTCTTCATTGGTAAGATCGACTACCCTACCGCACCAATCAACCGGCTGCCCAGATGATTGTGTGTGTGTGTGTGTGTGTGAAGATCCTGCCTCAGATTACTGCTACAAATCCAATGAAAGGAGTGCATTCCCCTTTCCCTGGTGCCTATTACGGAACCACAACGAGCGCTCCCACAACTTACTGGCCATACTTGGATACCATCTGCAAGATGGCATCGACCATCTCCTTCGGGTGGGTCGCGTTCAAAAAGTGCGCACCGCCTTCCAGCATATCCAGCCTCGCCTCCTTGGCCCCGGTGAACAGTTTGATCTGCTTCTTGGGGATCTCAGGGCTGTAGACTGGATCCTCGGTACCCTGTAAGAACAGTCAATGCCCAGAATCCCAAAGAACCCCCGCCGTATCCCTCTTTGTCAGGGAAGGAGGGCCGGGGCTGGGGGGGCTAAAGAGGACTCACATGCAGCCAGTGCACGGGACACGTGATGTAGGGCAGCCGGAGGATGAGCCCGTCCCGCTCGACGAGGCAGATGGTGGCCATCTTGAGCTTGCGGCGGCCCTCATCGCCGGCGTAGACCTCGCGCAGCGCCCGGGTCCAGAACGCCGTGTTCTCGGGGGTCGCGGCGCGGCCGAAGCCGAGCTGGGCGATGGAGCCGATCCACTCGTCGTCGACGACGAAGCCCGGGGTCGGCGCGTCGCTGGTCCAGCGCTCCTCCAGGAACGGCCGCACGAACGGGACCGGGTCCCAGCAGCCCTCGTCGCGCGACTGCGCCGTCTCGGCGTCCATGGACGAGCCCAGGATCAGGATGCCTTGGATCTGGTTGCGCGCGTCGCCGGCGTCGTAGGTTAGCGTGGAGAGCGTCTTTTAAGAAGAGATGCAAAGAGTTACCCGACCCGGCTCCAAGAGCGCCATGCGCGTCACGATCCAGCCGCCCTGGCTCGTGCCGAGAGCGAAGCACTTCTCGATGCCGAGCTCGTTGAGGACCTGCAGGGCCATTATGGCCGTGTCCCAGTAGGTGAAGTGCTCGGCGATGCAGGAGGTCGCACCGTGGCCGAGGGGCTCGATAGCCAGCAGGTTGACGGCGCTGGTGAGGTGCTTGTCGCGGAGCTGGTCCCGGTACAGCGAGACGGTAGTGCACATGGAGTTGATGAGGACGCACGTCGGCTTGGTGGCGTTATAGCTGCCGTTGGATAGCTCATAGCCCGCCCGGATGCCGATGTGCGGCAGTTCGATAACGCCCTTTGATGCCATGGCGAAAATGGTTCCGAATAGCTACCTAGGTAAGTACTTCTTAGGGTCTAAGAGACACTGGTAACATGAAAATCACTTCACTCGGTCAACGTTGTTACAGTTAACGAGAAGCGGGTCTTATAGGGATGGGTTCTACGTATTGTATTCCCAGCAGTTCGCGAAGGGAGTAGATTCCTCGTTGAATGGCAATGTGTTGATGAGCGTAACCGATCAATCAACTGTGCCGATGTCGAGAGTGTCCCGCTATTCTTGTGCAGCGATTAGCTAAAGCCGACGTCAAGGATTTTCGCGCCCAACTGCGTAACCCACATCCATACCTAGGCTGGGCATCTCCGCACGAGATCGAGCTGAAATCGAATGTTACTGATGCTAGAAACTTCTGGAGTTCGGACGATGCTCGTGCAAACCGCCGTTCACAGGCATTAGCACCTGCACGGGAGAACGCACTACGATTGTACGACTACTTGGAGCGCGCCAACACCGCAAACTGGAACGGCCCGCCGTGACGGCACGAATAACCCGCTGAAATGCCAGGTGTTAACTACGTCTGAACTTGGTTTTGATATTCTGTTGCTTGAGACTAACTTCCCATAGCGCTGCTCGTAACAGCTAAACCGAACTGTGCAAGGCGAAACTTTCCTTCACTCATGGGTGTGTTGTCTAGGTCGCCGGGTTTACTCAGCATCGACATCATACTCGACGTCCGTTCGAATGATGTACTTCGCTCCAGATCGTACGCCTGTGCCTTCGTGGAGCAGAGCGCCTTTGCTCTCTCCATGGGAGAACAGCGCTACCGCTCCTTGAGTCGGGCGTACAGGGTGGGCGTTCATGACACCTTCGACGGGACTGGGGGTGAAAAACGTCGTCTCGCCGCCTTCGAACTCGTCATTGAGATACACGAGGAAGGTAAACAGGCTCGACTGTTTCGCATCTGCCGGAGAGGCATCCCACATGTACCTTCCCGTTGTAGCGTTGATGCCAGAAGGCGGCCAGGCACCGTCAAAGTGGCAGCGGTATTCCGCTCCGGGAACATAGCGGTAGACTCGGAAACGTCGGTTGATGCTGCGTGCCTTGCGCCCGTCGATTTGCGAGGGCATGAAAGGTTGCACACGGCTCCAAAGCTTATCGTGGAAGGCCTGATCGATTATCCAGTACACATTATGGGCCAGCACGCTCGTCTCCGATCCATCATCCCTGATTGGTGCGTCTGGGAGGAAGCCCACCGTTTCGGTTGCAGCAATGATTGATCGACACTCCTCGGGTGAGAGTACGTCTTTCATCAACGACAGGTTTGGAACAACCGGATGCTGGTGGTATGTCACAGTTGGCCCCACTGCTGCGAGTGGGACTGCGTCATCTTCGCTAAGATAGAGCACCGCAGCGTGTAGGTTCGGCGGCTTGCGTTCGGGCCCAGGAGTCGTCTCGAGGACATGAAACTTATCTTTCACGTCCTTTGGGCAATCCTCGAAGATGGATCCGTCAAGAACGCTTTCTCGAATCGCGACCCGTGTTCGGGAGGTATCTCGGAGATCCCAAAAGGGCTGTAGAGCAATGGGTTCCGTAGGCGTAGACGGCAATATTCCCGGCAGCTTGTCCATAGTACCAGTCACTCGTAAAATGGCATCAAGCACCCTCAGAAGCTCCAGCTGGCCGCTGGTTCGTGGGATGGTCGGCCTTCCGGCGTCGCTCTCTTTCCGCAGGGATAGACCGCTCACGACATCCAAATCTCGAACCCAGCGGCACAGAGCCCCTAGCTTCGGCGCTTCGTTCCGTATACGCATCTCGGCTAGGTTCACGAGAGCATCTGTGTATTTGCCATCGACCAGCGCCGCAGATATCTTGGCCGTGAGGTTTGCATCGCCTCCCGTATTGGTGCCGGTTGTACAGGACTGACGAAAGTCGTAAACGGCGGCTCTCAAGTCACGACATCCCTTCGACTTGATGATAGCCGGATATTCTGCGAGCGTGCGTAATGTGTCGACCGTGAGTTCCAATTCCTCCTCCGACACCACCGTGGCGAGGCTTGTTCGTTCGACATCGTCGCTGGCAGGTGATGGCGACAATGGGGTTAATGGGTTATCGCGCTTGCGCTTGGTGACGGCTGCTTCTGCCTTTTCGTCGCGCTTTCTCTTGGCGGCCTTCTTGGATTTAGACATGGTGTTGGCTGCTGATTCGATACAGGAAGGGGGATTCGGAGTTGATGTTGGTCGACAGAAAGGACGATGTGACGGCTAGAAGGGGGCAATTCATGATTCAATCATCAGATCAGATGTATGGATGGCATGGTGGGGTTCGCCACACAATTGAGCCTCAGTGGCCCAGAGTCGTGCTGATCAGCCTGTAGGCCGATACTACTAACACTATTGAACATTAGAAGCCGCAGATTCCCTCTTACTATCCATTATATTTCTTCCGATTGAGAAGTAAACAAGATCCTCTGCTGCTGTTAGGGTCGACAGACTTTGTTTGCCCGCTGGCATCGGGCGCTGGGCCAGTACGAGAGGGATCTTACTAATACCGCATCTTGAGAGATAAGATAAGGCAAGAAGTAGCACGACACCGACAACAAAACCCACCAGCAGCATCACTGTTCGAACACCGATTCACACTGCCGCCTCCAGCAACCACCACTTCAAGCTTCGATGAAACATGGCTTTCCTCATCACGGATGACGAATGGCAACGACTTCATGCCTTGTATCCACGGTAGGTCAAGTGCTTCAATCGGCCGTCGGGCACCAGGATAATATAGTAGTACTAAAGTATTCACACCCTGGCCTACCTGATTTCCCCCGAGCGAGGTGTGTCCGCGTCCGGGGTGTCCGATGGCCGGATCCACCAATGGCCAATGGCATGCCAAAACAACAGTGAGCAGAAGCGTCTTCTTGGGACTGGTCATCATGGCCCTCGCTAAGCCGGTGTTTGTAACGTCCCCGTTTCTCGTTTTGCTCTTATAAAGAGTGAAAATTTTGCCGAAGTCGAGAAATGCGCCAAAACAATCATTTGTGCAGATCCCTGTCAAAATGGAAGAATCTGGGAATCTGAAGTCGATACGAAACAACTCCAGCCCCATGTAGGTCCATGCCAGCCATGTCTCCCGCCTTGGGTACCGGCCGACGACCCCCTCTACTTTACGCGACCCATCAATGCTGGTACATGGTCAGACGAAAAAAGATGGGCACTCACACCATCTCATCGCTCGCGTGTGGATGCTGGCGCCAGTGTCGATCCAATCAATCATGATCTCCCGGCTGATTACCACCATTGTCGATCTTGGCGGCACCACTTGCAGGATTCAAAATGTCGTTGCCAAGTCCGTCAGATGTTTGACTGAGTACGACTTCAAACATGGAAACCTGGCGAATTATATCCTTTTCGCTCCTGATCGAGAAGCCGATGGAGCTTCACAGATGAAGCTTGCACCGTTTAAGTATATCTAATGGAGTCAACTGGAGCATGGCCTCCATCTCGTAGTAGTCCGAGACACGTGGTCTAGCTGCTTCCGGCCAATGGACGTAATCATCGGCTGATCGCCTACTGCCTTTTGAGGACACTGACGATGCGGCTCTTCGGCAAAGTGCATTGCTCGGGGTTCGAGCCGCTGAAGCACAACTCTCGGCAGGGGCAAGGTAGCATACTGAAGTCACACCCCTGACCAAGCCAAGAGCACCCCCCATTTGATCCTGCTGCTTGCCTAGGTATATCATCTTGCAGGAGTCTGCTGTCTGGATCTGGATATTCCCTTCTATCCCTTTCGCAGCACTCATTCTCAATCTATCTCCTTTCGTGACAGCCGTCGACCGGTCCGGTGCTGCTACCTCACATTCTTTTCGTGCGAAAACCGTTGAGCGGCCATTTTATTCTTACCTTCATTTAGGCTACGACATACCCGTTTAATCCTATATCATCTTTGAACATGCAGTTCTCCATGAGTTTGGCGGTGTTGGCCGTCGCTGTCAGCGCCCTGCCGCAGCGCCTTGCTGTACGCCAGGGGCCTGAAGTGATGTCTCCTCAGGAAGCTGCCCATATAGCCTTGAAGGCAGCTGGACTTCGCGGTAGGTCACTCAGGAGTCCCAATTCTGTCGCTGTTCATGACTAACATTCTTCAAGATGGCGACTTCTCCACAAGTGCGGCGGCCAAGATCATCCCCGTTGTCGTTGGCGGTCAACAAGACACCATGGTCCCGAACCTCGTGACGGCCGCGGTTGGTGATATCGTTCAGTTCCAATTCGCCAACGGCAACCATACCGTGACGCAGTCTTCCGAGGCTGCTCCCTGCACGCCCTTGCAAGCTACACTTCCCGGGGCTATCCACAGTGGACATATTCCTTTCAAGGACGGCCAGACAACAGTCGGGACCTTCAACATGCCCGTCTTGACGACAGACCCCATGTTCCTTTACTGCGCAACTGGGCCCCACTGCTTGGAAGGCCAAGTGTTGGTCATCAATCCGTATGCATGCTCTTCTTGTCTTACAACTTGTGTTATTACTAACAGGCCACTCAGGACTACCGCCGACCAAGTCGTGCAATACTTCAAGGTATCGAACCAAGCTGCTGCCAACGTGGACGGCACAACGGTCGTTGGTGGAACTGTCGCCCAGATTCCTCTTGCTCAAGCTGCATTCCAGCCGGCACCTGCCAAGGCGGGTGGTGGCGCGCCTCCTGCGGCCGCTCCTGCCGCTCCTGCCGCATCTTCGTCGGCTTCCAAGGCCGCTTCTACATCGGCTGCTGCTGCGTCCTCGTCTGTTGCGTCGGCTCCTGCAGCTACCGCCCCAGCTGCGGCCAATCCTGCGGTCCCCGCCGATGTCCCCCCCCTACCATCACAACTACTGGTTAGTTTGATTTCTCCACAGTCTGTGGTATTATGCGGCCGACTCCTGTTCTCTCCTCCCGACGTTTGCTAATTGAGAAATGTACAGTCACGGTCGGCCTGGGTGTCGGACAGATCCCCGTGGGAGCGACGCCCGTTGCTTCTGGCGGCGCAAAAGCTTGAGCGAGTCCCCTGCTGGAACAGGCGGAGAGGGCGAGAGGGCGAGAGTTGATAGCATTACGAGACCACGAGCCTTTGCTCCCTTCGTGTCTGGGGGTTTTTGTATCATAGCTTTTAGGTATTAACTCTTGGTTTAGATTGCACACGCTGCTGGGCAGTTTCTTGATTTTACGTACCTATACAATGCTGCAACTCTAGCAAGACTCTTCCTGATCTCCGACCACCTTCACCACCTACTTACCTATCCAGTAGGCCAGCGTGCCGTAGGTTCTACGTGGTGCCTCCACGTTCTTCCAGAGGTGGGCAGGACAGTCAGTAATTACCCACCAAGACGAGACGGTTTTTATACTTACTTGTAACTTTAACTCTATCCTTGTTTTTTGTGGGGAGACCCGAGTGCCGCCAGATGAGTCGGCCCAGATCTGCTCAGCTTCAGAAATCATGTAATCAGGCCACAGAGACTAATTGCAGTAATTGAAGGAAAGGAGAACTGCCACTTTATCCTCGTATTGTTGCCTCACGCCCCGAAGAATACTGGGAACAGTAATTAGATGTTGACCTTGCTGGCGCCCCCACGCCACAGACTCACTGGCCGCAAGCCCTTATAGGTATATTCTTTTCTTGTCCACGTTGTGTATTAGCCATACTTACGCTCTATTGCAACAGAACTAGCAGTGAGCTCATTAGCAGACCACAATCGTTGATAGGTCGAAGTATTCGTGCCGCATGCCAAGCCTGCAATCAGTTGTCACACTTTTCCTGTTCGATTCAGTACGAACAATCCTGTTCGCACATGTTGAATGTCCTGTGCGGTGAATGTGTTCCATACGTGATCATGCCTACGATATAGCCTCTCCATTCTTCCCTATTCTTCTAAAACTCAACACCAGTCACAGACAGCCCTGGCCGGCTTTGCGTCACCGGAGACACGACAAAAGCTTGTTGGATCGGATTTTTCAGGATCCGCTTACTTCACTCACCGTACTCTGGTTACAACAAAGCCTGAATGACATATTCTCTTTCGGAGAAACAATATTGACTCACCATGGACCGTAAGCTTCAGGCTGTACCATATCCTATACTCCTCTATCACCCACCACACGATCCCAAAGCGCATTATACCTATACTGGATTACCATGTTAGCCACCGGAGAAACGGTGCGAAAAAGGTGAAAATGAAAGAAAAGGCTCACTCTCTAGGCCGCAGCTCCAGCAGAGAGCCATGCCCGTAAACGACTTGAACTATCACCAGATCGAGTATGTAGCCTTTCTCCGATACTCCTAGGTGCTCACACAAAAACAATCCTTCCTCCCAATCTTCTTCCATCTCTCTGCCCTCTAACCATCAGAACAATCACACCCACACACACATACATACACACACACACACACATACACACACATCTCTTGAAACTCTTCTTCAAGCTTCAGCACCTTTTCAACTAACTCTTTTCAAGGCTCACAACTACTACGCTTACTGTCGCTATTCCCTTCAAAGACACCAAAGTCTATCGATCATCGTCTATAAGACTATCGAGGTTCTGATTGATTACCATTGACCCCCAGCTGTCAATTCAATCCACCTATACCTACTGCTCTCGACGCTTCGAAGCACACATAACCAAGTGTATTTGAAGTCTTTGAATTACTACTACCCAACAGTCATAATCGGGCAAACAGTCTCTCAACTCTTCGTCCCGTTACGACTCGACAGTCGAAGCCAGTCACGTAACTCGCTTTTGTTGACAAAGAGAGACTCCAGCTTCTTCATAACCACTAAGCTTCCTCTCTTTCCCCGTCACTCATACCTCGGAGAGACCTTCGCACCTGCTTCCTATTTCAATAGGATCTTACCCACCATTAAGGTTTCCAAGGACTACTTCCAACCACACATATTCTTCTCTTGTACCACTACCACCACCACCACCATCATCATCGTCATCGTCATCATGGCTGCCAACTTCAACGTCAACAGCTACGAGTACATCAACGGCGCGATCCTTCATAACTCGTATCCTCATATTGCCCCTCTTCCCCGAGGCTTGATTGCCATGATCAGCGGAGCCCCTCCGGCTGCTCCGGCTGGCCAGCCCATCCAGCCATCATCACCTGGCTTGGCCGTTCACAGGAACATGGCAGCTCGTAGTCCTCAAGCCGCCACACCCCGTTTCCCCGACCCTTCCCCCTTGGCCCGGCCCTGCACGCGGGACGAGTTCGACATCCTCAACGTGCCCGAGCGGCGGTTGATCCGACATTTCCCGCACATGGTCAAGAACAGAGATGGCGAGCTCCAGGCCATCGCCGGCTCTTGGCTCCAATACTTGCGAGGCCTCCTTGACGAGCTGGAATCCTACCGGACCGTGCAGCCCAGCAGCCGCACCATGATCTCAGAGTGGCGGGGCATCGTCGCTCGGCTCCACATCATCATGGAGCGCAGCGTGACTAAGGACTTCACCGCCTTGTCGGTGCGGGGAGTCTTCCCCGACTGGATGCATGGCAGAGAGGGGATCTCGCCCTTGGAGCAGGCCCGGCGGGCCATCGTCCGGATGTCGGACGTCGGATTTGGCGACTACCTGGCCCGACTGGCGGACCGGTTCTACCATCCCAGTCCGAACGCCACCCGCTTCTATGTAAGCAACCCGGAGGATAGGCTCCATATCAGTTGGGTCAACTCGTCTAACGAGGCCGAACCGCTCAACTTCGGCGCGTTCGAAGCCGATTTCCTCTTTGCGTTCGATCATCTCAAGGATGCCGGCGGGGAAGACGCCATAATCCCCAGAGCACGCCAAATTCTCGAGGCAGAATGTCAGCAGGCGCCTCTAGAAGCCGAGGCTCTATCGGGCAACAACGAGCCTGAGCTCGAGCCCGATGTTGATGATGACACAATTTCCTGGGAGGATGAGGCTACCACCCCTCCAGGCGCCTCCGAAGTTGGCCACGAGGTGCTGGTTGCTCCGGAGGGTGACAGATTTGACAGGGTACCGGTTGATGGGGCCAAGAAGGCTTGGGACTCCTCTCCAGACAGTGACAGTGACTCGGACCTGGAAGAGTCAGACCTCGAAACCGAGGATGAGGTTGGCGTCGGGGAGCAGCCCTACGAGCCACTCAGCCCCGAAGATATTCGAAGGTCTCTCTGGGATATACTGGAGGGCCTCCATAATGATCTTGATGAGCCTTTGAGCCCCGAAGACCAGCGTCGCAGTCTCTTGGATATCCTGCAAGAAATCCAGGACGACCTAGACGGCATGATCGACGAGACACCCGAGTTCAACGACATCGACCACGCCATCGCCGACAACTACTACAATGAAGAGAGCGGCGACGATGACGACAACGAAGAACCGGAGTGGCTCCACGACCAAGATGCCGAGCCCTGGAATATCCACAGGCCCCGACCGCCGTTCCCGGTTTTCGCAACAGCCTATCTCGATCACGCCGAGCAGAACATCTCCGACAATTACTACAGCCAGGAGAACATGGACGGCGAGGGAGAGGATGCAGAGTGGCCCGACGGCGACCAAGATGACGGGCCCCTGGACAACGGTGACGGCCACAGTGCCCCAGCAGAATCGGAGGACGAAGGAGGCGACGAGCAGTCGGGTGGTTCAAAGCCCGAAGACAAGCGGGATAGGCAGCCCGACGGCCCATGGCTGTCCATCAGACAGCCTTGGCAGCCACAGTCTTCTGTCTACGGCTTTAACGCACGGCACGAGGCCCTTCTTCCGCCCCTCTCTCCACTCCTATCGACGCAGCGGCCGGTCCAGCCACCCATTCAGCGGCCGACGCTGCATCGTAGTCAGCTGTTCGTGCCGGCGGTCGAGAGCAACGACGATGGCGGCGGCGGCGACGGCGACAACAACAGGGCCGTGGAGGATGAGGACGAGCTGCTTCGCAGAAACCTCGAGCGGATCTGGCAGCGACCCGCACCAGATTGGCAGTCGAACTTGAACGCCAGAGTCGCGGAAGAGGTTCGGGAGGAGCTCCGGAGGGTTTATCTGGACCTGGAGTGCGCCATCAACCTGGTCCACGAGGGACACCGAGACCAAGGGTGGTAGGGTGGAGATTGGTGTGGGTCTGGGGAGGAATTGAGGCTTGGTTGGGTACATGACCTTCAAGATGCCCCCAAAGGTCTGGTTTTTGGGCTGTGTGCTTTCTTGGCAAGGATAGGTAAGTAAGTAGGTACTTACAATTGGGTCATCTACTGAGGCTATTGCGATTGGACAATTATTACGAGTAACTACCAAGTATTGTGATGTTGTTGTCCCTAGTGAATGACCCCGCAGTAGTGGCGTGTCAATGCAGGATTAGCCAAACGCCGTTCCTCTTATCTTTCAGCCCTCCAGTTCGCTTGATGACGTTTCAAATCAGGCGACAGCACTGCAGTGCCACCACCCACCCTGCCGTATTCTGTAAGACTGAGCAGTCAGATGCACAGTCTAACTCAGTTTAATGACCGAATCGGTAGCACGTCAGCTTCAGCTTCAGCCCCAGCTTCTGCCTACTTAAGTACAGTACGGATACTTGGCGCGACTAAGACAGGAATGGCAACTTCATCGAAGTATTGGAACGAAATTCCAAGACTTCCGTCGTATTATCATCGGCCGTGGCATTAAAAGAGACGACAACCCCCATCCAGCTTGCTGACAAGCATCAATTCACAACTCGATTTATCCTTTACAATTACTTAGTTGCATTATTTGCAATTGCAATCGGAGGCTTCGCTGGGCCTGGCTATTCCACGCCATGGCCGACACCAAAGACTTCGACCATGATGCCCCGCCAGCTTACGCTGACCCTCCAATGGAAGGCCCACGACCGACCGCAACCTCCGCAAACCTTTCGCCAGAGACCATCGGCCAACTGAACGCCGCCTTCTCGTCGCTCGATCTAGACCATGTTTCTACTACGGTTACCCAGGACACGTGTCTAGCCCACTTGAAACTGTTAAACACCTTCCAGAACCTCAAGGAAGATGTAGGCTACACCGACGGCTTATGGCAAATCTACAACTCTCGAGCCCTTGCGCCTAATGTCCGTGTCGATGGCATGGGAGCCATGGAACCCGCAAAGCTACTTGCCATGCTCAGGGAGAAGCGATGGGCTCTCTATCTGGCAAGGGCTGTGGACCGCTACGAGGCCTGGTGGAAATCTTTCACCTCCGATCCTCTGACCGAGAACGATCTCGTGGAGAATAGCCCCAAATTCTCCGGTTTTGTCGAGTTCGACTCGCCGAAACCACTGCACGTCCTGCCACCCATCGGTAAGAAAGCACCGCCCCCTTCTCCCCAGCCATGACAGAGTGACTGACCCCTGCAGATGTCTTGATGGTATGGCATGCACATATGCTCAATCCTCAGGACTATCTCGAAGACTGTATGCGCGCCGGCTTACGGGATCTCTGGAATTCTGGCATGCCCTGGAAATTGGTGAACGAGGCCATTGACACCAGCTTCATCTACACGCCGAGCGATGCAAGCATCAACGCCTGGGAAACCTCGACAGGCAGAAGGTGGAGCAATGTGGACGACCCAATGACCAAGAATCTCAAATGCCCTTCGTGTAAAGGAAACCATGAGATCCCCTGGACAACATCTGGTATGGCTGAGGACACAAAGAGCCCAGATTTGGACCTCAAGGGCGAAGGATATGGCGACGGCATGTTCGCCTACATCTGCCACAGCTGCGGCGCAAGGATCACCAAAGAATACCTCGAGGTGGCCAAGTTTGTCGAGGATGCCCGGATGCTTCTGGCCAAAAACCAGCCCATGCCAGGAACCTTCCTGGATTATAAGACCGGGAGGCCCGACCGAAAGCTCGCTGGTATTCTACGTGCAATCGATGACCAGACATTCGCAAATCGACTTATCAAGAAGTGTCTTCGCAGTAAAGTCCTCGAACTTACGAAGACCGATCTTAGCCATGTGAGCACGCCGACTATGGAAGATGTGCGTAAGATGATTGAAGATGCTATCAAAGACCAGGCAGTCCTCAGGGAAGTTGAAAGCGTCCAGGGGCTGCGCCTCACTCACCACATCCGCATACCTGCCCGATCCAGAATCGTCATGCGCAAGATGATGTCGAGGTATTGGGCGAACTTTTCCCCTTTTGCATTGGAGTTGGGAGGTGCAGTATTGCGGCAAGGCATTTTCTCGGAGAAGATGCAGAAGGTTCGTACTGCTAACCTGCGCTTACGCTTTGTCCAAGCTAACCCGAGTTGCTAGATGGATTGGTTACATAGCCCAGCAGCTAAGGAGACCATGGCCCGCCTCGTTACCAAGTACCAGCGCTTTATGGCAATCATGGCCCAGAATCCCGATCATGTCGCCGTGCCGACATTGGATGTCGACCTGGCTTGGCACACGCACCAGCTGAGCCCCCGCTCCTACTATGACTACACCAACGAGAAGACTGGCAAGTTCATCGACCACGACGATAAGATCAACGAGACTAAGCTCACAGCCTCGTTTGAGTGGACGAGCAAGGTATACCAGGAGAGTTTTCATGAGGTCTACAGTGAATGCACATGCTGGTATTGTGAGAGTATCCGCGCCTCGCACGTCTCATCCGTAGGCAAGCTTCTAGGTCTCTCCCAGAACGAGAAGAGTGAGCAACCTGCATTTTGGATCCTTCGATGCATTCGAAATCTTGATCTGACTCTCTGTGTAGTTTCGGAAAGTTTCCACGACAACGGTGCAGCCAAGCTATGCCCATCTGATCAGTCGGCGCACATCTCTTCGCACAACGCGGTCAAGTTCTTCGACGCCGACCCTAGGAAATCCAAAATCCTTCAGAGAATGCACGAAGCTCAAATATTGCGCCTGGAAGAGGGTTACAAAAAAGCCCAGAAGCGTGCGGAGAAGAAGGGGCGGCAAATCCCGCCACGGGACGAATACTATCACTCGTGGGGCTACCCCTACTTACTGTACGGCCCCTTCGTGGTTCCAGTCTACTACACACCAGGTATGTACTATGGTGAGGCAGACCCAAGTTATGTTAGCGCTGGATCTGGGTACGCCGGAGCCTGTGCTACGGGAACTTGCGGAGGGGGTGCTGGTGCTGGCGCTTGCGGTGGAAGCGGCGTGGGCGGTTGCGGAGGTGCAGGTGGCTGTGGTGGGAGTGGCGGTGTAAGTATCCTTGATGAGCTCCTACGCAAGATATATCTACTGACTCAACCGACAGTGCGGCGGCGGCGGAGGTTGCGGAGGAGGTGGAGGGGGAGGTTGTGGTGGCGGTGGTGGCGGCGGAGGCTGTGGTGGTGGAGGCGGCGGCTGTGGTGGTGGCGGAGGTGGCTCCTGAGTTGGAATTTGGCTCTCCAATTTCGGCGTGGAACCTTGTCTTCAACATTGGGAGAGTGTGATGAACATGAATCTATGAACACGTATGAAGCAGCGACAACGGGAAGGATGCTATCGGCCACCTGCTTCTCAAGCTTTCGGCTAGTTAGGTACTTTTTCTTAGTGGCCGCGTTGACAAGCAAGGGGGAAAAGCTTATGTAAACCTCCCCGACCAATAGCACTGTTAGGAATCAAAGTACTACTCTAACTCGAAGCAATAGTTATTTATGAGGACAGTCCATTACGACGGGCCACGAAGAATTTCAAGAGTAAGAAGCCCGAGGCGCCAGGGGGAGAGAAAAGAAGAAACATTCCCTCACAAGGGGGACGGAGTGTAGATTGGGAGGCGCTGACAGGTTAACCCAAACCAACCGTTGTAGCGTGCATGTAGGCTTACTGTCCGGAAGGGATCGAGGGGAAGCTGGTCAAGGCTAGAGAAAAAAAGGACGCGCGCATCGTGCTGAAGAACTGGGCGGGTGGCAACAATGGCACGCCTAAGCCTGATGAGGCCGTCTAGTTCTAGACTCAGGGGCGTGTGATGCGGATGGTTCGGCCAGCTCGGGCTAGAGCAGGAGATGACATGGTGGGCACACTGTCGTCTATGTCTGCATGTAATGCGGGGAAAAGGGGTGGTGGTGGATTATGGACTAATAACCAGCCTTACTACATCCCCTGCCATTTTGGCTGTGGCTTATTAGGGAGGCTTTTCTCTTATAGAATGGAAAGAAGTGATCCGTACCTTTTCTCAATTACCAAAAGCAATGGTTCGGTGTGAAGATATCCTTTCGTCGAGAATTCTCTACACGAATTGTACTCCAAGACAAACGGGGTAATATTACTTGACGGCGGTCAGAGATCGGCGGGTAAGCTGCATTTAAGCTGCAAATCAGCAAGCAGCGAACAAGAAATGGCACGGAGACAAGAACAAAGGCCTTGTCACGAATGAGACATGGTGCTACGCCGCAAGCACCTGTTTAAAGTCCCCAGCCAATTGGTATCTAGCATTTCAGGGCCTGGAGCATCGTATCGTTGGTGCTGATCCTGGGCGCTTGTCCCGTTCATCATCTCTGTGATGATTGGTCCGTGAAAGTGACGGGATCTGCAATAGCACTGGCTCATATAGTGCCATCAGCAGAGAGTACCATCAAGAGATTCTCGGTTAACGTATCTGTGTCACCATAATATTACCTCGCCCAAGTACAAAACCGAGATGATGCCACGCTGGGGTATGGTCTTGTTCGTCCTGTTTATGAGATCAAGACCAGTCCTACTCGCCCTCGACTCGACAAACCAAGCAGGGAGCAATCTTGATTTCATCAGCTTCTTGCCCAACACCGGAAAAAACTTCCAATTGTCCTGGATCACCATGTATACCTCAAGCCCCATCCCATTCCTCTCTCCCCTCCTCCTTCTCCACGCCGCCACGGCGCAATCGTGCACCGGCCAGCCCGGCACGGCGGGCTACTGCACGCCGCAGACGTGGACGGACCAGACGACGGCGTCGTCGGCGCAGGCGGCGGCGTGCCAGCAGGCGTGCCGGGGGGTGGCGTCGGACGCGGGCGACTGGGGCGCCAACCTGACGGGGGCGCCGGCGGGCCAGCGGCACAGCGTCGTCGGCGGCTACGGCTGCGACTTCGCGCTCGGCCGCGGGCCGGGCCAGCCCGACCCCCTCGAGTTCGCCTTCGCCAACCAGGACATCCTCGACCTCTACCAGGGCGCCCTCGACCGCTTCGCCACGCCCGACGGCCGCGTCGCCGCCACGGGCGTCATGCTGTGCGAGGGCAAGAGCGTGCAGTGGTGGGTGGGTTGATGGCAAGTACCTACCTACTTGCTGTATGGCGGCTTGGATCCGGTGGCCGGAGTGCTGGCGGTGGGGGGGGAAAGAAAAATAGGAGAAAGACCGGGGAGAGATAGGTGCTCGTTCTGACCAAATATCGTCGACGGGCGGGACTGTGTGATAGATGCAGTCCATCCAGTGTGTGTGCTTGGGACATCACCTGTTGAGGGTTACGAGCCGCAACGATGCCCTGAAGCCTTGGAAACGACAAACCATTTCGACATCGATCTCAATCTTCGTAGTGACAGATGGCCTCAGACTTTAGGAGCGAGCTTCTTTTCAACAAGGTCTAAGTGCAAATCGGAAAAGGGGCCGCAATCAACTCCGCCAATCAGGTCTACGGAATACCTCTTCATATAGCCTTCACGCTAAATATAGGTCCCTTCGGTTGTTGCATGAATTGGCAGATTTTCAATACCGTCCTAGCATCCTAGTACAGCGGGTGTGAAGTGTGACGATGAAGCGGTTGAGAATTCGCGACGATATCCTGCCAAGTCTCATTGCTACTACGCCAACCGGGTACTCGGTAAAAGAGATGATCGACGCAGTTGGGTTCGATGTTGCCAAGTGGTAGCTGAGACAAGCATTAGATCCATCTTGACCAGCAATCCCTGGTGGGTTGGCATGGTATACCAGGTCAATCGCGACTTTTGCTCAGGCTTCTTTTTCTTTGCTCAGGCCCTCGCCTAGTCTTGGCATTGCTTACTCTTGCCCAGGTCCCTCAAAGAATGAAGTTCCCGAATCCACAAACCCCCTGGACAAATCTGGATACGAGCAGCCCAGCTAGTAATAGTCAGGAAGAGATCGACGAATGGATACCGACGAGGCAGCAAGCACGGAGATAAGATGGATTGATTAACTGATTGATCGAGTCAGGGAATGCGTCCGTGCTTGGTCCGTACTTTGACAACTTTGGGGAACTTTGGCATAAACCCATGTCACGTCTGCCACGACCATGAATTCCGGCTCCATCGGGGATCCATCGGGGGCTCATCAGGCATGTCCGTTCGGTCTAACTATACCGGTTTGTAGTAGTGAACCACGAGCTAGCGGCGGGTGTCAAGGCTTGTGTGTGTGAGCGGTGCAATCGCCGCACACCCACCCCAAGCCTCCTGTAATTATGTATTTACAGCGACCAGGCCAGTTCGGCATGTCTGTGCGTGTGTGCGTGTGTGTTTACGGGTCCATCCCGACAAAAACATTGGACGAACAGACAGGCACAAACCCCACGTGTCTAGAGGTAGTAGCAATGCAACGGAAACACGTGCGGGTGAGGCGCCCGGCCTGGGCACGTAACTTTCCGAACATACGTCCAGGTTCCGTCCAGGTTCTGATGACAGGAAGCTGACATCTCCTTGCTCCCGCCCCAATTTGGCAATAGGGCCCGAGCCAACTATGCATGACACGATTCAGATCTCACACACATTTTGTGACTCTCGCAGAGAGTCTTGTTTATTAAATACAAGTATAGATGCCTGCCCTACGCGCTGCCCGCCGCCCATTGTGGTGTCTTGCCGTGCGCCCAGCGGATCCCTTTTTTGCTGTGCTGTGTCCGGAGGGAATCTTGCTTGCTTTTTTACCTACTTGCTTGATGTAACTACAGGTAAATAATACATACCGAATCCCCCTCCACCCGAGAGCCGCCGACCGCCGCCAATCAAACCATGGCTTCGCACGTCTTCCCCATCGAAAACTGCTGGCAGAGGACCTTCGTCGCCCTCGCCGTGGTCCTTACCGCCCTCGCCGGCACCGCTGTGGCGCTGCGACTCCTGGCCCGACGGATCAGCCAGCGGAAGCTGGGCTCAGACGACTACCTGATGATCGTTGCTTGGGTAGGTGCATTCTTTCAGCAAGCAAGCATACTTCCCGATCGGACTTTCGTTTCCTCCTTCCTTCTCAATGGGATGGGATGAGATGAGATGGATGGCGTGCATAGAAGGATTTCCGACAGCTGATGGTTGTCTGTGTGTGTGCAGGTAGTCCTCGTCGTATACCAAGGGGTGAACATCTCAGGTTGGTCTTGGATCCCCCCCCCCTTTCCTTCCCCGTCTATGGGAGTGAATAGCAGGCAGCGATTGTGTGAGATTTCTGACTAACCATCACCCAACCAAAAAGCTATACTTAACGGAGGCATGGGTTTCCACCTTGAAGAGATTGAGAACAGATTCGGTGTCGTGCCAGGAGATGAGATGTTCATCAAGGTAATTAATAATAGCCTTCCCAACTATCTGACACGCGTTGCAGAACATCGAAGCTGACTCGTCCCGACGACAACAGCACCTCCTCGCCATGCAGGTGCTATGGTGTATGAACAACACCCTCACCAAGATCGCCATCCTGGCGCTCTACGTCAAGATCTTCACCATGCGGTCCTTTATCATCGCCGCCAAGGTTACCACGGCTCTGACAATGGTTTGGTAAATCTCGCTGCTTCTTTCCCCCAATAACACGCATGGCCAATCAGCTGACTCTGTGGACCAAAAACACACAGCACGACCACCATGGTCATCGGTTCCCTCACCATCTGCCGGCCCCTCGCCTTCTACTGGGACAAAACCATCGAGGGCGGCTTCTGCGGCGAATACTCCGCCGTTTGGATCGCCACGTGCGCTCTCAGTCACGTCACCGACTTCATCGTGCTCCTGCTCCCGATGCCGCACCTGTGCATGCTGGAGATACGGCGGTCCCTGAAAATCGCTCTGATCGGCGCATTTGGCCTGGGTCTCTTGTAAGTCACCAACTCCTCAGCCCCCATCCTTTGCCACCTCCTTGCCTTTTATCCTCTCTGCTCCTTGGAGCCGGAAAAGAGAGAGAGAGAAAACAAATAGAAAAGGGCGATAAAAAGCAAGTCCATCGCCGTGGCTGATAGATAACTGACAAACACCAGTACATGCATTGTCGGTGCCGTCCGCCTCAACATGCTGGTGCACTATGACGCCTCGGACCCGCCGTACAACGCGCTGCCCATGATGCTGCTGGGATTCATCGAGCCGGCCATGGGCATCACGCTAGGCTGCGTGCCGCTTATGCGCCCGCTGTTTGACCGCCGGCGCCAAGAAATCAGCGGCGACAGCAGCCAGACCTCCAAAATAACCTACTCGTCGTCGGCGTCTTCGGCGATGCCCTCGCGGACTAGCAAGCACAAGTCGTCGCCGTCAACCGACAATTTCATCACGGTGAAGAGAGAGTGGGACGTGTATAAAAGTCTGGACGACGGCGAGTAGGGCTTTGGCCGAAACATGCGCCCAGAGGGAGGGGGGCATGGAGATTATAGAGCCATGGCAAGTGACATGGGATCATGTCGCAAGATTCAGCGATTGATGAAGTCATGTTAGGATGTTATGACCACTCAGGTGTGTATGTGATGAATTGTATTCTTTCAGTGCTTATTTGCTGGTTATATCGATCGATTAGCGATTCGAGATGTCAAAAGCACGCTTGAAGAGGATGAGTTGGTTTCTTTATCTGTCCGGAGACGGGTTTATGGCCGGAGGATGCAACTATTTTTATTTTGTAAATATTGACTCTGCTGTTCAAGATTTGAATAATCAGTCACGAGACGTGAAGCTGAATACTATGCCCTCGCCACTTACATAATGATCGGATCGATGCAGGATCCGAGGCTAACTACGCTCTAAATGCAAAGTGCAGAGCATCTGAGTTACCTTGACTGAAGGAGCTCACCGCCCTGTGTACACGGCTATTCTGACTATAGAAGCATTATAAAATACATGATGTGATTAAGGAGGACCTTTATAATTAGAAGATGGAGCTTGTATAACTAGAGAAACAAGTAATTAGCTGGATAAAAGCTGTAAACAAAGTGCTCTTATATTATATTTCTCCCTACGCAAGGGTGTAAACCATCCCCTTAATAAGGAAAAAAGAAAAAAGGTAGTTTAGATGGCCCCAGAAGCAAATTTACCAGCAGAATCTCGGCCCCGACGTTGAATGTGCACTTTTTTCTAGTTGCTAGGTTCGAGGTTGTGTTATTTATCATCCACCTTGATCCCCTGATCCTCAAGCACCTTGCTGGCAGTGGGCTCGTAGAACAATCCTCCCTGCACTAGCAGACTGTTAAACACACTTACTCAAAGCCCTTAAACCAATGTTCTGCTCTGGCAGAAGCGACGCCATAATAAGGGACTGATGTTTAGATAGACGATTCGTATTGTTTAGAAGATTGACAAGTACAGAGGGACTCTCAAGCTGGCTATACCTAGTATGTATATCACTGGCTGTCCTATACTGTCAACGATGAAAACATCAAAAGAACAGCAGAACTTGTAACAAGAGTGGAAGTGTGAAAGTGCACTTTCAGCTACATTTACGCCATACGTAGTACACAGCAACAACCTTGCTCCGTGTGGAGTGCCTATGATGTATCAAGTTCGACCACAAACGTATATAATCACTTCAGGGAAAGAAGAAGAATGGGTCAACAAGGCCAAAGATCGACTGACACAGTGCTTTGTTCGAAGCGAAAATGAACCAACACATGTGTCGGCTGAAGGCCATGATCCGTTATTTATGCAAAGCATTCTCTGTCACGAATCTCTGGCTGGGACCAAGACACCCATAATGCAGTTAAGACACCTGCAACTGCAGTATCTGGTTTCTTCGGCATGGCCTCCTTCAGGGTTTCAGAGGACGGCGTTTTCGCCTGCTCCGCTGTGGTGTGGCTCTTCGCGGTTACAACCGTGCAGGGACACCAATGCTGGGTAAAGTAAAAGTAAAGAAGGACTCATCCAGGGGACAGCGGCCAATGTCGTAGTGATAGATGGGTAAAGCATTAGAAGTTAGGAAGTTTAGATAATGCAAGTTAGGGGGGGTGATGCATTTCTTCCCGTTACTAATAAGTTAGGCATTTCTGGTGGGACAGTTAATAACGGGCAGGTTGACAAGTGGTTGAGTGGTGGGTGGGGTCAGCGGCCCGCATCGCCGGAAGGGACGGCAGATTTAACAAAGGAGTGGCAGAGTCAAGTCAAGCATTCGGGAGCGGGTACGGAGAATATAGTGAGGTGTGATGGAAAACCGGGAAAACCAGGAGTAATTGACAAGTATGAGGTAAGTAAGTAGAGATGACGACAAGCCTGAACTACTAGGTTAGGGCTGAATCCACGAATGCAGCCCATCCATGCGTTATGTAGTAGTCGGTGTTCGGACCGTTACATACTAGAGCAAATCATAAATCTCAGCCGCCCCACTAACTCACTCGGCCACTAGATATTCCATGTCCCGGTACGCCGCTATGAGTTTGCGTTAACGTGCAGTCCAGCCGTCGCTAAAATTTTCTTCCCGAGCAACAACCACAACCACACAACAAGCAGAACTGCAAAGCCTCCCTCACCCAACACATGATAGATGAGGCCTTTAGGAAGCAGCAGGTGACAAGGTAGGGACTTGATTTTCCCTTTTTTTTCATAAAAGTCGTTTCATTCCGCAGCATCCAAACGCCGGCCACTCGCTTTTCCTCCCACGAGTCTTTCGCAAGGAAGATCTTAACGCCTCTGGTACGTCTTGTACTGTGGCACTCAGAGGGTTCGGTTCGTTTTGGGGGGCGGTGGTTTGGTGTTTACGCACCATGGCACCGTCCCATGTCTCTTGACATGGCTGCAAGAACAAGTTCTTACCAATAGGATCATCATAGTCCATGCTCATCTCGGGTATTGAAGGTTCACATCTTCAATACTGTCTTCTACATGAGCGAGGCTCCTTTCGCTCCTACATTTACCACCTTATGTACCCTACTACTAGGTGATATCATTGAATGTGACATTCACCCACCCGTACCATTGGATGGCTGCACTCGCTTGGTGCTTATCCATCAGAAGACCATGAGAACAAGAAACAGCGTGTTGGTGGGTGTGCCCTTCTCGGTCTAATCCATGAATGCCACCGGGCGACCCCGCTAACCTAAGGAAGTCGCTCGTGGGACTTGGCCTAGTGGTCCCAGAAGTTTGTCAACCACGACGTCACTCCCACATGTCCTTAACGTAAGTATTGGTGATTGATCGATCGGTTGGTCTTCTACTTCTGCCAAGGCAAGACAGGTTCTTGGTTTGGTGGCGTACACACTTATATTCACTCTGCTCACGAGCTTTCTTCCCTTTGTTGCACGGTAACATCAAATCGTTCTTGTACATTTAAGTAATCAGTCAACGTCTGCGAACTGGGCAACATAATCCAACCAAATTCAATCTCGTTTCTTCCATACCTTCTTCTCACCATGGCGCCTAAGGAGAACTCCAAGTTCTCCCATCTGCCACTCAGCACCAGGGGTCCAATCGAATGTGCAGTGAGCGGCCACGTTCTGCTGAACAATCCCGTATTCAACCGAGGCTCTGCACACAGCATCGAGGAGCGACGCGAATTCGAACTCACTGGCTTGCTGCCGCAGAGTATACAAACGCTCGACCAGCAAGTACAGCGGGCTTATCAGCAGTACAGCAGTAGACCAGATGACCTGGCCAAGAACACCTTTTTAACTTCATTGCATGATCAAAGTTATGTTCTGTATTACAAGGTAGGATCTGATCGCTGCCAGCCGTGAGCTTACGATGGCTGACATTCGTAGCTTCTCCAAGAACACATCAAGGAGATGTTCAGCGTGGTCTACACTCCAACAGAAGGAGAGGCCATCGAAAACTATTCCCGGCTATTCCGGCGGCCTGCAGGCTGCTTTCTGAACATCAAAGACATTGACAGAGTCGAGCATGATTTGGCACAGTGGGGTCGGCCTGAAGATATCGACTACATCGTCGTATCAGGTACTGGTTCACCTCAACCTTATTATACTTGACTCATAACTGACCGAGTCTAGACGGCGAGGAGATTCTGGGAATTGGGGACCAAGGCACCGGCGGTATTCTCATCTCTAATGCCAAGCTGATACTCACCACCCTTTGCGCCGGCATTCATCCTGACCGAACTTTACCTGTCGTGCTGGACTGCGGCACCAACAACGAGCGCCTGCTAAATGATGAGCTGTACCTAGGCCTGCGCGAGAAGCGCGTGCGGGGAGAGGAGTACGACAAGTTCGTCGACACGTTCGTGAATGCGGCGCGCAAGCTGTACCCGCGAGCTTACATTCACTTTGAGGACTTCGGCCTGACCAACGCCCGCCGCCTCCTTGACAACTATCGCCCCAAGATTCCTTGCTTCAACGATGACGTGCAGGGCACCGGCTGTGTGACGCTTGCGGGCATCATGGCGGGACTTCATGTCAGCAAGAAACACGTCAAGGACCTGAAGATGGTGGTCTTCGGCGCGGGCACGGCGGGCGTCGGCATAGCCGACATGGTACGCGACACGATAGCCTCCGAGAAGAAGATCAGCAAGGAGGAGGCGTCCAAGCAGATCTGGCTGATCGACCGCCCCGGTCTGCTGACATCAGAGACCAAAGAACTGTCATACGCGCAGAAGATGTATGCTAAGGACAAGTCCGATTGGCAAGGCATTCATGGGTCCCTGCTAGACGTTATCAAGAAGGTGCAGCCCGACGTTCTGGTCGGCACATCGACCCAACCCAAGTCCTTCACCGAGGAGATCGTCAAGGCCATGGCCGCTGGCTGTGAGCGCCCCGTCATCTTACCCTTATCCAACCCCACGCGCCTACACGAAGCCGTGCCCGAGGACCTGCTCAAGTGGACCAACGGCAAGGCCCTCGTGTCGACGGGCTCGCCCTTCCCTCCGGTCAAGGGTCCCTGGGGCCCTGACGGCAAGGAGATCACGGTGGAGCCCGCCGAGTGCAACAACTCGGTTGTGTTTCCCGGTATCGGCCTGGGCGCCGTGCTATGCCGAGCCCGCCTGCTGACAGATAAGATGCTGGTGGCTGCCGTACGTGGCGTCGCCGACATGAGCCCCGCGCTCAAAGATGATACGGCGCCTTTGCTGCCCGGCGTTGAAGACGTACGGCCCGTCAGCGTGCGCATCGCGCGCAAAGTGATCCAGGCCGCGGTTGAGGAAGGCGTCGCGACCGAGAAGGATATCCCGAACGACGACGAGGACCTCGACGAGTGGATCCGCGAGCAGATGTGGGAACCCGTGTACCGCCCCCTGAAGCGTGTCCCGTCCCACGGCGCCAGTCGCAGGGCCAAGGCCGAGCTCAAGGTTGTGGGAAGCCTGGGCAAACCTGTGGGTAGTTAAAGGGGTTAATTGACGCACAGAAGTGGAGGGGAATGATCATACCAATGTGTATATTAGGTTTCGGGTCACTATAAATGATTGCGAGCATAGCGTTCTTTCTGCAAGACATGTTCAAGACTGTTCGGTTCGTTGTTCTCGTTGCATCGTGCCAGTGAAGATCTGTTGAAGTCCCGACGACCAGCCCAGTACTCTATTGCAATATCAACTACTTGCTCCTGCCGCCTCCTTCAGCCATCCTCCGCAAACTTTCATTCCTACGAACATAGCCCGTCCGTAACTCATCAAAATTTCCCATGACCTGGGTGACGGGTACCATCAAACCTGTGAACAGCATCTCACAAGAGTGAAGAGTGTCGCCTGCCCCTGCGGGCAAGCGCTCGTGACAGTGGGGGACTGGGTCTCAAATTTATCACGAAGGTGCTCCACTCCGATCACGACGTAAAGACTGTCATCATTCCTCGATAACGACAATTGATGAAGAATCACAGATAACATGGATGGGTACGTATGGCGCATGGCATTGCCAATTTCCCATGACGGCGGCACAGCAGCTAGGGCTGGTGCCTGATGAACGAACCGCCGGACCTCACCTCCAGGGGCTCGGACTCGGATAGTTATCATGTCCTTTTCCTACAACTTCGGAGGTCCTAGGAATGCTGGGGGGGCTTTGGTCACAAATTCGAATAGCTATATATATGTACACTTTACAAAGAGCCCAATCTTCCTCTTTCCTCAAATTTCGCTCTTCCCCTTCATGTAATTGGTTCCTCTCAGCAATTTTGCAGCGACGGCCAACACACCGCCCAGGTTCGTGACAGAAGCCGACAAGAAGGAAACAGAAGAAGAGAATGTTGGCCCAGCTCGGAAAGGAGGCTTCCGTGGGCAGATGCTCAACAGCGTGCCCCCGATGCCCGCCGGCCTCGGCCTCGAGTGCGCCCGCCACTTCCTCCGCCTCCGGCCGGGCCTGCTGGTCAAAGCGTAGGTAACCCCTGCCACCATCCCCTTCCCTCCTTTTTTGCTTCTTTTTCTGTTCTTTTCAGCCAGTGACAATGATTGGCTATTCTTCGGGAAAGTCCCTTAGAAACTTACGTGTCTCATACGCAGATGGCCCCCGATAATGTGTACAGAAGAGGGTCGTCGTCTCAGCAATAAGGTATGGGACGAAACCATGAAGGAACTGAGCTTCGCTAAAGTAGAGGAGTTGCTTCAAGAACTTAAACGGTAAATAGGAGGTTGATCTGATGTCCCGATTAGCGACATCTTGATCTTGCCAGTTAATAGCATCCAGCAATGCACTGGTGTAAGACTGTGCTACTTCTTTTTCACTTTTTATTTATTATGTGGAAAAGAAGGACAGTAAGTCTATGCACAAGGCTTGCCCGATTGGTGAAGTAGATAGAGCCAAGTGAGTATATGTTATACACTGATATACGGTTGTCCCGCTCGGTATTATACATGGGTATTGAGGTCATGGCCCATAATGTGATATCCCCATCACATTTCGCAAGACCTTATCTGACCGCCACCGGATGCGTCTCTAGTGGATAGGCTTCAGGCACCTCTCTGATCCCGTATCGTCTCCAGCCGTCTCTTCGCGGCGCTCTGCGTCATGGCCCTGGTACGTTTCCAAATACCACTGACTCCCAAGGGTGTCGTCTTGCTTCTGCCGCTTGAGGCAGCGCTTCCGGGGACCGGACTGGCCGAAGGTGATGAGGCCGTTGCTGCCGCCGTCGGGGTTGTCGGACAGTTTCGACGAACTGTGCTTCGTCCGCCAGCGCGTGTACAAGGGTCGCAGCATCGGCAGGCTGATCGAGATAATGGCGATGCACTGCTCCATGATGGCCAGGAAGACGGTGAACTCGATGGAGCCGGTCACGTTGATCTGCATGTCGACGTCGTAGAGGGCGGCCAAGCGGGCGGCCGAGATTGCGCACACCCTGATTTGAATGGAGAGATTAGTAGATGGTTTCTCAAGGCAAGAAAGAAAGAGAGTGTTTACCCGAGTCCGAGACCAAAGCAGCCAATGAGGACAACCTTCTCGATCCTTCTCATCTGCAGCGACCAGATAATCTGCATGGGCAGAGCCATGATGATGATATCCGTAGCGATGTTGGTGATGCAAAGAGACTTGTACATTTCCACAACATTGTAGCAGGTACCTGGGATCGTCGGTTCCCACTGCTTTGCGACGGGATTGCAGACGAATACCATGGCCAAGATGTATGAGAGGCCCCAGACCGCCCCCATGCCCAGCATACCCAATGTTGCTACCCGGGTAGTATCGAAGACGCGGCGATAGAAAAACAGCACGCTGCATTTAAGGGAAGTGAGGCACAAGATATAGAACATCTGGGCTGCGAACAGTTCCTATTTCCGTATAATCAGCGCATGTGTGCCGAAAGTCGTTGGGGAACTGCAGTTTTCGGTTCGCTGTCTTACTTTTAGGATGGCAGCAAGATTCGTGGCAACTATATGTAGCCTGTAAGCGATGATTCCTGGATCATGGCCATGACAAAATCCAGACTTACTTAGAAGATATTCGGGTGTGGTCTCGACGAAGTTATAACCGGCGCTTGTCAACCACCCGCGCTTCTCTTCTGGTCAGAATCGGGCGCGAACTTACATGGCATAATAAAGGAGAAGAACACAAGCATGAAAACCTGTATCCGAGATGGTACTTGATTAGCTCCTGATACCTGTCGGGGGCTGGACTGGGCAAAGGAAGAAGACAAGATCATACAAATCCAGCAATTGCCAAGTAGTTGTCGATTCCCATGCCCAATCCCTGGATTCGACACACGATGCCAAGCCCCAAAATGACCAATGTGGTTGCGCACTTTCGGTAGCATAGGTATATGGACTGGGCCGCGGGCCATGTTGATGAGTGTGGCAATAGAATGACCAGTACCAAAGGAATCGAACTGGACAGTCAAACCGGAAGTACCTTGGCCTAATACAACCGGGTACCAGGGAAGGCCAGAAAATGGAGAACCGACATTGAGATCAAAAAGCCGTAGTAAGTTGGCTTGGTAAGTATCGTGTAATATTCAATATCGTGCGGTAGGTTCCAAAGCGTCGGGAATGAGTCCTTCGACAAACCAGGGTGCGCTTACCCGGTTTCGACCCAGATACCGGTTGCTTGCATGCTAGGTTAGACCAATCCAGAACCAGATGAACCAATCCAACATTATGTGACTTCTCACGTCCGCCCAGCTGTTCCCGAGCCCGCCTAGGCGCCAACTCGGCCCAATCCTAGACCCCCCTGGGCTTCCACACCACTGCATAGGTAAGTACTGAGGTAAGTACTCTCTGCCTTGCCTTCTGCCTTGCCTAACTTCCCCTCTTAAAACTGGAGCTTCATGCAAACCAACCAACAACTATCACATCACATACTATGAAAAAGGACCTCGGTCGCAGGATATAATCATCCGTGAACCCTTTCTCTCTGACCTTCATTTGCTCTAATGCTTCATTCAGGTCTCCTGGAAAAAGCCCACTTCCACGTTGCAAGGGAACGTATAAACTTGGCATCGAGTCCACCATCACAAACATGGCTTCAGCTTCTCTCCTCTCGTTGGAAATGCTTGGTGCTTCCCTTCTCAACAGCGGCATCATCTTGAGGCTCTTGGGCGTCTGGCTTGTATACCGCCTGATCCTCGCCTTGTACAACATCTCGCCATTTCACCCGCTGCACAAGTTCCCTGGCCCGCGGCTCGCGGCTGCCACTTTTATTTACGAATTCTGGTACGACTTTGTCCTCCATGGAACGTACGTAAACGAGATCAAGCGGATACACGAAACCTATGGTGAGTGAGTGAGCTTTCTCCTTTCTTTTTCTTTTTTTTTGAAGGTGGCCTGGAATACAGCGCCTTTTGACCCCTCCTTTCCCCTTTATCTACGGAGCAGGATGAGCCGTGCTCAACTGCTTCCCACATTCAGGACCTATCGTACGCATCAACCCCGAGGAGCTACACTGCATTGACTCTTCCTTTGTGAACGAGATCTACTCGGGCGGTGGTCGTATCAGAGACAAATACTACCACTTCCTAAACTCGAATGTTGGTCCGCTCGCGGTGACTGCGTTCGGCACCGAGCCGCATGAGCTGCACCGCATACGAAGGAGTGCTCTCAACCCATTCTTTTCCAAGGCCCAGATGACGAAGCTCGAGCCCAGTGTCCAGAAGCTGGTGCAGCAGCTCTGCGACAAGATGCTGCAGTGGACGAATAAACCCATAGATCTATCCGAGGCCTACAATTGCCTCACGGGTGACACCATCTCCCAGTACGCCTTCGGGGAGCCCCTCGGCTTTCTGGCCACCGAGGGCTGGAAGAAGAACTACAAGGGCGCTCTCGAGGGTTTCACGACCTACATGTACTTTTTCCGCTTCTTCCCGCAGTTCCGCCCCTTGGTGTCGCTGGCCCCCTACTTCCTCGACTACATGCCCGAAGTCCTCGCCGTGCTCATTCGGGAGATGTACATCACCATCCCTGGCCACGTGCGGGCGGCCGCGCAGAACCGCCAGATCGGCACCGTATTCTCGGACCTGCTGGACTCGGACCTGCCCCCGGCCGAGAAGACCGAGTACCGGCTCGCGGCCGACGGCTTCTCACTCATAGGCGCGGGGAGCGAGACCACGGCCAACCTGCTGATGTGCGCCACCTACTTCCTGCTCGCGCACCCAGAGAAGCGCGCGAGGCTGGTGCAGGCGCTAGCGCGCGCGGGCGTCGATCCGGGCGGCCGCGACCTCTCATGGGCCGCCCTCGAGCAGGTCCCCTACCTCTACGGCTTCGTCCAGGAGACCCTCCGCACCTGCCACGGCATCAGCACGCGCCTGGCCCGCATCGCCCGCACCGAGGACCTCGTCTACCGCCAGGAAGGCAGCAGGGGCTTCGAGTACGTCATCCCCCGCGGCACGCCCATTGGTATGAGCGCCTTCCTCACGCACCAGGACCCCGTCGTCTTCCCGGACCCCGGCGAGTTCCTGCCCGAGCGCTGGATCACCGAGCAGGGCGAGAAGAACACGGCCTTGGAAAAGTACATTCTATCTTTCTCGAAAGGGAGCAGAATTTGCCTGGGAATGAAGTAAGTCTCACCTCCTCTCTCTCTCTCTTTCTCCCCCTTTTTTGTCGGGGATCATCAACCTTCCCACACAGTTGTGTGTCTGGCAACTTACGCTATAGGATATGTGGCTAACCACATGGACCCTTTCCCTCCCACAGTCTGGCCATGTGCGAGCTTTATCTTACCATTGCCGCGGTTGTGCTACGGGTTGCACCACAGATGGAGCTCTTGAACAAGAACAATGATGTCGTGACTTTTGACCACGAGGCCACCATTCCTAAGCCAAAGAAGGGTACAAAACCTGTCACAGTCATTATTTCGCCCATGTAGGCTTCATCCACCTGGTTGGCTCCATGGGCTGATGTTCGTAATTGAATAATCAGTGCCATGGTCTACTGAACGTGGGCTGGTAATTGAGTACGTTTCACGCTGTGTCTACCACATGACATGATCATCTAGAATGTTATGACAATATATATATAAAACCACCTCTTTCCTCCAATTCTAGCCTATCACTATTATTATGTCGTACTAGTCACTTGGGCATACCAGTTTACCCTCACTATTCTATGTCACTCTGACATGTAGTATTCTTGTTATAGGTAATTACAACCTCACCGTCTAACTCAATTACACCCGATATTTTAAAGGCCCCTTCGAGTCTTTACCAGGGCTCACTCCCCAAAGTTCAATCAGCGCTTACCCAATCGAGAAAGCTGCCACGCATCGTGAGCCGAGCCCGGTGGTTACCTGTAGCTATGTATTAATAATATGTCGAAAGAGCGGTAGATACGAAGTGGATTGAATGAAACGCGAGTGGGAGAGAAAAGAAGAAAAAAAGAAAAAGAAAAGAACCATCTGGGCAGGAGGGGGAAGGGAAGGGAAGGGATTATCTTACCTGAGCAAGCTCAGAACACCTTATCAATCCAATCCATCTGGGAACTAAAGTCTAGTTAGACCAA
This sequence comes from Apiospora pterosperma, assembly GCA_019976485.1. Classification (NCBI taxonomy): domain Eukaryota; kingdom Fungi; phylum Ascomycota; class Sordariomycetes; order Amphisphaeriales; family Apiosporaceae; genus Apiospora; species Apiospora pterosperma. Next base: position 3,167,164 of record JAFBMP010000011.1, read on the forward strand.
TGTGAAGAAAATGCGACTCCATGCGTCCCGATGTTGAATGGGTGAAGTAAACATATGTCTTTCCACCGAATCTTCAGAGTATGCCATGCCCCCAACCGGTTAGCCAGGAATCCCCAACGAGGTACCATTTTTCATCCAGTGGCCAGCTGTATTGATCAAGTAGTTCTGAAGAGGGTATCCTGGGTCGTTACGACAGGACACTTGATGCAACTGAAAAGCGTCGATGCCTAGGTGGGATTCGAACTCGGTTAGCTTTGCCATTGCTTTATTTTCTTATGGTAGAACGTTGTAGGCTCTACCACTGCACCAGATGGTTTTGATTTGTGTTAATGTATCCATGTATTAAATAAAATCAAGTAGGCTGGTGCTACCAATTCCTAAGGTGACCTCGAGGTGAAGCTCCTGTCTCGTAATGATACCAGGGAGATAATCGGGCGGACGTGGCCCACCCATTCCCAAGACGCCCTGGCTGGGCCAGCTTTCTATTTTCATATCTAACCCATCCCAAACTGCTTTTACAGATCCCGTGATACATGGCCGTCCGTATGTGCCTAGAAGAACCGTACCAGTCATGCCTTTTACCTCTCTACAAATGTCAAGTCCTTATGTTTCTGCTGACCACTTGATCATCTCAATGTTGGTTAGGCTTTATTGGGTAGAGTCAGGAGATATTACTGGAATGGGAGGGCATCTAAGCAGGCCTTTTGCCACTTTACCTAGTATGTTCATATTGCGCCAATCAGCTGCTGTAAGTCCTGCTTTTGATTTGGCTGCAAGACCCCTTCTTTGATTGTTAACAACAATAATCTCATTGATTACTTCTCTGTAGTACATACTCCATATGAAGGAACGCACCCTGAGTCCCTGACCCTTGCAAACAACCTCCGTGTGAGAAAGGGCACTGTGTTCTCGTATTAGCCATGGATTTAGTGACTGAACAATAAGCGAACGTAAAAGACCCGAGATACCTTCGATTAGACTGATCAGACTATCAGCTTTGGAGAGGTACACCAGAACTCCAAGCTCCTAGTCAGCTCTGTCGATATCTCCATATGGCCCCTTAACCGCCCAGATCCGCCATGCCATCTTTCAGTACGATAGACATATGGGGAATGCAATCCGCTAATTCACGCTCTTCTAGGCCGCAGGTTGACGATCAAATGTCAGCGCATCCAAGCGTCGCTTGGAGACCCGCCTGTCTCTACAGTAATGTCGGATGTACGGGAGAATGATAACGATATCATACCCATGGCGGCGAGTAATAACCGAGCCCAAACTACGGCGGGTTTGTAAAGCATACTCAGAGCACCTCGAAAACCTGACACTCCAATATCGAGATGGATTGGTGCAATTTACATTGACCAGAGCAACACGATAGAGCAGCCATCATAGTACAGCTGATAACTCGAGTTTAACTCCAAGCAGACCCTTTTAGGACCTCGCTTGGCTCAGAGTCGTATGATAGCAAAGAAGCCATCAGGTTCGTCCAGGCTTTGTATGATGTGGCGGAACCCTTGGTATCGGTCGAGCCTTGGATTGGAACCGACTCTTGCTGACTTCACGAGGCCTTGAACGCAAAGCATATGGCCGTTCGCTGCGACGACGAAAGCATTCCGTGGAGGTTATTGCAGGGGCTGTTGGCATTATCCAAACGACATGAAGACGAGTTGAAACCTTACTTTCTAGCAGGAATTGTGAAGGGGTCCCGAAAGCATCAGTGATACATACGCACAAGCTCGGATATCAGGAGGACCTGCCAGTCTCGATATCTTAGAATACGTAGGAGAAAGGGGCCTCAATGGTTCCTCGAAGTGCCAAACATTTGCCAAAACAAGCACACCTCGGGGCCAAGTGGTAGAAGAAAGTCTTTCGAGCTTTAGGTATTCTACCTGAAGATGTACAGAGCTCGACTGTTCTGATCGTACGTTCCACAGACGGCCGGGCTGGGTCGCTTATATGCATTTTCGGCTTCAGGTGACACATAACATAAGCCATTGGTCTGAGTTAACTACATATGAAGGCAGTATGAGATAGGGACACCGTTTCTGGATCTTGTTCTGGATGTTGTTCGCCTGTCAATTCACGACCGGAAGGAAAAACTGGCGATACATTGGAGACTGTTATGTGGTATGTGGACGAATACTCCGTACATGAACTGGAAAGCTCTATCTAGCACAGTCACGTCTATGCAACTACGATATATCACCATTTGGAGATGAGTTGTTTAGACAAGGATCATGATGTTGAGCTGTAGGTGTGGTGTGTAAGCCTTGTTGTCGCTGGTAGGCTGGTAGAGCCTAAGTTGCTGCCCCACCAAATCGGAGGCATGTTTAGGGCCACCTGTCAGTAAAACCCACCAGCTGTGCAGGTCGGCTTTATCTTATCGTATCTTATCGCACGTGCCTTTCCCGAATTTGCGTTAGTAGGGTTGCGCATTTCACACACCCAAAGACCGAAAAGGCAAAAAATTAGAGCGGACAAGCTGCCCTCACTCTAGTCCCGAAATTCCCCAACATCGTGACAATTTTCCATACTCCGACCGATTGTCCAATTCTCGACACGACCGACACCACCACTTAGTACCGAGTCGCATATTAACCCGCAGCAATGGCCAAGCTCTCGTAAGTTTTTTTCTCTCCGTTCGATTCCCTGCGAAGCGTCCTGTCCAGAGCGAAGAGCATCAACCGAGGGAGGAAATTTGAAGGGATGGGAATGGTGGGGGAGTCTCATCGACAAGGAACGCAATCAGAACAGCGACACTCGAGACCGTTGAATTATCTGAACGGGGGCAATGCGCGAGCTGGCAGAGTGCTAGACGACAAATGCTTTACGACATCAATTTCTGAAGCAATCCGACAAGCAGTGGCCGCGACAATTGATGCTCGAACTGGACTCGACGTTACGCACAGAATTTCCGACGAAAATGGCGAAGAGAATGGTCTAGCTAACAATGTGGTTCTAGCCGTGGTGCCCCTGGTGGCAAGCTTAGTTCGTCTCCCTCCTCCTGTTTTCCCTGGTAGTATATGAGGAGGTATCGCCAATCTGCTGTACCTGCTGCGCGCTCTGTGTTGGGAGGTTATGTTCCGGACACAGTCTACTGCTCGCTGTGGAAATCGAAGTTGGCTGCCAGCTCCCGAGTCCCATGTACGCATATTGCCGATCCACGCTGGCTCTCCTACCCGGAAAATTCGAAATAACCACGAAAATCCCATGGACGCATCCAACGACAACCTTGCGAGACATGGTGGGTGGAAGTCTGTAAATTGCTGTGGCAGGTGTATGAATTATGGCTGCCTCCGCATAGCAGACCACATCATTTCCTACTACCAGTCTCGCCACGACAGCAGAAAATCCACTTGGCCTGTTCTGATCTTCAGGTCGCGAATTTCGACTTGGGAATTGGCAATCGAAGTTAACTTGAGCTCCCAATGGACCTGACGACCTGGCACTACTCAATTTCGACCGCAGCGGGACATGGGTTTCAACACGGAGTAGCGGAAGCAGCAGCAGCAGCAGATTTGGATGAACTCGCCACATAGCAAGTCTACTGGTCTATGTATTTCTACTGACCTGCTCTTCCTACAGAGATGACCCTCGGTCTTCCCGTCGGTGCTATCATGAACTGCGCCGACAACTCCGGTGCCCGTAACCTTTACATCATCTCAGTCAAGGGTATCGGTGCCCGTCTGAACCGACTGCCTGCCGGTGGTGTCGGTGACATGGTCATGGCCACCGTCAAGAAGGGCAAGCCTGAGCTCCGCAAGAAGGTCCACCCCGCCGTTATCGTCCGCCAGTCCAAGCCCTGGAAGCGATTCGACGGTGTTTTCCTGTACTTCGAGGACAACGCTGGTGTCATCGTCAACCCCAAGGGTGAGATGAAGGGTTCCGCTATCACTGGACCCGTTGGCAAGGAGGCTGCTGAGCTGTGGCCCGTAAGTCATACCCCGTTCCGACATGGAGGAAGTTCCGGATGGACGCAGCTGACATGAACAATCACAGCGTATTGCCAGCAACTCTGGTGTCGTCATGTAAAAGAAGAGAAGTTACAAGAACGTAGCATTTGCGGACAAGCGTTGGGGAACAAACCTTCATGTCATACGAATTGGGACACCCGAGTCACCACCATCTTACTAGATGGGCCAGCCACTTATCTCTATGTCATGTAGATGAAGGGCAGGGAGGGTTAAAAAGTGATGATCTGGCAGGCTTTGCATTTGGGCTCATGGCGTAAAGGAAAGACACATCATACCATACATGCCATCCTGAATCTAATGAAGAAAAGATTCAGTTCCGATTGATGACTTATTTGAACCACGCGCAGTTTCTTTCTTTCTGCGCTGTTGCGAATATGGACAACCCCTGGCTTGCTCAGATGAGCCCCCGGGTATATGCTGGATCCCTCGGCTACCAATGCATGAAGCTGAGTCCGCAGCACTGTAATGCGAAGCGCGATCGGAGTGGGATTCAACGTTCTCGAATAACAAACCCTTTTTACTATGTGTGGTAAAGCTTCATTATACGTCATGGGTCTGTTCGGTCTACGTCGACGCAGGGGCTCTCAATCTACTGTGCATTTCTTCCTCAGCAATCATCACTACCCAAGAAACCCCCTCTGCGTTGTCCTTGAACCAAACCACGCAAGGTAAGCAGCAAGGGGATTCACGAGAGCGGCTTTAGTAAGGAAGAGGCTTTCATTGAAAGGTTGATCCCGCGGGCCTGTGGTCTAACGACGGGGTCAATGCTGCAAATCAGGGTTTACCTCTCGTAGCTTAGCTGTCGGGCTGTTTGACCGTCGGTCGCACGTGGCACTCGCTCGGTATTTGTAGGTAAATATGCGAAAAACACACATTCTACAGCCCTGGGCTGGGGTTGGCTGACCGCACTTTTGCTCAAAACTAACTTAAAGCAACGCACGCAGGTACAACGTAGTTTAGTAGAGTACTTGAGCTAACTTCCAACGGGGGGGTCGCAGCGCATCAGTTAGGGGGGCATTAGAGGACGCAGCGCTTCATAAACTCTTGCTGTCTCTGCCTCTCCCGCCCCCCCCCAGCGACATGGCCTACCACCTGTTGGGATCGAGGCTGCTGCCAATCAATGACCACCCAAGACGCGTAATCTTCGTAACGGACGGAAGTGGTGCTACGGCCATGGGAACCCTGGATTACGAATACCGACGCCGAAGGAGAGTAGTGCGTACCGGGGTCTACCGGGGGAGTTGGGATCACCGAAAGAAGTTTGCAGCCCCTCCCCCCACCACGACACTGTGGAAAGAGACAAGTCGCGTTGAGCAAACTCGTTTGCGCACGACTCCCCCCTTCTCTCTCTCCCTCGCGCGTCTTGCCTCGGGCGACGGCCTCGTTTTCGTGGATTTCGCTCCACTAGCCCCGTCTCGACTCCGTGGCATCACGCCGACACTCCCCGCCAGAACGGGCAGTCCAAGTAGTATGTAGGCACGTAGGTAAAGTATCTGAAGAAGCCCTGAGAATTTACTCTACCGGAACAACATCAATCGAGCCCAGGGTCGGCCATTCGATATTTCAATGCCCTTAATGAGATACACGCAAGGCGTCGGCAGCGCCGCTATCTAGAAGCCACTGACGACACACTCAGCGTGGCCGAGATAGACCAAGTCATCAAGAAAGCAATTTCTTGCATTAAAAGTATTTCTAATTGTAATAGTTTTTCCATAACCTGGTCATGCAATTGCGCGCTGTAGACCCAACAAATTCCAAATGTTGGCCACCTATGTACGAGGTATGCAATATGTTCGCTGTGCCGTCTGCGCTGCGCATTCGTATATCAATACACCCCCATCCGGGGTACCATGGTCAAAAGTTTCAAGATAAGTATCATTCATGTGATAGAGGTCACGCAATCGGTGCCGAGACTCTGATATGTTGTCGTGCTCTGTGCCGACTGGGTCCCGGCACTACGTAGCGGACAGCGGCAGCCAAGCCAAGAAAGCAATGAGCAACATGCCGCCCCTCACTGGCTGTGGGGATTGCTTCGATGTTGTTGGAAAACCGCACCAGGGTGGAATTCCGGAATTGGCGTCTTCGCTGCGGCCTTCTTTGCAGCAAGTGTCGCTCGTCGTTTGGCCACTGCTGGCGACATGGAACCAGAGGCCCATCGTGCTGTCTCTGTCAATACGAGGGGTCGAATAAAATAGGAAGAGAGGGTTTAATCCATCCATACCTTTCATAGATGCAGACATCTTCTCCGACTTGGTCATAGATCCATAGTCTTTAGGCGCCTCAGACCCGTGAGCGGCGACTCCGTTGCCGTTAGCAGCACCATGGGCGTTGTTGAGCTGTACCGGTCCTGGCCCGGTGCCCAGAGGCGCGCTAGTAGGATGACTCGTTGGCGCAGGTATCGCCGACGTGAAGCTCCCAGTGTTGCCATTGAAGTTCTTGATTTTGAACTTGGTTAGTTTGGGAGCGACCACAGCTGGTTCGGGTGTTGGTTCAGCAACGGGCTCTGGACGGTCGGTGGCGCCAGCGGCCTCGGCGAGATTGCCGACCTGGGTTTTCTTTGACGTCCGGCGGTTGCGCTTGGGCTTCGGCTGGTCCTCCTCATCTTCAAAATCACCGTCATCCTCCTCAAGGGAGAATTTCTTCTGGCGCTTTTCCCGAAGGCCATACGTAGACACGGTAGTCGAAGCCGTAGCTGTCGAGGACGACGTGTTCGGGCGAGATTCGTCTTGACCTTGCGTCGAGGGCATGGATGTAGTGCTGTAGAAAGACCCACTGGGCACCTCTGTAAGTCGTGAGTGGCGTCGGGCACGAGCAGAGCGGCCCGTCACAACCTCATGCTCGTTGTTATCGTTGCCAGCATATTCCCCATCGTGGAATACCTTGCGCCTTCGCTTGCGGCTTGGCCTCTCTTCGACCTCGTCGGGGTCCGGTTGAGCTTCATTCTCAGTAGAGGGGTCTTCGGGCACTGAAGTGGGCACGCTGTGTTTCTTGACCCGTCCGCCGCGGGTACGCTTCTTGGGTGTCTCCTCGATCGGGGGTTCGGGCTGCGAACTCGGGACAGAGGGCTGCGAATCGCCATTCTCTTCGCCGTTCTGACGTCCTCGGCGTCGCTTAGCTGGTGGCTGACTTGGAACGGGCGTCGAACTCCTGCTGGTAGCTTCAGCATCACCGAACAGGTTGGTGGGCTTCCTAATCCGTTTGCCGTGCACCACGTTGACGTTGACGTCGTCAGCTTCGGCAGCTTTGGCCGTCTGTTTGGGCCTATCTCGTAGTCGGCCTTTTCCGACCCCACGTCGCTGGCCCAAGGGGTCCTGCATACCAATCTTGGACTCCCGATCGTCGTACTCGAAGAGATATGCGGACGCCATGACTCGATCTTGCTGTCGGGCATACAGAACCATCGAGTCTTCCTTGGGAGCCCGGATACCCCTGACCTGGTAATCTTTACGAAGTGGCATCGCATCAGGATCCTTGCTCAATGCCATCTTCTCACGTTGCAGGAACGCAGCCTCTTCAGCTTGGTACTTGACCGCATTGTCTTCATCATCGACAATCTTCCTCATGCGGACCCACTCTTCCTGCCAGGCCACGAGGACCTTGTTGACGGCTGCAAGACGGTCGTACAAATCCACTTCACTCAGTGAATCGATATCGTCAAAGAGACTTGTGAGTTCCGATGCTGGTCGTGGCTGTTTGAATTGGTATTGCTTCTTGGTAGGAGGCGCAACTATCGAAACCTCGGCTTCGGGAGCAGGCGAGTTGTTGGCCGTTTCCGCAAGAGCAGCAGGGGTCCCAGCTGGTGTATCTTCATCACCGGCCTCGTCCACGGCTTCATAGGTTGCTAGATCTTCGGGAGCCTCTTGTGTGACCTCCGGCTCTGCCACCTCAGCCTGCTCTGGCTCTTCAGCAATGACAGGATACAAGACCTTGGAGCCTTCAATGTACGGCGTTAGATAGGCGTATGGGCCCTTGTTCTCTTCCACTTCGACTGTAGACTGGGCTGGATGTTGATCCCTGATCGGCTTTTCCTGTGGCTTGTCATGGGACTTGTCGTCTGGCTGCTCTTCCAATTTCTCAATGGGCTTTTCCTCGAGTTGCTCATCGGACTGCTGCTCAGACTTCTCGACATGTTTCTCCTCCGACTTCACCTTGGGCTTCGCCTTAGGTTTCATCTTGGGCTTCACCTTAGGCCTCTCCTCGAGTTGCTCCTCAAGTTGCTCCTCGGAATGCTGCTCAAGCTTCTCCACAGGACTCCCCGCAAGGTTCTCCTCATGCCTCTCCGCGGGCCTCTCCTCGGGCTTCTCCTCGGGCTTCTCCTCGGGCTCCTCCTCGGGCCTCTCCTCGGGCTTCTCTTCATGCCTCTCTTCGTGCTTCTCCTCGAGTTGCTCCCCAGACTGCTGCTCAGGTTTCTCTTCAGGGCTCTCCTGAAGTACGCCTTCCGGCTTCTCCCCAGGTATGTTTTCCGAGGCCCCAAAATCTTGCACCTGGGCTCCGGGGGGCTCCTCAACCTCAACCTTGGGAAGAGGTAGCTCTGCAGTCTGCAACGTCGAATCAGGTGCAGACTCCGCCTTGGACTCCGGAAGAAGTGATGTATCAGCGGCATTGCGAGTGGGTTCAGCCTCTGGCTTGTCTTGGGCTGCTTGTTGTGTCATATGAGCTAGCGGCGCTGCGGACTCAGCATGCGAAGAACCAGAATTGGTTCGCTGGTGGAACGATTCGTCCGACACCTCACTGTGGTGGCCCCCGACCTCAATAGTGTCTTGGACAGGCACATCCTCCTCGAGCTGTTCTGCGACGAACGGTTGAGGGTCCAGCGTTGTTTTCCGCGGCTGGGCACGCCTAGAGGATGACTTGGCAGGCTGCTCCGAGGCCCGGCGCTTTGCCCGGGACTCGGATTCTTCATCTAACTCCTCAGCAGGGAGAGAGAAATCGGTCTTACGCTTCTTCAATGAGCGTGTAGTAGTGGGTGTTGACTTGGCAACGATGGCCTCCTCCTCATCGGCTTGGTCAAATGAGTAGTCTATACGGGTTCTCTTGCGAAGAGAGCGCCCGCCCTTGCTCCCGGCATCTTCAGGAGAGGCAGTGACTAGGTCCAGGTTCCTAGGCCGCGTCCGAGTGCCCCTGGCATTGGATGGGCTGGGAGTCTCAAATGTAAATGAAGATGATGGCGCCATGGCTGCTGCCGGGGTCTCAGCAGCAAGGTTTTCTGAAGACTCCGAGCGACGGTGTGAAGATGATGGAGCCGGCAGAGTATGACGCTTGCGACCAGAAAAGCGACCTCTTGCACGATGAGTGTTTGGCGAATCCATCAAAATGCAACGATTGGCGTTGTGGTTGGGCATGTATTGTAACCTCGTTCAAGAGGTGCAAGTCAACCACAAAGAAGGTTACAAGTCAGAGGGTCGGAGATTATTATGTAAGTGGGTACACCCCCAAAATTGAGCCAACTAGGGGAGAGAGTGTGGCAGGACGTCAGGGAAAACCAGAAGGCGTAAAGCTTGAGAGGTACTGACGCTGCACATACAATACGTGTAAAAGGGGAACAATAGAGTATGAGATAATGGGGTTTCTTGAGCTTCGCTGGTGTGCTCGCGCAAGACCCAAAAAATACTAGGGCTTGCCGTGGGCAACTTGTCTGTTATTAGGAGCAAAGGGGACAGGTTAGTTAGTGTAGCCGCTCGGATGAACGTGCCAAAACAACTCCTGGCTTGTCGAGACTAGATGAGGGATGTGGGATTGGAGGCAACAAGATATATGAAGTAGGGCAATGAAAGAGGCAGACAGCGCGGTATTGAATAAGTTGGTGGGTTCGCAGGTAGCAAATCATTCAAGGTAGTTGTGTAATGGCCGGATATGGAAGGCTGACGTGTTGTATGTTGCTGCTGGCTGAAGGGTTTGAAAGAGGCAGGATGAAACGGGATCACCCGGGAACACTGCAATGAACGGGATGCGATGATATGAACTGGATCGCCACTTACAGTAGATAGAAGAACAAGGCCTGATCTCTGAGCTGATTTACGCTATTCGACTGCTGCGTTGAAGAATTAGGTCTCGTGACATGGTATTGTTTAATAAGTACGCATACATACCTTTACATGAGAAAGGGAGCGACATGGACAATCTAGCAACGGGCGCTGGCGGACTCAACAGCTCGTTCAAGGGAAGTTCGACCCTGTTCTCTATGGAGAAGAGGCCAGAAGAAGCAGAAAAGTGGTGGTTGCTGAGTGAGTGAGCCGCTGCCTGAATGATGTAGATGAGAGAAGAAGCCCTTTGGTTGAGATTGGGGCCAAGTCTGGCGACAAGAAGCACCGAGATTCAATAAGACGTTTGAGAGGGGGATAAGCTGATGGACTCGAGACAAAAAAAGGCGAATTGGCGAGAGACGTAATATATGCAACGAGAGCAACAATATCAACCGGTTTGAGGATGTTGCTATTGTATGCGAACGGGGTCACACAGCGCCTTATTCTTCTCCTTCTCTTTCTTATTCATCTCACCATGAATCTTTTTGGAGGTTCCAGCGCGCAACAATACCAAGTACCTACGAGTACGGAGTACGGAGTACAGCACAGGGAGTGGCACTCCCACCAGCCACACGCCCCAAGTTTTCAGCCAGTCACCACTTACGGATCAGAGGGCATGTCCGAGCCAGAACGGAAAAGGCTTAGTGAGCCATCTGGAATCCCTTCTCCTCCAATCAGACTGCCAGACTCGTCGACTATTCCGTTTACGGGCCCTACCTGCTGCCCCCCCCCATTTCCTCTTGCGGGATGCATGCATGGATGGGAGTTGGACAGGGCGCATACTTACGTACTGTAGCTCTCCGTGGAACTTGTGACGATCCAACCGACGTCAAGCCGTGGGAAGCTTCACTTCAACCTCAACTCTCTAGACGACTGGGACTATTCACTTGCCCTCTCAACCGTTCTTACCTGCTTCTGTACCTCCACCAAGAAGAGCATCGCCTGTCCAGTACTGTCTCTCGCCAGTGCTGGTCCAGTCCAATCAGCTACGGTTGACCAAGAGGTGTGTAGCTTGAAGTCTAGTCTGCGAATCCCAGCCTTCCCCTCTGGAACCATCAGTATCCTCAATCTTCTCTCCTTCCAACGAATCGCCATTCGTCCGAGGGGGTCGGAGCATTGTGTCGACATCATTCTACCCATTTGCAGCTAACTAATCATCGTGAATTGCACAGAGCGCACGCCCCATAGGACCCCCCCTCCTTGCTGGTAGTTCATCATGGCTCCCAAGAAGACCAAGACCGACAACGAGCTGGACGAGCTCTTCTCTTCGCTTGGGGACGACAGTGGCCCGAAGAAGAGCCACCCCAAGCCCAAGACGGTCGCCTCCAAGGTCCGATCCGATCAATCAGAGAAAGACATCCTGGCCGAACTGGAGGACCAGCTGGTCGATCAGCCCGCTCGACCGCACACGCCGCGCCTCAAGGACTCGGCCGCTTCCAAACGAACGAGCACCCAAACTCCTCCGCCTGCTGCAAGCGGCCGCCCGTCCGAGGACAAACCAGCGGCAAACCTACCCCGCAAGTCGGCCGACAGTGCGCGCTCATTGCATGCGAGCTTCACCCCGAGCGCCACGAGCTCCGACCTCCAAGAGGCCGAGAAGAAGGGTTCCGTCGAGCAAACTGCACCTGCTCCTGCTGCTGGCGGCGGATGGTGGGGAGGCATCTTTGCGACCGCGACCGCTACTGCCTCGGCCGCTATAAAACAGGCCGAAGTTGTCTACAACGACATCCAACACAACGAGGATGCGAAGAAGTACTTGGAGTCCGTCCGTGGCAATGTTGATGTTATCCGGGGCTATGGTGAGTGTCACTGCGTGTCTGCTTATTCGCCAAGGTTGCCGTGTCGAGCGCAAGTGCAGTCGCCGTTACCTTCTGCCTGCTTTGGTTGGCAAAATGCGACAGAAGCCTGTCAATTGGGGGCGATGTTTAAGAGACCATTCGGCGTAGTTTGTCTATGCGAATCTCCTTGCTATTTGGAATACCGTTCGGTTCATCACACATGCCCCCATTATCTTGCCGGACTTGGCTTTTTGACTCGTCCCTCTTCCTGCCCTGCTCGTGTGAACTGGGACTAATCCCACGTCTCTATTCTAGGCGATGAATTGCGACACCGAGCTCTACCTACTTTCGCCAACATCCTGCAAACTCTTGCGCCGCCCATCTCGTCGCACGAGCGTCTTCTTATTCACATTACACACGATCTTGTGGGCTACCCCTCGCTGGATCCTCTGGTTTATGGCGTCTTCAGCCGTGTAATGTCTCAGGTTGAAGGTGGTGACTTATTGGTTGTGCAACGCGGCCACGAAAACACGGCCCGACGCCCCTCGGACGCTTTTTACCGAGGCTCGTCTTCTTCGGCGGGTTGGCACGACGGGCCATGGTGGCGACAGGTCGACATCCCCCGCGATCTTGGCACCATCAAGGGTCTCGTCGAGGGTACAAAGCTTTGCCGGGTCTCTGCCGAGAGCTATGCCCATGACTACTTTGCTGCCGACGGCGGCATTACGCAGGCTCAGAAACGAGCCCTAGAACCGGTCAACGAGGAGAATCCCGTTCGCACCAGCGACATCTTCCTTGCTGTCCAGGCCATCACGGTCGAGGCCGATGATGCTCTTTTCACCGGCAGCACAGCCGGGGAGAAGGAGAAGGCCGATAGTCCCGTGGCCGATGAATCAAGTGATGCTCAGATCTGTTTCGCCATCTACGTGTTCGACCCCGTCCACGAAATCACCTATAGCACTGTCAGCCAGAATATCCCAGCCAAATGGATCCGCTGGCTCGATGCGCCCAGCCCCTTGACTCCTGCCAGTGGGGAGTCGGAAGGTCAGCAAGGCTTCCACGAGATGATGAACGTACCCGATGAGATCCGGGAGATTGTTGAGAGTGGCGGCGTCGATCCTCGCGAGTGGGTCGCCGAGTGGGTTGAAGAGGCCCTTAGCTTGAGCGTCGGCATTGTCGCCCAGCGATACGTGGCTAGACGCATGGGTGTTGGCGACGGTGGCCTCGGCAAGGGCAAGCAGAGGATGGAGGATGTCGTCGAAGATGGTGGCGGTGAAGCTGCCAGAGCTGGACTGATTTGAGATCAGTGGAACGGGAGCTTTCTTGATTTCGTTCCTTCTGTATGGGTTCTGCTTTCGGGGTGTCGGGAGTTGTCATGGTTGACTCCCTTCTATGTTTCTCTGCTCGCTTGCATCGAAGTTTATTGTATCGGATACAGACACGGAATACACGCAACAACAAGGCAGGATATGGTATTACCTGTTTCCCATACATCATCAACTCTGTCAGGATTTTCTGTCTCTATTTCCAGACTCGGCCCGTCCGAGGATGAACCTGGCAACAAATCATATGTGATTGCTACAACGCGAACATCCCGATCAGTCGTCTATCTGCATTAGTATGTTCGGGCTCATGTCCCATTGTCGTACCCAAGGTCGTGGTTTTCATCTTGTACATCTTATTGCTTTTCCAACCCATATTTTCGCTCCTGAAGCCTGATGTCCTACGAGTTAACACTGCCAAGTCCATCATCCATCTGTTTGTTTACGAGACAGCTCTCTCGTCGTCGGCTATCCCACCGCCAGCGCGCCGCGAACTGCCGCCAATCACGTGAACGTACCTCTTTGGTTACTTTACTGCTCGTACCGTAGGGTCTTCTCGTGGGTGCATCTCGCTCACCAACATGAATAGTACAATTGTCGGCATCGCAGGGGGTGGAAGCTACGGTAGTTGTTACACGCGGCAAATTCGAATGAGCTGCTCTTCTTACTCGGGAAGTCAGCTCGGCAGCCAGCCAGCCCACAACAAGACCAGTCTTCTGCTGACACCCGGCATGGCTACTACCATCATCCCAAATCATAAATGGCCCCGGACCGAACGAGTCATTGCTGCATTGAGGTCCAGGCGCACTGATAATTACTGACCGTGGCGGTTGGTATATGCATCTTTGCGATACTCCTGAGCCTCATGATGGTCCTGTGGGCTTGCCATTGGAGGAAAGACTCGTCATCGGCAACTTGGAGATACGACGTCAACGCCCACCGCAGGCGAGGCAAATGAAACTACAAGTATGATACGCATCAATGGTATTACCTTTTGGAACTCACGCATGCAGATAACTTACCCCTGCCTTCTTCGGCTGGTCGTCAGTTGATACCTACAGCCACCCCGAAGAGCCACAGAAGCACAACAGCAACAACAACGGAAGTACCTAGCTTTCCTTCATTACCGCCACCAACAATGCGAACCTGTATCTTCTTCCACCCCGGCACCGTTAAAGACAACTCGCCGCTACCAATCCCGATACACGATGGCTCGCCTACTACGACAGCTTCTACTCCCTCAGCCGCCGCACCAGGGGAGGAGGAGGTGGAGGAGCCCTGAAGACTGCCGCCGCCACTTCGGTGAGCGCGCCATCATCATCCCGTGCAATCACCGTCACCACGACCAAAATCAACGTCACAGGTAGCGGTGGCGGCAGTTTCGACGTTAATTTACCGTCACTTTGCTTTTTTCCGCTACCTGTGTCGACTGCCGCGCAGGGCAGACTTAGAAGGTAGTTAGGCAGATCAGGATCCCCCCATGAGCACGATGCACCGGCACCCAGTACCGTCATTCGCATACGATGTAGGCTAGAGTAGGGGCCTAGGAGGGCACACGTGGTGTCGGGAGTTGGTGCAGGCTTGGATGGACGGGGGAGGTTGCGATCGGAGACTAACTAGATTTCTCTGCGAGAAGGGACTTGGGGGCGATACCGCAACCTCGTTAGTTGGGTGTGTTGCTACCTAGATTTAACCAAAACCAGTCGTCCTTGTGGAAGAACCAGTTGGGTTCCATCACTGATGCGATTGGAGATTCGGCGGCGAGCTGACGGGTCGAGGATTTCGATGTGAGGAAATCTATAGCACTTGTAGAACGAGACCCTTGTTTTGGCTTCTACGTTGCCCTTGCTTGCCCTTTGGCGTTGAAACAACCAGCGGTAGCTGACGGTGCTCGTGTAAAACAAGGCTGTCGCTTGAATCACACGACTCTCGACCATGCAACCGTGATTCCAGGTGTAGTGGCCGCAGCGAAAACACTGGGTAGCTGAGGCCATGAGACGCCCGAAAGAAGACAGTATGGAAGGGGGACTGGTTTTGTGAGCACTACAATTAGAGAGAAAGGCAGACATGATCGAATGATACGTTGGGTCGGGACAATACGGGAGTCACGTATAACGAACACACACAAAGGAAGGAGAAATGACTACGGACAATGCCTAGCTACTACCCTCCCCGGCCGACCAAGTTGCCTGTTCCTCGTCTGAAAGGGCTCGACCAACATCCCGAGTAAGTTGGCCCCTCTTTATTCACCCCCGGGCCTTCTTACCCTCGTCGGCATCCAGCGGTGACTTCTCGTGCGACGAGACGGGCTCCGACCACGCCGCAGAGTCAGCCTCAGCAGCACCGGCTCCGCCCAGCCCCATCTCCCCGCCATCGCCGGCCGCCAGCCTGGGCCGGACAGCGCGGGCGACGACCTCGCCCCGGGGCTGGCCGGGGGCCGTGGGCTCGGTGCCCTCGGCGCGGCGGTGGGCGGGCAGCAGCTTGTCGTAGTAGCGCGGCGCGACGCAGCCCGCGAGGACCAGCGCCATGCCGACGTGCGCCAGCGCGAAGCCCGCCGTCATCAGCGGGTCGTACCGCACCTTGTGGAACTCCGGGTACGCGAAGCTGAAGATGATGGCCAGGATCGGCCCGCTGACGTACCGCAGCAGCGCCGGCAGGAAGGCCGGGATGGTCCAGTTGCGCCCGCCGCCCACGACGATGTTGAGGTCGCGGCGGAGTTGGTTGCCCTGGTTCAATCGTGCACGTTAGCGATGGAGTTTGGTAAGAGAAAAAGGCCACACAGGTGGGAGAGAGAGGGTGTAGATGTTATACAAGAGAGCAGGGGGCTCACGGAGTAGAAGGCCAAGAACCAGAATTTGCTCGTCATCTTGGACCGCCCAAAGTAACCAGGCACAGGCACGCTGGGAGTCAGCTTGGCGTGAGCCAAAGCCGTAGAGATGAGACAGCAAACAAAGTAGAGCCCGACCCCCGCCGCGGCGCCGAACCCCGGGTGCCCCGTACCGTGCGCGACCGAGACGCCGACGACCTGCCCGCCGAAGTAGCCGAAGTTGTACACCAGGAAGGCGGGCAGGCCGGTCTGGGAGACGACATCTTCCCAGCGGTAGACGGTGGTGGCGCTGACGACCTCGGACCAGACCACGAAGATGAGGGCCACGTCGTTGATCCAGCTGTCGATGCCGTTGAGCAAGTAGTAGCCGAACTCGGTGCAGTAGGGCAGACACATGAGGAACGAGAGGATGGTCAGGAACGTCACGATGACGGGGCGCGAGTACTTGACGCCCGAGTCGACGAGCAGGGTGGCCGCGGCGTCGAGCATGACGAAGGCGGAGCTGAAGCCCAAGACCACCAGCGTGAAGAAGAGCAGCACGGCCCAGAAGTTGGCCCCGGGCATCTGCAGGACGGCCTCGGGCAGCGTCAGGAAGCCCACGACGAAGGCGCCCAAGGGTTTGTTATCCTTGGGCCAGCGCCGTAGGTAGCCCACGACGCCGAAGACGGCGAAGGCGGCGAAGTTCTCGAAGAGCACGTTGCTGCCGCAGATGAGGATGGCGTCCATGACGGCGTTGGAGTGCTTGGCGTTGTACGACGCGTACGACGTGAAGTAGCCGAACCCGATGCCCGTCGAGAAGAAGACCTGGCCCACGGCCGTCTGCCACACGGCGCCGTCGGCCAGCTGGTCGGAGCGCCACGTGGCCCACAGCAGCCGGACGCCCTCGCTCGCGTTGTCGAGCGAGAGCGACCGGCCGACGAGGATGATGGTGGTGCAGATGGGCAGGCCCATGGTGAAGTAGACGACGCGGCCCGTGAGGCCGACGCCACGGAAGATGGACACCCAGATCAGGAGCCAGATGAAGACGCTCCACCCCACCGTCTCGCCGATGAGCTTGGTGTTGGGGTACTGCGTGAAGGACAGCACGGAGCCGCCGCCGTCCGAGAGCCTTCCGTCGATCGGGTGCGGGTTGGCCACGACGTCGTCGTCGTAGAACTCGCTGAGCCGGCCCTCCCAGGGCAGCGGGCTGGTGAAGGAGTTGCGGAAGTAGTTCATGATCCAGGCGAGGTTGACGGTGAAGTACTGGACCACGATGAAGCTGACGAAGACGGGGCCCACGCCCACGCCCTTGAGCCGCCGGTGCACGTTGTGGAAGGCGACGACGGTGCCGCCCCGGTACGCCTGCCCGATAGAGATCTCGAGGATCAGCGCGGGGATGGCGATGACGAAGACGGCCAGCAGGTACGGGATGAACCACTGCAGGCCGTAGTTGTTGTACACGACCGAGGGGTAGCGCAGCAGGTTCCCCTGGCCGGCGCACCCGCCCATGGCGGCCAGCAGGAAGGCGGCGCGCGAGGGCCACTGGTCGCGCCCGTCGTCGGAGGTCTTGGACGGCGCCGGGAGGATCCAGCTGCCGGCCTTCTTGACGGATTGCAGGAGCCTCATGATGACAGCTAGGCCTCCCTACCTCGCCCGGCTGGCTGGATCAAAGTGGGTGGTGGTAGTTGTAATAAGTCGTGGGCGCGAGCTATCACTGCTGGCACATATCACACAGTTTAATGCAGGAGAGAAAGTATGTAAATAAGAGTGACTAGACAGAGAGAGACGCACCCGTGGGGAAGCGGCTGCTGCGCGGGTGGCCCTGGGCTGGACTTTTTGTATGGGACTCGTCATCTCGTATCCCTCACCTTAGGTAAGGAAGAAGCAATCCAAGGCCAAGTAAATTGAGATCGATCCATAAGCAAGTGTCAGTATCTGATGGTGGTGGTGGTGGTGGACTTTGGATGACATGTTGGCACGATTTGCTGCTTGGCAATGAACGCAATGTGCATCGCGCCGAGACGTTATCGGTAAGCCCGGCGTCGTCCCAATAGAAACAACAGTCAGGAAGTTCCAAGACAACCACGCGGTTACGATGAAAGCCAAGAGGAGGGTGGAGATCGACGTCACCGCCAGCCATTGACGCTCTTTGCATTTGCCGGCTTCCGCTTGTCGACGTCTTGGCAGTTGGAACGATGTCTTGGAAGGCACAGGGAAGATTCTGATCCAGGATTTGGCTGATCTGATGGTTGCTGTTGCTGCCGGCCAGTCAGGAGAGGCGCGGCTGTCAACTGGGTCAGTGATATGCATGTGTTTGTGACTACTTAGTAAACATGGGTTTTGTTCATCTATGTAGATCTGCTCGGTGGCAATCCCCTCGAATCGAAAGGAACTGACGCGTAAGTCTTCACGCCAGAATAGGTCACCCGTGCACGCCCCTACCTCCAGCCCGACCAGCCTTTGTGTATATAGGTGCTGTATACTCGGCAGATCCTCAGTTGTTAGACCCTGCTACCCGGCGGGCCTATACTCTGCTATACAGAGCGCACAGAGTGGAGCCAGCTATGCGGTCCTTGCGACAGCCAATCAACGCCAACGAAGTCATCGGCCTCTTTCTAGATAACTAGCGTAAGTTAATTACCCAGAGATCCACACGTATCGATGACTGTTGTCTGGTCATGGTTCCGGCAGGTAGGAAGACGCGCCGTCAAGTATATAACCTAGTGGTAGTTCGAAAACGAAAGCGGTCGACACGAGAAAATCAGGAAAGGACAAGAAAATTTCGTGCAAGTCACTGAAATAATGCTCATCAGCAAGCAACCCCTAAACGCCATCCCCGTTCAAAACTCCGTTATGATACAGAAAGAGACCAATGTTCCGTGAAAAAGTCGTATCAACGTGGCACTATTCCGAACTGTCGGGTGAGCAAGCGCCTGGGTATCATGGAAAGACATCACGGTCAATAGCCGTGCGACTACACCATCCAGAGGAATCCCTAGTCCCTGGCCTTTGCTGTCTCGGTCTCTTCTGCCGCCTTCTCGGCTGGAGCAGGGGATTGTGCTGGGGTCTTGTCCTTGCTGGGCTCCTCCTCCTTTGCCGGCTCGTCAACCTCCATAGCATCGTCTGCAGTCGCCTCCGGTGCTTTGTCGGAAGCCGGTTGCTCCTTGGTTGCCTCGGTAGACTTGGCATCTGTTTCAGAGGGCGCCTTTTCCGTAGCCGTAGCTGTCGTAGGCGCATTGTCACTGGGAGCCGCATCCTCTTTGGCGGACTCTGACTGGGTGGCAGCAGATTCATCCTGCTCCGTTCCCGAGGCGACGGCGGGAACTTCGGGCTTTGATGGGCCTTTCTCGACAGCTTCCACCTTCACATCATCGGCCTTGGGTTGTTCATCGGTTGCTGGCTCACTCATGTCCACATCGCCGTCGTTGTCCAACTTGGCAATGTCTTGCTGGGCTTCTTTGAGCTCCTCCTCTTGCGCACCGATGCCAGCCATGTCGTCCTGCGCCTCCTTCTCTCCTTCAGAAGCGGGTTCAACATCCATGGTGTCATCCGTCTCCTTAGACTTGATAACAGTGCCGTCGGCGCCGTTGACGGGAGTAGGTGCGCCACTGTCATCGTTCATATCGGACTTCGGGTAATCTTGGAAACGTTTGGGGCCACTGGTGCGGGAGATTCCGTTGGCTCGGTCGATATCTTCATGGTCGCTATCCTCATACTCATTGGGCTTATCGATATGCTTGTCCCATCGTCGCTCCGTCATGCGCACATCCTTGTTTTCATCCTCGTCGAGGTCGTCGAGCTCTGCTTCCTCTTCGTCCGTCATCGTGGCTCCGAAATTACCAGGGATGTCTTGCATCTGTACCGATGGTACATGAGCAGTTCGTTTCAGGTTTTCGACCAGCTGGTTCTTGATCTTTTCGAGGTACTCGGGGCTGTTGGCGTTTTCCATATTAGACGAACGGACGTCAAGAGCATAGTCGGGGCCGTAGTACTATCAAGAAGTAAGCATGTGCGATGAATGAATGGAGGGCAAGTGAAACCTACTTCGTAGTATTCGTTGAATGGTAGCGTACGCTCCATTTGCGCATCCACAAGCAAGCCCGTCTCATAAGCCCACGTACGCGCGACGTTGCGCATTGTGTAACCGCCGCCACCCAAGACTAAAGTGGGCAAGTTGAAGCTCTTGACGTATTTGACACAGTTCGAGTGGCCGGCCATACTCAAGTTGAAGCAACCGAGGCGGTCGCCTGACAGACTGTCACCACCGCATTGCAGGACCACGGCGTCAGGGGCGAAATACTCCATGACGCTTGAAATAACAGGCTCAAAAATCGACTTGTATGATGCGTCGTCGATTCCGTCTCGAAGGGGGCAGTTGACGGCGTAGTGCTTACCCTGGCCAATGCCGATGTCTCTAAGCTCGCCAGTGCCAGGAAAGTATTCGCCGTATTTGTGGAAAGAGACTGTCATAACTCGATCGGTGGTGTAGAAGGCTTCTTCGACACCATCGCCGTGGTGGACGTCGATGTCTATGTATAGGACACGCTTGTTGAACCGTAACAACTCGAGAATACCGAGGACAATGTCTGCGATGAAATGATGAGACTCTGTGGATAAGTAACGGCAGGGCAGGAAGCTTACCATTCACGTAGCAGAAGCCGCTAGCTTCGCTCTTCTTTGCGTGATGCAGACCTCCGGCCCAGTTGACAGCGATGTCGCATTTTTGACGGTTCAATCGCGCAGCACCCTCCATGCTTCCACCAGCACTGATGCCGCAGAACTCAAAGAGGCCATCAAAGACGGGACAATCGTCGCCGACATTGAATTTTGTTTGCTCACGCTGAAAGTTATCCATATTCTCTGGGCTGACCTTCTGCAGGAAGTCTATGTACTCGTCGGTGTGGAACTGCGTCATCTCGAGTCGCGTGGCCGGCTTCGCACGGTAGATCTCCATCTTCTTGTAAACTCCATAGTTCATAATGAGACTGTGGGCCAGTCGTATTCGATGAGGCTTCATGGGATGACCGGCGACATAGGCGAAGTTGCCAATGTCGGAGTCGTAAAAGTAGGCGACCTTCTTCGAGGAGGGAGTGCCAAGCGCGATGCCATTGCCATTGGCAATGTCAACGGGCGCTGCGTGCGCCATGTCGAGTTGGGTTCGTAGAGATGAAGGGAAGGATGTTACAATATTGGGAACTGATGACAGATTGGATGCACAGTAGAGCCACCACAAAAGCGACTGGGAGAATTGTGGTGATGTGCTGGCTGTAGTATCTCTCTCGCACGATGGTGACAGAAAAGACGGGATGGTGGGAGGAAAGCTGGAGGCAGAAAGCTCGAGCTCCCGCAAGGCTGGTTGGTATCTGACCTTAGAAAGGCGGGCCATTGTCGGGAATGGAAGAAAAGGAGGCATTTGATTGGTTCTGAATGAGGCTAGTCATAGCCTCGTCTGGTATGACTAACGGTTTTTGATCGACAACAATCGATAAGAGATACTGTTATCGATAACGCGGATGTCATAGCGTCCCAATTTGAAAGTGCTCGCTCGCTCATTGTGTTAATGGGCAGAGGGAAATGAATACTGATGTGCGATCTATGGCAATGTTCCATGTCCAGAAGCAATCTCAAATATCCAAAACCAAATGGCTTTTCTGCCCTGAGAATAACAAGGAGCAGCAGCCCATTTTGGATCTAACCTTTGCGCTCTCCATCTGTACTGGATAAGAGGTACTCAAGTACTTACATAATCGGAGGCTGAACCAGATAGCACCGAATCAGAGGAAGAAAAGGAACGTACAAGGGGCAAGTAAAAGAAGGAGGAAACCATTGTGTCATTGGTCTATCTTTCATCCTACCCGCTTGCTTCGCTCACAGTTGGATCACCTGATATGAACTTTGAAGCACCACGTTTTCTTGTTCGAACACGATGCTGTCCCTGAAATCGATACACAGCTGCCTCAGGTCGATCACTAGGTAACTCCAGATCTACTGAAAACACCTACCCTTATTTTAGGAACCCTGGGATACTCGTCTGTTTCAAACTGTGGGGGTGTGGCCTACTCCATGACTCCAGGGGACAGAGGCCGCTTCCGACTTTCCTCTCGGCAGAAATCAATCCGCAGCGGCATTGCTCCATGTCTCATGCCGGTTCAAATCCGTCTATGATACCTCACATGCCGATGCATATGTGGACGTGGCTGGATAAGATATTACGCTCAACGAAAGTCGAAGATAGCCCAGGACGAATGACAGCGAGTTCTCGTGAAGATTGGCAGTGTGTCAAAGACTAGGTGATATGAAATTATCCCATGAAGATCTTGGAGGTATATCATGAATCTCCGGCTGCTTGTTGCTATACTTTTAACACATATCTAATTCAAGTCATGTTTCGGACTATCTGCTTTAGCCAGTATGCCGTCTCCCATTTTCCTCGTTTTCGGTGGTGATAACTCTACGGGCTGCTTACATGGAATCAATGCAGCCGAACTGGGATCTCGCACGTCAGTGGTATGGCGGACTTATTCTCGTTAATAGGCAGGTAACATCACGGGACATAGCTGATTTCCCTGGGAGATGAAGAGGAAGCTCACAAGTACATCAATGAGCACCGAGTGTTGCGGTCCCGTACCTCTACCAGGTCGACCTCCCGATCGCTTTAGGCAACACTGTGCCGTTTATCCGTGAGCCTTCTCAGTCATGATACTCGCTGGTTGCCCGAGGAGGTATCCTACTGACAGCCAAGGATGCCAAGGTGCGTTGCCTTGCACGAGGAATCTAGGCAGGGAATGGGGGGTGGTGAAAAGGCCGATAGCGTACCCCATAGATGCTTCGAGCTGCAGCTCTTGAGGCCATAGCGGGACAGTTCTTGCTGTACAAGAAGGGAGATCGATCGTCTTATGTCTTTGTAATCTCCTTCTGCAGATTTCGGGAACGCCATGGCCCCTTCTTCGTAGGCTGTGTACGCCGTCATCGACACTGGTTGGGAGCCTCTACCGACCGCTGGGAATATCCATCTTACGAAGGTTTCCCGGAATGGGCTCCCTCCTTGGAGACTCAATGCTTCGACTCTAGTTGCAGTTACTAGAGACCTCTGATTTTTGAATCCAGGTTGATCGCCCAGGCACCCCCCCCCATTATGGGAATAGGTAATATGCAAGTTGAAGAAAACAAGTCCCTAAAGTTACTACTAGGCGGCTAGTGCTGCTAGAGGACATCTTCCGATTGTTCAGACGGCGAATAATCTATGATGTTCTGCCACCGACCAAGATCGCATGATGTAGCGGACTCACGAAAGGGGACTTCCGTTGTTTATTTGAACAACCGACCGGTGGTGCTACTCCAGGAGAAGATCGGCATTCAGGCTTCAACTCTATTAATCCATGATGGCTTTAGACGACATCCCCCCGCATGCAGAGCACTCAGCAAGGGGGTACCTTTGGTGCAACTAAGGACAGATTTGGAAGTTGTCAAGTTACCGAGGTAAGCCAAAACAGGGTTGAATAGTTGAGGTTCGGTAGGCGAAATTGGATGGCAGTCGCCCAACAGGCCTCCTCGTCCATTGTCCAATTCCCCAAGATCGGCCATGCATTAGCACGTTTGAGAGTGAGCGCTCTCCCCCATAAACTCTAGAATGGCCTAGATCCAACCTTACTTTCACTACAGCCAACTATTCCCCCTACGTTGTAATACCATCAAAGCGTTTCATATACCGGAGTAGCTTGAACTATAAACAAAATGCGCCACGCTCTACACTGTAGCACAGCGCAGTAGTAGCCGTAGATTTGCGGCCGATATGCATCGTGGGTAGTTGAGAACATTGTCCTATGACTCACATCTCCAAACACAGCCTTTGGCTATCTTCATATCCACTTGATATAGTTGTACGATGTAGTAATAGGCAGACATCCAGCCAGGCTCCAGCAAACCCGGGGGAGGATCCCAGCCGCCAAGACAGCCGACACCCTTTCCATTACGTCTTGGTTCGCAATAGTTGTACAAGCATAGCAGACGTGATTCTCTAAGTAGTCGTAGTTTATTTCAGCTACTGTAACTTGATATTGCCGGCGCTCCAGATACTTATCAAGAATCACATCGACTATTTCATCTACCTCTCGTCCTGCCCTCCAACTCAAAACGTCCCTTTATATTATCATCTTCTCATCTCATTACTGCTCATTAATATCCACCACGATCTCAAAGTATATCACTCCAGACTGAGACCCGCACAAGGGTGAAGGTTGAAATATACTCCCCTACATCATCATCTACAAGGGTCTTAGCACTACTTGGAACAGGGATCTTCACCTTCAATTGCTCCTTCTGCAAGATACATCCCCGTTTCTGAGATAGTCTCTTTTTATATCAGGGCCTGGCCATGAAGCATACAACGTTGACTTTTGCTGCGCTGCTCCTGGCATCTCTGGCCACCCCGGCTCCGCATCCTGTCGGTACCTTAGAGCGAGAAGCAGCGCGCCACAAGGCCAGGCAAGCGCCTCCACCACCTCCCGGGGCACCAGGAGCACCAGGCGCACCCGCACCGCCGCCAGGAGCTCCGGGAGCACCTGCGCCACCTCCAGGCGTTCCGGGAGCACCTGCACCACCTCCGGGGGCACCGGGAGCACCTGCACCGCCTCCGGGGGCACCGGGGGCACCGGGAGCACCGGGGGCACCGGCACCACCTCCAGGAGCACCGGGAGTACCAGGAGCACCGGCACCACCTCCAGGAGCACCGGGAGCACCCGGAGCACCGGCACCACCTCCAGGAGCACCGGGAGCACCTGCACCACCTCCAGGAGCACCTGGAGCTCCGGGAGCACCCGCGCCACCACCGGGCGTTCCGGGGGCACCTGCGCCACCTCCGGGAGCACCGGGAGTACCAGGAGCACCCGCACCACCTCCAGGAGCACCGGGAGCACCGGGGGCACCTGCACCACCTCCAGGAGCACCGGGAGTACCAGGAGCACCCGCACCACCTCCAGGAGCACCGGGAGCACCGGGGGCACCTGCGCCACCTCCGGGAGCACCGGGAGTACCAGGAGCACCCGCACCACCTCCAGGAGCACCGGCGGCACCGGCGGCACCGGGAGTACCAGGAGCACCGGCACCACCTCCAGGAGCACCTGGAGCACCGGGGGCACCTGCGCCACCTCCAGGAGCACCGGGAGCACCGGGGGCACCGGCACCACCTCCAGGAGCACCCGCACCGCCGCCAGCAGCTCCGGGAGCACCAGCGCCACCTCCAGGCGTACCGGGAGCACCACCGCCGCCAGTCGGGGCTGCCGCTCCTCCACCTGTAGGAGCAGCAGGATGTTCAGGCGCAGCTGCAGCACCGCAACCTGTTCCGCTAGGTATGGGTGCGGCTCCCCAGCCAGCGGCACCAGCCCAGCCAGCAGCTCCAGCAGCACCAGCCCAGCCAGCAGCACCAGCCCAGCCAGCAGTACCAGCAGCACCAGCAGCTCCAGCAGCACCAGCAGCTCCAGCAGCTCCAGCAGCTCCAGCGAACGCCGGCGCGGCTGGTTTGATGCCAGCAGCTCCAGCAAACCCCGGCGCGCCTGGTTCGATGCCGATGTCGGGCTGCCCCTAGCGGAAGCGCACATGCCTACCGCGTCTATGCTGCGGAGTTGGCAGTTGTGCTGGGGGCAGCGCTGGCTATAGCATATTAGACTCGCGACGAAGAACTTCGCAAAGAAGAGAGCGGAGCTGCGGCTGGACTGCGTGACTCGCAAAATTGGTTCCCCATCGCTGGGCAGATGAGCCACACGAATAAGAAGAGGGTCTTTGTTATGTACGAACCCGAGGAAATACGGATTCGGGTTAGCTTCAGATGCTTTGTTCCGCTTTCATTAATCCCATTCACTTGCTCAAGGCTCGGAAGGAGATGGATGTTGACTTATGGAATTATTGGGAATGGGTTTAGTCAGGTACTCTAGGGAAGCTGTCATGGAGTCCCCATGTCCTTCGCTGACTACTTCTTTTACTTGTATATAAACAATTGGTCACAGCTGTCATTTATTCAATAAATTGGAATAAAAAGCGCCTACAAGCTGGTCGGTCTCACCATATGCCTCCTTTTCTATCTTACCCACTCTATTCAGTAAGTCTCTTCTTATACGAATGAGTAAATCAATGGTGTCTATTTCCGGATTGAAAATACTCTTTTATCACCCCTGAACCCCTATTTTGCGACTCCATGTCCTGTTCAGCGTCGACTTTGCGTAGATTGTTGCCAAGCAAGAACTCCATGAAATTTAGACCGGGAATCGCTAATCTCTGTTCTTTATTGCGCTAGTAATATTGCTCTGGATTCATTGTTCTATGCTGTAACGTTCTGGCTCGAAACAGCAAATGTAGAAAATCTAGGGAAATACGACGGTACAAGGAATTCCGATGACGGAGACGATGACAATGAAGGCTAATATCTGACCCGCCAGCGAGGCCACTCTAACCTCCCGAGGGGTATGGGACGTGCTACCTATTGTTTGACTGGCCCACCATACAAGATTCGCATTGTGCAACGGACAAGGGCATTCGAATTCCCATGTGCGTCTTTGATCTTCAGGAGCAGGATAAAGCCATTACACCCAGAAACCCCGAAGGACAGTCCATTGTCTGGTTGGTAATAAATAACCCCTCACATCCAACCCTGCCAGGGAAGTCCCTTCTTGCATCGGTCACAGAACTCAAATCTAACAAGTCATTTTCTAACTTTGGACCAACTTCCCCTTCTCTTTCTTTCAAACCAGCATGGCTCTATTCATGATAATGGAGCTATGCTCCTCCACCCGTCACCCCTCAGCTCCCTCGATCCGAGAAAGGAGCCAGACCAGAGGCGCTGCGAATCCCTTTGCTGCCGACGATTGCTTCGTTCGGAAGCGAGAAGAGGTGCATCACCCCCTGGGTAAGTTACTACTTGACCTTCGACCCATGGCTTCCGCCTGCCAGGCGCCCAGGTCGGGCGACTTGAAGAAACTGGGAGAGGAACGACGACGACATAAGCGACGAGTCTATTGACGGGTAGAAGGATAACTACTTGAAAGTAAGTGTAAATAATCAAACCTATTGGTTGCAATTCCGTCCAGAAAGTCGCCCGCTTTTTCTTCGATCGATTTCGGGTGGGAGTGGAAGTGGAGCTCAGATCGGGATCCGCGAAAATTCCGGTTTTGGTGCTGCCGGTGGAAAACTCGTAGGGTTGTTAACCGCTCGCGGCCTTTCCATTGGACCATGTCATGGCCTCGGGAGGTACAACGCATATCGGCATCTGGCAAAGGAACGAGGCCCGAGGTCACACAGCACGAAATCACCCGTCAAACCCCTCATCCACGCGGCACTCCCATTTCTTTGCGTCGGGAAGAAACGATTTGATCCAGACTGTCGCATGCAGCAGAGATCAATAGGGTAGCACGCACGTAGTAATTAACCTAGATAGAGCTGGATGGTGCTATATATAGACAAGAAATATGACTAAGCTCTAACTACACCCCTGCTGATATGATAGAAGCCTGCTTACCGTGGTCTCCAAAGCCGAGCAATTCCCGACCTGCTCCATCATCGGGACGGACCTCAGCCCGATCCAGCCCGAGAACGCGCCGCCCAACTGCACCTTCATCGTGGAAGACTCCGAGGACGAATGGGTGTTCCGGCAGGACCCGGGTAATTTGGCCGCGGCGGGTGCAAGTGCGAAGAATCCTCTAGGCTCTGAACACGAAGAAGAGGAGAACAAGACTCCAGACCTCAACTTGACCTTCGACTACGTTCACCTGCGGTTCGTGGTGACGTGCTTCAACAACCCCGAGGTCGTGATGAGGCACGCCTATGACAGCCTGAACCCGGGAGGGTGGATAGAGTACCAAGATGCTGTACTGGACATGGGCCAGGAGAACCCCAAGTATCCCGGTAAGTGGCTATATCCTGCCGAGAGACGAGCAAGAAGGAAAAGACCATCGTTTGAGCTGACAGCTTCTTTTCCTTCTTTCCCCTTTTCCTAGGTGACGCTGTCCAAAGATACTTTTATGCATGCCAAAAAGGCGCCACTGCGGTGGGTCGAGATATCTTGTCCCCCAAGAAGTATAAATCATGGCTGGAGGGCACTGGCTGTGAGTACTAGTCCTTTCCCACCCCATTCTCCCTTCCCCTTCTCACCCTCCTACTCCCAAACTCGCCATCACGCCTGCTCATATACTTGCGTGGCGCCAAAGTCGTCGATGTGCAAGAGAGGATCTTGCTGGCCCCGGTGAACCCCTGGCACGACCACCCTCTGCTCAAGCGCGTGGGTAACTACATGCTGCGCAACGCCTACGAGGGGGCCCGGGGCTTCGGCTGGAAGATGCTGCGGGCGTCGGGGCTGAGCGTGGAGGAGACGGAGGCGCTGATTGCCGAGTTCCGCAACGAAGTCGTCGAGCCCGAGAACCACTCGTACCTTCTCATGTAAGTGGCTCCTGTCCCTTCCCCGGGTGACGCGCACCTTGTTGATATTTGACTGCTTCTGGCGCGTCTTAGCTACGATGTTTGTGGCCGAAAGCCCTACGAGGGCGAGTTGCCAGATGCGAAATCGAAGGCTGCATGAATCAAAACAACGAGCAATGGAGTACATGATGTAGAACACGGCCGAAAGCTCTCATTTCCTAGTGCGTATCGAAAAATTACTTAACCAGATTTCTCCCATGACTGGCCAAAAAGAGCGCGAGACACTACTTCGTAAAGGGGGTTGAACAACGTAGGCTGTATCCCGATTAGTAACTGCTTTCATCAGATGAGT
Source organism: Apiospora pterosperma (assembly GCA_019976485.1). Classification (NCBI taxonomy): domain Eukaryota; kingdom Fungi; phylum Ascomycota; class Sordariomycetes; order Amphisphaeriales; family Apiosporaceae; genus Apiospora; species Apiospora pterosperma. The sequence goes on from JAFBMP010000011.1 coordinate 3,195,821, forward strand.
TGTGTATAAGCGTATAAACTTACATTCGCCCTGAGTGCATCATCGAACATGGGCCACGAAACTAATCCCAGCCCCTGGTACCCTTCGCAGAAAAGACCAACTTCACGCTCAACACTAGCATCACCGACCTCGGAAAGCCGGACCGGCACCACGGCCTTGGCCTGATCTGTCTCACCCTCGTCACTCGTGTCCTCCGCTTCTTCTTCGTCGTCCACCAAGGACGAAGCCGCCAGCGCCAGCCTCACCATAGCCGCCAGCCGCGCCCTCGGAACAGCCAGCGAGTACAGCGAGGGAAGCGTGCCGCCGACGCGGTCGCGGCCGCCCGACGGCGGGGGAGGCAGCTGCGCGACGACGCCCTTGGCGGCCCAGCGGAGCTCGTCGCGGTCCACGGGCGCGAGCCAGACGGGGCCGCGCGGCTGCGTGCTGTAGAGCACGTCGAGCACGTCGTGGAAGACCTCGTCGCCGTCGGCGTCGCGGTTGACGACGGGCCAGCCCCGGCGCGCGTCGACGCCCTCGGCCGCGTTGCGCGCCGCCCGGTCCTGCGCCGCCTCCTCCTCCTCCTCCTCCTCCGTATCTGCGGGCCCGCGCGTGCCCGCCGTCGCGAGGCTCTGGAAGAGGAGCCGCCGGTGGTCCGCCGCTGTGCGCGAGCGCGAGAGGCTGCCCTGCCCGATCATGGCGCCGTCGCGGTTGGGGAGGAACCAGGCGAGGCCGCGGGTGGCTTGCGCGGGGGTCAGGCTTGGTGGAGACTGGGTCTCGGACTCGGGGGTAGCGGGCGGGACTTGGGGGAAGGGAACGGTGCTCAGGTACCATAAGCAGCGGAAGAGGATGTCTGACGCCTCGCTGCTCTGGGGTGAGTTGGCGGGGAAGCCTGCTCTGGTCTGTAGGAGACTCAAGAAGGCAGCGGGGGACAAGGTTTGCTCTTCCCCATTTGCAGTCATGGCTGAGAAAGTCTTCTGCAGTTGAGACTGCTCCTCTTCGGTTAAGGCACGACCTTCTGCGACCTCGACATCGAGTCTCTCCATGATGCGTGCCGGCACCATCAGCCCGCTGCTGATCCAACTTTCGATCTCCCTATTGGCACTTTCTGGTTCCATTGTGGCTTATAATCGAAGATGATGATAACTATGTTGAAGAGCAGATGAATGTGAACATTGATTATTTTCCGGTATTTTGTAGTTGTGGCTCAATGGGCTGAGTTTCTTGTGTTTTGCCGGAGATATTTCCTGTCAATGGCCAGGCAGTTGTGCCATGACGCAATTTCATCTTTTTCCTATTAGGCTCCAGAGTCCTAAGTTTCTTGTCAGACAATCCATTCGCTAAATTCATGACGTACATGACCAATACGGCGTAACAATGTTTTATGTATAAATATCACCGCGAACCTAGTAAGCACAGTAAGCGCATAGAATCCCCAACACGTAGATTGCAAGCCGCGAGGCGGCGGCTGTGTTGATGTATATAGAGCTCCGCCCCCATACTGTGTACAGGAAGGATTGCGGAGTGGCGGCTAAAATGCTTGTTCAAACAACTTTGAGCTCGCGAACCAATCAGCCTGTTCCCCTATTTCAGCTGAAACGCTGATCTCATAATTTGTTTGCTGACTTTCAGTATCGGATCCAGATTACAGGCGTGAGGCTATACGTGCTGACTGCATCGCAAGTGGCCTCCGACGCCATTGCGTCACATGACGAGCCCCTGTCAGATTGGTGAGCATTGGGGGCAGAGCTAGCTCATGATCTGAGATCCTATGCTGCCGGATTCCATTGATAGCCATGTTAGCATAGGACAGCCTGGCACAGATGAGCGAGGCTCACTGAGAAAAGGAAATGTCGTTAGTCCCAAGCCGTCAGAGTTTGCTACGCAAGGATACAACAACGAGATCACCACTCTATACGGGCACGCTAAGAGAGACCCCTTTTCTATTTATGGCTCATGGAGATTAGACATGGACTTGTTGGGGGGTAGGACCTGCCTCTCCAGGTAGCCATTGCAACAAGGCTATTTACATAGATAACAATATGTAGGAATTGCTTCATTCTTGGTATAAAGACCAGAGATCTCCCAGCCTTGACAGAGGTTCTAATTCGATCATTCGCACATCTCTACACCAAAAGCACCTACTGTCTTACATTCCATCTCTTTTATATCAGGTTCATTCTAAACATTCCTCAAAATGCAGTTCTCCTATCTTCTCTCGGCCTTCTTGGCAACTCTGGCAATTGCAAGCCCCATTGCCAACATCGATCCCGAGGGCGCCGTCGCCGTCGAAGCGCGCGATGTGAGCGACGTCCTCGAGGCCCGGGCGAACAAGGACACGGCGCCATACAAGCTGGTGTCCTCGGTGCATTCTGGGCTGAAGGACAAGGAGTGGTACGCCTTCAGCGTGAAGATCCCCCTGGGCGCTGATTTCCCGGGCGACGCGAACGAGAAGGACGACGTGCAGAAGCTGCAGAAGGAACTCGGGTTCGCTCACATCATGCTGGTGACGGGCCAGGTGAAGGAGGAGAAGCAGAAGAAGGACACGAAGCGCGACTTTGTCAACATGGAATTCCACCACCTCGTCAAGACCGCGACGAGCGCGACGGCGCCCATCAAAATCGAGTCCAAGAAGTGGCAGATCCGGGACACGGAGAAGAAAAACATGAGCTTCCTCAAGGAGACGAAAAAGGAGAAGGTCGATGACCTCCAGAGCTTCAGTAAGTTTAGAGGCCGAGATCCAACGTCCGGGGAATACTGTAAGAAGGCTAATCAGTTGCACAACAACAGACACCCAGTACCAGAAGGACCACAAGACCTACAGTGTTACCGACAACAACTGCAACTCCTACGTCAACGCCGCCAAGGGCAAGTTGTAAGAAGTGGCAACTACACATCTGGCGCTTTGATATTGCATGGTCGCGGGGTTCAGGAAACACTTTGAATTTGGACATTGGCGGGTCGGGTAGCTCTAACAACTTCTCTGCAACACTCGTTTTAGTCATTGAAGCTTCATTATTGCATCGTTCATGTCACTGTAACCTATGCCCGTCTTCCTCTATCCGGCTGCCACTCCTTCAAGCTGTTGGTGGATTATGGCTCAAGAACGAATTGACCGTCTGGGCCGCCGCCCCACTGTGTTCCCCTCCCGTCCTTTTGTCAGCAAATGTGAATTAGTAATTGACCCGATCGATCATCCTAATGTCATCCGCTTTTTAAAACAATAGATTGTATTGAAGTGAATCAAATCAACTGCTTAAACAACCTGAAAACCACGATTCTTACCTGATCAATAATAGTCCCTCAATTTCGCTCCATTACCGAGAACCATGGCCTCGAATCAGATCACACTCTTCGACCTCCCGAGTCGGGAACACGCTTGCTGGTCCCTGAATCCCTGGAAAAGTGAGTGAGAGAGCGAGCCCCGCATCATCAGTTGGGTACATTGCAGGTGTACTTACTTATCATTCATACAGCGCGAATGATGCTCAATTTCAAGGGAATCGATTACAAGACAGAATGGGTAGGTGCAATCTTCCTCATATCTCAATGGCGATCCGTCACTGACCTTGTGCAGCTCGAGTATCCCGAAATTAAGCCCCGTCTTCAAAACCAGTAAGGACGACACTGCCCTGTTACTCACGGTACCCGGCAGCGCTAACATGCAAATCCCCCGCCCCCTAGTGTCCAGCTTCCCCCGGGCAAAGAGATATACACCATCCCCACCGTCATCCTCCCCGACGGCACTTACCTGGAGGACTCTCTCGCCATCGCCAAGAAGCTCGAGGAGCTGTACCCAGAGCCCAAGCTGGCGGGCATTGAGACGCCCGCCTGGGAGCGCCTGTCGCGGGACCTGCTGCCGGGCATCATGGGCGACCTTCGCCCCGTCTACTTCTCGCTGCTGCCCGAGCGCGTGCTCAACGAGGCCAGCTACGAGTACTGGCAGGACACGCGCGCCAAGGCCCTCGGGCTCAGCAAGCGGCCCAGCGAGCTGACCGACGCCGACCGCGACGCCGCCTGGGCCCGCCTCGCCGAGACGGGCAAGCTGAAGCAGGTCACGGCCCTGCTGAACGAGAACGCCGACAAGGGCCCCCTCTTCGGGGAGAAGCTCAGCTTCGTCGACTTCGCCTGGGCCGGCTTCTTGGTCTTCTGGAAGCGCATCGGCGACGCCGAGTTCGAGAAGATCCTGGAGCTCGCGGGCGACAAGGCCCGGCACCTCGAGTTCTTGGGCGCTATGCAGCCCTACATCGAGAGAGATTCTTCCTAAATGCCGACGCCCTTTGAACAGGATGGATTGCACAACCTCGCAGGGAGTCGAATAAGCAATTAGTACAAGTCGTCAGGGTTATGATGATAATATCAATGCCTGCATCATTACTTTCAATTCTACGGCCTCGAGACTCGCGTTCGTTAAATGCATGGCGGATGTGGATGGGCTCTTCCGACCCACTGTCTCAATTACGGTTGAATACAGCACACCAATTTCACGACAACCAAACATACTTACTTATTACTCTCCAAACCCAGTAGACATGCTCCCATCGCTATTCCAATCCAGTGAGCTATGGTAATAAAAAGAAAAGATCGGTTTAAAGAAGAAAAGTACACTGCAACTTGGGTACCTGCGCATTCAACTAGCAAATACAAAGAGAAAAAAGAAAAGAGCAAAAAAAATCCAACTTCGTCCCGGCATAGGCTCGGATTCGAATCGTTGCATGGGCTCTTCCGGTATTCGAAACCGGGGCCTCGTCCAAGTCAGACTGTTAAACAGCTGGGGTTATACCCGAAGGACGAATCATACCACTAGACCAAAGAGCCGTGATTACAGGTTGGCGACAAGTCTAGTGAAAAGGGGAGGACCATTGTGGGGGCCTTGGGATTAGGGCACGGCGTAGTAGAAAAGCAGTGGATAATGTTCGGGCAAAGCTCGAAAATAGTTGGTCGTAAGCCGCAGATTCATAGGTTCCACGTTCGACTCGTTCGAAAAAGAGGACTGGGCAACGTTTTTTCTTCGAGTATTACGGGGCTGCGGAGTTTGTAATGATGGGTGCAAGACTCTAAAAGATCAACAACGATTAGCTTGATGGCTGCTACTATTATAGAAGGCTGGATATATTCAGGCTGTAGGCTGTCTTTGGAAGTTAACTGCCCTTTGCCAACAGTGGCCTGGGGAAGATGGTCTGCCACTTACACGTCTTGTGTTGCAGCCGTGTAAACTAACAGCCGGGGAATCAGGGTGCCTCGAGAAATTCTGGATAGAAGTTATAATGCCGCTTTCTGCTATGAGAAACGGACGATTGCCAACTTCGAAAGGCTGATTTACTGTTGCTATTATTGAAAACGAGGCTGCGAATACTCTTTATATTAGTGACTCGGGTCATCGGTGTGTGTTAGGTGTCGCGGCGTTGACTGGCGGGTGAGGGGAAAGGGTGGTAATAGAAAGGCAGAAGATTGGGTGCCATTTATATGGTCACTTCGTATCTTGGTTATCTCTTGGTGGGAAGATGCATGATCTCCTATGTAATGTCTCCGACAGGCAGCGATGCATAAACTCAGTAACCGAACACTTTCAACCCAGGATAGATGTTGGAAAATCTGGGAAGACCAATCGGTCCTTGGTGGGACTGCTCTGAAATATAAAGTCTGCTGAAGTGTCGGGGATGCTATGATAATATTATTCCAGGCTCTGCTTACACGTGAACCAGATATAAACAGGGTGGGCATTTCAAGTTAAAGCAGGATTGTCTCGAGAAACTTGACGGTGGAGAGAATCTTTCCCGTGGTTTTAGGGGAACAAATGCCGAAGTTAGGTCGTATGAATGAAATTCGTTTAAACAGCTGTGATACAAGAGTTATGGTGTGCTAGCAAATTGATTAGATACTTGATGTATCGAGTGGGATAAGGGTTTCATTCCGGGCTCGCAAAACCTCAAGTTTTAGAGACATCCAGGCCAGACTGATAAGATTTATACACAAGACTATGTGCATCTGTAAAAGATCTAGCCATGCAGTGAGTGGTCTGACTTGGTCCTTAAAGTCGCCTGCTAACTATGGCTTGATATTCAAAGGCCGCCCAGACAAAGAAGCTTTATTCCCGAGTCCGAATCTGGAACCTGACCAAGCAAGGAACTCGAAATGTCCTTCTTGTCTGTCTGCCTGTCTCCTGCCAGTAGTAGATCTGCCCGGCAGTATAGACATGTGAAGACAGACAGGCATGCAGAGAAGCCATTAAATCATCCACCTTTTCCCTGCGACTTTCCCTGGGTTCGCTAGCAAGACTTGCTTATAGGCTGGCTGCATTTGCGATTTTGGCACGGCTCAAAGGTTAGGAATTGTTGGTTGACAAGGAAGGTGCAGGATTTCGCATCAAAACACTTCGGCTCTTCCATACCTAAACCGCCAAACGTGACCATTGAGAAGTGAGAAGTGATTAGCCCATCACGACGGCCATCTTATAAGGTTGTATGCTATCCCGGAGATGCTTCAATGGGCAACAAAGGTTCTCGCCGTGCTTGACCCCATGCAATTGACTTCACACTCGGGATTTCAGAGCTCTTTGGGTCCATTCGAAGTAGCATCGAGACTCGGGTCTGGTTACCAGGTGCCAAGTGTTGCAAAGGGTCGACAGATTGGGAGATGATTTAAAGGTGACTTATGCAAGGCTGACAAAGCTTAGACTGTGTCACGTGCCGGACTGAGCTTCCCCAAGCTGAGTAAAGTGGGGGCCATGCAAGGCAAGGCAGGCAGCTCTGGAGCTGGCGTCAGTCAACGTAGCGCTACAATCAATACCTTGACATTGGCGGGCTGCGTACCGTCACCACCACCACCAACAACATCACCAATATTCCACCACTTTCTTCCGCCACTGTCTTTGCGCATCTTCTCCCTTGCGCACCCTCATACACACTCCCTCTGTGCTGAAACCTTTCAGGGCCATCGTATCCTCATCCGGGCAGCTTTGATCATCTTCCATTTCCATCACCGCACCCATCATCATGGACCGGATAAGCCGAATGCTGTCGGGTGCTGGCGGTATGGGTGGCCTCGGTGCCGCACCTGGCGCTGTATGCATTATTCCCTTCTCCATGACTGCTCGCTTTTTTTTTTGCGACATGTAGCTAACTTTGGCTTCTTATGCAGGATAACCAGAATCTCATCGACAACTCCGAGACCGTTTACATTTCCTCCCTCGCCCTTTTGAAGATGTTGCGACATGGCCGAGCTGGTGTGCCCATGGAAGTCATGGGCCTGATGTTGGGAGAGTTTGTCGATGACTTCACTGTGCGTGTGGTGGATGTCTTTGCCATGCCACAGAGTGGTACTGGTGTCAGTGTCGAGGCCGTGGACCCTGTATTCCAACAGAAGATGATGGACATGTTGACGCAAACGGGACGGTACGCCTGAGCCATGATTTCCCGTCCACGCACCGAATATTACTAACGCACACATGTCCCAGGCCCGAGTCGGTAGTGGGTTGGTATCACTCACATCCCGGTTTCGGTTGCTGGCTCTCCTCCGTCGATATCAACACCCAGCAATCTTTCGAACAACTTACACCCCGCGCCGTCGCCGTCGTTGTCGATCCCATCCAGTCCGTCAAGGGCAAGGTCGTCATTGATGCCTTCCGTTTGATCAACCCTCAGTCCCTGATGCTTGGCCAAGAGCCGAGACAGAGCACATCCAACCTTGGTCACCTGAACAAGCCCTCAATCCAGGCCCTCATTCATGGCCTGAACAGACATTACTACTCTATCGGCATCAATTACCGCAAGACAGCGCTGGAGGAGAACATGTTAATGAATCTGCACAAGCATGTATGGACCGAGGCATTACAAATGGAGGACTTCCGGCACGAGGGCGAGCGGAACAAGGAGCACTTCCAAAGACTGGTCACGCTAGCTGACGGTTACGAGAAGCGCGTCAAGGAGGAGACTGAGTTGACTAAGGATCAACTCAAGACTCGATACGTTGGCAAACTTGACCCGAAGAAGCACTTGGAAGATGTTGGCCAGCAGCTTATCGAGGACAACATCGTCTCCGTATCGAGACAGATGATCGACAAGGAGGCCACCATGCCCAAGAAGGATGCGACTGCCAATGGCCAGTCGAATGGTGATCATATGGACGTGGAAGATTAGGGTGTTTTACACGCAATAGGACTGCTTGACCCTATCCAAGGCTTTGATATTGCTGCAGTAACACCTGTCCCTGTATAATAGGCGTTTGGTACGCTCCTGCGACCCGGTAGAGGGGCTATGGTAAAATACGGCTTGCTTTCTACCTCCTTATTCTTCTATCTCTTTCTTCGCTTGACATGCCATGCCTTTGGGGCTCAAACCTCCCTTATCTCCGGCCGAGGTGAGTTACAACACCAGTCACATACACTGACAAGTCCTGAGCTGCTTTGCGTAGCTCTTGACGATACATTCGAGCAGAACCATGAGGGCCTAGAAATCTTTGTCTCCAAGTTTCCCTCATTTCCATGGATCTTTATTTTGGTGGCAACCTGACTTAGTTGTTAGCCATTGTTGAGTGCTAATGCATTGCTTTGTTCACAAAGGGCCTATATCCTCCATCAAAGATATTGTTTGCCAACTATATAGTTGTGCAAGCCCCGAAGTAGCAGGTATATACACATTCCGATTCTCTCTGCCCTACGTTCTCTATTTAGAATCAAACTTCACATACGAGCCGGACTCTAACTGAGTCGGATTTATCACACAACCAAGTGCTGAACATTCGACTTCCAGTTTCTCTTATCTTCATACACCATAAACTACTTGAACACAACAATAACAACAACTAACGATGGAATGCCTGAGAGACTGCTTTGGTAAGTCATCCGAGAGCCAGGCCCCGATATCGTCAAAGTCCCACCCGGGCGCACAACGCCTCAACGAGCGCCTCCGGGCCAAGCTCAACATGCCTCTCCCACCACCGCCTCCAGGAGTTGCAGGAACCATCAACCCGGCAGACAAACCGCTACCCCCCTCCCACAAGACCAAAGCGCCGATATTGCGCTTCAACATAGCCAGCAGCAGCGATCTCTGGACCGCGCTACGGGCGCCCGAAGCAACAACCTGAATACCGCCGGCGGCCGACCTGCCCCTGTCGCGCTGCCCTGGGAGACGTCCCGCCTCGCCAAGCATGAGCTGACCGAAATGTACAACGAGGTTCACCGCACCATGGGCCACATCCCCTACGTCTTGTCCGGCGTCGGCGCGCTCATCGACCACGGCTTCACCGAGCGCACCGCCAACAAGGTGACCATCATCGTGCCCGAGGAGTCGCGCAGCGTGGTGCGGTCCTGGGCCGCCGCATCGGGGAGCCACGACGGCGCGGGAAGCGACTCGATCGGCGTGCGCATGCCCACAGACGGCAGCCTGCGGCGCGTGCGCGTGCGCTGGGTCAGCGGGGCCGCCTTCGCGGGCCTCGAGATCGAGAGGTCGTCCATGTCGTCGGCGCGCGTGCTCGGGCTCGCGTCGCAGATCGACCAGATCAGCACGGCGTGGCTGCAGTACCGCGAGAGGCTCGCGGCGCCGGGGCTGACGACGCAGCGGGAGCGGCGGCAGCTGGAGCGCGAGATGCAGACCATGGCGCGCGACGTGCTCTGGTGCCTCGGGCGGGCCGCCGCGACGCGCGCCCGGCTGCGGCCCGAGCACCTGCGCCTCTTCCTCAGCGAGAAGGTCTGGGCCCCCTTCACCGAGGCGCACGCGCACGCGCGCGTCGAGGCCTCGCGCGCCGGCATCGACGTCGCGGCCGTGCTCGCGCGCCACCGCCAGCGCGGCGAGGTCCGCGCCCACGACGCGCTGCTGCGCCAGTACGGCGTCGACGAGGGGCTGGGCGTCGTCACGGAGCAGCCGGGCGCCTTCGAGGGCATGCAGGGCCTGGGCCGCGACGGCAACGCCAAGGACAACGGCCTCCTGAGCGTCTACAGCGTCGGCACGACCCACTCGGATTCGTCGGCGGCCGCGGCGCCGGAAAATCCACCACCCATGCCGCCGCCGCCGCCGCCAGCCGCGGAGTTCTCGAGACCGAGACGCGCGGGGGACTTTTCGTCACCCTTTCCGTCGCGCGTGGGCGCAAGATCCGGCCCGGCGGGCAGGGACGAGCTGGCCCGGCAACGCAATAGCCCTGCGCCGGGCAGGATGCCGCTTGAGGAACAAGGAAGAAGCGGACTTGGTCGAAGCCTGACGACGACTTGGAGAAAGGCCGAAAAGGAGGTTCAGCCGGAGAGACGCAGTGATCAGCAGACCCGGCACTCTGCCGACATGGTAAAGGGACGGGGTAACCCTGGTGATTGGCTCTGAGCTTAGACCCGATGGCCCAGGACGGCATTCGGTTTGGTCAAGGTGAGTCAGATTTCCTAGGTTCTCCCTTTGTGAACCCGGCGTAGAAAAGTGTGGCGCGTACAGGTTGGTAGTATATTAACAATGGTAAGTCCTATAAATCTTGATTGTCGTACTGGCTTCCGTCCATGGCCCCTCAACAATCGATATAACTTGAATAGGCACCTGTGAGCTACGGTCTTGTGTATATAAAGGCCCAGTGACCCAGTATCCTGATTCTCTCCCTCTCTACTACATCAACACAATTCTTTTCTCTAAACTTTTATTTCTCGCTATACATCCGTGGAAAATGATCAATAGATCAACTCCGTGCTGAAAGCCATAAGCATTTCCTTTTGCATTCAGAACGCACATTTCTGATACACCCATATTGAGCGACTTTCTATACTGGTTATACACAACCCTCGTTTACCAGCCGGAAGCACCGAAACCTGTCCATGTCCTGAGTCCTAGGGCCTTGAAGCAACAAACGTCTCTCAGCGAGGTTTCCAGGTATTTTGACACTTGTGGCCTGGCACCAAGTTTTTGTATCTAACTCAGAAAGTCCCAGACGAGCTCAAAAGACCGGCGATTATCTTGTTAGGAGAACCAAGCTTCAGTTTGACCTTCCATACAGGATTCAACTCGAGCGACGAAGAACATCGCGTCGCCCATTAGTGAACATTGGTGGAAGTAAGTGTACAGTGAGAACACCATTCACTTTGGAATTAGCCTGCAACATGTTTCGCTACACGGCCGAGCAGCTCCTCCAGGTCGACCGGGCCATGACCTTCGTGCCAACCATCTTCTATATGCGGCCGTTGCACAACCCTGCCGACTTCCGCTTCCACAAGCTCAGCGCCCTGAACGAGAGACTCAAGCGTGTCTATCTCGCTGCCAGGCACCTGCCCCTCGAGGAGCAGGGCACCGGCCGCAACAGCTGGGTCATCCTCCTCGAGACCGCCGCAGGCAACGGCATGTCGGTCGAGCTGCACCAGATCGACATCGAGGGCAACACCGTCGTGGTGGTGCGGCCTCGGGCAATCAAGCTTCTTGAGCATCCGGGTTCCCTGCGGCACGCGCAGGTCCGCGGTTTTGCGTACAGCAAATGTGGTGACCTGAGGGAGAACCTCACGGTGCGTGAGTTCTTTGACAGGGTAGAGCGTTTCGGCTTGAGTCGATATCAACTCCACCACAAGTGGATAGTTGATGAACCAAGAGACTGTGCAATTGACTATCGTGGTAAGTTCTACTATTTCCCTCTTGGGGTTTGTCTCTCTATACTGTTCGCATTTGGAGCTACATCGGACGAGAGCACTGATAGATTTGTTTCGTTATTCCAGGCCATCGCTTCTGGATCTGGTCCGTCCTACGCCTCATCGAGCCTGAGCTTCCCGATTTCCTTCCGGATTACAGCCGAAGCCCGCTGGTGACGACCATGGTTCTCAACTCACCGGATATCCGAGCAGACTGGGTCCACAATGGACACTTCCTACCCCAGAAACAGAAGAGACGGACTACAGGTCAAAGCTGCCCAGTTTGCCAATCCGCGACACCATCTAGAACTCCCTATCGGTCTGTCTCTACGAAGTGCCCCACGCCGTCCACTGAGAGATTCTCCGGTTCCTCTGCCCCAGCCTTCAGCCGAAGCCATTACCAGAGCAGGGAGTCGACCATCAATCCTGACCAAACTGGTGCCTCAGAAGTCCAACAACAATCATCGCCCTCGACGCCCGTAAATAGTACCAATCTTTCCGAAGCTTTGGTTCCGGTGCTCGCGGCAGATTCTTCCGAGTCTGAGGCCTCGGGCTGGGTGGCGCCTGAAGGCTCTCCTCCCCTGGACGAAGAGGATCAAGATGGAGAAGATGGGGAAGATGAGGATGAAGAAGACGCGAGCCCACCCTGGCTCAGAGCAGACGATAATATCGAGGTCTTCTCACGATCCATGCTGGACATTCAGTAGCCACGTCGGCCTCAACTCTCCTGTCCACCCCGAATTGCCCCAATAGAGCGGTTTTCGACGAAACCTATGAACTTTCAGTTGATGAAGCAATCCGGACTCTTCCTGTTTTCTTTGCCAGTCATTGTTTGTGGCAAGAGACAAAGGCACGTCTTGTGTGGGAATGACCGGTGCTTAGTTTATTATATAATCGCCTATGAATTGACTTTGATTGATTCCAGAACCGTCTAGCATTGATTTGTTCTTCTTTTCGGGCCCCATGCGTATAACTTATCCCTACATTATAGCACCTATATTATGTCCGCCTCCCCTCGGTATAATATTAGTAGCACTTAATAAATATCCTATAATAATAGTATGCTTACCATCAATATCGATTGTGGGTCGAATACACATCTTGGAATTTACTATAATCACTAATAACGTACCGATGTTTCTAGGTACAGTTGAACTTTCACTGTCGCCTCACGATCGATAAATAATCTAAGCTTCACCTATCCTTGACCATTTGATTTCTTAAGTATATAATAACCTCGCATTAACTGATACCCTCTCTTTTCTACTCATCCCCTAGACATTCTATTATTCCATTGCTCATATCCCATACTATTTCTCAGACTTTTGAACAGTCACAGCAGCTGGTAATACTAGCATTTACCGACAGTTATCATGCAGTAACACAGCGCCTCCGTATCAACAACGCCCGGTGCGAATTGTTGGCTCACACTACGTACGAGGAGTTCATGAAGCGATGCTCCGAGACAGGCGTGAACCAACAGCCCTCCGACACTCCCGCATACTCGCGAGTCGACAAGGCACTGAAGGCGATTATTAACACGGGGCCGACCTCGAACCCAACCGGGCCTTGCCTATAAGGAGACCCTAGACCGCCTCCCGGCGCCAGACGATGAAGCCGCACCCTCGTCGAACTTGAGAGGGAAATGGAGAGTATACCTTTAGCAACACCTCCCTGTCCCTGTACCCCTATCAGCTCTTTGCCGTGCACTGGATCCTGACGCGGCCGCTATGATATCAGCCATTTCTTGGTCCCTAGGGAGATCAGCCGCCTTTTTCTTTTGTGTCATGTCACCATGAGCCCCTACGTGGCCCGCGAAACTTCAGGCATCTTGACCATGGTCGTGGCTGTCTTCATGCTCGTCTGGACCCTTTGGTCTTGGCGCAAAGACAGGAAAGGAGGCCGACATCAACCACGATCTCCTGATATCCCGCCTGCAGATACTGGAGAGGGATTTGGAGAAGGAAAAGGAGAAGGTCGTTAATGGGGAACCACTGACCCAGAGACTCGAGGATACAAAGGGAGCTGGGTTAATGGGCGATAGCGACAGCACCAGGAAGTATGGCCCTTGGTTGTTTGTTACCGGGCTCGGCCGTAAGTCCCACTCCCCAGCTACGCTGACCCGCCATCTGACTTCTTCGCAGTTTACAATCGCCTACTCCCCGAAAGGCTTTACAGAAGTACCCGAACGCCCTGATGATCGGTGTGGCTTTCTTCGGCGCCAGTCCTCTCAATCGCCATCTCGCCCATGACCACGGTGGCGAAGTTGTTCGAGAGCCAGGACGTGGCAACATCCCCCGGCAAGACGGCAACAACGCTCGCAGCGCCATGCGTCGTTACGTCGTCAGTGGCGCCTGGCGCACCCAGATCTTCGACCAGGAGCCCGGTAACCCTTCCGGTTCGCCCTTGACAGCCATCGCACATGAGTGCGAGAACCTAGCCGAGCGTGATGCTGGCTTCCGGGGCTAATAGAGCCGCCACTGCCAACGCACAGCGGCGCTGCTACCCCGTATTGATAGGACGGTGCTATACGCGCCACTGTCGAACTGTCCAGTCGGCCAAAAGAGTGAGGTGTGTAATTGAGCACTTGGCCATTACACCACCTTATATTCTGACATTTTATAATTACCCTATAGGAGGTTAAAGCAGCTACGCCGCTCTTTAAACGTTCAATAAATAAACAAATAAACAAGCTTTATCCTGTAAGAACTCCCGCTATCGATCCCTGTTGCAAGCAGGCTCTTGTGCAACATCCCTATCTTGCGGTGAGTCTTTCACTCTCCTCTGTATCCGTATCGAGGTTGTTACAGTAGATCGCTCACTTGTATCATTGTACAGCAGTAAGTGCTCGCTTTGAGAATTCGTTTAATCTACTACTTGCTAGAACTCGAAGCATGCCTTTCTCAAGAGCCACCCGTGGACCTCAACATTAACTATGAGCATCGGCATGACAAATGGGCTCTCCAGTAACTACCCAGCATCCCTGGACAAAAGAAATGCAAATCGGCACACCGCCAGTCCGCAGTGGTTATGGACGCATCTTTGCCTCAGTCACGTACAAAAGTCAAGACATTCTAAACCATTCCAGGCATTTCAATGATTGAGTTCAGACGGGATTTCTGGATACATCCCCGAAGATCATCCTGCGTATGCGGGCGCCAGATGTTACAAGCGCGACCCAGAGCCACGGCAACAGCAAGCACAGGAGCTACGAGATGTCCCTATTGACGAGATGGAGAAGATCTCCCCTTTCACACTGAAGCCTTGGAGCAAGCGAGTGTCGGAAACCACTGAAGGAACATGGCACCAGCCGGGATGGTTGGAAATTGTGCGCTTCTATGTATGATGCAGTACAAGTGTGCCGAGCTAGAGGAACTATCTGGATACTGGCATTAACGCAATTCCTGAAAAAGCGACCATATCCCCCATCTTGGCTTCTCGGGCTTCTCATTTGCAGTGTCCTGGTCCTCATCTTTGTAGTCGGTACAAAACCGCCCTCTATAGCCATCATCCTCCATGTTGTCCAATCGCTGCTTGAACGGCTCAAACAAGCCAACAGCCTCCTCGACAGTCTTTGCGAGGCCAGGAGCCTCATCGACAGAGGTGTAAAACGTAGCGCCCAGCTCCCTCATCATTTCCGACTTGTCGTCCATGGTCAACGCGTATCGCATCTTGACGCGCCATAGAGCTGGTGCATACGGGAGCCAAGACTGACACGCTTTGTCTTCGTAGTGATACCGTGGCGCATCTCGCGTGAAATTTGCCACCCACGCACCGCCTGCCATCGGGAAGGCGACGTCGACTTTCGAAGGGAAATGGTAGTCATAGAAAATTCCGTCGTCGACTCTGCTTGAATGCCTGAAGTATAAGTCCCAATTCGGCCACCACTGCGCGCCAAGCTGGACCATACGAGTGGCAAGGTCGTCGTCTTGACCCTGTGACCGCGCGGTATCCTGCGTGTTCGGCAGCCCGAGATGTTGGAGGTCCACGGCCAAGGGGTTCCTGAGCAAGACGACGCCGCCTCTTGAGGGATACGCGACCAGGTATCCGTCGCCGCCGAATATATTGGATCTCCTACACGCGTTTGGGATCCTATGAAAGCCGCCATCCATGGGGTTCATGTACTGAATGTTCTGGTTGTCGGCTTGTATCCAGCATCGGGGGACATCTGAATGGATTTCGACGAAGCATTTGTCTTCTTCACATGGGCGCAGGGCTTGATCATATTCGTACGCGCTGGATATTACAGCGAGAAGGGCAAATAGCAGGAAAATGCAAGTTGATGGCTTGGCTCTATTCATGATGGCGACTGTGAATCATGCAACGCCACCAGGAACGTCTTGGGTGAAAACACTTGACAGGTATGGTCGTCGAAGGCGGTCCGGCCCAAATGAATATCAATGAAACCATAGGCCTCCAAAAAGTGAGGGGCTGAGATGCCTCGCGATGAGTGACAGCGTGAAACTCGGAGAGTTCAAGATGATGACGACGCGGAGAACAAGGAACACGCAGGCTACAGCCAGTCGAGGAGACATGGGCATTGTGGCTGGTGTGGGTGGCTGGTGCGCCGTGGGACAACCCAGTCGAGATATAGTTGTGTTCTTGCCCTTTAGATGGACGTATGGAAATGGAAGCTAAGTCTACATCATCTACGTCGTGCCGTGACACTACCTTGGTGTCGGCCTCGGCATTCAAGACACTGCCGAGCAATGAATTCGAACGGCACAGGTCTGCTCCCATGACTTGATTTTCTGTACGTGTACTCTCTCCAACTCCGGTGTTTGGCGACCCCTTTTGTACGGTCCTGTCCGGTTCCCAACCAGATCAGATGATAGCTCCAATTTTGATCGCACAGGGGCTCGTCCTTTGATATGTACATGTTTCTTATATATGTGTATATGTGCTGTCAAGCCAAGTCTTCATCGTAGGGTGGTGGAATGAATGGCTCGATGCTGCGGCCAGCCGGCGAGCCGTGAAACTCCAACGTGACTTGGACTCGGTCTTCTTCGCACAAGTCTCTCAGTGCCTGCCTCATCGCCTCATCCCAGCTTTCCTCCACAAGAAGCACGAGGTGGCGGAAATCCGGAGTCGACGCTCGCGACTTGTAAAACCACGACCGCAGATTGATGTAAAGCTGCATCTCCTCCCAGTATGGGCTTGGGCCATGTCCGAACTCGTCGGTATAGATATCCAGGTCATTCCTGATGACCAGGGTCCGGATGTTCCTCGGCACCCGCTCTGAAATCGGAAACAAGTTGTTTGGTATGACTTCCCCGGCGAGGAATGGCAGTGCCACCGCAAAACGTTCGATCCTGTCAAACTCGACGAGCCCAGCGAGGGAGCCGCTGATTTGGACCACAGGCTCATAAAGCTCGCTCGACCTTATGATGCATGCCCTAATCGTCAGGTCCACCAGTGTAGTGCGGACGGGAGTTAAAGCATCGACAATGCGATCGAGGTCAGCGAGAGCGGGATTAAGGAGGCCTTGTGACTGCTGGTTAGTGGTTTGGCGCTCGGAATGCATGAATTCCCAGTCCAATTCTCTAAGTCTCGGAGTGGCAGATAGTATGCACTTCAAGGCTGGCTCCCGGACGTGTTGTAGTTTCAACGAGCTGAGGTTCGTAAGGTCGGGTGGCCCCGCAGGCCATACGAAGCTGACTGGGTTGTCCAAAACCAGATCAAGCGTTCGAATAGCGGGTGAGTAGAAAAATGGCAGCATGTGGGGTGTGTTGGCATTCCGGTAGGTTTTATAGCTCGTGAAGAAGCCCACGGAAACCTCCTCGAGTCGGTGGAAATCAGACAGCCAGCCATCTGGGCTCTCCTTGTAAATCGCAGACCGAAGCATGGCACCTAAGAGTTCTATCTCCTTGGTGTAGTTGTCTTCCACTACGAGGGAGCGCAAATTCGGAAGGCGGGCGAGCAGGAAAGCGAGAATAGCATCCATAGTTCCTTTGCGCAGCTCTCGGGTCCAATCGTCGGTATAAGGGAGCTGCAGCGCATTCACCAGACCGGTTGCCTGGTCCAGCGCAGATTCTGCCTCGGTCCATGAGAGTTTTGGCAGGCCGGAAACCCAGTATGGGTTGTAGTTAAAGCACTCATCTCCTGTCAATCTGAGGCTTTGGACGTATTCGGCGAGCTGCGGCCGCGACAAAATGCTACGCAGGAAGATGGCAACAGGCGGGGTCGCCGATTCCGTCCACATAAATTGAAGGCTGGAGTAGAGAAGAGGGTTTACCAGCTTGTTGAGCCGCTTGTTCACCCAGGACAAGCAACACAGATCGGCTGGAGAGCAACAGGCGAGAATGGACAATATGATCTCGTTGGGACAGCCAATAAAGCTTGGGGCATTGGAAGCCATATCGTATCTCGCGGCGTCATGTGTCGACAGCGTGACTTAGACTTGAGGCTTGTGATGTGGCAAAGGGGAACGAGGTTGCGAACGTGGATAATTTGGGGGTGACGCCCGCTTTAAGTACTTCTCTCGCATCACGTGATATCTAAGTACATGTAAGAAGTAAGTACTTTAATTAAGTACAGTGGAAATCTTCACTAATACTGCGCTTCTTATGCCTCCCCCCCTCCCATATTACAACTTCAGAGACCAACCAATGCTCGCACCTTTTTTGTTGTCTCTATCTGCTCTTACTCCCCTGGTGCACATATCAGCCTGATCTGGTCTTTGGACGCGACACCCCCGGCGAGGGTGTTGAGATCATATGGCTCCAGGGAGTTCGTCTCAACAACTTCCAGCTTGAACTCGTTGACGAAGCGATTACAACCCCAAACGTCTCGACCCGCCGGCCCTCCATCCTGCGATGTACCTCGTCAGAATTCCGTTTAGATGGCCCACGTAAGATAGGAGGGCATTTACCTTGGGGATTGGACATGGAGGCTTCGATTCAACCTTTTTCCCCAATTCCACTGCCATGATTCTTCCATGTCTTGTGTCCAATTCAGGCCTGGTTCCGTCTTGATAGTACATATGCACAGTCATGATCTCGCCGCAACTGCCCTGGTTGAAGTGCTTGGAGCCTTCTATACCAGTCTCCAATCTGAAGCTGGTTTCACAGGCCATCAAGGCCTTATAGACCCTGGAATTCACCCATTGGTATGCAAACTTGTCCGGGCCCTTCTGCGAAGAAGAAAGGATGATCTCGTTATCGACCGCCAGGATTGTCATCACCTTGGGCAGTAACCTCTTGAGACCATACAAGTCCGCAGCAGCTTTCATTTCCATGTAGGCATCGCTCGCTATTTGAAGGAGCTGGCCAGGAGTGATGGAGTCGACGGGATTGTTGAACGTAAGATGTGTCGAGTACACCCAGTTTCGTTTCTTCATTGTGTCAACTCGGATCTCAGGGGGGGTATTCACAGCGAAGCTATAGTCAAGCTCCACACCAAGCTCTCCATTAAGCAACCTTTCTTCCGAAAGATCAACGGCGGCGAGGACGAGGGAGACGACTAGTAGCAACAGGAACGCCCAGTTGATCAAGGGCGCCATGGTGCTGGTGGTACTGGAGGCCGGGAGGTATGATACCTGACGAAAGACTGCTCTGGTGACAGTAGTGAGAATAGGAGACGAAGAGGTGCACAAGTCGCAAACGAAGGACAGTATCACTCGGCTCGCCACGAGCCGGGTGAGCCTCGAAAAGAGCAAGCAGCCTTTGACTATTAAGGAGGTATCCAGCGTGTACACTTCTGTAACCTTCTCCGCAGTCCAAATCTCTCTCGACTTAGCCGTCTTGGTCGCATTGTGCAATCTCGAGTTGTAATCTTAGCCCAAGGGCCAACACCTCTTGCCAAGGCCGAGAATAGGGCCTAGAGATGAAGTTGTCGACATGGATCGGCATTAGCATGTCCTCTGCGAGCCCGGCCAAGCCGTCGGGATGCCGCATAAAGAATGGACGACTTGCATGTCCGCAATCAAACGGTTGGGCATCCTGCATACCGAGACCCATCCTGATTGCGGGACTCGGAGGTGGATATGCATGCAGTCGCCGGAATGAAACTAGCTTTCTGCTGTGCCGTATACACGTTGACCCGAAAGGGACTTTTCCCCAGCTGTGCCTCAGACTAGCACGAAAATCTTCATTACCAGTCTAAGGAACGGACCGCCCAACCTTCCTATACGACGTTGTAATTGGCCATGGCATCTATCCGCAATGACTCGGATTACAATGCGATTGGCGGTAAACCTGCGGCGCAGCAACGTCACATCAAAAATATTGCCGCCGATCCTGGTCTTATTATAGGTGGGCCACGGTTGGGGGTGCGAAACCCGTGCCGCATCCAGAAATGGAATCGTGAGCCTCTCATGGCGGCAAGAGTGCGGCTTCCATATACCTCGGCCACACACCTCTTCTATCGCTTTTGGTCCAAAGAGGCCGGCGGCAACTTCTCTCCCTTTTGCCAAAGAAGACACCTGCGCCATGGGGTTCTCAGTTTGCGGGGCTACTATTGCCCTGGCCTTGACATTGCGTGTATTAGCCGTTCCCTTCGGCGAAACCTCATCCTATGCCTCTCTCTCCATGAGCCGCCTCTTCGGGAGGCAATCGGATGAGCTTTTTGACCCCGAGGATCTCTCTTTCATCACGAAGATGGCTGCCGTCGGCGACTCATACTCGGCCGGCATTGGCGCTGGTGAGAGGCTCGGTGCCGCCTACCAGATAGTTAGCCCTTCCAGTGGTTAGTACATGCATGCAAATTGGAGGAACCTACGCCCGTTGCTGACTATCATCGAGACTATTCCTGCAGCCGCTATGATGAGGCCTATCCCTACCTCGTCAACACAGACGGAAGACTAGGAGATTCGGAAAAGCGAAAATTCCAGTTCAAATCATGTTCAGGAGCTGTCATCAAGGATGTTGTCGAGAAACAATTCCCTTCTATTGATAACAACCAGCAGGTTATTCTGGTCTCAGCTGGTGAGTGCTACCCCTGCCATGCCGTATTATGAGTCATGTACTGACATGGAACGCAAACAATTAGGCGGAAATGACGCCGAGCTCACCAATATTTTGAACCAGTGCATTTTTCAATGGGCTTCCCTGACACCCTTCCAAGTCCGTCTAGTGCAAATTCAAGCAAAGATCAATGAATGGGGTTGGCTCATAGATTATGACTGGGGACCTATTAGTCGTGACTGCGATACCCAATTGGATTACAGCGAGAATATCATCAAATCCGAGAAGTTCGAAACCAGCTTGGAAAACGTCGTTTGGGCAGCCAAAAATAAACTGGCATCGGGGTCAGAGATCCCCTTCTTTGTGAAGCTCAAGGTACTTGCTAACTCTCAACAGGGGTATGGTCTTCTGGACTGGGTACGCCAAGTTTTGGGGCGAGGATTTGGACCCAGCTTTGATAAAGTGAGCTGGAGCGCGTGGATTCTCGTGAGTAACATCAATCCATCCTCTCTTTCCTGCCCATGCTGGAGTTTAGCTGATGTGGGATCAGCATGGTGCGACCAGCTTTCAGCCGAAAGCGTATCTGGCCTCGGCCCGCCGCAAAAGAATGAACGACCTGGTGGATGCAGTAAACGCCAAAATCGTAGGTCGGCACTTTCCCTCGAATGCGTACTGGGCTAACCGGGACTCAGGCAGCCGCTGTGAAGCAAGCAGGACCCAGCTTCGAGTTCGTGAACTACGATCCCTACGTGGCTGGTGGGCGATTCTGTGAGCCTGGCGTCGACGAGGGCAGCAATTCGAACCAAAACGATAGGTAGGAGGAGCCACTGTCAACGTCGCCAGATTTCATAAGAGCTCCTAGCTAACAGACCTATTGCACAGGACAGGGCTGATGTACTTTGAGATGAACGCCTTGGACCTCCTCGGCCAAAACCCCTGGAAACGGAGCGATGATCCCCTGGCAAACGGCACCGTTGAAGAGGACCAGAACATATTTGCTCAGATAACCCTCCTGGCCGACAAGGACGCGAAGCTCGCTGGAGAGGAACAGATGGAGTCTGCTAGCTCCACTGAAGTCGATTTTAACGTCAAATCCGTCGAAGACTATGTGCCCAGGCTTATTCCGGATGGGTGAGTCCTGGTCTGGGTGAAGCCATCGACTCACATTAGCTGACGGCCGATGGCATATTTCCAGGTACGGACGAGTCTTTCATCCACAGATCCTGCTGCATCGGGTGATCGCGAACCTGGTCATTCACCATATGAGCAACTGGAACAACAGGCTCAACGGGTGGGAAGAAGGCGCAGAAATCGTGGTGATCGACACCAGCACTTGTCCCTACAATCCGCCCCCGTCAACCAAGAATGTACTTACTTACCGCAACTCGGCGCCTGGCAAAGAGGTGAAGCCTGGCACAGAGCTTCGCATTCTATGTGTGGGTGATTCCATCACTGTCGGCTATCTTAGCGATCAGAACGGCGGCGATGGCAATGGTTATCGGCTCCAGATGAGAGATGACATGTCTAGTAAGCCCCAGCCCAACCCCAGCCTCTCATTATAGTACGCTTCCGATTGAATTATACTCACCAGCAATCCAGAGGACAAGGTCGTTTACGCCGGGACTGTTTCCGCCGGAACTATGAAGGATGGATACTTTGTGAGTAGATAAGGTGTCACGGCAGCCGATCCCAGCCTTGTTACTAATAACCGTTATAGGCGGCATGGTCTGGAAAGACTATTCAGTATATTGCCGACAATGTCGGGCCTTCCTTGAAGCAACGGCCCAATATCATTCTCCTTCATGCTGGAACAAACGATATGAACCCAAATAACGCTGTCTCGACTGAAGGAAACGACCCCGCGGGCGCAGCCGACCGGCTCGGCAAGTTAATCGACCAGATGATCGAAGCCTGCCCCGATGCCGTCATCCTAGTAGCTATGATTATCAATACATGCGACCAGAACCAGTCGGGGCGGACGAAAGAATACCAGAAGCTGGTCCCCGGGGTCGTACAGGCGCGTCGCGCTAGCGGCCACCACGTACTCGTGGCCGACTTTACGAGCTTCCCCGTCGAGTCCCTCCAGGACTGCATCCACCCGACTAACGATGGTTACCACCTCTTTGGCGACTACTGGTACGACTTCATTACGCAAATCCCTACAGACTGGATCAAGGACCCCGTGGGTGATGGCCCGGACCGGAGCGGGGGTATCAACAGCAACGGCGGCCTCGACAGCGGAATTCCGGGTCCAGACTGGGGCGTCAGTCCCGTGCAGCCTGCAGCAGACCAGAGCGAAGCTTTCCGATCCTACTTGGTAGCAGGGATAGAGGGCAGAAAGATCTGTAAGACCACGCCTCACTGGTATGGTGTCGGCAAAGTTGCGCTTGGTGGCGTGGGCCACAACGGCGACTGGCATTATAACAAGAACTGGGTTGCAGCAGGAGAAGTTGCCAGTGGCTTGAAGCGCGATGCACGATACGTCAGGCTACATGATATGAACGGAGATGGCAAGGCTGGTGAGTCCCCTATCCCGAAGACACGCTTCCTACCCTTTCTTCTTGCAACTACATTTTAACCAGCATTTCAGACTACGTATGGCTTGATCCCGATACAGGTATGATTATCTGCTGGATCAACAACTTGCCCGAACCTTGGGCTCCTGCCGGCAACAATGAAGGTATAATCGGAAGCGGTGCAGGACCCGCCGACTCCGTCTTCCTGGCTGTAAGTCCCATTCCTCCACTATCACCGAGTAGCTGGGCTTTATTGACATCTGGCGTTGCAGGACATGAATGGCGATGGTGTAAGTTCTCTGAGAAAATGGTGTGTGCCGCTCGGAAGAGGCGACTGACTAACTCTCACAGATGGATGACTACATGGTTGTGAACCCCGACACCGGGTCGGTGAAGATCTGGTGGAACTACGGACCCGACAAAGACTGGGTCAACGGCTGGAAGTTCGTCGAAGGCGGCGAGATCGCGTCGGGTGTGCCGCACGCCAACTGGGCGACACTGCGCTTCCCCGACATTAACGGCGACGGCCGGGCCGACTACGTCTATATAGGCGAGGGCGGGGCCTTGAAGCACCATATGAACACGGGGTCCGACGGTGGACAGGATGTGCTCTTTGTTGCTATGGGCGGTATCGCGACGGGCGCAACCTCGGACATCTCCAAGCTCATCTTTGCCGACATGGATGGAGACGGACGTGACGACTATTTGGTCTGGGACGACATCGGGGGCCTCACCGGCTACCTCAGTCAGCCGACTAACCGGGAGGGCGTCCCGCTGTACATCAGCCAGGGACCGCCCAAGACGATTGCCGACGGCATCACGCAGAACCCAGACTTTATCCACCTCGCCGACCTCGACGGCGACGGCAAGGACGACTACGCCTATATCGACGCGAATGGCGCGATTCAGCTGTGGTGGAACCGCGGCAATGCCGACACGAGCATGACCATAGACGGCCTGCGCTTTGCCGACATCGACGGCGATGGTATCGACGACTACGTCTGGCTCCACCCGGACACTGGCGCCCCGACCGTCTTTGTTAACAAGGGCCCGAACCTCGACGACAGCCTTGGCTGGCTGTGGTCGCCCTTGAACGGCGGGCAGCCTATCGCGTCGGGCGCGGCGCCCGCGGCGCTCGTCAAGTTCGGCGACATCGACGGCGACGGCAAGGACGACTACCTGGTGCTCGACGCCAAGACGGGCGCCCTAGACGCGTACCTAAACAAGGGCTCCGACCCCGACTTTGCGAACGGGTGGCGGTGGGAGCCCATCGGCCAGATTGCCACGGGCCTGGGGCCGGGGGCCAACGTGCGCTTCGCCGACATCGACGGCGACGGCATGGACGACTACATCTACCTGCACCCCAACGGCGGGGCGACGACCATCTACATGAACGTCTTCAGCCTCGAAACGCCGCTCGCGGACTGGCGGCCCCTGCCCGGGGCGGACGCGTCGGGCATCGGGCAGCGGCCCGAGGAGATCGACTTTGTCGACATCAACGGCGACGGCAAGGCCGACTACATCTGGACGAGCGCGGCCGACGGCCGCGTCCGGGTCTGGTTCAACGACCACCCGAACCAGCCGGCGTGGCGGGCGCAGGGCGAGGTCGCGGGCGGCGTGGGCACGGCGGGCTCCAACGTGCGCTGGGCCGACCTGCAGGGCACGGGGCGCGCCAGCTACGTCGCCGTGGACCCGGGCACCGGCGCCCTCGCCGCCTGGCTCAACGGCTGCGACGACCTCGGCGCGGACCACCCCCGCCCGGCCCCCGGGTCGAGTGCCACGCCGGCGCCGGCTGCGCCGACTACGCGTGTCCCGAGGGCCGGCAGCCCCGGTGCTCGGCCCTGGGCGGGCCGGCCGCGGGCTACTGCCAGTGCTTTGACGCGCCGGATCAGTCGCGCCTCTTCGACGGCGGGCCGCGGCGAAATTCGACCAACTCGACCCTCTCGCGCGGCGCGCGGCCAGGCTCGCGCATCCTCTTCGAGGGCCCGAGGCGAAACTCAAGCGGTATCCACGGCCAGAAAATCTCGTGAGTCAGTGTTCAACTTGACCCTTCTTCGCCAGAACCGGTCTCGCAGTCTCCGAAACTGTTCGGAGCCCCCTGAGCTCGTCAATAGCATACCTCACTACGCCATCAACTTGAGCTACGGCGGGCGCGACGAGCCCTGACCTTTCACGTATCAGTTCTTCTATGCCTAGAACTAACTGGTAGATGCAGACGGCCGATTGTGTCTCAGAGGTTACTATTATGTCTTCCAACTAACTTGACTGCGTTGCCGTCTTAAATATCCCCCGAAATGCAGATTTCGCTAATTTAAGCGGATCGATTATATGACGCACAAGCATATTTCTGCTGGGGGATCCTGTACTATTACATTTATAGATATCCCCTATTAGAGTTGTATATATATGGAGCGGACATACTTTCGTGGCATTTCCTCCCCCATTCCTACTTCATGATGTTTGAGTTCATAATCAGATATATTAAACTTCCATATTTGATAGTCTAGTCACGTCTCATTGCATCATATCATCGTAGGCTTCATGATGGTAATATGTGCGGATGAAGTAAACTGGTTGATTGGGATACTTGCTGGATAAGAAGGGTGAAAGATACGCGATGAAATTGTTGAATTTATTGGTCCAAGCAATATCGCACTCATGGCGGTGGTCGCTTTATGGCTATCAGTGCGCATAATTGACACCCGTGGCATTGGTATTCCGTTGCAAAAATGAGCTTTCAAGCCGTACATTTATCCGATGCGTGCTTCCTTCGTATATTATGCAGAGAAACGAGCCCATTTCCATTGGCCACAGGCCCAAAGTGTTTACTGCAAAAGCAAGTCAGGTCTGAGAAGACTATGATTCAAGTGCAATTGAGGGAAGTCGTGCGAGAGATAAACCCGCGAGGGTTGCGTTTTTATTACGCTGAGATTGGCTTGATCCTGCGAGCCAAGCTGCCGGGCTTCCTTGCTACATCTACATCATGTTCATTATGTCTGGATTTTGTTCAATCAGATGTCTCAAGGGCAGAAACACCTTCTTGTCTGCGTATGCGCCTGTCGTCTCATCTTGGTGCGCCATCCAGCTCTGCAACTCTTCCCAGCTGACCCAGTGCCACGACTCGCACTTTTCCGGCTCCAGCACCTGGAAGATTTAATTCATCTCGTTCCGATTCATCAATAGCAAGTGTTGGATCTTTACCTGTGGCTCCTTGAGCGTATCCTTCCTCTCGCAGAGGATGAAGAGGGTGACGTAGTGCTTGCCCAAGTCCTCAAAGACATCGTTCGTCACCGCAAGCAGCCTGAGCGCCTTGATGTCGAGGCCCGTCTCCTCCAGCGTCTCGCGCTCGGCGCACGCCAAGTAGGTTTCGCCGAACTCGAGGTGGCCGCCCGGAAGGGCCCAGCTGCCTACATCCGCACAAAGCCCGGCGGTTAGTTACATGGGCCGGTCGGTGCGGAGACCGTGTGGGGGTCTTGAGAGTACTCACCGCTTCCATGGCTGCCAAGGCGCCTGCCCACGATGATCTCGCCTTTCTCGCTGCGAACGATAGCGGCCACACCCACACGCGGATGCGGTGCCTGTTGGGTTGGCTGGTCTGACATGATGGATGCGTGGGACGTTGTAGTTGGGTTGGAGCTAGCGGACGCTAAGATTGACAGTGGGCTTGTAGTTGGGATGATGACTCAGTAATCCACATAGTGTCGATAGGACTGTGCCCGGGGTATTTACACTGTGAACTATCTTGCCTGCCTTGGGCGGTACTTATGTATTAATTACTAAGTACTAAATATATCTACTTACTTACTTAGTTACCTGACCAGCACCCAGCTAAGACTTTGGTGTACCCAGCGGACTTTCGGTACCCTGGACTGCCACTCCCTCATCTATTTCGAAACTGTTCTTACTATCCCACTTCTCTCTGTAGTAGTTCCTTGTTTGCCCGGCCGTCATACTATTGTTGATGAACGCATCCAGAGCATGGGCCGGAAATACGACATGAAGGAGATAATACACAAGACCACTTGCCAGGAACCCATATATGAAACTGAGGTTGTAGAGGTTGGTGGCTCCGGCGGGCACAGTGACATCCAGATTCACAGCCGCGATAAAGCCTGGAAGGAGGGGGCGCAGCCGATGAAGAACTACATCAGTGGTCAGTCGGCTAATACAAATAAATCGGCGAGAACAGGCATTAACTCACTGCAACAATAGAGCGCCAGTTGATTCCTGCCGTATACCAATAGATGCCGTCGCTACTATCACGATATAAATCGTCCACATTGATTTTTCGCTTATTCACCAGCAGGTAACTCGAGACCATCATGCCAATCATGGGTCCCAAGAATACCGAGTAAGAAGATAGCACCGTCAAGAAAGTCGTGGACGTATTAGCCAACCGCCATGGATTAACTGCCACACTGAACAGCATGGTGATGTAGGCGCCACGCCGGATATCGATATACCGAGGGAAGGTCGCAGCAAGGTCAAACCCCCCGCTCAACGCGTTGCCAGGCACATTGATGCCAATCTGCGAGAAGACCAGCCCCAGCGCGGCAAAGCAACAAGCCGCGCGGGTGCCAGACGAGTCCGGGTGCTCCGCGATCATCCGGGACAGCAGAATCGCCGGGTTCCAGATGGCCTCGCCGCCGAACCGGTTCTGGGTCGCTGCCGTGACGAGGATGCCGATGATGCTGGACAGCGTGCTGTAGAAGGGGAAGCTCGTGGCCTGGCCCCAGATGGCGTGCCGCGGGGCCTTGGCGAAGCGTGCGTAGTCGTTCTGGTTCAGGATCCCCGTGGAAATGGCGCCGATGCTCGACACGATGCCGTATACCATGAGCCAGCCGACGTTCGTCGCCGTGCTCGCCGGCGCGCTGCCGATGGTTTGGCCGAATCCCTCTGGGCCCATGGTCGCCAGAGCCCAGATGAGGAAGGAGAGAAAGAAGATGATGGTAATGACGCTGACAATGTGGAAGAAGGGGGCGAGCTTGTGCGGTCGGATCCAAGCGAAAGGGGCGCTAATGACCATGAAGATGATGTAGCATACGAAGGTGGCCGTAGTCATGCCGATCTCTTCGGGCATAGTATTGGGGATGTGTAGGTCCAAGCTGGTATCCCAGGACTGGAGAATCACATACACACACTCGCCGCCAATGAAGGCCGTGAAACCATACCACACTAGCATCGAAACCTGTGAGGACTCCATACGTCATCGCTAATAGTAGCACAGAGGATGGTACCCACCTAGCGACAAGAAAATGCGATTCCAGATGGCGAACTGGGACCCCCACATGCCCCAGACCATACGACTCACGACGGGGAAGCCGACTATCAACCAGTAGGCGCACACATCAGTATCTTACGCGTAAATGGATCGAGGCACGGGAGATGGGCGATCATTGACTAACGGTTGTAATAAGCGCCCGGCAATGAGTTCAAAACCACAAACAAACCCGACAGGACATTGCCAATGACGATGCAGATGATGGCCTGCCACCACGTCAATCCGAGCGGAATCAGGGCGCTACCAGTCAAGTAGGTCGAAATATTAACGGTAGAGAGCAACCAGGAGTTGCTAAAAACCATGAAGGTCCAAGTACGGCGCTCCGCCTCGATCGGACGGATATCGTTGTTCTGGCGGGGGAGGTCAGCGAACCGACCGACAACGTACGCTTGTCGCCAGCGAATCACTCACAATCCATCGAGACAGTGCAACTGCCGGGGACTGCGACACCTCAAGTCTCTCGGCCCAAGACATGGTCCTTTTGGGTGTCGAATACGCAGGCAGCAAAAGGGGCCGCCGAGCGATATCCGTCGATGAATATAGAGAAAGCTAGCAAGCAATGTGCCAGGGTATTCGATGGCCCGCGGAAATGCTTCATTCAGGTTTGAAACAGACAGCAACGTCCCTTAGTCACATGAACCGACCGTATCTATTTGGAATGATGGTCATACACTTGCTGGACGGTGAATGGAGGAATTCTCTTCACCCCGCATTGCTTATCTGCATGGGATGAGGAAATCTGCAGCACTTAAATAGTTCGGCACGTATCGGCACTTTGATAAGCCAAATGTCAGCTTGGGGTATGGTGACCTACACGACTAATTCGGGGTACCATCAGCCTCTACGAGTTAATCAGATATTGATCATGCATGAGCGTAGTTCACGATTGGGCTGCTGGGTACCACAAGCAGCGTTTTTATGATATCTAACAATGTATCCTAAGAACATATGAAGAATTGAATGTCCCCGCCATCCAACCTTCAGCTTCGAGAATCAAGGAGAAGCTTACGATAGGAAGACGTTGAAAATTTATATTCCTCACCAGCATAGTCGCCTCTAGGTGGAACTGTTGATTTGTTGCAAGATGTTCTCTTCGTCCTCCATGAATCCAAGGATCCGATAGGTGAGGTTATAATGTATACGAAAGCGATCTAAGGGGCCATTGGATACGTCGATCACGCTAATTCAATAAAAGAGAACTCGCCGGGAAAGATGCAACATATGGTAAGGCCGCTGTCAATGTGTGGGATGGAACTAAAATGAGCAAGGATAACCCGCAGAATACCAGGTGCGGAGATTAACGATTCTATTAATACCCTTGAATTGGGAATCAACTAGCCCGTACTACTAGTCACTGACAGGGCAGTTTATACTTGATTTCGGACGCCTCAGTTACAGGGGTATAGCACCCCAGCCACATTGGAACCCTAGCCACGTCTAGGCTCTATGAGGCTAGCTACCTCCTAGTTAGTGGCGCAGCGCCTCCAAGGCATTGATGGTCCTCCTTTTAATATTAATAAAGTAGGTTACGCTTCCTCGCCATTGACGAGCAAATAACCCAATTTTAAATCGTAAGTCTATAAATGCGGCGCGACAGGTTCTGATATAGATAAATACCCAAGTAGGTGGCAGAGACCTCAGCCAATGATTGACCGGGCAGAACGCGAGAGGAAGATAAGTTTAGGGTTCCTACACTGATCTTCAGATGAACGATGATTGAAGAATGAAATAAAATGTGAGAAAATGCATAGTCCCTGCATAGCACACTCCACGATGCAGCCCCACTATGATCAAATACGAGGTTACCTTGGACTGGCATGGCCCACTCGCATTGTCCCGGCCGGTACCCCATTCTCGGGACTATGGGATACGAACCATCCCTGACAGGGGATCGTGTCGATAATAAATAGCCTCTTTCCTTTGGAAAAGCCCAACAGACCAACCTTGTTGTGCCACCCTCACATTCGTTTTCGACAGTACCCAACTGGATAGTCGCGATGATGCATACCGCTCACTCACTTGCGGTGGCCATTGCCCTCGCCCAGGTCAGCTCTGCCGCCGTGCTGGACCTCCCCATCTGGTTCCGCAACACTTATGTGAGTTTTCCTGCCCCCCTCCCTTACACGTCGTGGGCGTCCTCGTCTGATTTTACTCGTAGGCCTCGGTCAAGCTTCAGGTTGGCACGCCCGCACAGGACCACTTCCTCATGTTCGACACGGGTAGCGGTACCTCGTGGATGGTGGACAAGAAGTGCTCCAATGACATCTGCAGAAACCTCAGCGGGTAAGCGACGGGCGTACTCATACCATCTGCCGTGGATTCTGAACGAGCGAGGACTTGCCTACTAATATCGTTGCAAACAGCTTCTCCCGCAATGCCTACGACGCCAATGCCTCGACTACAGCCGCCGACCTGGGAGTCTATAACTCGATTGACTACCTCGGCGGCGCCATGGCAGGGTCTACGTATAGCGACGTGTTCGAAGTCGGTGACGTATCGTGGAACCAAACCTTCATCTCGGCCAACAAGAGTTCCTGGTACTTTATCTCCGCCGACGGTCTTTTTGGTTTGGCCTTTTCGTCCATCGCGCAGCCGGCCACCAAGACAGTGGTGGAGACCATGATCGAGGAAGGGGTGCTGGACGAGCCCAAGTTCGGCCTCTACTACGGCAAGGAGTTCAAGAACACCAGCGACGGGCCAGGAGAGGGCATCTTGACTCTTGGAGGCTCAGGGGAGGCGAAATATGTCGACGGGGACATGACCTGGCTCCCCGTCCGGAAGGACCTCGACGGCACTGTCTACCAACTCTGGCGCTCCACTCTCCGGAAGTTCTCCGGGTCCCGCCAGGTCGAGAACGGGGGACAGCTGTTCAATGGATCGCTAGAGTGGGCGGCGGGCAAGGCCAACGGCGTGTTCGACACCGGCGCGGGCACCATCACGGTGCCCCCCAGCCGCATCGACGCCATGTATGAGTCCATCGGGTGGAACTACGAAGACGTGTACCACGGCAGATACATCCCGCTCTGCACCGACTTCAACACGTCCTGGGCGGTGACGTTCACGTTCTCGGAAGACGGCGTCAACTTCCGGGACGTCTCCATCACGGGCGACCGGCTGGCGAGGAACGGCTTTGCCGGCCGCGAGGATGCATGTGTGCCCCCGTTCGACCCCGGCGACAGCGAGGAGCTCTTCCTCTTTGGCCAATCGTTCCTGCGCCAATTCTACACAGTCTTCGATTTTGGCAGCACCAAGGTCGAGGATTACACGGCGCGGATTGGTTTCGGTGAGTTGAAGGAAGAGTTCAGACCACCCATCGAGGATGGAAAGGCGAAACGGTAGTCAAATGCCGAAAGAGGGGCCAGCCAGCAGGGGATAGGAAAGGGAGGTGCCGCTAAAAGACGGGGTCAGGTTAATATGCGGGAGATCCCCATCATCCACGCAGGGGTGGTCCGCATCTACTAACTTATTAATGTCGTCACGACTGGCAATCTGAGAATCAATCAAATCCACGTTTTTCACATTCTACATCTGTCGTATCGATTTGTGGGAGAAACAGTGTCTCCTGACTTGTAACAGCACCAAGACAAGGTCTATCAGACGCCGAATAATGGCTCAGGGCGACTCACAGCCCGACGCAAACACGTCGGGCCCCAAGAAGCACTTCGTCATTGTGAATATCTCAAATCCCTCTACTCGGATTTCTCCGATACTGATGGCTCTAGGTTGGTGGCTCGCTGGGCGGATTGGCTGCCGGGTTGGCGCTGAGAGAGCTGGGCCATGACACGACGATTCTGGAGCGAAACCCGACGCCGCTGTTGGAGCACCAAGGGGCGGGCATTGTCGCTGGAGGTGACACTCTCGCCTTCTTTAAGAAATACAACCGATGCGATCGTCCCATAGCGGTGACTTCGCACCGGAGGCAGTACCTCGACAGAGATGGCAACGTCATCCACAAAGAAGATATGGAGCAGAGTATGACGTCAGTATGTGATAGGTGTGCAGAACAACCCGAGGTAGAGTCGCTAACGAGTCGGCAGTGGGACCTGGCTTACTACTTGATGCGCGCCAATTACGACGGCGTAGAGAGCGCATACTGCAAGGTGCCAGACAGGAAGCCGACAGATGGCAAGTCGGTCCACCTGCACGATCGCAACGTGACGGGCATCAAAGACCGAGGCGACGGCGTCGGCATCGAGGTCTTCTGGAGAGCGAGCAGCGGCGACGAGGGCACCATGCTGGCCGACGTCCTGATCGGCGCCGACGGCTCCAGCTCGACGATCCGCAGCCTCGTGGCGCCGGCGGCGCAGCGCACCTACGCGGGCTACTGCGCGCTGCGGGGCACGGTGGCGGAGAGCGAGGTGAGCGCGGCGGCGCGCGCGGCCTTCAGCGAGCGCTTCACCTTCTACCACGGCCCGGGCGTGCAGATCCTCGCGTACCTGATCCCGGGCGCGGGCGACGGCAGCGTCGAGCCCGGCCGCCGCCTCGTCAACTTCGTCTACTACGCCAACTTCGCCGCGGGCTCGCGCGCGCTCGCCGACCTCCTGACCGACCGCCACGGCCGCCGCCACCGCGTCACGCTGCCGGCGGGGCTCGCGGACCCGGCGGCCTGGGCGGAGCAGCGGCGGGTGGCGCGGGCGCGCCTGCCGCCGCCGTTCGCCGAGCTCGTCTGCGCCGCGGCGCGGCCGTTCGTGCAGGCCGTCACCGACGTGCTCAGCCCGGACCACGAGTTCCTGCGGGGCCGGGTCGTGCTCGTCGGCGACGCCCTGGCGGGGTTCCGGCCCCACACGGTGGCCTCGACGTCGCAGGCGGCCCTGGACGCCATGCTGCTCGCCGACCACGTCGCGGGCAAGGTGTCGCGGGAGCAGTGGCGGCGGGAGACGCTGGGGTTCGCGCGGCTCGTCCAGTCGCGCGGGGTGCGCATGGGGAACCGCAGCCAGTTCGAGCATCTGCCGCTCGAAGAGCACATACGCGACCGGAACGCGGCGTCCGTCCCGCGCGAAAAGGAGGTGTACCCGGACTGGGTGACTGCGATATGAGCACTGGGGTATGACGTTGAACAGGTTTCGTAGTACGACACTCCTTTGCGTTTTCCCAGGCCCAACCCGCGCCTGGGATTTGGTGTGCAGGAGGTGATATAAGCCTCGCCTTAGCAAACAGGGATTGCTTGAAGACCGCTTGCGCTCCTGACAACGAAGGAGAAAGAATCGCAGAGAGCTCGGATGATTTTTACCCTCATTACTTCACTGCCACACTTAAGCAATAGGGAGCCATTGCTGTTTCTTGAAATGAAGCTTGTATGGTTTTGAGTATTGACCGAATCTTGTATGCCTTGAAGTTTCCCAGCGATAGAGCTGTGCGAAGCCTTGCGCTCACCTCTTATTAGATTGACCAAATAACAACCGAAATTCGGTTGAGCCCCCTTGGACGCCGATAAGCCTATGAGAACCGAGTTTCGGATGATGCACGTACCTTGACGGATGTTGACAAGGCACTGTAGGTTCTCGACACGGTGGTGATCACGTCGAGTCTGTATTCTCGAACATAACCACTAAGGAAACGGCACTGAGGAATCGGCAAGATAACCATCCTTATAGCGATCTTCTTCCCAGAAGCTTGCCCTTTTGTCCAATTTCATCAAACCGAAGTCGACCCCGTACTCGGAAAACAGAGTTATTCCACAGTCACAACAAGCAGCTCCATCGAGGGACACGGTAGCTGTCATAAGCATTCAAAGGACGATGACTATATATCTAGCCACACTGGTAGACTGGCGTCTCCGTGTGCCAATATGCGTACAGGTTCTTGTTCCCCTTCCGATCCACCTTGCCCCGCCTCCGCCTCTCCTCCATCTGCACCTTCTCGGCGTGCCTGAGCTGCGCCGCCAGGATCGAGCGCTGCTGCGACGCGGGGAGGTGGACCAGGCCGTGCCGGTCGCCGGCGCTGAGGCTTGCGCGCTGGTGCGTCGCCGCGGCCCTCTCGCGCTTTTCCCTCTTCGACAGCGCCTGGGCGCTGCCGCCGAGCTCCGGGCCGGGCCCTCTCCTGTCTTCGGGCGCCGCCCGGGAATACTCGAGCTGCGGGGCTGGCGCTTTCCGGGTCCGGCGGCGTGGCGGGTGGGTGAATGACAGCCCAGTGTGTCCTGGCGATGGCTGTCTCGATATGATCTTCCCTGACGGCAAGCGAATCGAGTCTTCGTCGGCTAGCCGTGGCTTGGGATGACTTGAGCTTGTTGCTGTGGTAGTCTCCTCCTGGCCGCTTTCCTCTTCGTCCTCGCCCCCTTCGTCGACTCCGTCTTCTGGTTCCGAGAAATCGTAGAAATCGGCGAACTCAGAGTCTTGTGCTACATCGAATCTACAGTGGCCCTTCCCGGTCATGTGCTGCTGCACGGCCTGTACAGTAGCTCTCGTGGTCCCGCATTGTATACATTCCTGGTACTGGGAGATGACGAGATGCAGATGTTCAAAAAGAGTCTCGAGGTCGACAATTAAATGTTGCCGGTGCGGGATGAAAAGACCGTGAGACTTTTGCATGTGCATCACGCTGTCGGAGAAGTTGGGTAAAGAATGGGGGCAGAATAGGCATTGCCCAAGAGTGAATGGTTGCATGGTGGCTTGGAAAGAGTCGGCTAAGACTGTCGGGTTGGTCTCCGGGTTTGGTGATAGTGTCATGGGGAGAGTGGTAGAAGTTGTTGCCGTTGTTGCAGTCGTCGTTAGTGGCATTGGTTAGGCCGAGTTTGCTCAGGGGGTTGAGTCTCTATCACCGATTGGGTGGTATTAGTTGAGTTGAATGGGATAGAGTAGAATCGAATTGAATTGAAATGGACTTCTATCTGCCTGTATATAGTCCGTCCGGGGACTAAAACAACGCTACCAAGCCACCGGAACAGGGACCCTGGGTGTCGCACCAATCAGATGGCCGTGCAGACTGACGAAATATGATTCATAGTGACCAATGACGAAATCACCCTCTGCACGGCCACCTACGGCAGTCAACCACCAATTAGAAGAGTAAGGGGGCTGGTCAAGTGCTAGGGCCACACCCCCTTTTACAAGTACTTAGAATCGCTCCTCCACGATATCGCTCACCTTACCGGAGCTCTTGAGCTGCAACTGGTCCACCGTGATATACTCAACCCTCAGCGGAGCGATATACCCGTTTGCTTGAGATTCTTTCCAGTTCCCGTTGAACTTGGCGAGTTGAGCATTGATCCTCTCGCATACTTCTTCCGCGTCGCTCGGCTTCTCCGCCACGATGCGGAATGTAAGCTCCTGCACATCTCCCGTGCGACTGGCAACAAATTGTGACCCTTGTGCTACGCCCTCTCCGAGCGACGTTTCGATGGATTCTCGCAGGATCCCCATCGGGAGATGCGCATTGCAAATTTTGAGGCCGAATGCGTCACGCCCGTGCAGTTGGAAAATCTCATGCGAGTAGTCAGCCCAGCTCGCGACATCGCCTGTGGGGTATCGTAGCATGGGCTGTTCGCGTTTGATCAGGTGCGACACCACAACGGTGCCCCTTTTGCCATTTTCTTGGATTGGCTGGTTGTCTTCGTCCAGAATCTCCATGACGAGGAGGGGAGCCAGCACTTTGTACTTGGGTTCCACATCGTCGTCGCCCCCTGATAGGGGGTAGGGTGGGATCCCGATAGGACCCGCATCGACACAACCGTACAGGCTGGGATAGAGTGAGGCATTGGGGAATGCTTTGGCAAACAGAGCTCGCAGGCCTTTGGTAGCCGATTCGCCTGTGTAACATATCATCCTCAGCCCATCCATGGTCCTGCCCTCCTTCATCAGAGCGTCCGCAATCTGTCGTGCCGTACTTGGATTCGACAGCATCACGGTGGCGCCAAATTCAAACATCAGTCTGACCGCGCTCTCAGTCGTCTCGTTCCCACCAATCGGCAGGTGTACGTGAGGTAGCGGCATCTCCATCAGCGCCATGTTGAAATAGTTGAAACTACCGTACAATCCACCGAAATGGGACATGTTGGCGATGCGGTCGCCAGGGACAAACCCGCACCCTTGCGCCATCGCAGCCGCTTGCACCATGGCAACGGCTTTCTGTTCAGCCCGGGTCATGTAGATGTTCTTGGGAGCCCCGGTTGAGCCGCCGGTGCGCATTACAGTGCCGTCCACGAAGGGTGTCGTCAAGGTCTGAGGCGGTGATTCATGATTTGCGGCCCAGTAAGCAACGGCATCCGTAACCGGTAGAGCATCAATCCTTGTTGGAGTGGGAATGGGTAGATGTTTCCAGGTGTCCCGGTAGAAAGGGCTGTTGCTGCGGACGAACTCGATCAGCTCTTGCTGTGCATTGGCGCGATGATGAGAAGTAGGCATGGCCAATGGACTACGCTTTGTTGTGTGATTGGTACGAGGTTATGGAGCGCCAGCGAGAAGAAAATCGACGGGCTTGCAATGCAATGCTCCCGGGAACGCTTGATGAAATTCCTCTGAATGTCGAGGACGAACAATTATTCTTGGTTGGCATCTCCCACAATCACCGCAGGTTATTGCCGCGACGTGGCAATACCTTTCACTTATTATATTAGGCAAGACTTCCAGGTATTCTTCTGATATCATTGGCGCGCTTCTGTATGGCCGATGAAGTCATGACAACCAATTTTAAGTGCTCATGCCGATATTTCCTTGCCTTGGTGTCTTGCTCGTGAAAAGTAACACCGAGAGTGTTGCTGCTGATCGGATGACTGTTCCCAGTCCCAACGCTAAGGGTAGGGAACCTATACAAGTAATGTAGCCCTGTCTGAAAGCCCCTGCCAGCGATGATAGTGGCAAAATCGACGTCTCACTGCTATATGACGGCGGGTCCGACATATCTGGTTTGGGGGGGTGGTATCTGCAGCTAAGCGGAGCACCAACGCATCGGAAATACCGGAAACACCGGAACCAGTTGCCGGGACACTGGCCGATAAATGACGAAACAGGCGAGGTTAACATCCTAGCTAAGCGCCCCCTCACTACTACCAGGTTGCAAGGTACACATCCTCCAGCTCCAGGCTCTGTGGTCTTTGGCCAAGGTTTCTGGTCAAGGGTCGTTATCGGCGCGGCGCCTGTGGGAAGGGGGGGCGTGGTTGGCTTTCTTCTGCCTGGATCCTTCGGCTCAATCACGAGCGAGTGGACGCTAGGACTATGCCAGCTGGGAGCCTCAACGGATTCGTCATACTAGCTAGCATGTGGACGAGCAACACTCCAGATTGTCTCCCACAGCCCTCGCAGGCTCACATACTCAGTTGCTCGATGAGTTTTGGCCATTTCACGTGGCCCTCACGAAGGCTGGCCCGGTAGCAATGTGCTTTGAATCTCGATAGGCAGATATTAAGATTTGACTACACTAGATCCCTTAATTATACCACCAACACTACTCTTGCAGCGATAATACTAATTACTTCAAGACAGCCCTGAAGAAGTCGCATAGTGCCTCGAAGGCCTGGTCAGTAATCTGATAGTGGAAGCAAAGACGGCCATGGATCGGCTCTCCCACTTTAATCGCGAAACCACTAGCTACCGCGTTGAAGTGATCAACCGTCAAGCCCGAACCTGGAATATCAAGCCAGACCATGTTCGTCTCCGTCCTGGCCGTAAACTTCCCCCCAAGCGCATCCCAGAGGGCCGTAGCACGCCGCGCCTTGTCCTGCGCAGCCTTCATCTTGCCGCCAAGGAAGACGTCGTCAACGGCCACCCTCGCTGGGGCCGCGATCACGCCCGACGCGCGCACGCTGCCGCCGAGAAGCTTGCGCGCCCAGTTGGCCCGCTTCATGAAGGCGGCCGTGCCGGTGACGATGCTGCCGATGGGCGCGCCGAGGCCCTTGGTGAAGCACATCTGGATGCTGTCAAAGCACGCGCCGACCTCGCGCAGCGTGCAGGCGCCGGCGGTGACAGCCTCCCAGAGGCGCGCGCCGTCCAAGTGCATGTGAATGGGAGGAGACTGGGCTCGCGCCCACTCGGAGATGGCGCGCATGTCTTCCAACGGCATGATGGTGCCTCCGAGAGTATTCTCCAGGCTGATGACGCGTGTCGGCGCGTCGTAGTACGTCTCGGTGACGACGGCGCTTTTCTTCACGTCGTCTAGGGTGAGATGGTGGCCGTTGGAGGGAACGACCCCCTTGATCAAGGCGCCGCAAAGGCTTGAAGCACCGCCGCCCTCCCAGTTGTTGATGTGCCCGCGGTGATCGGCGAGAATACCATGAGGCGGGGCCTTGAGGGCAGTTCGAAGCGCTACCTGGTTGCCCATGCTGCCGGTCATAACGAGGATGGCGGCTTCGTGACCGACTAAGCCAGCCACGTAGTGTTGGAAGGACTTCGTTGTCTTGTCTTCACCCATGTCACCATCTCCCAGGGACGCAGAGATGATGGCTTCCAGCATGGGCAGACTAGGCTTGGTGAAGAAATCCGAACGGAGGTCGTTGGATGACTCGTTGCAGTGAGCCCACGCCGAGTTTGCAATGGCGTTAGCGTGGTCGTCTAGTCCATTGTTGTAGAAGTGAAGGCTTTTATGGCTGGTGCTGGTCTGTGTAGCCATAGTGTGTGGCTAATAGTGTATCTTGCTCTCCAAAGAGATAATGATGGTCAAATGTATTTTTCTGGGCTAGGATATGAGACACTGTCTGTAACCGCACTCTCTGAGTCCTGTTGTCGTTGATGTGCTACGTCGCTCTTTATGTAGAGGCTGCTTCATTGTGGCGTGTGTCATTACCAGGGGACCGGAAACAATAAAGCTCAGATACAGTCACACCGCCCGCGGGCCAATACAGCCACGCCGCACTATCCAATTCCGGAAACAGCAACTGGTCGCGTGCTTATTGCATCATACTATCGAGTACAAAAGTCTTATAGTCGTGCCAGGCCGGACAGATGACGTCCGAGGTCGTCAACTCGGGTGAGAGTGCTCCGGGGTCAAGTTGGGCTTTCCGGCTATTCCAATACCATGGTGATGGCTCCCCCTCGGACTTCCAATTCCATACAGGGGCTTGCCACGACATCCGTACAATATATCTGCTGCTAGCCTATTGCTACAATCCCCTCGCCACTCATCAAACACACTGCTTGCAACTCACAATCTCCCAACACTGACAACACAACCACAGCAACTTCTGCACAACATGACCAGCTCTCTCGATCAGCTTAAGGCTACCGGTACCATCGTTGTGTGCGACTCTGTTCGTCCCCCAAAACAAACAATCTTCCCTCCCCCTTCGTAAAACACCATTTTAACACTTTCACTAGGGTGACTTTGCCTCCATCGCAAAATACAAGCCCCAGGACGCCACAACTAACCCCTCCCTCATCCTCGCCGTCTCCAAGAAGGCGGAGTATGCCAAGCTTATCGAGGATGCTGTCGCATACTCAAAGGCCCTGAAAGCCAGCCAGGACATCGACTCCCAGGTCGATGCTGCCCTCGACTGTCTCCTGGTTGAGTTCGGCAAGGAGATCCTCAAGATCATCCCCGGAAAGGTCTCAACCGAGATCGATGCCCGGTTCTCGTTCGACACTAGGGCCAGTGTCGACAAGGCCCTGCACATTATCGAGGTCAGTTTTCTCCCCCAGTCAGCCAGGAGAAACAACACGAGGCTAACAAAGCCACCATCCACAGCTTTACAAAGAGCAAGGTATCCCCAAAGAGCGTGTTCTGATCAAGATTGCCGCGACATGGGAGGGCATTAAGGCCGCCGAGATCCTACAGCGCGACCACGGCATTAACACGAACCTGACTATGGTCTTCTCTCTATCCCAAGCTATCGCTGCTGCAGAAGCTGGTGCCTTCCTTATCTCCCCTTTCGTCGGCCGTATCCTCGACTGGTTCAAGGTCTCTACTAAAAAGGAGTACAAGAAGGAGGAGGACCCGGGTGTTCAGTCCGTCAAGGCTATTTTTAACTACTATAAGAGGTTCGGCTACAAGACCATCGTCATGGGTGCCTCTTTCCGTAATACCGGTGAGATCACAGAGCTGGCCGGCTGTGATTACCTGACCATCGTCCCCGCTCTTCTTGAGAAGCTGCTCAACTCGAACGAGGCCGTCCCTAAGAAGCTGGACGCCTCTGCCGCCAACTCACTCAACCTCGAGAAGAGAAGCTATGTCTCCGACAAGTCGCTTTTCAGGTTCGACTTCAACGAGGACCAGATGGCGGTCGAGAAGCTGCGTGATGGCATCAGTATGTTCGCTGCGGATGCCGACACTCTCAAGGGCATACTCAAGAGCAAGATCCAGGACTAGGGGTTCCATGCAGAGGGATGATGTTGCCAGACGCGGATGACAAATTCGGCGTCGATCGCAGCTCTTCAGACTTTAGTGGTTTTGGGGGGTTGAAATGTGCGCATACTCGCAACCGTTTTGAGAAGGAGTGGATTGAAAGAGGATAGAAGTTATACAGAATAATGCGATTCATTGATACTAGAATATTATACTGCTCATATCTAAGACCTGCTTGTTTCCTCCAGCTGGTTTACCACGCCTAGCCAGCTCGGCGGGCAGCATCTTCTACTCCTTTCTTCTACTTGCTAGCAAATCCATTGACTTCAGGTGCCCATTGAAGCGTTGGCTCTTCTGAGCCCGATGACGTGGTTCTTTGATCCAGTCGTTACTTCGACAGTCTTCCCCCGATCAAATTATTCTTCGTTTGCACAATAGGGACTCTTCTGTCTCAGCGCCTTTCCGTATCGCCAAAGAAGCAATACTGCAGGTAGCCCAATGCCAAGGGCAACAAAGCCAAATATGCTATTCGTCCATCCATATCCCAGCGATTCATACCTAGGGCAAGGAGTAAGCGGTTAGTCTTTCAACCACAAAACTATTGGTATTGCCTTACAGGGATGATGAAAACAGTGGAAACGCAAACCCCGCGAGATACTTCAACAACGAGATGGATGCGAGACCGCTTGCAGAGAACCGCTCATATGTATCCAGTATATAGGTGTTATTCGAGATGGTGCAGGCATAAGCTGCAGCCGTAAAAATAGCGATGCCGATGTTGGGCATGATCCATTGCAAACGAGCCTGTGCACTCCACCTGTAATATCGAGGTATAATTAGCATAAACGATGCTGTATTCAGTTGTTGGGACCGCAGTTTTCTCGACATACCCATACCAAAATAACCCGATGGCCAGGAAAATGGTCCCAGGCACCATGATAGGAATGCGAAACTCGGGGCGTCCTACGCCGTCGCTGCGCTTGCTCAAGTACCTGTATATGCGGTCGTTCAGATGCGTGCTGCCTTCCGCAGCCAGCGCAGTGCCGATTCCGAGGGACAGGTAGTTGAGTGAAGCTATGCCTACTGGCTCGTTATATCGCACGGTCCAAAGCGTTGAGAACTCGGCGTATATGATGTAGATATTGCCATATAGATATCCCTGATACAACGCCAGTACTTGGACTATGGGCTGGGTTGCCAGTAGCACGAATGGACGAAGCATGTTGATGATGGCAGTCTCACGTTTCGAGGCATAGTCATACTCCGTGTACAAGTCTCGGTGGCCTTCCTTTTCGAGACGCTGCTTTTTCCGCCGGAGAATCGTGGGTTTGTAGGTCTCTTCAAGAAAGAATATGCCCCAGAGCTGCACGACGGAATTCAGAATGGAAGCAGCCCAGAAGGCCCACCGCCACGAAGTGTACTGCGTGAGGAAGCCTCCGGCAATGGGTCCGACGGTCGGTCCGATCAAAGGAGCAAGACTATACACAGCCATCGCCCTACCTCTTTCGGAGGCGGCAAACAGGTCACCTATGGTCCCGGCGCCGATCTAAGGCACGCAGGAGTCGCGTCAGGTGCTCGTGTGATAGGGACCAAGGTACTTAATCAGAGAGATCGGACTTACTCCTACAGAAGCGCTGCCAAAAAGGCCCGAAAGAAATCGAAGTATGACGAGTTGAAGCTTGTTCTGCGCGAAGCCGCAGCCTGTGGTCATGGCGATGTGTACGCCATTGAAAAACTGCAACACGCGGGTACGACCATAGATCTCGGACAGCGGGCTGATGAACAGTGGTCCAAGGCCGAATCCCAAAAGGAATATCGAGAGCACCAAAGACTTCTCCGCGCCACTGTCAATTGAAAGCTCGCGCGCGATCACGTCCAGGGATGGAGCCACGATGGTGGTCGATATCGGAGCCATGAGGACGAAGCCGGACACGGCGATCAGAACACGCCATTTCCGGCCTCGACGCCAGTTTTTGGGATTCAGGGGATCTCCGAGCCCCTCGAACGTAACCAGCGTCTTTTCCATGGTTGTCTCGTTCGCTTCGGGCTCCTCTTTCGGTGTGGCCGCGCTGGCTCTAACATCTTGCCTAGATCCAGCGGTTGACGTCAGATGGAATTCCTCCTTGTCGTTCAATGGGAGACCGACACGCGGTTGGGATCCATCCATGATGCTGTGAAGTAACTACTTTACGTATGAACGACGTGAAGAGTTGTCCTCGGCAAAGTGGACGCGGTCAAGTTTACAAGACGCCCATGTCTTAGTTCCGCCGGTTTCTAGCACGGCCCCTCGGTCTACCTTGCCGAAGTCCTATCTCGTCCGGTAGACTCGGCCCTTTCTCGGGCGCAGCTTGCATCATACCCAAGGCTGAGTGAGGCCCACAGCAGGCCCACAGCAGGACCAGGGGCCAACACCCTCGGCCCCTCGCCACCGTCTTAGTGGCCGCCCTAACCTCTCTTATCCTTCGCACTGTGGTCGAGTGCTCACGCGATCTCCTTCTGCATTGAGCGTAGTTCAAAGTGCTCACACGACCTCTTTCCGGATGGAGAAATGTTTCGGTTAAGGTCTAAGCTTTCGTTACCGTGGTCCGATAATGTAACGATGGCGATTGCTCCGGGTGGGTAGCTCCTTATCGTCGCTCACATCATTGGCGCGCTTCTGCAAGGCCTATCAGAATGACGAGCTTAGCTGGTTGACAATACGTCTTAGGTCTTGCCAAGAGAGAGTTGTTCCGAGTTTCCAGGGAATCGGATTTCAAGGGTATGAGCTGATGCATCTGTAGGAGTCATGATTGCTCAACCGTTACACCATCAAGGTAATATCGTACGCAATGGTTGTGCAGAAGCGGGATAGGCAATGTAAGCAGAGGTCAGTGATCAGCCGTTACATCCCAGGGGTGCTCCCCACCAATACTGCGCCAAGCCAGCGTGGCTTTATGCCTTGGATCTTGATTTCACCACCGATCGCACGAGTGTTGGAACAAGGAGGAGGCTGCGTGAGCACTCGAAAAACCTCCCTTCTGAGAACCAGTCACTCTTCACGCCACGTGAGCCCCCAAATGTAATTGTCTTGAAGAGACTCGCTGCTCGGTGAAAAGGATTAGGCGTACTTCAAAAACCTGCTGTTGTTCTGTGCTCGTCTGACTCTTGACCAGATCTTTGACTACACCCTCATGTAACCGCGACGAGCTGGTATTTGAACTTTGGCATGGATCACATGAACGTAAGAATTACTGGGGTGGTACCTCTGAATCGAGGCATTTCAGAGACGACTTCCAACGGCGAGGCAGAGAAAGCTTCCCGGCTTACCGTCAAGGAAAGACTCGCTTTGCTCAACGGAGCCTTCCCGATAGATGAGGCTGTTGTTGAAGGTATGGCTTCCGCCTTCCCCTAATTACTGCATCGTCGAGACTTTGGCATTGGGCGCTCTGACCCATGCCGCCTCCAACTACCTAGTATTACCCAAGGGCAGTAAATTCTTATCCGTCGA
The DNA here is from genome assembly GCA_019976485.1 of Apiospora pterosperma. Lineage (NCBI taxonomy): Eukaryota > Fungi > Ascomycota > Sordariomycetes > Amphisphaeriales > Apiosporaceae > Apiospora > Apiospora pterosperma. The sequence continues at coordinate 3,239,775 of JAFBMP010000011.1, forward strand.
GCATTACGGCACCAGTGCGTATTCAATCACTGGGAGGGTAGTAGCTCGGAATCCGGATGGGACCGAAACAGCTTACTTTCTCAAGGCAAGTATTCGAATATGATCACTCGGCAGGTGGAAACTAACCCCTCTGATTCTACCAGGTTGCGTTTGAAGGTCACGGCATGAAAATGCTGAACGGGGAATGTGAGTCCTCCAAGATCGTGTACGACCTTATGGACGACTTCCTGCCCAAGCCAATCGGCTTCGGCAAATACAAAGCGCCAAGTCCGCCTACGTACTTTTACCTATCGGAGTTTGTCGCCATGGATATCACGACCCCCCTCATCCGGCCGAGTTCACGAAACGGCTCGCACAGCTACATCGAGCCAGTAGGTCACCTACAGGTAAGTTTGGCTTTGGTGTCCAGACTTGCGACGGACAGGTTGCCAACACCGTCGACTGGCAAGAGGATTGGGCGACATTCTTCACCAAACTGCTTCTCGGCGTCTGTGAGAGAGACCTGGCTACTAATGGTCCGTGGATTGAGATGGAACGAGCAACTGAACAGCTAGTCAACGCTGTCATTCCCAGGTTGCTTGGATGTCTACAGGCGGATGGCAGGGTTCTCCAGCCCTCCCTTATACACGGTGACCTCTGGGAAGGAAACATGGGCATCCATAGGGACACTGGCAAAAGCATTGTATTCGATGTTGGGTCGTATTACGCCCACAACGAGAGTAAGTCGTATTCATGGACCAGGTACAAATACTCACTGACGCGGGATGCAGTGGAATTAGGCATTTGGCGATGCGAGTTCACATCTGTTTTCCGTTCCAAGGAATACACGACGCAATACCTCCGCAACTATCCCGCAGCGGAGCCCGTTGCCGAGTTCGATGACCGGAACAGACTCTATAGTCTGAAGGCTGACATCAACTACTCCGCCGGTCATCCAGGAACTTTGTTGCGAAGAACGTGAGAGCCTCGTCCCCTGATCTCTATGACTCACTCATTCCGTGTTCCTCTCCGGACGTCCATATTTGGTCGACTGACAAATTTTACTTTGCAGTGCTTACAATAACATGTGCTATCTCTGCGAGAAGTATGCTCCAATTGAGGGCATCGATAACTACGAACCTCGTTTGGATCCCTCGGTTACGGGAGCTCATATCACGCCACATCTGGCTGAAGGTTTGGTCTGACTGTGCCAAGGCCGTGTTGGCAATGGGAATCGGAACTCATCTCATGTCAAGAAGAAAGCTCGAAGAAATGTCGTAGTATAGACGAGGTAGAGTAAAATACATGGTATCTAATGATTCAACCCTTTACTCGGCAGCACCTAGAGCCCCTCCGCTTTCATTCCCTCGCAAGACTTCTTGACCTGTTTTCCTTTGTTGTAAGCCCCAAGTAGTGTGTTGCACCCCAGGATGCCAAGCCCGTCGGTTCCGTTATGGGCCTCAACTGTTACATGGTTGCAGCGGCGTGGCGCACCGGAGAACTAGGTCCGAGGCCGTGGCGAGGGTGTTGAGCCCCCCTTGTTTCGTGGCAACTGCAGCCGAGATGGTTGTATGGCAGCAATCTCCACCCCTGAGGAGAGCTTGCGTGCAGTCGATCGATTTCTGCTGTACAGGATCGTCGAATCGGGCCTGTGGGGAAGATCCCGAGTCCGACTTGGGCTTGTTCGCACAGTGTCACCCAAAACTTCGGGTCGCGTAGATGCTACGGGCTCATGACACTGGTATGGTACGTACTTGCAATCTCGGGGATACCGTATCGGTATCTGCTGCGCTGACATCACTCGATACTGCTTCCATGAGACTGAAGGTGAGAGTACACTGCCATGAAGGAGTACGACGCCGCATGCCCCCCAGCCCGCCGTGTACAGCCAGTCGGCCCCCGAGGTTGGGCGAAGTCTTTCCCAAGATATATAGGCGAGGACTGTTTCTCTTTGCGCTGGAATACGACATGGCTTGTATTTCTAACCTAGAGCCTTGTGAGCCCTCTTTTTGATCATATTCCAGCCCCGGAGCTCATTTTACAGTCACTCCTACTTCAATCTGAGCTCAAAGGTCGTTCACGGAAAAGGCATGATGTACAACTTCGATTCGTCTTCGGCTTTCAGGCAAGTCTAACATTGATAGAAACGGCACGATCCTGGCGATTTGCTTTTGGACTTTGAGCCAGCGGAAAATGGACTCACTGCCAAATGAGGTATCTTCTTTAATTCACATTGGCCTGTATTGATGTTTTGTTGACTTGCAAATTGGGGGCAGATCCTTGGGACGATCCTCTCGAATTGTACCATCGCCGACCTGGTCTCCGTATCGCTCACAAGCAGAAGGTCCTGGGCAGTGGCCCGACAGGCATTGAAATTCAAGATCCTTGAGGCTGTCCGTATGCAAACTTCATCGCTACTTTTTGAGGTGTTCAGACCAACAGCAAGACTGTCCCCTCAATTAGCGGCATGCATTTTTGCTGGCTTCGCTCAGCTGCCAGAGCTCAAGATTCTGCAGCGCGATGTGGACACAGCTGAATTAACAACAACTTATATATACTGCCAATTAGTAGGCCGCTTGGAGACGACGAGTAGCATAAATACCCAAATCCGCCCCGACCTGCGAGATAAGAGAATGAGCATGCCGTGTCCAATCACGCCAACAATTGCAACTATAACCATTGAAGAGTTTGAAGAATTTGCCCAGCTCTGCACGTCTGTCAAGTTTTGTCAATCAGCGACTGTGAAAGGCATATGCCAAAGGTCAGAGGTCGGCCAAGGGGTCATTCGCCTTTGGAAAGATTGGCTTCACTTGGAAGTAGCCTCGGAGATTGCCTGTGTAGGGGAATTTAACGGCAGCAATCTTACAGAGCCGTCAACTTTGTGGATCGATCCATATCGCATGATCGGCATCCAATGCCGCATAAGCAAAGTGAATGAGTATCCCTCGGTGGTGGCATCTGTACCCATGTGCCCGAACACTACGGTCTACACCCTTTGTCTAGATGGTGAGTGGGCGGCGACTGGAGAAAAGCGCAGAGTCTCGGGCTGACAGCTGCAAAGGACTATTCATACGTGCCGACAAGCTATTGCTCGCCTCAGAGGCAGTACAAGGAGCCTGTTGACATTATCCAGTCTATTTCCTGATGCTGGACTAATACCGAGACGAGGCTACAGAGAAGCAGAGGATGGTAGACGTTAAAGACGCGGAAATCAGATACTTTGGCGGTGAAGTTGACGAACGTCGAAGTGGAACTCTGCGCGGCGTCTACGAAGCGGGAAGCGAGCGCATACAAAGAGGAACCCCCTTCTTATGCGGCTAAGCCATTGCTTATAAAAATATACCGAGACCTTTGAAGCCTAATTACAAGTGAATACCGCTAGACTCTGAATTAATAGGCGCGATATCGAACGGGCGAAGCTCGAAAACCGGCACATCGCGCTCTACCGCGGCTGCCGCGTGCTATGGACCAGCCACCGCCGCCTCGCCCATCGAATCCCTTTCCCCTTTTGATCCGCAACCAGCCGAGGACACACCAAAGATCAGCTGCCGAAGGAGGCCTTGCAATGACTTTTGCATGGCGGTTTCAGTACCCCAAAAGTAATCACCCGCAATGATGACCTGTTTTGAAGTTCCCTCGTGGTTGACGATGAATTTCATCATGGTCGACTTACCCGCGCCCACTTTCCCTGAAGCCCAGAATACTCCATTGTCAGATCTGGGCCATTGGAGAAGCCGGGGACGGACTCCTACAGAACTGTGACTTCCACGGGCTGGCAAAGGTTCATTTTCGGGAAAACACCACTCGAACGTGGACTTGTGCGCTCGAGCTCTTGGACGTAGTCGGCGGTCCCTCCAAGCGAGTTGACTACTTCCAAGGTTTGGGCAACCACTCTCGGGGTAAACTCGACGGATGTAATGACGTTCCCAGCAAGCCCAAGGGCGCTGGTCAATCGTGTGACTATGCGCTCACAAATCGGTCTTAGCTAAAGTTGGAGAGAAATAGTCCTTGGTCAAATATCAGGAGAAGAAATGGACGAAATGACTGAAACTCGAAAGGGCTGACTGACAGGAGGTTGCCTCCTTTCTTGGCGCTTACGATTAACGCCTATTCTGGCTGCAGCAACACCCATGCTGCTGGTTAGGCTTTTTTTTCCCACGACTATGCCTAATCCGAGAAGACTGCTACCTCCTTTAATCACGCAACGAGGCACACTGAAACCCAACGACGTAACCAACGCACACTGACTGAGCCACATCACTGCCTCCATGCAGGGTCCGTACAACGAGGAAAAGGCTTTTATTAGCGAATACCTGTCTTGCATACTTCAAGCTGGGTGGCCTTAGTAGTGGTTGGCCTCTTGCAGGAATGAAAGAGAGGGCCAGTAAACGGTGCGCATATTGTGTCGCATAACAAAGCTCTATCTTGGAACACTACCGTTTGTAGTTGCAAACAGTGGAAGCTCAAAGATCAAGTAAGAATATATCCTTCTTATAAAAGATTGACCTGCCATTTTCTGGTTGATTTGAGATCACTCCCACAACACATCAACGACACCCTAAACACAACTCCAACTCCATCTGCGATCCTACATTCCTCTTTACCACCATGCCAGAGATTTACGGACAAGACTCGATCGTACCAGACGAATCCAGTGAAATCTTCAGCAATATGGATGCTCCGATCCAGCTTCAAGTCGGCCAGTGCCATTTCACCACCCGACAGAGTACACTGACGGAAGAGAGCACTTTCTTTGCTGCCATGTTCTCGGGCCGTTGGAATCATCTCACCATACGCGACGGGGCTATCTTTGTCGATGCGGATGGCTCCGCCTTCATCGACGTCCTTGCCTATCTGCGAACCGGCAACTTCCCACTCTTCTTCGACCCTGCCAGCCAGTCGTTTGACTACGCCAGATACCAAGTCCTCCTAGGAGAAGCGAAGATGTATGGCATCACGCAGCTGGAGCAGTGGATGGAGCAGCAGCGATATCTGGGCGCGGTCGAGGTGCAGCACCAGATGCAGACTTTTGAGAACGTGGGCGAGTTCAACCACTGCGTCTCGGGGGCCACGGCCGACATCCTGCACGTTTCCTCCAGCTGGGGCAAAAAGAAGGTCTACGTCTGTCCGCGCGGGATCGCGGTTCATCGTGGCCAGCAGGACCGTTGCGGGCGCCAATGCGGGAAAGCCGGCTGGGGCGAAGCGCGGGTCTATGAGGATGAGCCCTGCTTCAGGGGGTGCTTATCACCACCAAACACGTCTGGAAGCCGGAGGTGTGTTCTGGCGAGAGCTTTACTCCCGTCGCCGCCACGGACGCATAAGAGCAGAAGAAGGAAGGCGAACAAGATGGAGCGGGTTGAGGAGTTGGACCAAGACAATAACAGAGCGTGTACAGAATGGATTACTAAACATTAGGTACTTAAGTACTTACATACTCTCTAGCTTGACAGGCAGGGATTCCCCAACGGCCACTTGTCTTACCCCAGACTCTCTCCATTTACACTAACTTATGTCGGCGCTAACCTCACCATATTTTCCACCATTCATGCCTGCAGGCAGACGCCAGCTGTTGGTTTCTCGCCACGGCTTACGGTCCGTTTGGCCGTCACGATAGATCTCAGTAATGACGTTTCCACCTATTACCCAGAAGTGGCCTATCCATCTGCGGCGTGCAATCAGGCCTTGTGCTCATCGTAGTGCACCTCGATATCATGTGCATCAGCATACGCATCGACGTGGGTCCCCGAGAACTTGCGCGCCGGCACCTTGTTCGCGAACAAGATGTCGAGCTCTTCGTACGTGCGGCCCTTGATCTCGGGCAGCCGGAAGTACGCCCACACGAAGACGAGGAAGGCCGATGCGCCCCAGAAGAAGCCGCACTTGCCCCGCCAGTTCCATTCCACCTGGCTCTGTCCGCCGGGACCATGTCAGCTACCCGCGCCAATATAGAGGGGGCCACCACTTACCACCATGTAGGGGTTCAAGACCTGGGACACAATGTTGATGAGCTGGTACGCGCTGCGCGACAGGACGACAGAGAGAGGTCGGAGCCGGATAGACGAAGTTTCGGAAGTGATACTGTACTAGAGGGCATGTCAGTGTCCTCTTGCGTCCTTTGAGCCAAGGGCGAGGGTGGGTGGGGTGGTCAAGTACTCACAGCCAGGGGCCCAATGGTGAGAGAGTAGATAAATAGCCAAAACACACACAGACCCCCCGAGGGCCAAAGTGCCCTGTCGCCGGCCGAGACGTCGAGGATGCCGATGATGAGCAAGATGGCGCTGAGGATCCCCGACCCCGTGACGTAGATGGTGCGGCGCCCCCAGTACGTGAGCAGCCACCAGGACAGCACGGTGCCGACAAAGGCCATGCCCTTGGCGCCGAGGCTGAGGCTGAAGGCGTTGTCCACGGCCATGCCGGCGCTGGTGAAGAAGAAGGTGGGCGTGTAGGCGAAGCTGCTGCCCGAGAGGATCTGGCCCATGAAGGCCATGCACGCGATCTCGGTGCGCCGCAGGTCCGCGCCGCGGAAGCAGTCGAGGTACGTCGTGCCCCGCGTCACCTCGGCCTCCAACTTGGTCGTGTGCAGCATCATGGCCAGCTGCGCGCCGACCTGCGCCTCCGTCTTGTCGCCGCCGAGCCGGTGGATCGACGCCCGCGCCTCCTCCAGCCGCTCGCCCCGCACCAGGAACCAGGGCGACTCGGGCGCCAGGAACGCTACCACCATGAGGGGGTGGGCCACAGCTAGTAGTCATAAGTCTCGGTCAGCAGCGCCGCGCGGTCGGCCAGAAGCCCGGCTTCGGGCTCTTCTTTTCACTCACCCACTGGATGGCGAAGGGGATCTTGTAGCCCATCTCGCCTTCAATGTGCAGGCAGCCCCTCAGGACTCCCGAGGCGATGAGCTGCCCGATGGCCCAGCACAGGTTCACGTACGTGGTCAAGTAGCCACGGAGGTTAGTGGGGCAAACTTCCGAGGCTGTAGCGGCGTGTCAGTGAATAAAACCGCACAAATCCCCCCCCACGTCCGTGGCCTGCTTACCATAGGCAGGCGCCAGGGTGGCGAAAACACCCCAACAGAGGCCGCAGAGGACCTGGGCAGCGAGTAGCACGCCGCGGTTGGGCGCGAAGTAGACCATGAACAGGAAGCAGTTGAGAATGCCCATGGAGATGATCAGGACCCATCGATAGCCGTACTTGGATGCAAAGTACCCATTTATCAAGCCGCCTGTCGGGGGATTCCAGTTAGTAACCAACCACCTAGCCTAAATTGCCGCTGACGTGAAAAGAAAAGGGGAAAAAGCTCACCAAAGATGCCCCCGACGGTACTCGCCATGTTCAGACCCATCTGCCACGGGCCGTTGACCTGCCATCCGAGCTCCGGGCCGTAGTACTCGCCGAACTTTCGCTTGAACTCGGGGTAGGCAAAGAAGTTGCCCATGAGGATGGTGTCGTACCTGACAAACCCCCAGGTCCCCCACGTCAGCTCTAACCGATAGTGCGCTAGGGGTGACAGGGTGTCGAGCGTGGTTTGGTGTGGTGTGTGGCACTCACCCTTCCATGATGATGCTCATGGAGATCATGATGGACCAGAAGACGGCCATGCGGTTCGCGCGCATGGCCTGGAACAGCGTCTGCGCATGCTCGTCGTCGGTGGCCCGCTTGGCCTCGAGGATGGCGCTGCCTCCGAGCTTCTCCTCGAGCTCCCGGTCGGCCACCTCCTGGAGGCTGTTTACCTGTAATGCGCGGTCGGCCATTTTGGGCGGCGGTGGTGCTTGGTGACCAAGGAGGTAACTCAATAAGAGATGGCAAAGATTACTTGCTTGCCCACGAGCTGCAAGGGGGGGGGACTCAGAAAAGTTTAAAGATATGGCACGGGACTACCGGGTCATTATATAATCATACGAAGCTACCTGGACAGATAGATTCGTCCACACACGTCCAGGCCATCAGTAATATCGGGATTTGATGGCCCGAGAGCTGTTAGCCGAGCCCATCAGCAGGTCTCGTGCTACTCTGTCAAGCTTATCCCCACCTCCACAACCCCAGGTCTGGAACAAAGTTGGGGTCAACCGGGGTCATAGACTCTTGTGGGGTTTCCATCCTTCGGATCGCTAACCGAGCCTTCAAACTCTGGGCCTTGGGTCGTATTGGTGGAATATGCAGGCATGGGGATCCTGCCGGCTAAAATTCAACTTTTCTGCCCTAACCTGATCCCCTGCCAAAGCCGACCGATGCCTATACCGCGAATACTGGCGGTGCGGCGGCCCGGGCAAGATTGTGACAGCCCTTCTAGTGCATACTCGTAAACCAGGTGTCGTCCAGACGCATGACTTCTGCTTCAATAAGAAAGCCTCATTAGGGAATCTAGCTTCCCATAAAGATACCAATTTACTCATGAGGCCCCCATCTTTTTGCAATACATTACAATCTTGTTGAAAGCGTCATGATGAGGAAGAGCCACTTCGTTGTATTCCTTCTGCAGCATTTCATCTACTCTCGTAGAATGGGGATCAGTGCTGTGCTTAATCCGTTAATACTAAGCTCGTAGTATCGAGCAATTCTCCAGTATGATTGCCCACTTACCAAGGAAGGGAAGTAATAGTCTCGATAGCCCAGATAATGACGGCGGGTCGACAGAGGTCGGCAATAACCTGCTTCACCGGCACGTTGGGATAAAATGACAAAACGATACTGTTGTCATCCGCTTCTAGGAATGCCGCTGGGTCTTCCAAAGTGACGATGCCAAGTGATTCGAGCACGTTCTTGTCTCTGTCTGAGTATGCCGGGTCTTGGGCGTAACAGGGAAATTTGTCTCTTTGTTCGTCTTTCTCGAAGAGGTACTCTCGGAGACTAAGGATCAGTGCATGCTGGAGTATCGAGCTCGTAGCAATTTTGTTGTCCCAAATCAATGGGCCACATGCGAAAGCAACGATCTTGTCAATGTCAGCTGAACCGATATTGGTCGAATCCCAGATGCGTCGCATGTCATCAAGGAATGGCTCAGTTTTCCAACGTCTGGTAGCGTCCAGGAAGAGCGTACGAAGTTCCGTAGCAGGCATTTCATTGAGTGTGCGATTCTGTGATTTGTCATGGCCGTGGTATTCTTCAATAAAAGCAAAGATGACTGCGAGAAACGCCTGGCTCGGGTCATCGTCCCAATACTCTGATTTGATGGTGAGAGCTTGGATAGACCGATAGTAGATGCGAATTCGTGATCTGAATGAGTGCTGGTTAGGCAAGACATACCCAACCCCGACCCCCTCTCCTATCGACGTAACAATCATGTGACTACTTACCGATCTGCAGCATCGACAGAAAACTCAACTTCAAGCCCGTCTAGGCCGCGTGCCCTCAATACGGTATTCCCCAGGGTTCGCTCTCGATACTGCTGGAGCTGCGCGGTCGCATCTCGCAGTGCAGCCTTGGAGAAGAGGGGAGTGCCAGCGTCGTAAGCGGCCTGCACATCGTCAAAAGCTGCCTTCGTCTGTGTATCTCGGGCTGCCACAACCGACCCAGCGAGATGTGAGACCACCTGGCTCGGCATGATTTCAAGGTATTCTGTCGAACGGCGATGAATGGGCCATGTTGTGTTGGCTGGCGTGAACCACTCCAGCTCCAGGGGCGGGGAAAGGCGGGGGGCACTTCTGCTCTCGACAATTGCTGTGCCAAAGCATGGGCTAATATTTATCCATAGACCAAGATTGGTTGACATTGGGCCTGCGTGCATACCGCGTTCATTGGCTGGTTTGTGATCACTTGCCTAACAAGACTATATGTGGCCCTCGTGAGGCTATAATACCTCCTATTAGCACTGCGAATCCTCCGAACCACAAGGCGATTACACTAATTTGGCCGAGTGGATGGTTTGACATGATCCGTATGACTGGGGAGATCTGGTAAAGCACCAGGCTACCGAAAGACTGGGAAGCGTACCGAAATGGCCGCAACCAAAAAGCCACAGCAGCACTAAGTCATTCCTGGCAGGAGAGAGTGAAATAAGGCCTGCGCCGAAGGCCCCAAGGGCATGTGGGACCTAGTAATGATGACCAAGACCCTGGGCCAAGGGGCTGCGCATCAGAACGTTGCACGCACGATCGATAATCAGACCAAATTCGAAGGGAAGGTTGCGGCGCTGAGCAAACCTTTTCCGCCTAACCCTTCCGTTACCAGCACACTGGACACCCCTAAAGCACCACTTTTCCTCAGCCCCACGATCCCCTGTCTCCCACTCACTAGGGACGAAGTGCAGCAGGCCATACTCCGGCCTAGGCGACACAAAGCCCCTGGACCGTCAGAGACCACCAACTACATCCTCCGCATCTCGGTGGATCTCTTAATGCCGCTGCTGCGCCCACTATTCCACTACTGCTTCTTTCGGGGCATATGCCCCTCGAAGGACTCTATCACAACAGTTCTCAAGAAGCCTAAGAAGGACGATTATGGCCTGGCCACATCGACAGGCCCATCGCCCTGCTGAAACCCATCGACAAGGCGCTGGAATCCTCTATCGCAGAACTTATCAGCTACTGCGTCCCACAACGCCACCTATTACAGTACCACAAGACGACATAGGACCTCGAAAGACCAGGTTCACTAAACACGCCATCCACGTACTGCCAGAACGGGGTCACGAGGCCCACCAGTCAGCCGACGCAGGGGAGTACCTAGTGGCTACGCTGCTTATACTAGATGCTACAGGGACCTTCTGTTAGATACCGCGGTGTACCGGCACATATCATTGAGGCTTATTAAACTTCATTGAAAGGAATCCCAGCTATGTCTAGCAACTTCAGTCTGCCGCTCTTCTCCAGAAGTCACTATCATTGTCAATGTCGTATTCATCGTCATCCGACTCATCGTAATCGCGCCAGTCACGATCATCATAGTCACTTTCTCTGTCCCAATCCCCCTCGTCCACTTCCTCCTCCATTTCAACCGTGCGAAGTTCCCATCCAAGACCCTCCATTATGGTTCTAATATAACCACTTGCGCCGTCTTCGTATGCCTCGATAATGATCTTTTGGAGGGGTGGGATAGACCGGAAGCGAGCATCGACCAGCCTCAACGCCTCGGCCGCGATCTTGTAATTCTCCTGGCTGTCGAGACGAAGCTCCGCGAGATTGGTGGTCTCTCGAGACGTCGTAAGCGTGCTCAAGTTGACGCAGCGGTTCCGAATGTTATCGATGATTTGGATGTCTTCATCCATCATAGTGACACGATCATTGTCGGGGCTCAAATGCAGAAAGTCCGGAAAGGAAATTATTATGTGTCGAATATGGCCTGCATTGTTGGTCCCGACCTGGTCCAAGAATTGGGATATTCGCTCCGGGTTAGCATGTCCGAAGTCGAAGAGATTCTGGCCGTATAATATGGAGCTGGCCTCGCGGTGAACGGTTTTGCTTACACGGAGCATGCCAACTGTGGGGATATATGGATTGAATAGGGACACGAACAGAGATCCAGGATAGATAGGATGCTCGTCCACTAATAACAGCTCATATATTCCGTTACGAAGCTCGCTGGGGAGGCTCAGGAAGCTGGTTGGCGTTTCGCCGGTCGTGGGCTCAGACATCTCTCACAGAAATCCTCCAGGCCACCGGTAATGATTGCGTGTTGTCATCCGATACGCGAAAACGATGTCGACACGAGTGGAAAGTAAAGGAAATGAGGGGAGAGACAGAAGCAGGCGGGGAAACATCCCAACAAGCAATCATATCACATCAATGTGGCGGGGAAAGACAGCGCCGTGAATCACGTGTCCAAGTCATTGGAATATGATCACCATTACCAAGATCTTTCCGCGGTCCAACGGTCAACGTTAGCGTAATAACTCGACGCCAAAAACGACGTTGACTAGATTCGTCTGAAAACATCAGTTTACAAACCTTAGACATAGTTGGTAGCGTCAAGTACTGCGTCGCTCACTTTCCGACGACGACTCCAATAAAGATATAACACTGTAATCGTCCTGCTTTCCTAGCTTCAAGCCGTTAATTATAGCGCGGTCGCCACCCTAGGCGGCAAAGTCAAATGGTGACGTTCTCGGAACCCTCTAGAACTTCTCATGACGTTAAAAGTTGAACATATTCATGCATCACGGCAGTAGTGCCACTCTGTATATCAACCACCTTCAAGATGGAATGAAGAGCCAATTTGCGATTTCCCAACTCCCACTCCAGAATTCCAATTCCATCTCCTATTCCCGCCAGCTCTCTACGGGCACATCACCAAAATGACAGGAAAATCCTCAAAAAGCCTTGCTGCCGCCGAGTACCTTCAGGACGACGACGACGAGCGTCGGTACCGACAGGAGGAATACGCTGAGGCCAGGAGGAACACTGGCATCAACGTCGAGGCATATAACGACAGTAAGCTTGCGATTCCCTCGTGACATGATGGAGTCGCCACTTCTGTTCGACGGTACAAGGACTGACATTGCGGAAAGGGCAGAAGTCTGAAGCGATGAACAGATTGGCAGAACAGGAGGTATGCGGCTGATGCTACTCCGGAGAGAGTCATTGTGAGACGCATGTGCTGATGAAAGCACCATAGCTCAAGTCAAAAGCCGCCGAGCGAGAGAAGCGCGATCCCTTGTATCGGGTGAGTCTTTGCCATATAATGCGCCATTCACATGGATTAGAAACATTACTGAAACTGGTGCCTGTCCTAGGCGGAGCTGCATGGAAATAAACCGTCGCGCGGCGCTCAAATTGACGCGGAGATCTTGGCAGAGGAGGAAGAGATTCTGCGAAAGAAGAAAGCTCGGGGGACCGATAGCATGGCTGGAAAGAAATACTGAAGGTGTCGACTGCACCTCTAGTCTCGACTCTCGATACATTGGGATATAGACTATTTGACATGAAGGCTTTTGCCTCGTATATCCGGCAACTTCAGATGGGATCAAGAAAAAGGTTAAATTATGAAAGTCTACCCGAACACCTCCATCATGAAATAGTACTCGATCCTCGTCCCCTCCTCCCGGCCCCGTGCCGTCAACTGCCGACAGTGATCCGCCAAAATCTCGCCGATGATGGGGGTGCCGCAGAAGAACACGCCGACCTTGAGCTCCTCATCGCCGCCACCGTCCACGCCGGCATCCCCACCCCCCGCCGTTTTCTCTCTGCCGCCGCCCCGCCTCCCGCCGCCGCGCGTGGGCGCGGAACCTCTCCATGTCCGCGTAGTGCCGGTCCAGGATGGCCACGAAGTCCGGCCGGCCCAGGCCCGTCGGGTTGACGAGCCCCGTCAGCGGCGACGCCGGCTGCTCGGGCGTGCGGTGCTTCTCGAGGAGCCAGCGGTAGACGTGGGTCGAGATGTCGGCGCCCTTGCGCTTCTTGGTCACGTGCGTGTGGATGTTGATGTCGAGGTGGCAGCCGTCGTGGTGGTCATATTCATCATCGCCAGGGGCGGGACCGGACCGGTGCGCATGGTGCCGCTGCTGGGCCCGCGCCACGGCGTTCAGGAGGTCCGAGAACCAGAGCAGGTGGTTGCGGTCCCGCACCATCCAGTGGAAGTCGACGCGGCGGTAGTCGGGGGCGGCCTCGACCTGCGCAGGCGCTCGCTGCGATGTCGATGTCGCTGCGGTGGCCTTCGCATGCGACACTGAGTTATTCTCGCTACTTCTGCTGGTGTTACTGGGGTCAGGCGCTTCATTCTCGTGGTGTTCATTTTGGTGAGTCTGCACCGGCGGACTTGTTTTGGCGCTTTCTTCTTGATCAGAGGCCCGGCCAGTAACATCGTTAGGTTCTTTCTTGTCAATGGCGTCATCATCGCCACTCTTCCTGTTGGTTTGCTGGGGGCCGTCGGGGTCATCGCCGTTCAATACGCTATCCTTCACTTCTGACAGCCCGTGGTCTCTGTCATCTTTGGCCTGCAGATCTGCCAGGATCCCTGAAAATGGAGTGACGCCGATCCCGGCCCCAACAACGATGGTGTGACTAAAGTCGTAGAAGCGCTGGGCTGGGGCGCCAAACGGCCCGTTGATGCCAATATCAATATCGACTACCTTGTCCTCACCCTTTTCGGCTAGCTTTCGTAGCCTCGAGGTCCAGTTACCGTCGGTCTTTATGTGCAGCCACAGGTCCTTGCCCACGCAGGTCGAGACGGTGAAAGGGTGCCACTGGAAGAAGCTGATTTCGGGGACTTGGAGGAATACATACTGGCCAGCCTCGTACTTCCAAACCCTCGTATGGGGTATCGTGGCTTTGACCTGTACTGTCTCATCATCCAGGATCTGGAGCGTGGCCCTAATATTGTGATAGCCCAGGCCGACACGGATAGTCCGCTCAAAGATGATGAGGAGGGTCGGGAATGCCAAGAAGTATCCCAAAATGGGCGACTGGAGAAGCCCAAGCGTTCCGTGGGCCATGAGAAGCCCAATTATGGGGAACATAAGAAGGTGGAAGAGCTGAAAAAGCTCATAATTCTTGGTTCGTATCTGGGGGAGGCTGAAGAAGGAGAGTAGATAGAAAAGGCCGAGGGCAGTGAGACCGGTATAGCCCGGGAGCGACCGAACGTATTCTATGTAGGGGCGCGGTACCATGTCCTGACCCAAAAGGTTTCCGACTGCGTCTTGATTCTCTGGCCGGCTTCCCCAGTTAAACGAGCCGGAAAGGTGGCCGATAGCGTGCAGGGTCGCAAGCCCAAGGGCCATGAGGGAGATGCGAATATGGAACGCCTGCGACAGGTCCCAGTTCACGAAGCGCGAGATGCGCGTGGAGCGCCGCATGAAGGTCGCGAAGTAGCGGGACATGCTCAGCAGCAGGAAGAACAGGGTCGGGCACAGGGCGCCGGCGCACGCCTTGGCCAGCACGACGCCCCAGCCCAGCGCGGCGCGGTACCGGTCGCCCGCGGCGTACTTGGCGCACTGCCAGGCGGCGAAGGCGAGCTGCAGCGACGCGACGAGGGCGACGAACAGCACCTCGGGCCCGTGCACGGCCCAGTACGCGCGCGCGCGCCGCCACGGTCCCAGCGACTGCACGTAGCGCTGCGCGTCCCGCTGCGCCCGCGCGGCCTGCCCCGGCGACGGGATCTCCCAGGCCCGCACGCGCTCGGCGAACCGCGCCCGCGGGATCCGCTGCTGGCCGTCGCCGCCGCCGCCTACGAGGCTGCGCAGGAAGCGGTGGCGCGCCTCGGAGGCCCGGCCGTCGTGGTGCAGGTGGTGCGGCTGCGGGTTGGGGGCGATCTCGGCGTGCACGAGGTCCAGCCGGTGCTCGACCTCGCTGTAGTCGATCAGCCCATCCTTGTTCTTGTCGAGCTCGTCGAGGAACCGTTCTATCTCGTCGTCGTCCAGATACTTGATGTTGTTGTCGTGAGCCATGCGGGTTGATTTCTTGGCAGAAGAAAAACGTAAAGGTCAGGTAAGGTGAGATGACGACTGCGATGCGCCGCACATGGTTTGTTATGTATGAATTGGCAACATGGCAGGATACAAAGATAAGGAGACGCGTGTTTCCTCCAACGTCACTTTTGCCAATGGGCAATTGCGTCACTACCAAGAACTTTCGGTGTTGCGGCCAAGACACCAAGACAGCCAGCCAAGTGAGCGAGCATGTAAGTAGCCCAAGCCCAGATACTTGGCCCGGATATCGAGGCCGATATTATCCATTTTTAACGCCAGATTCAACGAATGCGACATAGACGGCAATGGGTCGTCGCTGAACGAAGAGACTCCAACCCCTATTTCCAACATTTTGACCAAGTGCTAAGTTTTATGTAAATTAATACTCGTGATTTGGGATGGACAAAGTAACGAATACATAGAAGACCACATAACCACGGCTTTTGAAAAGCAGAACGGACTATCAATAGAATCCCAAAGTGTGCTGCGGCGGCATGAGGAAGTTCATTAAGCCACTAAGATAAATAGATCATAGACATGTATAAAAGGGAGCTACAGGAAAGCCGGGAAGGGGAAGAGAACTAGATAGCAGAAACAGTAGGAGCATTCTTCAAGCGGCACATGAGCGGCTTGCGGTCCCAAATCACATAGACCTTCTGATCTAGCCAGTCAGGGCCTACATCCGACTCAATATCGAAATTGTAGAGCAGCTTGGCAAGAATCAGCCGCATCTCATGCCACGCCAAGTTCATACCTATACAGTTACGCGGGCCAACCGAAAAGGGCTGGTGGGCATCGCGCTTGTCGTCTGCATAAGCCGGGTCGCCTAGCCATCGTTCGGGAGCAAAGACATCGGGTTCCCTAGAGGGCGAAGGAGGGAGGGGTATGTCAGCGACCTCTTTTTCGCTAACAAGAGTCTATAGTTGTACGTCACACGGAATGGGCTAATAGCTCGTGGTCTAGATGGGTGAATGAGATAGGGGGGCGGTTACCTGAAATTCGAGGGCGATCGGTAGGTGGCAGTCTGGTGGACAGAGACACGAGTACCTGCCGGGATCCATTTGCCAAGGATCTCATTGCCCCCCGGTGCTACCTCGCGAGGAACAGATGAGGGAACCGATGGGTAGACTCGTAAACCTTCTCGGATGCCTGTGTGGAGGAACGTGATTCCATGATGAGCGATTTTACCCCCCGTCGAGCGAGTGATTTGATGGAATAGCTTACAGGCATTGAGATATTTGAGCTTCGCAAGCTCCTCAAACGAGATCGCATCGCTGTCAGGGAAGGCCTGGCGAATCTCGTCGGTCAAGATCTTCATCTTGTCCGGATTGGTGATTAGGTAGTAGGTAAGACCTGTCAATAAGGAGGCTATCGGGCCATTAGATATAATTGGAAAAGGGTGTTGTTCTCTCGTGCAGAGTCTGCTCACCCGTCGTTTCGGTGCCCGCTGCCATGAAGAGCTCGGCATTGATGTGCATTTCTTCGAGCGTCAGGTCCTTAGAGTCCACCACGAGACTCCAGATATCAGGCCTGTCCGACTTCGTCTCGAGCCGCTTGTTCACACGGGTCACGGTATGGTTGAAGTGATCGAGGCGCATCTTGGCGAACGACTTGGGCTCGAGAAGCTTGAAGAGTTTGCGCGATAAGGGGTAGAACTCAATCAGCTGGAGATAAGGGAGGAGGCGGACCGCGCCGAAGACGGTGGCGACCCAGTGCGAGTAGCCGTTCTTCTCCAAGAGCCCCAGGGACTCTCCAAAGGCCAGGTCGGCCATGATGTCGAAGGTGGCAAAGTTCAGCAGCTGGGCCATGTCGACGGTGTCGGCCTGGCGGCCGCGGGCGACGGTGAGGTCGGCATACTTCCGGAACAGCGGCTCCTGCCGGCGCAGCGCCTGCTCGGAGAAGGCGGGAGAGAAGACGTGCCGTACCGCGGCATGCCGGGCCTGGTCGGGCTGGGCGATGAGGTTGTGGGTCCCGTTGGCCGAGGGCGCGTGGTAGCGGACCTCTTTGCCGTTCTCCCGCTTGCCCTTGGGGACGAGGCAGATGTCACGCCAGGCGCGGCCGTCGGCGTAGCTGAGGTCGTCGGGCCCGTAGCGCACGACGGGGCCGTAGCGGCGGTGGAGCTCCGTCATGTGGAGAACCTGGCGGCCCCGGATGCACGCGACCCAGTACGGGGCGCGGGTGCATGCCGACAGCCTGGGGCCGGGCACGGAGCTGAGTGGGTGCAAGAACAGCGCGTAGATGGGGTAAGTGATCAGGCAGAGAGCCAAGCTGACGGCGACTACAAGTGCCGCAGTATTGGATGCGGCACGGAGACTGGTCAAGACTCCCTGCGAACCGTCCATGATGTGGTCGTATCAGGTGGGAATTCGGAATGGGCGCACTTGTGTTTATGTTTCTCTTAGGAGAACCAGTCTTGGTTCTGACAATGAGGCAAATGGGCGACTTAATCATTTCCACTTGCCTTTCCAATGCCAGCGATTTAACTGGCCCCGGTGTCCTTTCTAGTCCACATGCTTATATTATAGGTGTGGGATCACTTACTTGGGTGATGAGCTGTAGAGTCGGGGTATCGCTCACCTCTCCGGCCTTTCCCCCTGTCCCCTCGGACCTCCCCTATTCGGCAAAAGAACCATTCCCACTCAATCAATGGGTGGCTTGCCCCTAATCCAACCAGGTGCATCTATCACACAGCCATGATAAGCCCTAATTCTACCTAATGCGCATCCCTCCAATAGAATGCGATCCGTCACCCTCTCTTCTTCTGCTCTGTTCCTTGATTCGGTCCAGCTTAGTACTTGGCAACAATCCTTATCATTTATTATGGTAATACTTAGGCTGGGATACCATTCCTCCATGTACATTTTGTGCTGACGAATCTACAAGCTGGCAGAGGAGAGGTTCGGGACCGAGGTCTAACCGACTTTTACTCCCCGACCACAATGTGAGATATCATGGTCGCTCAAAGCATATAGAAATGTTGATAGATTGGGTTTCTAGGGTGCTCTTCGGCAATGGCATTTTATTACCTGCGTGGCGTTTCTTCATTTATTCCCATCCCCCGATCTTTAGAACGTTGCAGGCTGTGTGAAGTTGGTCTTAGGGAGAACTATACGCACGACCGTGGTCACATTGTCTCGGCTAGCAGGTAAATTCGAGACAAAACTGGGATCATTCCCCCGTAACCGATTCGTGTATTTCTCTAAGAAAGTACGTAATAATTCATTCCACTGACTCAGACGAGTTGGGCGTTACTCAAGTTACATGAAGAGAAAACCTCAAGGAAAAAAGAAACTCAAAATAGGGGGAACGGCAAAATAGGAAGGGAAAACAAAGAGGGAAAAAAGAATCCCGAATAGTGATTCGCCCTGACTTTCCTCCCATTACATTCCTCGTCACTCCTCATGGCATTCCCTGACCATGTGCTGCTGGGGGTTGAGTCCGCTGCTCCTGGTGCTGGAAGGACGGCTTTCCTTGTGATAGGTTGTTACCACCTTGGTTTATGTAAGCTGTGTCTGGTCCGAGGGAGCCGAATACATTGTGCGATGCTTGATGTGACGAATGCGGTGTGGATGCAGTTCCTGACATCATATACGAGTTCTGAGGACTCATCTGGGGCATCTGGCTCTGTGAGGAGGCTGGAGACCCAACCGTCCCAGAAGGCATCTGTGATCGTTGGTCCGTGGGCATATTGCTAAATGGGGGCGATGGTGTCAGAGGCGTAGGTAATGGCTGGCCTCCGAAACCTGTTTGTGCTTTGTGGAGATGCTGCGGTAGGCTCTGCTGGTACGGCGGACTGGGTGAGCCTGCGTAGGGTGAGCCTGTTGCATACGGCCCACTTAGCCCGGCTACGTTTGAAATTTGTTGCTGTGGCCATCCTGGTGGCTGGGGTGTCCTCTGGCTGTTCGGATACGGATGGTATCCACCGGTTCCCTGGCCGCCCCCGGGGGCAAAGGGGTCTGATCCAGGCCGGTTTCCCTCCCAAGTGCCCGGATCTGGATTCTTGAACCGGTCATAGCGCTCGCTGCGCTGCTGTGATATAAATGTATCGGTTCCTCCTCTAGCCTTCGTCATGTACCCTTCAAAGAGAGTCATGGTCTTCTCGACGGTTTGGAAATGACGCTCATCCAGGATCGGTGGAAGATCCTCAGCTCCCGTGTCCGTGCTGGTCTTTCTGTCATACCAAGCCAGGGACGCCGCAATCTGGACGGCATTGCGGATTTGCCGCCCATTCCACCTGCCCGCGCCGTCGTGCGCTATGTGCCTATCCCAGTGCTCTGTAGAGAATCGGCAGATGTTATCCACCTTTATGAACAACGGCTTCTGTCCAGTTGTCTTTGCACGTTGCTGTTCAATGCTGCGAAGACGGACAAGGTTCATGCGTGTAATCTCTTCTGTCTGCGTTCTCCCAAGAGCTGGGTAATACAAGGAAAGGTGTACACGCGATTTGAAAGCCTCGTCGAGAGTTCCCACTCGGTTTGTTGTGAGAAACAGAATGCCGTTATAGTATTCCAGGACCCTAGAAAGGCATTAATGCTTGGTTGCATTTGAAATACATGGTCGTCGAAGGTGCTTTACCGTAGAAAGACGGAGACCAAAGCGTTCCTCTGCAACGCGTGTGTCTCACGCTGGGACAAGAAGACATCGGCCTCATCCAGAAGCAAGATACTAGATGGATAATAAGCTTAGGCAGCCTTCAGATGATGGATTTGTTTAGAATCCAACCATTTTGACTTACCAATTCCACAAATGGGCAAGGCGAAATATCTCGCTCAACGAAGATTCCACCCCATCAGGCGTGAAACCCAAGTCGCCGCATGTGATGACGAACAATGGCCGCTTGTGCCACAGGGCAACAGCTTCTGCAGTCGCCGTTTTCCCCACGCCCGGCGCTCCGTGGAGGAGAATTACAAGGCCGCGGCCCTTTCCACGGACTAGGTCTTGATCCATCATGGTCGCAAATTCAGGGAGGTTCTCCATGGCCTTGCGCTGAAAGTGGGATGAAACAACTGCTTGGACGATGCGAATGTGCTCGGGGTCGATCTTCAAGCTGTCAAAGGCATCCATTTCTGTCTGGACCCGACGAAGATGCCGCACCTTGGCTTGAAAGAACTTGCGCTCTCTGAGTGCATAAGCATAGATGCGATCTGGAAGAAGTAAAAGGTCATCTGATGTGAACCTGGGGTTCTTTCGCCTTTTCGCGAACGGGTCGGCTTTCAGTAACCGGCCTTCTTCCAGGAAACACACTGCATCCTCCGTCTGTGTACGGTCCTGGACAAGTGACAACCTTTCTGTTCGTTTCTTGTCACTCCACCTGATGATCTCGATCAAGTCCTGACGGGCGTGCATTTCCGGGGCTCGTGGGATACCGTTGCCAAATTTGATGGTCGAGTCAGGACATACCCGGATCGCCTCCTTGACATCAACGATTACATCGCTCTCAATGTATGTGGATTTTCGCATCATGGTGACATCGTCATGCTCTTCACTGTATTTTAGCGATTTCTGCCAAGTTCGAGTCCATCCACAGTACGCCATGTGTCGAGAATCTACTGCCTCTTTGAATTTGGACCCGTTCTCCTCGAAAGCTCTCCTGATCTCTCCTTTTCCTTTGTGGAATCGGAGGGGGTAGGTTGGCAGGCTGGTCACCTCTCGTAGTCCTTCGAAGAAATCAATAGTGACTGAGAATTCTACACGACCAAACTCTTCGCCTTTGTAGTCGAGGACGTAATAGCCAAGTGAGAAATTCGAGAATATATTTGCCTCATTTACTTTTCGAGATTGGCAAGCAAGATACGTAGGCTGGGTCCAATCAAGGGTTGATGTCGCGTCTGGTTTGTATCGACCGGATAATCGTCCAATCTGCGTCTTTGGCTTTTGGACACCACGCTGTGTAACAATGAGTTCTCCGGGTCGGAACAGAAACCAGAGGTCCTGGTAGCGTATCGTTTGTGCATCGGCTGTATCTGGGTCTTCGTAACGGCGTGTATGAGGAAGGATGCGTTTTTCCACAAATTCTGTGTAGCAGCGTAGCTCCAGGAGTGTATGATAATTCTCCAGGAGAGCTTTCCGCAGGAGACTTCTCTCGGTCCTCCGCGCTAGGGATTTATGCTTGGGGTGTTGAGCTTCGTCTGTCGTACTCGAGGTAGCCTCTGGTACCACAGAGACCGTGGCCGACTCGTTAGCGATCCCCTCGGAAAGCGACTGTTTCAGGCGAGCAACGGTTTCCTCGACTGTTTCCTCTTGGCTGTCTTCCAGACTTGAAGTACCGGACCAACGATCTTCGAGTTTCTTCAACTCCTCCTTCATCTTATCGTGTACAAAGACGAACCATGCAAATGGGCGGTAGAACGTGGTCCTATTCTGTCCCTTCCACTCGAGGTTGGGGTGGGGGTCTCCCAGCGATTTGCATAGCAGCCATAATAGTGCCGGTGACTGTATCCGAACCCTCTGAATGATAATCCCATCCCTTTCGTCGTAATTGACTCGGGGCTTGTGATCGTTTTCATCGAGCTCTCCTCGGCGCCCGAGCTCTTGGCGAACTTGTTCATCGAAATCGGACCCTGCGATGAGAACCTCAATGCAGTTCTTGCCATCTCTATCGCCGTAACGGTTTTTGAATAGCTCAAAATTCATGTCTCGGGCCTCAGGTATAGTGTTTTCTTCGTACCCCAGCTGATGGTCGTCCTCTAGATCAGAAAAGTTGGAGGTGGCAGATGAAGTAGAGCTTGAGTCTGAAGGCTCTACTTTTCTCAATCGAAGTTCAACTCCATTCAGTCGTTCATTTGTATCATTTTGCTGCTTATGGAGTCTGTTATGCGCCTCATGAAGCTTGAGATATTTCTCGCTCAGGGGAAGGACCTCGGCGGCCGGACTTTGTTGAATAGTCCCCAGCGCCTTCTCTGATAGAGGAGTCGGCGCTGCAGGGCCACTACCTTCAGGAGCCTCTTTCGTCATGGCTCAGCCTGCGATTGGAGTTGAGCCAGTGTGGGTTGATAGTAAGAGCTTGTGGTTTAAGTCCCTAAAGTGCAGTGCGTGCCTCAAGGGCTTTCAACCTATTCAAAGAGTGCACGCTGGCTTAAATAAATCCCCTCATTTAATAGCCCCCAAATTTGGACCTGACCCCTGACCATGCTGTTTTCCCACCCCCTCCCTTGCTTTCCTCGTCCTCTTGCGTTCGGGCGCAGCTGCCTCGCTATGCGAGAGACCCCCACTCCCTCATGCAGAGGTCTGTTCAGCTATGAAGGGCCGGCAGGCATTATCCGTACAGCCTGCTTCCTCATTGAAATGGTTGCAACCTTGGTGCCTCCATCCGAACCCGATGCTAGCCTGACCTCGATGAGTAACGACCATATTTCCGAGGAACTTCAACAATAATCACCTGCCCTTTTTGCATGGTCGTGGTGCATCCTCCGAATATGGCATCTTATCTTCCCATCACAGGGCAATGCCCTCCTGGGAACAGCGGTGACATAGCAGTTAGAGATATAGAGGCTTGGTTCAGAATAGAAGGGACAAGCGCTCACGAAGCCTACGGAGTAGAGACCTACTACGCCACGGGTCAGTCTAGGTTCATTCCCGGCTCGCAGCCTCCAGTCGAGTAAGTGAAAAACCCATGTGTGTTCGAATCATCATTGACGCCAGACCAGAAACTTGAAGCAGCTACTGGCCTCATCTGGACGAATCCAAACCCCGAATCAGCTTGCTATCACTCACCATGATCAGCTCAACCCCACCCAGACAGTCGGTCTTGACCTCCTCAGTTGTTCCTGGGACGATGTTATAAATCAACTAGAGGCTGCGAAGGCAGAGAGTCTCAAGTCATCCAAAAAGGCGACAAGGAGAGCAGACAAGCTTGTAGCTAATGCCGCGCTATACATGCAGCATTGGGTTGAGATGGTGCCCGAGGAATATGGACTTGGTGTGATCAAAGGTGGCCTTGCCCTTCTATTTGCGGTAAGTACTAATTACACTTTTATTGGACAATTGGAACAAAACTGATAGCAACGAGTGGGTAGAGTGCACGACACAAAGAACAAAATCGGGACAAGATCATTCACACATTTGAGGAGATTCCCGAAATGATCCGGACTTTGGACGCAGCATATAAGCTATTCGGCCGAGATGAGGGCGAAGACATATCTGGCATGGCAAAGTCCTTTTACGACGAGTTATGTAAGGACATCCCGGATCTCATCCAAATCCTCAATGGGACCCGTAAGGGTAAGATTCCAATCCATGAGCAGCTGTCAAAAGTCAAGGAGATTGACGAACCAGACAGGATTTGGCCGAGTGATGAACCGCTTGGCCGGCGGCTTACCCGAAACTCAGACAGTCGATGATATATTGGATCGGGTGAAGCGAAGATCATCCGGACTGGAATCAACCATCAGTCGGATCAAGATGAAACTTCAGGCCAAGAGCCACGCTGATTTACAGGAAATCCGGTCAAAAGTCGAAGACACAAATACAGGGATGGCCATCATGTCTGGGCAGCTCGATGGATTGGCCAGCAAGCAGGATCTTGATCAATTTACCCAGAAAAACAACAGCAACTTGATGCAATTCGCCAGTGTATTCGGCACGCAGCTGATTGACACGCTGCGCCAACAAGTCCGCTCGGAGGTCCAGGCTATCGTGCAAGATCACTCAGCGCTAGAGTTCGCAGCCGAAGCTAAGACGATGGTGTTGATGATGGCTCGAGAGAATTCCACGCTTCGGGGTCATATCGCAACGCAGAAACTGCAGATAGAGAATAGCCGTTCAAGACAGCCTTCGCCGCAACCCATCCCGGCACTCTGTACTCTGGGACTCATGCAGATATTAGACGTCGACCCTCAATCATGGACGGATGACCTGGCGTCCGTCCTCAGGCAAGCCAGCCGGATGGATGTCGACAGCAAAGCCAGGGCTCGGTGGCTGATGAAGACGCGGCTCTTTCAAAACTGGCTCGGTGCGCCGCATTCGGCGTTGCTGCTCGCCGTCGGCGCCCTAGGACTCGAGAAAGTCTCGCCCATGTCGGTCCTGGCCAGCACGGTAGCCGTCAGCTTGCTCGATCTTCCCAACACGGTGGTGCTGCATTTCTTCTGTGGAAGACACCTAGACGCAGACGCGGAGGACCACCTCAGCGGACCTCGCGGCATGCTACGCTGTCTGCTGGCCCAGCTTGTGCTCGCGTTCCAACCGCCGCTTCCCAACCTGGGCGCCATCGACTCTTACGAGTTCCTCCGCGATTGCCACAATCACATGCTGCCGGCTTTGTGCGAAGTGTTCCGGCTGCTGGTGGAGCAGATACCTCAGGGAGTCGCGCTTTTCGTCCTGATAGACGGTGTTTCGTGGTACGAGCAGAGAGACTGGGCCGCCGAACTCAACTTCATCGTCGGCCTACTCAAGGAACTGACCAAGCATCAACAGATGCCCATCTGCAAAGTCCTCCTCACAAGCCCGAATCGAACGAGCGAATTACAGTCTCTGGTGGATCCTGAATCGGAGTACATCTCCTTGGCGCCTGGGAACATGGACTACATGCCCCTGATATCGCATTCCTTGATGGAGTCAATGTATACTAGGAGCTGAAACGAGAAAACTATGAAGAACACACGAATGCACCAGGAAGCTTTACTGAGACTGACCTATCCCATGACAGCTACACCCAATATCAGGTGATGATTTCGACAAGAAAGCGATAGATAGATGGTTTTATACCGCGTGAAGTTGCAAGAGGAGTATCTCATAACGCACCCCCTCGTGTCCCGCCTCGACCATTTGCACGTCTACAGCCCGCTGGGCGCTGGTCAATCTACCATATTGCACATCGCGCAGCTTGTTCGGGTGCAAAACCCACCTAGACCGCTGCAGCAGGCTGCGCCCTGGGCCGTTCCTAAGCGTATCAGGCTGCGCATGTACAAGTCTGGCAGTACAGCAGAAAGCCGCCCAGGGGAGTGGGGGTACTAGTTCGGGGCAACTTCTCTTGGCCGACGAGAACTTGTGCGACCCGAGACTTTGAGGCCACCTCTCGTTTTACTTCCCCATTGCCGGCGGCACACCACAACTAACAGCATCCCCCCGCCCCTGAGAGCAAATGATTGACACCGCATCCCACGTAGATTATTCTGGTTCCAGTCGCGTCCTTCGCTAATATGCCGCCAGCCGTCACGCGAGACCGCTATTCGCAAACCCCCACGTAAAGTCCTGTAGAGGCTCGCGGAAAAGGCTGGGCTCAACATGCATCTGTTCGCCCAACTTCTCATCAGGCTAATACCAGGGGCTGAATCTACCGGGTGCGAACATGTCGCATTCCAACCCCTATTGGCCATGGCGAAGTGGAAAATCCACATTTGTGACAGCACATCCCGTTACGCAGACCAGCGCGGCAGGCAGCTGTAGGGGTGGTGCTTAAGCATATCAGGTTGCACATGTGCGAGTGTGACGGGAATTCAAAAGTCCGAGGTGCTGTAGTAGGACTTCAACCCCGTTTGTGTAACGGTGCCACCTGGACTCGACATCTTCTGGTGCCCCCAGTACCTCCTAATTTACTTTTCATTTCCTTCCATCGCATACTACAGAAGAGTATCAGGCGTGGAATATAGAGAATGTATCCAGTGTACGGAAACGAGACATGGTAACCTGAAGCGCAAATGAACCAAGTCATGGATATAAGTCCTGTCGCAGTATTTACAGGGGTATAGCACCCCAGTGTGGCTGGGGTGCTACCCTAGCCGCTTCTAGCAAACCACCCTAGACACGGTGGTTCAATTTTTCACATGTTATGCTGTTGCGGCAATTACAACGTCAAATAGATAGATTATGCACCTAGTAAAATGTGTTTATTGGGCAATTATAGCGCCAGTGTGTGTATACTAGAAAGTACCTCACGACCACGTCCCGTTGGCCGGCCCAAAGTAGCCCACGTCGGGCATCTGCAGCCAGGGGATGCCCTGGCCGTCGGCCGTGTTCTGCCAGACGGTGTTGCCCCACCAGTCCGGGAACTGGACGTTGGGCCCGTAGGTGACGGCGAAGAAGATGACGATGCCGGCGAGGGCGAGGCCCGTGTCGAGGGCCGCGGCCATGACGTAGTTGTACTTGGTCCACCAGGCGCGGAAGCGGCTGTAGACGAGCTTGTTGAAGACGAGGTTGACGATGTACCACGAGCTGTAGTTGATGCCCGTCGCCGGCGGCACGTTGTAGGTGCCGACGAAGATGAGCGGCCAGTTGATCTTGCGCACGAACTCGCTGCCCGTCTTCCTCCAGATCAGCCAGGTCACGGGGGGCAGCACGAGCCCGATCCAGAAGAAGTGGTTCAGGCCGCTGTAGATGCGGCCCGCCGAGTAGAGGCGGGCGGGCCCCACGAGGCCCCAGATGACCGACGACGAGTAGACGGTGAGGCCGTTGGGGCAGGAGAAGCCGTTGGGCTGGTCCGCGGTGCAGATCTCGGGGACGTTGCCCAGCATCCACAGCGTCACCCCGGTCTGCGTGAGGGCGCCGAGGATGGTGGCCAGGCCCTGGGCGAAGAACAGGGTCCGAGAAGGGATCTTGAGGTAGTGGGCGAGCTTCATGTCCTGCGCGAAGTAGAGGGCCTGGCCGACGACATCCGTCGACAGGATCTTGAAGAGCATGGTGGCAAGCGGCTTGCCCTGGAACATGTAGCCGCCAATGAACTCGGAAAGGACGTTGACCTGGTTGGCGTCGACGTTGGTGACACCCTGGATCATGCCGCAGGGCACCATGTAGACTGCGGGGATGATGATGGCGAGAATGATGCCCCACCAAGGCAGGCCAGTGTCGTAGCCCTCGGCCATGCCAATACTCATGCCAGCGACGGCGACGACGATGCCGATCCACCAGTACCAGGGCACCCCCTTGTATGCCTTCATGAGACGAGCATGGATATCGAGCTTCAGCGTCCCTTTGTAAGCATGCTTAACCTCACTCCAGTGGAAGACAAAAACGTGTGAGAGAACACTGCATTATAATTAGTGGACGATTTCAGTTCAGATAAGGACAGGTCCGACATACCTAGTGATAGAAGCGAAAGACAGCCCGTAGACAAACGCGAAGGTCGCGGGAAGGTACGGAGGCGAATAAGCTGCATACTTCTGCTGGTCAAACACGCCGTCCGTCATGACTTGGCTGACATCATAGACTGATCCGTAACGGTCGTACACATCGGCGGTGCAGAGTGGCAGATAAGAAGTGAACCACGTGTTGGTGTAGTAGAGCGCCGGTGTCACAATCCAGAAGAAGAAGGCGAAGCCAAAAAACACGTTGACGGCCGCCCAGTGGGGACTCAGGAGAGGGTTGGTGTTGTAGGCGACCATGGCCCAGTCAAAGGTGAGCGGGAACAAGCCAAGCCCCGTCACCATGCCAAAGACCTGGTTCACGGCGAGGTTGTTGGGCACAATCCAGCAGATCCAGCTGAAGTAGCTGAGCCCGGTGAAGATCAGGCCCGGGAACCAGTACCAGACGAAAGCACCCCCGCAGACGACCATGAAGAACTTGATGCGGGTGATCTTCCAGCCGTCGGCAACGGCGTTGGCGCGGGAGTGCAGCGAGCTCAGCAGCGCGATGTTGCTGAGCACGCCGGGCCAGATCATGGTGGCGGGCTTGACGAGCCAGGGGATCGAGAGGCCCGCGATGCCGTAGCCCATGAGCTGGCAGCACAGGACGACCAGGACGGAGAAGCCGGGCTGCAGCGAGAAGCCGTAGAACTTGGCCGCCTGGATGATGTTGGTGGAGTCGGCCGAGCCGAAGCCGAACGAGACGTTGGACATGATGGTGACGAGGGCGTGCTCCTTGATGTTGAAGTGGCGGTCCGGGTTGAAGCGGCTGAGCGGCAGCAGCTTGGCGAGCGCGACGCCGAGGGGGGAACGCCAGCAGCTCCGACACGAGCGAGACGATCTTGACGCCCGGGTAGCGGAGCCCGAAGAACTGGTTGATGCCCGCGCCGAGGAACACGAAGACCTAATGCACCGCCAGAAAGGCGTCGTCAATCAGCACACAGCTTTCTCGACAAGCCGGGACAGGAAACGGGCGGGCGCGTGTCAGTCAGTCAGTCAGTGGCTTACAATGCCCAGGAACCAGGCCCGGAAAGTGTTGACCGGGATGGCCGTGTCGTCGGTCTCGGGCACGACGGCGCGCACGGCCGGGAAGGGGCTCGTGTCGGCCTCGTATTCGCCCTCTTCATCTGCGCCGAGGACGCGGTCGAGGTCGACCTCCAGCTCGGCCAGATGGCCATTCTCCAGCTCGATGTCTTGGCCGGTGTGGAGGTTGTGCGCCGTCTTCAGGTCGGTCTTGATCTCGTCGGATGCCAGCTTACGGTCGCCGTTCTCAGACGACATGCGACCGATCTTCTCCGGCTCCATCTTGGGCACAGGGAGGCTGAACGCTCTGCGGGCGGAGAGTTTCTCTCTCTTTCCCTCTCTCTCTCTCTCTCTCTCTTCTTGTCTCTCTCTAGAGAACTAAAGGATGCCGAGCGCAGCAGGAACAAGCAATGGACATGAGCAGCCAAGACGGGAGCCAAGTAAAAGCGCCGGGAAAAAGCAGGACGGCGTTGCGCCGCATGTTATTTAAAGCATGCTGGACTTAGCGGCATCTCAATCTGGGACCAATGGAGGGAGGGGGTGAGTCCAGACTTTCCAGCTCCAGCCCCCATTAATCGTGTAGTCTCGGCCTGCACGATTTCACGAACTCCCACTAGTCAACTTGAGGAAAGAGAAGCGGAATTGGCCAATCATTCGTGGTACCGTGATAAGGGAAACCTCTCAAATGAAGGATGCTGACATGGTTGTCCGCTGTAGGCCAATTGGGTATTTTACAGCTTATCAGAAGATGCTGGGGTCAGCTGGGATGCTGTCACTGTCTACTTGCCTTATCTCTCCCCCCTTTGGCTTATCTTGCATGTCTGTCGGCGTGGAGCCCCGGGGGAAATGTCGCAGGTCAGGTCGGCTAACGGCACATGCCAACATCCGTCAGGCGGGCAGATATCGTGGAAAGTACCATTCTCTGATAAGGCGTTATTACATTCAATTACAACACTGCATCAACTCCGACATCTGCCCGATAAGCCATCATTTGCCACTAGCAGCAAGGGTATGTCGAGTACGATGGGTATCAAACTAACTACGAAATCGAGACGAAAGAGCTACTCTACAGAAGCACATCAAGCCGTATCCCGCCCGATGCCCTCCTTGTAGACCCTTATGGCCGTCTCTCGGCTCGCCTTGTGCTCGACAATCATCGGGGGTACCCGGCCTTCTTGGCCTGGGCGCCGGCGCCGCGCCCGTAGGGGTCGTGAATGGCCTTGCCCCGGACATCCTTGAGCTCCGGGAGGTACTTGCGGATGAAGACGCCGTCGGGGTCGAACTTCTCGCTCTGCAGGATCGGGTTGAAGACGCGGAAGTAGGGCTGGGGGTCGACGCCGACGCTGGCGCTGAAGCCCCAGCCGCCGTTGTTGGACGCGAAGTCGCCGTCCACGAGATTTTCCATGAAGAAGCGCTCGCCCATCCGCCAGTCGAGCAACAGGTCCTTGCACAGGAATGACGCCACCACCATGCGGAGCCGGTTTGTGCATCCACCCCATGTGCTGCACCTGCCGCATCGCGGCGTCGACGATGGGGTAGCCGGTGCGGCCGGTACACCAGGCTTCAAAGTGGGCGGCGTTATACGACCACGTGATGTTGGCGTATTCGGGCTTGAATGGCTTGTTCATACTGAAGACAAGGTGTAAGGCCACTGGCTTCTACGGGTACGCGGAACGAACAGGACCGCCACAACAGAATAGAGAGCATATGCACATACCAGATATAGGGCCAATGGGCCAGGACGTGCTTGTAGAAGTCCCGCCAAGCCACCTCGCTGATCCAGGTCTGAATGCCTTCCATGCCAGCGTCCAGCTTCTTGGTCTTGTTCCGATCTCTCGCATAGCGGACGGCTGTCCGCGCGCTGAGCGTACCGGCTGCCAGGTGAACTGAGATGTTGGATGTCGCGGCCTGTGCCGGAAAATTGCGCTTCGTATGATAGCTGCCAATCTTCTCTTCGGCAAATTTCTCCAGCCGGTCCATAGCTTCGTGCTCGCCAGCGGGCCAGATAGCATGGAACCGTGCAGCATCCTTCTCGGCAAGGCGCTTGTTGTTGGGAGCCTCGGGTATCTCGCAGTCGAAGAGGGCCGCCACCTTGTCTCTGGCTGACCCGGGGTTTGGCTCCGGCGGATCAAACGTGTCTAGCAGCTCTGGGTTCGCATGTACGTGAGCGACCCAGGATCGGTACCAGGGGCTGTAAACAGAATACTGTTTCCCCGTTCCCGTCGTCAATGCCCCCGGCGGGACGACGCAGGTATCGTGTACAACTTCCATAGCGATGCCACGCTCGGCACACATGCGAATCAATTTGGCTTCGCGTCTCAATTCATCGACTTCGTACTCCATATTGGCGAATAGGTGGCTCGCACCCCATTCCTCCAGAAACTCGATCATTCGCGTGGGAATCTCTTTGCGCTTTTCCACCGTCTCGACGAACAAGGGGATGCCCAGCTCTGCTAAGTCCTTCTTCAACACATGAAGTGTGCGCAACATGAAGTCGATACGTATGGGGGCCCGGAGATGCGCCTCGAAGTCCTGGGGGCTGACGATGTACATGCAAACTAATGGAACACCGGCCTCGCGGGCTTTCTGGCTCGCCATCCGTAATGCGCGGTTGTCGCGCGTGCGCAGGTCCATCTTGAACCAGTGCACCACGGCGTCTTTGACCTTGACTTTCTTGCGCGCCCCGGCCGTCTCTTCCATGGCCTGCATCAAGACCTCGATAGGCCGGGGCAGCTCGTTGTTGTTGTAGGCGAGCGCCCGCGCGTTCGACATCTCGTGGGGGTAGAACTTCCGTAGCACGATGCCGTTCTCCTCGGCCTCTGCGGCAAACGGGTGAGGCTCGTGGAGCGGATCGGGGGTGCCATCTTTCTTGTAGGAGCACTCCAGCCTCTGCTTCTTGGCCTCGAGGGCCTCAGCTTCGCCCTTGGCCGAGGTGGGCGCCTTGCGCTTCGGTGGCATGGTGGCTAAGCTTCGCGGCTTCACTCGAATCGCGAATTGCGTGGTGGCCGAGAAGGTGGTTCGAGAGAAAGACGCGGAGATACGCAGTAGACGGACGCCCATGTGTGGAGAGAAAGAAAAACGAGCCTTCGAGGCAAGGAAACAGATGTAACGTTCACAGAAAAGCAAGGGTGTACATTCCTCCCCAAGCTTCCTCTTACCTTGTATGCAATTGGTCTTACTCGCGCGAAGAGCCTTTCTGGCTCGATGTCAACTGCGTCATGGCTGTACCTGAGATCGCGCTGCAGTCGAGCAGATCTGAAAGGGTTCAAGCTAGATCCCGGAAACTGGACCGGAGATCTTGGTCTAGCCCCTTCTGGCCTGGTCTCGTGTCTCTATCTTTTCTTTTGGGCGCCCAGAAACAATGATTGTCTTGTATTATTAACCGAGAGGTCGGCGATTAGCGAAGCGATACGGGGAGGCAGCATGGCAGTATCAATATCATCATCCATCGTCAACTGGGTCATTCCTTCAATATTGACAGCCTCCATCCAGCTAGGCAGATTGTCCAAATGGAGGATCGTAATTGAGTGCATGAAGATGCTACCGCGCCTTTTGACGGAAGCCGTTGCAATTCTTTAATTATGACGCCAGAACGACAGGGCCAGGAAACATCCATATGAAGGACAAACCGACTTCCATCAGTTTGATGGGAAAGCCTTCTAGGTGTCCGAGGTCCCATCGGCGCCTTGGCAGCATTGCCGTCAGAATTCTGGCAGCGTAGTCGTACCCTTGCAGCCGCCTCACCATGAGCTCCATCGATAAAGATCGAGTAGCCATGATCTGGAGTCTGGAGGCGAGCCGAATCCAACGAACAATTCCGAAGCTATGGTCAGAGAAAATTGACCGCAACAGTAATATGGGAGGGCTTCAGTATCAGCTCGGGCGAACGGAGAAGACAAGTCTGGCCCTTGGCATATTACAACTTTCACCATTCTGGCAGCAGTACAGTGGGCAGAAACTGGCAGGCAAGGTCACTGTTGTTCCCATGAGCTCAACATCACTGATCAGGGCTTTCCCATGATCCTTCATCGAACAAGGATAGTCTTTACGACTGTTTTTGGTTATGTGTAATGTTTGACCCGTATCTGTGCCGTGATGTAAAGCTTGAGCACCACAACTTTTTCAAGGCCAATTGGTTCAGTCTGCGGCATGGAGACTATCGAGGTAGTCCCAGAATCCCCGTCCATTGATGGGATGAGGAGACTTTACTAGCCGGTACACGATCACACCCTCACATGGAGTCACACTTTTTCGGTTTCATCGATTGCGAGCCGTCGTCTTGTGTCAAATCGAGGTTTTTATTTCCGTTCCGAAATGCAGGTGTGACGTTTCTAGTCGGTGCTCGATCAGAATCAATGCAGAACCACCCATGCCTTTGCCAAGGTCGTCATTGTTCGTTCCGTCCAAATGCCATATCAACACCGAACCCAAATCTGTGTCGGCGAATCGCACATTAGCCTGGGACTCTTGGGGTTTTTCTGCCGGGGTGCCTGGTACCGTACCACAGAAACAAGATGAATTTCCCTCGCTTATCGCTGGGCACTCCAGACGCTCTTGACGAGGCCATCACGCTGGCAGAGTCTGTTCATGGAGTCATCGGACTCGCCCATGGCGCGCACGAAACCGCAGAGAGCGTAGACGTGGTTCTCGCCGGCAACAGCACGGCCGTTCTCGTCAACCTTGGCGATGGAAATCTGGACGGAAGCGTGGTCCTTGGCCTTGATGAGACCTGCATTCAGAGATTAGTCGCTGGAGGATAGGTAGTTTTTTCGAACATCGTTTATCGCTCACGGTTGGAAGCCGAGCACTTTCTCGGGACGTAACTGAAAAACACACGAAGTCAGCATAATTGTCCACTTCCAAGCTCAGCGGTGGAAGTCATACAGGTCAACAACTTGGCCCTTGTCGTTCTCCATTTTGGCGACTGTGTATTGATGATACGCTTACGAGGTCGTCGGGTGGGAAATTGGTGGTGAGAGGGATCGCAAGTCGTACGTCTGTTGCTACTTTCAGCGTTGTCGCAAAAGGGAAATTTCTGGCGGGGAATTGGGCTTTTTCGTGAGCGAGAGAGTGTGTGGGCAAAACTGCGACCTAATCCGGGAAAGGCTTGGGGCACAGGTACGTCTCACCTGTGGCGCTTCTTATCTATCATGTGGCTGCGTGGCTGAGACAGAGATTGTGGCTCGCTATTTACAATCCACTCAAACACATGACATCGCGTCCTGTTCGTGGCAGATCAAACTGAGCAAAGTGTGGGTCCAGCTTCGGCTGGCCGGTGCCTGCCAGCTGCCCCGCTGCGGAACGGGTTTGTTGACATCGCCGTGAACGGCTTTCCCCAAGCCAAGTTAGTATTGTCTACTGCGAAGGAGTCTCAACTGGCATGCTTATTGCAGTGTCTTTTGTGCGAAAATAGCCAAAATAGGGCCTGCGATACTTTCACTCACGTCCATTACCATCTACCAGAACTTCAATCTGAAGCGCCTCCTCACTACTGGATGCGCGCGTCGCATTCCTGTCACGTCCCTGCGCGAGGCGATCAGGTACCACGAAGTCGGAATGGCTTCCGCCGATGTCTTTCTATCACCACCTCCGAAGTCGCCGCCGGCTCGTCCCTTTCCAATGGTATCTTCGTCACCAGAGCTGCCTTCATTGGCCCAGATTGCTCAAAGGCATACGAGACGACCAGCACCGCTACGAAGCGGCAGCAACGCTGCTCCGATACCGACGACAGCGCTCAGCTCCTTCACCAGTGCGAAAGATGTGCTTCGGCAAGCGCCCGATATTGATAGAGATAAGGACCAGGTCGCTCTATCACCACCCCCAAGGCCGAAGCCCAAAGCCGTGAGGAAGCGCGCAAGCAAGCCACAATCCAGATCGGAGGCAACGGTGGCATCAGCTCAGCAGGCGCCAATCGTGGTACTATCTTCATCGCCAGCAGAGAAACCATGGCAGAAGTTCAAAACGAAAAAGGCAGAGGCAGCACAGTCCACGATATCGAGTCGAGTAACGAAGCCGGTCACTGCAGAAAAGAGCAAAGGCAAGAAGAAGACGGAGACAGTATCACGACATTTCGACCGCGGGAAGGAGAAAGGGAAGTCTGTGGCGACCAAAGAGAGCCCACAACCAATCGTATCGGGCATGCATCAAGGGGATTTAGCGGACGCGCCTGACCAGGCCGAGGTCTCCGTGAAACCTGAAGTTGCCATTCCAAGACGGCGGGACTGGACACCGCCGGCAGATGACGACTTCAAAAATGAGGAATTGTTATCCTCGGATAGCAAAGTGCCGATCTCAACGGAGGTTTTTCAGAATTTGTGTCAGGACTTTGCTCGGCCTGGTGAGACAGAGCCTGTTGCCAAACCTTCGGCGGAGATTGCCGAGTTCATGAAGAAGCGCAAGCTTAACAATCTCCCGCCGAATGAACAGGTGTCACAGTCGAGGGAAGCCTCACCCACAAAGCCTGCAGCCGTGAAGAGGAAGAAGATTCGCACAATCACTGAACTAGCGACCGACCCCTATAAAAAGGCTGAAATCCCTGATACTCTATTGGCGCCCGGAAACAGCGAATCTTTGCTGAACTACCATGACTCTGATGGTGCTATCAAGGCGCAAATGGACCACCAGATGGCGGTCATGGATCTGCAAAGTACAAAAAGCAAGGGCAAGAAGAAGAAGGCACCAGCGAAGCCGAGAAAGAAGAAAGGAGAGACCGTCGAGGACCCAATCCTGCTTTCGCCGAACTCTGCGATGAAGCAGGCTTCGAATCAGGACTTTGTATTTGGTACCTCGAGTCAACTGCAGATCGATGAATCGCCGACTGTGCTTCGCGAGCTTCAGGCCGCAATTCAGGCCTCCAATCAAGCCAACGATGAGGATGATGACGATAGATCGGGCCTTTGGCACAAAGGGGCGAGAGACGTCGATGGGAGCCTTCTAGAGTTCAAGATCGTAGGCCAAGGCGATGAGGCGAACACGACAACAGGGTCCCCTAGCCCTGTCTTGCAGCCTTCACCAACAGACGACGACTTCCCAGACATCAGCAAAATATGCGCATTACCGTCACAAGGGGATGCATCTAGCTCGTCAGCAACGCAAAAGCTCCACTCCCAGCAGGCCGCACCGAGTTCACGAACGACTCTGCCGAGCAGTGAAAAGCCAGCAAGCATGCTGCCACCTTCAGGCCCAGCTCCAGCTCCCAAATCGAAGCGCCCTGACTTCACTCTATTCACGGATGGACAGCTTTCCACCAAGATAAGCTCGTATGGCTTCAAACCAATGAAACGGCGGCAGGCCATGATTGCACTCCTCGAAGAATGTTGGGATAATCAAGAAGCTGCTACTGCAGCACCCGCCGGGTTACCGGTCAAGAAAGCGCGTGGCCGGCCGAAAAAGAACACGACAGCCGCATCCCAGGCACCCGAGTCGCCAAAACGAGGACGGGGCCGTCCACGGAAAGACTCTGGCAGCCAAAGCCCAGTGGCACCTAAAGTGACCAAGGTTGAAATCGCCGACTCGGACGAAGAGGAAGTTTTGTCAGTGTCGGCCAGATCATCCCCGGACCCGGTCTTCTCGTCCCCGCCTCCCCTGGACGTGTCCATTGCTGACGATGCCGACATGTCGCTGAACCTGTCGCCCACGGACCAGGAGAGCTCTTGTTTCCCTTACATCACGAAAGCCATCACCAAGGCGCCGCGTTCCACGGATCCGCAGAAGCCTTCGTGGCACGAGATGATGTTGATGTACACGCCCGTCATTCTCGAAGACTTGGCGGCCTGGCTGAACGCTGGCGAGCTGACCCGGGTGGGGTACGACGGGGAGGTCTCAGCTGTGCAAGTCAAGCAGTGGTGCGAGTCGAAAAGCGTGATTTGCCTGTGGCGCACCAACTTGAAGGGAGGTGCACGAAAGCGCTACTGAGTTTTGGTCTAGTTATGAGCAGTGTTGGTCATGAGATATCCCTCTGTATATATACTTCTATTGGTCTTGTTTGATTCGGTTGAGAATCAATCATCCTTTCTGTCAAGCTGAAAAATGAGGTACAAATGACTACTTCCACTAGCTCGATTTAAATGCGGAGGCGGGGCGTGGCGGTTGTTGTGAGACCCACACAGTCTTGAAACTACCAGGGGAACCTCGGCACGCCTCTTGACCTCATCGATAGTGTGTATAGACGCCCTGCATGCAATCTTCAGGAGTGGCATCTTTAAAACATGTCACAATGTCTTTATAGTGTGCGGAACTCCTCTTATAATTCGTTGAGATTCTTCAAAGAATATCTCGCTGCTAATTACACGGCTTCTGTTAGGCCTCGCCAGCAGCTGTGGATAAGCACCACTTGCCTTGCACCACCACGCCCTGCCCGCAGTGGACAGCACTCTCGTCGTCTACTCCCACAATCCGCCTCCGCTGCCCGCGCCAAGGCGGCGCTCCGTGTCGGGAACATGTCCTCGACGACAGCGACAAAACAGCCGAGGGGGCCACCGGCAGAACCCCGGCCCAGCGCCAGCATCATCCTGCTCTCCCACACCAACCAGGTCCTGCTCCTGCGGCGGGTGAAGACGTCCAAGTCCTTCGCCTCGGCCCACGTCTTCCCGGGCGGCAACCTGTCCGAGTTCCACGACGGCCCCGTCCCGCCCCCCGAGGACCTGGCCCGCCACCGGGACGGCCCGGCCTACCGCCTGGGCGCCATCCGGGAGACCTTCGAGGAGAGCGGCATCCTCCTCGCGCGCAAGAAGGACGGCGGCGGTGAGCTCTTGGTGCTGCCGGCTCGGGAGAGAGATGAGGCGCGGAAGGCCATCTACAACAACGAGGTCAAGTTCACCGAGTGGCTGGATAATGTCGGTGGCGTCGCGGATACAGGTGCGCTTTCCCACCCCAACACATCGCTATGACCATACTTTTGCTCGCCATAATGATCGTGTCTACTTACTCATCACCGCGCAGACAATCTCATGCCTTTCACGCGCTGGGTCACGCCTCCAGCTACCCCTAGGCGTTTCACCACGCAGATGTACATATACATGCTCCCCTTTCCCCGTCCCTCCTCCTCCTCTGCTTCCCCGGACATGGAAGCCGAGTCCGTAGCCACTACGGCCTTGCAATCCGAGGCCGTCCTGCCCACGCCGGACGGCGCCGAGATCACCACGTCCACGTTCGACGACGCCGCGGCCTGGCTGGCGCGACAGCAGAGCGGCGACATCATCCTCTTCCCGCCGCAGGCCTTCCTCCTGACCCTGATCGCCCCGTTCTGCCACGGCCCGCCGCCCGCTGCGCCCCCCGCGCACCACCACTACCGCCAGCAGCGCGCCCGGCTCGCCGACTTCCTCGGCCGCGTGCCGACGGCCACCAAGCCCAGGGCCCTCCGGAGCCCGACCTCGCGGATCCCCTGGGCCGACAAGGTCATCTCGCCCGCCACCGCCCTCGTCACCGACGACGGCCGCGTCCTGCTCAGCCTGGACCGCCCGGGGCCCGAGCTCCAGGCCCGCGGCGCCGGCGCCGGCGGCGACTTCGAGCGCGTCGTCCTCGTCCGCTTCGAGGCCGGCTCGGCGCGCCAGGTCCAGGTCATGGACCGGGAGGAGGCTTTCCGGGTGCTGAGGCCGGCGGCGCCTGTCGTGCCGGCGCAGGGGGCGGGGAAGGGGAAACTGTAATACTGGCACATGATAGTTGTTTCCCGTAGCTGCTATGTCTCAGGTGGCGCAACGAGCAGGTTCATACATATATATATACATACATGTATCTGGTTATATTGTGTACCCCGTGCAGCCGCCGGGTCTGCTTCAGCATCTGACCTGGGTGTGCGAGCTCAGGTATTCTTTCTTCTTCTTTTTTCTTCTTCTTTTTCCTTCTTCTTTTTCCTTCCTCTTTTTTCTCTTCCAGCGCTAGACGACGATATGGACTCAACAGTGATCCTTATTGAACGGTGAGTCTCCTCCCAAGGATCCGCACTTCCTGAGGGTAGGGGGATGCGATAGGGGGTCGACCGGGAAGAAAGCATAGCAAAAATTATGTCTGTAATGCTCATCTGTGTAAAATCAGTTCTGGTAACTGCTTGGCTAGTAAACCACAAGGCCAAGTTATAAATCTCATTGTGTCTATCTCGGTTCACTTCCTCAACAACAGCCACGTGACCTCAAGTGCCTAGATCCACCAAATATCGTTACCAGTTCATGTCACATTAAGAAAGGAGATCCCCGGGACTTCAATAGAACACTCGTGCCGCTTTGCTCAAACTTCCCCAAGCCTTCCTTCCACCACCATCCGTATTTGGGCTGAATCCTTCCTTGTCTAGCAAATCTTGATATCCTGGCATTGCGATTGTTTGAAAGCCTCTCTGTTCATGATCCCGTGTATGTAGGCCTCGCCAACAAATGTGTTATATCCATCCACGTTGGGCCTGAGCAACAACGGCACCCTCCCGCCCTCGGCCAGCACAATCGTGTCGCCAATGTGGGCCCCCTCGTGCAGCAAGGCCAGCCACCCGTTCTCGCACCATCCCAGCCGCCGCTCGGCGGCACATTCGCAATAGAGCCCGAACTCGGCAAAGCCCTCATTCCACGAATCCTCCTTTAGGCCATACGTGACCACATGGGTGTTGTGCGTCAGGGACCCATACCGCTTCTCGTGCTTCCGCAACAGGTCCAGGCTGCGTGACCACCTGTGATATAACGCCTCCGTCGCGGCTGGGTTCTCGTTATCGTACGTGCCCGCGCACGGCGTCTTCCAGTACACTGCCGTTCCTTCGGCGTCCGGCCCACATGGGTTGGCCGGTTTCCGTCTAGCGGCAAAGCGCTCCCATTGGAGTACTGTGTGCCAATACTGAGACTCTGGGTTGTATAGTTGCTTGAGCTCATCCCAACTGTCCTTAATGAGCATACGTTTGAGTCCTGATTCTGATGGCTCCTCCTCGCCATTTCCCGCAGCTTTAGCACGCGCCTTTGAAAGGAGTTCCTGATGCGACTTGGGTCTGCTGCTCCTTCCCAAGTAATTGACACGCTGGATACTCTTGGAAATCTCCGACACTGTCGCTATCACATGACCTCGGAGGACAAGGGTAACGGCATCTTCGGGGAACCGGGCGCTGGTGGCGAGAGTACCTCGTGCAGCGTGTGTGCTCCGTGGCCGGCCCAGCGAATCGCGTGACAAAGGTACAGCCATCGAGGCCGAGTTACTCCAGTCCGTCACCCATGAAGGCAAGCCCCTTCTAGACGACCTGGGGGATATTCCTAGAACGTCAAGGGCCCCTGTCGTCTGGATGAGCTGCTGCGACATCATCCTATACACGTAGACGACGGGGCTGCCGTAATCCGCATCAACTTTCACCTGATTCACAGCACCAGTGGTCGGGCTTAGTCTCTGAATGTTTTTGAGGATGCCTGACACCGCATAAATTTTATCTCGAGGGTCTTTGGATTCTCTTTGTCGACACGCTTCTAATAAGTTGAGAAGAATTCCTGGTCCATGTTCAGCTTGGGACAGATGATCTGCGGAGCTGTACTGGCCCAGGCGTCGTTGTAGAGTTCTGATTGTGAAATAAGGTACTATGTCTTGGTTAACAAAAGCTCCTTTCCCTAACGCGCCCCAAATGCGGATCCTGAGGCCGTGATCGACGGCGGCGCAGAGGTCTTGCCAGTCGATCTTGTGACGTCCCATGAACAAGGTGATACGAGAGGATAGTAGAATCTCCTGGAGCGTCCAGGAGCGGTACCACCACGTGCATGCTAGAATATCCCAGATCTTGAAGTCACCGGCGTACAATGGATAGGCCGGGGTTTGCACAAGCGGAGCCCTGTAAAGCTGTATAAGGGTGACGGGCAAGGTTGCCTGTTCATCGGTGAAGTCGCTAAGGATAGGACCGGAGGCAGTCATATTTCTATCTTCTTGGAGATAGCTCGTCATTCGTGGGCGTTGGCGTAGAGTTCGAGCTGAGTCGAATGCTGACCAAAATGTCGTGTAGGGATTCGTAGATTTCCATCCGGCTACCATTGACGGAGATAGCCCTTCTTGGCTGAGCTGGATCGCCCCAGACATAGTTGAGTGCGTCGTACGTCTGGAGGGAGTCGTCTAGACTGACAGCGGATAATCGAACCTCAACCGGCTCGTTCTCCTGGCCCGGCAGAAGTTCAAGCAGTCTGATGTAGCCCTTGTTTGGGATGGATTCGTACTGGAAGGGGCTGAGATGCTCGCTAAGTGTCAGACGCGGTTGCTGCTGCCCTTCCGTCGTGGTTTCCCCTTGGGCCTGCTGTGAGGGTGATGATGGTGCCCGGATGTTGTTCCATTTTTGGGTTGCGACTGTTTTGACGCCTCTCTTCAGCATCAGCTTAGCCTTCTCCCAATCCTCTTTTCCGGAAGCCATTTTGAGTAGCTATTCAGTATCCGAGCGGGGGAATCAGCTCTGATTTCCAGGCAGGTGAAAATGTAAGACTCCCGTGACTGCCAAGTACATATCAAATGTACCTATATAAGTGGGGGATTTTGCTTATTCAGCCAATCAATCAGCCTATATGCCATCACGTATGAATGAACATCGTATCTTGTCCTACTCTAAATTCTTACTGCATTGAGAAGTTCTCACCCTGTCTCTTGGCATATCCGGCATGTGGTAATTACCGTTTATCGCGTCAGGGGTCTCCGGGATGGATATGCCATGTAGGCGGACTTGCTTGGATTCACCAGTCACG
Organism: Apiospora pterosperma; assembly: GCA_019976485.1. Classification (NCBI taxonomy): domain Eukaryota; kingdom Fungi; phylum Ascomycota; class Sordariomycetes; order Amphisphaeriales; family Apiosporaceae; genus Apiospora; species Apiospora pterosperma. The sequence continues at coordinate 3,280,835 of JAFBMP010000011.1, forward strand.
ATCGGCCCGACCACCAGACACCTCCCAACGACATCCGAGCTGCCACGGCCGAAACGGTATCGGGCTTGCTCCCGTACAATCTGCACTCAGCATGCCATGTTATCGTCTGGGGAGTGTCCGTGGGGGATGTACAGGTACTGATGTCCCACTATGGCAACGACCCCAGCAGGAAGGAGCCAAGTACAGGCAATTACCTACTTAGGCAACCATATTGTTAATTGGCCTTGAATCAAACCATTATCTCATGCCCATCATGAAGGTCTGATGGGCTTTACAGTAAGCATAATTACAGTAACGAATGGTGGGGCCCGAAATCCCTTCATCGTCTTCTCTTTCCTGTCGGCATTTGTTTCCATCTTGATTTGTTTCCGAGTCAGTAAATGCACCCTCAAACATAATGGCATTGTTACCGCCAGGTGGCTGGCGCAAATATGCCAGCATCTTGATGGTTTCGGTCGCCGCCGTCATCATATGCGCCAACATCGACCTCTCACACCTACTGCCCTGGAACCCCAGCCGTCCGAGCCCGCCTCAGTTCCCCGCGGCGCCGCTAGCCAAAGCCTGCGACGGCATCCCCCTCCGAGCGCTGACGGAAACGCGGCTCCGATTCCCAACCTCGTCCACTACGTCTGGCTGCTCGCCGACCCGGCCGTCCTGTCCCTCGACTTCAAGGTCTTCGTCAGCGTCTACTCGGCCCACCTCTTCTTCCGCCCCGACAAGATCTACATCCACACCGACGCCGCGCCCGCGCTGTGGGAGCGCACCCGCTCCTCGGGCAGCAGCTGGAGCCGCCGCGTCCTCAACCTCGCCCGCGTCGAGCCCCAGTTCGTCGAGAACCCCCGGCGCACGACCCGGGGCGTGGGCATCGACACCTTCGGCGCCAAGTCGGACTTCGTCCGGGCCTACGCGCTGCGCGACTGGGGCGGCGTCTACCTGGACGTGGATGCCGTGCCCCTGCGCGACGTCGCGCCCCTGCGCCACGCGGGGTTCGCCAACGTCGTGGGCGGCGCCGTGGCCCTGGCGCCGCGGCACGCGGGCTACGTCAACACGGGCGTGTGGCTGTCGCGGCCCCACTCGAGCCTGGCCGCCATCTTCGCCGAGGCCATGGACGCCTTCTACGACGGCGCCTGGGCCATCAGCGTCGGCCTCCTGACCGACCTGGCCTACCGCCTGCACGCCGTGCCCGGCGAGGTGCTCATCATGAACCCCCGCGCCTTCGCGCCCGCCAGCTGGGAGTTGGCTGACACCAAGCGTCTTTTTACGCCGCACCGGGACGCGCCGCTCCTGCACCGGGGAGATGATGACGACGACGACGACGACGACGACGCCGGTGAACTGCGCAAGGAGTTGGTGAACACATGCGCAGATTCTCTAGCTTGGCTGCGGCAGCGCGAGCACGCCGTCGAGAGCTGGGAAATGGACTTCTCGGCGACTTATGTGTTGCACGCCTTCGACGACGATGCCTCTCAAGTCGGTGGCGGATGGGACGGCAAGATCACGCTTCCGTATGTGCTCGCACGGCAGAGCAACTATGCGAGAGCCGTGTATCCGGCTATCCGTCATGCAATCATGGCGGGCATTATCCCTGCGGAAGAGATGGAGTGATGCTTTACTATGGTTCAGGGGAACAAGCTGAGACATTTTACATACACTAATTAGAGGGTATTTTGGTAGTCTGCTGATTGGTTTCAAGGTGCTGCTGCTGTGCCTTGCCCGTGTTTTGCAATCTGAGAGCCTACCATAAATGCCAGGCTTGCCGCGTGGCAAGGGTTTCATGCCTGCAATGAAGGAGCCGGGCTCCTAGTGAGGAGAAAGGAAGCCGTGAATAACCCATTCTGCGCGCGCCAATTTCGTTCCATTACATCATGTGCTAAGACGCGAAGGGTGTAATTCCTAGCCCTTTTTCATAACCCTACTTTTGTAATCTTTGTCAGCAGCGGCATCCTTGACTTGTACGTGTATGGCATGTATCTTTCCGCTCGTTTGCGCACCGGAGAAGCACCGTAACGTGTGAGCATTTCTATCATCTCATCGGCTCTTGGGGCCAGTGAGCGCCGGGCGATATACATAGGAGTTCTAGGGGACCGAGTTTCATCTTCTTCGTCGGGCTTCACGGTGCAGTCATAGTCCACCGGTAAGCCGGCTCGGATCAGTGCCTCAACCGCAAGATAGTTGCCCTGTGAAGACAGGACCCGCACGAGTTTGGATAGATGCTTAATATTGTCATCGGAGCTCTGCAGCATCTTGGGGATGTCCAAAACTCGAGCCTCCTCCAGAAGATAGAGTATCGCGTCAGTACTGTCAAGACGCGCACCGTCCAAGAGCACACGACACCATTCCCAGCAGTCTGGTCGCGACAAGTTTGTTTCCAGAAGGATGCGCAATGCCTCGACACGATTGTCTACCAAAGCAGCACGTACGGTCTCGGTTGAGGCTTGTTCTTGGCGCGATAGGAGAAGCTGCAACATGTCCAAGTCACCTTGCCAGGCGGCTATCTCCACGAGCGCTGGCGACTCCATCGGGCCATATCGCCTCCGGACCTCCAACACCGAGTAGACTGCACCGCTATCCATCAAGAACTCGGCAGTCTCCACGTGACTGTTGACGACGGCTAGCAAAAGTGCTCTGTTCGAGTGCCTGCCAGGGTCCCTGGTACGGCGGGGGCTCCCGTCACGCGTGTATTCGGTTATCCGCTTCACGAAGGCCAGCTTACCCAGAGCAGCACTTAGCCCGACCGCCGAATTCAGGATGAGCCCACGGGGATGGAGTCCGTATCGCGGCTCCAGGAGCAAGTTGAGCATGTCCATATCCCCGTTCTCGACGGCTCCAGCTACGGGATTGCAGTCCACGCCGTTCACACTGAGGCCGCGGGCGAGAATCAACCTGACAAGGGCCGGGTTTCGGGCTTTGGCGGCAGCGCACAGAGGCGTCCCGAAAGAACGGCTTTTGCCCAGGAAATTCACTTCGTAAGAGCCCACAAATGTCATGATGGACGCGTCATCCACTCTCTGCTGTACGGCGGCGATTGCTGGTCCATAAATAGCCTCTAGGCCGAGTATAATGGCGGCGGGAAGCAGCGAGGATCGGCCGTCATGACGGTTTTTACTACGATCCGAATCCATTGACCGCGTGATGCGCCCGTACCATCCTGGAGATGTTACCCGCTTGTTGTACTTGTATTCATACACACAGTGGTCCATGTGATGACACAGTGTCAGAAGTGCCGCGTATCTCTGCTCTTCTCCCGCCGTCGGTAGCAGCTCGTCCAGAATCCATTTGAGATGCGTCTCAATTGTCACACAGCCGGAGCCCAGCAGACGGTCGGGCCGCGAAATCCGAAAGTGAAGATAGCGCGCCAGGAACGGCACGGGACTCGATGCAATGTCCGGCCGGCAGCCCATGGAGTCCCTGGAGAGCAAAATTTGGCTGGCCTCCAAGGCTACGAAGACTTCGTGGCTAAAGTGCTCTGGCGGGTCAAGATGGTCAGTCGTCTCCCCCCAACTGGATTCGGGCTCGTGGGCCGTGGTTCATACTACAGACGAGGCGGAGCCGCGCGAGAAATGGGAGGTCGGGCGGTATCAGGAGATATCGAAATATGTCTCGGATTAATTCCAGTGGCAGATCGTGAAAAGACTTGGGACTCATTGTGACGACCAGCACGCGTAAAACTGATGTTCAATGGTCGAGAAGTGCGAGTGTTTTCCGAGTGCGGGGCTCGAAACTGTAGGAATTAAGGGCGGGAATTAAGGGAGTGTTTGGGCCCGGGGGGGTTCGGACGGGCCGATGGATTGATTGTGCTTCGGGTTTCAGAGCCCCTTAATTCAGGCACGTCACTCGACAGCCGTTCACTCGGCATATAATTAGGGGTTTGAACATCGTGGAGGCTACGGTGACATCAGTTATCATTCCCCAGGCCAGCTAGGTCGGCCCGGTCGGTCGAGAGCACAAGATAGCCCGGGGGATCCTGGCTCTATAGTGGGTTCCTCCATATTCCCCCATGTATTTGACTTGGGCTGTCACTTGCAGAATCCGGGAGAATGGGTCTTCCGATCCATACCCACACGTGTTGTCGCCTACCCTAATTACCAGCACATTATGTTGGGAGTGGCGATAAGAAAAAGACAAGGGCAGTCAGTGGAAGCACCAATCACATGCCGCAGGACAAGGATGGCGGCCAGCAACTGGCCATCGACTGTCCAACCAGTACTATCACAGCCCCCGACGACCTCTTTCAAGAAACCCAACTCAACCACCAACGCTGGAGTAACGGTAGCGAGATCAGAATGAGTGATTAATGTAAGCACGCATGATTGGTCCCGTGGAGAGAGCCAGCGTGGGGTGCATCCCTCATCTATTGGCCCGGCCTCACGAACCGTGTTATGTGTAATATTATTATTCCTCTGCATGGTAATCTCTGTGACAGATAATTAGCTGCGGCCAGATAAACGACCTCATTCGGCCCCGACCGTTATTTTCGTTCTTGTTTCCCTCCCCCTCTAAGGATGTGACTGAGGCATCCAGGGCGTCACGCACATGCGTCACTGGCTCACCGAAAATCTCACATAATAATTAAATGTGCCATGCTCTTGACCCCCACAGCCGCAAGACGGGCCCCAAAGAGGAATTGCGCATCAGCGCCACACCCTCTCTACGTTCGCTTGGCAGTTCGCACTTGTGCTGACAGTCAGGCTTCCGTATCATGATACCCAATCAGGTCACGATTCAGCCCTATCATACGGAAGTCCTTTGAAGGGCTCTTACCGCGTTGGGCCAGTCGGCCCGTACCACAGGGCTGACTATCTGCACATGTGTGATGAAAAAGGCGGGCTGTTACTCAGCTTACCAACGGCTTTACGGAGGTGCCGTTCTGCCCCCCCTTCTCGTTCTGATCAGGCTTTCTTCGCCCGGAGGTAAACCAGCGGTCTACACGTAAAAAGGGCAGCCTGGTATCCAACGTCACTCGGAGTCTCTCTGCATTGGTTCGATGGTGCGAGTCATAAAGTGAACACCAACGTGCAGGTCCAACAACACACCGATGTTGAGGCTCTTTGCTGAAAACCCCGTGTTAGCCCGGCGCCAAAACACCGTTACTGGTCATTGTCCCGAGGTGGTGGATACGAACCAACGCGTTGGATGAGGCGAAAGGGTGGCTTATATACGGCTATGTCTCCCACATGTTTCCTTTCAATCCTTTTGACCAGAGCTAAATTCAGATTCGCTGCTTTTCGTTGACCTCTTCCAGACCATAAAACCCCATCTCCAGGGTCTTGTCACACGACTTCTCAGCTTCACTTTATCATCCAATTTCAATCATCCCATACCTATAATATAGCCATGGGGTCTGTGAGAACAGTCACAGCAGTGCTGCAGAGCCTTACTCCGCAGTCATGGTACTCCAGTCACAGCACTTCCCATAATCTCATAGCTAAAGAAAGCGCCTCGAAGATTCAGGCCGAGACCCGCGACAAGACACTGGGGGAAGTCCTCCGTCCTCTCATCACGTCCTTTGTGGAGAAGGACCTCAAGTATGAACCAAGGCCGCAACGAGACAACACGGCCCTGTGGAAGGCGGCGGACGAGTATGCCAGCCAGACCGGCGTCCCGAGAGAAGAGGGCTCTCGCTCCGCCAAGATCTTCCAGACAGGAGTCATGTACGCCGCGGTAAGATAAAGATCCACCAATCACACCCCCATGTCTTCTTCTTTCCATTTACTTACCCCCCTACATCTCTGCCATGCTGACCCTCCCCCTCCCCCAGTGCTGCGTGCCGAGGCACCCCGTCGAGGTCCAGGTCTACGTCGCCATGTACTCGTGGCTGGGCCTCCTGCTGGACGACTCGGCGGCGGAGCACGAGGACGAGTTCGCGCGGTTCGGGGCGCGGTTCGCGGGGGGCGAGCGGCACGCGCTGCCGCTGCTGCAGGCGTGGGCGGAGCTGCTGCGGTGGACGTACGCGCACTGGGACGCGGCGCCGGCCAACTTCATCGTGACGGCGTCGCTCAACTTCCTCAACTCGAACCTGCTGCAGACGGGCGCCGCGTTCCGGGGCATCGCGGCCACGGCCGCCGCCGCGGGGAGCAGCACCAGCACCAGCACCAGCGGCCGCAGCTGGGCGCGCTACGTGCGCGAGAAGGACGGCGGCGGCGACGCCGTCGCCTACTTCACCTTCCCCAGGGCCGCCTACCCGCACCAGGAGGCGTACCTCGAGTGCATCCCGGACCTCGCCCGCTACATCAACCTGGCCAACGACGTCCTATCGTTCTACAAGGAGGAGAGGGCGGGCGAGAGCGACAACTTCATCAGCCAGATGGCCATCTACGAGGGCAAGGACAAGATCGCCGTCGTCGAGGACCTCATCCGCGACGTGGCCCAGGCGGTCGAGCGCATCCGGGCTACCGTCAGGGGCAAGGAGCCCTACGCGACGGCGGTCGAGGACCACATCCTCGGCTACGTGGCGTTCCATAAGCTCAGCCCGCGCTACCGGCTCTCGGAGGTTGGATTGGGCGAAGAGTCGTTCAGGGTTGTGCCCAAGCCCTGAGACTTTGGGTTTTAGGCAGTGCGGGGAACCAGCGACGTTATAGATTTGGTGGTTGAATATAAGTAGACACCTCTTGTCACTTGTGTGTGTTTCTCTTTCTCCCTCTCTGTCACTCGTTGTAGGGAAAGCCCTCGGAGATGTAATATCCTTCCAATTTGACGATGATGTCATAACAGCGACTACCGGGGATTTCCTTTGTAGGGCCAGTGAGTGCGGGGAAGTCGACTAGGTTGAAAGCTCTGCCCCTGTATCAAGTCATGGTTAATGTCCCGGCCTGCCCCTCCCGAGAGCAAACCCACCCCCCCCATCCCCCGACCCGAGTACATAAATCCCAACACCTGCAAATGTCCATCAAGGTTGTTGTATTCCTTCACAAACCTCTCTCATTGTACCGGCCAACCTTCTCAAACCCCTGTCGCTTCTATAATTATCCTCTACTTCCAACATGAGTCTTAGTGGCAGCTGCATGGTGTGGGGGATCAACTACGAAAGTAGCAGTAAGTTGCACCGCGTTACTGGGGACCGAGAAGCGAACGCCCCATGCTTACTAATATGTGATGCATTCAGGCGAGCCGAAGGTTACAGCGCTGTGCCACTGTATCGATTGCCAAAAGTGGACTGGAGGCGCATTTACCTCCAATGCCGTCGTCCCTGAAGATGCGTTCAAGGTGGTAAAAGGTATGCCGAACACACGATGGATGCGACGCCTGCAACACCGAAGGCTTTGATACTGATGACTGACACCCCACAGGCGAGCCGAAGACATACGATGTCACGGGTGCCTCGGGCAAGAACAATCGTCACTTCTTCTGCGGCGACTGCGGCTCGAGTCTTTTCACGAAGCTCGACGTCATGCCAGGTGTCGTCATCATCAAGGCCGGGGGCCTAGACACCGGGAAGGCGTCTCTTGGTGGCAAGGTCGACGTCGAGTTCTACTGCAAGGATCGGGTCTCGTACCTGGCCGAACAGTCGGGGGCCAAGCAGGAGCCCACATTCGGCTAGAGCTGGAATCAATTGGCTGGAAATTAATTGAATCAATACGTCTTGTTAACATTGATTTTAGTCGACGTAGAATGTAGAGACTTCCTCTTCATCCCACTCGATCAGTCCTCTCAAGCTTTGCATTATTTCAGGGGGTGCATTGTCCTCATCCACTTTGAACCAGCCGCATCGAACGTATACTCCGTCCTTCGTGGCGGCATCGGCGAAGCGCAGGACGAGCCCTCGCATCTCCAATAAGTCCTCCCCGGCGGATGCCACGAGTATCGGCCAGGCGAAGTGCTCTGTCTTCTCATGAAAGAGAAGGAACTCCTCGTGGCAATCCCAGGTCACGTGCGTGTGGTCGAGCCCTGCACAAATCCATGATGGTGCAGTGCTTGTCGTAGTCATAGAAACCCTCGTCGTCGTCGTCGTCGGGGGCGGCATTTTCGAGTACCTCTGATAAACTTGTTCGCCACCATGGGGCGATAGGCAGCAGACTCCCTAGTACCTCGAGCCTGGTCGTGGTTCTTGGCAGCCCGCTTCCATCGTCGCCACCGTCACCAATCAAGGAGGGAGGCACGAGCTTGATAGTGCCCCGTGGCAAAACCATCTTGCCCGGTGTCATGTGCTCCGTTTCCAGGTATCTCCCCATCCCCTCGGCCAGGACGAAGTCGTACGTAATCGGATACGCAATCCCCTGCCATGATCAGCTGGGCAATGCGCTACCAGCCTCACGCGGTGCTGCTCGACTGATATGTCTACCCCAGGACTTGGGCCGACCCCTTTCCGTTACCGGACGCCACAAGAGCTGAAAGCCGAGCATAGACGACGAGTCAGCAGGAAGCGGCGGAGAGCCAGGGGAGGGCGGGTAGTGCCAGATGCCGTGGCTGTAGTGCAGCTCGTCGGGTCCGGGCGGTCCATCGCCCGCACCCGCGCTCCCCTCCAGCGCCTTTAGCTCCAGCGCCGCCGCGTCGGCGATCTCGCACCGGTGCTCGTGGCCCTCGGACTCGGCGTCGGCCGCGGCCTCGAACAGCTCGGCGATGAACACGGTCCAGAGCTCGGCGACGCCGAGGCCGAGGCCGCCCCACGCGGCGGCGGCTCTGGCGAAGCTGAACGATTTAACGTCGACCCCGCGCCCGGCGACAAAGACGGGCCCGGGACCGGAGAGGACCTTCCCCGCGGGTAGCGTGGTGTTACCGAGCGTGCCGGACAGGCAATGGAACCAAGGCTGGTCCAGGCAGTAGATGGTCGCAGGACACAGGAGCACGGCCTGGTGGAAGGAGGTCTTGGTCGGTAGCGGGGTGGATTTCAGGTCGACGGCAAATGTGTCGGCATAGACCATCAAGAGATTATCAGGTGACCAGGCGGGCCTGACCAGCGGTGCTTCTGGCCTGTAGTAGCGTGATCCAGGGGTTGCCAGTGTGGCGCACGACGACTCGGCGTCAGGCGAGGCGATGTTGAACGCGGCGACGGCATAGAGATTACTCAGTTGCCTCCTGGTCGGGCACGGTGTTGGATCGGTCTTGGTCTGGATATAGGGCTCCCAGAGATGCGACACGCCGGCGGCCGAGGCAATACGGACAGCCTTCTGCAGGCCCAGCGGCAATATATCAATCGAATGCCACTCCAACTCACGGTAGATTCCAGGTAGACGCGAGAGCCAGTGCTCCATGTCGGGCCAGCTGTGCGTCACCATCGCGTACGGCGTCCGACCGAGTTCTCGCGCGTCAAGCTCCTGGGTGCGAAACAAGAGGGCACCCCCGTCCACCTCTGTCTTGATCTCCAGCATGCTTAGGCGGAAGCTGTCTTGGGCTCCTTGGGCTTTCCGGGCCGCGAGGCGTCGTTTCTGGCGGCGCGCGCGGCACCCCGCCCTGTCCCCTTCTGGCTCGATCTCCCGCATGCCAAGGCGAAGGCTGTCTCGGGCTTCCCGGGATCCTCGGGCGGCGAGGCGGCGTTGCCGACAGCGCGCGTGACACCCCGCCCCTGAAGCGCACTCGGAAATCCAAGTCTTGATCAACTCCGGCGGCGACTTCTCCCCGCCAACTACTACTTCGGCTGGGTCCACTCACTATAGCGTTTGAAGGGTTTCACCCCCGCAGGTTAGCCCCCACAGCTTGTCAGGTCCCGGGGACAGGGATCAGGGCCTACCTTGGGCTGCTTGGAAATTGAATATGCTAGAGTATATCGCGTCCCGCATCATTTCAAGTTGGATGGAGATATTATAACAGAGGTCCGGAGGCGCTCTCGTGATAAAAAATCGGGACCGAGCATCATGGAAAGCGGGCCACCGTAGTAGGCCTTTAAACACCCTTCTAAACGATTCGTGGAAGTCTTCGTGATGAGTTCGGAAGCAGATGAAGCAGCCACAAGTCACGGCCTGGCGGAAGTTGTTGAGGGTGGGATGGTGCATCTTCCACGGTCGCTCATGGGGATACAAGCCACGGCCTTCGGTTGGGTCGTTGAGGGTGTCGAACATGGCATGACAAGCTTGACAGAGCGTGGATGCACTGTTATCATGACGGTCAATGAGGGGGGGCTTGGATCGGTTGCCATGGTCTTTTCGGAGGGATTGTCTCCTCAGAGCTGTAGTAGTGCATCGTCTCGATGTTTTATAGCAAAGCTGGACAGGAAGTGGTGGTGGTAGGAGGCCTGGGGTGTTGGTGCTTGCAAAACCAACATCGTGGCTTCACTTTTTTGAGTCATAGTAATAAGGCTGTGCAGAACCGTGGTTACCCTCTCCTTCAAAGTGTGGCTGAAGAATGGCAACCAATCCCATTGCATGACGCATGTTGACGGTGATGACTCATTGGCTACTGAGGCGATAGATGGCCCCCTCAAACAACTGAACATCATTATCCGACGCGCTGTCTCCGAATGTTCTCTGTTTATTCCTACTGGCTCCCCCTCCCCTAGTGGTAAATAGCGGATGAGGCTCTGCCAAAAGGACTCAGGGGCTAGGGCCCTCTTTGCAGGTCCCAATGTTACAACAAACCTTGGCGAATATCTCGATTATTTCAGGTTGGGATCCGCAAACAAACTCGACGTAACTAAGTAATCGCTAATGACTTTCCCCCGTTTCTTCTTCTTTTTCTCACCCACTGTGTATGTATGTGTGGTGCGTGTGTGTTACGTTACGTATGGCGTGTGTAGCGTGTATGCGCACATGACGTTGCGTTTTTCTTCCCTCGATCTTTTGCTTCCAAACCTCCAGGCTGTAAATCTACAAACTACCACCATCCAATTTAGAGTGCAGTCCAACGAACACTAACGTAAAGATGAGCAGGATGTTGCTATCTGTAGCATCCACTTCCCGAAAACGCTCGATCGCTACCTTTGTGGTTTGTTTGCTCTCACTCTCGCTACTCTCACTTCTGTCCTACTTTCACTACTTCTCTTTCTGGAGAGGGGGCACTGCTGCTATACAGTGGCCACCATCGACCGCGACGCCCTCGTTGATCCCACACAAAATATGGCAGATACTATTGCCCATGCCCGAAACAGTCCATGCGCGGGGCATCGGCGACACACAATCACGTTCATGGCTGCTCAAGAACCCAGACCACACGTTTACGCGCCTCAGCACCGCCGGCGCCGAAGAATTTATTCGCAAGCATTATCCCGAGTCTTCACATCTAGAAATCTTCCATGCGCTTCCCAACCCCGCGATGAAGTCCGATTTCTTGCGATACCTCATCTTGTTCGCAGAGGGAGGGATATACAGCGATCTAGACACGACAGCAATCCAATCCGTTACCAGGTGGATTCCTCAGGTGTATAGAAGCTCTGCAAGGGTTGTTGTCGGGGTTGAATGGGATCAGCGCGAAGAAGAAGACCTGAGAGGCGTCTTTGCATACCCGGTACAGTTCCAGCAATGGACCATAGCCGCCACGCCTCGTCATCCTATCCTAGAGGATGTCATACAACACGTACTGGCCAGCATCTCGAACTTTACGGAGACATACGAGACGGCTGTGAAGGATCTAGCCCTTGGCGATCAGGAAATACTTAGAGCCACGGGGCCGGGGGCTTGGACGGCGTCGGTCTGGAGGTATATCCAACAACATGGCGTGGTCAGTTGGAAAGAGCTTTCCTACATGACGAAGCCGACCCTGATTGGAGACGTACTTATCTTTCCTGTGAACGCATTCGCGTCTGGCCAAGATCACTCTGGTAGCTCCTGGTGGTTCACGCCGAGCGAGGCTCTAGTCAAACACCATTTTAAAGGATCATGGAGGGTACATCATTAATGAGAGGGCTTCGGTTCTTTCATCCGGCAGCGATTCCTCCAAGACAAAGAGTATGGCCGAGCCCGTACTGACAGCTTGGTAGTGATACGCATGGCTCTGGCAACTCGACCCATGGCTGATCATTCACTGAATCGGCGTGCTAGGCAAGCATCTAGCAGGTCTCACGAATGATAGTTATCCGTGAAAACATTAGTAAGGTCTCCATTTCTACACTAGCCTTAAGTTGTCATTATTATAGGCAAGTCCTTGCTCAAGACCCTTCGCAGTTTTGGCTAATCTATAATGAAATCTACTAGAAGATAGTAAGGCGGGGACGTTATGTGACATGAGGCTTTAAGATCACGTGACATAAGGCAGGCCGCAGCAATGCACCGCCTTAGCACCGCCGATAATAATCTCTCTCAACCATCCCTGTTCTCATACAATCAAGTGCTTCGATACACATGAGCTAGATGCTCGTTTGGATTATACGAAGACTCCAGTCCAGAAGCCGGGACTGGACTTGGCAGTGATCAACTTCTGATCCAATTTGACTGGAGATGCGACCAGATACCCCGCGCGCGGCTTCACGACGATGGATCCGGTATCTGCTGTGGGAATAGCCGCGGCCGCAGCCCAGTTCATTGGCATCGGTATCAAGGCGGCAAGATTATGCAAGGAGATTCGCGACAATGCCGACTCGGCAACCGATAGAAACAAATCTCTGGAAAGCCTGGTCCTCGAGGCCCGAGAATCCAGGAAAGAGCTGCTTACGCGTCCGCCACAAAGGGTCCCCAGGCGTATCAGCGATTTGGCAACGAAATGCATCCAAGCAGCTGACGAGCTATTGCAGTTGCTGGAAGCTGTACGCGGCGCTGAAGCCAACAAAAATATCAGCACCGCTAGGAAGCTATATCGTGTTATGAAAGAGAGGAAACAGATTGAGAAGCTGGAAAGATCCATCCAAGACAAAGAGAAGCTGTTGCAAGCCCTACTCATCGATGATATCTGGTAGGTTCTGACAAGCAAGGCTGTTGTGGGATAAATTACGTCTGACTTCCTCCCAAGGCGCTTACTCAATATCGAGTCTCGTGAGCGTACCCAAAGATACAAGATGCTGGATACACGGGTCCAGGAGATTTTAGAAGGGCTGGGAAACTTACAGGCTGCCTCAAAAGCAGGCAACGCACAGCTAATGGAGCAAATTGCGAAGATCCCGACCAAATTGGGTAGCCGCCTCGATGAGCTGGAGACTGCAGTAAAAACACGGCTTGACCTGGCAGACCAAACTAGTGCCGCGCTCCATGAGGAGTCACAACAGATGGACTTTTATGGAGAGTTCATGCAGAGCCTGTTCTTTCCGGACATGGCTCGTCGGCAGTTCCAAATCAAGGACGCCGTCCCCGGAACGCTTGGCTGGATCTACGGACAAGGCCCCCCTGAGAAATCCGGCGAAGCGGATCCTAAGGAAGAGGGAAGGGTTTTATTTGAAGGTTTTGCATATTGGCTGCGCTATGATGATTGTGAGTACTGGATCTCAGGGAAGCTTGGGTCGGGCAAGTCGACTCTGATGTCCTACATTGTCGACCATTGGAACACGATGGATTGTCTGAAGGTCTGGTCCGGGGGAAAAGATGTCCGGGTATTGTCATTCTTTTTCTGGCATCTTGGCACTGATCTCCAGAATACCATGGTAGGGCTCCTGAGAAGCCTTCTCTACCAGATCTGCTCGGCAAATCATAGCACTAGAACCGACGTCAATCCTCAGTTCGTACGCAGCATCATGGAGAACTTGGGAATCGAAAGACAAAGGATACCAGCCTGGACCGAGAAAGCCTTGACCAAAGCATTCAATACTGCGATACACTTGCTCGAGGCCGAGCACATCTGCGTCTTCATTGACGGCTTGGACGAGTACGTCGGCGAATATGAAGAATTGTTCGGCTTTCTTCGCAGAATTCAGAAGGGAGATAACATAAAAGTATGCGTCTCAAGTCGACCAGAAGCACCATTGGTAAGAAGGCTGGCACATTGCAAACAGCTTCGCCTACAGGATCTCAACTATGCCGACATCCGGTTCTTCGCTAAATCGAAACTGGAAAACGTGGATATGGATGTTCAAGTCCTATGTGATGGAAGTGAGAATATAGCGGATCAGATTGCCCAAAACGCAGAAGGCGTCTTTTTATGGGCTATTTTGGTGACGCAGGCTGCCATTCAAGGCGCCGAATCAGGCGACGACATGGGTATCATCCTCCGCAGAATATCGAAGACACCGAAACCTATCCAAGAGATTTTCGCGTCAATGATTGGGAAAATCGACGAGTTCCACAAGGAATCTCTTATGTTTTACTCGAGGCTTTTAGAGATTGCCGATCGCTTCTTCCATAACCTGTACGGCCTTGAGCAGATTCTCTCTGTGCCGGTCCTGACCGCCGCGAGGCCGGGTGTTACATTCGAGTCAGATGCCTCTTTTGCGTCCATGTGCCAACGGACCGAATGGCAAGTCACAGCCAGGAGTGCGGGCCTGATGGAGATCAGACATCGGAAAAGGTACGGATGGGAAGAGAGTAATTGGAGGCTAGGCTGCGCCTGGGTTAACCCATCCGAGATAAACGACACGGATGTGTGGGCTGATGGGCTCCCGTATCAGACCCCGCGACACGTTCTGCATCACCCTGTACCATGTCCATCGACACTACGCTACGAGACCAGGTACGTGGACTGGGTCCATCGCTCAGCATACGAAGCTGTATGCAATCCGCAGAACATACAAGACTTGTCACTGCCGCATGTTTCATATGAGGAAGCGTGCAGGAGACTCTTAGAATCTTACTTGAGGTGGATCGCTTTCGCCCCATCTTGCGGTCAAGACATGCCTGGGTATCAGACTACGCTCACGACAATTCGGATCCAAACCTTCTTATGCACATTGCGGCGTCTGGAGGACGAGTATCCTTCGCTAACAGACCTTTCAGCCAAGTGTCTCTCCCGCATAGCGACTTCTATGGATAGGCTTGAGCTTCGATCGGTTCTCTGTCCAGAAAGTGTACCGTGGCCAGCCCACGTCATGTTCTGGATCTTTTGTGCTCAGTGTCTCCCGAGCTACGTCAAATCCCATGCTCGCCAGGCCGCACCGATTACGCTGGCCATCCTACACCGCAACGAACTTCTTATACCTGACTGTCCTTCCATGCACTTGGAGTTCTTAGATTGCATGAGTTCATGGTCACGCTCTTATGCCTCATCCAGATTTCCATGTTATACGACACCACTGTATCGAGAAAGACACTGGGACACGTGGCAATCGGGTCTTGCCTCGTATGCCACCATCAGGGCAGATACTGAAAGTCATATCGACAGCGAAGAGAAGATATTAATGGCCGAGTTCGCACGTTTTGTCAAATACCTCAGGCCTGAGGACCTCGGGTTGCCTGAAGAGCATCCACAGACCGCAAGGAACCACGGGATTTTGAATATCAACAAAATCTTGGACATATCAAGAAACATGCAACTATATCTTGATGTTGCGGGGACCAAACGTCTTACTATACAACTTTCAGTACCAATGTACCACTCCTACCATGACACTATAAGCGCTGGTTACGATGATGGGTATCAGCCCTTGCAGCTAGTATTTCATCCAAGACCTGGCCCTCGGAAACCCCGAAAGGCCAATAGCCGCGGAATACCGCTTGAGAAAGCCCCAGACTACTTCGTACTGAAACCCCGGAAAGCTGTTTCGATGAGTTTGCTCCAGAACCTGCGGCTAGAACGGATGACATCTCAGGACAAACCGTACGAAACGACAATGGTGGCTACAGTACACTGCTCGGAAGTAGAGTTTCTCGCATGCTTCGATTTGGTCGTGGGAGATGTGCCCAGCAAGGGGCAGCAGCTCTCTTCTACGGAACAGCTTCTTTCAGTTGCCTGCATACGCACAGACGCACGACATCTGTTCAAGTCCATGCAGTCCAAACTCCAAACTGAGACGAATTGTCATGGCGGAAACGGATGATGTCTACGGTTCGAGTTTTATTGTATGGGGATAACCTATTTGTTATGAGCACTTAGCTGGGCATCGAATAGAAGTCAGGGATCACCGACATGGCCGAGAGAGGTTGATCTCAGAATAAGGGGACACAAAGGTAATATGAAGGTACACCTGCATAAGTAACCCCCATATAAACTAAAGTCTTGCGGGTCGTGGCACGGAAATAAACCCCTCCCTGAAAGAAGTCTTCCCACTATAACAAGAAAGATACTGCTACATCGGCGGCAAGCGACAGCATGCCGAATTCAATCCTCCTATTCTCAGTCTGCCTAGTGCTGAGTACCCTGACAATAACCCGCCTGGTGGCAACTTCCATCTATGCCCTCACACTTCATTCTATAGCAATTATCCCCCAAGATATGTACTATCAGATGCCTACCATACTGGGCGGCCTACTTCCGAGGGGCTGACGTTTACTGGATGCACCGTCTGCACCAAAGGTACGGACCCGTAGTACGCCTTAGCAAATGGGTTTTGTTTTCGGTTATTCGATGGTTCGATTGAGTAATCGACGATGAAATATCTTTTTATAACCACCACGTATACACATGATTACTATAGCTAGACCTATATAGCTCCCTACATGTTCCTGACAAGACAGCTCGAATCCACATGTACTAATCCCCTGCGCGGTCACAGCAGGGTAGCTAGACCTCCTTTGGTGCCTGTACGGAGCATCTGGAACTCGGAGCCGACATGGACATTGGTGTAAAGTACAGAACCCTTGTGGACAACAATATATTTCGAAGGCCCGGCGTCGGGGAATGCGTTTCGATGTAGGGAAAGATCTACCGAGTAATGGTTTGGCTTTTGGTCTTGCATGGTAGATTCAAGGTATGAATTCGAGTAAAATGAAGGTAGGCGAGAGAATATCGTGGGTGTTCTTTTCTAGTGTGTCTCGAGTTATGAGATCAAATGATTATGCATTCAAACCAAGTCATGTTCTTTCTGGTGTGATACTTCTATTTCCATGGTCAGTCTATCTAACACTAGTGAAATCTCAGGCAGCAGCCGGAAACCCCGAACCTGGTCTACGTATACGCAACAGCCCTGTTACAATATGGGTCGCGGCCGAAGACAGCGGCTGCTGCCTGCTTGGCATGGTGGAGATACAGGTGGGTGGATGAGGCGGAGAAGGCGAAAGCACTATAAAATTCAACTGATTGGCTGTATTGTAGGACCCAGGCGCGCGGACTTACCTCGGAGCATACGTGTAAGTCATGCAAGGACCCTGTTCGGGTTATATGCAGTTAACTACTCCTCTCTAAGGCTACGAATTGGGCAAACAACCCTGGCTCTGCACAAGCGTCTACTCGGTAGTACTGGGGTAAGGCTGGGGCTGTGTGTGCCACCTCGGGTCGGGATGCCGCAACGGGCCATTCCCATAATCAGTCTCTAGACCCGATCGTTCGGGTGCTGCGAAGTGATTACTTATATCGATACGAAACTGATATAAGTTAACCGACATCCTATTCAGTTCATCTATTAGTATCCACTGCTACCATTACCATTGGCAGTGCAAAAGTCATCATAATGGATTACCACGTTGATCCTTCGATCCACCCTTCGGCCTGGCCGGGCTATACTCCAAATCCGGCCGGCCATGTTGTCAACGACAAAGTCGACGTCATTTTCGTCAATATCAACAACGCTTCCGACTTCCGCACCATACGCACGTCTGTTAATGACAGCACCAACGATGTCACGACGAAAGTGGCGGGACAAATCTCTCGCGGCATTTATCGCCTTGTCAACTTGCACATTAGTCAGTATTCATGCGTGGTGGTATTGTCGACAGATATGCCAAAGGAGAGATTCCTGAACGAATTCCTATAGTACATTCAGGGAGGGTGGCCCGTGTTTATTCTATCACATCCCGGTCCCGCTGTGCCACTTGGGCCGTTGGCTGCGCTGTTGGGTCTTACCGGTTAGCGATCATATCCTAGTTAGGAATGGGAAACTGTTACTGTGTGCACCTACACATGCGGCTATCGATTTTGGGAAGACAAGAAAGTGAGGAGTCCACGTAGATGAGCCATTACCATGCTATAATCGATTACCATGAAGCTGCATTAGTCCTACAGGGGACAGTCCAGCTCAACCAACATGACAATATCAAACAGGGTGCTTCGTTGGGACGCTCGTGGCATCCTCAACATCCTTGTCAGAGGCCAAGGTATAAATAGGGAAGAAACAGCCGTCGGGGTGACTTCTCTGCCTTTCCTCAATCACGCTTGACATCTTTGAAGCCCTCCGTGTTCTCCGCACTTCCAGCCCTTCCCAGTTCATTTGCTTTCATTCGGCAAGATCAACACATCGCGTTCAAGTCAGTATGGGATCAACATTCACCAAAGGTTCGCTCTCCGCCTATCATATCTTCCTGGTATTTTCCGGCATGTCATCATTCATTGCTAACCAGATACTGTAGTTGTCCTGCTCTCGCTTGGCCTCCTGCGCTTGTCCACAGCGAACCCGATATCAGTCGCTAGCAATGATGCAAGAGTTTCAAACCTAGCTGTCGGGTACGAGTTCGTCTGCTATGATACGGACAAAACCGCGTGGTGCCAGAGTGTACCGTACAGTTATCGATGCATTTCTGACGGCATCATGCAATACGACGTTCCAAACACGTACTGCCAGGTCGGGACCCACTGCAGATGCGAGAGTGTATAGATCAAGTATCACTTCACGCTTTACATCAGCAGTCAACATCGTGTGGAGCTAGGAATGTATGCTCTATAGGTTGCTGCAGTTCTAACCCGAGGCGCCAATAAATTACTTCTGGGGTGTTTGCACCAACCGCAATTCCCTCGCTCTCATCGAAGTCGACAATGTGAAGTGAAGAGCTGCAATAAGATATGGTAGTTCACTTACTTATCCAGGCTTGGGTCCGTGGGCGTTGGGGGTGGCGCCGTTCGCGACCACCGGCTCACAGCCAGTTGCACTTGTAGGACTAAAAGGCCAAGGAAGACAAGAGTACGAGCCTCTTCAAGCAGTGGAAGCCCATCTTCGCTAAAGGCTTGGATGAGTAAGTAAGTAGGTACCGACGGTATAATACAATCGCATCATTCATACCGGTGAGTTCAAGATGAAGCCAGCCTTTCCCAACCCATATTCTAAGAACTTCCTCATTACAGACATCAAGGCCGACAATATCATGTTCGGCATCGATGACGACCCGGTCTTTAGCGCGTTTGAGCAAGACGAGCTTAAAAAACCATGCCCGAGGAAGGAGATTGACGGGCGAACCATCTACACCTCACGAGAGCTCCGAATGCCAAAGAAATGGGGTGCCCCCGTTCTTTGCGATTTTGGCTCGGCTGTTGTTGGCGATACGGAACATCCGGAGGACGTCCAGCCTGACATTTACCGAGCACCAGAAGTGATTCTGGAGGTTCCTTGGAACCACAGCGTCGATACCTGGAACGTCGGTTGCATGGTAAGCAATGGCTCAGCTGCTTCTTCCGTTCAGAAACTAACACCCCAGCAGATTTGGGACATCTTTGAGGGCGGACATCTATTCACAGGCCATGACCCAGAGCTTGAGACTTACCGCAGTCGCGCCCACCTTGCCGAAATGATTAGTCTTCTCGGCCCGCCCCCTACTGCATTTCCCCGCCGAGGGAAACTGAGCTCCAAGTTCTTCCCAGACGAAGGTAGGTCGCCACTGAGTAGTATATGGTACTGTTCCGGACGTTCTCGCTTATTGACTCTCCTTTAGGCTCATTTTCGGCCAGTATTTCCTTGCCACCCACCGCGTCTTTTGGTGACAAAGAGTCTAATCTAAGCGGCCATGAAAAGACTCAGTTTCTGCAACTGCTGCGGAAGATGCTACAATGGGAACCAGAGAAGCGCAGTTCCGCTCGCGACTTGGTCGAAGACGAGTGGGTGCAAAGGCATACTCAGTCATAACCGAGATCACTGCCTAAAATTAGATTATGTGTCATTGCTTATTAGAAGCTGTAGCTTAGTATACATTTTTTTGAAATCGTTGGAACAATTACGAGCAACGACAGCAGTTATAGAACCTGAGATGAAATAGGAACAACATAGAGTTATGTATTTAGTTAGTGGGCATCGGCAGCGTCGGGTAGGTCAGTTCAAAGAAGACCTTCTTCAAGTCACTAAGGGTCTGCTCGTCTAGTCTCTCCGCTAGAAGTTCGGTGAAATAGAACCTGCAAGCATTCCTCGTCATACACTCAATAGTGTTCTGCGTCTCTAGATCCATCCGGTCGAGTTTGTCCGGGTCGATAATGTCGTCCTGCAACAAGTCAAGCTGCACGCTCATCGCAAAGTCCTCGATTTCTGGAATGCCTGCAAATCTCATTAGCTGTTTCGCCCCGCCTCGCCATCAAGCTGCCATTCAGTAATAGGGCATACCGCTTCGGCATATAAAACCTGTAGGGTCGTCAGAACGCGTATGTCTCTGGTATCTCTTTTGTATGCTCACCCGGTGTCTCCCACATAATCTTGTGAGACATGGCCACCTGGAACTCATAATCCTTGCCACGCTTCGGTTCGTCCCAGAGGTCAGTTCTTGACAGGGCGGACATGTGGCTCTCGTTCAGCGCGGTCTGGTAGATTCGTTTGTTCAGGCTTTCATCGTCGCCGTCGAACAGAACGCGGGCTATGGTCATGACTGGTGGTGAGCATCGTATAATAGAATAAATAGAGCTTCGCGTGCCCATTTGGCATACCTTTCGCCATAACATCCTCACTGCCTGAAAACGCACCCTTCTTCATTTCAGATAGATTGTGCTTTGCCAGCCTTCCGCTGGACTTAGTGTAATGGTGCAACTTGACAGTCTTCATATAAATCCAGACTCGGCGAGGTGGGCAACGCATGTAGGCGGCTGTGACGAGCTGTCGATTCCGGCCTCGTGTGTCCTCGTCTACCCCCTTTGACCATCGGTCAATTCCAACTCGAAATTCCCACATCAGTCCGGCTTGACTCAGATCTGATATCAGTGTCCCCGGTGATCCTCCTGGGGGTTCTGTTAGCCTAGTAAATCTGGGAGGGCTGCATGACGCACCGAGCCTCGTGTAAGTTTCCATGAATGGCCCCTGGTCTTCTAGCGGTGTTTGCATCCAGTGCTTCACCCATCGATGCATCCCCACTTGACACTCCACGAGTTTCCCATAGTCAACGACGTCAGAAACCATGATGTTTGTCCAGAATGGCTGCTTGTTTGAGCCAAGGCCCTGGGACAAAGCTGCAAGCTTCTCCAGAGTGGCGAGCCTAGCATCCCCATTCTTACCAGTCACGCATTTTCCGTCATTGGAGGGCGTTGCAAGGTAAGTCTCCAGTGTGCGAGAAAAGCTCGCTCGGGATGCGAACACAACTGTGGTGGATAGCCAGGAGTTATCCAGTATGATTCCGTTCATGGCGCCGACATGGCTCTCATTGATTGGGAAAAACTTGAAACAGAAGCTGTCGCTGGGCGTAAACTGGCCACTCCACCCCGCACCCAGACGGAACCGTCCGTCGACGACGTCGCTGTACGAGTTGCGGGCCTTGGTGATGGGCAGATTCGCCAGTCTCGATCTGGCGATGGCTTCGGGGCCGAACGGCTCCTCGATAGCCAGCTTGCGAAAATCGGCTCGATGCTTGGCGACAAGCGGGTCCGCGTCTTCTTCAGGGAGCGGAAAGACGTAGTTGCGCAAGACGAGCATCAGCTTCGGCGTGACGGGCGCCAAGTCATGGAGATTAACGTGTGAGGCTGTTTGGATCTCTCCGCTGTCCCGGTCGCGGATGAGGATCGCGGGTCCCTCGGAGACATTGTAGCAGTGATCTGTGAGGATGAACTCTTGGTCTGAATCCGCCGGGGGGTGTGCATATGGCCATATACATGTATTGCACATGGGAGAAGAACCACGTAGCGTCTTCTAGATACATCTTCTCCAAAATCTCAGAAACCCATTCGCCGTTTGGATCCATCTGCAGCTCCATGATGGCCTTGAGGTTACCTAGCCAGACGTCTATGGGCCTCTTGATGCCCCTCTCCTTCATGTAGTCTTGAAGAAGGGGGCTGTCGGGTTCCGAGTAGTCGGCGACGTCCACGTGGTAAAACCGTCGGTGGAAAGCAGAGCCGCGGTACTTGAGTAGGAACATGAACTTGCGAAGCACGTTGACTTCGCCGCGAGGAAGCCAGACAGAGTCCTGGCCGGCGTCAAAGGCCTTGGTGATGCGGCGTAAGACGGTGCTCGCCCGGCTCTCCAGTTTACCGAACATGGCTTCGATGTGTTGCTGGTTGGAGGCTGGTTGGCTGGTGTCGCGGTACATGTCAATAAGTCCCAGTACCCGCTTGATAGGGCTTTCAATGATGCAGGGAGGGTCAGACGTGAGGTCGACATGATGGACCATGGCATCACCGGGAAACGGCTTTCCCTTTTGACAGCTTCGCTTCTTGCGGCGCTTTGTCGTGTTGGGGTCATTGTCGGGCTTTGAATAAGGGTGTGCAAAGTTGCGCAGAATGAACTTAGGCACGAAGTGCTGATACATAGGAGGCTGCTCCGCCATGTTGCTCAGTGTTGGCGAGTTCAACGGGGTTGGTGAGCGTTCGGGCGAGGCAACGACGCAGTGCGAAACAGAGGCGGTGCGAAACTCGGGCTTTAAAAGGGTCCAAGTCGCCATTGGTAGAGCATCTGCTCCAATGGTGGTTGGAGCATATGAAGAAGAAGCAATGAGTATGCGTTCCGCGACTGCTCACACGATAAACCTGATCTTCGTTACTGCAGGAGGCCCACTGCCACACCTGGTGACGGCAGAGAGAAGTATCATTGGAGACGCTCAGCCACTCCCCTGCCTCCTCAATGCGGTGTAACCGTGAGGGAAGCCTGGGTGGTGCCAGCATAAGGGGGACCCGGTGTAGGGCGGTGCTTCCATTGGCTGACAGTCGCCGACGCCTCGACGACTCCAAGACCGACAGCTCTGTTGTAGGCCCCTCGATTGACCAATCACGGCCAGTCTCTTTCAGTGACCTGCAATCGTCGCATCTGCAACTTCCAAGAGCGCCGATCTCCTTGCCAGATAAATCACGGCCAGCTGCCGCTTCCCTTTGCCATCGATCTCTCTTCTCTCCTCTCTTCCATCTTCAACACCTTCAAACTTCCCACCCTCTCTCATTTCAATTGCAGAATTCCCATTCTTCGCCCCACGACTTTTGTTATAACAATTCTTGCAAGCAAGACCAGGAATTACTACGTCCTTGCGCCAATAACAAAAGTCGTGGGGCGAAGAAGGGGAACTCTGCAATTGAACTCCCCTTATCCTCAGGGACTTCCAGTCCCTACCCACAATCCTCAACGACAATGACGCAAATCGACGGGCGGATGATGCTTCACTCCCTTATTCGTACGAGACACAAGATGAAAGGGATCCAGAGGCCCGTGGTAGTTGCCGCTGCGCAGCTGAATGCCATGTGGTCGCTGGCTTTTCGGACAAATTGTGTGGAGTACGCTGGGGGCTCAGCGTCGGCCGCGTCTGAGATGGTTGCGCGCAGGAATAAGCTTTTGAGCTTCAAATGGACTGTAAGTCGTCTCCGCAGGTATACGTTGCATGTTCAAAGTTGGGGCAGGACTGATGGTTATGATGGCCCAGTCAGATTGCCGGACCTGGATACGTCACGAAAAGGTCCCCTATCTATTACTAGAGCACCAAATCAACAAAACCAATGCCCCCAAAGCCGCTGCACCAACAGAATCGAACCACGGGCCAACAGCCCCTCAAGCACTCCACGATGGACTATTCTTCAGGATCGGCCTTTGCCTTGTCCTGTGATGAATTTGTCTTCATCGGCTACGACGCAGTTGATGCGTATCAATCAAAAACGAGCCCCAATCCAGAATACAAGCCGCAAGGGTCCAATATATCGACCTCCCATTATGGGCCTGGAGATTGGAGTCTTCATTTCGCCGACGGGGGTGAACTACCCGTCAGCGACGATATTGACTTCTCGAATGCAACAAGTTCACAGTCGGGAAGCATAGACACAACCGCCAGTGAGCCCGAGGTCGACTTCAACTTCAACTTCGACATCGACTTCAACTTCGACTTCGACTCCAACTTCAACTTCGACTTCGACTTCGGAATGGACGTCAACAATGCGGATATACCTGGCTGCTCTCCCGTCTTCATGAATGATCAATTGGGGGAGCCTGGTGCCTTACAGACTCCTATACTTGGCAGCTACGATAACAGTCCAGCCCAAACAAATTATATCGGTCACTATCCTCTATACTCGCCTACAGAGCTTCCCAAGAGTATGAAACGTACTGCCTCCGCTAGTAGTACGGTAAAACCTCACCAGGCCGGTCAGCTACGAGCTATAGCGCCCGCACAAACACCCAGAGCGATATCATCGGTAGCAAGTTCCAAGAGGAAGGCTTACAGGGTTACCAAGCCAAGAGTACCTCGCCAATGTGACATAAAGTATGTAACTACCTTCTCATACAAGGCTCGTTGCTCACCGCATCTTTATAGTAAAGAGAAAAGGAAGAAAGATAAGCCCATAAAGTGTAGACTGTGTCCAAAGGCGTTTGCCTGGAACCGAGAGCTGAAACGGCACTGCGAGGTACATCACAGTGGCGGTGCAGTCCGGACTCGGGTTGTCTGTCCATACACAAACTGCTACGAGGCCAAAACGAGCAAGCAGAAGACTTTCTCCAGGACGGATCACCTGGTCAGGCACATAGCAAGAAAACACGCCATATAGAGTTGTCACGGTCGTGGTGATTTCCAGATATTCTTTTGTGCTGGTTGCGATACTTTCCTTTCTTTTGTCGAGATGATGATAGCGATCTTTCCAGAGCGAGAGTAATAAAAGAGCGAATTGAAAATTACCATGTCCTTTGTCTGCGCTTCCAAAAATACAGTGTTATCCATCTATCGAGCTGTTGACCATTCCAAGTGTTGATCGCGTCCAGCCCGCTTTGGATCTCTGATAAACGTCCACGCGAAAAGTAAGCTATGAGCTTTCGCCAAGTTACACGGCCACAGTGTATGAGATTTCGAGACGCTAGGATGATCCCTCAATCACTCCTTGACTGAAGAGCTCAAAAGTCCCCCAGTCGCTGCCGCTATTGAAATGTCCTTAGGAGGCTTGAAACACTGTGAAGCATTACAAACAGCTTCCATTGATATGGAAATCTGATATGACACTAGAAAGTATAGAATTATATAGGCGATGTCATCTTGCCTAAGAAGTACTTTTAGGTACTTCTTATCCTCTAGGTTAGCGTGTAACGGCTTTGGACGGGTCGGCCCACTTACACACCCCCCACTTCTAACTGCCCATTTGTCCGGTCCGACTATTTCCCGGCGACCATTCATCTCAAGCGTTCAATCTGCAAGTTAACTCCCGGCAGAAAGGTCACCAACCCACCATTCAAACATACATACGTGAATCCTCACAGCTCGCCGTGTTTTCCCTCACAGACTCACTCGCCGAGTATTCGCTCGTGTTTCCTCATCCTGTTCTTGGCATCTCATAGTATTCCTCGATTGAGTCGGACTGGTGGATTACGTCGGAACCGTGCTGTATCGCACACCACAGAACACGGTCCGCCGCCCTGGTCATGCTACGATTCGTCTGAGGGTATCTGTGATGTTGCCGGAGTAGGATCTGGACCACGCTCCAGCTCGTATCGTCTGGTCTGTAAGAGGGTGAGGTCACAAGGTACGCATGCCCCTCGCACTCGTCCACTGACCACCTACCTACCTGCGCTGGGTGGGTGCACATGCAGGCTTCATTCCCACCGATGACATGTCAGCCGCTGCCGCCACCAACGACGTGCCGAGGGAGACGCGTTTCGCGCATTCCGTCATCGTTGTTTGCGAGCCCCACGACGAACCGGTGGCAAGGGGCCCCATTGCCCTTCATGTCGAGATAACATGTAGTCCATCCGCACCGGTCCTTTTCACCTTCAGCATCGACACTACCGAGAGAGCGCCTTCTCTCCAGATCACGCCCGCCCGCATCTCCTCCTTGACCAGAACCGTATATGACCATACCCAGAAGTTCGACTCCCCACCATGCATGGACCTTGTGCGCCAGCAGCTCAGCACCACGCGAAATCTCACCTGCCTCCATTTCCAACTACGTAGCCATGGGCATATCGTCAACCCGGTTGGAGGAGTCGCACCCGACCTGCAGGAATCGGGCGCCGCCGACGCCATTATGTTGCTGGCCGCCACCTCGGTCTTTTCCGTATATATGCCGCACGATGCCTTGCAAAAAGCGAAATATAATATCTTCTACAAGGCTGTTCAGCCATTTCTCGATTCCAAAGCCACACTACAGCGACCCGAGCCCTTGCCAAAAGCGCGCCAAGATGACTGCCGTATCTACAAACAGGAAGACATTACCAGCTCTCCACCAGAGTATGTGGATGAAAACGAGAGACGCTCGCCTCAGCCTCCTGAGTCGGACAATGACACGGTGGCTGTCACTACACCATCAGGCTTCGGCCCGCCAGGCGACGACGAGCTCCCGGGGTATCCTGACGACGAAAGTGGGCATTTCGAATCGGCTTCTAAGTGTACGCTTGCCGCCTTTCCCTCCTTTCCCTGCCAAATCTCTCCCCCATCGCCCGATTTGTACTGATTTGTTATTCCACATTGCTAGATTATGCCCGTAAGCGTCAGTTCCGTAGCAGCAGTGAGAGCTCTAGTTGCCTCCGAGGGATGTCGAAGCGAGGCCGGTGGTCGCCGGATGCGGAAGCTTTCGTCGAAACCGAGTCTCCCTCTCCATCGGCCGACTTTGACAACTCGGGCAGCCGACTGAGCGCGATCGAAGCTCAGATGAAACTTCAAGATCAGCGAATCGGGAAGCTCGAAGTGGAGAACAAGCAGTATAAGAACCGGAACCAAGAGCTCGAGCGCCGCGTCTCGGAGCTGGAGGGTCGCGTACTGGAACTGGAGGGGCTGGAGAGCAGGGTCGATGAACTCGGAGAGAAACATGACATAATGGAAGAGACACTTGCTAGCGTAGATGCCCAACATGGTGAACTGAACGACGACTGTAGCAGGATTGACAATGAGCTGGCAGAGATGCGAGACATGTCAAGAGATGCAATAATTGACGACATCAACGACAAGGTTCAGGAGTCTATAGGGGAAGTGGTGGCTATGTACCGAGAAGAATTGAAAAGGAAACTCATAAGTGTTCTACAAGAAGACTAATAGTTGTATTAGTTGCCATTTGCTGCTGCTCTCTCGCCGGGTCATGCCTTCATTTCTATAATATCTTGGCGCCTGTTCGGCTTCGTAGTCGCTTCGTGTTGCTATTACAGAGGGCCACTAAGCACATCGTAGACCCGCGACACAGGACATCGCTCCAAGGACGAGGAACAAACCCGCCGCCTACCTACACGCCAGCCCACTCGTCCACATGGTGCTGACAGTTGCACGTTCCCCGCGCTCGTTGACGACATCATATTCACACCCAGACGGCCGGCCTCAAGCACGAAGTTGCTAGTGCTATTGATATATGCCAAGCTGCTCGGAATTCCACGGTTGCCCCCAGCCTTACTTGGCGCAGTGTGGATGATCAACCATCATGTGCTTACCTACATTGCTGCCTACATGTCTATCTAAGTATCTATCTAGGAATGCGACAGGGTCTTCACCACCATAGGCGCAGGCCCACTTCAGGCAGTCATGGCAGGGGGACCAAGAAATAAAGAAATAGGTTGGTGGCGGAATTCCCGCGGGTCATAACGTCATACATGAATGGCGCAAGAGCACTGGTTGGTGAGAAGGGCAGTGTATTCGAGCGAGCTAAGATCTCATCTTCCGGGCGAAGAACATCCACCTTGCGCCAAGGCTCCCTGTGTCACACTTCCTTGCAAGCATGGTACGAAGGGAAACGATGGCACAAGATGTCATGGTCCAAGAGCGCGTTAGCCAATGTGGGTAAGGTAAGTATGTATAACCAACCCATGTTGTTCTTACCCTTGCTTGCCTGCATATACTGAAATTAGTTGTGCTCGTAAGCAGGGGGGTAGGATAGTAGAGGCGGGCAGGGTGCAGAATCAGGGTGTAAGTGAGGACTGCCCGCTATTTCGTGTGACTTCTGACTACCTTCCAGATACCTAGTACTTTGCGACTAGTCAGACTGTCTGTCACCCTTGGAAGGGCTAATGTTCCTCACGATAAGAAGCTATGATGACTGGGTATAGGATCCACTATTGACTTGGTATTCACTGCATGCTAACCTTGGTACTTGCGCCTACCCGCACCCCTTACTACATCGGATGTGCAACGCGTGCGACCGTGGTGCGCCTTAGAATATCAGGAAACTCTCCACCGCATGGGCCAAAACCCTTCCGCCGCCAAGAGGTGGCGATGATGGTCCGCTGAAGCCTTTGGACTCTGGACTCTGCTCCGCCGCCCGCCAGCGTCAACTTTCAAGAGCGGGCCGTCTTGGGCCTACTCGAGGAAATGTCTCAAATATGAGGAGAGCCGCAATTTCGAGGGCATTTTGGCGATACTACGGTACCTGCTGGAGGTCACCATCACAAGTGGGAAGAAGTGGGAAGAGATAGGAATATATGATTTCAAAGCAGCACAATCTATCACATACGACCACATCCTGCTGAATACTAGGGATCCCGTCCGCTCTCCCATATATAAGCAGCAGAGAGCCGAATTAGTACTAGGGTCGGTGACGACCTGGGAATCCTCGGTGTTGTATGTTTTTTGCCTTCTCTTTTGCGTCGGACCTCTATCCCTCTTTTTGCACTTCGCTTTATAGTTCCGTCTCTAAAGGAAGCACATATACATATCTGAGATTATTTTTAACTCCCCTACAGAGTTCTTCTGTTGCCCTGCTGTTTGTTAGTTGCCGCTGGTGTCAACAGGTTGTAACCGTGCGGTGTGGGGTGACGCCGTCGACCCACGCTATTATAGGCGGGCAGGAACACTGTGGGCATGCAGCCCTGCAGGCCACTGAGAATAAGAACTTGCGAATGCCCCCAAGGGTGGAAGAGTTCATTAGAAGGGAAAAGACAGAGAATGAGGCCAAGGAGTGTAGGCTGTCTGATACAACTGCTCGTGGAGCGTCGACGATAGCCTCGAATATACTCTTTCCACTATAAAGCATATGAAGTAACAGTTTCTTCCGTGTCTCTAATCCTTCGTCACTCGGCACGAATACGAAGGATTGTATAATATGCTCTGATATCTATGGCTTCCCCTGCATAGACTACGCTACTTTTTTCGCTGACAATCCCCTTCCTGTCTTCCAATCTGCTGCTTCTCGTGGTATTCGCTGACCACCTGCAGCCCATGGGTGACCCGTGACAGGGTCAATACCCCTTTATATTCTTTTGGGACCGTCATTTAAGACATTACTGGGTCGTCCCATTCTCATGGTAATTGATGTTGGCGACAGAGTGCTTTTCCTTGAACCGTATAAGGAGTCCTACGATTTCCTTAAGTCTGTCCAACGAGAGAATGAAAATCATCATGATCCTATATATTTAGTACTCTCATGCTAACTGGAATCATCGTTGGCTTCTTCTTGGCTCTCTCGTCGGGATTGCGGCTGGCTATTGCAATCCTTGAAGTATCTTATAGTGCCGCTCCACCATCAGCATCTGAATCCTCATCGTCCGACTCAACTACGGCATCAGCAGCGGCGACACCGACAGTGGCATCATCTTTGGCCACGGGGCCTCCATTGGCATAAGAACCCCATGCCCCGTGCTCATCGTCCTCTTCTGGGGCAGTATCAGTGGCACTTGTGTGAAAAGACTGCGCGCTTCTACTGCTGATGCTTTGGCTGGATAAGGAAGAGTCGGTGTCGCTAGCCTCATCGTCCGACTGTGGATGTCCTATTGGGATGTCAGCCATGCGATATATTCTGCATACGTAATGAGCAGCCCTACTCACCTATAACCATACCTGCCAACCGTTCCTCTAAAGAGGTATCCCAGGAATCTGAAGGGGTGATACCGGTTGTCGAGTCTGGATGATATCCCATGTCTGTCACCTTTTTTTCGATCTGGCTCAGCGCTTCTTTGCGGATCGACTCAACCATGGTATTGAGTATTCTCAGCTGATGCTTGTACCTCGTCTTATCATTGTGGCCGTCCGGGATGAGGGGTGGGCCCCAGCTCGGCCAGATCTTCTGGTGCGAGCGGGGTTCTTCGCAGTCGGCGGGGTGCGCTTTGAAGTAGAGATGGCAGCAGTAGCAGGCCGGCTTGCTGCAGGCAACAAAGCGGTCGTTCATGGCATACCTCAAGTTGTTCTCGTAGAAGTGCTCCAGCACCTGGACCTCGCAGTGAACGCAGGGGTGAAAGTCTTTGTTCTCGTAGCTCTTGAGAATCTTCGTGCCGATGTTTAGTCTTTGGTCCATGAACTCCATTGATTCTTGGTAAATCGTCATCTTGGGGTCGTCGGGCTTAACCATCCGCTTGAGTATGCTGGATGGGGTGGTGAGGCCATCGGGCTCTGGGCGCGGGACGCTGCTGACTGGACTCACTCTCTTGACGGACGAGACTCCTTCATCGAATATATTCCGATGCTTCAAGGCATTCCAGATGACACGCTTTGGTGCCCTTATGTGATCTGCGAGTCGGCCGATGAGGTGTCTCAGTCCGATATACCGTTTCACGGCCTCACTCTGGTGAGACTCGTCATCGATGGGCTTTCCTCTGCGGGTGATAAGCCTCATATTATCAGACTTCCTCTGATAATAGGCTAAGTAGCACAGGTCAAGGGGGTTCTTGTCAAGAAACATATGTAGCCACTGGAGAAGAGCGCGGTCTACTGCAGAAGTTAGCCATAGTCGAGTACTAGTTGCTTTCAAGAGCATCAACTGGTGGCTTACCGGTAGTGGAATATGGTTCGGGAAGGTTTCTGGCTAGGTTTTTAATGAATCTCCCCAGAATTTGTTTCTCTTCCTCAATCCTCGGCGTGGCAAAAGTGACACATTGTTCGATGAACTGCGCCTCGGTGAAGTCGGGAGGATGCTTCATGTGTCTGCGCAAGTTCCCGATGACAGACGTGAGGAAAGGCTCCATCTTATCGAGGTCTACCGAATGATTAGACGCTATCCAAAAGACATAACCGGTGTCGACCCCTTCTAACCCTATGGCTGCAGTAGTTGAAAAGTTGCCGCCTTTCCCAAAGTCACAGAGATAGGCCAGGAGTTCCTGAAGCCGGCGGCGGGACTGCTGCGAAGGGTCTGTGGGCTTTGGCACCGCAGTATGCTTGCCCCTGGTTTGGCCTAGCACGTAGAGGAGTCGAAGTGGTTCATAGAATCGGCTGATCAGTCGCTTGTACGGGTCCATTCTAGGGGTGTTGGGCCCCTTTTTCTTGGCAGGGTTAGCTTGTGGGGGTCGCCGGTCAGCTGCTGCCTTAGAAGCGTAAGTGGAGGAGGCTATCATGTAGCAGGTGGTCCTTGGTGCTTGATCGGAATCCTATAATATCCGCAGATAGGAATAGTGAAGATAATGATATTGCTCGCCGCGCCTTGTCTACTTACTGAACAAAATTCGAGGTCTGTAACGAGCCGTTTTATGGATTATTGGAAAGATACAGATTACAGTCTACTTTCTTGCTCATGTCGCTTCTCCCATTTCCACGCCAATCAAACTTGCAGTCTGCCATACGAGTTGGAGTCGGCACAGCCCGCAGCCCGAACCAACGGTCCGCAGCCCAACAATCAAGTCAGCCTGAGCATGCCAACTTCGGTCAGCAGTGGCCTGGTAAGTGGCCTTTCGAAAGTGGAAAAACCTGGCCAGAATTCTTCGACATTCCACCAGGCACAGCCAGCTTGCTCCCCAATGCCGGTATCTGTGAAGCCCGACGAATGAGCCGGTGCCCAGACATTGCCGGCCTCCGGCGTC
Organism: Apiospora pterosperma; assembly: GCA_019976485.1. Classification (NCBI taxonomy): domain Eukaryota; kingdom Fungi; phylum Ascomycota; class Sordariomycetes; order Amphisphaeriales; family Apiosporaceae; genus Apiospora; species Apiospora pterosperma. Next base: position 3,312,486 of record JAFBMP010000011.1, read on the forward strand.
ATTAGCCCATTGAGTTTCCGGCGGGAAGAATTCGGATGCGACACCGCCTGAGCATATTTAGCGTGCCAGGAGTGGCTGTAATACGACAGACATTGGCCAGTCACATGCGTAGTGGGACTCCTGCATCGCCGGCTGTGTAGATGCTACTTTGCACCCCGCGTTTGGCCTCACATCGTTGTTGGTGTGAGAGATAGCAGTTGTGATTTAGAGAGGAATAACGTGGACAGGGCACTATGGACTCCTTGAAACTTAAGTCAGTTTCCGCGCGCAGAAGTCGACGTACTTCAATGGCGGGTGGGCTACAAGAGGTTTGTTCAAATATGCCAGCATCCGGCACCTCTGATTCCAGCCAGCAGCTCTCTCCGCAACAGCATCCTTACCACTTAGTCCAGTTCTACGAATAGCAACTCCATAGGCACTCTTGAGTCTACTTCATGAAATGACTTACTACCATGGGACAGCTGACGACGACGGCATGGACGAGGGGTATGGGGACTTCCCCGACCTTGGCTTCATTCCAGCAATTGGCGATGGTGATATCGACCCAAACCTCACCACGTTCTCTTATCCGGCCAATGTATATCCACCGGTCACCAACGACAACTTCGAGCAGAATGGTGTGGCTCCATCTCCATAGAGTACGCCAAATGCACAGGGTTGGGACCCCTTTTGGGGGGAGATATATCGGGGGCGTCTGCCTACGATCTACAACCAGCAACCTTTCATTCTGCAATGTCTGTCATTCCATCCCAAACCATGGTTTCCAATGGACAGGCTCCCAACGACGGGGAGCGCCTTAGATTTGGCGAATTCGAAGCTCCATCCGTGGAGAACTACAAGCAAGAGAGAAATGGAGAGTACCTCTGTGACCGTTTACACAAGGGGCGTGTATGCGGGAAGGCATTTCGGGAGAAGAACAAGCTCAAGTAAGTCTTTTCTGTTCCCCTTCTAGATCCCGCTAACGCGAGTAGGAAACATCTCAGGACGCATGATCGGCCTGTATATTGTCCATACTACGGCCAAGGTCCAAGCGACTGCATCAATGGGCGGGCCGCAGAGCAGAAAGATATGAAGCGTCATGTCATAGCCCACCACAAGACCTGGGCTACACAGAATGGACTCCAGGATGACGACGAAATGATGGAGTGTGGGTGTGGAGAGAAGTTCACCAGGGTAGACAACCTGAGGCGGCACCAGAATAAACATGGCCACAACTGAGGGTTGCTTGCTGCTGTTTTCGTGACGGGACTCCGACATGATGAAGAGGATGGAGTACGTTATTCCTGGGAGATTGTCTGGTACCTTTCTTTGCAGTCACTCTTTTACCTTACGGGGCGTTACCTACGTTCACGCCCCTTGGGATGTTTCATAGTACTTGTTCCTTTTCTCTTCAGTTTAGTTTAGTTCGGCTCTCAATGCACTCACTCGCCTTGCGACTCGGCTAGCATCTATACTGCATATTGGTGACTCAAGGGTGACTTGCAGAATCACTTAAGGCGATCTCCCGTGGTCGCGGAATGATCACCTGCGTCGTGTCTAAGTTGCATACAGGGCCAAAAGGAGCTCGGAATACCTTTGGGTTCCTCAGCACGCCCAGCACGATAGTTGTCAATTGCGCAATCTTTTGCCATCCATGAATGAAGCCAACCTTCACATCTGGAAAGTCACATGCGAATTAGGCGAGACCAATGAGAACACCAAACGAAGATACCACTGCAAACTGCATGGCCGCGGCCCAGCTATATTTGGGCAGTCCTTGGGCTGACCTGTCAGCCAGACTGTCTGTCTGCCCCAACGCCGCTCTTGGCGACCAATCACAGACATTGCCGTCTCTTTTAGTGGGAGGCCCCTTACACAGACCAAGAGTGATTCATGCCTACGGGATTCTCTTGATGCGACGTTCATCTGAATCGGTTCTTCTGCATTCTATGATTCTCTAGTGCTAATGAACGGCCAACATGCTGATCTGCTCACTCCACCCCGAGGGCCTCCCGCAGGCTAAAGCAGGAGGCCCACCACCATCATGCAAGCCTTCCCTCGAGGGTGCGCGCACTGGCAGCTTGGTGATGTGCTACGTGGATTAATCTCCCCAGAAGTACCAGGGCCCTCGAGTACTTGTATTTTGGGGCCCTCCGGCTTGCTCGCACTCTTTCCTCTCTCCTCTTCGGGCCAGCCAGCTGACTTCCTGCGACCTCCAGTCCCTCCTGCAGTCATACCGGGCTCCCAGTGCTTCACCCTTGGTGATAGTTCGCTAAGGCCTCCCTGTCTTAGACGCATCCACCATCCCTTTGGTCCCGGTTCTTGCCCCATCGTGACTCGACGTTTGCCCCTTCTGCTTAGCATTCCCCTAGCACGCGAATGATCCGCTAAACCAGCCCTAAAGCTCCAGCCATCATCACGAAGTCACGATACGCTACGGCTGCTGCACCGCAGCTGCCTCGGCCCAGCCATGTACAACAACAGCGCGACTTATGGGTGGGAGACCCCTAATTCGGTAACCGATTCGGATGACGGACACGGTGGCACCTATGGCATCGAACAAGGCATCGAGATTGGTTTTGATTCGAGTGCCAATGTGGCACCCAGCGAAGATCCAACCCAATACGTTAATCCTGCTGAACTGCAAAACCGTGGCATAAGCTCCGCTGGCAATGCAGAGGGGGGTTTGGACCATGCTCAGGACGACTCCGAGACGGACTACTCTCTGTAGGGAGAGTCTGACAGGGCTAATATATCAGATCCGGCTTACTCGCCAGATTCTTCATTTATTGCCAACAGCTCGGGTGACTCTGAAAGTCCCATATCTTCTGACCCTCTCGTAAATTTCTCTTTCGAATTGGAATCACCGCAATCCTTCATCTCAGGCTCTCCCGCCATGTCCCCGGTACAGGTTACGTCTCCAACTTCTTCTAGCGAGCAATCCGCAGCATCTGAAAAGCCCCGAAACAAGAAAATTAAGAAATACGAAGAGGAAGAACTGCCACCTGTGAACGAATCTCTACGGCTTCCTTCTGGCAAGTACCAGTGTCCCTGGGTTGAGGATGGAACTCAATGTCTAAATCAAGAGGACATCCCACGAGACCTGAGGTGAGTAGTAGCATAGCATCTGCAATAACGCGCCGTACGGCAAATCCCTGCTAACAGCAACAAGGAAACACTTGAGACTCCATGTGAAGCCTGTCCTGTGCCCCTGGAACAGGGATGCGAGGGCGCCTTGCGATGAAAGGAAGGCCTATCCTCGCGACATGGATCGCCACGTTGAGATCAAACACACCAGGACGAAAGGGGTCGAAAGCAAGCACAAGTGTAACAGGTGCACGAGGTTCTTCCGCAGGTCGGATCACTTGAAGAGGCACGTTGACAACAACAAGTGTGGGAAGCGAAAACATGGTTAAGGGGGGTGTGGTTCAAGGATACATAACGACTGACATGACTGTTTTTCATTTCCTGTTACGGTAGGAGGGTGGACCTAGTGAACTGTCCAGGGGGGGAGAGAGACAAGGTTGCTGATGCATGTACTTTCCGATATATTTTGTTACTTTTTGACTTTAGCCTATCTAGTCTCCTTTTTCTCCTTGGCTTGCGTGTACGACGGTGGTGTCATGTCACATTTAATCGCCATTGGAATATATCAGGTGGCCACAACACATGGCCCCAGTGGGCGTACCCCTTGCGCTGCCACCGGCGTGCCCAACGGCTGGACCTATGTCTAGCTTGCCCACACCCTGAAAAAGCACAGCTCGTGTCGTCCAATGCACACAGAGACATTTCCCTTAATATCTAGCATTCTTCCTATGTGTAGTGGCTGTGGGCTGCGTGTAAGGAGTTTTCGAGAACCGCAAGTGCCCTCTTTCCTTCCGGCTAGCTAAGAAGTACTCATTATCTCCGACTTTCTCCTTCCATGCTCGGGCAGCCTGTCCTAAAGAGAAAGGCCCTCGTGTCATCTAAGCCAAGCTATCCTCGATCTTCGCCACCTCGGCCATGCCCGACTGGCAGGCCTCCTTGGCCGCGGCCCCAGCTTCGAGGTAGGGCCGCCGCGGCCGCATCTTCCTCTCGGCGTCGGCGATGCCGGCCTTGGGCGCCGTGTAGAGCGCGGCGGCGTACTTGACGCTGGCGATGCCGCTCTTGCACGGCTGCTCGGCGAGGCTCTGCTTCTGCTGCAGCGCGAGGGCCTCGGCGGCCCGCCCCTGCTGCCACAGCCGGTAGATCTCCACCACGACGCGCGGGAACACGTTGCCGAACGCGCAGATGCACCCCGCGCTGCCCACCGCGAGCCCCCCCAGCAGGAAGTCGCTCTGCCCCCCAAAGGTCGCGAACTGCGCCGCCGGCAGCACGGCCGCGAGCCGCACCACCTTGGCCACGGAGCCGCACGTCAGCTTGACGCCGACGATCTTGGCCGGGTGGCGGCGGGCCAGGCGCGTGACCGTGTCGGAGTCGAGGTCGACGCCGCCGCAGACGGCCGGGAAGTTGTAGAGGACCAGCGGCAGCCGCGACCGGGCCGCGACGTCGTCGAAGAAGCCCTCGACCACCGCCGCCGTCGTCGCCTTCCCGAAGTAGCCCGGCGGCAGCAGCAGCCCGTAGTCGGCGCCCGCCTCGGCCGCGTCGTCGATGTACTCGAGCACCTGCCGCGTGCTGTGGCCCGAGACGCCCACGAGCAGCGGGAAGCCGGGCCCCACGGCGTCGCGCGCCAGCCGCACGAGCTGCCGGCGCTCCTCGCGCGTCAGCAGGAAGGTCTCGGCGTTGGTGCCCAGGATCACGAGGCCCGTGAGGCCCGTCGACGCCAGATACTTGTAGTACTTGGTCTGGTCCTCGGGCAGCAGCTCGTCCGTGTCCGGGTCGAAGAGCGTCACGGCGGGGACCCAGATGCCCGGCTGGGGGACGGTGGGGATGGTGGATGTCATGTTCGGGGGTGGGGGAGAAGGAAGGTCTTTGATGATAATGCGAACTATCACGTTGAATAAAACTCGAGATGTGCTGTCAGAGCTGTCTCCGGGAGGAGTCAAGGACTGGAGATGCGCTATATAAGAGCTAGCTGGAGTCGTCGTATCTTGTTACTCTTTGTTTTTGTTCGGTACCCTCCGACGCGGGGCCGAACATTAGCATGTCGCAAGTGGATCCCACGATGCTCCGCTCTCGGCGATCCGGTCGCTATCGACAACCGTTGACAGGGTCGGGTCAATCATTTAGTGTTGGCATGAGATAAGAGGCTTTCAATTTGGGGAAAAATACTAATTGGTGTCTCGGTGCGGTAATCCCTCTCTGAGTGTAGCCTGTTGGCCCCTTATCCCACGACAGCATCCCAATTGTCCCCCACCCAGCCTTCATCTGAACACCATATATACACAAGAACTGACAGCACTACAAGAGAATGTCCCCCGGGTTTCCGAGCTGGGTAATTGAACAATGGCGGCTGGTGACGGGATAACTGCCGGCGGGATCAACCCCTCCCCCCCCAACACGCCCACACATGTAGGGTTGTTAGAAGAGAACACAGAATGCAACTAGGGACGCAGCTCGTATGGCAGTGATGACCTCGCCGAATCATGTTTCTTACACTATCTACTCTATGTATCAGCCGGCAGCTCGTTGGCTTCACTATTGGCTGTACAGGCAGGGTGCCAGCGTGGGCAGCCAATCGGGACTTCCCACGTCACTGTTCATCGCAGCTTCAGCTGTCTACACTTGCATACGGCGCACTGCACGTTATTCCTCACCAGCCTTGGGGCCACGCCGTGAGGAACACCCTTCCGATAAAGCATGGCTTGTCCTCAGTACTTAAGTAGTCACCAGAGTGTTCGCAATCGAATTACTTCCTATCCCGCCTTTCCATCAAAGCAGATTTCCACTGTGATTTGACCCCAAAGCGCATTCCTGTTCATCTTGACTCCTCGTGTCAACTCCTAGGCAAGCTGCTTTCCGCAGTGAAGGGAAATGAACATGGCAACGGATTCTGAATCTGATATATCTGATACATCCCAGGACAAGCATGGAGACATCATTAAGGATTTACGCAAACAAGCTCGTGGGCTCGGAAAGCTTGTTCGTGTTAACGGCGTACTACCGGGCGACGGTCATTACGAGGACGTGAGCCACTTCATGCGTAGAGTGGGCGAAGATTGCGAGAAGAAGCGTCTCTTCATCTGCTGCGATGGCACCCGGAACAACGCCTCGGGGACTGTCGATCCGCTGACCAACGTGGCCAAACTGGCCCGCGCCGTCTACCGCACCGGCGCTGACGACTACGTGATACCGAAGAAAAACCAGGTGGCCGCGGGCAAGGACAAGGCATGCGAAGAGAAGCGCATGGGCCTTGTTCGGCAGATTGTCTACTATTCGAGTGGCGTGGGGACCCGTTCGGCCTTCGGAACCGACAACTTATATGCAGCAGCTGTCGGCAAGGGTTCGTAGCAATTTATTCGACCTCCTTGAGTATCACCCCCCTGCCTAGCTGTTGTTTTAAGAGAAGCCAGATACTACTTTCCAGGTCGGTTGTCCTATACTCACAAATGTGTGTTGCCAGGGTTGAGTGCAAATCTTCTAGACGCTTATTGCTTCATCTGCAATAACTACAACGGCAGATCCTTGATTGATGAGATCATCCTGGTCGGGTTCTCGAGGGGAGCCTTCACCGTCCGATGTCTGGCTCGGTTCATTCGCGACGTCGGCTTGCTTCGCCGCGTGGGACTGGTTTTCCTGCGGACGATTTACTCGTTATGGAAAAGGAACGCTGGATACAAACCGCCGGATGGTAGCAAAAAAGCCTTTGAGGATGAGCCAGAAGCCTATCAGAAGATGACGACAACACTAAAGAAATTGCAGAGTTTCTTTGTGGAAGAGAGCAAGGAAGGAGTCCGCATCAAGGTCTTGGCCGAATGGGACACGGTTAGCGCCATGGGAATATGGAAGAACCCCCTGTCGTTCGTGGGGGGTGAAGTCCCCGGAAACGTGGAGAATGCCTTCCATGCAGTATCCCTACACGAGAAGCGGAAGAAGTTCAGCCCCATGCTGTGGGATCGCGAGGAAAAGGGTGGCGCCACCGAAAAGATCAAGCAGTGCATCTTTGCTGGGTGCCACTCCGATATTGGGGGCGGGAATCCAGATCCGGCACTGTCGACAGCGTCTCTGTTTTGGATGATAGGGCAGATCAAAGACTGTTGCAAGGCTGAATTTGATTATGAAAAGACGTTACTTCAGTATGTAACGCCGCTACAAGAGAAAAGGCCTTGGTGGCATTGGAGACGTCCGCCACTTCGTCTGCGTATCCAATCCTTCGCCGAAGGTGTGTCGAGCCTCGAGCCCCTTATCTTTTCTCTCTTCGCCGAGACCTTTTACATAAGCTAACGAAAGAACTGTGCCTCAAGGACGGGTCCATGAATCGCGAAGTGGGTGGTATGCGGCCCCCTATTGGCTATCCTTGACGACGTGGGACGGCAAGCGTGACTCGCTGTTCGAGGAATTCTGGCAGGGAAAAGACCCGGCGAAAGACTCTGTCGGCTTGACGACTCACGCCACAGTACGGCTGCTGTATCGACACCGATACAATGACCCGCTACCCAAAGGTGAAGCAATCGCGGGGCAAAAGCGCGACAAGGGGCTACGATGCGGACTGTTCAAGGACTATCATCCCCAAGACCTAAGAGAGATCGCTGGGACGGGATGGAGGTGGGAAAAGAAGGGTACAAAACCGACGTCGTCGACTCAGGGGCAGGGGCCGACGGCGAAGGCAGCCGAGCGGGTGGTGAGCCTCCCAAGGAGCATCGCCGAGGACATCATGGGAAAAAACGAGAAGAAGCTTTTCGGCATGTTGCTCGAACAAGCCAACAGTATCCATGAATTGAATGAAAGTGCGGAATGGGCCCCCGGAGAAACACTCTATGATGAGCAGGAAAAGTTCGAGTGGACACAAGATATCAACACGAAGCTGGGGTGGGGTCCTATCCTCAAAGGTCGTAAATATGATGAGACGTTCATCAGGCTTCTTGACGGTTCTGTCGAGGAAGAGGGTGCTATCGAGGGAGAGGGTGCTGTCCAGAAACAGGATGCTAACTAAGCCAAAAGTCCTATTAGGTCGAGAGTTGTGACAGTACCGAGAGTGTCGTCTGAACATGGTGGCAGAAGCGGCATCATGCAAGGCGAGGTTGGTCTAACGATTTTCTTTGGAACTTGAGTGACACTGTTAGGTTTAATGACAACGGATACGGTAACTAATGGCAAGATGGGATTTCCGGGCAAAGCAGCCTCGATATTTCGAACACGCTACAACCTATACTATTATTTATTCGCTAGTTATACTAACATTCGCTATCAGTTGGATAACGTCCGCAAAAACATAGAAGAAGAGTCAACTAAGCAGCCAGGTAGCCCCCTATAACGCCATGTTCATCCCAACGAATCACATCAGCTCTCTTGGTCACCGGCACTCTCTCGCCCCGGAGCCTGCCCTGGTCGTCGAGCTGTAGCCACTTGACGTCCCTGAGCACGGTCCCTTCGTACCAGTAGTTGAACCGACGCTGCGGCTTCTCGGCCGGGGGCACACTGGGCGCGATCACGGCGACCGGGTCCCGTGTGTAGACGACCGCTTCATCCCAGCCGTACAGATCGCCGTCGCACGCAAAGCTGCGCCTGATTACGTCGTAGTCGCCGCTCCAGAGACACCCCGGGTGGAAGAAGCATCCGAGGTTCGTGGGCTTCCAGGAGTTCAGCACCGACCCGTGCCGCAGAAGGCCTCGGTTGTAGGCGTCGTGCACAATGCCGCGGTGGCGCTTCCGGATCGTCGGGTACGTCAGGTTGGTGATGGTGAAGGTCAGGTCGGGCCGCCCCGTGACGGCGGGCAGCAGGCGGAGCCCGGCCAGGAGCCGGCCCTCGGCGGGCAGGATGGGGCAGGCGATCTGGCGCCAGTCCGGGTGGATGCCCGACGTGGTCTCGTCGCGGAACTCGGCCACGAACAGCAGCCCCACGGCCGCGCCCGGGATCATGGCGCCCGGCGGCGACTCCTCGAGCTCGTCGGCCGGCTTCCCGGACTTGGCGCCGCTGTTGGCCACGACGGCGACGTGGGACCCGGCGGGGATCTCTTGGAGGGCGGCGCGGACGGCTAGGGATACCTGGTCCCACACCCCGGCGCGCCTTCTCCTGGCGGGGTCGCGCATGATCTCCTCCATGGCGGGCGGGCCTGTCGTGCGGGCAATGACCGAGTCGTGCAGGTTGTGAAGGCCCGGGAACTGGGGCTCGCGCCGTCCGGGGTGAAGCTCATCGATGCGGTACATATCCCCTGGCACGACCACGGGCTGCCCATCATCACATATCCTGGTTTGTAGAACTGCGGCCGTGGGAGATGGTCTGGTGTTGGTGCCCTCTTTGCCGAATTTTCCCCTAAAGCCGGCATGAGGTAGAATTGAGGTCCAAACCTCAGGCACATACCGACGCTGTGTCGTGACGTTGGCCGCGATCGCCATCAAGATTCCCGTGAGCGTTGATTTCAATTGAAGCTTCTTCCGGTTGAATATGTGAACTTGGAATCCAGAATTGGGTAACTCTTGATTTCTTTCTGTGCAGTGATGCTCTCAAGATCGACAGCCAGTTTGGCACACGCACACTCTGACGCACCTCCCGAATCTGAAGTTGCTTTCACAGGAAGCCACGATTAGGATAATGATTACTACCGTCCCCATGCACGTACGTACCTTGGTTGTTGATATGAGGTAGTCAGGGAATATGATGACCAAAGGTAAAGTAGCCAAATCTTGACAGTAAACTGAGATAATAATGAATAGCATGTCTTTCATATTGAAAGAATAGGGGGAGAGACAAGTAATCCTTATAAATATATAGCTTTCGCATAACTGACTGGCCTCGCATCCTCAAGCAAACTTGCAAGGGGGAGCCCCTGGTAGTGCTGACCCCATCATCTCCCAAATCGACCCTCCAAACATGTCCATGTCATTCCTGCGCCTGACTCTAATACAGTCTTGTTTTTTCCCGGTTGGATTGCACTTCGTCGAACGAATATCGAGAGCGTTGTGTCTTGTCTCGGGTCCCTTGCCCGATTTGCCTAGGTAGGTTACGTGGTTCAAAGCTTGCCTCGGCACCGCTGCCGGGACTGCGGCGTGACCAATAGGGAGTCAACGCGAGGAATAAGCAACAGCTCCTTGACGTAACCCGACCATCATCACACTATGGAAAACCCCCGTCTCGCCTATCTCGTGGACGAGCAAAAGCTGGAATACCATGGCTTTCTTTTCTTCTTTTTCCTTTCTGTCATGGGGGTCCCTCCCAAAGGCATTCCCTGCTTCCAGGCCCTCCCCCTGGTCGTGATGTGTGGGGAGCGGGGAAGTCAGCTGGAATAGGTATATGGTCACAAGTAATAATCAGTAAGCATGACTCTAAAGCAATATGAGACACTGGGGAGACCTCGCAAACGGCTTCTGTTGTTTGCTGCGGCTGAATCAAAGAGGGTGAGTCCCCATGGTGTTTGCAAGTACCACGTGTAGGGAATCCTCAAACGATAGGCCCAATCAGGTTGAATTAGGCAAGTAGCAAACAAGTAACAGAAAACTTTCATCAATCTGTTTGGCATGTTTCCAACTCCACCACAGGTCCATGACTCTCAAAACTTAGGGCGGAAATCAGTTTCTTGTCCCGGCGGGTGTCGTGTTCACTGTCTTAGTGAGATCGGGGGTTCCTCGTTCTCCCCCAGCCCTACTGCATGACATGGATGGCAGCCTGAGTTGGCCAAGCAGCTAAGGGGGCATCGATCGAGCTGAGAAGAGAATGATGGACGAAAACAGGGGATCGATGAACAAAAAAGCAAGCAGCTGCTGGTAGGCTCCTGGCGGGAGATTGTCCTATCCGTTGCAACTCGGTATGGCGTCTTTTCGCTTAGAACTCTTCACGGTTCAAAGACGTCGTTGGCAATCGATATCGATATTTTCCTTCTCGTACTTTTCGTGCGCCAGGGCAGTGTTGGATGTGTTGCAAGAACGACTTTCGCGACCAGGCCCTCTCTGACAGACCAAATAGAACTCGATGTGGGGAGTACTCTGCAGTGCGGTATTCATGGGGTATCATAGCCTTCAACTTGTCCTGTATCTCGTGGCCGGGCTCGCGCTTGTCCCACCGACGGCGCCAGAAGGAGAGTCTGTATCGGTCACTGGACTCTTCGCAGCCCCGGCACCACAGAGGTTCCGTGAGCTTGCCGTCGTTCGTCAGCGTGGGGAAGGGCATAGTAGACATGGAGGCGTATTCGCTGGAGTCGTAATTGTCGGGTGGCCTGGGAAAGAAGCCCCGTCCAGACAGCCAGTCCTGGCGTGGCGGGCGGATGTGCCCCTGTTGCCAGTACCGCTTGTCCTTCCGAGACATTCCAGACAAGTGTTGCTTCTCCACAGCCAGTGCTAGCTTCTCCTCCGAACCGTGCACTGCGAGGGCGAGGTCCCTCGCTGACTTGGCGCTGACCGCCTGGGCATGTTGCGGGTAAGGAGGATAGACCGCGCCACGCCCGGAAACGTTGCAAGCCCTGACGTGAACAACGGGGAGCTCCTTCACATGTTGCTCTGAGAGGGCAAAGAACCGTGCAGCTTCACCGTGAGTCATCATCCGCAGGGACGGGTAATACGCCATGCATCCCAAGCAGCATCTCTTGCAGGTGGGAAGGAACAAGAAGGGGCCGCATTCACCGCATTCCGCACACTCCTCCGTCCGCAAAACGCGATATATGTCGGCGACCGAATGCAGAGCGATGATACCTAGGCGGCCGAACGCTTCGATGGTCTTGGGAACGAAGGCGAGCAGGTCTCGATATTCACCATACGATCTAACGTAGCCGTCGCCCTGAAAGGAAACTCTCGAGAGACGCGCGATGCTCTGGAGATCGAGCCGCCTCAGGATCATGATCATGATCTCGGCTGGGAACCGATCTAGGATGCCGAACGACGAGGTGCGATCCGGCAGTGGTGATACTCGAGGCTTAGGCCCCCGCCCGTCATTGATGGATATCATGCCCTTGATCTTCAAGTCGGGATGGTAAGCCAAACGAGTGGAGTCCAGAGCGACCGGACCGCGAGATTGATTCGTCGTCATGATTCACTTGCGGCCCTAGAAAAGCCAAGAAGTTTTGATCCAATAATCCGTGATATCGTTAATGTGTCTTGAGTAGTGTAGATAGAGAGAGCCGGTGGCAGAGAGTCTTTGCGTACAGAGAAGGAGGAGCAAGGACAAAAAGGCCCATCTTATTCACCAAGGACTGTACCGGAGATAGATGTTTTTCCTTATCTTGAATTATAACTTTGGCTGCCTTGACTAATCTACTCGTGACATTCTTCGTCTCTACCTGATAATTAGAGAGCGTTGGGCCTGAACCGAACATCACCAAAAGCTAAATCGGCCCAAAACAATGCGGCAATGATGAGACATATTGGGACCGAATATTCATTCATTGGATATACTCTCTTATCCCAAGTGGTCTGAACCGTGTATTGCGGCTTTATATCATATCAGGAACTTGTACACGGGTATCACAAAAATCAAGGCTAAATGCGCAATATGTCGGTCCCTTGCACCGTTCTCCCGGCTGCCTGGCACCATCTCTTACTTGACCATATTCTCTCGCAAACCCTTCGTCCGCAGCGTGACTCGAAGGTCCTCCTCGAACGGCACCTCCACGGTTCGAGGACTCGGCGCTCTCTTAGCCGCCAGTCCAGCCCCCAGGCTGCCATCTATTCCTCGCTGTGCCTCAAGGGCCTTCCTGAGCTCGTCGCGCTGCTTGGTGGCAACGTCGCTCTCGGCACTCCCCCGACGACTGCCGCCGGCGCTGCTGCTCGCCCCATCGTCCACGCTCATGCGGCTCTTCAGCTTCCCGGCGAAGAGACCCCGTATGCCACCGCGCTTGCGCTCCGGGAGCTCGTCCGTCCCAGCACTACATACGTAGAGGAGATACTTCAGGTTGGGCAGCGTGTGTCGGATATCGACGACCTTGAGACCGCTGCCAACACACAAGGCCTCGATATCCTTGTTTAGCAGGAACCAGCCATACTCGAACCGGTACTGTGCGGTAGCCCCGCCCCGGAGGAAGAGAGGGAAAGACCGCTGCGTATCTGCGATTTGCGAAATATCGTCCCGAATACTGCTCCGCGAACCGTACACAGTGATGGGGTACGGTATCGGCACTGAAAGGTAGAACTGAAGCAAATTTGTGAGCTGGGCCACGTATCCCAGCGCCGCAGACAAAGCGTCCTCGGAAGCTGACGACGAGGTAGGGTCGTAGTTGGTGTTGGGTAATGCCAAGCCGCAAATCTGAAAAGCAAGAGGAGCGCCCGAAGGTGCTGGCGTGATGGGGAAGACATGAAGGAGGTCTTCGCAGATGCGGCGCCTCTGGCCGCGAATCAAATCTTCGGTCAAGGAGACAGCGTCGCGAGATGCAGGTAGTTTTGCAGAGGCGTGCTCCACATCTCGAGCGACAATTTCTTGGGCAGCACGACCTTCGACTATGGCGGTCCGGCGGGCAGCGATGGAAGCTTTGAGTTGATCGCGACGGGCCTCAGCTGCTCTCATTTTCCGCTGCTGTGCGGCCAGACTCTTGTTCGCCAGTTTCGCCTTCTCTTCCTCCTCGGGGACGGCATCTGGGGGTATCTGCTCCAGCACTGTGTCGATCTGGCTGGTTACAGACTCGCATGTAGCAAGCGCATCCTGTATAGAGGCTTCGAGGTTCGAGAGTTTCATCAGAGCATTGTAAGACGAGGTGGGCAAGGCAAGGCCTTGCTTCGGATCGGGGACTCTGCTCGGAAGCTCGAGTGTATAGACGCCGTCGATGAGATGGAATACAAGGCAATTCGGTGGAAAGTGATGATTGATCAGAGACCCCAGGAAGTTGAGCTGGCGAAGGTCGACATATTCTTCCAGCAAGAACAGCCACTCCCCACGGCGTTGAGCCCAGACCTTGACGGTAACTGTGGAGGATCTCGAGATGAGGGAACCAGCTTGCGAAAGCTCGAAGGATTTGAAGTCAAAGTTCTGGGCAAACAGGAATATTAGTGTCAGGCAATTTCCACGGTTACCCTCAGCATTTTGGGGGATTCCTATACCGTTGATCGGGTTCCCACTTCACTCATGTAGACTGGATGGTCCACGCCCTGGACATGCAGCGAGAAGAAGACATCGGCAGCCCTGCTTTCGATGGCCAGCTCCAATTGCCTTTGACGTGTGACAGGGCTCTTGTTGGCAAGATTTGTACTCCGGCGACGAGGTCTAGGGGGTCGCTGGCTTAGGGTATCGGAGGAGGCGGAATGGTGAAGCTGGGAGGCATTCTTCAGGCTGTCGAGCTTGTTCGGGGAACCTCTAGTGAGATCGGTGTCGTCGGCCGTCTTCAATTGGTGTCGTTCAAAGGTTAGGTTTCTCAGAGATATGGCATGCATATGTCGCACTCGTCGGTTCTGGGGCAATAAAAGAGGCCGGGTGGATTCGCCAGCAAGAGACATGTTGTTGCGGACGAGGATTGAGGATTTGGATCGTGTGCAAAAGGCCGAGCCCAATCAATCAGCTAACCCTGGTGCCAATGGATTGGAGCTCGATGAGCCATGCATGTGGATTACCACAACTACGACAACTTTGATGAAGTGAGCAGAAGTGAGCAGAACTGTCGGTCTCCAAATAGTCAATTCAATAGACAGACAGACAAACACATGCCCCATACCCCCCCAAAACCCAAACAACGTCATTGCCAATTGGTGCAATGGCCATCCATCCATCCATCCATCCATCCCTGCCCGCACGCTACAGCTATCTTGCACTAGGCGGGGGTTGGTGGCAGAATGAATGAATGAGTACATACTGTCGCAATCCAAAGCGCTGGTGTCGCGTCAGGAACTACTTCTGTTGCTGGACTGGTTGTGCGCCTGCGCCCCGTCTCTCGAAACTGCCTCTCGTCGTCCATCTTACAGTTTGCCTGCCCCGCCAAAATCATGAAGCGCCTCGGTTCTTTGGTTCGGCTTGGATAGCCAACGACCCATCGACATGTACAATCAAGGCTCTTCCAAGATAATGCGCCGTCTGCTTGGACGTCCCCAGAACGAGTCCACCAACGACAACAGCAACCTAGGCCCGACAAGCTCGCCCCTCCCGACTTCTTATCGCCCAAACCAATCTCAAAATGTCAGTTACCAGGCTTCGCAGCCCATAGCCTGTCTTGATCGATCCGCCGATGGTCGCTTCGCTGTCCTGGGCGGTCGCGACATCCTGAAGACTATACAGTTGGATGGCCTCCATGTTCGAGAAGGGGTCGATATCCGTGCCTACATCCAGGCGCAACAGGCCAATAGATCCGGCAGTCTAGGGAACCAGCTGGCTATCAAGGATGTTAAATGGTCTTCCAACCACGAGGGCGAGCCCACCATATTCACCGCCTGCGCCAGCGGCCAGATATTCCAATACAATGTCAGCCGTCTCGGTTCCGCAACACCCGGTGGTACTGTGCTGGATGTCATCCAGACGCAGGAGGAGTCGCGTCAGATAAACAAACTGGATACTAATCCCCACAAGAACACCCTCTTGCTCTCAGGTGGCCAAGAGGGTATTGTGCGACTTTTTGATGTGCGCAGCCCCCAAACCACAAGGAGTGGCCAACTTACCTTTCGCGCTTTCAAGGCTTTCCACGGCAACTCGGAAGGGATTCGGGATATCAAGTGGTGTCCCAAGGACGGCTTGATTTTCGCATGCGCCACTGACTCCGGCGCCATCTTGAAGTGGGACGTCAAGAAGGCGAATGCGCCGCTTCTGAAGATCAACGCACATGCTTCGCCGCGGGGCGCCTCATCCATCTCCTGGCACCCTGACGGAAACCACCTGATCAGCGGCGGCTTCGACAGAAAATGCCACGTCTGGGATATGTCTACAACTGCCGACAAGAAGCAGAGGCCCAGATGGACTATCTCGGCCCCAGCCCCTGTCAGTGTCGTCTCTTGGCGACCGCCCATGTGGTCTGCTACTGCCCAGGGAAAGCGAGGGGCTCAGGTTGCCATATCTTATGGTGACAGTGGCCACAGCAAATTCTACGGCATCTCCGCGGTGCATGTTTGGGACCTGGGCCGTCCAACCATGCCATTCAAGGAAATCGACAGATTCGATGTCTCCCCAAGCGCCCTGCTCTGGCATAATCAAGATCTTCTCTGGACTGCAGGCCAAGATGGGATCTTCTCCCAGTGTGACGTAGCATTCGCTCCCAAGGTCATGGATCGGCAACCGCTTTCGAGTCTCGACTTTTCTCCATCCGGTGATGTGGTCATGATGCTCGATGAAAGAGCACATCCCCCGAGGCCCCGACCCACAGCAGTCATACCCGACGTGGCTACGGCTTCCTCCTTGAGTTCCAGCCCTTCTGGCCAGATGCTGAGCGTAAGCCGGAGTGACTCGGAAGACGACGTTGTCGGGAGCTTCCTTGGCCCCCGAAAGCGTGCCGGGAGAAGACGACGAGCTAGCCTACGCTCCACACACACTTATAGTACCACGCCTCCTTCTGGGACTAGTACGGAAGAGCCCATCATCTCACTTGAGCAGGCTATCAACTTAACAGGTGCCTTCAAGCCTCAACAAGTCATGGCAATTGGGCGCGTGCCGATAGCCTCCAAGACAGCTGTGTACCAGTATCTCGCTTCTCATTATCTCGAAGCTTTAGAAAAAGGTCTTCCCTTGGTTGAAGACGGGCCGCCTCTCAACGAACGGGTTGCAGGCATCATGGATCATTATGCCCAAGCAGCAGAGACCGTCAGCCAATTTCGGCTGGCTCAGACATGGAGGATATTGGCATACGCAATGGATTTACTGCTCACCCGAAGGTCTGAATATCATTTGGAGATCCGAACAGTGCGACGTAAGAACTCGAAGCTAGCTAGTCCGCTTGAAAAGTCGGACTCGAAAGCCAACCTATCCAAGTATGGGGCCATCTCACAACTGAAGGTAAATGGCGAGGCCTCGCCCAGGAGAGCAACCTCGGTGTCTTCGGTGGAAAGTCGTCAGACACTGAAGAAATCTCTTTTAGCCGAGGAGATTGATAATGAATCTAACGCGGCCACGCCACTAGCTCGACCAATAGACGAGAGTGTTCCAGAAGAGCAACATCATTTCCGGCTCGCTGGCCAGGTGCTAACTCCGGTTCAGGAGGTAGAGAGCTTCACTCTCCCCCCGGCCCTGGATGCAAACCTGATAAACCCAGCACAGCCGGAGGCGCAGGCGGGCGGACGGAAACGCCTGGATTCGGTACCCCTCTCTACTATCTCACAGGACAGCCTAATTTCAAGCACGGATGGCTACGATTTCTATGATTTGAACGCTGTGGAAGTGCTGCCGAAAGCCATAAATATGCCCACCAAGAGAGAACCATTATCGCTTGAATATGTTGGACCGAAGACCCCAAATAGTAGGCAGCGCCTGACGATGGGCCGGCATGATTCCGATGAGAGCTTTGCCCAGATGTTTTCAGTATCCGATGCGGGCCACGAGGCGAGTAAGGTGGCCAATTCTTACTCACCCAAGCCGCCGCCAGCTTCAAACGGGCAGCCGGAGACCAAGAGCAGTTCAGGTTCTCGGTCCACGCCCGAAGAAGAATACGAGAGTCGCATACGGGGTAGACAGTTGGATGCTTCCCCAGATCAAAAGAAGCATAGGCTTCCCCGTATACCTGCCAGGCAGGACTCAAGCGACCTCGGCGAGATCTTCATGATCTCTCAGACGACGGCTGATAGCCTCGAGAGTGATTACTCCCCGCAGGTATCCGAAGAAGCATCCCAGCATCCGATTGAGCATCCAGCTCCGAGATTGGAAGTTATGCGATCCATGTCGCCCCGCAAGACATCAAACGAACGTGTGGCGCTGGGGCGACCGGAAGAGCAAACCTCCACGACTATCATAGAAACAGACTTCATGCCGTGGCCGGAAGATCCCGATTTCCCCTTTCCTCTGCTGTCCGACTCCAACTCCAAGACTCGGGCCGTTTTACCGCCACTGGATCCTTACAAGCTGCTTTCGCGGGCTCTCGAGTTTGAAGCGCAGCATTCCGCGCTCAACGCTTCTGCTATGGTTCTACTCCTGAAGCCGCTGGTTCCCGACGAGGTTATTGACGAGGATCAAGCCACGGCGATTCTCTACCACCATCATCAACGCCTAATGAGCCAGAAGCTGTTCGTCGAGGCCGCGCTACTGCGCAACCTTTGTGTGCGCGATTGGCCCGACGGGATCGACGTTTGGGGAGACAACTACACGTCCATCTTTAATCGAGCGCAGCAACGCGTGTCTGTTGGTTTCACGTGTCCGCAATGTCGCAAGCCGCGTGAGGTCGACCGCTCAAGCAATGCGCCCAGCTCTGCCATCTGGAAGTGCGAGCGCTGCCGCGCCGCCACGGCTCCCTGTGCCATCTGCGGGCATCGCGACGCCACCGCCGCCTCGCTCACTCCGGTCCCTGTCGCCGAGGCTCTGGCCCGCTCCGCCGACGCCGACGCCGTCGATGACTCGGTCGTTGAGACGTGGTGGTACTGTCCCGGCTGCGCCCACGGCGGCCACGCCACGTGCATCCAAGGGTGGCACGCGCCTGTCGCACATGCCGCACCGACGAACAATAACAAGCAGCAGCAGCGCGCCGGCGGCACCACCAGCGGCACGTCGACGCCTGGTGGTGGCGGCGGCGGCAGTAGCCACAACAATGTGATGACCCTGTTGCAGCCGCACGACTCGGCCGTCCCCGATACCTACAGCGACGGGTGCTGCCCGCTCGATGGCTGCGGCCACGCCTGCCTCCCCGGCAAGTGGCGCAACGAGACGAGCATCGGCAAGGCCGAGGAGCTCGGCCGCGCCGTGCGCGAGCAGACGCGCGGCGCTGCTGTCCTGGCGCTCCGGCAGCAAGGTGGCGTGGGTGGTGCCGGCGGCGATCACCTGTCGTCGTCGTCGACGTCATCGTCGCGGCGGCACAGCGCGGCGGCCGCGGCCACAGGCGGCGTGGCCATGGAGCCGTACGCGGGCTCGGCGCCCGCCGTCGTCGGGGGCGTCCGCAGCGACATCATCGAGGTGTCGCAGAGCCGCGCGGTCGAGGGCGTGAGGGAGGCGCTGGCTCTCGCGGGCATCGGCAAAGGAGGAGGAGGAGGAGGAGGAGGAGGGGGAATCGGCGGGGAAAACGAACAGCCGCCAGACCGATCCTCTTCAGGTGGCAGTGGCGGCGGCGGCGGCGGCGGCGTTCCCAAATATAACAACAGATCGACGGGTGGGGGCATCATGAGCGTGCTCAGCTCCAGCCCCGGGCGCATGAGCGGCCACCTCGCCGCGTCCTTTCACACGGGCAGCCACAATCACAACGAGGCCGGGGCCGGCAATAGCGGGGGCGGTGGGAAACCCGATCGTACGGACCGCGAGAGGAGGAAGAGCGTCAAGTTTGGGGGTGTCACGGAGGATGGGCGCGGTAGGCGAGATGATTGATTATCGGAATGCGGTGTACAGAGAGAGGGCTTCGGTTGGCAAGACTTATTTATCATGCCAAACGTGTGTGCGGTCGGTCTCATGTTGTTGATTGTAAGATAGTACTGTCGGACAAGCATTGGAGATACGGTGTCACTGACGATGCTCAAGAGCGGGAGCGGACAAGGCGTTTAGGTAGGAAGAGTGGTCATCATCGTTCACCATGTAGAATATTTACTGGTTCTTGTTCATCTTCGACTTGCATTCCCGACCCGGCTGCAATACATCTATCTCTATTTCCTTCTAGTAAAGGGAGGATAGCACGGACAGAGATGGAATTGCGAATGAGCAAGTCACGAGACAGAAATAAGAAACGACGGATCCAACACAAACAATTCGAGACGAGCAATATATCATATGCCATTATCGTACTGGACGTAAAAGTCTTACCTCCAACCGCGCGCGGAGCGGCCGAAAGACCGAAGCCGGGAGAAACAAATGTGTATACAGGAAAAGTAGTGAAATAAACCCAACCATCACCATCAGGTGGCATCGAAGACGACGGCGGTCATGATCAGCAGTGTCTGCAGTATGCCGCCGCACCCATGAGAGCGCACGAGAACTCGGGGGAGACAAATTTCTAGAAAAGCCGGCAACTCCATGCAAGTTCCAACCCAACCCATTCTGTAACCTTGAACAGGGAGGGGGGAGGGATGGCCATCCCCATACAAGTTGTGCAGGTCGAAAAGAGATATACACCCCCAAAATACACACAAGAACACCCCATTCATCATGCTCACTTCCAACATCTCAGCCATCACAAGGCAAGAAAGGGAGGGAGGATGTATTGTTAAGCATCCCCATCACCGTCACCGCCAGACGATGCCCCGATCCTTCCGCGCACCACCGGCCAGCATCGAAGAGCTACCAATAGTGATCCTACGACTCTTACCGCCCATGATGCTTGAAGCGTCTCGCTCCCTGGCGCCGCGCCCCGTCTTCTCGATGGGGCTGCTACCATGGTGCGCATTCCTCTCCCCCCGCGCGCTGTTGCTGAAGCCCATGCGGCGCGCTTGGCCCGGCGTAAAAGCTCTATCTCTACTGCCGTGGCTCATATCGGGGGCGAGCAGGTCATGGGCGGGCTCCTACGCCGCTCGGCACTGCCGCGTCGCAGCCGGCTGATCCCGTTGGTGGACGAGGACAGAGGACCTGTGTAGGCACTGGTGGGCTTGTGGGAGGATCCGGAGATAGACCCAATCGAGGATGCGCGCCTCGCGTTGGATGACGTGGCGCCAATCGAGAGACGATCGCGGCGCTTCGTGGCATGAAGGGCTGAGCGGAGCTTGGTCGTGTCTATCAAGGTGCTCGTCTCCGA
The DNA here is from genome assembly GCA_019976485.1 of Apiospora pterosperma. Classification (NCBI taxonomy): domain Eukaryota; kingdom Fungi; phylum Ascomycota; class Sordariomycetes; order Amphisphaeriales; family Apiosporaceae; genus Apiospora; species Apiospora pterosperma. The sequence goes on from JAFBMP010000011.1 coordinate 3,333,283, forward strand.
GTCCGAATTGGAGTTGGAGTTCGAGGGCGGGTGGTTCTCATTGTTCAAGGGTGAGCTGGTAAAAGAAGGCGTCGGAAGGAAGGAAGGCTTTGGGGAGACGGATGTGCGACGGAATCCCGGAGGCGAAATGATGTTAGCAGATTGCGAGAGATCGCGAAGTGGACTGGCCCGACCATCCACCGCAGAAGCCAGGCTCAACGACAGCGCGTGTGCTACTGGAGAGCCACCCCCTGTGCCGATACTGGAGGTCCGCGACTTCGACAAGAAGCCCGCCTGAAACCGATTAGGTTTCGCGTTGGGCAATGAAGAGATCTCGGGTCCGAGCAGAGAGGGACTCGAGTCGTCGCCAGACTCGTTCTCCAAATACGACGGGGCAACGGAGGCAGGCAAGCTCTTCTCGGGCGAAGGCTGTTCCGGCGTAGTTGCGTACTTCTTGGGTGTCTTTTCGAAGTCGGCCAGGGTGCCGGACTCGCCATCATCGTCTCGCCACCGCACCCCGCGCTTGGAAGGCGACTTTTTCTTCACAGGAGTGAATGAAACTCCTTTTCCCGGGTTGACCGCTTTGCGGCGGCGCGGCGACCTCCCTGACCGGAGACGGCTGCTCCTCAAGAACTGCCGTCAAACCCGGAATAGGGATGGGGTTTCCAACATCTGGCAGCACATTGGCTACCTTCTTCCGCTTTGGTGTTCCCCGTTTGGACGGAGAAAATCTCTCCACCGGCATCTTGCCGCCCTCTGGCCGGACAATGTGCGAGGCAGCCGAGAACGCGGTATCTAGTAGTCGGTTGATGATGTCCTTGGCGTGAGCAATGGCCTCCTGTTCGTTCATGTGCATAGTCTCGGATAGCGAGGCCATGATCTCGAACTGGGCCGTGAGCAGAACCTGCATCATACCGGCGTCTCCCGCCTTGTCCTGCTCCAAGACTTCGCGGTATGAGTCACGGGTGAAGTTGGACTTGAGCAGCTCGGCCTCGCGCTGCAATCTCGAAACTTCGCCAGTATCAGCGCAACCGTTGCCGGATGGGAGCTGGGTTATGCTATGCTGGAGAGCTGTGTCAATAGCACGCTCCCAGTTCGTCTTCTCCAGCTTCTGGTGCAGATGGTGCCGGCTGTTTTCGAGCTCGAGCAGGATTCCCTGTGCCGTCTTTCGCATCGCTGCGAGGTTGGTCGGCATGCAGTCCTCATCCTCCTTCGTGTCGCACACGGTATCAAAGGCAGCTATCCAGGACGACAGAAGCCCAATTCTTCTCTCGATACCTCGGAGCTTCTTCAGGTGGTTCACCTTGTCCTGCCTTTCGGCGGCCGAGTTCTCGTAGGCCATGCGGATCCGCTGCACCCCCTCTCGGGCGGACACGTCCCTCTTCTCGAGCTGCTTCTGGAACTTGGCGTAGAAGATCTTCTCGGCGTCCTTCTGTTGGGCCTTGAGCTCGTTGATCAGGGCCATTTGCTCGTCGATCTTGACCAAGAAGTCCTTGACGTGACGGTTGACGTTGAAGACGTTCCTCGTCACCTTGGTCTGGATGTTCTTGGCGCGGTTGGCATAGCGCAAGGTGTTTTGGGTCTCGTCGAAATGCACACTTGAAGGGCTGACACACACAATCATGACTGTCTTGCAGTTGCCCCCAAGCGAGAACTTGAGGAGGCGCGTGAGCTTGCTGTTTCGGTAGGGAACATGGTTCTTCTTCCGAGGATCACAGAGGGCATTGATACAGCTGCCGAGGGCCAGTAGGGATTTGTTGATGTTGGCACCCTCCATCAGGCGCTCACCCCGGTTCTTGGTGGCACTGGCACGTTCGCTTCCCGCGAGATCGATGATGCTGAGCGTGGCCATGGTGTGGGGCTCGTTCACGGCCGCGTTTCGGTCTTTCTGGGCGACGTTGATCTGAAGGACGGCGTGCGATCTTGAGGAAGTCGCGTTGGCCTCTGTGGGAGATACCGTGCGATATTCGTTTCCCTGCACGATCATGTCCATAACCTCTTGTACGTCCTTTGGATGATGGCTCGTCAGGCCTGCGACAGTGACGCCTGCATTGGCGTCCTCCCTCAGCATCAGGCCTTGTTTGCTGCCACCCGGGACCAGCAAGTCTCGGATCGTCTCGTTGTAAATCTCGAGATAAGACAGTGTGATCTCCGTGTGCTTCTCGTCGCTTCGCTCGCCGATCTTCTCGAACAGTTCCTGCATGGTGAGAAAGATGATGCCGGGCATTTGGGCGGTACCAGTGATGGTGTGTGTTTTGCCACACCCGGTGGCACCGTATGCGAAGACAGTGGCATTGTAGCCGTCGAGGACGCTATCCAGTAGGTTCTTGGTCGTGCCTTCGTAGACCTCGTTCTGTGTGGTGTTGTCATCGAAGACGCGGTCGAATGCGAATACTTGGTCTTTGACCTTCTTGCCGTTGGGGACGACGGATCTTGAGAACTTCTGGACGGGGTTATCTTCGGGAGGGTCGAAGACTCTAGCGAATGCGTCTTGTCAGTCTTGTGTCTTGTGCGGGACATGGTGGTTTGCGGGTGGCACTCACAGGCACCTGTCATCGACGACCTTGATGACTGATCTGATGCCACTCTGTTTGAGCTTCGGGGTGGGGACGCCTGCTAATGAGCCATCTCCAAGGAATATTGTGCCATCGTCACTCCGATGCAGCTGTGCGGCTTCCCTGATTGTAAAGGGTCGCACTCGTACTGGCGACGTGTCAATCCATGTTTACCTATGTTCTCGTACGTCGGTACTCACCAGCGACTGTGATAGATGAGGCCCCCGGATCCGGCATTGACATGTTGGTTCAAACCCGCGTGCATCAATCGTGGCAAGACGGGCTGGGTAGATGTTGGAGCTGAGCTGTACTCGATTGTTGGAAGAGAAGGTGATGGCGTTTGGTCGCGTTTGGTCGTCAAAGTTGTCTCAAGAAAACAGGAAGAAGAGAAAAGAAAACAAAAAGCTGCAATGGCAATACGATGATGTATGTGAAAAGAGAGGAGAGGGTTGGATATGCTTCGGCCCTTACTGCCAGAATTGGATGGTTAAGTAAGTCAGAATGAAGTATGTATAAAGTAGTATTTAGTACAGACCGTCCGTCGTCATGTCATGTCCAATGTTGAGGCGAGACGAGACCTCATTTTTTGTGTTGCTTTCCTTCCCTCTGCTTGGATTTTTGTTCTTTTTCAGTTCTAGCGTCTTCACCACAGCAACCGGGGGCCAAATTAGCGGCAAAGGGTGGGGTCGGGTGGGGAGCCTCAAAGCAGACACAGACAGTGATTCGTAGCCTTGCCAGCTGTTGTGCCAGCTGTTCTAGAGAATCAGCCACACAAGCCACACGAGCCACAAGAGCCACCTCGGGGTCTAATCGACGAGGATGCCCGGTGAATGAATGCCCCAGTTCAAGGAATGCGGCAGCAAACACTCTCGGTCCAAATCGCACAACATTCCAGCGGTGATCCTGTTTTCGGTATGTTTTCTCGTTGTCAGTTTGGGCAATCCCCAGCAAGGGGAGGCACTGTCCTACGTCTCTTGTAAAATCCTGAGCAGTCTTCCCGGGTTGAAGGCTGGGTTCACCGCTGTGTTTGGTCTCTAGGGTGGCAAGCAAATACTTGGAAGGAATGCTCAGTACTGCTCTTGTGCGAGTCGGTCAGATACAGCTGCAGGCAAATGAAGGCGGCTAATATGGTGCAAAACAATATTTGCGGCATTTAATTCTCGACGCTGGGATTCACAGACGCCATTCCTGGAGTAGCAAGCCATATATGTTTGTGGCAAACATCTAATGGGAACTTTTCGCGGTTGGCTCATCGCAGCGGCTTTCCATCTACTCCTAACCATTGATCATGTGTGACGTGGGCGCCTCTATAAAGGCCAGCCAAAGTGCCATGATGTTGCGAGTAGGAGATCCTCATAGCACTCAATGCCATCAGCTTCCATTGGTCCTTCTCAAGCCCCCTGCTATCAGATTCGACTTCCTTCGGAAACCATGGAACAGGCCGAGCCTGCAGGAGCCTCTGGGCCCGCCTCCAGCCATGATCAACCTCCGCAACCTGCTTCCAAGAGGGGATTCCAAGGCGACCGCGAGGCCAGACTCCCTGATTATGAAGCAGAATCGTTAGGGATTTTCTTCGGCAAACATTTCCACATGACTGGCACTTTGGATACGCTACCATCAGAGTTGTTGGCGAAGATAACCCACTTCATACTGGTCATACCTAACTTCGTCCATCTCTGTTTCTGTAACAATGAAATGCGGTGTCTCAACCTAGACAGAATAATGCCGGTCCTCGGGGCCAACATCTTCTTCTATGAGAAGCTGAGGCCAGGTATCTGTCAGTCACTCCGGGCGTATATGCAACTTCAAATTGCTGAGAATGCCAAATGGATCGCCATTGAAGAGACTGGGCACATGCTGGATGACCCCAACTTCAAGTTCGAGGACATCGGGATTTCAGCATCAACGGCGGCAGAATTGGAGAGTTTTATCAAGAAAGGCAATATCGGGCTGGCTGTCTTCAAAGTTCCACTTATGATCAACGGAAAGACGCGCTTCCGTTCACTCCCTGTGAACCCCGACGCCGACTTTTTCTTTCTTGAGGGGTATCTGGATTGGACACTCAACAGCAGGCCACCGTTGCCAAACTTGGTGGACAATCCAAGAGAACCCAGTTGGCAAGATCGTGTCCGCGGTGCTCTCTTCCCGCTCTCAGATGTGCGCAAGATATTGGAGGATGCAATGGGGGTCGAAATGGATCCCGGAGAACCGCGCGACCGTAGGGACATAAGGGCTTCCATCAGGATATTTGGGCCCTTGTCGGAAGTCGGCTCTGCATTCGAAAACTGCAAAATACTAGTGGGGTCGTATTATCCATTCTGGAAGGCTCCTGACGATGGGAAGGGACAGGGCCCCTCGGTTGACTCGACTCTTCCTGCGACACACCTTCAAGAGATCGAAATCATAGAAGATGGCACAGTTTCCGAACATGATGTCGATTGTCCCCAAGAGCGGGAAGATATTGAGTACATCAGCAAGACACTAGCCAGGATTCGGAAGACGACTTTGGAAAGACGGGCAGAATGGCTGCAAAAGCCCATAGGGCGTGGATGGTTAATGTCGAATCTCCCAGTGTACTCCCATCCTCTTATCGACCCGGAATGCCGAAAAATCTTATCATTCAAATGGCTCATGACTCCCACCGGGCGTGCGTGGCTAGGCTCTGTGGACGGGGAGGCATGGCTCAACCATGAGCACTCGCGGAAATTCTTGCGAGGTCCTGAGAGCGGCTATTTATATCTTGAATCGCCTAGTGGGTGGGAATGGCTTGACTCACCGGGTGGTCGGATATATCTTGACGAGGACGAAGCCCTCCTTTTCCTCAACAGCAATCACGGAAAGCGCTGGCTTGGATCCACCAAGGGTAAAAAATGGAAAGAATCGCATCCCAAATACATCTATGGGATCCCAGAGCCCAGCGATGAGGTGATAAGACTACAGAAAACGGATGACTTCGATCTTGATGCCCATGCACAATCGATCGGTGATGATATAGAGCTTTTGGAGGTGAATACCGCATCCGTGGTCACTTTTGCTAGATTCAAGAGGCAATACCCAACCGCCGCCGGTCTCGAGGACTACCAATATGTTGGCTACCCTTTGGATAAAGGAAAACAGCGCGAGTCCTCCTAGAGATAAGGAAAGACATGGCGCCGTGCCCCAGGTGTATGATTTGTCTGTGATGGAGCTCTAGCAAGGGAACCGCATCTCAGCAAGTCATGTTCATCATCATCAGAGCTAGGGTCTGGGTCTCATTTTTTCTTTTTCTTTTCGAAGACTGTTTTCTGTCACTCTCTTGGCATGTCCTTTGTATTCGATGGTGGTCTAGGTACCGAGTTTTGTTTTGATGTTTTTGCAGACCATCTATAAGTAAGTAGCTTATCCCTGCTGCGTACCCAAGGATCCACAAACGATCCAGGGCCAGGAATTCACTCGTTAAAGCTGTCTACACTTATCCCAATGAGAAAGGCCAGAAGTGAGGTTATAATGCAGTAGAAATGATCCCTCCCACTAGCTGACATCAACGCCGCTCAAAGGCCTCATTCCCCAACCTCCACGACCAATTTGGTACAACTCACCCCCTGCAGCACCATGTCGAGCCCAGCATTGATGGCCCCCAACCCTTTCCCCACGACCTTCGGCTCCGGGCTCGGCCTGATAGACCCCTTGGCAAGGTTCTCCCTCAACCACATCCCCATCCAAAACCGGAACTGCGCCAACCTCTCCCCTTCCTCCAGCGACGGCTGCAGGAAGACGGTCTCGACGCCGTCCACGACGTCCGCGTCCGGAGGCAAAACCGGTGCCGATCCGATCATGGCCTTGTTCTGCTTCTTCTTCTTCTTCTCCTTCAGCTGCTGCTTGTCGCCCCCTTCCTCGACCTCGACCGCGTCCCCGTCCCCGTCCCCGAGGAAGGCCTGGAGCACGGCCTGGCACGGCGCCAGCCGCCCCGTAGCGAGGAAGCAGCGCCGGACCACGAGGCCGTCCGCGCGGGCCGCGGCGACCACGGCCTCGGCGGCGCGGGGGTCCCGGTAGTCGAAGACGCGGTCCGCGCCCAGGGCGGCCAGGTAGGCGCTGTTGGCCGGCCCGGCGGCGGCGTACACGGCGGCGACGCGCGAGCCCGCGTCCTCGCGGAGCCGGCGCGCGGCCTGCACGCCCATGGTGCCGACGCTGGACGAGGCGCCCCAGACGAGGAGGGGCCTCTCCCCGCCGCGCCATCTCCGGCGGGGCGGGCGCGGCCGAGACCTCCCCGCCGCCCTCGAGGGCGCCCAGGGTGCCCCACGCGTTGAGGGCGACGACGACGGCCACGGGCAGGGTCGCTGCGTGGTTCCAGGATATGCCGTCGTCCGGCAGGGGCACGGCGTGCTGCCAGGGCACGAGACACCGCTCCTGGAAGACGCCATAATCCGGGGCGCACGACTTCCAGTAGTGGGCCGAATGGGCGGCTACGCGGGTGATGCCCGGTCGGAAGAAGACGCCCGCATGGTCGTCGGCAGGGCCCGTGGGGACGTTGTCGCCCACCTCCAGGACTAGGCCCGAGACGTCGAACCCGAGAACGGTGGGGTAGGCTGGGATGAAGAGGCCTTGGTCACGCATGATGCCGTCTGCCGGGTTGATGGCTACGGATTTGACGAGGATGAGGAGCTCGCCTGGGCCTGGCTTGGGGGTAGGACGGGTTTGGAGGTCCAAAGGCTGGCCTTTGGCGGCAGTGGTAGCCGCGAGGTGGGTAGACATTCTGGACGAGATCTCTTGTAAGTGAGTAAGGACTCAAAGAGTTATGTCAATACGGAGGGTGTGGTCTGGTGTGAAGGAAGGACTGTTTTACCTTGGGACATCTGAGGCTGGCCACGTCTTATTTATATACAACCAAAAGCTAGCAGTTGCAAAGAATGCTCGGATGTTCTTCGTTGCGGTCTTGTCTGTTGACGTGCAAGCTGACAAGCATCAGCCAATCAGAGAGTCGTGCAGCCGAATAATAGTTAGTGTGAAAGCTCCCCTATGCGAGACACGGGCTAGTCTTATGGGGCCGCTTCATCAACGGCAACCGCCTTGCTCCACTCTCGGCCAATCGATTGATTCCCTTCCTTTTTCCTTCCTCTTTCCCCTTGGATCTATAGAGAAGTAGGGACATCACATCGCCCAGCAGCCAACTCCGTCTACATCCCACGCATACCATGTCCTCGACAGGCCCAAGCGTGCATCGGAGACGCAACACTATGCGGAGGTCGAGATTCGGCTGCCGAAATTGCAAGCTGAGAAAACTCAAGGTGGGCCTGTCTCTCTTTGTTCTGCCTCCTATCAATTACAGCTTAGCATGATGCTTATTGGCTGAATCAACTTCCTGCGTCTTCTAGTGCGACGAAAACAAACCGCAATGCAAGAGATGCTGTTCGTTCGGTGTTTTATGCAACTTTATGTCCAATGTTTCCGATCTTCAGCCCATCACCGATGACACTGTGAGGTCATCGGCCGCTCGAGAAAGAGCCAAGCTTCGGCCTCCTCCCACCAGCGCCATCTGGACATCTGACGCATCGACATCTTTTCAGTTGGACGCCAGGCGCCAGGAGTTCGTAACTCGTTATCTAGGACGAAGTCTCATTACCCCAGATGACCCCAATATGGTCCAAGTTAACCGCGAGCTCCTCGTACTGGCCTTTACCGTAAGCCTCTGCCAACGCTGTGTTACCCGTGACAAGACCCAAGCCCTTCTCACATATTCGTTTACAGCACCCTTTCTTGATGCACGCTTCTATAGCGGTGGCGCTGGCGTATGACCGCCACCTGAACAGCTCGTCGGGCTGTCGGCCCAGTCTGGACGAGTGCTATCACTGGTCTCGGAGCACAGCTCTCTTCAACAGAAGACTGAGGGAGCCGATCGGAACGGCGGACAAGGACCCAATCTGGGGCACTGCGGCTGCTCTGGCCGTGTTGGCCTTCTCGTCCTCTGATGCCTGTTCCCCAGAAGAATCGTGGCCCCTGAAGCCCCCTGACCCCTCGGATTTTGAATGGTTACGCATGGGCAAGGGGAAAATGGCATTGTGGGGCATCACTAACCCGCTGCGGCCGGACAGCCTCTTCCGCGTCATGGCGGCGACTTTCGCCCATATGCATTCCCCCCTGCTGGATGACGGCATAGATGGAATACCGAGGGCCTTGTCTGCCGTCTGTCGCCTCGACGATTCATCTGCGGCAGATGAGAGCCCGTATTTTCAGGCTGCCCACGCACTCGCCCAGATCCAACAGCTCCCGGATGGCCAGGTCACAATCGGCCAGACCGAGCTCTTCACGCGCAGCATACATGGCCCCTTCGAATTCCTGCTGCGGGCCAAGGAACCTGTCGCGCTTTTGCTGCTGTACCTGTGGTATCGCAAAGCGGGCCGCAGCGTATGGTGGATTGGCCTTCGGGCTAGAATGGAGTGTCCGTCTATTTGCGCGTACCTACGACTATACCACAGCGGAAACAGCGCTGTGCAAGCATTCCTCCCAGGCGGTGCTCTTGCTGATAGATGGGATCAGTCTCGGCCCGACTTGCGAATTCTGGAGCTCTTTCCTCTCCCCGAAATGTCGACGGACAACACGGCAACAGGGTATGGGTAGAGCTCCCATCAGGAGGGGATAAATCCAACTTTCACTACAAGATAGCTGGTTTGATGGTTTTCTCTTTGTAATGTATCACGTGGTAGGGAAGAGCAGGTATGTCTAACGTTATCATCTTGTTGGTGTTTTAATCCCAATATTTCTACCCCTGATCGGCATAAACAGATCCGTCAGCTCGTTTCCCGGGAATGGAGCGGGCGACTCAAGCTGCGGGAAGGACCCGTCGCGAGTTTTAGGTATACAGTTTGCTGTTGAACGAGGTTACACTGGTCAAGGCATTACCTCAATGTGTGGAGCAATGAAAGCCAAGGGCAGCGATCACCAGGGATGGAAACATACACCCACAGCCAATGCTAGGAGGCGTTTAGTAAGTAGGGATTGGGGTTCTTACCTAGCTCTTCACCTGAGGCTGTTCCGAATCATGGGATGCAATGGCACATGCAGATAGATACTAGCAAGACTGCGACTCAAGCAGAAGTGGAAAGAAGGAAGAAAGAAAGATGGGCAACGGGGAAGACTTCATGAAGTGCTACCATAAGCGGATATATAAAAAGAAAAAAAGGGTCGAATGGCGTTCTCAATGGGGTTAGGGGCAGGCGCTGGAAGGATGTTGATTCCCCACCCCGGCTCATCCTTGAGTGAAAATACTTTATATTGAAGCAATAGCGCATCGGCGTGTTGCCTGTTCAGGTGCAAACCCAGCCAGCGACCAAGTTTGGGTTCGTCTAGCGATGTAAGATGGACAACATATGTCATGGTAATCTGTCTGATACGTATTTATAGGGTCTAGCATAAGGAGGATGAAGGCTATGTTGTGCTCTTACTTGTTTTTTGCAGGTTTTGTTGATCATGCAGTTTATTCATGTATGATTCATGTCGCACCTGCCCATTAATGCACCGCTGATGCACCTAAGTTTAGTGCACATCTGTCGTATGTACGTAGTACTTCGAGGGACGGACCTGCTGGGAAGGTCCACCTGTCAAACCGTCCTATTGGCCGTTCCTGCTTGATTCTCCTGAAAGAGCGGGCCGCCCAGCAGGGTTTCGGTCAGCGTGCCAATGACCTTTGGGTGTGTGCGTGTGGCACCAAGCAACTGGCTGTGGCTATTAATTAAGTACAGTAGCACTACATGATAAGCACAGAACCGAAAGCAACGTTTTCCCCAAACACACCACTGCCATACCTTGAACCAACGAGGCGCAGCGCTTATCTGCATTGGCCTGAAACATGCCTACTTGGGTCATGGCTGCTTGTGTGCCTGGATGAAGAATGCCCAATTCAAGCTCTTCTTTACACTCATCAGACGCACGGCAATCTACAGTCGGTCCCCTATTCTACGTATCGCCCCGCCGAGCTTCTCTCAATGAAGAGTCTGCAATTCAATTGCTCGTACCACGTGGAGTTCGAATCTCCAAGACAGGGTGCCTCCCTTAGAACAACCCGGTAGGCAGCAAGGGTTGTACAGAAGGTCGTGGTCTAGATGCTGTGGATGGAGAATGGCTTGCGGCTCGATCGGGTCTTTTGGCCAGGATAGGGCTTCTGTCATGCCTGCTCTCGGCATACCAATGGGGCAGCTCGTGGCGGTCTGGCCCACCATCATCGCTACCACGCACGACCGACCGCGTACGAATGAGTTGGGGGTCGCAGGTCTGAGAGCGAGCCGCCAGAAAGGGAAACAATCCAGGTGGCCGTTTATATATGCTTGCAGTCGGCCGACGTGAGCTCGAGAATCTCACTACCTCCTTCCTAGCCTCTCCTTGTTTGTCGCGGCCACTCCATTCTGTCGCTTCATCTTGAACGACTTTACTATCGTTAATCTTCGTCTTTTCACCTCACTGTCGTCTTTCGCTACACAGACCTACGCTCACTGACCAGTAACCTACTTACTGTTACTAACCAACCGTCATTCTTATCTAAGCCACACAATCCATCAAGGAAACATCCGCCTCTCATCATGAAGGCTTCTACTCTCGCTTACCTTCTTGCCCCCTTGGGCGCTGTGGCCTCGCCCTGCAAGCCTCGCCTTAGCAGCTCGGCTGCCGTGGTCTCGACGGCCTCTGCTTCTGCTGCTGTCACAGCTTCGGTCTCTGCCACCGCCACCCTCATTCCCACCACCACCGCAGTCCCCACTTCAGCCGTCCCCTCGACGACTGCTTCGTCCGCTGTGTCGTCGGCCACCCCCTCCAAGACTCCCGTGTCTGGTATCGATGCTCTGTTCAAGGCCAAGGGCAAGGAGTACTTTGGTACCTCGGCCGATTCTGGCTCTCTATCCAACAGCAAGGTCGCCGCGCTGATCGAGTCAGATTTTGGCCAACTGACGCCTGTAAGTGGCATCACGAGCTGCCCTGGTTGACTTGGCTGGGAAATTATGCTTCGTAGTCAAGTGCTGATATGGTTTTGTAGGAGAACTCGATGAAGTGGGATGCCATCGAGCCCAGTAAGAACTCGTTCAGCTTCACCGGCTCGGACGCCTTGATGGCGTACGCCAAGGAGCACAACAAGATTGTTCGCGGACACACCCTTCTGTGGTACCAGCAGCTTCCTCAATGGGTACAGTCCATCACCGATAAGACTGAGCTCACCCAGGTCATCCAGAACCACATTAGCAAGGTGGTTGGCCGCTACAAGGGCCAGATCAAGGCTTGGGTAAGAAATTAGTTCTGGGACTTGCTCCAACCCCGGATTCTACCTCACAACTAACACATCGATAGGATGTTGTCAACGAGATCTTCAACGAGGACGGCACTCTCCGTGACTGCGTCTTCACCCAAGTTCTCGGCGAAGACTTTGTCCGCATCGCCTTCGAGGCTGCTCGCGCCGCCGATCCCGAGGCCAAGCTCTACATCAACGAGTACCATCTTGAATCCGCCTCGGGCACCAAGGTCACTGGCCTTAACACCTACGTCAAGAAGTGGCTCGCTGCCGGTATCCCCATTGACGGCATCGGCCTGCAGGGTCACCTCGGTGGCAGCAACCCCACCGCTGCCGAGATGCAGGCTGGTATGGAGCTCCTTTCCAAGTCTGGTGTCACTGAGCTCGCCATCACCGAGCTGGACATCCTTGACGCGCCTGCCGACGAGTACGTCAAGGTCTTCAGCGCCTGTTTGGCCGTGGAGATGTGCGTCGGAATCACGACCTGGGGTGTGAGCGATGCCGTAAGTTTTCACCAGATCTTCAATCACCGCTGCAATGGAGAAGGCTAATATAGTACTCAGAACTCTTGGCTGCCCAACGACTCGCCCCTTCTGTTCGACAGCAACTACCAGGAGAAGCCCGCCTACAAGGCAGTGGTAGAGCTGCTCTCCAAATAGAGGAAGCCGATTAGGGAGAACATTTGATGTACAGTAGCGATATATACCATAATGCATTTAATTTCACTACCTGATGGCCGTTTGTCTGTTGGCAACATGCGTATCCAAAAGCTGGTTAAGTCCGGACTCCGGACGCGAGTTGTACAGTGACATCGTCTCTATGGGATAGAGTTTAACTCATGCGTTATCTGCGCTATGTGCGGCACGCACTTGACGCGATTTCTTGCTAGGTATATGACGCTATCCGGAGGGGCTATGGGGTTATGTCTCCACCGGGTCCGACGACGATCCCATCGGCTTTAGGGGTTTATATTCAGCTATCATCGCGACCCCCTCAATGCCTCAAAGGGCCTTTGTTCAAATCATCAGGTATCCGATTGACCACGGCAGCATTCTTGAACATTTGAACTACCTTCGAAATACTTTTATGCGACAATTTAATACCGCTATTAAAGCAATGGCCGCTAAGTTCCCCCAGCGCAAGATCGGAGGCGACTCTGTCTCCGCCCTGGGCCTGGGCTGCATGGGCATGTCCGCCGCCTACTCCTCCGGCGGCTACAGCGAGGAGGAGTCGCTCAAGGTGCTGACGCGCGCCGCCGACCTAGGTAAGCCACTCTCGGGCTCCATTCCTTCCTATGACATGTACCTCGTTCAACGAGAGTGTACTGACGCTGAGGCCCGGTAGGCATCACATTCTGGGACACGTCGGACTTCTATGGACCTTTCACCAACGAGAGGCTCATAGGCAAATGGTTCGCGCAGACGGGCCGCCGCGACGAGATCTTCCTGGCCACCAAGTTCGCCGTCTCCATCACCGGGGGCAGGATCCAGGTCCGCGGCGACGCCGAGTACGTCCGGCAATGCGTCGAGGGCTCCCTCGCGCGGCTGCAGACGGACCGCATCGACCTGTACTACCAGCACCGCGTGGACCCGCAGACGCCGATCGAGGAGACGGTGGGGGCCATGGCGGCGCTGCAGGCGGCGGGCAAGATCCGGCACCTGGGGCTGAGCGAGTGCTCGACGCGGACGCTGCGGCGGGCCTGCGCCGTGCACCCCATCGCGGCGGCGCAGATGGAGTACTCGCCCTTCGCGCTCGAGGTCGAGTCGGCGCAGACGGGGTTCCTGCACGCCGCCCGCGACCTCGGCGTCGCCCTCGTCGCCTACTCGCCCCTCGGCCGCGGCTTCCTCACCGGCGCCATCCGCACCCGCGACGACCTCGACCCCGACGACAGCCGCTCCAGCCACCCCCGCTTCTCCGACGAGCACTTCGCCGACAACCTCCGCCTCGTCGAGACCCTCGCCGGCTTCGCCCGGGAGAAGGGGTGCACGCCGGGCCAGCTGGCGTTGGCGTGGATATTGGCGCAGGGCGAAGGTAAGATAGACCGAGGCACCGTCGCAGCCTTCGGATTTCTTTGACTTTTTTACAAAAAAGAAAAGAAAAAGAAAAAGAAATGAACAAAGAACCAAAACAGAGAGAAAAACGGTTTGCTAACAAGTGAGCACAGACTTCATCCCCATCCCCGGAACCAAGCGGCTCAAGTACCTGGAGGAGAACGCGGAGGCGGTCAATGTCCAGCTGAGCGAGGATGACGAGAAGAAGATCCGTAAGGCCGTCGACAGCGTAGGCGGCTCCAAGGGCGCTCGCTACCCGCCGTTGATGATGTCCATTTGCTTTGGGGATACGCCTGAGCTGAACTCCAAGGCTTGAGTGCCGGGCCTAGAAGAGCTCGTGTTTGCGTTCAAAGCAAATCCTCATGGTTGGTCAACTGGCACATCTTAGAATGCGTGCATGCTCTGAGATAGAGCGAGAAGTAGCGTCAATTCATCACCGTCGTCATCATCATCAGCAGCAGCAAGTGATCTGAATGCTTCCGCGAACACGTTGGAAGCCAAGCTAGCATCCATCGTCGGGTCGTCGAATATGAGAGCAGCGTCGCGACCGCCACGGAACGCCGCATCTTTTCTGTCTTCACGAACCCCGAGAAGGTTGCCCCCAGGCGTCTGGGGCGTACGAAAGTGAAGTTGGTGACGATCTACGGAAGAGCTCGCCGCGGAGAACATTTAAGGGGCTCTCTGCTCGAATCTCAGCCAATATTCTGGACCAGATCCCAACAGAACCGGCGCAACCTCGTATTTGAAGACTTTTCGTCAACGTATAACGGACATAATATCAGGGTCACTGCTAAATCAGGTCATCCTTCAGATACAGTCCAGCACGTGAAGCCAGCTATTATCAAGAATCCCCTCCACGCAACATGTGAAGATGATCTGGTTGAACAATAACATAAACTTCATCTCGTTACATCCGGAGCCGAGTTAAAAACGGTGGATAGAGATAGAACGCCTCCATTTGTGAAACCTATATTCAGGGACCAGGAACTGGTTCGTATGTAACTTGCGGTACCTGAACGGTAAACACGGCCATGGCTAAACAGACGACCGGACGGTCATGCACGAGCGGAAGGGAGTCTCTGAGTGTCTCTGTAGCTTGGGTGAGAGCTTGCTTGGTCGATCGCGGCAGCATCTGACGGAGCTGCAAAAGCGCTTATTGGCCCTGAGCTTTTATACATTACACAGACGCAACAGTATTAGGGGGTGGCTAGGTATTTATATATCTTTATATCCCGAACCTCCTGTATTCGGGCGCCCTTCAGCCAGGGACATGGGAGGGGCACATGGAACTAGCATTTGCCTGTAGGCCTATGCGTGATGTTGCCTCAATACTCTATTAGACACGCATGCACTGTACAAGTCTATTTGCTTCTGGCCGAGCGGCTGCTGTAGGGCCACGCCTGCCCCCAAGTCTTCTCAGCTTCAGGGATTGCCCATTTCCTCATCCACTCTGTCCGCAATACGTGACTTGCGCTCAGACGATCGCCCGGTCTGAATACAAGCATGCCTCTTATCATCTCGAGCAGAGCCTCCCTCTCTTCTTCGCCCATCATCTCTGTTCCCATCCTCCGTCTTGGCTCCTGAATCGCATCTTCGAATCGCTGGTCGAAAGCCCACACATGCCTTCCCTCTTTCGGCTTACCGTTTCCGACAAACCACTTCGATCCCTTCTCCCAAGTCTCCCACTATTCGTCCGGCATGGGCCCTAGAGCATCAACCTGATCCATTATGGCCTCATCCGGCCCAAATAACCAGCTGTCAAGAAACGGCCTCACTCCGAGAATCGCCCAAATCATGCACCCGAGACTCCAGATATCCGATGGATATGACAGGGGTTCTTTCGGCTCAAAGATCGCTTCGGGTGGTCGAATTTGCAAAGGTGTGTAGGACTCATACACCGATTCCTGTGAAGGGCAGAAGGCCGTGCCAAAATCGGCGAGGAGAATCTTGACTTCAGGGAGGAGCATTTCATTGCCAGGTTTCCCAAGCCAGATCGGAGAGTAGACGTATGGGGGGACGCTTGATGAAGCGAGCGGCTGTTTATCGACCCTTACCACGAGTTCGGGGACTGGCGACCCATAATCATCATACAACTGCTGGGTTGAAAGGTGGTCAATGTTTGGCAACTGGAGGAGTATGTTTCCCATATGAAGATCTGGCGAGAATTAGAGACATGGCCACTATTACCGCTGTGTGCGAAGAGAGCCAAGAGACGTTACTCACCCCCATGGACGTATCCCAACTCATTGATGTGCGCTACGGCCATAACGAGCTGTGCAGAAATTGACCTGGCAACACAGAGATTGAATGGGCTATAATCGGCCGCCTCTACCACATCACCAAGACTGCATCTTGCCGGCGTAGTGACGAGGCACGAGTGTGTCCCATTCGGCCCCTCGGCTTCGAAGCGATCCAGCACTGGAAAAATTAGATTGCTACCGAATCCTTTGCTATGGGCGGTAGAGGCAGAAATACGACTCAGGAGTTGCAGTTCCTTAGGACCATGGTCAGCTGTGCCTACTTTAATAGCAACATACTTGGCCACTTGGTCATCCCGAGCAAGCCAAATGGTCGAGTAACTGCCGTAACCAAGATTGTGGACGATCTGGTATCGGTTTTGGAATATGTGGCCAATCTGAATGGGATGATACCCTCCGGGTCGATAGTAGTCGAGTCTTTCAACGTCGTCGACGTGCTCGTAGAGAGGGCCATGGGTCGACATGGTTGCACATTTTGGCTTGACATGACGACGGATGCTTGCAAGGGGTGGCGAACATGATGGCAGAGCTAGTGGTGGCCTTGATATAGTGCGGAGGCCTGACCAACGCATTGCCGCGTATATACGGGAGAGAAGTTGTTTACCGTGATCAGTCCAGAAACACGCGCTTCAATAGCAGAGGCGCAAGCCACATTTTCTAGATGTGGCTGATAAGATCTTACTAAATCAATATATTGTCGCCTGTATAGTGTTCTATAATCAATTTGAAAACCTTCAGTCCTTTAACAGAATTCGGAAGGTTTTCCTTTTACCACCTAATGTGTCAGCGCGCAGATATTCTCCCAACAGCTTTGGGAAACCAGCTGCCTCGGCCTTGACGATCCACTCATGATCCCCAAGCACGGGAATCGGTTCAGACCGCCCCAGCTTCCTGCGCAAATACTCCCCCAGCTGGTCGAGATCGGCAACCGCTCTGGGGTCGCTGCCGCAGTGATTTCGATACCGTACCGTACTAGCAGCCGCAGCAGCAGCAGCGGAGACGTCATCGTCTACCGCCGCAGCTACCACACCCGCAGCCACCTCCTCCACCGGCACGAACTGTATCTTGCCCGCGTACCCCTCCAGGGCCGGCACCGCCCCCAGGACCTCCGAGTACCGCATCACGCTCGACACGACGTCGAGCTCGCGCGCGCCCGCGCCCGTGACCGCGGTCGGCCGGTGCACCGTGGCGCGGAGCAGGCCCGCGGACGCGTCGGCGGCGCGCTCGACCAGCCGCTCGCCGGCCCACTTGGTCAGGAGGTAGCCCTCGGTGACGCCGGCGGGCGGCGGGCGGCCGAGCGGCTCCTCGCCGAGGTCGCGGCCGAGGAAGGTCGCGACGCCGGCCGTGGAGACGAAGTGCAGGTGCGCCGGCCGCCGGCGGGGCGCGTTGTGCGCGGGCGGCGCGAGGGTCCGGTGCGTGAGCGAGAGGCGCACGAGCGTCCGGAGGGCGCCGACGTTGGCGCGCCGCAGCGTCGCGTACGACTTGAGGAAGGACGTGTCGGCGCCGTTGTGGACGAGGACGTCGGCGCGCGCGAAGAGGGACGCGCGCCCCGCGGCGTCGGCGAGGCCGAGGTCGGGCTGCGAGAGGTCGCCGCCGTGGACCGCCACCTTGGTGCCGCCGCCTTCGCTTTCCGCCGCCAGCCAGGCGGGGATGGTGCGCACGGCCACGCAGTGGACCTCGGCGATGTCGGGGTGTTCCCTCAGCTGCCGCACGAGGTGGCGGCCGAGGAAGCCGGTCGCGCCCGTCAGAGCCACCACCAAGCGGCGGCCTGCGCCAGCTGCAGCTCCTCGAGGCTCGTTGGTGATGGGCGAGAGCTTGTTCAATTGCACTGCGAGCGCCAACTCGGGCGGTGGCTGCGCCTCCAGCTCCCAATCAATACCATGCAGTGCCGTGTCTGGCATCTCCTTTTCCAGGAGCAAGGCCATCTGGCCCAGAGTGCTACTATGGAACAGCTCGCGAAGGGGAACGTCGACACCGTATTGCCTCCTTAGCTGGGTCTGCACCCGAGTCAGGAGAATGGAATTGCCGCCCACGTGGAAGAAGTCGGTCTGCGGATCCAGGGGCTGTAACAGGTGCAAGTCGGTTGAAGACCCCAGAGATTGCAGCCATATCTGCTTGATCCTTTCGAGGCGAAGGTCGCTCTTCGTATTTACCACATCATGGCCGGCTCCCCGTGCCGGAGACGGGTGCCCATGTACGCTAGGTTGTGGCTCCTGGGGCTTCGAGCCCAAATGGACGGGCCAGGCCGCGATAGCCCTGCGGTCCAGCTTGCCGTTAGGGGTGAGCGGCAGAGCTTTAACGGGGATAATGACGGTCGGGCGCATGTAGTCGGCTAAAGGAAGCTCCCTGACCACGGTGCGCAGGTACTCGGCTTCCTCGTATGCAGTGGAACCGTTGACATTTGCCGACGGTCGTAGGACGGCGTGGGCGACAAGCAACCGGGAAGTCGATGAGTCGTCGTTTGTGAGAGAGGGAGAGAGAGTAGACGATGGATGATCTCCGAGCTGTCGCACAGTTACTATAACGTCACTGATGCGGCCCCGAGCCTGAGCCATGATGCTGGCCTCAACGTCGCGGAGGTCAACACGCAGGCCGCGCAGCTTGACCTGCGTGTCGCCGTCGATGCGTCCCAGCAGCACGAAGACGCCGTCCTTTGCGCTCAAATACCCGTGATCGCCGCTGAGGTGCGCCTTGTCCCAGCCCCGAGCCAAGTGCGCCGACATAGGGTAGCGATCCCGGGGGAAGCGCCGCGCCGTCAGCTCGGCCTGGTGGTCATAGCCTCGCGCGACGCCCGCACCTCCAATAACCAGTTGCCCCGGCATGTCGGGCGGGAGGAGGCGGCCACTGTTGTCGACGATGCGGACCGTATAGTTGGGCATGACGGTGCCGAGGGGGATGGGCCACAGCCGCTCCACTTCCTCCATGCTATTTGCTTGTTGGTAAAAGACCTCCTGGGCGAGGGGCATCCAACACTCGGCGGGCCCGAAAGCATTGATGACCCGCAGCGAAGGACAATCGTGGAGACGGAGCTGCCGCAGGAGAGCGAGCGAGAACGGCTCGCCCCCGGCGACGTGCCATCGCCAGCGGGAAGCACGAAGCTCGACTGCGTCATCGACGCTTTGAAGCCAGGAGAGAGTTTCGCTGGGCGTCGCTACTGTGAAGGTGATGCCGTGCTTGATGATGACGCGGGTCAGGGCTCTGGCATCTCCGCGGATGTCGCGGCCTGCGACGACGACTTTGCTGCGGGTTGCCAGACCTAGAAGAACAGTCCACCAGGACAGGTCAAAGCTGAGCGATGCCTGCTGCAGCACCGTCTGCCGATCCGTGGCTATTTCTGGCCACCGGTGGAGCATCCCTTCAATTCCATTGACTACGACTCGATGGGGGATAGAGATGCCCTATCATGAACACCACTTTGTTAGCTGCTTAGGTTAAACGTATTGCCAGTCTCGACTCACCTTGGGCTCTCCAGTTGTGCCACTCGTATACAAGACCATAGCCTCGTCGCCGCCTTTCACGGTGCTTGGGGTTCCCAGGTCAACAATTGTGTCCGAGAAATGATACCCTAGGCCGGGGGCCGACAAATTCACTACAGCCACCCCCGGCGCAAGACCCAGCTTTTCCAGAGACGACAGTGTCGCCTCCTGGACCACGATGGCAGTGAGTCCCGCGTCCATGGAGATCTTGGCCAGCCTTTCCAGTCCTTGAGTGGGGTCCAATGGCACGTATGAGGCTCCAGCACGCCAGATGGCCAGCATCGTGACAATCCAGTCGACTGTCGGTTCTTGAAAACTGCCGACGCGCGATCCAGGAACCACACCTCGGCTGCAAAGTGATTTAGCGAGAGCCATCGACTTAATAGTCAGCTTCGACCATGACAGGGAGCCACCGTTTGTGTCCTCGAGCGCGACGGCGCCTTTGAGAGCCTCGGCGGCGGCATCGAGGCGAGGCAAAATGGACTCGTGTTCCAATGCAAAGACCTCACCTATGAAACGAGAGCAAGCAAGACGTGGAATTTTAGCATTCTACCCATTTTGACGGTGCGTTTCAAAAAGCGAGAAGAGGAATTCGCTTACCTTGTCCGAGCTGCAATGCATTTTGTAGCTCATGGGCATCAAACATATTAGCCTCGCCAATGCTTGTCTGACTGTCACTTTGCGACATCGAGTTCAGGAGGTTGACATAACAGCCCAAGAGCTTCGACGCCTCCTCCGACGTGTATAGGCCGTCTTGCACACCAAGCTCCAGGAGGGCGTCGCCGGCCGGTGTATCGATGATGTCCAGAATTATATCGTACGGCGTCTTGCTGAGCAGGTACCTCTTCCCCTCGATCTCGCCTGCGCCGGCGGGCAGCGGCAGCCTCTCCGTCACCCTTTTGTAGTCGATAAAGGCCTGGAACAGGGGGCTGTAGCTCGTGCTGCGCGGCGCACGCGCCTGCTCCAGGATGAGCTCGAAGGGGACAGACGAGTTGCTCATGGCCTGGATGACCGTGGCTTGCGTCTTCTTGAGGACGTCGTGGACGCTCGCGTCTCCCGGCGGCGTGTCCAGAGGCAGCGGCACGATGTTGAGGAAATTGCCAACCGCCTCGTTTGCGCCGGGCAGGTCCAGGCTGCCGCGGTTCCCGTCCGCCATGCCGATGATGACGCGGTCGACGGGGGCCAGCCTGGCCAAGAGCACCTGCAAGACTGCTGTGTATAGATGGAATGGGGTCACCCCGGCACTGCGGCACATGGCTCTTACATGCTGTGCCGTGGTGGTTGATATGCGCGTCCTGTGGCTGTGAGCGCGGTAGGCGATGCGCTCTGGGCGGCTGCGAGTGGAGCTGCTCGGCGAAATGGCGAGGATAGGGAGAGGCTCAGAGACTTTGGTGGCAAACTGTTCACGCCAAAATGTCATCTGCTTGGCCCAGTGCCCACCTTGCAGTTGACTGCGTTCGTGAAGGGCAAGATTGGCTTGTTGGATTCTGGGGCTGGGCAATTCCTGGCCGTCATAGAGCCGGAGCATCTCGTTCATCAAGATGGCCATGCTGAAGGAGTCCATGTTGATGTGATGATAACCGATAAGAAGATGGTGTAGGCGCGGCGAAACTGACACAAGAGTCATCGTCATCAACTCGCCTGTCTCAAAGCTAAACTCTGCGCTGTGCAGCCTTTGAAACAACTCGTCAACCTCGTGTGAGCTGGCTGATTCGATAATCTCTAATCGTAGGGGGCTCTCCTTCAAAATGGCCTGTTGAGGGTATCCCCAGTTCGCTTCTTCCGGCGCCGGTACTGGGCTTTTCACAAACGCTGTCCTCAGCGCTTCATGTCGGGCGCCCAGAGAGCGGATTGCCCGGGCAAGAGCAGCCTTGTTCAGCTCGCCCCTGATCTCGATATCGTTGACGACGTTGCAGGCGGTCGAGCCAGGACCAAGCTCGCTCATGAGCCAGAAGCGCGACTGTCCGTACGACATGGGGACGGTTTTCTGGATTTCAAGCCTTGTAGGAAGCTCTAGGGCAGAACTGGGAGTGTTCAAAGAGCTGGTCGACAAGTTAGGGTCCATTTTGTTATTGTGCTCGAGCTTTTCCACGGGTAAATACGACGGAGGGGTAGATCCAAGGGAGCCCTGTGAAGATGGTGTTGAGGCGACTGTTATCGCCCTGGTCACGGCGCCGGATGAGTATGACGATGAGTTGACTCCAGAGTCTGTCGGTGCCTCGAGTATTTCGCTATGTCGATCCAAATAGAACGGTGGAGGTGATTGTTTGGGCTTCAAATCCCCTTGGTCTCCAACTTTAGGTTCGACAACCGAGGCGGCAGTTATGGCGTCCTCATTGGAATCCTTATCAAGACACGGTGTAACACTTTCTGGCAAGGCCTCGAGAATGAAGTCGACCATGCTTTGGATAGTAGTGTCGGCAAGGATCTTGAACACGGGCATATCGACCTCAAACTCTCTCATCATCCATGATCGTATTTCAACAGCCACCAGAGAGTCAACGCCCAGACTGGAGGTGCCTCGTAGGAGGAGAGCTTCTTGATCGCCTGCTACCTCACCGCCGAGCTGCAACATGTGCGTCATCTTCTTGAGCAGGGCAGCCGTGAGCACAAGAGACACATCCGCAAGCGTCTTGGACCGGTTGAGCAGGTCTCGCGTTGACTCGGCCTGCTGTGCGGACGCAGGTTTCTTTGCCTGCTGCCGAGCGGCTGTGCGGCTCCTCGCCACCATGTGCGAGAACCGGGGGTTGGTGACCCAGCCTGGCTGAAACTCATCGCTCGGCGGCGGCACATGCAGCCCCGTGATGACCTCGTAGCCTGACCGGGTGGAGGAGGTCAAACACCCTGCGAGCATGCCGTGAGCAAAGGCCATGAAGAAGTCACGCTCGGACATCTTGTTGAAGCCGGCGCCCACCATCTGCTTCAGCGTCTGGTCCTTGACCTCGCGCGCCATGTATCCCATGCCCATGATGGCGCCGATGTCGACCACGCTGGCCACGACGCCCCGGGCGCGCCGTTGAGCCGCCAGTCCCACGAGGAACATGTTGGCCGCGTCGTAGTTGGCCTGGCCACGGTTGCCAAGCACGCACGACAGCGACGAGAAGAGGATGAAGAAGTCGAGCGGATCCGAGTGGAATATCTTGTCTACTAGGATGCTTCCGTCGATCTTGGGCCGCAGCACTCGCACCATCTGGTCGTACGTCATATTCTGGAGGGACACATCAGCGAGGACCATGGCTCCATTGGCGACCCCGGCGATAGGGGGCCAATCCCGGGAGTCTCGCAGATCCTGGATCAGCTTTCTTAAGGAAGGCTCGTGGGTCACGTCGTTGGCAAATCCTTGGATCCTCACTCCCTGCTTCGCGTATGCTTCGGTCAATCGGCTGTCGACCCCAGGGTTACGACTGGTTAGGATGATGTGGCGGGCTCCCTGCCGGACAAGGTATTCAGCCAGCGATGACCCGAGGCCTCCTTTACCCCCAGGCCAAGGAGGAGGTAGGTTCGGTCTCCCCTTAGCAGAGGGCGCATACTGTCGAGAGGCCTTGCCGTGGCAGTCAATAGGGCACCCGCTGTTGACGACCAGTCAATGACCGTGGTTGTTCCAGCCGATAGGGTGGTTCGTCGATTGTCTGCATAATCCCCTGGAGAAATTACGTCTACTTCGCATCTGATCTGATGATCCTGGCCCTGTATTGAGCTCGCCAGAATGGAACGGCGAACAGTAGCCACAGCATCGCTAAAGAGTGCAGCAAGAGCCGATATCGATGGCCATGAACCTTCTTGCTTGAGCCCCGGCTCTATATGTTGGTTATGGGCGCCCTCCAGTAGGTCTCCAACCAGTTTAGTCCTCACCCTCGCCATCTCTGGAAACGATGATTGCAAGAATCTGGCAAGCATGTATGCTCCTTGACTGCGAGTGACGGGAGAGGAGGCGATGACCATGGTGCCGATTCGGCTTCCAGAAGGTACACCCAAGCCCAGACACTTTCGGATCGCTCGTTTCGTGGCATGCGTGTCAATGAAGGTAAACAGATCGGGTGCTGACGACCACCTCTCTGAGGAGCTTGTGAGGCTGACAACTCTCCACGAGCCTGCCGCGTTAGCCCTCTTTGACACCTCGCGAGCAAGGCTTGCTTCAGGCTCAAGCAGCAGCAGGGTCGTCACTGCGGAGATTTCACGTCTGTTTTGGGGGCCAGAAATGGTCGACCGGCAATCCTGCTCCGCTTCCCTAGCCACAAGAGACGCCACGAGGGTGTTCGCAATAGCACCAAGGTAAGAAGAAGCCGCATCGTCACCTAAAAGGGGATCCCAGTCCCAAGGTAAAAGTGACTCTTCCGAGACCGGTGTGACGATGGTCCCCAGACGTTCAGACAAGACAACAACAGCATTAGGAGAAGCCGGACTGGAACCAGGCGACAGGCCCGCTGTGAAGCCAGTGCTAGTATGCCAAGTTCGGCCTCCAGCTTGTACGGCTAAAGGCACCGTGTAACGCGGTCGTACCTGAGTGACCAAAGATTCTGTTGAATTGTGCCCTTCGACCTGAGCCGTACGAGCAACAATTCGGGAGTTCGATCCGCTTCTGTCCTCAGCGAACTCGTCGTATATCTCGATACGATCCTTTGCCGGGTCCACCGGCGCAAGTATCGTTCGCCTGGCCGAGTTGTATGCTTCATTGAATTGACGGTGTGGAACGATCCGGGATATCCATCGACGACCATCCCTGTCTACGGAAACCTCGGGCTCGCGGCTCCAGAGGAGAGCAGCTGAAGTGCTGTTTTGACCGGATTCCTGTTGTTGATCGAGCGAATGGAGGATTCGCAAACGTAGCAGGTCGTCCGCCAGACCCCGCGCATCAGGCTCAGGGACAGCGAAGTCCAGGAACTGAATCATGATGTGCGAATACTCCATCATCAATGCCCGGCCCAGGCCGACTGAGGCCACAGCATATGGTCGCCTCCCATGTTGCGCGCCATGCGTTACCCAGAGTACCTGGTCAGGAGAGAGGGCAAACAGCCTTTTAAGACCCTCGAACGCATCCGGCTCGATACCCTCGAGGAGAGGACGCTCATCGAGATCAGCAAGATACAGCACGGTCAAGTTTCTCTTGGGCCCGTCCGAGCTACTCCCGGTCTCATCCTCCCGTGAGACATTCAGTGGTCGCCGCTGTTGCAACTGCTCACGCATGAAATTCTTCAGGCCACCGGCTACGACAGCGACTGGCCCCGGCGAGTAGGGCTGCAGTATTTTCGAGACCCGCTCCGCGAGCCGGGTAGAAGCCAGCGAAGAGCCCGCGATGACCAGCAGCTCCGGGACGGAGGCCAGCTCGGTGGGCGGGTGGGCGGACGGCTCCAGGAGGAGCTCGACGCGGTGGTCCAGCGCCCGCGAGACCAGGACGGCGAAGGGCCGGGCCAGGGGGTCCAGCTCCGGCGTGCTTTGCTCGACCCCCGTGAAGCCGGCGCGCCGGAGCAGGCGGTGCCACTCCACGGCCGAGACGCACGGCGACCACGGCCGGCCGGCCTCGGCGCCCAGCCACCAGCCCTCCAGGCCGCCCATGGTCAGGGACAGCCGCATGGTGTCGTTGGACGTCATCTCCAGCAGGACCAGGTAGCCGCCGGGCCGCAGCAGGCGGCGGGCGTTGCGGAGGGTGTTCTCCAGGTCCGCCGTGGCGTGCAGCACGAAGGAGGCGAGCACGATGTCGTGCGCGTGCTCCTCGAAGCCCTGCTCGGCGACGGGGTCCCTCTCGATGTCGAGCGTGCGGAAGCTCAGGCGGCCGCTGTCGACGTGGGTCGAGAAGATGGACTCGGCCGCCTCGAAGAAGCCGGAAGAGATGTCGGTGAAGGTATAGTGCTCAAAGGCGTAGGGGATCCGGCTAAGGATGCGCTTGGTGGCGCCGCCTGTGCCGGCTCCGATTTCGAGGATGGAGGCGCTGGGGTGCACCAGAGTGATCTGCTCAATGACGGCAGCCAGGATGTCCGAGTATGGTTTCACGCCGAGGGTCTCCTCGTAAGACCGATTCAGCATGCCGTCTTGCACCATATGCTGCAGGATCACCGTCTCGCCACGCACGGCAGCGGGGAGATGCTCGCCGACGCTGCGCATCAGCTGCACGTCGATCTTGTCCATGTGCTCGTCCATCAGCCTGTCCATCGTCTCCTGCGTGTCCTGCGCCCATCCAGACTCGGCGTACGGCTGCCTGCCCGACGCAACCTCACGGGCAGCATGGCGGGCGAAGTTCATGAGCTTCTGGTGATGCCACTCAGCCCGCGCTTCTTCTTGGGGCGTGATCTCCCGCACGAGACGCGCCAGGTAGAAGTGGGCGATGCGCTCCAGGAGCCAGCCCAGCCCAGTCTCGGCCTCTGTTGCCCGGTCCACTGTCCCATCTTCGGCCGAGGTCATGGCTAGTGTGCAGTCCGGGAAGGCAACTCCCTCGACGGTCTCAAGGAACATGTTCACGTCCTCGTTTGCGGACGCGGTAGCTAGGGGTGCGAGGCGAACTCCCTCGGCCAGGACAAGACCACGGCTTCCGTCTGCTGTGAAGACGCCCACGTCGCCTCCAAGGCCCTCCTGAGGCCGACCTGAAACACTTGGGTCGGTTGTAATGTCGGCCTCGATCATGTAGTGCTTAGCATCCAAGTTGGCACGGCGGACCTGCTCCACGTCTATCTGGACTCTGTCGACCGCCACAGGCACATGCATCGACCAGAGACGCCCATCACCAGGCCATGCGTAGGCGAGGAATATGGCCTGGAATAGCGCATCCAGAGGTCCCGGATGGAGAAGCAGGTTCTTTTCGGAGTGATGCATCTCCTCTCGTACTGGTACGGTAAGCGCAGCTTGCGCGTATCCCAGTTTCCGTCTGGCCGACGACAGTGACCGGAAGGACTCGGTGTAGTGGTAGCCCAGATGATTTAATTCCGAATAGAAATGGCCTTCTCCAACATCTACTAGCAGCGGTGGCGCACCCTGTTGGGGTGATAGCAGCGGTTCGGCTTGCACTTCTGGTTCCTTCGTTTCATCTGTGTCAGTCTCATCGGAGAGAGTGATGATAATGGAACCACTGGCGTTGAGAGGAGCATCCGTTGAGTTGGCTCCTAGGACTGTTGAGCGGAAGCGGAACTGAGCCCTCACGGCATTGTCTCCGTTCAGATCTTCCTTGACATCATCGATCTTGACGGTTGTGAACACCTCGACACCCCCGGACGCAGACTCGTCTTCAAAAACGATAGCCTTCCCAATCCACATATCCTTCAGCTCGATCTTCCTGGCTCTCCTCCGCCTGCTTTCGGCAACATGCAGTGCCGCATCGATAGCCGCCGCCATATAGCCCGCCGCAGGATAGATGATCTGTCCCTGCAACCGATGGCCGCGGAGCCAGGGGAGGTCTGTTACGCGGAGAAGGTTATGCCAGGAGAAATCCGTAGCTGCCGAGTCGGGTGACAGCGTGCCCAGCAGCGGGTGGGCAGGCTTGGACCGCGTCCTCAGCGCACGGGATCGCCGAGATTCGTGCCAGAACGTGCGGGTGTGATCCCATGGGTATGCGGGTAGGTTCTTTGGAGGGACCGGGCGCCATCCTCGGCCCCCCAGACCATACACTTTGGTCTGGAATCGGCCCAGACTCACTTCTCGCTCTTCTTCCGTCGCCGCCAGGCCTCCCGCATGCTGAGCCCATATTTGCCCGATGCCTTGCATCAGGCTGAGGCTGTCATCCTTGTTCCTCGTCAGAACATCGGCGTAGGGTATCTTAGGGGGAGCGTTACTGCCGCTTCCATCGTTGCCGTTCGCAGAGGACACTGCCGCCAGAATCTCCTCGAGGGGTCCTCGCAAAGCACCATGGGGTCCGATACCGACAGCCATGGAAAACGGCCGGCCTAGGACTGTTTTCTGGCTTCCTACGGCGGCCTCGACGGCATCTGCAAAAAGGACCGTCTGACCCATGTTCCAAGCCCAGTACTCATTATCCACCTTCGTCATGACTTGCTGCCCGCTGCTAAGGCCGAAGACGGACGAATACCAAGTAGGCTTTGGCTTGCGCCCAAGGTTGTCACTTGAAGTATTAGGCACAGCTACAGCTCGCACGCCAGCCCTTTTTAAGGCCTCGATATAAGGAGCCAGGCATGGTTGCATGTGATGCGAGTGGTACGCTTGGTCCACGCGCAGCAACCTCACGAACTTGCCGTGCGCTGCGAGAGCATCTTTGATTTCAAGAATAGCATCCTCGTCCCCGGAAAGGGTGACACTGGTAGGTGAATTGTGCGCCGCTACCGTGACACGACCCCGAAACTGCTGCGCTGACACCAGTTGTTGGGCGTCTGTGATATTCGTTCCGACCGCCATCATTGCCCCTCTCATTTTGCTCGACCGCACCTCGGCCCCGGCGCCTGCAAGTCGCGAGCTGTAGATGCCGCGGTAGTAGGCCACCACAATCGCGTCACGCGCAGAGAGCAGGCCAGCAGCGTACGCGGCCGCGATCTCTCCCGAGCTGTGGCCAACCACGGCAGAGAAATGCACATTGGCCTCGGCCAGGAGGTCGACCTGAAGGATTTGCAATGCTGTGCACACGGGCTGTGCAAACTGTGCCAGGTGCAGACGAGACCCTTGGACCTTTCCGAGTTCTTCCCGCAACGACCACGACGGCCTGTCGGCCTCGTCCGGAAGACTAGCGAGGAAACTGTCCAGCTCAGCCAGCCGCCGCGATGCAAATGGAATATCCCGAATGAGGTGCTTTGCCATACCGGCCCATTGTGCACCCTGGCCAGCGAACACTCCAAGAATACGTGGCGTGGGGTCCTTCTGCTGCGTGTCACTTACCACAGCAGTAGGCTCCCACTCCGGAGACCTCATCGCGTCCCGGATTTGCTCTCCCAAGTCGTCGAGTCCGCGGGCGGCAAATACGGCGCGGCAAGGGAAGACAGAACGTCGTGAGTTGAGAGTGAAGGCGAGATCATGGGCTCCCAACTCTTGGGCGCGCTGTTCTGTGAGGAAATCTCCGAAGTCGTTTAGCATCCGCCTGAGGGCTAGCTTGGTCCCGGCTGAGAACGTATAGGGTAAAGGACTGCGTTCATCCTCAAATCTGGCCCTGTCCCCTATTTCGCGAGCTATAGGCATAGCTTGGTAGCTCTCGACAATGGCGTGTGCGTTCTGGAGTGCTAATTAGTCGATGCGTCAAAAGCCACAACCCCGAGTAGTGGTAAGGTTCAGGTTTCTAGAAATCATGTTTTTCGAAGGTTTGTTACTTACCGTACCCCCAAAGCCAAACGAGTTCACGCTGACACGCCGTGGTTGACTTCCTGTTACCGGCCAGGGGATGGCCTCACCAACCGGCACTTGTAAACCAGTATAGAATGGCCGAATGGCCGGGTTGAGCTCCTCGAAGAGAAGATTCGGCGGAATGAGGCCTTCCTGCACCGCCAATGAGGCTTTGAGCAGTCCTGCAATACCAGCAGTGGCCTCTGTGTGCCCTATTACAGTTTTGATGGAACCAACATACAGAGGCTGGGCATTGCCGCCTGTGCCCTCGTTGATATGCCGGCCCAGGGATTGATAGATTGCCTTGGCCTCGAGAGGGTCACCAGTCGGGGTGCCAGTCCCATGGCACTCAAAGTACTGTGGCCGGTCTGACTCCAATGTCAGATCCAAGCCTGCACGCCGATAAGTGTCCTGGATTAAGGTGGTCTGCGCATCTGGGTTAGGAACAGTGATGCCGCTTGTCACTCCTCCATCCTGGTTCACACCGATCTCCCTTATCACGCATTCTATCCTGTCACCATCTGCAACAGCTTGGCTCAAAGTCTTCAGAACGACGGCAGCTACACCATCTCCGCTGTTTTCTGCTGATCAGCGTCCTGGGTCTTCAAGGCAGAGATGATGCAGTGTGTAGGGGGATACTTACCGACCATAGCCATCGGCTGATGCGTCCCACATACGACAGCGCCCAGAGGGCGAAAGCATATGGAATGTACTTTCCACGATGTACGGCTCGGGCCCGAGAATCAGCTGCGCACCCGCTGCCACGGCGACCTTGGACAAGCCGGAGCGCAGCGCCAGGACAGCCTGATTCACGGCAACAAGCGACGACGAGCAAGCCGTGTCTATGGTCATGCTGGGCCCGCGCCAGTCGAAAAAATAAGAGATGCGGTTGGACGCAATGGAGCGAGCCGTGCCCGTCGGGAAATACTGATCAGTTCATAAGAGCCGTTGTAAGCAAGTAGGCCTCGACCTCGTCGTATCAAGGGCACAAAGAGGACAGGGTAATACTACGTACCCTGGGTATCGTGTTTAGTTCACGGTAGTGTATATCGCTGTACTCCTCACACACCAGCCCCACATAGACGGCGGTGTCAGAGCCACGCAGGCCCTGGATGCTGTGGCCCCCCCGCCTCGAGGGCCTCGAAGACACACTCCATGAGCAGACGTTGTTGGGGGTCTATAGCATTGGCCTCTCCGGCGGCGATGTTGAAAAAGCCGGCATCCCAGGCTGTATGGTCCGTCGAGAGCAGATATGAGTCCCGCACGTTGCTGTGGCCTCCGTACTCGCCATCTTGGTGGTAGAAGCCATCAGGGCAGAAACGCGAGGGAGGAATAGGCGCCAGGGCGTCTTGAGGTGTGGCTAGCAGATCCCAGAGCTTCGCTGGAGTGGATGCGCCCCCTGGGAAGCGACATGCCGACCCAACGATGGCGATGGGCTCATTATTTGGGAGGCTTTTCTCAGAGCCGGACATGGTTTTCTGAGCACAAAGAGGGCAGAGCAAAGAAGGATTGGGAGATGGGGGAACAGCAGGTTTCGAGTACAGACGTAATAGGGGGTTGTGTAAAAGCCTTGGTTCTGCTTACACTACGGAGATAGAAGGCAGCGTATATTATAAAACTGGGATATAATAATACAAGTTAGTTAGCTGGAATGGGACATTTAAAGCGGATAATGCCAGTGTCTAGAGTCTAGACTGGCCACTGCGCCCATAGATTGCGACATTAGCCCATCCCCTAGACCTTTTACACTAGGGTCTGCTGCTGCTGCTCCTCCTCCTCCTTCTTAATTCATCACTTATTACAACACCTGACCATCTGACGATGTGCACCGCCCCGGAACCCTTCTCCCGTGTACTAAACTCTCTCTTTTTGCACATCCGGAATGGAGTGACTAGGTGGGTCGAGCTTCCAAGATCACGGATTGGAATAGCAGAGTACGTAAGTAGTATTAACTAAACACAATTGACCTTGAAGTCCCTGCCGCACGTGTGTGAGATGCTGTAATTATTTAATATCACCACTTCCCACGGCTTTGATAAGCGATCATAATTACCTCCCCACGTACTATCGCGACAAGTGAACCGTCGCAAGCATGGCGAATCTTCCGACCCTGGACTTCGCCAAATTCACGCATGGCACTCAAGTCGAAAGACGACAGATTGGGCAAGCATTGGCCAACTCATTTATGCATCATGGCTTTGTCAAGCTAATCAACCACGGCCTCCCTGATGAGACCATCGCCGACTTGTTAGATCTCGTAAGTCAACTTATTATTAGATTGGTCCCCGCCCTGTACTGGGACGAAATTCTAATTGACCAAGTCACGAAGGTTCTTTGCGCTGCCATTGTCCGTCAGAAACAAGATTGCCTGCGTTCGTAGCCCGAACCCTCAACGTGGTTGGAGCTGCGTGGGCTCGGAGCAGACATCCAAGCTACGATACGAAAACATCGCTGGTCGCGACGATATCAACGAGCTGACTGATGCTCGAGTACGTCCAAACTCGCCGACTTCCCACCCATAGGAGGAAAGCTGACCAGGTTCTATAGGAACATTTTGATGCTGGACCGCTCCACGATTGGAGCTTCCCAAACTTGTGGCCCGACGAAAGCGCTCTTCCGGGCTTCCAGGACTCTATATGCAGCCACTACGAATCTTGCCAGAGGATTTCATTGGAGATTATGGCGGCCGTTGAGGTCGGCCTGGGACTAGAGCCAGGTGTGCTTGTTGATCGTTGTCGCCCAGACGCCAGCGAGATTCGGTTGAATCGATACCCCCCAATCCCAAGAGAGCACCTAGCCGATGGCCATGTTAAGCGCACATGGCCACACACGGATTTCGGAATCGTCACTCTGCTTTTCCAAGACGAAATCGGAGGCCTTGAGCTCGAAGATAGGGCTAAGCCCGGGACATTCCTCCCGATAACCCCTGTACGACCCGGGCAGCCTACCGAGATGGTGGTGAATGTTAGCGACACTTTCGAGCGCTGGACGAACGGCATCATCAAACCCGGCCTGCACCAGGTCTCCCCACCGCCTGGGACAGAGAAGGAAGCCGTGCTGCCGGAGCGCTACTCGTGCGTCTTTTTTGCTAAAGCTAGCCGCGACACATCGGCTGGACCTTTGCCGCAGTTTGTCACCGAGGAAAACCCTGCACACTATGACGAGATTACGGCCTTGGAGTTTCAGCAACGCAAAACCGAGTTGCTTTACTAGAAACTTTATATATATAGCTCAGTGACATTGAAAATGGATCCTAGTTCAATAGAGTGCCAGATCACTGCCAGATCTGGGTTGTTAACCGGATGGTAACCGCCGTTATATCTAGTACTACGTACTCATAACCTACATAAAGGCCGCGAAGGAGGATTCTAGTCATGACCTGCCAAAGGCAGTGAAGATGGGATGCGTTCAAAACCCACAGATCGGTAACCCGTACTAGCGTCAGCCTCGTCCAGTCATGAGCTGCATAAGGCAGTGAAGATAGAGCCTGGTCAGAACCCCGCATGGCCTGTTCGGACATCTTAGCTAAAGTTAATCATCTCTTCCACTACTACGGATATGGAAAGAGCAACGGCCTCCCCCCAGGACTCATACAGGATACAGCTGGTGCGCCGAAACCCTGTACGAAATGCATCGTAACGTAGCAATGAAAATACTGTGTGCGTCGAAAGTGGCTCTCGACTTACACCGCTGTTACAAAACTGAGTTGACTGTCTGTGCCCAATAAGATAGCGGGCGCTCCCATAAAGTTACTTCTTCCCGGGCTCGCAATGTACGACGTACGTAGTACCTTAGACTATCCCTCTGTCCTTTTAAGCTTCATCTGGTTATCACGCTTTCCGCAGTAGCAAGTATCTTAGTCGCTTGATAGGGTATAAGATGTAAGAGAGACGCCAACAGTCGATGCGGTGAGAGCAGTGACCGACTAGTTAAAAATAACTTAGACGAAGCCACAATTTCCCGCGCAGTATCCAAATCGTCCATCTCATTAATACACCCCATACGATGACTGCGGAATCTCTGGCAGATAGCCTTGATCATATCTTGGCAAACCCTGAAACCCTGAGCGGGTTGCGTCAAAATGACACCGTCCGTCGTCGTCTTCGTGAAAAGGCAGCCCAGTTAAGCCTGGCCATGGAAAGTCAAGGTGACAGTGTCAACAGGATCAGAGAGACGGTCTGTTTCCGACATGCAACCACCAGAATTACGTCCCGAGACTAAACACTGACACACTCTTTCTGTTGCAGCCTCTGCAGCTTGCCCTAGCCAAGGTCGGGGTCGATAAGGGTGTATTTGAAACCCTCGCCGAGGCCACGCGCGAGGGGAAAGTACTCACCAATGCCGAGTTGGCTAACAAGACTGGCATCGATGCGGCCTTGCTGAAGCGGATACTTCGTTATTGGGAGTCGCTGGGTACGATTTCGCAGCCGGACGAGGACGGATACACGGCCAACAACGTCACTGACGCCCTGGCTTCGGTCCAGGGACGTACCGCCATCATTCACAAGTGAGTCCGTGCGCGTTGTGAGCCTCCGGGCCCTGTTCCGACGCTGAAGCTAATGCACTTCTACAACAACAAAGCTTCGACACCATGGTACCCGTGTTTATGGTTCTGCCGGAGTACCTGGAGAAGCACGACTACAAGCCGATCAAGGACATCATGGACACGCCCTTCCAGCTCGGCCACAAGACGAAGCTCGACCCCTGGGCCTGGGGGCAGGAGAAGCCCGAGCGCTACCAGAACTTCCTGGCCTGGATGACGCACGCCCGGGAGGGCAACCCCACGTTCCTCGACGCCGTGGACCTCGCCGAGTACTTCCCCAAGAGCGGCCCGGACACGGTCCTCTTCGTCGACGTCAGCGGGTCGCGCGGCCACATGGCCGTCGAGGTGCGCAGGAAGTACGCGCAGGTTCCCGGGCGGGTCGTCCTCCAGGACCAGGACTACACCATCGCGACGGCGAAGAAGGAGCCCATCCCCGGCTTCGACAAGATCGAGACCCATGTCCATGATTTCTTCGCCGGCCCGAACCCTATCACGGGTAAGTTCAAGCGATGCGCCAATACCGCCAAGTTCCTCCAGCCTTTACAGGGGATACGCTGAATTAGATCTACGCTGACACCGCTCCAGGCGCTCGTGTGTACTACCTCCGCAACATCCTCCACGATTGGTCGGACCAGAAGTGCCTCGATATTCTGGCGAGCGTGCGGCCGGCCATGGCGGCGGACTCGTCTGTCCTCCTGATCGACGAGATTGTCCTGCCGGAGAAAGGGGCGCCGTGGCGCGCCGCTCAGTTGGACATCGAGATGCTGGTGCACCTGGCGGGCGCGGAAAGGACGGAGAAGGAGTGGCGGAAGCTACTGGATGCAGCTGGGTTCAAGGTCCAGCGAGTACGCCAATACTCCCTAGATCGTGGGGATGGCGTCATTGAGGCGGTATTGAAGTAGGGAAATAAGTAATTTCCAAAAATATACGTCTATCCAGAATTTCCCTTTTTCGCATTAGCCTGAGTGAAGTATTGGGCTAGTATCTACCCCTATTATTCCACAATAACACCCTCCGCTAAGGGGGGGTAGGAGAAATTGGCCACATGTCTCAGTTCTTAGCATAGTTCAAAGAGGATTTCCTCTCATGACCCCAGCGTGGGCTACGGGTCAAGGGATGTGTGCGTTCTGGGGTGTGAGGGATATTCCGTGACGTAGCCTGGGGCGCAGAGTTGGTATTCTTCCGTTATCGGCGAGGAAGGGGCTCGGATGGCCCCGGGCGAGCGGCCCTTGGCGGGGCTTTCCGGGATTTCGGAAGACGGAACGGCGTCCCTTCTTGTAGGGGGATGGTCTACATTACTCAGACGCTGGATCTTGTCTTCGGCCCTCACATCCGGCATCAAATGCATCCCTCACCTCTCGTGCGCGATTAAAATAGCATTCTTCGCGTCTTTTGTTCCGTTCAATATGGTGTCATCCAAAGGTCGTGGCCATGGGCCAGCAAGAGTGTCAGGGAAAGCACGCATTGTCGCAGTAGCTAGTCAGGCTTCGGGTGGCCGACAATGACAGCAAGCACAAATTGCGGTGAGCCGTTGTCCCAATCAGTTACACCATGACTAACCTCACATTTTACTCTTCTACAACCATCTTTGCCGCTCCAGCTGTCTATTCCGACCTAGTTACACCGTTGTTCTGCTATTGCAGATCGCCTGCCTGTCTCGGCTCACCGTCGAAAGCGTCAACCAGCACATTCACTTGACCACTCCCGCCCCGTTCAATAGTTGCCCTTTTCCCTAGGCAATAGACAAGACAATCCTTGGTTGCGAGTCATTCCCTCTACCGACTCTTCGTCTGCAGGCTCGCTGGCTCGCGTCAAGACGTCCTGAAAGCCCCCAATAGGCGCCTCCCACTGCTCAGGCTCTGTCAGCCAGGTCGTCAACTTCTCGAGACTAGAACCCCGGGTTACGTCAGCATCACAGGTTGCAAAGTATCAGACAAGTCCCAGGATCAAAGCGATCAAAGGTCGGGTGCCAGCGGCTGCTTACCTCTTGGCCAAGTGCACCTTTTGCTCCCCACTCAGGGCATCCCCCATCAAGTGCATGACCACGGTATCGTTGTGCAAGCCCCCCCAGGCCGAGCCGGCAAAGGGCGCCGATGCGCCACCGCGCCACCGCGGCGAGGATCCTGAAGTTCCGAAAGGGCTCCTGCGTCTTCTCCGTCTGCGCCTGTGCTCCGAACCCGGGCACCCAGTTGAACTTCATCGTAGTGAAGACGCGCCGGATGGTCCCGCGCTCCACGCCGAGGGCCCCCTCGATCTCCGGCCACGGCGCGTGCGCGTGCCTGGTCAGGTTCTTCTGGTCGTCCTGCACCCGGCCGAGGAAGTCCGCGACGGTCTCGCGGGGTCTGATCTCGACGAGGTTCGTGACGAACTGGATAGATGGTCCCGCCACGTCCTGGGCGTCGCTGAACAGGCCGCCGCCGAGCCCGTCTCCCTGGTTCTTGGGGAAGGGAGGCATGAACGGCCACTTGGTGCGTCCGTCCTCGCAGCTCGAAAACACGGCGTGCGTATGTCCCGTATGCCACACGTTGAGCAGCGCCAACGCGCTCTTGAGGACCACCGGTGCAGACAATCCCGGGTATTTCTTCCGCAGCGCCCCGAGGTGCGGGGCCTGGAACGAGTATTGTACGCCGGTTGGATAATCTCTCCCTGTAGGATCCAAAGGCCCGCGCTGCGGCACCGGCGGCCACAGGGCTTTGTCTAGGTGCTTCTCGATGCCGCTCAGGTACTTTGCGTGCCAATTGATCGCGCTGCGGGCTTGGGGAGAGCCGCGGGATGAGTAGTATATGTCGGCCCAGAGCTTGTAGTCGACGTGCGGCCGGAGTGGCTGGGCAGATAAGATACAGTCCAGGTCCTCCTGGAACATCCATATGCTGCTCGCGTCCAGAACAGCATGGCTGACTTCACCGCGGTCAGAACTAGGCCTCTAGAAGGAAGATGGATCACATGCAATACTACAAGCATGCTTAGATACGTACCGATATAGACCAGTCCCACGGTACCTGTCTCCTCGACGGTATAGATGAGCGCCCGGAAGAGGATGCCGGGAAGAAGAGATCGATCTGGTTCGGGACAATTTATTGCGAGCTGTTGAAGCTCTTCGACAGTCTTTACAGCCCCTGCTCTCTTCACCACGTGCTCAAACAGCTTCTGGTCGTGCCTGAGCGTGACGTGTAGTGCCAGTTCCGCGTCCAGATCAGAGTGTCCGTCTTGATCCCAAACGAGAAAGGAGGCTAGGATGCGGTTGTTGCACAGCATGGTCTGTACCGCTTGTTTCACACGCTAGATATAATGAGAATTGTCAACAAATTCTCGGCAAACTAGAAAGCTCTCTTCACAAGAGTGCATATGGAGTCTGATAGGAAACATCTTACCTCGGGATCTTTTTCCGTCGTTACCAGGTCCACAATGTGAAACCTGGCGCTATCAACCACACGAGTTCGAGCAAGTTCGCTGACACAACTCTGCGCTGGGAAGATGTCCTCCACGTCGTCCCAGCCAAACCCGTGCTTGCTGATGGTTTCAAGTACCAGTTGCTTGGTCTGGTCCAGCAAAGCCGGCTGCTCGGTGAGGTGGACCTATCAGTGATGGTTAGTTGAGGTAGTCTTCCCCATCATATGACACGCGTTGGAAAGGTATATTTGGTGAGGATTATGGATGGAAGGGGATGAAGACACTGCAAACTTACCATTTCCTCGACACCAGGAGGGCCGCGTCGCTCATCGGGGCTACTTTTACCCAGCTCGGCATCGCGAGTATTCCCGTGCATGCTTGCCATGCTCACAATAAGGTCGATTTGAGCCTTGATGGTGTCAGCTCGTACCATCTCTTGAACCGACAGCTTGCCAAAACCAGGTATTGTTCGCTTAATCCTGTTTGTCACCCGTGCAATGGTGAGGCTGTCGGCGAATTCAGAGACGGGCTGGTGTGTAGAGAGGCTGCTCTCTTCGAGGCCAATCGACCGGGCCCAGATACCGAGCACCTGACTTGCGAGCTGGTCTCCCTTGGGCGCGACTGTGTCCTCGGGTTCGGGGGACTCGCTACCTTGCAGCAATTTGTTGACAAGCTCCGCGACCTCGGCTTTCCGAATTTTGCCTGTCAATGTCCGAGGCCAGTCGGTGAGGCCGAGTGCCTCAAGCGGGATGATCTGGCTAGGCACGAACATTGGCCCCATTTTCTTGACTACCGTGTCATGAATCTCCTTTGCCGAGTGCTTTAGCTCTTCTGCGCTCGTCGCCACCACGGCGACAGGGACTTCGCCGGCGATGGCGTCCGGCGCGCCAACAATTTGGGTCGACAGGTGCGCGAGATTCGAATTGTCAGCCAGGCAGGACTCGATGGCAGCTGGTGCGATGTTTTCGCCGCCCCGAATAATCATGTCTTTGGAGCGACCTATGATAAACAGCTGTTTTCCGCCGCCGACGACGCCTCGATCGCCCGTGACAAACCACCGCCTTCCTCCTCCGTCAGTATAGCAGAAGCCTTCTGTATCGGGCTTTTCCATGTATATGGTTGGCTGAGGAAGGCGTTCAGGCCCGGCGTAGTGAATCTCACCGGGCGTCCCAGTCGGCAAAGGGGGTCGATCCGAACCCGTAGCATCGGGTGCGCAAATTTTGATCGTCGCCCCGCGGCTGCGTGGGATTCCGACTGAGAGCATGCCCTCGTCGTTGAACAGCTTCGTCCAGTCGCTGTGGGCAGGAGTACTGGATTCTGCCCCCTCCGTCATGCCATACACCGACGAGATGGATTGGATACCGAGGATATCAATGCAATCCTGCATATCGGCGCGTGTAGGTGGCGCCCCGCTGAGGAAAACCGTCTTTAGCAGGCTGGCACCTCGGGGTGACTTCCGGAGCCTCGGGCCCACGGCATCAGCTAGCAACCTGACCAAGGTCGGCACCAGCGCCGCATGTGTGCAGCGTTCCGTCATCAGCACGTCCGCGGCGTCTTCCACATTGAAGTAAAAGCTGGGATATACCGTACCGGAACCAAAGCACATCGACGATGTGAGCGTCCCGCGCCCCATGCCATGGTTGTTGGGCGTCAAGGCCAGCCATAAATCTCCTGGCCGGGGTTCGCAACCGGGTGTGCTCGCAAAGTTGTACATGCCCAGCGACAGAATGGGGTGTTTGATCTTGATGCCTTTGGGGCGCGAGGTTGAGCCGCTGGTGAAGAGGATCTCGTCGTCCGTGGGCTCCTCATCTTGTTGGCAGCCATCGGCATCATCATTGCTCTCTCGAGTGGACATGAGGTCCCCGAATAGCACGCCATCACTCTGCGGCTGCCGTCCTACAGTCGAGACGACGATCTTGACAAAGGAGCGAACATTCTTCAGTGGCTCCGATTCAAGAAGCTCTTGCTCAAACGCCATCAGAACCGGTGGTTGGTCGCTTGTTCCCTTCATAATCGTAGCAAGCATATGCGCTACCTCCTCTTTGTTGGACAGGTTCCGCGGATTGACAGGCGCCATCACCAGCCCCATTCCGCGCGCCGCCCACCAGGTCAGGACGTACTCAGCACAGTTCGGCATGAAGGTCACGACAGCCATGCCGCGTCGAACACCGAGAGATCTGAGTCCAGCCTTGAGCCGGTCGACGCCGGACTTAAGGCTTTGGAATGTCCAGCGCAGGTACGG
Organism: Apiospora pterosperma; assembly: GCA_019976485.1. Classification (NCBI taxonomy): domain Eukaryota; kingdom Fungi; phylum Ascomycota; class Sordariomycetes; order Amphisphaeriales; family Apiosporaceae; genus Apiospora; species Apiospora pterosperma. The sequence continues at coordinate 3,372,270 of JAFBMP010000011.1, forward strand.
ACGGCGCTCCTCAATTTGACCCCCTTCAGCCCCTCGGGAATCGGGAGTTGCGACGCTCGGGATATCGTAGAGGTTGGCGGCTTGGTGAGCACATACCAGGGCTATATTATCGGGCCACTTTGTCACAGATTCAAGAAACATTTCATCCGTGAATGGAAGCTGTTCTGGAATACGTCGACTAGATACTCCATCGCAGCCGCTGCTGAGGTAGCTGGAGGAATCCATGTCTACGAATGTTCTCTGGTTGCCAAGTAGATGCACGGCTTCACGATTGCAGCGGTACTGCTTTCACGAAGTTGGATACTCGAAGCAAAACCTGTTCAAGTCGTGAATCGCTAGGGCCTATAAAATTATAAGCTAGCCCCTTTTATTAACCCCCCTAACTAACCAGCCTCACTTTTAAATAAAAGGCTTAGATAATCAAGAGACTTAAGGGGGTTCAGTACTTAACTTTACACCAGCTAGAACTTTATACACAGGCCCTGTAGACCCTATCAACTAGAGCCTTGCTTAAACGGCGGTTAGAAACTCTATCTCTCGTTGGAAGTCAGGGGTCTTCTAGAGCGCCGAAATGCGACATCATACGAGTTAATTACAACGGAGGTGCGGGGTCCCGGTCCGGCCAATAGCCCTAAAAGAGCTAGCAGTGTCTCGCCCTCGGGATCACCCGGGGTCACCCACCATTATCTTATATACTACGTAGTATGGATCAACGTTGTACAGCCAGATCCGCTGCAACGGTCGCATGCCGTAATTGCCTCAAACTGCACACAGTGTACGAGCGCTGACTTTGGCTAGAAACGTATGTTATGCAGGCCATGACTAGAATCTCATGTCACTATAACACGGCCTAGTTATGCGACCTAGACAACGTACTGGGGTCCATGTTAGCTTGAGGAAAGAGTGTCTGCAATCCTGATGCAAGCAAGAGCTTTGAAATTTGTTCTGAGAAGACATGGCAGGTTCGCTCGTCGGGTTGGTAGTTGTTCGGGAGGCTCCCAGGATTCGTAGTCGACCCAGTAGAACCCCTGGTTTAAACAACCAATGCAACTACGCGCGCTCTACGGATGCGAAATTTCCCCAGCATATCAAGGAACGCCAATAATGACAGCGGTTATGGATTCAATGTTGGCTAGAGAGTTACAACAATTTTCTTCGCCGAAACTCCCGCTCTGAGAACCTCCATTGCCCCCTGGACAGCTTCGAGGCCCTGACCAACAACTTCAGGATCCGGCTTGGGTTTCAAAGAGCCCCTGGAAAGAGCTCTGGGTAGAAATTCGTGAAAGATAGACGAGGCCAGCTGTTGAGAACCCCGCAGGGGCCCAACGAATTTACACTGCACGCCCTCGTGGTTTGGGCCCCAAGACGGCGCCATGGTCATAGCCACCACCTTCTTTCCGGGGCAGTTCTGCAAAACCTTGGCACATGTCTCGACGATGGATGGATACGTTTGGCGGTCAACGCCACCATTAGCAATAGCCCCCGCTACAGTTCTTCCCTGAAATGCGGCTAGAAGGTCCCCTCTGACGGTGGGGCTGTTATAGTCGAAAGCCTGGCTGGCACCGAGACTTTTCACGTAGTCGAAGTTGTGTGGTGACGCCGTGGTAATGACATCGTAGCCTGCTGCCGCGGCAAGCTGGATTGCACAGCTGCCCACGCTCGTGGAACCGCCCCAGATGAGAACCGTCTCCCTTTTCTCCGGGGGGAACTCGACCCGGGGCCCGGCACGCTCATGCCAAGAAGATCATGGTCGAACAGTGCCTTGGTCGACACCGAAATCCCCATGGGTAACGTAGCGGCCTGCTCCCACGTTATGCACCCAGGCACGGCGGCCGTCAAGTGCTCGGTCAAAGGGACGTAGTCTTGGAAGGCGGCCTCGGCAAGCCCCGCCACGCGGTCGCCGAGCTTGAACCTCGTCACGCCCGAACCGACGGCTACAACCTTTCCGGCAACGTCGTAGCCCAGGATCGCCGGGAGATGTATGAAGCTGAAGACGTCAGGGCCCAGTGTCTGTATGAAGTGGTCGATGGGATTTATGGCGAGGGCCTGGGTCTTGACGACGATCTGGTCGTCGGCGGGCAAAGGGTATGGGGCGGGCTTGACTTGGAGAGGGGTGGCCGTGGCGACGAGGTAGGCGGCTCTATTGGTGGGCGTGGACATGCTTGCGGCGATAAGCAGTTGCGTCTGTTAACAATTGCGATATTGTGATAATGTGAGTGTAAAATGCCACTGGCTTTCATAAATACTAGCTATGCTGTATAATAGTTTATTTATAGTAATGGCTTTCAGTGTTAACTATATTAAGTAGTTTTATACAATAAGTTAGGCGGTAGGGATGTACTTTTAAAAAGCTAGTAGTAACCTCTTGCTCGAGAACCCCCTCGCCCTTCTCATCCTGTATCAATGCAACCAGTTGTGTCACTACCGTGACAACTACCTTCCCTCTTCCTGAGTGATTGTCCCCAGGCCCTTATTGGCTGCCGCATAAGCGGGCCGGTAGCACTTTCGTCTAGACCAAGGCCCGCTGATCTCAAGGTCGGTCCGAAGCTTAACTTGGCACCGGCTGAACCTTGTAGAACATCGAGCTGCAAGGGAATGATTCGACACCAGTGCGGAGACAGAGACAGCTAGTTAGCACTATACCACACTTAGAGTAGATCCATTTTTAGACTTTACTATATACTACCTTTCTAAACTACCTCAAAAGTCTACTTGCTACCTCAGTCGTCTCTCAGTAGTACATTCCGCCGAACATTACTATAAATATTCCGTTGAACTATTACCCATATATTTCTGTCACGGCCATATTCGTATAGCTCTGTCTAGGCTATGGCAGAAATGTCACCGTCGACTGCGAAGACGGGCTTGGCTGTGATAATCATATTCGCGTTATGGGCCACCTACCGGCTTGTCATCTCCAAACTCTATCCCCGACCTCTGCCAGGGGTGCCACACAATAGCAGACATGTAAAAGTCGTATTCGGCGACTTGCCAGCCGTGGGCGCCTACACGTCCAAGACCGGCTGCACCCAGAGTGAGGCTGTGTTCGAGGTCGTCAACCGCGGGCCCACCCAGTCGCCCATCGCGCAGCTCCTCACGCCGTCCTACATGCCCCAGGCCATCCTCATGATCGACGACCCCCGCGAGGTCGAGGACATACTGCGGCGGCGGGGCCGGGAATTCGACCGCTCGTCCATGACGGCCGCCTTCTTCGAGCCCCTGCTGCCCAGGGCCAGCATCTCGCAGTTCACCACGCCCGAGCTGAAGGCGCAGAAGAAGCTCTGGGCCGACTCCATCACGTCCGACTTCCTGACCCGCGTCGTGGCGCCGCATGCGTGCCGCACCGCGGCCGGGCTGGTGGGCATCTGGCGGCTCAAGGCACAGGCGGGCGGCGCCTTTGAGGCCCAGCCTGACTTTCTAGATGCGACAATGGACCTCATGTGGGCCATCGTCCTGGGCAGTGACTTGGGCGTCCTCAATGAGAAGTTACAGTCCACTGCCAGGGAGCTGAAAACACAGCCTGGTCTCGAGCATGCCGGTGCTGATGGGACAAGTATGGATAGTGCTCCAGGGAAACTTGGCAAAGCTGCAGAATCGTCCCGCGAGATGTTCTTCAGTGTTACCAAACTTCTCGAGGACGAGAGCTCCTACATCAGGTCCGGATCGGCGGCCTGGCGCCTCAAGTTTATCAAGTTCACACCCAGATATCGCCGCGTAAAGGAGAGCATGGATCGCGAGATGCAAAAGCTCGTTGACACAGCGCGGGACAGGTTCCAGCACCTGGGCCAAAGCCAAGGGGTGTGCTGGGATGCCGAAGAGACATGTGCCATGGATTTGGTCTTACGGCGGGAGCTGCTGGCTGCCGAGAAGGAGGATTTCGTGCAAGCCACAAACATAGAGCAGGAGTTGATGCTCTTCATGATTGCAGTAAGTGAAGCTACCCCCTGTACTCTTGGAGCGTCGGATGTCTGTGGAGTGCAGACATTGCATCTATCTCGCAGGTTTACGATGCTAAATCCTGTGTTAGGGTATCGATTCGACAGCGTTCACGCTCGCCTGGTGCGTCAAATTCCTCTCCAGCTACCCAGGTGTACAGCACGAGCTGCGCGAGGCTTTAAGATCTGCCCTCTTCGACCCTCCTCACGCGGACGGTCGACCTCATCTGCCGCCTGCGCACGACATCGTCACACGCAACACGCCCTACCTCGACGCGTTTCTCCAGGAAACGCTGCGCTTCGCGGCGACGGCCGGCTCGGTCGTGCGCCGCGCGACGACGGGCGCGCAAGTTCTGGGCTGCCACGTGCCGGCGGGGACCGAGCTCGTGCTCAACACCCGGGTCCTCCGGAAGCCGCTGCCCGCGGACGAGGGCCTGCGGAGCGCCACGAGCCGCGAGGCGCAGACGAAGCGGCCCCGGGGCGGGATCGAAGGCCCGAGCGGCGATGACCTGGAGTCGTTCAACCCGCGGCGGTGGCTGTACCCCGGAGAAGACGGCACCGACACGTTTGATGCCGAAGCGCTGCCGACGTTGGTATTTAGTCACGGAATCAGGGGTTGTTTTGGTAAGTGCTCTTCAGATGGCAATCAATACGAGATGGGTGATACTGATCTAACGATTCAAATGAATTCAGGAAAGCGGCTTGGCATGCAGGATCTTCGTGTGTTTGTTGTAATCCTCATGTTAAGCTTCGAATTCCTTCCCGTTTCCAAAGACGGGGATGACTGGGCGGCAGAAGAGGAGATTTTCCGGCACCCCAAGCACTCCTTGGTACGACTTAAGGCTCTCTGGTAGTGAATTGCTTATCTATGAGCTATGTATGCTCGGAGCTAAGAAATGTGGTCGAGCTCGTCACGCTGAACACCACACTTATTACTTTCGAACGTCTTCCAATGCTCATAGCGTTTCCTTCTTCTCTGTCCAGGGGTATCGGGGAAACTTCTGCTGTTGGGAGCAGGGGGCGCGGCTTCCCTCTGGTTACTGTTGCAGTTGAGAGTAGGGGGGCGACTTCCCTCTGCTTCCCCTTCTGCTTAGCAGTAAGACGAAGGGGGGAGCAGGGGCGGTGTGTGTAATAGGAGAGTAAGTAGAGGGTCCGGAAGGGGTTATAATGATTATTTGGGTGGAGGGTTGGGTAGAAGGGGGGGTCTGAAAAAGAGCCCTGAAAGCCTCTTCTGCAGTCCCTTCTAGACTGGCGGTGTTGATGAAGGTGGCGCTGGCGCCGTCATTGTTGGCGACGTTGGCACCGGCGCCGGCGTTAAGTGACCCCGTAAGCTCGTCGAGCTCGTCGATTCGCCTCTTCCGGGGGTTGATTCGAAGGTTGTATGGTGTTGGTATAGAGTGTTGCAGTATTGCACCGATTTGGTGGCTTTTAAGGAAGCCCAAAGAGGGGTGATGAAGGGGAAGATACGGAATCAATTTATTTGGTTGAAAATGTGCTGAAATATGTTATGAGTCTCTTATTGCTTCACGATGAACAGCTGGGAAAGGTGTCCTACTTATACCCGTTCAGACTTGAACACATATGCAGTACTGTCACGAGATCCTTGACCATGCATACATTCAACGCAATGCACCTAAAATAGGCTATGTAAAAGTAGTCAACTTTAACCTTATATCCATCAGTTTTTGCAAAGCCAAATGTACCCTTTAAACCCCCCGACCCCCAGAAGTGCCGGCGATCGGTCCCTAAGCCCTGAATCGGACGCGCACTGGAGCGCCGTCCTTTGGGTGAGCCGTGGCCTTGCCAGTTGTGTACATTCTTTCACCTTGTACCATCTGTCTGACAGGTTCGATGCCGTAACGGTGCCTCTTCATTTCGTCCCACTCGTCATAGGCAGTTGCGAGATCGAGTCTACGAGCCACGAGCACAAGGGCCATCTTGAGTTCTACCATCGCGAGTTCCTGGCCAATGCACTTGCGAGGACCGAGCTGGAAGCCCCGCCAGGTGTTGGGCTTCGGGTGCAGGGGGTCGTCTTCGGGTACGGTGAATCGCTCTGGGATGAACTCAAGTGGCTGTGGGAAGTTGGCCGGGTCCTGGTGGATGGTGACAGTGCTCTCGAGGATACTGAAGCCATCCGTCGGCCATGGGGCTGCCGCGCCCGCTATGTCGAAGTTGAGATCCGCCTGCCCCTGGCGGATGGTGATGGTCGCAGGACTCAGACGAAGCGTCTCTTTGATCACGGCGCCCGTGTACGGCAGCATGTCCAGTACATGAGGATCGCTCGTGATGCGCTTGGCAGCTTCGTCGAGGTCTGGACCGAACACCTGATCATGCTCGGCGCGCATTTTGGTCATGCAGCTTGGGTTTCGCTCCAGGTACTTGAAGATGTGAGGGATCGTGAGGGCAACGGCGTCGTCTCCTCCGAAAAAGAAGATCATGAGGTGGGGGAAAAGTGCTTCGACGAAGGAAGGGCTCGGAGTCCGAGGAGTGCATTCACTCTTGTCGTCTCCTGCTCTATTCTGGTAGAAAACATCCTTCGCGGTTTGAATGATGGTACGTGGTCCCAGGGCTGTCAACCAACCAACCCAAACAACCAACCTACCAACCAACCAACCAAAGGCCCTTGGTTTACAAACCAACCAAGGCCTTGAAATTACACGAACCAACCAACCAAGAGGTCGCTTTGGTTGCCAACCTGGTTGATTGGGTTGATTAGGTTGATTTATTATAGATTTTCCTAAGATCGTGGATCTTTTCGTGATGATTTCTTGGTGTTGTAGTTGAGAGGGGTCAAAGAGCCGAACTTTAGCCGTAGTCTAACTACAGTAAGTTAGTACTGATTTCAGTAGTAACAGCTGGCTTCTGAACAGTGGTAACTTACTTCGTTCAACTTGAAAGCATCATCCTATTACCGCCGATATTATGGCAGTTTATAGATCTGCCGACATTGTTGACCCCCCCATCGTTACTGATCAGCATGTTCATACCTTTATCGAACGCTTTGGTAACTGGATTCCCACTCCTTTGACACGGCAACGAGGCGCTTGGGTCTGGAAGTACGGACTGGATTTCCAGCTCCAAGGGAAAAAATGCTGGATTTGTAAATTCTGCGCCATTAAGAGCCCGCCGCAAAACAGACACTTCATCGATGCTGGCCTTTCGAACGCCATGGGACATCTGTACACCAATCACTACATCAAAGCACCTACTGGTCAGCGGCAGTCTCGAGAGGAAATGAAAAGAGAGAAGACGAACCGACATGTACAAACCCTTCAAACCTTCTTCAAGATGGACAGCGAAAGCCCCGACGATGTGAAGTTCATACACCGTATACGCAGTTCTTTCGATAAAAAACACTTCCAAAGACTCCTCGTCGAATGGATCGTTGATGAATCGTTGCCTTTCCGTACTATTGATTCGAAGAGATTCCGATCGGTATGCAATTACCTCAACCCTCAAGTCGAAGTCCAACAAGCCATCATAACGCGAAATACGATCCGTTCTCGAATTGTACACGAGTTCCATCGACATCAAGAGCAGGTTATATCGGTATTACAACGCGCTCCTGGTCAAATCCACTTCGCGTTCGATGGATGGAGGTCGAATAACAGGAAGAACGTGTATGGTTTGGCCTGCTTTTTTCGTGACGAAATAAGCAACCAGCCTCGTAAGATTGTGCTTGGTATGCCAGAAGTAGCAGGTTGCCATGATGGAGATACTATTGGTGCAGCTATTGTGAAGGTTATTGACGAGTACGGTATTAGCAACAAGGTAGGGTATTTTACCCTGGATAACGCGAGCAACATGGACACCGCGATGGACTTCATCGGCACAACGTACGGATTTGATGGACGTCGTCGCCGAGGTCGTTGCTTCGGTCACATCCTCAACCTTGCTGCCAAAGCCCTACTAAATCCGTTGCTAGACGAAGGTGATAGTATTGACCAGTTCCTGGAAGAGAACGAGGAATTGACAGCAGCACAATACGCGCTTTGGAGGAAGCAAGGTCCAGTCGGCAAGCTTCGCATCTTGGTTATTGCTGTTGATCAAAGTGATCGGCTCAATGACATGTTCCTCACCTGCCAAAAGAACGAATACGCCGCTTCGATCGATCCCCACGAACGAGCAAAGAAACCTCTCCAGCTGGTGAAAGATAATCAGACGCGTTGGTTGGGCACCTATTATATGATTAAACGCGCTCTCAAGTTACGGCCATATATGGAACTTACTCGCGTCAGGTGCCAACAAGTATGGGAGCAAGAAAATCACTCTGTTCGAAGCAACGGCATCAGGCCTTCGGCAAAAAGACCACCCTTCTTACAGGATAACAACTGGTTGAATGATGCCGATTGGGCAGCCCTGGCGCGGATCGCGCTCATCTTGAAAGATTTCGAAGATTGCCTCATCCAGCTGGAAGGTGACGGCCAGGTGCGTCGACGTGCGTTTGGCTTTGAAGGATCGTATGGTAATATTTACCATTACCTTTCTGGGTTTGAATTCCTCCTCCAAAAGCTTGAACAATATCGGATCGAAGCAAACAATTTCCCTGAGCCTGTGGAATACAAGGTTGGAATCAACGCTGCTTGGTCGAAGATTAACCAGTATTACGAGGGCCTTGGCGACACCCCGATCTATTACGCCGCTCACGTATTTCATCCACGCAACCGTTGGGAGTCTCTCGAAAGGCTGTGGGTAAGGCAGAGGCAATGGGTGCGTGATGCGAAAAGGCTGGTTAAACAGGTGTGGGATGACGAATATAAGGGCTTGGATATTATGAACCCTCGACCTGCTACACCATTAACATCAATATCGGCCTATCAACAGATCCCTCGTTTAAACAACTTCGATTCCTTCCTTCAACAACTAAGCGAACGAACCATCGATATTGACGATACCGAAGACCGTAACGAATACGTAAGATGGTGTGTGAAAGAACGGGAACAAGGAGATTTCGATATTACCGATCCAGTTCAATACTGGCACAACCATCGAGATCAATACCCAAGGTTATCGCGAATGGCTCTCGATTTCCTTACGGTACAGTCAATGTCTGCTGAATGCGAGAGATTATTCTCTTCGGCCGGTCGATTACTTAACGATTCCCGCTCCAGTCTTGACATCAAGATCGTGGACATGTCGATGACGCTACGATCCTGGTACCGAGCTGGTATTATCGATAATATCGATCCGATCTTCCTTTCAGTAACCGAAGAGGTGGAAAAGCAAGAGCTGGAGGTTACAGAATACGCAGAAGCCCGAAGGAGGGCTACTAGGTGGTTACGAGAGGCAGATCCAGACCTTCTGGACCATAACAACAACGTTCAAGAGGAGGCTGCTTAGACTAGGGAACAGAAAACACCAAAAATATATCACCAGTTTCACCGAACAAAACAACCAACCCACCAACCAACCAACCAAAGGCCCTTGGTTGGCTATAACCAACCAACCAACCAGCCAGATCTGGTCAACCAACCAACCAATAGCCTTTGGTTCGGTTGGTTGGTTGGTTGACAGCCTTGCGTGGTCCCGATGCCGTGCGCTTGACGTTCGCCTCGATGAATGGGCGCAAGATGCGAGAAAGCTCATCTCTCTTGCGTCGCACCATGTTCTTGAACCTCGGTGTTGCCCTCTTGAGGACCTTGATCGGCTCTAAGGTCAGCTCCATCCGCTCCAACTGGTCTCTGTAGGCAACCACAAATGGGGCCGGGTTTGCAGTCTGAGAGCCTAGTTTCATGTCCCTAAACAGCAGTTAGAATCCTATACCATACCTTGGGTAAAACAAAACACATTTCTCTGGGACGTGGGGATACTGACAGTGCTACTCTGCCAGTTACGTCGAATGCCAGATTGTAAGACATGCTTTCGAGTTGAAATACATCTCCCCACTCGCCATCCTTCTGTGCGTGGCCTTCCAGAGCTGCTGTGAAGACCTGGACTTCTTCAAGTATCATGGGTACCCAACCGAGCATGTTTGCCTTGCTGAACCCTGGATTAAACATGGAACGCCAAGCCTTCCACTCCTCGAGATCTTGAATGCAGTTGAAATCCTTACCATCGGTGATGGGCCCAAGGAAGTCTCCCTGCATGTGCGATTTTGGTATGTTCTTACTGAGCACCATCTGGTTGGAGACGCTGGCTTGGAGAGAGTAGGCCATGGGCTTCTGCATGGGCCAAGCGTCAACATATATCAGTGGCGGGCATTTTTCCTCTCCAGGAAAGAACCTTTGCCAGTTCTTGCTGACATAGTGACCGAACCTTTGAGTCGCATTGCAGTCCGAGGCCCATTCGTTTTGGAACTGACGGATAATAGGGAGGTGGCCAAACAGGAATGAATGGGTCATGATGGGCTAGATGGTGGGCTCTGGTCAGTATCACATTTCTGGGCTGGAAGATCAAAACGGACAGCTCATGACATACAATTCCCTGGGCCTTCAAGCGCCTGAACTTCATTCGTGCCCGATACAGGGTCAGAATCGCGAGGGCTGCGACTGCGTAGGCAGTTAGAAGAGCAAACTTCTTTCCCCAGCTCCGTTGATGGATATCGAGGATGTAATATGTCTGATTGGCCATTTTGAGGGGTAAGATGTAGTAGTGAGAAAGGAATGGGTGACTTCGGGAGGATGAGCAAGTGTTGCCACAGATACTGTTCAAGGAAGGGGTTGTCCAGAATGGATATGAGATGAGAGACCTGACTAAATGAAAATAGAAAGAAGGTTCCACGCAGAGTAGAAGTAGGTCCGATCTCTATTAAATACCAATTTTGAGACAGTTTTATGACGTATATCCTGTAAGAGATTGATGGAAGTGTGGCTCGACATACTATGCCACGACAAGTCTATGATTCCGATTGATCATCCATTTTGAAGAAGCTCTGCTATATCGAGATCGGGGTAAGTTGATGATCAGAGTATCTTTCTGTTGAGCCTGGCGGAGACAATGGTCCGGGTGACTACTGATCTCAAACTTCTTAACAGTGTTGTCTTCGGATTTCTCGCGGCCTGTATCAAGAAGATTTTACTTCGCAGATGCTGAAAGAATTAGCCACACATTACCTCAAAATTTATCGATGATGGAAAAATTACGGTAGATGATATTAAGACATTCCCCAGTTTCTATCTAACTATACGCAATATTCAACCTTATGCCAGCCCAAACAATATTATATAAAGATCCATTCATTTCAGAAGATTCTTCGATGAAAACGTGCCATTAAAACGTATCCATCTATCATAACATCATTTTACCAAGACTTGTTCTAGTAGCCATGGGTTCCCTCTCAGATCCTCTGGTTTACAACCCACTTGACACCACCAAGGTGCCGACCAACTTCTCTCGGTATCCTGCAGGCATTAATGTGCGCCACGCTGATGTCGAGGATGCACTTAAAGACATCCGAATGAAAGCCTCCGAGGCGGGTACAAGAGAACGGCGCCGAGCTGAGATCTGCCACTCTAACCCCTACGGGGACCCTTTTGCTATATGCCACTGCACCGCGGAGCCAAAGCTGTTGGTGATGCTTGCAAGCATTGTTGAGGTCATGTGGATTCACGACGGTGAGTGATCCTATTGACTAAGTTGCAGGCGTACTTCTCGTTCAATACCCCTCGCAGATGTGACAGAGGAACGAAGCCATGAAGAAGTAAGTTCGGTATTTCATCATCACCAGAGGCCTGGCACTAAGTTCTGCACAGGCCCAAGAGGCGCATGCTGCGCTTGCTGATGTTCTCCGGCTGGATATTGATCCAACTAAATACACAGCCGAGGATGTCCGGCAGCGGACTCTGGCTCCTCTCTTGAAACAGGCCATTGATGCCGATCCTGGCCAGGCTCAGTTGTTGGTCGTAACGTTGAAGAACTACCTAGCGACCTTTGATTCCCGGGACGACGACTTCGACAACATGGATGCCTACATGCCATACCGCATTGCCAACTGCGGATACTGGTGAGCTGCCCACGTATAATCCTGCTCATAGTGTCTATAGCTAACATGTCTCCTCGTCGTCCTTCAGGATTTCCTCGTTCTTTATCCGCTGGGGGATGGGAATGGTCATGAGCGCCGAAGACTATGAGTCGATCCGCGACTATGACATCGCCATGGGAAACGTGCTCGGCCTGACCAACGACTACTTCAGCTGGAACGTGGAGAAGGGCCAGCCGACCGACCGCATCCGCAACGGCGTGCGGGTCTTGGCCCTCGAACACGGCGTCACGTCGGAGGCGGCACAACAGCTCCTGCTGGGGATCATCGTTGCCGAGGAGAGCAAGGCGGCGAAGCTGAAGGCTCAAAGGCTCAAGACTGAGGCTTCTCCCGAGATCCTACAGTACTTTGAGGCGATTGAGCTGTATGTGGGCGGTAGCTGCTACTGGCATGCCACAGCGCCGAGATATAAGATTTTTGAGTAGACTCTCGCAGTATCTGCATGACTTATTTAATTTGCGGCTTGTCTCTCTGATACATCAGCATTGGAGATAAATTGTGCCAGGCTATAATACCCTGCAGCACCACCTCCTCAGGCCTTTTGGGTTGGACTTGGATAGGCTTTTTGCCCACGTTATTCATTCCTAGATTGATAACTACAATATATGCAAGGTACTAAGCCTTGATCAATTAACTACCTCGGGATCCAAATAAAGGCTTTTGATACCAAAGCAACTTCGTTCGAACGAAGCCATGTCCCTACGAAGCTGGTGTCGCTCCCATTTGGATAAACAGCTTCCTTCCAGTCATTGACTCGACGGCTAGCCAAATGGTATAATCATTTTTGGTAAACAATAGGAGCGAGCTTCACTACAAGACGTAGCTGCTATATTTGCATCAGGAATGAATGCATCTGGCACTTGTAAACCCCAGCAGCCGTTCATTAATATCTCATATCAGAGTGCCGGATAGACAGAAGGGATTAAAGACACTATCTGTATCGGAAATGGCCGTAGTTGGCCCATAGCAGCAAGCTGTGGTTTTCTAGCTTCGATGTACCGGTGTTATTTCTCGATGGTTAGGTCTACTCGATCTCAAATTGCTGATAGGCGCAGTGCCCGAGGTCAGCTTTCATGGCCAACTCCCCGTCCATGATACCATGAACATAACTACAATGCTGCAGTTAGCAACAACCCAAAGCTTGAATTTAGAACACATACCATTCCCCAACATACCTCCAACGTCCTTTGGTTGAAGGCCGAAGGACATACATCACAATGCCTCCTTGCAAAAGGCAGATCGTGTCACCCTCTTGCATCGATGGTGGCCCAAGTCCTATGAACCCATCTGCAGTAACAAAGAAGCGCCGATTGAACTGCTCTATTAACCGCAGCTGCCGAAACTCACTCTTGCAGAAGCTGGCCCAGAATGATAGCAGCTCTCCTCTATACCTCTCCTGCCCCAAGAGCTTCTCCAGTTGTTGACTCTCATTCGTGTCGAGTCGAGTCGGCTTTCCTGGGTCGTATGATAAATGGACATTACCTTGTCTCAGGTCCGCCAGAATGCATCTCCAGAACGCCCGGACGGTGGGCTCTGTGGTGTGTGTATACATCTGCTGTGCGGGGAGAAGGGAACGCCAGTGCTCCAATACTGACTCCATATTCGTTCGCCATGCGTCTAGATCTTCAACTCTGTCAGTAAGTATCCTTTCGGGAGCCTGGGATCCAATTTTGGTGACTTGGTCAACTGCTATACCCCTTAGGCCGAGAACGCCGTCATCTATCGATACTGTATAGTCTTGTTGGAGGTCCACGGGACTTGCATCGTATACGCGGGCGTAGAACCTTGGCTTGGACAGCGAGGAGATGTGATCACTCTCCAAGGTCGAGTGCAATTCCAAATCCGGCACCCAGGATGGCAGCTTGGGGTTCCTCAACTCGCACTCCTCCGAGATGAAACCCAGGAAGCTCAAGCTCTTTTCATTCCTCGCGACGGCGGCAATGGCCGCCGTATAGACCCGCTCGACTGTCCAGTCGTAGTCGGGTTCAAAGTCGAAGGCGCCGCCGACGAGACCCATGATGCCGTATATCTTATCCCGGGCATCCGACGCCTTCCGCTGCCAAGCCGAGTCGAGAGCAAGCAGGGGGCTCACGAGACCCCTGTGCGCGACATGGTCCCGCAGGTCCGCGGTAGACCACGCCGCGCGCACGTTGACATGGGCGCCGACGTCCGAGCCCGGCCACAGCTGGAAGTTCAGGGACAGGAAGATGAAATACGAGAGCTCGAAGAAGTAGCCGATGGGGACCACCGAGGTGCCGCAGAAGACATGGGCCTCCCGGCCCAAGACGCTCTCTTGCAGTGTCCACATCCTGGTCCACCACGGCCGCTGCAACAACGCTACGGCGGCGTCCAAAGCACTGATGCAATCCGCATCCAAACCGTTCAGTGCTTCGAGGACGGGTTTGTAGTAGTCTTGGAACTCTTGCACCGTGCGCTCTCTGCTCGCGACCACCAAATGTGAATCACGCCCTCCCCGAGACCAGGTCGACCCGACCCGCATAGGTCTTGTGCTCCTGTGCACTGCCATCATCTCGGCATGCATGGACTTTAAGAAGTCCATGCCTACGTCTGATCCCGGGGTGCCTTCTCCCAGCCAGACGTTTACGACCTGTGCCTGGGAGTAAATGGCCTGCATCAGCCCAACCTGGTGATTCCTCTCCGCGGTGTCATCTTGGTTGATGCAGATGGCATCGACCCAAAGACAGCGTGGCTCGTCTGCAAGTCTCAACCTGTGGAGAGCTGCAGACAGGTTTGGGCGACACAGGAAGGGCTTCTGGTTCACATTGATCGGAACCGTGGCTTGTTCATCGCCCCACGTATACGACAGGGCTTCATACCAGAGGTCTAGGCTGTTTTGAAGATCGTGTGTCGTCATCGCGCATAACATCTGCTCATCAGGGTCGGCGGCAGGGTGGATAACCAACAGCCGAATGAAGCCATACTGCAAAGGCTCGTATTGAAATTTGAAATCCTGTTCCATCTCTGGAGTATTACAGGCGGTTGAATGAGACTCCGGTATGATAATGCGGAATGAGTGTCATCAGTGCAGTTACCCAGAGGATTTGCGGTTTCTGCATTTCACCAGCTGCTCAACCTCTCAACCCCGCAGTCCAGGTCGATTGGTTCTTTTGCCGCCGCTCAGCTCTTGGGTATGGCTTCATTACTGCGAATCGGAGGCGCAGGCTACCATGTCGCGTCGGGCCTACGCCACTGTAGCCAATGGATTACCAATCATTGTGGACTTCGCATTAGCCCAAGGAGGTTGAAGTCCCTATGGATCTTGCCGTAGCCAAGACTTTGAATGCAAGCGACCGCATGCAGCTACAAGGGGTTCTTCACCGCAGACTCCACTCCATCATGGAGAGGGAAGAAACAAAAATGTAATTACGAGTATATACTTGGTCATGTGACAACCTCTCTGTCGGGGAATTGAACCCCGGTCTCGAGCGTTCCATGCCATTGGGGATGACAAGCTCGCATACTGACCACTATACTAACAGAGACTTAGATCTCAACCGCTTCGATATGGTCCGGCTGGCTCTATGATTCATTATATTGCCTTGTACGGCTACTGTGTCTCATGAGTCATTCTTCCGTGGTCGGTGACGAGCCTACCTGATCCCCACCACATGAGAGCCGGCACCCGGTTTTTTCATAGGCGCCGAGGTAAAAGAGGTTATAGGTCAAGCACGTATATAGGGAGATGGATGCTGTGCTTTTATATTATGTTATTTACAAAACACCAACAGCCACCCGCCCTCCAGCCCCCATCTTTGTGCTGTCTGGAAGGCTCCAAAAATGCACACCCCTGGACTTGCAACGACAACGCCGCCTTGCCACTCGACCCTTACTGATTACGATTAAGTCGTACTCCGCCAATGGCCCAAACTCCTTTTTCATGACACTGACTTGTGGTTTAGTGCCCATGCCCATGCCCGATATGCAGTGTCCGAAGCCCCTTTTAACCAACCTGAGCCAACCTGAGCCTCTGCTCATAGTTCCCCTATGCCCTTGAACCCCTGTGTTTTAACCCCGTGAAACTGTGAATTCTGTGGTCTTCATGATCATTAACGAGCCCCTTGCACCCTGTGATTTTAGTTCCTGTTTGCCGTTCCCGTCCTCTGTATAGCCTTGCGGCGCCTGAAGCATAGAATCCACGTCGTCGAGCCCCGCGCTGTGGCCGATGATAGCTTCCTGCGAATCGTCGCCGCGTTGTGCCCTTGGGTCGTCCCAGCCTTGATCATGACCATGATGATGATTGTCGTCGTCGTCGTCGCCACCGCCGCCGCCGTTGCTCCTACCATGCAAGCCGAACTCGACATCGACGTCGTAGTTGTTAGGCTTGCTTTCTCCTCCCGGTGGACGGATTGGGATGCCTGTGGTGCCGGGGGAGCGGCAGAAGATGTCGTTGGGCAGCTTGAACCATCTACAGATTAGCGGTTTTAAGGCCGGGACACTGGCGGCTATCAACGACACGTTCGCTTCGAGGCTGTAAACGTCTTTGAGTTAGCATGATCTTAGGAACAGTTGTTGCTAGTTAGAGGAGAAGGATGCGCATCCAGTCGCCGCCCTGCTTAGCTGTTGCAAGGCAAATACGGAGAGACATCGACCGGGGTTTCTTACAAGCCGAAGAATTGTATCCAATGATCACTGGTTGAGAGCGTTAGCAGGTCCTGGTGAGTTTGTTGATATGTGCCTTACAATGTCATATCCGGATCATGCCAGAGGACCGCCTGGCAGACTCCCTTCGCGATAGCCATGGTCACCGCGCTAACGTCCGTATTAGTACACTCATTTGTTATCCGCGGCGGGCTTGAGGTGTCGGCAGGTGTGCAAACGACGTACAGAGATCCAAGACTGAAAATGATGACAAGGTAGACTCGAACGCGGCGTTCCAGTTTGAGAGACCATACCAGCGGTATCGGCGCCATGGCAAAACCGATATCCGCGAATATGTTACAAGCTAGACGGGACGATGATCAGTTACCGTCTAAGGACCCAAGTTGTGCTGGTGGCGTACCTGTGTTGAAAAGTCCCAAGATGGTATACATTGTGGGCGGCAAGCAGACTGCGCGGACCTCCTCATCCCACACTCCTGCTATCGGATGGCAGTACAAGACGACGCCGAAAAAGCCTAGGACCCAATAGGTACACGTGAAGGCTATTGGAGCATTAGCGGAGAGCTTCTGTGTTGCCATCAATCCGTGGCTCGGCCGTCGTCATTATTACCAAGTAATCCCCATACGAGCAGGCAGAAACGTCGGTTGGTGCTCAGCCTCAGCAGAGACCATCCCATCGATATCTTGATGGCCGTCATGCCAATCGACGACACCAAGAGGCTCTGGAGCCAGGTGAAGAAGTTGTACATCTTGACGTCGTCGTCCGATAACGTGTCGCGATGCCGACCAAGTCCATGTTGACCAGATAGGATGAGCACGACCATCCCTCCGCCCAGTACGCATAGCTTGATGAATCACCCACTCGTCAGTAGGAGGTTCAGGGAGAGGATATGTGTCGCTCGGCCCATGCACGGGCAACTGCTTAGGTAGGTGCCCGGGAGAAGGATATGACAAATGGCATTCGGCACTCACGGCTGCTGCAATGATGAGAGCGTCATCTCTTCCGAATGATTTGATCAGACAGGCTCGCGTGTAGATTCGACAGGTGACGAGGATGAGGGCCAGCGCATGGAAAGTCGCAGTAACGCCCAGTATCCGGGGTAGATGTGTCTCGGCCGCCCGTGCTGGATCTGTCGCCATTTGAATGCATCAAGATCGACGTTGGGTGGTGGAGTGGGACGCTCGGGTCGGCGGAGTGCGGTAAAGGGAGGAACTCTTCCCGTCTTGGGGGTCGCCGAGCGAAGAGAGAAAGAGAGAGAGAGAGAGAGAGAATGTGTGTGGGTATGAGCGAGTGAGTGAGTGAGTGAGCGAGAGAGACAGAGAGAGACAGAGAGAGAGATGGATCAGATTCGATCAGAAACCGCCGGAAGACTGAATGGCAGAGTAACTCTACACACGGATCGTGAGGTAACTACTAGTAATAATAAACCGGATTTGCCAAGCGGCAATTGGCAGATGCCCAACCGAACGTTTGGGAAGAGATCGGCTCTCGCTAGGGCGCAGTGACACCCCTGGTGATTTCAGCCCATTATTAATAGGCGAGCCGACCCATTCATTGCCAATGTGGGGGGCAGAGATGAGAGAGGGAACAGAGCATGAAGAATGGTCAGAGCCAGAAGGTCAGAGTTCACGAAGCGCACCTGACACCAAGAACCCATGGGCAAATCATCACTGCAAAAGTACGATGCATTGTCGATCGTATACTAGATGTAATTGGCCGGCAAATACCGTTACCGTGGTGCTCCCGACCCCTGATGGTTTCCCAACTAGTCGGTCCGGTCCGGATCCCCCTGATTGCGAACTACATTTAGGTTAGGACCTGGGACGTGGTGTCAAGCGAGAGCTCTCCACCCCTGTCGGCCATCATACGCAAGCCAAGAACGTTACTATATTTATTGGTTTTCACTGGACTGACTCGTCCCGGGTCACTTGGGTCTGTCTTGTATTATTAAGCATTCTACGGATACTACCCGGGACATGATGGCGAGCGTCGCCTTATACCGTCGTCAGTACAGCCATACAGTAACTCCTTCATATCCGTGGAGCCCGCCAAATGCAAAAATTGGCAACCAGTCTCCACCGAGTCGTCAATATCCCCGCTTCTGACGATGTTCCTTTCCCCATACGGGCCAGACCTACGGTAGACGCAGCACACACACCACCCGACCAGTTTTCTTGGGTCCTTTGTCGGCTTCTTCCCCGTACGCCGTGATACACCGTTGAGGGGCTCGTACTGTTCCAGGGCGGTCGATCACTGGCCAAGTACGTAGTATGGCTTCATGCTCGCTCGCCCCTTGCAAGCAGCGGTTCCACCCTCAGGCTTCGAGTCTAACCCATGTCGACCCATCGCCTTTATGGGCACTCATCGAGGACGTCTAAAGCCTCGACTACTATCGACCGGGGCGGGTGTGGGGGACCATCCTACGGAGATAGGGACATGCTCCAAGGCCGAGGCCACATTGTGCACGAGCTTGATTACGGAAGCTGCTCGACCATTTGGCTCGCTCGGGATAGGCAGACAGCTACGTAGGACTAAGCGAGTGTATTACTAAGAATGTTCACGATGGCCCTAAAGAGTTCCAACTCTTAAATTACATTTCCACCTTTACGGTTGACATTAGAAATTAATCGGATTTCCTTGGCGCCCCATCGCTACCACATTGACGGGTCGAGTAAGTGGTGTGCATATGCAACGGTAGTCGTATGGTTATCAGAGATTGCTACCATGCCAAAGAACTTATGGATTCCCCGATGGCTGTGAACAATGAACCCATGGCGTGCCTCTGTTGAATGAGGCTCGCAGCACTTGTGAAACCTTTGCCCCCCTCCCCCAACCTCTTTAACAAGCCCAATTCCTTGATTGATGCTAATTTTGCTCGATAAAATGCAAATACTACCATAGGAACCCGAATCGCGCAAGCTTAGAGGAAACGAATGGAAAAGCTATCCAAGTCGAGCGGCAAATTCTATAGGCGCTAGGCAGCCACCCCAGAATCGTTCCGTATGTGTAATGTTCTATTTTAAATAGGCAGCGGGCTAATAGTAGTTGGTAGATATTTAGGGTCTAATTCCGATGGTATACTGCTTTCGGAAGCGAGGCTGGGGAATCTACAGACGTATATCGATTCTCACTACACAGAGTTGAGCCCTGCCCAGCGTTCCGAAATCTGTGAGCAGGTGGCCGACGGGATCGTACATATACACAAGAAAGGCGTGATTCACTTAGATCTTCGACCAGAGAATATTCTAGTAGACCAAATCAATGCTTTATCTGTAAGCGTCTGGTTATGCGACTTTGGCGGGTCGGTGTGTAAGGGGCTGGGTGTGGATGGCGGCCACTTGCCGGACACACCTTTTTTCGATCCGCGAATGAAATGGGAATCAACACCAGCAACCGATATTTTCAGCTTGGGGTTAATCTTCTACACCGTCCAGACGGGACACTGGCCGTTCAGAGACCATCCACCGGTGTGGAATTCTGTGGAGGGGAAACAGGCTTATGAGGCTCAGGTGGATGCATGGTTTAAAGATGGGCGCTTTCCCCCGCTGTCCCACATCGCTGGCGGAAACGTCATCAGAGGATGCTGGGACCATAATTACAAGACCGCCGAGGAGGTGTTGAAGGATGTTCGTATTCAGATGGTCTCACCGCTCCTGGAAGAAGTGCATCTAAATTGACGGTGGGGGACGCATCGCAGGACATCGGGGCCCTCCAGTTCAAGCTGCAGGGGGACCAACCCGGCGTTCTGGCACCACTACGTCATGGTCGACCGCCTCTACTGGGAGTGGCAGGTGCTGCATCGGGACCGGGCCGCGATGCCACCGTCGAAGACCTGCTGTAACCGCTGCACCTGACGACGCATCGGCTGGTTCGCAACTTGTTTGGCACCTTGAGCGGGATGCCGCTGTGTCACGCTGCTGTGTGACAGGATGGCTAATTACCATGAAGTACATAAGTAATGGCCATGGTAACCAACTGACTAACTATGTTCCGATCTCAGGCTAAATGCAGCCTTCTCCGCAGACCCGTTGTTCCCCAACTCAACCCCCTGTCTAGCAGTTGGAGAAGCTGCAACTGCAAGACTAGCTGAAGCCGACTGAATTTGGCCTACTTACCTGACTGTATTTAGGAACCTAGGTGTGTATGTGCGTGTGTGTGTGCAACTGACCAGCCTTCGTTGAATCGGAGAAGAAAAGACAAGACCCGGGAAAGCCTGGCCTAAAAACCCCTTTCGGTCGGTCGGCCAACGAGCCGAACAACGTTTTAACCCCGCGGCTGTCCAGGCCGTCCCAGGCCGCTTAGGGTTAAGTTGTGCGGGGGAAGAGGAGGGGGAAGAACATGGTATGTATGGCTAGAACTTCAAAGCCCCCGTGATCCGTCTCCAAGTCTCGGCCGTCATCACCCGGGTTGAGATAACCCGCGAACCAGCTTCCGTTACCAGATGGGCTCCCTGAGAGGATGGGGTCCAATTCAAGCACCATACACCCTTGGCAGCTCCGCATGCGACTCTCTCCATGCAAGTTAATGTTACCACCCTTCTCACCGCGGTCAGCATTCAGGCGGCATCCTCCGCCGATTGGACACGCTACGTAAGTATCCAGCATACATAAATAGCCGCCATGCTCTGTCATGGAAGTCTTCGTGGTGATTGCCTTGCTCTCTTTAGCCAGGCTATCACCAACTGAACCACCGCTGCCATGCGTGCTCAACTCTCGAGGGCAGTCCTATCGCTCGTAGCAGCGGCGACTGTACCTCTTGTGTCCGCACTTGGCCAATTGCCCGTGGTCAGCTTCGAAAGCGTGCCTGGCGGTTTCCCACTCGCAGGCGGACCCATCGCAAAACCCCAGATTCTGGTCTCGGACAATGAGTACTGGGGCGTCATTCGCGCGGCTGGCGATCTGGCCAAAGACTTCGGCCGCGTCACGGGACAAAACTTCAGCCTGAGCAATGGAGAGGCCGGCGCCCGCCCACTTGCCTACGAATACAGACCCATCACCACGAACTACACTGTTGTGAGTGGCCTACAGTAGCTCTCGAGGCAACCATAGGTGGTTAACCGTCTAACCTTGTGAAAAAATCATTCGTAGTACTCGGTGAACAGCACGGAATACTTCTACGGTCCCAACTACACAGACCCTTCGGCCCAGGACACGGTCATCATCGCCGGCACACTTGGACACTCAAAGGCCATCGACGCTCTCGTCTCGAGCGGCAAGCTAGACGTTTCGGGGATCAAGGGGAAATGGGAATCTTTCGTGTCGAAAGTCGTCGAGGATCCCGTTCCCGGCTGTCCAAAAGCCGTCGTCATCGCCGGTAGCGACCCACGTGGTGCCATCTTTGGCATCTACGACGTCAGCGAGCAGATCGGCGTCAGCCCGTGGTACTGGTGGGCCGATGTTGTCACTCGGCAGAACAAGAACATCTGGTTCTTACCCGAGGGCAAAGTCCAGGGCCCCCCGTCGGTCAAGTATCGCGGCTTCTTCCTCAACGATGAGCAGCCGGGCTTGTCAGGCTGGGTGAGCTGGAACTACGCCGATACCCCGTACGGCATTGGCTACAACCGAGACTTCTACCCCAATGTCTTTGAGGTCCTGCTGCGGCTTCGGGCCAACTACCTGTGGCCGGCTCTCTGGGGTTCCATGTTCGAGATTGACGACCCCGCCAACCAGCCGCTCGCGGATGCCTGGGAGATCGTCCTCGGCAGCTCGCACACCGAACCCATGATGCGCGCCCAGAACGAGTTCCAGACGTTCTACATCAACCAGGGGATGGGGCCGTGGGCCTACAATCTGAACAACAAGACCATCGACGAGTACTTCGTCTACGGGGCCAAGCGCGCCAAACCCTATGCGAGAAACAGCTTGTGGACTATGGGCATGAGGGGCACTGGTGACACCGCCATCGAGGGGCTTGGCACGGATTTCATCGTCACTATGCTCGAGGCGCTAGTCAAAAACCAGAGGACCATTATCGAGGATGTCCTCGAGACCACTGCGACCGACGTGCCTCAGATGTGGTGCCTGTACAAGGAGGTCATGTCTTACATCCTCAATGGCCTCGAGGTGCCGGAGGACATCACCCTTCTGTGGGCCGACGACAATTGGGGCAACGTCCGCAGGGTGCCCATTGCGGAGGAGAAGAAGCGACCTGGCAGTGCCGGTGTGTACTATCACTTCGACTACGTCGGCGACGTCCGAAACTACAAATGGATCAACACGATTCAGCTGGAGAAGACGGCGGAGCAGATGCAGCTCGCCTACACGCATGGCGCGGACCGGATCTGGATTGTCAACGTCGGCGACCTGAAGCCCTTGGAGCTACCCATCAGCCACTTCCTGGACATGGCCTATGATGCTGAGCGATGGGGTGTCGACGCGGTAGGAGACTGGCTGTCAGCCTGGGCGGTCCGCGAGTTCGGCCCCGAGCACGCTTCGGACATCACGGATATCCTGACCCGGTACGGCATGTTCGCCGCCAGGAGGAAGTTCGAGCTGGTAGAGCCCCATGTCTACTCGGTCATCAACTACCACGAGGCCGATGCAGTGCTGGGGCAGTGGTCGCGACTGGCGGCGGATGCACAGAGAGTGTACGACGAGCTAGACGAAGGGTCCAAGCCCGCCTACTTCGAGATGATCCTTCACCCCATCCTCGGAGGCGAGATCGTGCACAAGGTTCACATCGGCGCCGCTAAGAACTCGGTGTATGCCAATCAGCGCCGGAACTCGGCCAATGATGTCATGAAAGAAGTCATGTCGGACTTGGATGCCGACGGCAGCCTCACGGAGAGGTGGGACGACCTCCTTGACGGCAAATGGGCCATGATGCTCGACCGTAAGTTCACAAACACACCGCACTCGAAGAATGGGGGTCTAACCAAGGAACAGAAACGCACTTGGGGTTTGATGGATACTGGCAACAGCCCATGCGGAATATCGCCCCCGCGTTGCAGTACGTCCAGTCGGCTGTCGCGTCCGTGGCCGGTGGAATCGGCATCTCGGTCGAAGGCTCGAACGCGACTATTCCCGGCGACGACAAGTACCACGCAAATTCGGGCAACACGCTGACGCTGCCGCCCCTCGACCCGTACGGCGCCTCGGCTCGATGGCTCGACGTCTTCGCTCGCGGTCCCAAAGCCTGCGACTGGACGGCCCAGGTCGATACGCCTTGGGTCAAGCTCTCGTCGTCGAGCGGAACCATCGGGCCCGGGAACGGCACCGACTCGCGCGTGTTCGTGTCGGTGGACTGGGCTGCGGCCCCGCAAATCGTCAATGACACCATGGCCAAGATCAACTTCACGTCGGGATGCGGGCGGGCCGGCTTTACGAAATGGTACAGCCAGCCCATCGTGCAGGTCCCCATCAACCTGCGCAGCATCCCCGCCAACTTCACCACGGGGTTCGTCGAGTCGGACAAGTACGTGGCCATCGAGGGGCCGAATTACCAACGCATCCATAGCCCGTCGTCGTCGTCGCCGTCCAACAGCAGTTCCGGAAAGAACATCACGTACCTCACGCTCGCCAACTACGGCCGCACCTACGGAGGCGTCACGCTCTGGCCCCAGGACGTCGAGCCCCTGACGCCGGAGACGGGCCCCGCGCTCGAGTACGACCTGTACCTCTTCACCAACGCCAGCAAAGCCAACGTGACCCTGTACCTCTCGCCGAGCCAGAACTACCTCTCGGACCGCAACCCGCTGCAGTTCGCCGTGTCGCTGACGGCGGCCGGGGAGTCGTCGTCTTCGTCGTCGTCGGTCCAGACCCGGGCCTTCGTCGGCGACAGCGTGGGCCAAGACATGCCGCGCGGCTGGGGCGCGGCCGTGGCGGACGGGGTCTGGGGCCGGGACGCGAGCCACGGCACGACGACGGCGTGGGCCGTGGCGCGCGAGGGCGCGCACACGCTGCGGGTGTGGGGGCTGGCGCCCAGCGTCGTGGTGCAGAAGGTCGTCGTCGACCTCGGCGGGGTGCGGCCGAGCTACCTGGGCCCGCCCGAGAGCTTCCGCGTCGGCCGGGACCGGCGCGGCGCCTTCGACGGGTCGAGCTTCGCGAGCCAGGCTGCGGTCGTCGGCGGCGGCGGCGTCGCCGGCCAGGGTCGGAGTGCCGAGGGGGATGCTGCGGCGGGGACGAAGAGGAGGGGCGGTGCTTAGTTTCGGTGGTTGCTGCCCCCCACCCCCACCCTAACCCAGTGCCTGCTTGGACGGGCGCAAGAGAAGCATCGATAGGACAGTAACACGATTGAGGGAGATGTTGCTTCAAGTATTTTCCAAACATAAGCTTCCTTCATTTTAACGCACAAACTCAGTCTCAAGTCAAGTAACCTACTTACTTACTTGGGTAGTAGGCACCCGACCGGCTGAGATGAGACATGAATTGAAGAAAAAGAAAAAAAAGGCCGATTCGATTGCTAATGACGTGGTAGGACTTGGCGTCCATGGTCATATGGGCCTGAAACCCCGGCCCTAATTGTCGATCATATGAAGCTGGCTATGGCTTTTTCCATGTTTCCAGCCTTCTCTTCACCAAAACCGCCCCCCACCCCCATCTGTGCGCAAGTCCGAGAGATCCGAAAACGAGAAACCTCGATACTCCAAGCGATCCCAAGGACTTGGCACAGCCACGTTGCGGTTCGATTTGCTGCCTCCATATTCCATCGATCGACCAGTGGTTACAGATGTTCATAGCATGTCATGTATCACTACTTACGTAGTCACAATCCCCCCCCATCCTCCCGCCTTACCGCCCTGTTGGTCACTGATCTTCTGCCGTATTCGCCCGTATTACTGTTGCCGTAGACAATCGTGGACAGCCCCGACACACACCCATACGGTAAGCTGACGGGGAATGGATGGGTCGGGACAATAGCCCAGCCAAATAGCGCATCCCGTCAGCGCGTGCGCAAGTTCGAGCAAGCAGATGTTTTAAAACATGCGCTCGCCCACCCACCACCACTACTGCGCCAGCATCCTAACGCCCACGTTTTCCTTTTTTTCATTTCATCATTTGCGACTGCACAAATCCCCGCTCCCCTTGAATCGAATCTATCCAATTTTGGCAAGATCTATAAACAAGACCAGGATGGCGAGGTTCAGGAGATCCAACCAGCAGTTCCGGGACACCTTGATCATGGTCGCGCAGGCGATGCTGACCGTGGTGGTGATCCTCGTCTTCGCCATGGCCTTCGCGGTGCAGGCGGGCACCATCACGATGCCGCAGTGGGCCGAGACGTGGCAGGGCGTCGAGCCGGGCCTGCGCAGCGAGTACGCCGGCGTCCTCCTGGGCATGACCTGCGTCCTCTTCTTCCTCTTCCTCGGGGCCGCCGTGCTGCAGATGGTGCGGGAGGCCCGGGTCGGCAGGTGAGGAAGGGTTGAGGAGAAGAAGATCAGATGAGATGGCCGGCTGCTGCTGCTCAGTTGGTGGTGGGTCGGTCGAGCGAGTAATGAACAAGTAATGCCGATCGTCTTATCTATGGGTATCCCAGGCGCCAGACCGCCAGGCCGGCAATCAGCCCTATCTTTATTGCATAACTACTA
The DNA here is from genome assembly GCA_019976485.1 of Apiospora pterosperma. Classification (NCBI taxonomy): domain Eukaryota; kingdom Fungi; phylum Ascomycota; class Sordariomycetes; order Amphisphaeriales; family Apiosporaceae; genus Apiospora; species Apiospora pterosperma. The sequence goes on from JAFBMP010000011.1 coordinate 3,398,329, forward strand.
GATGCGACGACGACGGAATTTGGGGGTGGCAGGTGGCTGGCTGGTTGGGTGGTCGACACTCTTTTGGCGGGGGGGAGGGGGGAGGCAGCACCTCCACCTCCCCCACCTTGCGACTGCAGCAGCCCAGGAAGCCCCGAGAGAAGGGAACAACCGCTGGATCCACGCCGGGATTTGCTCGTACGTGCCGTGCATCGTCTGTCATCTGACACTCCAGTTTTTTGGCTGAGGTGTCGGGGCTCTAGTCATGGTGTCCTCTGGATGGCATTTTGGCCTTCCTCTTCCAGCTGCACGCCGGACCCGCGGGAAAACCTACAACGTGCCATTCACCCACCATTCACCCACCATTCAGAATACTGCCGCTTACCCCGCGGTGGAGGAGCAAGACGGCGAGGGTGGGTGATTGGCCTGTAGCTGTGCCAAGCCCCGCCCTATACAGCGGGTGTGTGCAGCAGTGTGAGCTTGGTCTCGGCCACATAAGACGGCCCAGACGGCGGGGATGCATCCTGGACAGATGCTAGACTGCCAGGATGAAGGGTCCAATATGTATCATCTCATGGATTCATAGTCGCGATGCATTTGTGATTGCCAATCAAAATAACATTTGCCCTAGACATCTGAAGAGCCCGGGTTGGAACTCGGTCAGCTCCTTTCATCACGTACTGGGCTTTAAAACCCGATGCCGACCAACTAGCAGCGACGATTGCATCTTCCCTACCTGTCATTCCTCTCTCTCTCTACACCAATACCCAAAGTATACGACTATCGTCATTGGTCTGGTCAGCAGGGAATTCGAAGCACACTCTCGCTGCCAAGCATCTTCACTTGCCATGTCGGACTCGATACTGCATGATGCCGACCCGGGTGGCGAGAAAGCTACTGCCGCCCAGACCGAACCCAAATCCGGCACCACCGCTGCCATCGATCCCGCCTTGGAACGCCGCGTCGTCAGAAAGCTTGACTATCGCATAGTTCCACTGCTGTCATTTATATGTGAGTGACTATGCCAAGAATTCCCGACGCATCCGTACCGGCCGCCGATCCGTGGAACTGACCCACTGCGACAACTGTCGAGTAGTTCTCCTGTCTTTTCTCGATCGCTCCAATATTGGGTGAGTCGCACATGATGCACCTACGCTATCGCAAAGTCTGACGCTGCCTCTAGGAATGCACGCATCGCGGGCATGGAGGAAGACCTCGGCCTCGATGGCGACGACTACAGCTGGCTGCTGACCATCTTCTACATCCCCTACATCATCTTCGAGTTCCTCATCATCATGTGGAAGATCATACCCCCGCACGTGTGGGCGTGCTTCATCATCTTCGCCTGGGGCGTGGTCGCGACGTGCCAGGCGGCCGCGACGAGCTGGGGAGGGCTCATGGCCTTGAGGTTCTTGCTCGGAGCCACCGAAGGTGAGACGGAGAGAGAGATCCGATCCCCACAGAAAGTCTCCTGCCACATCCGTAGCTGACACCCACGGAACCGCTACAGCCGGCTATGGTCCCGGGATTCCCTACCTGCTGAGCTTCTTCTACTTGCGCCATGAGCTTGGATTCCGCTCTGGCCTGTTTCTCGCCGGTACGTGATATCATCCGGGGAAGGAAGCCGAAGAGGCAGAGGAAGACGACCTTGGTTGAGCCCCGCCCGCTAACTGCGCCACAAAAGCTGCACCCCTCGCGACCTGCTTCAGCGGCGCCCTGGCCTACGGCATCACGTCAGGCCACCCGGCGCTGGCCAACTGGCGCCTCCTCTTCCTGGTCGAGGGCCTCCCCACCACCCTCATGGCCCCCGTCGCGTACTTCTACCTCCCGGACACGCCGCAGCACGCGCGGTTCCTGACCGAGACGGAGAAGCAGGCGGCGTCGGCGCGCGGCGTGCGCCAGGTCGGGGCCGCGCCGCAGACCCGCGTCGGCAGCGTCGACTGGCGGGAGCTGGCGGCGACGCTGCGCGACCCCAAGCCCTGGCTCACGGCCCTCATGTACTTCAGCTGCAACGTCTCGTACGCCTCGCTGCCCGTCTTCGTGCCCACCATCCTGCAGCAGATGGGCTTCGGCGGCGTCGCGGCCCAGGGCCTCAGCGCGCCGCCCTTCTTCCTCTCGGCCGGCGTCACCGTGCTCACGACGTGGGTCGCCGACCGCACGCGGCAGCGCGGCCTCATGATCGCGGGCCTCGCCGCCGTCGCGGGCGCCGGCTACGTGATGCTGGCGACGTGCCGCGGCGTGGCGGCGCGGTACGCCGGCGTGGTCCTGGCCGCGGCGGGCGTCTTCCCCGCCATCGGCAACATCCTGCCCTGGGTCATGAACAACCAGGGCTCGGACGCGCGGCGCGGCGCCGGCATGGTGCTGCTCAACGTCGTGGGCCAGTGCGGGCCCCTGCTCGGCACCAACATCTTCCCCGCGCGCGAGAAGCCCTACTACGTCCGCGGCCAGGGCGTCTGCGCCGCCTTCATGTTCCTCACGGCCCTGCTCGCCCTCGCCCTGCGCGCGCTCCTGCGGCGCCAGAACCGCCAGCTCGACCGCGAGCACGGCACGCTCGCGGAGCAGCGCGCCCGCGCCGCCGCCGCCGCCGTGCGCCTGTCGTCGGACGAGGACTGCGGCGAGGGGGACGGCGAGGCGGCCGTGGAGAACTACGGGCCCATGTTCCGATACATACTGTGAAAAGCTTGGGGTTTAGGCTAGTTGGCGAAGATGCAGATAGACTGGCTGGATAGGCACGGAAAGTCCGGGCCCGATATCCCTGGGCTCTATCTCGACGCAGGGAGGGATCCCATTCAACATATGAGGAGGGCTTAAAAATTGAGTATGCCAATACTGCGACGAAATCACCGGAAAATCGAGCGGATAGCCCTCCTATGATCTGCTGGTGTAATACACTCCAGGTCAGTCTACTGTGCAGAGCATAAGTTTGGTGACAGGTGTGGTAGCTTAGCCAGCTCTCCCTGCGGTGGGCTTCTTCGGCAGGTGCTCCAACATGTGTCTGTTGTCTTTCGAATCACGAATACGTGGGAGGTTCTCCCTTATGGCCTGACATAAAAGCACATGGACGGTCCTTTACAATCATTAATGACACTCAATTTTCAGGCCAGGAAATGCGTCTGATAGTTAGAACCAATACTGGAAGACATTAAGTTATGTTCTATCAGTGAGATATATTATATGATCTACACATTACACGAAGTCGAGAGGATACACGTGCAGAATCACCGTTTATAACATTATTTTCGTTGCATAACGGTGTGTCCACGCAAGCCAGGTTGCACGGAGCGAGAGAAAGGATAGGGAAAAGAAACTGAATTTCCGATGACGATAACAACCGTCGAGGATGTTCATAGTATGGTTTCTCTGGTTCATCGTGGCTGTGTGCATGCATAGATGCACAAACCTAGTAACCTAGGGGCTAGGAACGTTGGAGCGTCTGCAGATTATACTACTTTAATGGGATTAGGATACCCAGCATGGCGCATATGTGCATGTAACCAGTAACAGAAAAGTTCATTGGCATAGCTGCCACGTCCAAAGGTGCCAGAGCCCCTGCAAACAGCACTAATGCGGGATTTTCCACTGCTGATCACTGCGCTATACTGGACGCACCCGTGCGACTACCAACGGATAAAGGTCCTATGGAGTGTGGTCGTCCCATTCCCGCGGGCGGAGCTCGTGCTGCGCGTCCCAAGGTGTGCTGAGAGGGTGCAGCGCGATCTCGTTGCCGGGCTTGCCGGGCTTTTCGAAGAAGAGGGGTATAAACCCCCTCAGCTCGCCCTAGACACACGAACAGTGGCACCGGGGCCAGCATGACGACTAGGCTGACGAGTACGAACGTGATGATGTGTCCCTTGCCTACGTCTGCATGGCTCTCGGTTCCTTTCCCATCGCTTTCTTTCTTGCGGATCACGAGTGCAAGCGTTTGTCCCAATATATCCATCGCTAGTGACCACCCACAAACAGAACCTGTTCGGTATCTAGAAGTTTCAAGTAGTAGCTACAGTTCGAATCGATGTCTGTGAGGGCAGTCATGATCTTCGCTTGTGTCGAGAGCTGGCGTAGCTGCGGTGGTAGCCCTAGTTTAGGGGCGGGGCGGCATTCTTGACAGTTAAACGGCCGCTCACATACTTGGGTGATCATAATGATGAGTACGTTGTACTGCTGTCTAACGACGTGCGCATTTCATTTCATCTCCACCTTCCCATGCCTCGAGGCCTCCACGACAGGACCACGCATGTCGCCGTGACCTACACGCTGGCACCTTGCCCACGCCGCCGCCTAGGAAGAGCCGTGGACCATATCGTACCCGTTCCCCTTCTCCAGAGCCCGCTGGTAGGCCGGCCGGGCCCGGCACCTCTCGTACCAAGCCTGGACGGCCGGGTACTTGGGCAGCTCGACCACCTTGCCGGCCACGGCCCACTCCACGTACCAGTGCACGACGAACTCGGCGCGCGTGGGCTCCGGGCCGCCCATGAGGTATTCCCGGGCGTGCTGGCCCTCGGCGGCGGCGGCCTTGGGCCGCAGCAGGGCCCTCTCCAGCTCCGCGAAGCCGTTGTCGAGCTCGCCGTCCAGGAAGGCCCGCCGCAGCGTCAGCTGGATGCCGGCCAGGATGGGCCACACGAGCCACGGCGACCGCTTGACCAGCATGCCGAAGATGAAGGCGAGCATGACGGTCGGGTTCATCGACGCCGTGCCCAGCGCCACGAGCTCCTCCTCGCGCAGCAGGTCGTCGCCGTCACCGTCGCCGGTCTCGGCCTCGGCGGAGGGCGGCGGCAGACGCGGGTTCGGGATCTGGAGGCGGCCCGCGCCGTCGTACGTGCGGATCAGGTACAGCGTGATGGCGCTGCGCTCGGTGATGACGCGGCCGGAGCCCGTGACCAGCACGGGGGATTTGCCTCGCGGGTGGACCTCCTTCAGCTCCGGCGGCGCGCGGCCTTTGACGCGTCGGTACGGGACCAGGTTGTAGTCGATGCCCAGCTCCTCCAGCAGCCAGAGGATCGACTGAGATTGGGAGTCCTGATGCACGCCGATTGATTAGTCCCATTGCAGCACACGTGGTCTCTCAGTCACGGGGTGGCACGTACGTTCAGATGGTGCAGGGTGGGCTTTTTGTCCGACATGATGGTGAGATACTGAGAGGGAGAGATTCCGGTGCAGGTTTCCGGCTGGGTTGCACTGACGAAGATGAAGCTTGAGTAGTACAACTACAGCTACCGTACTAAGGTTAGCCTTAATGGGTTACGCTGTCTTCCCCCCTGCATCTCTTGGCATGTCAGTTTCGCCGACGGGTTCAATTGAATGCCGCATGCAACTATCGTAAGCATGTCGTAGAGAAAGAGTCGCTTTTTGTAGCAGCCACAATGCGCATAATTCTCTATTTCACCGAGATGGTACTGCGCGCCCACAACAGAGCCATTAGGCAGGACAGGTACCGCCGACGGCCTCCCACGTAGCCAGCCGGGTATAATTACCCTTAACTCCGTGGCGGCTTGAATGCCGTCATACTTCTCAGTGAAAGGAGCCATGAGAAATGAGGGTGCGACGGAGGCTTCATGCCACCTAGTTGAAGTTTCGGACAGTAATGAAATGTATAGGGGAAAGCACTTGTACTCAAGATATGGGAAACATGACCACGTTGGGTTTAATGTCTGGACGTGACCTAAAGATCATTCCAGAGTACCCCCAACACAATGCATCCATCGCAGCCTCTTCCTGGCTTGATGCGACGAGCGTGCCGAGGAATCATGACAAACATCACGCCCGTGTTGCTTCAGCTGTCAAGCAGCATCATGAAGGAATAGTGTCATGGCTAGACATAGCAACATCACATTGATTTTACAGCTACTGAAATATAACAAACGTCTAAACCCCTGTTTATCTAATGCGGCCTGAGAACTGGGCCAAACAGAATGCCTCGTTCTATCTATATACGGGGCGTGCATATCTTGGAGCGGCAAATAGGTTGTACACCCAAAGTGCGGAGAAGAAGAGTCTCGCCTCAGAATGCCCTCCCTTTATTGGGCGTCCTGTTGGTGGGGTAATGAGCTCCCGACCCAGCAGGATGATTCAAAAACAGCGACGGCATGACTTCTGGACAATCTAAGAACTGTGACTTCTATCTCTGCAAGACACCATGGCTTCCTTAGCAGATGTGGCTGCTCACACTTGGTCGATCGGTCTCATGATCATCACCGCTCTTGTAAGTGAAACGCGACAGGTCTCAGGATGCCAGCCTTGAACGAGACTCGCATACTCACCCACCAAACAGGCAGCATCGCTCTTCCTTCTAGCGGTATATCGCCTATGTCCCGGACTCCACCCACTGGCCGGGGTGCCGGGCCCCTTTCTCCAGCGCGTCTCCGGGCTGCCGCGAGTATGGCAGTGCAAAAAGGGCAACCGGCATCTACAGGAACTCGCGGCGCATGAGAAGTACGGTACGTCTTGCCTCGTCCCTCACTACCATCGCCTACCAAGAATGGGGGGGTGAAGAAGTCCAGCCCAGCCAGCTCACACATGCCACCACACAGGAAGCGTCGTGCGCATAGGGCCAGACTCGGTAAGTCCAGACCACCCGGAAGGATCCTACGGCTAATGAAAACAAACCCCCTCCCCGCCCAGCTATCCTTTAGCACCCTCTCGGCCCTCAAGACGATCCACGCCAAGGGCGCCCCCGTCTTCAAGGGCGACGAGTTCTACGGCCTCCTGGACGGCGGCGCCGAGGGCGGGCGCAGCGTGCAGATGGAGCGGGAGAGCGAGGCCCACGCGGCGCGGCGGCGCGTGCTCGACCGGGCCATGCCGGCGCGCGACGAGGCGTTCCGCGTCATCAACGGGCTGGCGGGGGAGTTCGTCGAGGCCGTGCGGCGCGAGGGGTCGGCGACGCGCACCGCGTCGGGCGGGCCGGAGCGAGGGGAGGCCGGAACGACGACGACGGGGTTCGTCGTCGACATCAACCAGGTCGCGTCCTGGTACGGCTTCGACGTCATCGCGACGCTCGCGTTCGGGCGGTCCCTCGGCCTGCTGCGCAGCGCCGAGTACCGCTGGCTGCCGGCGTGCCTGCAGGACGCCAGCACGTTCCTCTACTGGGCCGGCTTCTTCCGCTACGCGCTGCCGCTGTGGCGCGCGTTCCTGGGGTCGCGGTGGCCGGCGCGGCTGGGCCTGCGCACCGCGGTCGAGGCGCAGCGGTACGCCGACCTCGCCGACGGGCAGGTGCGCCGGCGCGCGGAGCGGCTCGCGGGCGAGGACGGGGAGGTCGGGAAGCAGGGCGAGAACGACATCTTCGGCCACCTCCTCCGCGCCAACCTCTACAGCCGCATCGACCTGCGCGCCGACAGCTCCCTCCTGATCGCCGCGGGCAGCGACGCCGTGCGCTTCACCACGGCGGCGACGCTGTTCCACTGGACGCAGTCGACGGCGGCGTCGCCGACGAGCCTGGCGCGGGCGACGGCCGAGGTGCGCGGCAGCGGGCTGACGCCGTCGACGGTGACGGAGGCGGCGATGGCGGCGGCGGCGAGTCCGCTGCCGTACCTGCGGGCGTGCGTGGACGAGGCGCTGCGGCTGAACCCGCCCAAGCCCAGCAGCATCCCGCGCGAGGTGGGGGGGCCCCGCGACGACGGTGGTGATAGACGGCACGGCGGTGCCAGCGGGCGCGACGGTGGGCGTGTGCGCCTACGCGCTGCACCGCGACGCCGACATCTACGGGCCCGACCCGCACGCCTTCCGGCCCGAGCGCTGGCTGGCGCGGCCCCTGGACCCGCGCCTGCGCGCCGCCTTCTGCCCCTTCCTCAAGGGGCCCCGCGCCTGCCCCGGCCGCGCCGTCGCCTACCTGGCCGTGCAGCTGGCGCTGTTCCACCTGCTCTACGCCTTCGACGTCGAGGCCGGGGAAGGGGGGAGGAGGAGGAAGCAGAAGCAGAGGCGGCGGAGGGCCCGGCTGCTGCTGCTGCTGGTGGGACCAGGAGAAACGATTTCGCCTTTCGTGATTGGGTTATCGCGTACGCTCAGGGGCCGTTTGTGCGACTCACGCCACGGAAGTGAGCGAGCAAGTACGGTTGATGACAGGATGTGCGTGTGCAGATCAAACTGCGGTTGTCGGGTGTCTCGCGCATCTCATTGTGTTTCTGTCGGATAATTCTTCTCCTTCCCACGCCCCTCATTTCTTTTCCTTGAGTGTATTTGTCATATCCTGATGGTATGGACGCCAGCTGCTACTGGTTTCGTTAAGATTGTGCAAGCAAAGTGTCGAAGGAGAAAACGGCCCGACCTTCGTATTCCAGTGCAACTCCTACCAAGTTTCCATCCCAGGCCTTACTAAGTATGCAGTCAAACCGCAGTTGAAACAAGGGGTGTTACTGCAGCTGGTGTGCTGGTTCACCAGCCGGTTCGAGAGGGCAGAGGGGTAACCTACCAAGCAAACTGGCATGCTTCTCATCTGTCTCTTCCCGCCATGGTTGGTCCTGCGACGTGCCATCGAGCTCTCACTGAACCACATCCAAGTTGCACACTGAAGCTTGCTTGCTTTGGACATTCCACGTGATCGCAGAGTCTAGTATCGTTGAGTCGAAGACAGCATTATGGTATATCAATATGTACAAATCCACGACTCGAGGACGAGCGTCGAATCAGCAGCCACCACTCACAGATGATCCCGAATCCCACGGGACGATGACCACAAGCAAATGTGCCACCCGACGCGTGCTTGCTTGATCCAGTATCGATCAAACCGTGGCCTCCCTACTCATTTAAGGGGCCTAGGTGGTTCAGCCAGAAGCCTACACTAAAGAAAAAAGCCAGAAATGAACGCAGATTGAACATGAACGCCTATTCCTTTGCCAGTCCCTTGCATGTAGCCCATACCTAAGAATACACAGTTTCGATTGCGCTACTTCGCCCCCGGGTTTGGTTTCTTGCTCACTCGCGGAAGAAAAACAAAAGCGACAGGGGTATGTGAAAACAAATCTCCTCTAGCCGTAAGAGCGCACGTACAACGAAGCGAGGGCGTGTCGTCACCCCTTTTTACTCGGCAATACCGTCGGTGCTCATCCAGGCAAACGCACCTAGCGCACCAGCGATGATGAGCGCCGTCAAGAAACCCGCACCAGCTCTGTCGCCACCCGTGACGGGCGTCAAGACCTTCTGGTTGGTCGTCTTGCCTCCAGCGTCGTAGTCTCCCGCACTCGTGCCGCCCGTGCTGTTGGTCAGGGGAGGTACGCCGCCCTGGTCGGGCATCAGAAGGGCTGTCAGGGCACCCAGAACGTTCATCTGCTGCCCGGCTCCGATCGCGCCATCGAAGACACCGGTAGTCCAGTGGAAGCCGCAGAAGCGTCCATTGGAGCCGCCCGTGCACTGCTTCACGGCAGCTTGGACAGAAGATTTGATCATGGGCTTGATCTTGGTCGCCGTGTGAGGGGCCAGTTGAGCCGTGTAGCCGAGCCACCGGTGAACAAAACCCTTGTACGCCTCCATGTCTTTGTTGCAGCCACCGCCGGGTTGGCCCTCACAAGACACCTCAAAAGCAACTCCGTTGGGCCAGAATACTCGGAGGGTAGCATCGAGGAGGTTGTCGAGTTCCGTTTTCCACTTGGCCGACTCTGTCATGTTATATAGGGCAGCCGCGCCCTGGACCAGCAAGCCAATGTTGTAGGAGAACTGAGCTTTGTTAATCTGAGTGCAACCATCGGCCTCGTGGGCGCCGTCGTAAACATTGTATTCGTCGTCGATGTAGCCAAGTCTCTTGATGGTGTCGTAGGTGGCCTCTACGAGCTCCACGTAGGTTTGGTTGCTAGTGTAGCGGGCGAGGCGGGCGCCCATGTTGAAGTAGCAGGCGTTGGCGATGGTGTTGATATAGTCAAAACCGTTGTTGTAGCGGAAAACCTGCCATCGGAGGCCGCCTTTACAGGGGCCCTCGGTTACGCGGCGTTCGGGCTGGGTCTGGTCGTTGAAAACAGCCTGCACCAGAGATAGCCACTGGGGCTGATCCGTTGGGGGATCGGTATAGCCTATCTCGGCGGCAATCATGGCAGACATGCCCCAGAAGGCCTGGTCGTCGTTTCCCATGGATGCAGACCAGTTTGCGGGGTTGTAGTCGCGATCGTCACCAACTTGGAACAGCATGGCTTGGGTGATCAAACCATCGTAGTCCTTGTCGCCCGTGTGGTGCCTGTAGTCCAGTAGAGCCCCCCACATGGCACCGCCGTGCCACCAGTAGTAATCGCCATCGGGAGGGGGTCCCGGCAGGATGCCTGGCACCCAGCCCGGTTCGTCGCCGTGGTAGAAGGTGAGCATGTCATCGGCGACATTTTTGGCGGCAGCCCTGACAGAGGCTGCGATGGTGCAAAATAGCGATTAGCAGATGCTCCGTAGTGCCCAAATGGAGCAGGCGGGAGGGCCCGGAGATGTAAAGGAAACCTACCCGGGTCGTCGAGGTCGACCTCGAGGGCGGCGAAGGTTTGGGAAATGCCCAAGCTCAGCACCGCCAGCAGCGAGGATGACAGCCTCACCATGGTGGTGTTTCTAAATAAAGATGGGATTCGCCTTGCCCCAGGAATTGATTGTTGGGTTTTACGGGTAAAGGGCCGAAAAGCGTGGAGGAGAGAAGCCGATCCAAGAAGGGTGTATGTATTCTGGAGAAATAAGGGTTGATCCTCTCGAGTCGGCGATGGAGGACCGATTGTAGTGGTAAATCGAAATGACGGGACGATACACACGAGACGAGATGCGTACAAATAGCGACTGCAAAGGGAGGGGGCGATGGTCGATTGCTCGGACGGATTTCTTGTCGCAGAGTTGAAGCAGTAGGAATGAAAGAATCGGGCCAAGGCGGCGAGACTATCCACAGCAATGGGGGAGGAATAAAGATGGCAGTAGAAGGGGAGACTCAGTCAATCAATCAATCAATCAATCAATCAATCAATCAATCAATGGATTAGTACTTGAGTGAGAGGGGAGAAAAAGAATGTGGGAAGGTAGCAGCGGGACAAACTACCATGTAAAGAGAGCATCGACTTTACACGATGGAGAGAGGGTGGGAAAAGCATGTGTATGGAATCAATCTCACTGCACCGCCGGGTGACATGGTCGCTTCACTACCACCACTACATCTCGTACTCACGAGTCGCCTCCTGAATGAGTGGGTGGGGACGCTCATTTGCATGCCATCGAACTCAAGCCCACGCTGGCCCTGGTGCCAAGTCGCGCGCGCCTGAAGATGGGAGGAACCAATCGGCACCGACAGGGGCCGCGATGCCCAGGCGCCAAAAGGCTGGGCAGGCTGCAAGGGATCCTCACTCACCATGAATGGACGTAGTACGCATCTACCACTACAGACAGGACTGGGGAGGGCGTATAAGTAAGTGCAAGTATATTGAGTGTTTATATCAAAGGGACCCCCTACATATGAAAACCAACTCGACTGTCGGAAAAAGTCTAGAATTCAGTCGATCTCATCTGGCCCGTCCGGGGTCGGACTGGAGAGAGAGACAGAAGAAAAGAAGTACTTACTTAAAGTTAGGTAGGTACTTAGCCTAGCAAAAAAGACCTGGAACCCCCCTGTCGATCTAACTAAACCACAGCCCGCCACACTAGTCCGTTCCCGGAGCCCAGGGGCGAATGGGAATACATTATTACTTTAGATACAGACTACGCTGGCATTACCCAATGAACATGAAAAGACATAACTTGGTAGTTATGTTGAGGCTGCTTCATCTCCCGTCATGCGGATTGACTCTATCAGCAGGAACATCAAGGAGGAGGCTGAACGACCTGTCATCTCTCGCGGCCGGTCCATCGCATGAATATAGACCCTGAAGCCCAATGCATGATCGACTAGGTCCTGTTTCACCCTTCACAATACGGATAGTCCATGTATATTTATAGAAATAAGAGAGAACTATACGTAGGTAGAGACACAACCAGTGAATTGGATAAGATGCACCAATTCCTCGCGAATCCGTTGCTTCCTGTCTGTCTCTTCTCTCTCCTCGCATTCTGATGGATTAGGTAAGTACTTACCTCAGCCGCCACGGTAGAGAGCAGCTGCACAACCGTTGCGCCACAAGCAGAGGAGAGACAATCACATGGTCAGTTGCTCAAACGAGTATAATTGAAATCGCTGTTGATATTTCTTCTTTTACTTTTTTTCTTCTTCTTCCGGCCTATGTTCACTCCATCCGAGGATCCCGTCCATCCCCTGTTCGATCGTCGTCCATGTCTTCGTTGTCGCCGGCCGCTGATCAAGCAATGCAAAGCAAATCGCAAAACCGAACGCAACAAAACTAGGAATGGCAGGGGGCCTTACATTCAAAAGCAGACCTTGCAAGCCAGACCCAGAAAGCCCATGATGACGACGACGATCCTATCCCTCCTTCCACCAACCGTCCTGTGCTTCCGATCCTTTAAAGGAAACGATGAGAAAAGCAGAGGACGCTATTTGGTTGCTTCTTGTTTTGCTGTGGCCTCTCGATCTCATCTCTCGGCCTCCTCCACCACCTCCTCCTCCCTGTCTGGTCCGAACCGATCCTGCATGCCTTGTTCGGAAAACTCCATGTCGGGGGAATGGGATGGGACGAAAACACCCAAAAGCTTGGGCGTGGGAAAAAAAACAGGATTCCGCTGGAAACCCAAAATACCAATAAAGCAACCTTGTAGAACGCCGTTGTGTCCTGCGCTGACCGTCTCAGCCGGGAATGTGGAAATGAGCTGTGCCTTATCCCAAGCGGGCGTCGTAAAAATGTCCAATGCATGCGTGTTGTTGTTGAATGTTGTGTGAAGGCCGTGATCATGAGGTCAATTGAGGCGTGCGATGTTGTGCTGCAATGAAGAAAAGCACAGGAGGTGCAAAATGCCCGTTAACGCCTTGCAATAACGCGCGGGAGAAGATGAAGATGCAGGAATGACGATCGGTGTATCCGGAGGGTATGTTGTCGAGAGATATTGGTCCTTTTCTCTTTCTCACCCACTCTCTCTCTCCCCTAAACATGTTGCATCCACTACCGATTTGCTCTTCTCTTTGCTGATGTGCAGCTCTGCTGCAGGGTATATCGATCTCCCCTCTTGGGGGGCCACTGCTGCGACTTGCGCTAGAGGTGTCTGTCGTATATATGTATGTTTGTGTGTAGGGTATAGGAATGCAGCAAAATCGCCACAAAGGAAAAGCCACCGGCAGCAAGGTGCGAGTCGACGAGAACCACCCCCCGAAGAAACAAAAAAAAAGAGGGGGAAATCGCCGACTGGCTACCAAGCTGACCGGCGTTGGTCGCATCCATCTTCTCACGTTCTGGATGCGACACAGTAGTATTTATTATTGGCCACTCTTGAGGCGCAATAGTCGGGTCCGTAGCCACAGAATGAAGACGGTCCAGGCGCCGTGAGTCTTGCGCTTGGCCGTGTGGGTACGCCGGGGGGCGTCGTAGCTCGCCGCTCGTGCGGTGCCGGCCCTGTTCCCAAAGGCGGGCGGTGTGCGCGTCTCCATGCTCTCGTAGTTCCCGCTGGCGAACTTCTCGGGGTCGAGCAGCGAGACGCCCGCGCCGGTACCACGGTTGCGCAGGCGCGAGGTACTAGGGCGCCCGCTGCTCGTGCCGCTCATCTTGCGATGGTGCTGCTTGTTGTGGGGAAGGGCGGCCTCGGCGAGCTCGGCCGCTTCCATGCGCTGCTTGGCCGCCTCTCGCTCCTTCCGCTGGGCCTTGGCCTGCTTCTCCATCTCGAGGGCGCGCCTGTTGTCTTCGCGCTCACGTCGCTTGATCTGTTCCCGAGCGTACTTCTCTTCCTTGGCTTGCTCGCGCGCCTCGAACTTCCGTCGGGCTTCGCGCAGATGTTCTTGCCGTGTGGCCGTGTCGAGATCCGACTTGGCGCGGAGGCGGGGGAAGTTGACAGCCTCGAAGGACGAGCGCATGACGGGCGATATCGAGGTGGACACGGTACTAGATGGCGATGTGAGCTTCTGCAGTGGCGGGTAGGAAGGCGAGTGGTTCGCCGCTTCCAGGGCGAGATCTGTGCGGCTGGAGACATTGGCCAGCCGCGAAGACAGGGCAGGTGTCGTGGCCATAGATCGTGCAGCAGTTGTATTGATCCGCAGCGACGATGGGTGAGAGCCGGCGACTTCGTTGTACGAGGCTGTGCGGTGGCTCACAAGCGACGGCCGGCGGGGATTGGACGCAGAACTGACCAGGCTGGGCTGGGAGCGGGAGTTGAGGTTGCTCGCAGGTGCCGACTGTGGTTGCTGTTGACGATACTGGATGTTGGAAGTGCTACTATTGTTGTAGTGATGCAGGCTTATGTGGCTGGTGGTGGGGTCGACGAGGTCGTAGTTGACGGAGCCGTAATCCTCGTCCTCGGTGATGGTAGGTGAATAATCGCGACTGTCGACGTATGACGAGGCCAGCGAATTGGCATATGACAGTGGAGGGGTGGCAGTTCGTGGGATCTGCTGGAATGGATGTACGAAGGTGGCGCCGGAACGCGGCGTGATTGTGCTGCTTCCACAGGCACTACCAACAACACCCAGCCCGACACCGCTCCCACTCCCCGAAGTTGCTACAGATGCATAACTTGCGCCACTAATGGACCGAGAATGGTGGTGGAATTTCCTGCCACCGCTGGACGAGGTACCGCCTGCCGCGTCAGAGCCCAGAGCAAAGCTCACGTCCTTGGAAGAACCTGCTCGATTGCCGCCGCTGCCTGCGTAAAAGGCACCGCCGTCAGCGCCTGCATCCGCAGCCCCGTTCCAGCCTTGGTTGCGAAAGGGCTCATCTTGCTCATCCCAGGCACGGTCCAGATCCAGAGAGTTCTTTTCCGACTGGGAGAGTTTCTTGAGGATCGGCTTGACCACCTTGGTCCGGGGCTTGTGCATCTTCTCGCTCGACCGGATGGACCGCAAACCCCCGAAGCTCTGGACGGATGCCATTTCTGCAACAACAACGACGACGTGTATCAAACAATCTCGGAACACACACACACACAATGCAATCCGGCTGCCGTCAGGTACGATGGTCTCGTATCGCGTCGTTATCGTTCGCCGCCAGCGTCGCCGTGGTGGACCGAATTGGATGGATTTGTCGCGCCGCCCAGAGCTATCTTTATACTGTCCGGGATTTGGCCCCTCTCCCAACGGTCGGCTACAAGATACAACTACACTCTCTCTCTGTGCTGGGAGCAGGCGGAGCTGCAAAAGGGGCGCCGCAGACAGCCAGAGGGGCTCGTCACCGAAACGCACACATTGGGATCAACTCTGGTGGGTTCAGTCGCGTACAATGGAACTGATGATTTCGGCTGGGCCGGACTATTGGCAGCGCAGGTGCCAACCGCAATTTTGGGCGAGTTGAGGAAAATGAGGGAGAACCCCGGCAGAGGCAACCAGGATGGGCGAGCTGCTGGGTTGGTTTCAGCGACCGGGGGGGGACTCGGCGGATGGATGGGTGGGTAAATGTTGGCGTCGGCTTCTACTACAATTTGGACATCAAAAAGAAGACGCAGAAAGGGTTACGGGGAGGATGATGGCGACAGTGTTGACGGTGTTGACGGTGATGATTGACGCAAATGACTCTATGTTATGTTGTTGCAGTAGCATATGTTTGTTTCTTGGGGTGCGGTTTTTGTTTTAGTCCCAGGCTGCACCGCCTTGTATGATGAAACGGAATTGGATGGGACTCTGATTCCAAGTTTTGGCGGTCGGCGAGACGATAGCGGTGGCTCGGCGGTCGCACAGATAAAGAGAAAGAGGCGGAGAGAGTCGCAGTGCAGCAGCAGTAGTGGTAGACTGGCGGTAGTAATAATCAAAAACACGGAGTCGGATACTGCGGCATCCAAAGTGTGGAGGTGGAGAAAGTGGAGGGGGGGATGAAGAAGACAACCAAGAAAGAGACCAAGACTGCGGATGATAAGAGGATTACGCACACTAGCTTCTAGGCGAATAGGCGACTCCAAGTACCAACATCTCTCGACCTCTGAAGTCAAGACGACGGGGTTTTGGGTTTTCTACTTGACGGTGCGATGAGACACAGGAATAGAAAAACTCTCTCCCAAGCCGCGCCCCAGGAAAAGCCAAAACAGACTAGAAGGTTGGTGTTGGTGTTATTAGCGAAAGACCCGCAAGACGAGGACGACACACTACTTACTTACTTTCACACGCAGCACGGACTGGCATGTGGTAGTGAATAACCCCCCCGGTCTACCCTGGACACTACAGGCTGGCTTACAGAGCTTCAGCCTCACCCACCTACTCCTTTCAGCGCAGCAGAGAGGGAGGAGAGGTGCTGCTGTCTGTGCTGGCTGCGGTCCAAAACATACGACGCAGTGGGTGGGGGGGGAAGAGAGAAGGGGGCGTACTCGTGTAGAGCTGACGGGATCCGATCAGATCACACCTTCTGAAAACGGGTTATAGGGAATGTGTGTGTGTGCGTGCCGTGTATGTGTGTGTTCAATATTAGAGTGTGTGAGTGTGTGTTTGTGTGTGTCCCCCCCCCTGTGGTCCAATCCAATGTTTGGAACTCTCCGAATATTTCTAGACGCTACTAACTGGGTACAGACAGGATTGAAAAGACGAACGACCCAGCTGAACGGGCCAGCTCATGATTGATTTGATTGAGTGGAGGGAAAAGTCAATGACGGAATAGAGGGAGGGAGATTGGTCAATTTACGTACACGGTAAGTTAATTCCCGTAATCAAATCTTCTCCTACTCGTACTACACGCAATCCATCTTCCAATCTCTCTGCTTGTCTGCTTGACTGCTTGTCTGTCTATCTGCCTTTCTCTCTCAGCCTTACATATGCTGGCTGGCCACTGGAATAGTCCATGGCGAACAGACAATGCGGGTGATGATCTACCTACTACTACTACTACATCTCATTCCACTTGCATCGCATCTAACCTAACGTTATAAAAGCGACGAAACGAAGAAACATCGGTCTGGGCGGATATCGATTTGATTCTCCCCGGCAGCAGGGTCCACGCCTACTCGAAATAAACCCACCCGTCTATCCACCCAATCTGCCAATAATAACAGACCTCTCCGGGGGGGGGCCTCTTGTCTGTGCTGTCAATCAATCATACAGTAGTCTACCGCTTCTTCACCGTTCCCGTCACCACTTTTGCTCTCCTATTCGCCTCTCCTTTTCACCTCTCCTATTCCTACCGCTCTCCTCCTTTCCCGCGCTTCTCTCCTCTCCCCAGGGCAACCAGCAGGAAAAGAAATATGGCCAACACCGCCGACCCGTTCATGGCGCTGGCGGTGCCGTGTTTCACAAGTAAAATACCCATGTCTGATAGTGAATGTATGGCCCGAACCTCATGCATACCCCGCCCGTTCTCGCGGATATATCTCAACCAAGGTGTAAGTATGTACAGAGTATATTGGAAACGGTTCGCTCCTCGTTTTTCTTTTTCCCGGCGGCGGCACCGTGTGTGGATTGGCCATGATGCTGCTTGCTTTGCTTTGTTTTGCTTTGCTTTCCCTTCTCTGCGCCTCCCCGCTAGGCGAGACGCGGGGTACCACTAGTGACACGGCTTGGATTGCATGCATAGTACCAAGTCAAGATAAGCAGTCTCTCTGAAACGGTAATCGTTCAGTTCCGGCCAGCTCTTATCATGCTATGCTATCGCCTGGGATTTACTTTAATCTAGTATAGGAATGTGTCTCGTGATAGACGGAACGGTGTGCGAAAACGGCGGCGGGGAAGGGCAAGCGGATGGAAATTCCCAGGTCGCTCGGTAGCGTAACCAAGTAAGTAGATTCCCAGCTTAACCACTTTCGCACACGCGCGCGCATGCTTTGAAACTCTCGCCCGACTCGTCGTTGCTTCGGTAATTCAGACAGAACGCATAGGTTGGTGGAGCGTTGTCTATACACATGCAAAACGACTCGCTCAGTTTCCCATTTTCAGCTTGCTTACGACATGCGCCGCTCATGTACGTAAGTAGGTAATGTCTGCTAAGCTGCTGAGCTTGCTAATAATAGCCCAGGTCCCGAAAGTCAAAAGTCCACCATGTATGTTGGATGGATTGCGTGGTCAAGGTTTCGAAGGAGGAGGCAAACTTTGAAGCAGAAAGAGGAGGCAATTGCAAGTTGGCATGGAGGAGGAGCCTCGCATCCTAACCTACGCATCTGTCCGTCCGCCTGGCTGTCTGCTAGGTCCGCGGGGTAAAGATATTGGTTTCTTGGCCGCACATGCTGGCATGGCCTGGCTAAGTCCTACGTAGGAGAGGAGAGAGTGACCCCGGAACCCTGAAACAAGAAACAAGAAACGAAAGGCCGGGATCGCCAGGGACTTCAGTCGCTTGTGACGAATGGCAAGGCAGAATGTATGTATCATCGGCCCGGAGGGGCACGGCACCAACTTCGCCCTCCTCCATCTAATGTCCGCCGTAAGAAGCCGGTTGGTTGCACCGCCAACCAGAGGTTACTAAGAACGTTCCTCAACAACCAATCGCAATCATCGGATGGCCATAGTAAGCCGGGGAGGAGACAGTGAGTGAGGCTGAGGCTTTTTCGGCCCCATGTCGGCGAGCGGATTCATTCCTCACTTGCACGCCTAGCATTTCACACCTGCCGCCACTGCAGCGTCAGATGAAGAAGGGACCCCGATCCATGAAACGCCCAACGAGCTATTAATCATCCCGCCACTGCTCCGTTAGGGTCGACATGCACTTACATGTAGGTATGACATGTAAGCTTATTTGGCGCAAACGTCAACCTTGTTGCATACCTACCTAGCCAGTGTAACATAGTTACGTATGTTGCCAACATGTTGCCAACATGAAGGTTGGTAGTAAGTAGCTTGGTAAATTGCGCGCAGAAGCAGAATGTGCCCAAACATGACTCGCTCTTCACGCCTCTCGCCTCTCGCCTCCCGATGCCTTCCATATATGGCCAGCAGCTGTATGATGATAACTTGCTTCTTACAACGAACGTATGTAGACCTACGAATAGCCTACCGGGTAGCGCCCCGTTTCGCCCTCACATGGCTTCCTGCTAGTCTTCGTCTCCCCCTCCAGCCGCGCGAGTTACCGTATAGCCTCGAGTCGAAATATCAAGTCCGGTACTGGCCAAAGGACCATGGTCTTGTGGGCTGTGAAGCCGTATTTCTGATTCCAGATCCAGATTTCCACTCACTGACTGGGCCGCGCCAGCATGCTTAGTCGCGCACTCGGGAGGATGCCTCTGTCTCGTCGCAAATCGCTCGTGTCTCCCTCTAGGCCGCTGGCTCTCGGGGACTGAGAGCAACGCCTAGCATTGCGGCTCATTCATCGCCATTGCCGTACTGTTGCACATCCCACACACGCACAGTATGTCGTCTCCTAATCACGTCGTTGAAGTCTTGTAAGCCCATTGGTTTAAAGTTGCAAATGCCACAAGTCGAAATAGTTTCAGCCTGCTGTTTCAGAAACCGGATGGAAGAAGGTAGCCACAGTAGAGGCCGTTTCGAAACGAAATGCCATGAGATGAAACGAGGTTCACCTCCCTCTCATTGATGATTCCACTGACTCGTGCTTCGCATAGAAGCCTCCTCAACAGGGATAAACCGGTAATTGGCAGAGCGAGACAACGGCATACCCATAGCGATCTCAGGAATCGGGCCTAACCCAGCATACTTGTGTACCCAACCAAGTCTGCCATCCGGGAGCGGAAGTTTCACGGATTTCTCGTGCTCGCCGGATGCCGCGGAGCCAAACTGCCTTGACATGGCCCAAGGCTTCATCCACCCTACTCTCTGTAGCCGGCTGCACAGTCCCGAAGAGACGGCCCCGGAGTGCCCCCTCCACACATCGATGCTCGGGGAGAGCGGTGCTCAATCGAGCAGCTAGCAGAGTGCCGAAGTATCATCTCAACCATGCTGTTGGGTAGTCGAGACGGTAGGTATCACCCCAACGGAAAGAAGCCTGCACCGAGCCCAACCGGGCTTTGGGACCTGATTCCGGTCTCTTAGCTTACTTAGCACACCCTTTCAGACTCTACTTCCGAGCCTTACAGATCGGGGCAAGGAATGGTTACCAGTAGCCAGACCATGCAGCTGCTGTTCCCTTCGCGCCCCCCACCCCCAACTCCTAGGCTTGTTGCATGCAGGCTCATTCCTCTAGATAGTCTCGCCTCAGGTTAATGAGCAGGAACGGCCAGCAGACCATCGCGTCACGGGCCCTACCCCCTCCCCGCACAGTCAAGTATAGACTACCACTTCCCCGGAAGAACTTCCTGTCAGGTCGGCTGTCAGCTTTTGGGCATGCGCTGGCGAATTTCCCTTCCAGAGGAGGAGGAGGGATCGACCGGGCAGTCATGCGGGCAGAGGTTCATGCACAGGAGGGGGCGAGATTGACGCGTACATGATGCCATAGCCGGCTCGACTGGTCCGAACCGCAGATCGCGGTTCTAGCACGTTGGTCGCGAATGGGTTAACGAGAGGGCAAAGACCACCATTGGCTCGTTTAGCGAAACTGCCAACGTCAAGTTGCAATGCTCACGGCCTGGTTCCAAGCCGAAGAGAACTGCCCGAAAGAGCTGTGACCTAGCTAGGCATGCGCCGGGAATATCGGTACAATGATATCGTGCTGTCCCTGTCTTGCAGTGGATGCGACGATCAGTTCAAGTGCAGAGATGGTGATCATGATAACCCCTTCCCGCTCCAGTCGTCACAAGAACAAGCTGTAGTGCTGATGATATGCATTCATACAGAAAGCATCACTAGTGTACTAGTAGCTGGGCAGGCCCTTTTCTTAGCCTTGGTAAAGCGATGTGACATACATCGACTCGGCTGCTTGCTAGAGGCTGGACCATTGACTGCTGCAGTGGTCTATCCGGCCCAGGCAAGGCAGGAAGGACGACACAGATGAGCATGAAGCAGGGTGGACCATCTGCTAGAACAACCGGTTTGCACATCGTGAAGAATTGGCCCTCGTTCGGAGGAGCAGTACCAATTCATAAGTGTGCTTTTGACCTAGTCTCCTCCGCCAATTCAAGCAGGACGGTGGGCCAGATAAACAGCAGAATTCTTGCGAGGGCGGAACTATCCGCTCCGAGATCGCGGCCAGCCTTTCTAGTTTGGATGCGGACAATTCTGACGTGTCCCGAATACCTGCGGGCCATGACTCTATCACAGCAGTCTCAAATCCCTGACATAACATGCATTGCGCCGCAGAGCTGTCAGATGGGATCGCCACGCCGCCACAAACTCAAGCCAAGGCTTATGTGAGTCTATCCCCAAGGACCTTCAAAGGAGGAATACAGATATTCAAATCATCTGGCCGTTCTAGGCTAGTGTGGATGTAAATTCGACAAATCATCAGCAGTTCGCGGGAGAGATGCCGTGATGACATTATGAGCGGCTTTCTGAAGTGCATTGGGGCGAGCCTACCACAAAGGCCTGTTTGTCATGGCGCGAGTATTAGATAGGGGCAGGAATGAAAATCCCCATTGCCGCCCCCGCACGTGCAGAAAGGGCTATGGTGGTAATTGAATATAGAGTCGCATATGGTTGGCCATCAGGGGGGACGACATCGATGCGTACTGGTTCCGAGTACGGTGCGGCATGGAGGATGACATGTGTGACTTCATCCAACAGCTTCGGCGCAGAAAGCACTATGGGATGCGCGTCACAGCAAAGATCCCACCCGGTCCGGGGGGAAGGGATTGCACCTCCGTGCCCTGTCTCCCGCCGTGCCCTGTGGATCGTGTCTGGGCGTTTTGGCTGGACGTTTCCTGGAGTTGCACTTGACGAGCTGCCTGATGCAGCAACTGAGCGATCCTCCCGGAGTGCCGCCTGCGTCACGCAAAGGGGGTGGGATCGGTAGCACGCTCCTTTTTCGGCTTGGACACGGCCCAGAAATTAATCTAAGTGGTGTGTATGTCTGGTATGCCAAGGGCAGATGCTGTTGTCACCCACGTACAGCCATCTTGGGGAGGAGGGAGTATCGTGTCCAGGTCGCATGCAGCTTAGGAGTCCTTGGGGTAGAATCACGGTAGCAGTAGCAGTCAGTGGATGGGTGGTTTACCTGGACGACTACTCCGAAATTTGGGAAGCTTGATCATGATGGCCTGAGGATGCAGCTTGATTGTTCGGTAGTCGCGCGATGCTCGTGGCATAGACTAAGTACTTACTTAGACAAGGAGGGAGGCAGTAGTAGGCGGTTGAATTCCGTGGTTTCGGCAAAACCGGTTCGGGAGATTACGCAAAAAACCACGTTCAGACCACCCCTGTAAGTATCGGTTATATCGTCAGGGAGCAATGTCGGATATCCATGGGACTGGACTGCGGAGATACTTGGTTGATACATGTTGATATCCTCGAAATCCCCGAATGCAGGCGGCCCCGTCTTGGGGATGGAGGCCAGAACTTCTGGTGTTATTGGAATGCTCGAGTGAATGCTCGAGTAACGTACTCGACGTATGCAAGCCTCGTTCAGCAAATCAGGTAACGGACATGCACAGCAGTGTCTTCTTTTGGACACGTCGATCTGGCTGAATCCGGGCCTGTTTTCCACACAGACGGGGAGGATGTGCACACGCATGCACCGGACATGCAATCCTTATTGCCGCCAACGACGCGACTGGCTAGCGGCGGACTGGCTGGGCTGAGGGCGGAACCAATCTTCTGACTCGACAACATGTCTGTCTCCCCGTAGAAAATAGTGAAACAAATCGAACTTGACTGACATGGCTGTTTGTCGGTTCCTCTTTTCTTCGATGAGATGATTGAATATGTCATCAAATATGTCTGCCCGGACCATGCAAATGTTCGATAGGTAATCAGCTCATGTTGTTTTGCTGCTTGTTGCTACACTGTGGGGGGAGGGGGTGCGCTGAACAAGTGTCATAGGCCTAAAAAAATGAAGAGAGAAAAAAAATCCTTTGATGCAGGCGGAAACCCTGACCCTGGAGTTTTCTCCATAGCGCGGCAGCCTCTACCTTGGACTAGGTACATGGCGTGGCGCACCTCTTTAGCTGTTGCTCTTGCTGTTGCTGTCGGCTCGAGTCGGGTAAGACTTACCAATGCTTGCTATGAACAGACTTACTTACGTTAGGTACATATAAGTAAAGTAAGTAGGCATGGCCAGTCAAAGGATAGGTCGGTTGCATTATACTGTACTTGTACTGCATTATCTAGCTACGCATAATCAATTCTAATTTGGAAAATCTTTATCGTCTTTTTGTCCGTAGGCAAACTGGTGATAGAAGGAACAAGTGTCGCTTCGCTCACTACAAGAGCTGCCTGCTCAGGGCTTATTATTGCCTTGTTTTACCTATGTCGTAGCGATAGGCTTCGAGGCGCGCCGTGCGTGTTTTTATCCAGGGCTGAAGAGAAAAGAGGGTGCACATACATAAGTACCTAGATAAAGTAAGTATGCATCGAGTGCTACATAACCTGCATACTGACACTTATCGTCCCTCACTCAGAAGTGCTTGTAGGAAAGGAAAGGAAAAAGTCCAATAAGTGAGATTGAATGACTCGCTACGACGAGATGCATGTGTAGAGCATACACACCACATAGAACTGCCCCGTTCGAGAGCATATGCGCCTGGGAAGTTCCTTCAATAGAAAATGGCGCGGGCTGAGTTGCTGGCTGTTTCGTGGACTTGGTCTTGAGAGTCATGCAAGGAGGCTTGTTGTCCTCATATCCCCGACGATGTGGCCACTAATTACTGGGGGGGGGTGCAGGAGGATATAATAGGCACTTCTTTGCTCTGGCGATGCAATGCAAGCCAACACAAGGAGCCGATAGCAGGCACAATGACGGGGCAGGTAGATGGAGGCGAGTTGGTTGGAATGGTCACGGAGAGTACCTGCATGCCCACCTTGGGCCTTGGGGATCATAATGGATATGGACATGGACATGGACGTGGACGTGGACGGACACGGCTCGTCGTAAGGAGTGAAGTGCAAGAGTGATGGTAATAGCTTCGTTAGCCGGTGATGCATGGAGGTAATTAAGAGAATATGTGCGGGGTAGGGATTCTCAAGAGGTGGGGTTTCCAAAAACGGCCGCCTGCATTGGACGCTCCTACGAGGTAAGTAGTAAAATCCCTGAAAACGACAGATGCCTGGCTGGCAGGCAAGCAGGCAAGCTGGACCCCACAGTTCTGCCCACTGCAGCAACAGGCCCCCAGGCGGCTGGGCTTGAAGCACTGCACTGTATCAAGAAGTGGTTATGTACGTATGTACCCATCCAGCCTAGTAATAATGCTGTAGGAGGTATGCAAGTACATAAGGTATTAAGCATAGGTTGACATGCCCGCATGTAATGAGTCCAATGTAAGTCTGACATCTCGATACTGTCAATCCCCATGCATGGCATGGTCGATCAAGGACGATCATCAGCCTAGATAAGATCAAATTTGCGCAGTGCAGTGCTTGCTGTAAAGTCATCCTCGGCGAGGGTTGCAGATGAGATATCACCTATTGAATTACAAGCGGATGCTTTCTCCCCTTCCACGTAGCCTCTACCTCAGTAAGTACATACATCATTATATACGTACTTTCCTTAATCATCGCATCAATTGTTGGTTTGGCTTTATCGTGTGCTGCACTGCAGCATTCCTGCTGGATTGGAAGTTCCCACTGCCCAGAGAGGCTTGGTTGGCTTGGCCCACGCTAAGCTGTTAGGTCTTGTAGTTTAGGGTTCATGTTCGCTTCAGGGTTGTCCCGAAGCAACCGATCCAACCGCAATCCCTCCGTTAGATGTATGTGCAGCAGTAGACAAGAACTTGGATACATCTTCTCACGTACGCTTATTTCCGGAGCAGACAAAGCATGGTTATATCAAGGTTATAGGGTGGGAGGGGAGAGACAGAGAGAGAGAGAGAGAGAGAGAGAGAGTGTGTGTGTGTGTGTGTGTGTGTTTGTGTGTGCGTTTGTGGGTTGAGAGAGGCATCATGCACGGGCTGGCTATGATGAGCGGCACAGCGCTTTCGGAGAAACACGACGCTGCTTTGCGTGTTGTGATGAACAACTCAGGGCTCGGCGACTTCGCGCTTCAAGAAACTCTTTTGGGTACTTCCGTATTTACTCGTCGAGGCAAGAAGCCCGGTAAGCATGGTGTGCTTGCTTGCTTGCCTGCTGAAGTCCACGTTCCGTCTTTTCCTGTGTCTGCATATACTCGAAGGCAGGCTGGCTCGCTTACATACAGTATCCAACCCGAATGACACTCTGGTTGGGGTCTTGGTTGGGGTCTGTTGGCTGGTGTGTGCCGAGCGGGCGTCGGGCGTCGGTCGCCAAACGGTATCGCAGGTTATTGGTCAATGGCTTGGAGCCCTGGACTATTGACCACTCGACGTCCTGCTTTTTGGGGGTTAACGTGAGATTGATAAAGTATAGCAGACATATCAAAGGTGCATAGAGATAGAACCAGGGCTTTGCTTTGGAGGGTACGTGCTTTCCCTGCCTGCGTATTTGGTCAGTGTTGCTCTACATTGGCACTCGGGATTTCACATCCTCATGTGCTGGTGTTATATTTGGACATGTATACTTATGTTCCGAATCGATTCGATCCCGTCCCGATACTCACCTTGGGCCAAACTACGCACCTAGGTTATGAGGTTCCACTCGGTTGAAGCTATATGCTCCGTCGTTTGCTTTTGTGTCTTGATGCAACACTGCATGCAGTGTTGGTAGTCCATGCTCGCCTGCTTTGACCAGGAGAAGAATACTACTTAACCACAGCACTGACGCGTATCCAACCGACTATAGTGCGCAGCATACGCCATTCTGCTGTGATGCGCTGCACCCTTCGGTTTGTGGTGACAGGGTGTGGGACGGAGATCGACAAGCTTGGGTTTGGACATCATCTAGATATATGTACATACATAGATAGACTCCCCGGATATAATGCCACTGCCGTCGATCGTTCCTCGCCTTATAATAGCAATTTCCCGAGTTGGAAGGGGCATGCCGGCGTGTTCGTGCTTAAAATGGCAGCCGTCCACCAACGACCCTCGCAAGTAGGCCAGGGATCGATCGTTTTCCAAGTTGAACAACACTAACCTCGCATTGGCATGATTAGCAGCCAGCCGCGACTGGAGAATGTACTTAAGCCTTGGTAGCTGTCGTGTGATTGAATACAATTACGTCCAAATAATACGTTATCGTCGTCGACAGAACTGTGCGCTTGTGACAGTAGTCAGGTCAGTTCGCCGGCCGAAAACCGGTTTTCGGCTGGTTGGCGTTAGATGGTACATGTTAATGCCCGAGTGCGGTGCTGGGCTAACCAACTTATTATCATCTAATCGCTGTGGACGATGACCTAGATGATCCAGCCAGACGGGCCAAGTAAGTCGTCTGGATACGTTTTACCAGGCTCGAATGCCCGTAGCTTGTAGGCTTGTGTGCTCATGTACGTGCCATCGATGGTGGGCATCTTGGGCGCTGTAGGGAACCAGACTCTGAGAACCGTTGGGATTGTCATAGGAAAGTCTGCAACAGTTGCTGAGCATGGGGAGGAGAGGGGGGGGACTTCGAAGCTTATTACTCTTAATGCATGGCGCAGGGGGAAACGAGCACGCAAGTAAGCCCTTGCAGTTCGGACGTTGCAATGTTGATATCCAATTCTAGGTCTAAGTAGGTGAAGAGCTGGGAAAAGCTCTAGCTAGCTCGGTGAGAAATCCGGAGACGAAGGCGGACCCCTGGGGGCTACTTCCCACTTACTTGACCCAGCCTGCATGTCCTCTCGACATCTTTACCTACACCAGGTTCTTCGGTCGGACATTTGGTCTGTGACTGTCCTTCTACCGGCAATATGGTAAGACGTTCGTCGCGCGTCGCGAAGAAGACGAAGGCCAGACACGGATGCAAGGCAATGCAGCAACACCTGCAGTAAGTGTTCCAGGCTCACCGATTGCATGCCCGCCCATCGAGACCGGAGGTGAATAGGGACGGAAATAGGCTCGAAGGTTGGGCACTACTGAGCGATCCCGCACACTCGGATCACGAGGCGCACCGAGAGTCCTCACAAGGCCGTGGAGAAGAGCGGCATCATGAGGCTCTAGATCGACGCTATAGGAGGCAAAGGCCAGAAGGTGACCCTCTCCGAGCCGCCCAGCCGCCCACCAAGGACGTTTCCCCCCTCAAGCGCCTCGGCGCAAGTCCAGTCCAGTTGATGAGGAGCTACGGCCACAGACCAGACCCCATCCTAGGCTAGCAAGACCTACCCAGCAGCTAGCAGCATTTCGCCCCGAGATCTGAACCTACCTACTCCACAGTATCGCCTCCAATTCCACCATGAGCTGGACTGGCGGCTTTGATTGGCCGTCCCTCGGCAATATTGGTTTTCGTGCTCACACGATACGATTAGTTGGCAGGGACTGGGGCCTGGGGACTGAGGACAGGGACAGTACTGATAATGGCCTAGGCGCTGGGCTGTACTGCTGCACTGCACGAGCGATGGCTGTGTTCTCGAGTAGTGTCCTCGAAGCTGGATTGATTTGACATGGTATGACGCTTGAACCTGAGCAGAAACGGCATTGGCTGGCCTTCAAAGCGCACGCGTCCAGGCCACGGGGGCCTTCTGCAAATATGGCGCGATGGTTGGATGATGGTGACTGGGCAACTAGTAGTAAAAGGGTCTCAAGAAATGAAACCCACCAGCGAAAACCGTTATCTAGGATAATCGGGCGGGCACGGAGTGGAAACGCCGAGCATGAGCAACTTGCCACGCTTGTCGTGTACTGTATGGCAAAACAGAGAAGACCTTGTCCAATAGGCCTATTAAAAGCAGTATATCTGTATTTAGTTATGTGTAGGGCAGGAAGTATGTAACAACAGAGGTGAAACGGCCCAAGTCCCGAGCCATACTGATCGTATTTTCAAGTAAGTTACTGAATAAATCCCCATAAGTTTCTTTCTCTTCTCTCTCTCTCTCTCTCTCTCTCTTTCGTGTGCACACACACACACACACATGTACACTTACATATACACATGCACACGCGTGCGCGAAGGCTGATGAACACCAACATGTAGAAGCAGACGGACCAAGGCTTTCACGACAGGCCGAGGCCATCGTAATCAACTCCCTCTTGTGCACGTACTTGGCTACTAGTACCAGATCAAATCCGTTAACTACATGAACCTAAACCTAGCCCCAGCCGCCGCTTCATTTACTGAGAACCCCTGCCTGCAGTAGTAGCGCTGGTCTAGTTTCTGGGACCCCACCACCCCTCTTCTCTCTGCCATGTACTCTTCGTCTTCAGCTGGATTCCTGAATGTTGATGGATACAGTATTGTTACGATTCCTCCCGTACAAAACAAGGATTCAATTTTGCGCGTACCAATGTTGTAGAGGGGTTCTAGCAATGATTTTTTTGGAGAAGGAGGGGGGACCCTCATCTACCAGTTCACTTCCATGTTGGTAAGGTATACCCATACAAGAACATACCCACAACACCTCAAGCTACATCCTCTGTACATTGTATGAGTACTGTAGGTATGGTCCCAGCATGAAGAGGTAGGAAAAAAGCGTCCTGTCAATCTTGGACAGTTTGGTCCTAGGAAGGAAGACAGGACGGATGACGAGGGATGATTCACTGACAGCTCCGAAAATGTTCGAAAATCCCATTTACTAATCAAGCGAGGACGTTGAATAATAATATCTCGGTTTCCCACATACAAAATCTGTCAGTATCTTCATAACGGCCACCATCCGTGCTCCAACCTTGGAGGTTTCCCCATCTTTGCCGCTCTCCAGCTCATGCTTTACAGAGGTTGAGCCTAACAGGGCCCTGGTCAATACCCCATGAACGAATGGGACGCGCGCCATTCTTTCGTTTTCCCCCAAAAAATCGGAAAAGAAGGAATCGCGACTCGGAGTGGGAAGGGTGTATGAAGTAAGTAAAGTATGTACTTCGCTTTGAGGTACGTAGCGGACTAGGGCTAGCGTATCAAGCTCAAATCGGCCCATAGACACACATCACTCTGACACTCTCACTCCCTCACACACATACTGCAACCTCGTCTTGCAGCCCGCCCGTGGAGTGGACATCCGGGCTACTTTAAGTCGACTTCGTCATTTATTGGGACATCTGGATCTAAGTAGTAAATGCATGCATTAATCTAACCGTATGAGTCGCTATGTGGTGCTGGGCCTTTTCAGTCCATGGTCCGTTCGGCTGATGGGTCTCCATCATACCAAGCGAGTATGGATGGATGGATGGATGGATGGATACGCATGTCGACCCTTGGAGTAAGTGTACATCACACATCCGCACACGCGCACACACACACACACATGCACACACATACACGAGATACAAGGGCTCTCGCTCATGAGCCTTCAACTATATATCTCTCTCGTCCTCCGGGCTCTGAACCCGTCTCGTTCCTCTGGTATTATTGATTCTATATATCCCCCCCCCGAAGCTCATTGCCTTTACCAATGGCTTCTTTTCTTTAAAGGGTGTTTCTTTGATCTCTCCTATTGTATAATACGGTTTCTCTTGTGTGGAGCTTGACTTCTGTCGTTTTCCAGGTCAGCTTTCGTTGTCGTCTTATCTGGTCGGGACGGGAAAAGCAGAGGTGATTGTTGAGGCTCTTCCAAGCATCCATCCTTCTCTCGCTCACCTTGTTCACGTGTAATGTGCTGTCGAAATACGGTCACACGATAAAAGCGAAGCTATTGGTTCTTTCGAACGGTCCATCGAGTTGAGTCTGGATATCTACCGCATCATCCCATCAACCAGCCTCACAACACGCACACACACACACCCACACATACACACATACACACCCATACGCACCCATCGAGTCAAACTTTCGTTTGTCCTCACCACTCGTTCAGCCCGCAATCTCGAGAATTGTCGGTTAAAGACGAAAAAAGGCTACAAACTAGAAAATAAATAATCCCATATCCTCATTTGGGCCCTTGTTTCTTTTTCTTTTTCTTTTTTAATCGTCAAGCACAAGATTCACCATAGAGACTGCTCGAGGTGCCACCTTGCTCCGCCCCCTGGAACAATTCGCCACGCCCAAACGCATCTTGAGCTGGAATATATTCACCTTGCTCCGCAACAAGCACCCTTGGAGTTGGGGGGATCCAACAAAAAATCGATGGTCATTATTGGCAGGCAGTCAATCAAGCCTAGCATCTCTTCTACGACGACCTGAATTGCGAACATCCGGCCTGTTCACTTAGAGCCGCAGAGAAGCTCTTTCGCAGCCCTTTACCCATCAGCGCACAGGGACGTGTCAGCTGCTCCCAACATCATGTTTGACATCCCTTCCTTCATTAGGGCACTCTGGGTGTTCCTCTGGACACCCTCCTGGCTCAAATTCCACATTGGTCTCTGGTAAGTTACAGTGCACTATGGCTTATTGTTGAAGTCGGTGCGCAGCTCTCCTCCCGTACACGGTAACTGATAAAAGTCCAGGTTATGGCGCTATGTTCGCACAATCGTCCATACCGCTAGTCATTGGACGTACAAGTCGAAGCCGATCCCGGCTGAGCCCAAATACACTCCTGCTGACGTGACAGTTGTCATCCCAACTATCCACAATGCTCCCGAGGAGCTGCGTACCTCGTTGGAGAGCATCCTAGCCTGCAAGCCCCACGAGATGATTATGATTACTACTCGAGACAAGTATTTGGCCTTGAAGAAACTGGTTACGTCTCTGCCGTCCTCCAACATCCGCGTTCTCTGCACCGATATTGCCAACAAGCGCCTCCAAGTCTGCAAAGCTCTGCCTGAAGTCAACACTTCCATCACTATCATGGCAGACGACGATGTCTGGTGGCCCCCAACCCTTCTCCCCTGGATTCTCGCGCCGTTCGAGGATGCCAAGATTGGAGGAGTCGGCACCTGCCAGCGAGTGCGCCGAGAACGCACCTCGTCGTGGTCAGACAACATCTGGAACTGGCTAGGCGCAGCCTACATTGAGCGACGCAATTTCGAGATCTCGGCTACCCACAATGTTGATGGCGGAACTTCTTGCATGTCTGGCCGTACCGGTGCCTACCGATCGGAGATTCTTTCGAGCGGAGATTTCCTCGACGGATTCCAAAGAGAGCGCTGGGGAAAGTATATTCTTAACGCCGACGACGACAACTTCGTGACCCGGTGGCTCGTCAACCACCAGTGGAAGACCTGGATCCAGTACGAAAAGGAATGCGAGATCGAGACAACCCTGGAATACGGCATGAAGTTTCTCTACCAATGCTCCCGTTGGGCCCGTAGTAACTGGCGTAGCAATTGGACGAGCTTGGTAAAGGAGGGAAATGTGATTACGTGAGTGAACCCGGCTTCCATCGAGACGAGATTGGTTGATTGGTCAAACTAATACATTGTCTTGTTGTAGTCAGCAGCCTTGGTGCACTTACGCACTTCACCTCGCGACCTTCAGCTCCCTGGCCTTTATCGGCGATCCCCTAATTCTTCTGTCCCTGTGGTGGGGCACAGCCAATTGGGACCCCGAAACCCGCCAGTATGCCCTGATTGCAGAACTTGTCTGGATGTTCGCCTTCACCAAGGTCGTCAAGCTCCTTGGTCTGTGGCGTCGTTACCCCCAGGATATTATCTTCTATCCAGTCTCCATTATCTTTGGCTACTTCCATGGTCTCATCAAAATCTATGCTCTGATCACTCTGAACATGGTAAGCTTGTCCGGCTGCAGCCGTCCCACCCCCTCCCCCTTGGCCAAACTTCCTACTAACAAAACGAACTAGACGTCTTGGGGCAGCCGACCTGACGGTGATGCCCATGATAACCTGCGCATGGCGCCTCACCCTGGACCTCACGAGTCAACCCTCACACCTCGGAAGCGGCCCGACGATCTTGATACGGTGCTCGCGAAACGCACCTCTCACGCTCGATCGGCGTCGGCCAGAGAGAAGGCGTTGTTGACCTTGCACTACGAAGAGGAGAAGTCGGTGGTGTCGACCGTCTCGGAGAAACGGACACTTTCCATGAGCGAAAAGACGTCCCAGGATTCATGAATGAAAAGTCGGCCCCCCGTTTAGAAAAGGACTGGCTGGATGTTACGATGACGCCATTTTATGATTCACGAAATCGGATGCAAAATTGAGATTTTTTATTGCCCCCTTACCGAGGATGGATGGTTGGAACTGGAGTTGAGGTTAACAGCACTCGCCTCTGTTCCTCCTTCTCCTGACTCTCCCCTACCTTGGACTTGTTTCTAGACGGACCAGATTATCCTCTGATCTGCTGGGTTGCGCGCCCTCTAATTGGTCCTGGCCGCAGCTTATGTTCTTCCTGGTATGCCTTACGGTGGTGGTGCAAAAATAAAAAGGCTGCGTGCGGGGTGCGTTTTTTTCTTCCCCTTTGGTCTGAAAGTTGTCTTCTGCACATGCAACTGGTCGGAGCATAGCATTTCTCTTTCTTTTTCCATCTTCTTGGTTCTGGGGAAAATCAAAAGTTCTTGAGGGGAGTCAATATCTAGACAGCGCCTGTTTGGTCAGAAGTGGCAATAGATTGCGACTTTTATTACATGGCTGCACGTTTTTGATTGCATGGCCCATTCATAGATTAGGAAAGATCATGAATTGATTGATGCTATTCCGTCTATAACTACAGGCTACGTCCCTCTGCCTCTCCCTCTCCCTCTCCCTCTCTCTGCGTGGTAGCCCGTGATGATAAGAGGAAGACATGGTCAAACAGAATGAAGAAACGCCGGAGTTTCTTTTGGGGCACTTGATCATCTAAAGGTGCATGTTCGAGTCAAGCCGACAGAGATCTGCCAATAGAGGGACAGAGCACACCCCTGTCTTATCGCATTCATTGGTTTCAATCCTTGTCCGAGGCTCTGCTCGGTTTTGTTCTCATTGGCGAAGCCGAATGGCATTGGGTCTGGAATCGTACGTAGCGCGCCGAGATGTGCGCCCTCAAGACGGGAAGATATAGACAAGCACCACTCTCTCCCTGGGATGTTCAATGGGGGATGGACATAGACAACACCGTCGATTACTCCTTGGAAGCTCCCACAAGTACATAAAACACGGGTGAGGCCCCGACGCAATCCGCCAGATCTTCGCAGTCCGTCAGAGATATATTAGGTTACGTACATGGTACTGTATAGGCGAAGAGAGCTCCAACGACAGCCCCTCCTCCCCCTCCTCTACGCAAACGCTCCGCACAAGCTGGACCCTGGAGATTCTGCATGGATGCACAGCACAGTAAGTTAGACACTTCAGCGAAATGGCAGCTCTGGAATGGCTGTACATCCCTACACGTAAATATTAATCCAGTACGATTTTGTTGGCGGATGGCACACAGCCCCCCCTTTTTAATATACATATCTTTTTATTTTCTTTATTTTTTTATGTGTAGGTACGTAAGTAAATAAGTACATACATAGATCAAGGCCGAACAGCGCAACGCATAAATATGGCGGGTATTCTAGCTATTAGTAGTATAGATATATCCACTAGAGCGCTATGGCTGTGGTGCTTAACGCTT
Organism: Apiospora pterosperma; assembly: GCA_019976485.1. Lineage (NCBI taxonomy): Eukaryota > Fungi > Ascomycota > Sordariomycetes > Amphisphaeriales > Apiosporaceae > Apiospora > Apiospora pterosperma. Next base: position 3,431,677 of record JAFBMP010000011.1, read on the forward strand.
AACCTAATTGCCTGTAGACCCAGTAACTTGAGGGGCCAACTTGACTAAGTACATCTAGCACAGGTATTTAGGTAAATAATAAAAAACCCCGCAGGTTGTATAATAGTAAGAAAGAGGGAAAAAGACAAATCTTGGAAGTTCCAAGTTCCAACGGTCCGAACCAGGCACGACTACTACCCTAGAGAAACCCAGCCATGTCTTTAATACTGAGGAAGAAAGAACATGATGTTAGTTGAAATGGTTACATGTAGCTCTTCGTGAACGGGGGAAAAAACAGCAGGACTCTGATGTAAGTACTGTGAGTACCTATTGTATATAAGTAGAGTAACTAGGTAAAGTAGGCAATATTATTCAATCAATTCCAAGCCAGCATCATCCGTTATTAGGTCGGCGGCAGGCAGGGGGGGAACTATCTGAGTACTTCACATGTACTTCTTCTTTCTTTTTCTTTCCCTGCATCAAGTGTGCATCTTCAAGCCCGACGATTATTACTTGACGTACCAGTTAGAGCCAGTCGATTTGATCAGTCCCACAGTGATCATGACATCCATCCATGCTACCTCGGCCATCCTGTTTACGATTTGTCCCCGAGATCACGGCAGAAGCTCTGGATCAAGACTCTCCCCAATCGGCTGATCCAGTAGGGAAGAGACGAGACACGACACATTGCACCGAATTTGATTCCCCAATAAACCGACCTGCCCATCTTTTGCCAAATTCAGCCTTCTGCATGGGCCGGCGCAAACACATCGAGATGGGTTCCTACATGCGCATGGCTAGAAGGCCCCAGCCCTCCCCCCGGCTAATCACCACAAAAGCGAAACAAACAATCATCACTTGCATACACCTTTGCCTAACCTGGTCCTTAGTATGCGGCGAGATGGCCTGTCCAATCTGCAGCCACACTCCCACACCACACATCATGCATCTATGCATTCCTCACATGTCAGAATTCCTCAACACCAAAGCAGGGAAGCACCAGCTTCTTCTATATCGGCTCTAGTTGTACGAAAAGCATTGCACGCTCCGCCGTTGCATGAATGCCAATCCAGCTTCCTGACGACTTTATCGTCCCTGGAAGCATGGCAGGCGCACTAAGCTGCTCGTAAAGAAGGGTCATCATTATTTGCAGGCCAATTCGGTATCTGCCTCCTAGGTAGCGTGGTGACATGCCCATCCCCGGTTACTTTATGTATGTACGCTCGGCGCAGTAAGCAGCCTCGAAGATACAAATCCGGCAACTTCGCCGAAGGCATCACCAACGACTGACTTGCTCAACTCAAAAGAGCTGCAGGACAGAGACGAGATGACGAGTACGAAGTCGGATTGCCCATTCCGACACTCTCTGTGAACTGCGGACACCCAATGCTCCTAAGCAAGCGCATCGAATTCGATCAGCTTTGGTTGTTGACCCATCTGCTGACGTGATGTCAAGGCTGAGACAAGATACCACCTTTAACAGGATCGGTTGGGATGACTCTGCTCTAGTCGCGCCACTAAGCATGCACGAAAATAGTGCGCGCCCATGCCGGTGGATCGTCTCTTTTTTAGCATACAGATGGATGTAGGTATGAAGCCACGGCTAGGGTGTGGAAGTGGTCGGCAGGTATCTTTTTGGAGTACTAATAGTAAGTAGCACGGCAACCAGCTTTGCGACCCGCGCTTATCCTTTTCTACTCGGACCTGCATCTGCACACTGCACAATTAGAACCGAACAGTGGGGATCTCTTTCTCTCTGTACTACTTACTACTAGACGGAGCTGGAGCTAGAGCTCTCGACGACCTGCCGAGTATCCATTGCATAAGTACTTTCTCAGCAAACACCGGGAACGCTTGATCATGGCTTCGTTACGATTGCGGAGCGATCGTGACTTGATGCCACTCTCGTGATGGACTAGGCCATCCGGCCATCTGTCATATCTCAGTAATCGACAATATGGCATACCTTCCGCAGACGAACGAGACAGCATCAGTGTCTCCCGAATTCAAATCGGGAATACTGCTCCGTACCGGCCATGGTCACGACGACGACCGGGCCCTCTCGAAAACTCCAGTTACTGGATTTTGATTCCAGAGTCATCCCTGACGGGTCACATTGCTACATCTGAATAGACCGTCAAATATGCGCCAAGGTCCAGCAAGCTGAACAACCCTTTCACTTGCTTGGTAGGCTACTCCAATATCTCCAGCATCGTCATGCCGGCGCACATACATGAATAGATGTTACGGTGTTGTCTAGCGAGTATTACGACCGGCATTCGCACTATGTTGCTAGCAGTCATGTCGCGTGGGGATTGCGGGGTTTGTGTGACCTGGGATGGAGAAGAAGAAAAAAAGGAAAGGAAAAAAAAAAAACCCCCCGCGACATACCAATTAGTTACATGCAATATTTGTGTGTCGATCTGAATCCCAGTCGCTCACTGCTGATCCTGAACAACTCTGACAGTACGGAGTACTACCCTCGGAGCTTGAAGCAGGGTAGGATTGACAACCAACCACCAAGCTCGCCTCTGTATCCGAAGTGGTTCGAAGCAGCGCACGACCCTTGAACGGTTCTTTCAGTGGACGATCCGGCGTTTGGCGGCCCGGGAAAGGATGAGTTGAAGCAGCCGACCTTCATGATCAGCAGAAGATCCAACCATCTTCTGGCTGTTTGGAGACGGCAGGGCGACCAGCATGGCCAGCAGCTACTAAAACACAGCTGTCACCTTGTCCAATTACGGAAATTTCTTCATGGATGCCTCGCTGCCATTCGCGGAAACAATTGTGGCCCATTTCCGCTCCCAATTGGATCGGACGACATTGCTTCAGCGCCCGCCGAGATATCGCGCTCTCCCAACCCCGACGAGCGGTGCTACAGTTAGTTTGCACACTGATGCTCGCTTGGCGTACCAAGAGAACCAAATTGGGTGAATTATCGAAACCAGCCGGTTTAGTGACGTTGATATTTCTTTGGCTGCTTTAGAGCTGCATGTGGTAAGTTTCCTCCCAACTACCAATCAGCCATTGCTATTATTATCTTTACCTTCGTGATGGGGACGGCACGTTCTGATGGTCGCTGCAGCATTCACGGACATCCAATCACATCAGGTGTGAAAGTGCAGCATGCTTACTGCACTATTCCCATTGCCCGCCCACTGAGAGTCGCTTGGGAACAAGCTTATCAGGCCAAGCCTCTGACATCGCAAGTAGTCGCGGTTACGTATTCCGACAGTAGCAGGACATGAGCCGATACTCGCATATGGCGCGACCCTCAACCGGAGGCATCTAATCGATCAGCAGCAGATGGACATTCGAGGACGGCCCAAGATGTTTTCCCACTACCATTTTCTTTCGCATGCCACGAAGCAGTCTCTCGGTCTTAGAGGGACAGTCGTATATGCGGTCATAGGGTTACACCCAGCCACCGTCGCTTGCCCTATCCCGATAGCCCCGAATATGCTGGGACCCAGGTATGACAGAATCCCAACTTAATTGCTTAGATTGGATGTTCCAAATGACGAGGATTGAGCAGGCGAAGACCTGTATCTACCATGTAGCACCGATTTCCTATTGAGTTGGGTTGCATCTTGCATGAGCACCATACGAGATCCTGACAGTCACGCATGCACGTCAACTGGGTTACATATAGAGGAAGATGCAAGAAGGGCCAGAGTCCCATCATGCTGTCGTCTATACATGGAAGTTTCGGAATGGCTTTGGAATGACTTTGGGCGATCCGCAAAAGCAAGCCGCATCCCCGACGCCGTGCCGCTAAAGGACCCATCAAGAATGCTGCCACAGGCGGCAACCGTGGCAATGAGCATGCATCTCGCCGAAAACAGAGATATGAGTGGGAACCCGGACGATGTAGCGAAAAAGAAAGAAGAAGGAAATGAGAAAACGGCACGAAAGTAGCACCGCCAGTGTACTTCGGAGGAGGTTCTCGACTGGCCAAATTAACCACCATGTCGCCTGTGCGTGCGTGTGTGTGTGTGCGCGCGTGTGTGTGTGGGCACCAACGAACTGGAGGGGTGTGAGGGGTGGCCGTGACATTGGCGTGTAGGGGGCTGGCTGGCTCAACGAATGTTCCATTTTACTTTTCCCACAGGCTCAATACCGCACTACTACCGCGCCATGCAGGCTGCCTGCGACCTTCCTTGCATCATGCAATTGCGTGCATTGGGGGATAACAGGGGATGGAAACGTGAAATCAAGACCGTCACCGTTACAAGCCTGGAGACAACCCGCCCCATACAAGGGTGCTCGCTTTCTAAGTGCGCAGGAATGGTCGAGCAAGATGGCCGCCCTTGTATGCACTTGGTCGTCCTTCCTGACTAGCCCGAGGAGGCAATACTCTCGCGAGAGGATGTGCGGCATGGATACTTGCCTCTGAGTAAGGCGTTGGAGGTGAGTACACGAAAGACGCCTGATATCACCGTTGGGAGGCTTCCAACAACCCCACACTTTCATACCATTAACAGCATAGCATCATGGGAGAGGCGCAATGGCACCAGAAGCCAGTTCTCTCTGTGTACCTGGGTTGTACACCTAGAGTCGAGGCCATCACAGCGATCATGTTGGATATGATATTTTCGTATTCATGCCGGACTTGCGCGTCTGCGCAAGCCACGCAGCTTCGGGATCCATGTTTGCTACCCGCCATTGGTCAATGCCACGATCTTCCTTCACGTCATTTGTTCTCCCGGCACCAGAAAGGGGATTAGCTGACATGCCTAGCTTACCTAGGTGAGCATCTGCTCTGCCCACACCAAGGGTCCACCTCGTATCCTCCCGAATCCATGGATTTGGTAAGCATGCTGAAGTAAGCTTACTGTGACCCCCTGCCCCTTCCGAGTCACAAGCCTTCCTTCAACTTTTCCCTTCCCAGCAACCCCAAGTAAACGAGGAAGAAGCAGGTCGTGATTGGACGAGAATGAGTGTGATGTGATTCTTCATATAAGCAAGCCACTGAGGGGGTGGGGTGTGACGCAGCTATGATGCTGACTTTCGGATTCCCATCACGGTGACCCTTGTCCGGCAGATCTGGGGTACCGCCTCGTGTGGTTTTGCGGCTCAACTACGAGCGAACCCAGGATGATGTGAGCAGCGATGCCGAGTACGCCTCTCCCACACCATGCCGTAGAGAAATACCTAATAAGGGAGCAATAAGAGAACTTGGCCCGTCGCTGTGGCGGCACTAGCACCATGCTGTATCACCACCCTCATCTTGGACGTGCCCCGGCCGTCTCTGCCGCACCCACCCAGGCCCATGCCCATCCCTTATCCGACCAAGCAGACGGGATCCTGGCGAGGAAGGAGTGTGTGCTGCAGAAGCGGATCAATGAGGATCAGGGACCGGCCGCCGATACGAGGTGTGGTGCTCCTGGCTTTACACTGCAGCAGCCATTCTTTCCCTTATCTTGCTTATAATGCTAATAGTCTCCCTCTCCTACATATCATGTGTGAACTCTTACCTCATCCAACGTCAGTTCCTCCTCCAGAGTGCCTGTCCGTCTGGATGGCATCTTACCACACAGTGGTTGCGATGATGGAAACCAACAGTGGTGTGTGGGTGCAATGCCGCCTCCTCTCGCGGTCTGTTACCTACTTGCTTTCCATCAACACCACCATCGCGCACACACCATCCATTGCAAGGAATGGCCACACACTTACCGACGATAACCCACGGCGTCCCTGTTTTACCCTTTAGGGGGGGAAGCATGTTTCGTGAGACCCCTTGTCTTCTATGCGTTTATGTGACGGCCAGCCGGCTGGCCTCTTCGATGTGCTCGAATCTATTCGGGAAACTACTTCGGCAGAGATTAATTACCTGGTCGGGCATCATCTTCCGATGTTACACAGAAGACCCTCCAGCAGAAGCAGCTTCTTCCGTGGTTGATTCGTGAGGAAGACCCGAGCGGGAGGGAAAGGGGGTTTCCACTCACAGGGGGCGCGCGAAGCTGCACCACATGGTGCCATGGATGGCAGGCATGTCGCGTTAACGGTTATGCAGATGAGAGCAGACCGTGGGTTAGTTTTCCCTTTTTTTCTCCCTCTTTTGATCTTTTATTGTTTATTGCTTCTGGCAGACGGCTTGCTCCAATGGGGGTTTCCCCCTCCACACACCGGTTTTTGAGGTCATCCGACGTTCGCCCAATTTGCAAGGAGGCAAAGCCGGGGAGCGAACGTCACTGCTGTTGCCACTGCTACTGTTGCGCGCGCGTGATACTTCTATGGTGGCAGCGAACCGCGCAGCGTGAATAAGCGGAAATCTGCTCATTTGGAGGGCCGTCCCCCCCCCCTCTGCCCCTCCTCCCCCTTTTCTTGTCTTCGGCCCCTCTAGGCGAGGGTAGATAGATAAAGTAGAGATAAGCAGATAGGGTGCCGCGGGTTGGGGAAGTAAAACACCACGACGACCCCTGAAGAAAATCAAAACATAGGTGGGCTTGTATTGAAACAACTATTCTCCCAACTCCTGGCGTAGATGAAACACGGCCAACTTGGCTGGGCCAGAAGCCCTTCTTCTCCAGAAAAGGCGCTGGGGCCAATTGCAGATCTAGAAACACGATCAGCACAAAGATCAGCGCTGCCCGTTTCCACTACTGCACAAATCGGCCGCCAAAATTCAGACGACAGATCTCCCATCGTGGAATTCTATTTCTTTATTTCAGAGACCCATCTAATTGCCGCGCGACTGCTGAGGGCTTGTTTGACCATTTCTGTCTCGGCACCAAGTCACACTTTCCTGTCGGGGGTTTCATGCTGGGGACGTGAAACGGGATCAAGACAGTCAATTTAATTAGAGAGGTAATACTCATAGCAGCGCTATAACACTGCCATAGCAAACCGGGATCGCCGCAGCTGTGGTAAGGCATGTGCGGTACCGATTGTCGAGTTCAGGAGGCGGGGATGGCTTAAGATTAGATGCGACGTGGTAAGGCTCGTCTGATTTAGGAGGCGGGTAAGAATAAGATTAGATGCGGCGACTATAACCTGCACATAGCATAAATACCGTCTGCTCGCCCTGCGTCTGCTGACTTGAGAGTTCTGCAACCCAGTCCTCATCGTCTTGACTCTCGTGCGAAAGCGTTTCACTACGACGCCCTCTCCTCTTCTATTCTTCACTCGCCGGTCGAGACACTGCTGGTACAGCTTTTCTCCCCCCTCTCTCTCTCTTCCACCAGGGACATACTTCTCCTTTCCCACAGTTTATCACCACCTAGACCAGACTCCACCTCCAACATGAAGTTCTCTCTGATCATGCTCGGCTTTGCCACCGCTGCACTCGCCCTGCCTGCCGGCGCCGAGGTGGGTGCTACCAAGGCCGGCAAGCAGCTGAGCGGAAACGGCGGCGCCGCCGCCAGCAACAACAAAAACAACAACAAGGGCACGCCGGCGGCGGGAGTGCCGGCAGTCAGCAGCACGACCAGCGCCGCCGTGCCCAGCGCCACCGCCGGCAAGGGCGGCAACAACAACGCCGGAGCCGGCGCCATCAGCGAGTCCGTCATCCCCGACTATGGCCTCACGGCGGGCCAGCCCAGCGCGTCGCAGCCGGGCAGCTGCGCGGGGGCCAACGGCGCCAACATCCCGTGCGAGTGCCCGCCGAGCAAGGCGGCGGCGGCGGCGGCGCTGGCGACGTTCGTGGCGCGCGGCAAGGCCGGCAACGCGGCGGTGGCGTTCCCGGCCGCCGCGGACACGTCGCTCGCCGCCAACCGTGCCCGCATCAACGCCATCGTCAACACGCTGCAGAACTTCAACTTCGACCGCACCGGCCGCACCGGCGACGGCTGCCCCGCCGCCAGCTTCCCCGCCCTCGCCGCCGTGCAGAAGAAGCTGCAGGGCGGCGAGAACGTGCAGGTGGGGTCTTCGGCGGCGGGTGCTGCTGGTGGTCGTCGGCGTCGGGCGGTTTGAGGCATGGACACGGGCATGGGCATGGGCATGGGAATAGGAGTAGGGAGGAAGGAGGGTGTTCTGGTTGGTTGGCTGGTTGGTCGGGATTTGATTTCAGGCACCTGTTTGATTAAAGTGTATAGAAACATACAACAATTGATACCCTTTGTTTAGTAATCAGCATCACGTCCCTCACTTACTGCTAGTCTCGAAGAGGAGATTGAGAAACCTCTTGGCTCATCCAGTGGCGAGAGTTGGTGGCGAGAACCACGTACCCCGTAGTAAAAGCGAACATCCCATCACTCACGAATCGAGGGGGCCATTGACAAGGTTTCGTCAACCCTGGTAGATACGTCATTGTTTTCTTCTCTCATGTATCTACCATCTCGGCGAACCATCAACCATTCATGACCGAATGACTAGTTGTATCTCAGACCGACCTTTGTCGGCATCTTGCATAGTGCCACTTAATAATTCCCTTTCCCCGCCAACAACAACTTGGGAAGCCGTAGATATCTTCCTAGTTCGAACAACATCCTCCGAGAGCCCTTGGCTGCGGAGCGGGGCAGGGCGGGGCGGCGTCAGCTTCTGGCGGCAGCGGCACCACCACCCATTTGGGGGCAGACAAGCGTCGGGCGACGTTCTCTGGCGGAAGTCCCAGGCACAGTTGCTCTGGAGATATGGAAACAGGAGTGCCAGGGGGCGACGCGCTCTGTCGCATTTGACTTCAATCTAGCCTGCGTCTCTTGCGCGCGCTTTCTCTCCCCCTCTCTCAAAACCCTCGCGTTTCCTTGTTCATCCTGAAGGCCCCATGTTCATGAAGGGGGACCCGTTGGGGCTGCCCCCCCATCCACGCCCAGTTCGGATAGCTCACGCCCGTCATGTCCGTCAGGAGGTTCTGGTTCTGCTCCCACTGCTCCGGGGCCAGCACCATGTCCCACTGGATGTCGGAAGACCCGGGGCCGGTCGTCGGCACGTCCGCGCTGCTGCCCGCCGCCGTCGTGGGGTTGAAGACGCCCGAATACACAAAGTCGACGTCGCCCCCGGTGCCGGATCGCCCCATGTCCTGGGCGAACAGGGGCGGCGGAAGTAGGCTGTGCGCAGCGGGATGCGGCTGCGGCTCGTGGGAGACGCTGTGCCAATCCGATACAGCGAGGGGCGGGTGATGGTCCATCGACTGCGTCTGCTGGTGCGGCAGCCCTCCTCCCCCAATACTGCTCGGGGGAAGTTGGCACTCTCGCCCCCGGGATTGCGCTGCTGCTGCTGCGGTGATGGTCCTTGGTGATTCTGATGGCGTCCCATCTGACGCAAGGTCGCAGGGTGCTCGTTCGCGTTGACCCCGTCCAGCTCGCTGCCCAGCTTGTTGCCGAACAGGGTGGACGTGGGCTTGCCGTCGACGAGCTTCATGGCCTTGGCGAACTCGTTGGCGACCTTGGCGAAGCGCGCGTTGGTCCCGCTCATCTCGACCGTCTTGAGGATGTCGTGCAGCCGGCGCACGGCGTCGGCCAGCTCGGCCACGCTGTGGTTCTCCACCAGCTGGTGCTGCGCCAGCAGGGCCTCGAGCTCGCGCCCGAGCTCGCTCCGGGCCCCCGCGCCGGCGGAGGCTTGCGCGTCCTGCTGCTGGTGCGTGGGCAGCGGCTGGAACTTCCACGCCTGCTGCGCCTCCTCGGGCGTGCTGCCGCGCTGCTGCTGCTGCTGGTGGTTGCTGCTGTCGTTGCTCGACTGCGAGTGCGAGTGCGAGTGCGACGGCGGCGGCGGCGGCAGCGACACGTCCGGCACCACCAGCCGCAGCGTCAGCTCCATGCTGGTCAGGTACGCCCAGTAGACGTCGAACCACGAGACGGCGTTGAAGGCGCCGCCGCGCCAGAGCTCGACGAAGAGGCCCACGGCCCGCATCGCCGACGTCACGCACACGCGGCTCAGCTGCGTGACGACGAAGCCGTCCGCCGTGGCCCCGAGGTCGACACCCTGCTCGCTCGCCTCGACCTCGCGCAGCAGGAACCGCCGCGACAGCAGGCCCAGCGTGCACTGGTACACGATGTGGAGGATCATGACGGAGCGCCACTCGGTCACGTCCGGGTGGTGGCGGTGGCGGTGGTGGTGGTGCTGCTGCTGCTGGGCGCCGCGCTCCGAGGCGGCGGGCGCGGGCTGCAGCTCCGGCGGCAGGCCGAAGCGCCAGGCCACGAGCCGCCGCAGGTACTGCACGGCCTGGCGGAAGCGGTCGGCGGCGCCGTGGGCCGGGTCGTAGAGGTCCCAGCGGATGCAGCCGACGAGGTGCCAGAGCTTGGCGAGGTGCTCGGCGAGCCCGGGGGGCTGGCCGGCGGCGCAGCCGAGGACGTGCTCGTCGGGGTAGTCGACGTCGACCTCGCGGTCGTCGATGGCGCTGGGGCGGCCGAGCGACGTGCACAGGTTCTGCTCGTAGCAGTACAGCGTCCACCACACGCGCTTGCGCAGCTCCCGCGTGATGGGGTGGAACGACCCCGAGACGTCCTGCCGGTGCATCCCCAGCGCCACGGCGAGCCGGCACGCGGCCCCGTGGTAGGTCCAGGCCGCGGTCCGGTCGTTGGTGTTGTTCGAGTACAGCGAGAGGAGCATCAGGGCGCAGACGTTGGGGAGGCTGAGGGTCACGAGCAGCTGCGGTAGTTCAGTAATCTCTGCGTAGTACCGCCTCTGGAAGTCCAGGGTCTCGTTGTTCTGCGGGAGGGACCGGCACGCGAATATGAAAATCATGTAGAGGCAGCCGAGCCACCCGACCGAGACGTGCGTTTGATTTGTGCCAGGGCCGCCGTTCCCCTCTTTGCTGTGGTCCATCGACGCCGCTTTCCATATCTCCTCGTAGACGTGCTGGAACGTGGGCCGGTGGAAGAGCACGAAGTTGGGATGCATGTGTTCAAAGAAGGCCTCGACGTAACGATCGGCGTCCTCTCTTTCGGGGAGCTTGACTCTGCTCGAGGGCACGCAGTGCCGTAGTAGTTCCGAGTTGATGGCGTGCCCCTCCTGGCCGGCGAAGCTAGTCGTGGGCGAGTCGCCCCTGAACATGGCCGGCGAGAGCGGCAGCTTCAGCCGCTCGCGCTGCGTCTGGCCCTCGTAGATCATGGCGGGATCCGCGATGAGGTCCGCCGTCACGTGTTCCAGGCGCGGGTCGCCGCCGAGCTCCGACGACGACGACTTGAACCGCGTGGCGACGAGGTCCCGGAGCCGGGTGAAGAAGGCCAGGCTGCCCGCGGGGCCGATGTAGTGCGGCCGCCCGCTCGGGTCGCGCACCAGGTTCGTGCTCTCGTCGGTGCGGTCCGACCTGCCCGTCTTATTCTCCGGGGAGACGGGCGAGAGGAGCGCCGACGCGCTCGCGGACCGGGTGCGTTTCCCGGCCACGCCCCCCTGCCGCGGCATATCGGGGACGGAGCCGTCGAAGTCGGGCATGTCGAGCCCCAGCTCCCTCCCGTACGCGACCACCTCCTCGGCGGTGGGCTCTGTGCCTAGCTGGGGGTGGAGGCCCCGGATCAACGCGTCGATGGCCCGGTACCGCCTGTCCAGGCTCTCGACGCTGCCGTAGATGCGGTGCTTCCGCGGCATGGTCGTGACGCACTGGATGCCCGCCTCGATGCAGAGCTTGCACGGGGTCAGGCCCTCTTCGCCGTCTCCGCCGTTGTCCGCCATGGACGGCGGGGCGTGGTCGAGACGTTGGCATTTGCAGCGCCTGGTCTTGCAGTAGTCACAGCTGAGCTTTGTTCGCTTTCTCTGCGAGGCCGGCACGCGTCGCTTCGCCTTTAATTGTTCTCGGCGCTGGGCCGTCTGCTGGTGCGTGAGGCCTCCAAGGGCGGCGGGGGACGCGCCAGCGCCGGTGCCTTGGTCGTGGCCTTCGAATCTGGGGAGCGGGCGTCTGGTGTCCAAGGGCGGGAGCGGCCCATACTGTCCTAGCTGGACATGGCCTGAGTCGAATTCCGCCTTGGGCTCGGGTATCGCGTGCGGCTGGGGATAGCCTACGAGGGTGTTGTCGTGGAGCTCCATGGTGGAGTCGAGTGTGTCTGGATGAGGAGTGTTTTCGAAAGCTTGTAGCCGTAGAAGGGAAACATTGGGTGCGCGTATCAAGGTGGTCGTGGGCTAGGAGCGAGCAGTACGAAAAAGAAAGACAGCCGACCTATCTGTGGGCAGCAGGGGAAGCTGGCCAATGGCCCCTCCCCGAAAACGAAGCCACGGGTTAGAAGAGAGTAAGGTTAGGATATAGACTTGGTCTTGCGGATGACGGAATCCACTGACAATAGGGACATAATATCACAGGCTAGGAAGACCATGGGGATGCCGGGTGCAGAAAAGGTTTTGATGTGGTGTGCGCTCGACTTTAGTCCCCCGCGAGAAAAGGCAGGTCAATCCGGCCAATTTGATTCGTCATAACGTATCGGCTCGCCGCATGCGCGCCCGAAAGAAATCCAGAGCCTTGGGGAGGGAAAAGCCGCGCAGGGTCGCCCGGGATTAAGATGAAATTGGTTGGGTGAGGATGGCCTTTGGCAGGGCGTCTGGGCGTGGTTCTGATGCGAATATGCCGAGCTTCTGATAGCTGACATTGGAGGCGACTCCACTGTGATGTGATGATGAGGAAGTATGTCAAGCAGTGGTCATGGTTCAGTAGCTAGTCGTTTCTGTGGTCCAGCCTCTCCTCTTTCGCCCCAGTGACATCAACAATACGTCAGGTGCTCGACCAATCATATTACATCTTCCTATAGGTGACCGTGGAAGAAGGTCATAGGACTGGGCAATTCGCAAAGATGATAGTATCGGATGGTAAACTGTATAAAAGGGCTCTGGGTTTGATGCCGATAGCTATGTAAGTCCTATAGAGAGCTCTCCTCAATGCGCGCTGCCCAAGACAAATTGCCCCCAACCGAGACTTCCGCAATTGCAAGGTAGTGTTCAACGACTCAACGAATAAGGACAGCCAGTCGTTATGGCTAAACCTTATCCTGACGCCCATCTGCAACATGCAGCTGCTAATAGTCTCCATGTGCCTATGCTGTCGAGTTCGAATAGAGTGTGTGCTAGGGAATGAGGCGTTGGGTTTCTTGTGTGTCTTCATAGCCAAGGGTTGAGTTATCCATTTGTCCGGAGAAGAGAGAATAAAATGCTGCTATCCCCCCCCCAACGTCAGAATCCAGTTGGTGACTTGGTTGCATCTCACCCTCCCTACTTCTTCCGACGCCTTGCCTTTGTGATGTCCGTGTGACAAAGTGTATCGTTGTCGACACTGAATCTCAACCTCGGGGCTAGCTACCCAGATGGGAGTAATGTGACTACCTATGCTATACAGCTTTGATACACGTACTGCAATAAGATGAGATGGCCACAAATAAGGAGGACAGTGCATTGTAGCCAGTATCACATAAGACCCACACTGTGCATTTCTCATGACCCAGCCTGACCAACTCCGTGTTATATCCGTGGCTAGTGGCCAGTGGCTGTGGCTGGTGAACCCCCCTTTGGCTTAGCTCAGCTCAGTTTCAGCTGGGTCTGTCCGTCTGTTCCGACCAGAAACGCAAAACCAAAGGACTCCGGCGACCGCGACGGCTTCCCATCGCATTGTCGACACTCGAATAGACGGCCGGTCGATAACCATTTCGATAATCATGGTGTATAATTGGGATGAATATCACGATGTCTGTTTTCGATTGTACATTGACGAGAAGAAGCCGTTGGAGGAGATTATGCAGATTATGCGGTCGGAACATGGCTTCACTCCAAGGTACCCGAAGATCTTTATGTTACTCATCACTCCCAGGCTTTCCATCCGAGTGGATGTTAATTTTACCCTTCCAGGTGGATCTGCCGCATCTTTCCCATATCTAGTTATCCAACTGACATGCCCTCCTTTGCATAGCAAACGCGCCTACCAGATTCAATTCCGTCGTTGGGCTTTTCCATCCAAACAGAATCCAGCCCATAAAAATGACCGCCTCGTCGCGAGGGTCCAGGAGCTATGGGCCAAGAACCTGTCCCAGAAGGAGATGCTGCGTATCCTGACCGAAGAAGATGGCTTTGACATTAAACACCGAGAGCTTATGAGAGTGCGATCGCGAAACCGCTGGCTGCTACGCAAGTCCACCCCGTTAGTATCGGGCCATCAGATCGCCGCCGGCGATGGAGTTGGTGCCGCAAAGGCCCACTCGGCCGTGCCAGACCTATCCCTAGGCGACGCTGAGGACGTCCACGAACAGATTTCAGATCATGGCATGTACGAGGACCACGACCGGTCTCAACCTACTACGTCGTCACGGACGAAGCCACCGAACTTGGAAGCTCCATCGGCTGAACGGTCGGATACACGGAAACGCCGGCGGCGTACCCGTAGAGGGGACAGCAGTCTCCCCACGGACAACCCGGTACCGTGCCGCTTCCCTTCCGAAACTACTATCGATGAGAGCAGGGCAATACTCAAGCTGGACGCTCGCCTATACCGGGAATTACGACTTAGGTTTGCCCGAATATGTGAAGTAACAGGCGTGAGCAAAAAGACGGTGGCTGGCCCTACACGCTGGGAAGAGGTCAAAAACATCCTTATAGGGGAAATTGCCCACATGCAGACTATTATGTGGGCCAGCCAAGACAACCTCGGCAGTAAAAGACTCGCTCTGGACGTCATATGCACCGACGTCACGAAGCGCATGAGAACGGCAGAACAGAAGATGACGATCGCAGAAGCCAAAAGTGTACTAGAGATCAACCCAGAAGAGTCGAGAAGCATTCGCGAAGAATACGTCGCGATCCTCAAGGAAGACAACTTCAGCCGCAAGAATGAGGCGGGGCAAGAGCACTGGGAAGAGTTGAAGAGGAGATGGGTGTCAAACTCGACTGTGCTGCCCCGGCTGTTGGCAGCAGGATACAATGACCCTATGCATAATGAGAAGCTGCGCGCCGTGGAGGTCATGGCTAGAGATATACTGAAGCGACTGCGAGACGATCAGTCGAGGCGGGACCCGAAGAAAGCAGCATCGAAGATTGTCGCCTCACCGCCAAGAGGTGGCCACAGAAGGCCGCATGCCGAGGAGGAAGGGATTCGAGCTACTGCCGCCACACCTCCTGAGATACTGCCTTCTGACGAGAGTTGCTCCACAGAAACCGACTATACGCGTATTCAGCAGGTGCATCTGGAATCCGCCCCCACGCCGCTGGCAGCCGACCCGACAACTCCAGAGGCCATGCGCATAGATCCGGATACAACCCCCATCCAGACCTCGGGTCATCTTCAGACGCACGACCACAGAATAGCGAATGCGCCCCAACCCGACCGGAACAGAGCTGCGCACCAACCGTCGCTGGCCACGAGTCCTGTACAAGAGCATAATCACATAATGCCTGGTACTGTCCTGGGGCATAGCCTTCCTATTGATCCACACCTCGATGCTACCATTCCAGTGCTCTTGAACGGGCCAGATATCGGCGCACACGCCCATCACCACGGCCAGACTCCGACATTCATGGCTCCACATCTGGCCCCGACCCAAAGCCTGACACCCTCGCATAACGCGTTTGTCCCCGGGCCGTTTCCCACACAGCCCAACCCGGCGCCGCCAGTGGCTGTCTACCTAAGGCTCCACCCGTCGTCGCCCATGAATATAGGACCGCCGATATGGATCTCGACGCTGACGACGCGGACGTTCGACGAGCTGCGGCAGATTGCGGTCAAGGACTTTGCGGGCACGATATGCGAAAGGGTGGAGGGCATCCTAGGCGAGGGCATGACGATCGAGATCAGTCGAGACGACGAGCTGCGGGCCTACCTGGCGGTCGTGGAGGGGAGAGGCGGCTCGGGCCCGCAAGGAGCACCGGGGTTCTTCGTCCAGCTGGCCAACGCGGGTTGGAAGGGTTGAGCCTCTTCTGATGATGACGACAACGACTTGGTGTTAGGGCCAGCCACCGGGTGCTTGCAGCCATGGGCGACTCTTCTACACAACCTCGGCCGCCTCCTTTCTTGATACAAGGCTCGGTCTGGACGTTGGCGTGCAATGATGATGGCGCTGATAAAAGAGCATCGCATTGCCCCTTGGTAAGACTATTGTTGCAGAGTTTGTCAAGGCTCTCCACCGGCGTGCGGGGAAGAAGGAAAGAAGTGGAAAAAGAAAAGCCAGTGACAATACCTGTCCCCCTGGAGCGGCGGTGGCGACGGGAGCCACGGCAGCTAGGGCCAAAGCGAAGAGAACAGCGAAAGGCATTCGGACGAGTGGTGTGCAGGAAGATGAAGGATGTTAAAGATTCTAGATGCCTAGGAGATATTTCTCCGTTCTTTCGCCGTTGGCGACAAACAGTAAGTACAGGGTCAAGCAGATAAGAAAGTTAGTACAGTCTTATCAAAAGCTACTTAGTTGGCCACTTGGTTGCATCTCGGATTCGCTCAACGTACGTGTACCCAGAGGTTGATCAGCCCAATCATTCGATAGCGTTGTATGGCCATAGCCAGCACCTACTATCGACACGCCTTTGCAGGGGGATAACTGCACAAGCCAGGCAGTTTTGGAAGATATAACCTGATCTTCTGAGCAGTCAATCCCTATAGACTATAAAACCATGTGCTTATCCACCCTTTTCTCTGTCCTCCGCTTGTCCGCCAAGGTCCGCCCTAGAGGAGAGGAGACAGTCGATAAACCCCCCGCTACGCTCCGCACGGAAAGCTGTGGAGCTGCCCAAGGTACTGCACAACTATTCTTAGGTGGGTTGCTTTATTAAGTAAAGCACTTAACTTAGGCTGTTTACAGGGGGGAGGGAGCAGCTCTTAAAGCTGAAGAACTTGTCGCGCTGCCGAAGACGTGATTTTCCATTGAATTGACGAGCTTCAACCGGTCAACTTAATAAGTAAGCAGCCCCGGAAACAATGCTCATTCAGAGGTGACATTCAATCAACCTTTGGTTTCCACCACCCCCCCCCAGCACACTGCGACGCCTCATCGCGCGACTGCGCCAATCCGACAGCATCATGTTACGAAGCTTTGGCACTGCAACCACTGCAGCACGATCGCGATGCTCCAACACCCTCCTCCCCCGCCAGCCGCTACGATGCTACGCCACGGAAAAGGATGCCTCCACCGGTTCCAGCTTTAAGGGCCAGATGTTGGAGAGTATATCATCGCGGATAGCTCGCGAGAGGAAAGAGCGAGAGAAGTTCGCCGCCCAAAGAGAGAACGCCGCCGGCTCGAGGAATTGGGCCATCACTTTCAGTATGTTGTCACTGGCATCCATGAAGCTGGGGATGCAATCCTCCACGAGTGCAAGGGCTCTAGAGCTAACCGTCCCTCTTCTTCTTCCCCTGTGCAGTGTTCGTCGCTGGCGTCGCCGGCGCCTACTGGATGGGCACGATGAGTCCCCGCGACGCTGACCCGAACTCGACTGCTCCTCTTTCCCAGGCTCGCCCCTTGCGCCACAACCTGGGCAAGGCCAACCTCGAAGCCGCCTGGACCGACTTCGCCGACATTGTTGGCAAGGAAAACGTCAGCACCCTCGACCTAGATCTACAGACACATTCCATCTCTGACTGGTCTTCCTACCGCGCGCACGAGTCCGAGCGGCCCTTTGCCGTTGTATACCCCGCCACGACCGAGGAGGTCTCGCAGATCATGAAGGTCTGCCACTTGCGAAGAATACCCGTCGTCGGCTACAGCGGTGGCACCAGCCTCGAGGGGCACTTTACCCCTACAAGAGGAGGCATCTCGGTCGATTTCAGCCGCATGAACCAGGTCCTCAGCCTGCACAAGGACGACCTGGATGTGGTCGTGCAGCCCGCCGTCGGCTGGGAGCTACTGAACGAACAGCTGGCCAAAGACAACCTGTTCTTCCCCCCCGACCCGGGCCCAGGCGCCATGATTGGCGGCATGATCGGCACCGGCTGCAGCGGTACCAATGCCTACCGCTACGGGACCATGAGGGAATGGGTCCTCTCGCTCACGGTCGTGCTCGCCGACGGGACCGTCATCAAGACGCGGCAAAGACCCCGGAAATCCTCCGCCGGCTACGACCTGACCAAGCTCTTCATCGGGAGCGAGGGCACCCTCGGTCTCGTCACCGAGGCCACCCTGAAGGTCACGGTCAAGCCGCAGAGCACCAGCGTGGCCGTCTGTTCCTTCGGCTCCATTCGGCAAGCCGCCGACTGCGTCGCCCGCGTCGTGGGCGACGGCGTCCCCGTGGCGGCCGTGGAGATCTTGGACGACGAGCAGATGAAGTGCATCAACCACGCGGGTATGACGAAGAAGGTGTGGAAGGAGGCGCCGACGCTTTTCTTCAAGTTCAGCGGCACGGAGCGCGGGGTCAAGGAGCAGATCGAGATTGTGCAGAAGATGGCCCGGTCGACAGGCAGCCAGAGCTTCGAGTTCGCGAGGTCCGAAGAGGAGAAGGCCGAGCTGTGGAGCGCCCGGAAGGAGGCCCTCTGGAGCACCCAGACCATGGCCAAGGAGGGCGACCGGGTCTGGACCGGCGACGTGGCCGTGCCCATGAGCCGCCTGCCCGAGCTCATCGAGCTGACCAAGGACGACATCAAGAAGAGCGGCATGTACGGCACCATTGTCGGTCATGTCGGCGACGGCAACTTCCACATCATCCTGCTCTCCAACGACCAGCAGCAACATGATGCCGAGGACCTTGTCCACAGGATGGTGAAGAAGGCTGTGGAGATGGAGGGCACTGTTACAGGTGAACACGGTGTCGGTTTGGTCAAGAGGGATTACTTGCCTCACGAGCTGGGCGACACCACCGTGGATACCATGCGAAAGGTCTGCTTCCCCCTCTGCATATACCCCTTGCCGTATCGATTGACAAAGACTGGGAGTGCTAACGTATCAACCTCGGCACAGCTCAAATTAGCTCTCGATCCTCTGTGCCTGCTGAACTGCGACAAGGTCATTAGGGTTCAAAAGCCGAGGCCTGGCGAGGTCGCGGTGTGGTAGGCGACGTACTTGAATCTACCTAGCGTCTTGTATCGGGCTGTCGGGCCTGGATGTGTGTATGAACGGATACCATACTTCTTCCTATCGTGTATAAAACGGCTAAATAAGTGGCTGCCGGAGGAACCTAGTGGACAGGGTTTTCATGCCCAGCTACCAGCGATGTAGGTGAACATGCAAGGTTGACAACGTTGAAAATCTCCAGCACGTAACGCGGCAACGTAGAAAGCCAACAAGTAGGCCAGTACTATAGCTTACGGTGGTGGAAAGACCATGATCCATTTCATACATGGATCGATGGAGATGCATGTATGCGTAAGGTGGCATATATATAGAGCATAAGTGTTCATCTTACGTATGGCGTCGTTGAGCCGCTTCAAACTAGCGAAACTTGATATGTGGTACTACTGTTAGCCCTCCGTCCTGGCATGGTGTCATATCGAAAACAGGGAATTTTCGCCTTTTTTCCGAGAGAAAGGGACGCCCCCAAATATCGTGATCATGATCCAACTCATCCATACGTCATGGGCTGGCTCGACGGCCTTCGCCCTGCATCCCAGCAGCTTGCTGCAGCTTGCTTCTGTCGCGGGTCCGGCCGGGGCTAGACAAGTGTCCCGCCATATTGAGTTACCCGCCGGGCCGAAGAAGGCGTTTCTAGCTTGTCGTCGACGGCATCAAGCGAGACTCGGCCCGTGCATGCCACCCGGCCAATCTCGTCGCCGTCGTCAGGGGCTATGTGGGAGGAGCAGCAGCCGCGTGCGCCACTCTCATGTTTCGACGAGATGCGCCCCGCCTCCCTCCCTCTTCCCCACCCAACATGATGCACGTGTGAGGTCTCGGGGTCGGCGCGGGGGTCCGCCTCGACCTCTCTCTCAGCCGCCCGCTGCCGCCGTGCAGTGCGGAAGAGCGGCTGTCGGGGAGGGAGGGGTTCGACGGAGAAGGAAAGAAAAGAAATGGCCCAAATGGAAGGCGACCCATTCTCTCATTCTCTCTTCCTATATCCCCGTCGTTCAAGGCGTCGTTGCCTAAACGCATCTGCCATGACGGGCTGTTCAATCGGTCCTCAGGGGTGACATGACCAGACCAACTGATATCATCACTTTGATGTCATAATTTCAGCTTTGCATGAAGACTACCGCGGCTATTTAATGGTACTATCTAGCATAACAAAGGCCAGCCAGAGTGAGCTGTCAGATCACGTATGACGGAGGATGAACTTGGGGGGAATGGGAAATCGGGGTACCGCATGTAAAAGCAGAAATATTGCAAGTTTCAGTAGGTATCTATGTTACTGGATTGTATACTAGCCAATGGCAGGCGGGCTTTCGGGAGGAGTGGAAGTAGAACTCGAAATCACGACCTATCGAATGTCATGTAGTTTGCCTGATGCTACGTGACATTCTTGATCCTTGTAATTAACCACCTCCAAAATCCATCGAAGACGCAATCTCTGTCACGGACACACCATGGTTGTCTGGGATCTGGTTAAAGTCGTTGCATCGGGTGAATGGTATATTTGAACCCGAGTCATCTTCTTATGGCACTTCCTGTGATTAGATCTCCTCACCTACGACAGTGCAAATAAGCAACTCTTCATCCACACTGATGAGCAGTTTCACTTCTGCCTGTCCGCTATAGTAGCCATGCCATCCAAAGACCCAGCCACTCGACCCGCCGCGTGCTGCGAGCGAGTCCCGGCATTCGGTCTCGGCCGACCGAGCGCCTCCCTACACCAACATCGCCAGGCCACCTGCCGCAGCGCCTAATTAATCCCGCGCGCAACCGAGGCCTCGAAAATGCTCGAGAAACTTCGTTGGAGCGGCACGCGGACCGCAGCTGCCGTGGTCGACGGAGCGAAAGCCGGGCCGCGGGCGTGCCGGGCGTCTTGCGCCCTGCTTTCGACAGCGGGACTCGAAAAAGGGGGTGGGCTGGCTGCTTGGTCATCGGCTATCCAGGGCGCCCCAAGACAAAGCGAGGAGGCATCCCAGCATCCCCTCTCTATTTCAACGAGAGGGTGGGTTTGGCTGTGGCGTATTACCGTTTACTGCATGGGCGCCGGCTTAGGTTCGGGAACAGTGGATGCTTGGGGCTATGATATACTCAGCTTAGCATGTTAGATGGAGAGCTCCTTCGCGAGAGCCATAGTAGCTCTTCACGAGCTCACTACTTGCTTCCTGAAAGTGTGAGTCTGAGATGCTTGGAATTTTGTCATAACAGACACGGTGGCGCTTTTGCTCTGGGTAAAAGCTGCAAGGAAGGAGGATCACTTCGATCAATGATTCAACTTTGAACGTGACAAGCTCCCTACTTTGTAAGCTTGTTGGTCGAAGGGGGAGGCAGTTTTGGGTGTGAGTGAAAAGGAACTGAATAGTGCTTGATGACTTTCGTGTTTGATACTGAAGCCTGCAGAAGCATGGAGAAGTGACTTCACGGATAGGAATGGGATCTTTAGAGAGGTTTCAGTCTTATTAACAATGTTCAAGTAGTTAAAAAGAAATAGACTGCTTCATGTTGTTGGAAATCGATACATCCTTGACCACCATGGTCGATCTTCTTCGGTACTCATGGCCCCGTCTTTTGCATGCTTGTTCCTAGTTCTCCAATAAAATACTATATAATGCAAAGGGAACAGAATGCCGAGTATCAGGGAGAGCAGCTGACCTAATAATGGGACACGGGAATGGTGCCGATCACCTACCACCTTCTGCTTCCATGTACGGATCTTGTGTCAACAGCGTTCGTTTGATGATTTCGACGTCGGCTCAAGGTTCATAAGAAGGGCAGTGACAGGGCCTTGGACTCGTTCCAGCTGCCTACACCGGCAGCAAAAAAAGGGGTACTGTGAATCAGTAAAGCGGAAGGGGCGAGCGAAACAGGCCATGGGTTGGCATCAACGGAATCCTTCCCGTGACACTCCGCCATTTCAGGAGGGGAAATCGAAGTAGGTCCAGCTCTCATCGATGGATATGCTACGAAAACAACCGATTTGGGGGTGATTCAACCACTCATCCTGTGGGCCTGACGGTTGCGGGATCCAGCTAGGTCACCCCGAGAGACTCTGGGTCTACCTCAAATCTAGTAAGCTGGTCTGCACAACTAGCGAGGCAGTCGCCCAAGGCATTCCCGAACCATGTATTCCACGCGAAGCTCGATAGGGGTTCGCGCACGTCATAGGTACTGACGAGAGGCAGGGAAGATAGCGGAGAGACAAGAAGAAGCAGAGCGGCCATTTCGTAATAGAGCCGATATTATCGGAGACGGGAAACCCCCCTGCATGGATATTAACTTGGTCAGCTACATATCCAAGCCGCACCCACCCAACGTACGTGCTTACGAAACCCTTGTATTATGAGCCTGATAAGTCAGCTCCTCACGCGACCCGTGAGTCTGGGTCGAATAGACCATCCCACCGTTGCGAGGGTTGATAGGTAACAAGTGGCACTCGTTAACCTGAGTGAGCCGGGGGCGGGACGTTGTGCCCAATCAGGAGCAGATTCATCTATTGGCTCGACATGGGTCGGTCAATGCACTGCTCCCTCCCCTTGCAAAGGCATCAGGCCAAGGGAAAAGAGGAGGACATCCAGAAGCACTGTATCCGGCTTTGTAGAGCCGACATGGCACCTTCGTTGGCCCAACAGCCCATCTGGAAGTGGCCAAAAGAGAACGCGATTGGCCGAGAAGACGCCGGCGTTATCAGCAACAGCAGCAGGCGATGACGAGCCGGAGCATATGCGTTCTGGGTGAGTTCGAGAACGGTGGCTTGCAGGCATCGGAACAAGCTTCCTTCGCTTCTGACGCGAAACATGGTTCGAAAAGAGCTGGAAGGCGTTGATGGAATGCGAGAGTTCGTGGGAAGTGGTTCGCCGGTACCCACAAGGTGACAAAGATGGTGTGCATGTGTGCATACGTACTAACCTAGCCTAGACTATATACTAGTTGGTATAAGCTAGTTGGGGGCTTGTAAGGCGGAGGGACACGGGCCGTTGAGCAGTTGGGGATAAGATGAGTTCATGCTGTGGCCAATGGGGGGACCTTGTTCCTCCCACCATCCTTCTCCCACATGCTGCACCAGCTGCGTGGTGGCCTGAGGCAGCCAAAGACCAGGAGACGAGACGGGACGTGGAAACATGGGCCGCATTTCCAGCCAGACACGCCACCCATTTTCATCGCCTAGCCGTGGCACGAGATCGGACCCAAGCATTACTACAGACGGGATGTGCTTGATGCCTTGCCCGGAGACAACTCCCCTTCTGGGCCCTTCTGGGGGTATCTTCTTCTCCAACCCCAAGCCCCGCAGAAGCTTTTCTGCGGGGTCTCCGGACTCTCTCCACGATGGATTGAATGTATGGGTTCTGGTATGGGTATAGATGGGGGGAGGCAGGGAGGGGGGGACTGGAGCTGCGGAGGTGGTCAGCCCGCGCTACGCGTCTTTCCCTTCGGTACGTGTCGTCTAAATCTCACCTATCCCATGCCACCTGAAATGGAATCGCGTTATTTCCATGAGAGCATCCGCATTGAATCCTCGATTCTACCAAAATTCGCCGTCGTCTCTAGAGCCTGCCATAGGCGCGGATAATCGAGATTATGACTGAGTTGGTGGCGCAAGAGAGATCCCTTCTGCATGGGTAGACAGGCTTGTATCCGATAGATTCAAGCAAGCAGACAGACGCATATGTTGGGCTGTTCTGGCCGTAGCCCCTTACCCAACCCCCCAGTCACCCATATCGACTGGGATTAACGCCAGGGTGCAACCACGCGATTATCGTCCCGACTAGGATGCCGGACCACACCTGCACACCCTCAGCGAAGTCTTGCTCAATAGAAATGGCCCAGAAGAGAGATTTGAAGGATCTACCCCAGTAAACATCAATGTACAAAGGTTACATACACACGGGCATTGCTTTCGATGAATCCCTGAACATAAAACCATGGCCGTTCCCGGGTCCTACCCTTTGCCTCTCCCGATATTCATCTTCCACTAGACAGCAAGTGTCGATCAATAATAATCGGTTTTTCATATTCGGAGAATGACGTTCGAAACCTCCCTGGCTCCTTCAGATCAATCTCCGTTATACTAGAGAAGAAGCAAAGCGAGGGAGAGACTATGGACACAGCCGCCAAGATGGAGAAGCACGACGACACCGACCTGCACGAGGTGCACGACCACTACTCGGACAAGGTTAGTCATCCCCGGGCTGGGCAGTCCGTGGCTCCTGTCTTGCCGGACTCCTGAGACTAACACGCACTCTCTCCCTCTCTCAACCAGGGGGCTGTCCAACACACAGTCATCAAGGGCAATGAAGCCTTCGCGGCCGCCTTGGTGGCGGATCCGCCGAACCCCTGGGCCAGGACGCAGATCATGCTCTATATTTTCTCCGTCGTCGGCTTCTTCTGCAGCACCATGAACGGATACGACGGGTCTCTCATCAACAACCTGTTGATTAACCCGGCCTTTCTGAAGTACTATCACGCCGAGAATGCGGGTATCTGGGCTGGCATCATCTCTTCCATGTACGTCGGCTCCTCGCCCCGGTAGTGCCCGCACAGGCTGCTAAATATGCACTTAGGTACCAGATTGGTGGTGTCGTGGCTCTTCCATTTGGTAAGGACTCTGTCGGCGAGCTTCCTGGGCTTTTCGCCTCTCTGCCCACCATGAAGCGAGACTAATGTGTGTGGCTCTCGTCGCAGTCGGCCCTGCCATCGACACCTTTGGCCGCCGCATCGGCATGGTGATCGGCGCCGGCCTCATCATCATCGGCACCATCATCCAGGGCGTGTCGACCAACTCGGACACCTTCATGGGCGGCCGCTTCCTGCTCGGCTTCGGCGTCTCCATCGCGGCGGCGGCCGGCCCCATGTACGTCGTCGAGATCAACCACCCGGCCTTCCGCGGCGTCGTCGGCGCCATGTACAACACCCTCTGGTTCAGCGGGTCCATCATCGCCTCCGGCGCCGCCCGCGGCGCCCTCAACACCGGCGGCGACTACTCGTGGCGCCTCATCACCTGGCTCCAGTGCCTCTTCTCCGGCCTCATCGTGCTCTTCGCCCTGTTCCTGCCCGAGTCGCCCCGCTGGCTCTACGTCAACAACAAGAAGGAGCAGGCCATGAAAATGCTCACCAAGTACCACGGCAACGGGAACCCAGAAAGTGCGTCTGCTGTTCGTCTACCTGCTTTTGGTCGACACTAATGTGATAATCCGTTCAGGTCCCTGGGTGAA
Source organism: Apiospora pterosperma (assembly GCA_019976485.1). Lineage (NCBI taxonomy): Eukaryota > Fungi > Ascomycota > Sordariomycetes > Amphisphaeriales > Apiosporaceae > Apiospora > Apiospora pterosperma. The sequence goes on from JAFBMP010000011.1 coordinate 3,456,683, forward strand.
ACTGCAAATGTCCGAGTACGAAGAGCTTCTCAACATGGACGGCGCCGATAAGCGCTGGTGGGACTACAGAGCCCTGTTCCGTAGGTTGACTCCGGTGGACTGTACAGAAATGCTTGGCTGCTAATTTGGATATCTACCAAGGAAACCGAGCGTCCGTCTACCGCCTTAGCTGCAACGTCATCATTTCCATCTTCGGCCAATGGGCTGGAAACGCTGTCCTTTCGTACTTCCTCGGCGCCGTGCTTGACGGAGCCGGTTACCATCACCCTGTACGTCCTGACTGCTTTCTTATGAGTCTAACCTCTGACCCTTTTCTGACTTGGGCGTGGTCGCAACTGTAGATTGAGAAGGCGAACATCACCTTGATCAACTCGTGCCAGCAGTTCTTGTGCGCCATTTTCGGTGCCTGCCTGGTCGACCGTGTCGGCCGTCGCCCGCTCTTCCTGTTCTCCTTCATCGGCTGCACCGTCGTCTGGCTCGGCATGACTATCGCCTCGGCCGAGTTCGAGGCGGGCGGCGGCAGCGCCGAGTCGATGGGCAGCAACCCCGGTGCCAGCAAGGCAGCCATCGCCATGATCTTCATCTTTGGCAGGTAAGTCTTCGGCCTCTGAGCCCAAGGATTGGTTTCCCAGAGAGACGGTAGCTAACAGACCACTTCGTAGCATCTACTCTGTCGGTATCACCCCTCTCCAGGCTCTGTTCCCTGTCGAGGTGCTCTCCTTCGAGATGCGTGCCAAGGGCATGGCCTTCTCCTCCCTGGCCGTCAACGTCGGTGGGCTGCTCAACCAGTTCGCCTGGCCTGTCGCTTTGCAAAACATCACGTGGAAGACCTACATCATCTTCACGGTCCAGGACGCTGTCCAAGCCTTCATCATCTGGTGGTTTATCCCAGAGACCAAGAACCGCACGGTAAGTCGCGACGCAAAGCACCAACGGCGCCTCCCCCCTCCTAATTATGGTTGCTGATGTATACTGCCGTCCTGCAGCTTGAGGAGCTCGATGAGATATTCGCCGCCAAGAACCCTGTGAAAGCCTCTATCCAGAAGAAGCAAGTTGCCGTCACAGAGACCGGCAACGTTGTCGATATCCACGATGTTTAGGATGGAAGAGTGGTGGATATTAAAGTCGGGAATAAAAGTCTGGTCACGCGGTTATGAGCCACAGCCTCCCCCATTGTCCCATACAAGGACCACCGCCGCTACACAGTGTTCCTATTTCCATATCACACACTCGTGGGTACATATCCCTGTAACCACACGAGTTATATAGCGCTTCTTTGTTAGTTATAGAAAAGAAAGGGGAAAAGATATTATATGCACTTAATTAAAAGGACCGTCTTACGAACTGTGCAGATGACTTGCGCTGAATGCCCGTCCCGCAAAAGCTTACAGGACTATCCCCTATCCTGGATAGAATGACGGGCATAGGCTGCAGAAGTTCACAATGAGCAAGGCGGCCGCTGGCAATCTGGGGAAACGCGGGCGTCAAAAGTACATTAGCTCGTTGGTGTGGTTGCAATGGCTACTTCGCAGCCCCTGTCCTTTCATGCGCACGTATCTTGCTACTTCTATATCGGGCACACAACAACTGCCGAGACACGCCGGTTTCTTTTTAGTCTGTGGCTCAAATCAGACCACACCCCTTCCCCAATGTTAGCCATGTTTGGAGAAAATGCAACACTGAGAACCGATAGGAAGCATCGTTAGCCATCGGCATCACTATCAACCTAGTCGGGAGAACCCGAAGAAGGGTTTGCTTATTCCTTGTTACTTGCCACAGTCCGCATTCGGTGTGCGGGGAAGATGGAGGAGGGATTTGGGGGGTCGAATGAAGTCCCGCACATTAGCCACGATTATGGGTCATGACTCGCTCCTGTACTTATCATGAGAGGCAGAGGAGCCCGACTCGTGACAGACACATGGTGCCTGCTTTCTGCTCAATCTCATGATTCTTGTACTTGGAGTATGCAGATACAGTCCCGTCGTCTTGGTTCACTTTGGGACTTCGCCTAGCCCGTCTAATCTATTGGCTTATCTCGAAAGCCCCTTTTACACGCACTGAATAGTGGTGCGTAATTAGGCTCCTAATCAGTACATACATACATATCAGTTTCGAAATTTTCAAGAAAGGGGAGATTCTCGGAAAACGCAGCAGCATACAGCCATGACACGTCCATTTGAAAAGGTACGAGGCCACCCACTAGTAAGCATCCCCAAACAAACTCTCACAACCAACCGCACATCTAGGTCATCGTCGTAGGCGCCGGCCCGAGCGGCCTGCTCCTCAGCCTGCTCCTGGCCCAGCACGGCATCCCCGTGCAGATCCTCGAGGCCGAGGGCCAGCTGGACGACCGGCCACGCGCCGCCATCTACGGGCCGGCGGCGATCCCGGACCTGGCGCGGGCGGGGGTGATGGACGAGGTCCGCCGGCGCGGCTTCACGGTCAACACCATGTCGTGGCGGCGGTTCGAGGACCACAGCGTCATCACGAGCATGGACGGCCGCGTCGTCGCCGACGTCGGCCCCGACCACCAGGACCTGCGCATGGCCTGCCTCGTGCTCGACGAGCTCGACCGCCTGCTGCTCGACGAGTTCCTCACCAAGCACGGCGGCTCCATCTGCTGGAACCACCGCGTCGTCGGCGTCGGCCAGGACGACGGCAGCGCCTGGGTCGACGTCGAGACCCCCGAGGGCAAGAAGCAGATCCACGCCGACTACATCGTGGGCTGCGACGGCGCCACCAGCCAGGTCCGGAAGTCCCTCTTCCCCGACTTTCCCGGCTTCACGTGGGATCAACAGATTGTGGCCACCAACGTAAGTACTCACCTAGGCATTGCACCTTTTTGCTGTAGACTGTCGTACTGTCTACACCGTCGACGTTCTGACAAGGTAGCAGGTATACTATGACTTCGAAGGAACCTATGGATTCACGAACACCAACTTCATTCTTCACCCCGAACATTTCTGCGTAAGTTGCACCCGTTTCAACCCACTCTCCTGCCGAGATGCGTGGGACGGCTCTCTGTTGGAAGCTAACCTAAGCCCGGAAACAAAAAGATGATTGCGAAAATCACCCGCGACGGCCTGTACCGAGTGACGTACGGCGAGGCGGGCGGCCTGACGCTGGACCAGATCAAGGCGCGGCAGCCGATGAAGTTCGAGACGATCCTGCCGGGGCACCCGAAGCCGGGCGACTACGAGCTCGTGAGCGTGGCGCCGTACAGGATGCACCAGCGGTGCGCGCCGGCGTTCCGGGTGGGGCGGGTGCTGCTGGCGGCGGACGCGGCGCACCTGTGCAACCCGTGGGGCGGCATGGGCATCACGGGCGGGTTCGTGGACGCGGGCGGGCTCGCCGACTGCCTCGCGGGCCTGTGGGACGGCGCCGCCGACGAGTCCATCCTCGACCTCTACAGCCAGAAGCGCCGCGACAAGTGGCGCCTCCTCATCGACCCCGCCTCCCAGGCCAACTTCCGCCGCGTCTCCGACCCCGACCCCGACTCGCTCCTCGAGCGCGACCCCGTCCTGCAGGCCTGCAAGGCCGCCGAGGGCGACGACGAGCTGCAGCGCCAGGCGTTCATGGCCATGATGGACCTGCGCTACGACTTCACGCAGCACTTCAACAAGAAGTAGACGCAGCAGCGCGCGCCTATCGCCCAAGAGTGGGAGTTTGTAGGGGGAAGGACAGAAGGAAGCTGAACTGAAGGATTCGGAATCCGAATACGTATCTTTGAGTCAGGTCAAGAATTCTAAGTAGCAGGATCGGCTATATGGAAAGGAATGCTACTATACTGTGATCGTTACTAACTATCATGGACCCTATCTGTTTCCACTGGCTTCAAAGCGGACAGACTCACTGACTTCTGCTCGGACAACCGAAGTGACTCTCGCCTGGCGGTACCTGACTTGCTTTTACTTCCCCGTTCCAGCAGCTTGAACAGACGCTTACTTGCCAATATGCATATGACTATGGCTTGTAGGCTCCAGGTCTGGCTGGAGGGATGATTAGGGGTTTGATGTCGACTTGTGAGGTGGGAAAAGAGCGGTAGAAGTGAAGCCCAGTAGCTGACTATGACGGGGGATGAGGTAAGGGGAACCAGGAACCGAGCCTAGTAGAGCCAGGTTCCAACGCATAGGGTGCCATGATCACGGATGGTCGCGGGCTGGCGATCTCCTATACACTCGTGTTGTAGATTAGAACAGTTTAACATAATGTCCAAGAGAAGTGGGAAAAGCCTTGATTAGACGGCTGGGCGTGCAGAGTGCAGCCTGATGATGACGTAGTGAAACACCCCCTCAGGCGCCGCCGCTCCGAGTTCTATTAGTAGGTAGCTTTGAAAATCTTCGAGATGATACGCCTCGACATCACATCCAGTCCCTGCAGAGCGAGCTGGCTGCTATATCCCCCCAGGGCGCTGCCGCAGTATATCGAGGTTTCCTGCCATTTCGCCAGGATTGCTTTGTCGCTTTGAGGACCTTGATCGAGTCTTCGGCAGCGATTTGGAGTCTGGGCGGCGCACCCAGCCAGAGTCAGTCCTCAGATTATCCGATCACTTCAGTTATCGCTCCCAGGCCGATCTCACCAATCAAAGGCCTCAGGTCACGTTTTCAACATCGAAGAGCGCAATCAACTCATAGGAGTGCTGGTTGAAAGGCTGTATGTAGCTGCGTCGACACCCGATACGCACATTGCCGGAATGGATGCGGTATTTGATGACCTCTACACGTGCAAGCTCTGGCTTGGACCTGACCCTGAACATCGCTACAACACCGTGACCAAGGCCTTGTCTTTCGTACAAAGATTACCAAAATCTGTTCCACAGCTTCCAAAGCCACTCGACCATGTTGATGGCTTATACTTCCAAGATGGGTGCAAAGACTGGGATCACCTCCAAGCAGCGTCTTTTGCGCACAAGAATATCATCAGGCTCGCTATATCCTTGAATTACGGAACACAAATGACTGCAGTTGGCGGCTCACACCAGAGGACCTTGAAATTTGTTGAGAGTCTCTTAGATTTCATCTCTTCTAAACCAATCACGGAAGAGCCCACCAACGCGCAGGCCGCCTGGTTTCTTGTGCGATGTTACCTTTGGAGCTTTTGGCAACGGGCCAGAATAGTCCAGGCAGTGAGATATGTCATGGCACATTCGAGACTGTACTCACCGGATGGTTGGAATGTAAGCTTCGACGTCGTAAATTATTACGATCAAGCAGACTTCAGTCCTTCGCCCGGTATAAAACTCAGTCAGTTCTCACGACAGCTCTCAGGGGCAGGGAAAGCGAGGAATGTGTGTAACCGGAGTTTTAATATTCTACGAAGTCACCCCGTGGCTTTCGGTATGGACTACCGTCTATTTCACGCCCGCTATAATAGGATCTTGGGACAGGAGGCCTCCCGCTGTGTCAAAGACTCGGAAGATGCTTGCGATGGCGTCAATCCGAAAAACTACCTGCGATTCCACGGGTCCAAGGTTGGAGATCAAACGGCCGAGCCTCTGACGAGATAGGAGCTGCTAGAGGTGCATTCGCTATTTTGGCAGTGATCATTTCAAGGAGAATGGCTTCAAGTGCCCGGATTGTGAGCTCGTTGCACAGGTGCATGGTTTGACCTCAATCGAATGAAGGAGTCGAGATTGACTGAATTAACGGCAAGCGGAGATTACTGTATGAGCCAAAAACACTTACATATCTATATATATCCAGCATTCTCAAGATGCTTTGGCAGAGGACAAGGCGTCTGCATGACATTCTGGCGATAGGGACCGTCATCTAAGCACCGCAACTCGGCTTCGCCCCTGCCGTGACGCGACAGTAGCACGACGCCGGGACGTCCGTGTCCGCCAACGCCATCAGCACCCTCAGCTGCTGATCCGCCATCGCGGCCTCGGTCTCGAGGCCCAGCCTGGCGGCGCACTCGCGGTAGCCGTGGAGCGCCCAGACGTTGTTCGGGTGGTGGCGGGCCCGGCAGGCCGCGCCGCCCCAGCCCAGGTCGGCGCGGTAGACGGCGGCGGCCTCGCGCACGCGGCCCTGCTCCGCGAGCAGCGCGGCGTAGGCGTGGCGCACCGGCTGCATCCAGCCCCACGGCTCGGCGTAGTGGAGGCCGTCCTCGCGCGCGATGGCGTCGCGCAGGCGCGTGAAGCCCGCCTCGACCCGCCCGCGCCGGTACGCGAGCTCGCCCGCCAGCATCGCCTCGGCCACCTCGAGCACGTCGACCACCCGGTTGGGGAAGTCGGTGCGCGTCGCCGGCACCCGGGCCTTGGCGGCGCGGAACAGCGCCTGCTCGCGCGCGGCCGCGGCCACGTCGCCCCGCGCCGCCCAGGCGAGCGCCTTGGCGTAGTGCGTCGTCGCCGTGAGGCCGCAGTACAGCTCCGGGTCGGCGGGCAGCGCCTCGGCGAGGACCTCGTCCCAGCGCCCGAAGCGGACCAGGACGTGCAGGTACACGGAGCAGAAGACCTCGAGGAAGTCGGCCATGGGCGGCGACTCGACGCGGAGGAGCGCCTCGGGGACCGACGCCCTCAGGTCCCGCGCGGCCCCGATGGCTTTCTTGTACTGCCCGGCGAACATGGCCGCATAGGCCAGAGACTGGTAGTTGTGCAGCCGGTACACCGAGTAGAAGCCGCCCGGGCCGCGCTTGGCGACGTATTTCTCGTCGGCGGCCACGGCGGCGGCGTTGCAGACAATTGCGCGCTCGTAGTCGCCGACGAGGAGGTAGAGATGCGAAGGCATGTGGTTCAAGTGGCCCGAGTCGGCGCCGATCCGCTGTAGAGTATGGGCCGCGACCAGGCCCTTTTCGGGGTCCGGCGACATCTCGACGAAGTGAATATACAAGTGGAGAAGACCGACGTGGTCGGCGCCGCCTTCTTGGGCGAGAGCTCGTTCGAGGACCTCTCCCACTTCGAGCGTCTTCGAGCCGGGAGCGGGCTTGCCCGTTTTCAGATCCCAGAGTTTCCATGCTGTGAGATTCATCAGCGCGTCGGCATACAGTGCCGCCACGTCGATGTCGTCCCGGAATTGCTCATACACGGCCCTCATCGAGTCCGCGTAGGCCTGATTCCACACCTTGAATGTGAAACTGGCGTCGCGTGTCTTTGGGTACCGATGCTGGATGGCCGCCATAAGAGCACGCTCGACCGGTGCTGCAGCCCCTTTGAGAGATCTTCCTTTCTCGAGAGCATCCATTCCTCTATGGATAATGTCCTTCCGCTCCGTCTCGTCGAACTGATGCCAATTCCTGTTGTAGTTGGGACCTACAGAGTAGGCGTAGCCCCAGTAAGCCAAAACGCATTCGGGGTCAATAGTAAAGGCCTTTTCGAAACACCGCGCTGCTTCGTCGTGATTAAATCCATACACCCAGGTGAAACCATATTCGACCCAGGTTCGGGCTGCTGGATTGTTTGTGGTGACTGCACGGCTGAAGGCGGGCAGGTGGAAGTAGGCCTCCTTTTCCATGGCTATGGAAGTTTCTCGGGCAACTGCTCCCATCTTGAGGTATGGAGATTCTATATGAATCGGGGATCCTATGACAATGAGCAGTGAATTAAATCTGTCGAGTTGCTACACTCTCTAACCTAGAGGCCACGTATAGGCGGACACTTCCCGGCTACTTCCCGGCTAATGTGCGCAACTTTGTAGGTGATTGCAGATATCTTCTCATGTTTCTTGTTAGTTTCGTTGGAAAACCTTAAGTGGTCCGGCGCTGCCGGTGTGTTGCGAAGGGGGGCAAATGACTGGCGTCTTGAACATACCCGAACTGTATTTACTCTTGTTGGGCCTTGGACATGGCTTCGGGTTCGTGGGAGAAGGCAAGGTTCTCTTCCTCGGCAGTTCCGCAACAGGGAGGGGGCCCGATCTCGAAAACAGCGTGTGCAACAAGCTTGCTGACAAACCGAAAGAGAGTCTGTTGGCGCCAGTCTTCGAAGTATCACTTGCCGTCCCATCCCGTCACATCCCGTACCGTCCACCACTCTCTCACTGACGTCCATGCCGGCCGCCAATGGGAGTGGATACCACGGCAGGTGGAGTTAAGACGGAAGTCTGTAGTGACCCTGGATATCCGGGGAACCGATAACTAGGAATCAATAATCCTGTGATCCGCTTGCTCCTGTGCCACCCCCGCAATCCTCCTCCTTTGGAATTACGCCATGGCTTTCCCGCATATGTCTTCTTATAAGTTGCTTCTTGTACTGCTGCAGTCATAGTATTACCAGCTAATTAATGCCGACATGGCCCGACACTCCAACTATTATAGTCTTAGTTTAACGGCAACGATACCTCGCGCCTTGTCCGACATTCTCGAGCCCAAGGTGCAACCCGACTCGCTGTTTCTGTCCAAACTGCCCTTAGAGGTCCGTCATCGCGTCTACGAGCAAGTCTTCGGCTACAGGCACCTGCACATCGTCATCTGCGAGCAAAAGCTTGTCTGTCTCATCTGTCAGAACCCGACAGCCGTAGATCCCAACGACCACATAGAATGTATCGGCATGTCCACATCCCTCTCCAAACGACCGTGGAATAATGCTGGAGTCAAGCAGCATCTCTCTGCCTTGCTAACCGTTTGTCGCACCATGTAAGAATATATAATCCGAAGAGGCGAACATCAAGTCTAGCCAGCGCGCCATGATAGATCCCAAGCCTAACATGCTAAAAAGGTACTTGGAGACGGCCGACAGCCTGTACAGGATGCACGTGTTCCACTTCAGTAACATCATCTCCATGGCCGTCTTCCCCCGAGAGATCATCCCCCGCTACTGCGACATGCTGCGCCACCTCCGGATCGACCTGGCCCTGCTCGCGCGCGGCATCATCTACGAGCTGTACATCTTCATCCACAACTCCCTCAGCCGCAAGTGGCCCGCCTGGGACTAGGCCGCGAAGTCGGACGGCACGCCGTGGGAGTGCGCCTGGGGCGCCATCGGCGAGCTCAAGTCGCTGCACACGCTGCTCGTAACCATCGAGGTCACGGCCGAGGGGGGTTCCGACGCCGGCTGGGCTCGGTGCATGTCGCCCAGCTTGGAGAAGTTACTCTTCCAACCCCTGCGGAAGGCCTCTTGTCACGATTTCTTGCTCAGGGTCAACTGGCCGGCGCCATCCATGATAGAAGACCAGCTGGAACCCGAGTACCCATTCCGGATAGAGCGTTTCACTTCTAGACATCTGAATGCAGTCGAAAGTGATACCTAGAGCTATTACCTGGGAATACCGGGACCATATGGACTGGGCGACTCGACCGAGGCGAAAGGACCGATTTACGTGTTTGTCCGGAGACACGGTAATTTGAGGGACCGCCTGTTTGGGCGAGATTCTATATCGTAATGGCACTCCTACGTACCCAAATACCTAATACAAATTCCCTGCTCGTACTGAAGCATTGTCCAGAAGATAAAAGTCCTATATACAAACATTAAAAAGAGAGAGCGATGCTCTGAGTCCCGAAAATGGCAAGCGCCGCATCCCGTGTTCACTACTTCTCACCACCTAGCATCCCAGACCCAGATAATCGATGATATATCCTCATATGGACACCCTTTTATCCTGTCTTCCCGAGTCTGGTTGGCTTGGTCTGGTCGGCCTCGCCTATTCGATCTATGTGCCTGCGCTGAAAAAGAAGAAGACCGAGAGAGGCGGAGAGATTGGTGATTATATTGATGTTCTACCGTGGATATAGCGAAGACTTTTGCTGCTGAAAAGAGGCGAGTGGAGATTGCAAGCCGCCACCAAAATACCCAGTGATATTTGGCTAGTCACGCTGAAGATGTCAGTTTCCTATAACTTTTTGAAGGTGGAATGGCAGACTTACCTCGAAGGTATTACGGACCCTTTAGGAGGATCCTTGTGTCTGAGCAAACAGGTAGTTGCGTTGGAATCCACAATGTAATGACCAGGTGCACTCAAGTTGGATAACGTAGTCCGAAGTCATGCGAAGACGGGAGAATGAATGAAGATGAAGAAGGTCAAATATGTTTTCAAAGAGAAGGCCTCATGGGCAAAGAGTAGTAAAGAGTTGTCGACACAGAGATGTCGTTGCCCACACCCAGAGAGGTGGAGGTACTTACACAGGCAGATGCTGATGCTCATACAGACAGACAGGTGTCGACGCAGACAGACAGAGGCCAACGGAGACCGAGAGGTCGACAGAGAGAGATTTCGACACACAAACACACACATACAGAGAGAGAGATATGCCGAGGCATACACACACATACACACACACAAACACTGCAAGGGAGGTTGACGTTACCCGTGATGACCTTGCTGGGTTTGGTGATGAAGAGCCTGGTCCTGAAGCCTTGATGCTTTGATTCGACACTGGGCTTGCTGCCGAAGACTGGGACGACTGAGAGGTCGCTTGAAGATGGGAGATTTCTCAGTGGGGGTAATGATGGCGTCTGGAAAGCCAGTGGTGACGACTCTGTTGCCAGATCGGATGAGATTTGCCATGAGATTTGAGTGTCGATGGCGAGGGTAGCTATTCGTACCAGGTCAGATCCGAAGAGGAGCGAGTGACAATGCATGAACACGTACTTGAAGCCTTGGGACACGCCGTTGGCTGCAGTTGGGAGTTAGTTGTGCTCGCAAATGGAGGTATCAAGTCAAGATTCAGCAGATACATACCTGTATGACAATCCATGTGGATGCGAAGACAGAAGCACTTGCACCAGAGAGAGGACGAAAAAGGGAAGAAAGAAAAAGAATGTGAGATACTATGCAGGTAGCATGGTTGATGATAGTATGCTTGACTGAGATGTCAAAAGCTCAGATGTTGAGGTTGATGGAAGAAGGTGTTGGGGAAGTAGGAGAAATTGGTTGGTTGGAAAGCTCCAGAGGTTCGTAGCGGACCACACAATATATTCTAGTCATTTAGAAGGCACGAATGCGCCTAGGATCAAGAAATGGCTTATCTCATAATCAAATATGGCAACATCCAGGCACCACGTCAAGCTGAGGCATTTCAATTACAGCAGTCTCAGCCTTTGAACATGTGACACCTATGTAGGCTCTTCCCTGGAAGGCAAGGCAAGGCAGGAGGCACCCTATGTAATGTACTTAGCAACCAAAGACACCCGGAATCATAGCTGCCCCAAGATCACCTACCAGAACCATACCATGTACCCTAGGGTCATGCCCGATTCAAAGCTGCTTCCAGGAGGTGGTGATCGGAACAGTATCCAAGGGAACATCTTCGCTGGCGCTAACGACTCCAATGGCGAGTTACGCGTTGGGGGCGGCGCAGGTCTTAGGAGGCGAAGGCCTTGGCGACGTGGTAGCAGGAGTCGGCGGCGCTGTCGAAGCAACTAGCGGCGAAAGCAAGGGCGGCCAAGATCCAGGGTGGAAATGTCTTGTCCTCGGCCCGATGTGTACATACCCGCGCTGCCACTCGGTACATTGAGCATCTCATGAAGTGAAACTCTGCCCTCGCCTGCCAGTGGTTGCTGTACTTCCTTTCCGCCATAACCTGTTCTGCAACTTCCTCCAAGGCGCTTACCGTCGTACTGACGGCATATACCAGACGCTCCGGGGTGATCGGCGTCATGACAAGGCTGAATAACTTGTCAATCTCGCTGTGGTTTGTTTGTCTGCGCTCCTCCGCCACGGCATTTGAGTGGCCCTGGCAATTTTCAGATACACTGCAGGCGGCAAAACAGCACAGTTGACGAATGCGAGAAGAAACGCAATCGACATCAGAAGTAACTATATCGTATCTCTTGAGCTCGTCATCCACTCGATGCATTACTCCATCAACTATTTTGAGGCTTCTGGGATCTTGTGGTTTTAGCTTTGCATCTGTTACGGCTCCAATGCCGGCTTCAACGGGACCAGGGCACACGTCTTCGTAGCTTGGTGGTGGCGTATCAATGAGATCGGACTCTGTGCCTTTGGCCATGGTAGTTGGCTTGTTGGTGGGAGCAGCTTCCGCAAGAGGATGTGAAGCAGGAGCATCGCTCCATCCCTGCTTGTTGACTTTGATGCCTTGGGAAAGCTTCGAGAGCCACCGTGAAAGAGATCGTAACATACTGGGCAACCCCCACTAGATAGAAATCCTCTTAGGCTGGTAGTTGTCCTTTTGGCTCAATGCTGGATCAGTAGAGAGGAAAGAGGGTGTATGGATTCATAATAGCAGACAGGAACCCAAGACCTGCAATGTACCATTTTAAATGGGTGCACAGTCCGGTGAGTCTGCATCTCCGATATTAATCAGGCTCTAGCGATAAAAAGCTTAAGGCAAACTCGTGAGTCGTTATCATCCAGAGAGCCAACCAAATCTCAAAGGTGTGGCTAGGATACTTAAAAGGAGAGAATCAAGCGGTTGTTAGTTCGTTTTCGAACCAAGTTCAATTATTAATATTTAATTAGAAAAAAAAAACTTGCTGTAAGACTCTCTCTTTCCCAGTTAAAAGAAAAGTTGCTTCAAGCTTCGACAGCGTTTTCATCGTGCTTGCCCGAGACGTTTCTCTGCCGCATATAGGGTTTAGTTATATCAATCAGTCCCTGCTGGCCTGTCCACGCCAGTCATTTCCCCACGTCCACCATACTGACCGCCTCCCCCTGCCAGGTTCACCGCATTCTCCCTACTGCTGGTCCCAACGCGCGCCTTCCCAAGATCACCGCCAGACACCACCGCCATGCATCGACCTGGACAACAGCGCCTTCCGCTCTTGGATGTTCTCTTCGATATCAGCGAGGTTTGCAACATGCTAGGCCACTTGATCGTCTGTGAAAGCGGCAACGGGCCTAGAACGCTCCAAGATGGGCGCTAACGTATCTGCCACAGCCTTGCTGATTGCGGCACCAAGAACAGCCGGGTCAATCACAGCCGCACCAGCAGCGCCGAAGGCAGCCGGGTCTGGGGGGAGGGGCGGCGGCGGCAGGCGTAGGAAGGACTGGGCCCGTTTCCGTGTCGGTAACCGACGAGGAGGAGCGGGAGGAGCGGGAAAACCACGCTCCAGACGATCGTCATCAAGGCGGCCACAATTGTGGGCGCGCCAACAACGCAACGGTCAAGCGATAATAGTGGCGGCAAGTTCACCGGCCGTCAGCGCCATTGTGAGTGTGTGTGTTATTAGTGTTGGTGTGCGTGTGTTAGTGTGCGTGTGTTAGTGTGCGTGTGTGTTGGTGTGCGTATGTGTTGGTGTGCGTGTGTGTTGGTGTGCGTGTTAGTGTGTGCGTGTGTCTGCTTGTGTGTCTGCATGTCTGTCTGTCTATCTGTTCGTGAGCCAAAGAACAAAAGAAAGGATAATAAGGGACCGAGGGCTTGAAGTCGACTGTTTTGGTTGTTCACAGCGTGGCCCACAACCAGGGGCGGTGCCTTCCCAATGGATCACGATCAGAGTCATAGGTTGATACGACAGGAGGGAAACCGCCCTCCGCCCCTTCCAGAATACTACTAATAGGAGGGTGGGTTAATACAAAGCAGGAGGCATCACCTTCAAACAATATTAGTAATAAGAGGAATAACCCTCGTTCGCATTTTAGCTTTCGCTTTCTTCTTTCGCTTCCTTCTCTTAATACAAGAAGTAAATTAAACAGCTGCACTTTTAAAGATCCGTAAAGTCATATGGGATATGTTTCGTGGTAGGACCCTGATATTACTTCTTCCATGTACGCGTAGACGTCGTTACCCTGCTCCCAAAGCATTGTTTCGAAATGCTCGAGTTCCCGTATCTCGTCCTCTCTCACGATGTTCGAATCCGGGTCATCTATGTCTTTGTACTAATAGACTCCTCTTTCACTCGAAAATGCCGTCGGCCCCTTATTCCCCATGGAAGCGTAGACGAAACCGCCGCTCGATGGCAAATAAAGGCGGCGGGCTCTCGGGCACATAATGGCTTTCCGGTCTCGCCAGGGCTGGATGCAGTTTGGGGAGATGGAAGAGGACCTCCACCGGGGGCAGGTTCTCGGCCCGGGCTCGGTCCTGCAGATGCGCTGCCAGGACGGCGGTGGGACCTGTACCCAAGGCCTGGAGTTCCCGGACGCAAGACCATGACGAAGTGCCGTCGTGGTCCAGCCAAATGTGGAGGCGGCGGAGCTGAGGCAGCTGACCCACGGCTGGCCATACACGCGCCCATGCGGCGCATGTCACTGCCGTTGCGTCCTCACCCGTGTATTGAACTGCACGACCGGGCTGGTCGTCTCGGACGCCTCCCAGTGCTTCGTAGACGGCAAGCGGAAGCCGCAGTGTGACATTCAATCTCTGGATCAGGGGGTACGCGTAATTGGCCAAATCCCAGAGGTGGTCTGGACTGGAAGCCCACGCGGCAGGCTTCCGGGTCAAGAGCTCGAGGGTGACCAGGTCAGTAACGTTGACGGCTGCTCGCGCGAGCACCATGGCGCAGACATCGAGAAACCTAGGAGTGGGGAAAAGATGGTGAGCCGGGAAAGCACCGGGGGAATTGTCCTAAAGCTCACATTTTCTTGCAAACGGAAAGGAGGTTACTGATGTGGTAAAGGTCATGCGCGCGGGAGGCCTCCTCGCATTCCCAATGCGGCCCCCACGACGTTCGCAGACGACGAGCCCACGTGGGGTCGTTGTTTTCGGCCCCTCTAGGGCGACGGTCTCTGCCGTCCTGAAAGAAGCCCCCAATGGGAGGCTGATAGGGGGTGCAAGACAGGTCGAGACCTGGAGACGGCCTCGCGAGGACAAGAATAGGTGGATAGAGGAGGTAACAAGGTGCTGGTAGATGGCCCGACGGATCTCGGCAGGCGCCGACATGAATCGGCTGTCAAGCTGCGTGTGCATGGCTGCGTCAGACGTGGTGCTTGTGTCCAGATGAAAGGGGGAGAGACACAATTAAGTACTAATGTGTTGGTTGAAGTTTGGGGGCCGTGGAGGCCCGGTGATCAAGTCGAACAGCGCTTATGCTCTGTAACTACGCGCGCTACGGGGCAACCCCTAATTAGCTACATGTAAGTACTTAAGTAGGTAGGTTCGGGGCCTACATGTGTGAGTGTACTGGAATACCATGGCACACTGGGAGGGCATCGCCACTCTGGTATTTTTGGTTGTCTTCCAGATAGTCAGACCATCGTCACCAGTGTCTGGGCCCTTATACCGGCATTCTCACATTCCATTATCCAACTACTAACACTGCGCCACCCGGAAGGATTATGAACCCACACCCCCGGAAGAATTGCAACCTAACACACCCGCCCCCATATCAACTCACTAATCCTCGGACGGCGCAGTCTCATCGTTAGCCTTATGGTCGTCTCGAGAAAAACCTGCCGCTTCCGATAAAACTAACTTCTCTTGCCTTGCGGTGAACTGTTGCGAATAGAGCAAGCGTAAAGTACCACCTAAGATGGCCTGTGACAAGGTAGGTGCCCGCATCTAACATGGCCCTTCGCTGTGGCAGTCGTGGGGGTGATTCCTTTCGTTTTATATAAACTTTGTCTCTGACTGCTCCGGTTGACTACTTTGTATTAGGAACCGATTATCATATATTATAATACACTACAGGCAATATCTCAGCGTGTAAACTGACAGATCAGCCCCTAACCTATAGCGACGCATCTCGAACTCGAACCCTTGCCTGACAAAAGAAATAACGAGGCCGTGGTCTAAAATAATGACACCCGGACTTCAATACCAGACCGTTTACTAATAATGCGGATATACTTCCCATCTATACGGGTTGTCTGGATCTTATCCCCGAAAGAAAAGCATGTGGCGGTGTATATTCAAGAACTCTTAAGATGGGGACCACGGACATAAAAGAATTCATTCTGATATCAACCGCTATAAATAACTCCTGGCCCTAAATCATCTTCCCATCTATAAGTACAGGGCTATGCATCTATACAAATAACACTTTGGCACTCAACCAGTGAGGAAGTGGTAATAGTCTCCAGGACTAGACGAATATAAGAGGGGGGGCACTGCGGAGAAAATGCCAGCTCCAGCGTCCCGCGTCCCGCGCTCCCGCCCCCTGTGTCACCCGCACGCCCCCGCAGGTAAAAACCCAGCACCTCCCTCGCGATCAATAGTGATCCGCCACGCGCACGCGCCGCGCATTGACCCGCCGCCTCGAAGCCTTCGCGGCAGCGGCAGCACCGGACGCCGCCGCCGGTGGCGCCGCGTCGCCCTTCTTCGCCGGCGGGCACGGCGGGCACGGCGGCGCAGGCGCGCAGGCGGGCGCTGGTGGTGGTGGTGGTGGGGCCATGCTCGCGGCCGGGGGCGGCGCGGGGGCTCCGGAGGCGGCTGGTGGGGGCGCGGGGGCTGAGCCGTTGTTCAGGGCCGGCGGGGGGGCCGTCATGTTCATCATCGGGGGCGGAGGCGCGGCGCAGGCGGCGCAGGCGGCGGGGGGGCGGGCAGGACGCTGCGGCTGCGGGAGGGGCGGGCGCGGCGGGCGCTGGGTCGGGGTCAGTAATTACCTGGGCCGCTGTGTGTGGGAGCACGAGGGCGAGGAGGGGGCGGGTGGACTCACGGGCTTGCGCCGCGGCGGGCGGGGCTACGGCGGCGTTGGCGCCGGGCTGGTCGGCTGCGATTGCGGAATGGGCGAGGAGGAGGGCGATGGCGGCCTGGCGTAGTGAGAAGTGAAAGGGAGCCATGATCAGAGTTTGATATAGGTGGTTGCAGCAGTGATAGAAGAATGAGAATGAAAGGCAATGAGATGTAAGTGCACTAAAGAGTGGAAGCTGGATGGACGATGTAGAGAAGTCAGTCTGAGATTGTTGGCTCAGGAGGCGAGTATTTATCTATAGCCAAGCGACATGTTTCGTTTCAAGTTGGACTTATTAAGATACCTAGACGATTCTGCTGGTTCTGTTCATAGACTAGTCGTCTCATTGGTCTATCCAGTACTACGGGAAGTCTAGACTACCACCGGCCTGTTTGTTTGGCTGAGTACATGATGTGTATATGATGTGATTGATACACTCCAGACGTCAACGTTAGTCAAGCCGGATGGACAGGTTTTACGTTGCCATTCGAAAACAAGCGGCTCGCGGCTCGCCGAGACTGCCGTGGTCGGAGTGTCCGGCCTTTCCAACATGCCGCGCGTACGGGCGTTGGGAACCAACGCCAAAACTCGGTTTAGTTATTTTTGGAAACCACTGTACCAAGAGTCGAATATGATAGCCTCGGTAAGATACACAATCCCAGCCATGTCTCAAGAAGTACTTGGGTACACAGATATAAGGGGTGGTGTCGCGTGGCACCGTTCTGAAGTGACAGGTCCCTTGGATGTCTGAGCTCTGCAAGATGAGAAGGACTTGCATCTGATGTATGACTAGCCGAGAGTCGGAGCTTGCAGCATTATTGGCGCGGATGGATATTGATGTCAATTTATGATTGACTCATGACTCACGAGGGGGGCAATATTCTGCTGATCTATACAGGCACAAGGCATAATTGCTAAGAAAAGATTTATGGTGGACCTCATCCCATGTTAATCGAGTTGTCAGCCTATAAGAGAGACATGAAAAACCAGAAAAGTATTTGAGCGTCATCGGCTTCTGTCGCACTAAGAGATCGGACGGCGCTGTTGACACGATTCGGAAGCAAGACCCGGCGCCGAGATAAGACGAATTTGCAACGTGATGAAATGCCCAGTGTATCCACCGAGTATCACAGAAGAGAAAGACTAGGGAGAAAATAATGAGCCGGGACGAATTGCGGTCTGTCCTCGAAGTCAGGACATAGCACTATCAAAGTTGGTATATACGAGGGGCCATGTGACTGGAGAGAAAGATCGGGTCATAAACCCAGACGGATAGCCGGAGCCCGAAGACGGGGTCCTCGGTGTCCGTCTACGTTTGCTGACGAGTTATACAACAAGGCTTGACTCATGCCAGTTCGAGCCTTACAGCCTTCCTATAATAGTTCGCGGTGAGCTAACATAGGGCAGGAAATAGATCAATAAACCAAGCAATCATGTAACTCCTGACTAAGTACCTATGGAACTACCGGAGACATGGCCGGCAGGTTGTAGCACGTGCTCTACCAATATCACACGGTCTTCTTCATCACAATCAGTCCCTATTTTCTCGCCTCATAGCCGTCCGGGTGAACTCGCACGTACTCCCGAGGCACCAAGTTCAAGTGTTGCGTGGTCCGAAGTCCAGTACTCCGCGGCACGACCTTGCCTCTCCAAGCTTTCTTCTCGCGCATCAGCCTGGACCAGTAATCGAGCGACGACTCGTTGGGCTGTCTTTCCAGGTCCCCGGAGATGACGAGCTCGGCCTTTCTCGGACCGCTCCATGTGCGCGATCCGCAGTTCTGGCCGCCCTCTTGCAGACCACCAGGGGCAGGGTGGGCGGAGAGCTTAGCCTGGTCCACGAAACGGCCGACCAAAAGCCAGCTCAGGATATCTGGGAACTTTTGAGCCGAGCTATATGCGGACCGGAATCCTGCCGGGCCCGAGTACGAGAGGGCCGCGCCACGGCGAGTGAGGAAGATGACCGAATTCTTCCGCCCGGCTTCGCAAGCTGCCATCAAGGCTGAGCCCGACGGGCAGCCGTTGCTATCCAGCTGCGCGCCAATACCGAGCAGGTTTTCCATCATGACCACCGAGCCCGTCGAAGCAGCTGTGCATAGGGGACTCCATGCATCACATGGCGACATGTTTATGAACTCTCTCAAAGCCTCTTGCTTGTACTTCCGGCGAGCTAGCTTGAGAAAGCTGGAAACCCCCGAATAGGTTGGAATTTGCAGCAAATTCCATGCCATGGGCTTGCTGTTTTCTAATCGGATGTCCATGTTTAGCAGGAGCGAAATAAAAGACTGGGAGAAAACGGCGCGGTGAAAAGCTGACCCTCCTAGGCTATCCAATGCGTGGATGTCCAGGCCCCGATGAATGAGCACCGCGAAAGTGCTACGGTGCCCGCTACTTTCTGTGGATGACTTCCAGCTACAAAGATGCAGTGGCGAATGATCGAAATAATCCAAAACTGATATATCTGCATTGACGTCGAGTAGCCCTTGAACAATGTCGGTCAAGCCTCGATAGCTTGCGTCCATTAAAGGTGTGAAATTATTTTGGTCGCGGCATTCGATCACTGCACCCTTTGCAATCAGGTGCATGGCGACTTTGTGCTTATTTTTCTTGCCGTACCTTATCGCATAAAGTAGTGGTGTTGGCATCTTTTCGCTCGAAGCGTTGATATCTGCCCCTAACTCAAGCAAGAGGTCGATGAGGGACAAATCTTCTCGTATTAGAGTAGCAAGATGAAGCGGCGTGGCACCTGGGGTGTCTGCTTCGTTTACAGCCGCACATAACAGATCCTCAGGACGTAGGTCGTTCATCTTCCTAGACATAGGAAAAGACTTGTTAAAAGCTGGTCGATAGCGGTTGGGGTTGCCGCCACTTACACGTATTGTTCTTTGTTTACCCTCAAGTGATCCAACAAGGTCCTCAGCCCCTCTGTATTCTCAGAAACAAGCGCCGTGCGTAGCAAGGGGGGCGATTCTCCGAGGAATCTGCCTCCCTGATCCATATAATTCTTCAGGCCCTTTGGTAAGAACCGATTCAGATCCGGGTTTTCGATAAGAAGGTGCAAAGACGTGGGGAACCCTTCGTGGCATGCAGTCCTCGTCATAGAAGCCTTTTCATCTAACAGCCACTCAACAATGCCAAGCCCCTTGCCTATGATGGCTTCATGCAAGAGAGAGCAGGATCCAGAGCTGAAATGAATATTCTCCAAATCGCAACCATTGGCATATAGCTCGCGACATAAGGCCAAGTTGTCTTGTTTGATTGCGGCTTCGAATGCTCTGGCTGCTGCCTTACTTCGTAATGTAGGGGTATTTCCAGGAGCTAATCTGGCTTGCTGGGAATTGCCAATAGCACTCGCCTCGAGATATTCAACCAACTTCTTGTTGTTGGTTTGGTGGGCATATGACACGGGACTTAACCCGGCTGCATTCAGTGACCATTTGCACCCAGCTTGTACGAGGCATTTAGCAACTTCGTAGTGCCCGTGTTTGGCTGCTAGGTGAAGTGCTGTGCTTTCATCGTGTGCCCCAGCGTTAACGTCACTGCCCTCACCACAGAGGAACTCAACAGCACCCAGGTGGCCTCCCATGGCGGCATAGTGTAGTGATCTGAATCCATTGTCGCTTTTTGATTCCAGGTCCTTCAACAGACCGTGATCCATATAGAATCTCAACACCGCAACATGGCCACCCATGGCGCCAACGTGCAGTCCATTCACCCCACTGTAATCCAGATTCATAAACCAGACTTTACAGGTTTTCGTCCAATCGACCTTCCTTTCAACTTGGTCAGAGCGATATATCTCTTCCAGACATTGCAGTGCTCCTGCAGCGGAAGCAGCCAAAACCGCATCGAACCCATTGGTAGAGGCTCTACGAGGATCTGCCCCGCTGCTGAGAAGAGCTGACGCATGTCTGAGTTGTCTGTGCAATAGGAAATGTACCAGAGCAGGACATTGATGGGCATTGTTAACGCGTAAATCCGGATCTGCACCTTGCTGGACCAGCAGCTCAACCACCCATTCGCCTCCCGGACTTCGAGGCAGATGTATTAGAGCCAACCCACCAGGTCCAATCTCGTTTATCCGAGACTTATCCATATGATCCATGAGTAGGTTGAACATGGCTCTGTCTCCTGAATCCTCACCCACATTCTGAACAAAATGTTCGAGTGCAGACTGGCCATGGGCACGTTGATGAACACTCACCCCATGATCCAATAGCCATTTGGTACGTTCTTGGTCCCGGGAACCAACGAACGCTTTCAGCAAACGGACTGCTTGTAGGGATTTGCGAAGTCCGGACCAGTAACTTGTTTTTCTGACGACAAGGTATATCAATTCGGACATGGGCCATTGTTTTGAAGGCAGAGATTCGAGCATTGGAAAGAGACCACTTCGGCTGGTTTGTGATTCGTATGAGACCAAGTAACCAAGTCGCACTAGAGTCTCACCAGCTCCCGTCAATGGGTTTTTCGAGTATTCCATGAAGTCGATAACGCCTGCAAGCATCGAGGTAAACCTTTCCCACATTGAATATGGGGGATTGTCTGGGGTATAGAGCTGGTGCACGACGGCTGTGTTTATTAGCGTCCAAGGGTGCTCGAGGTATTCTTTTAGGTACAACTCCAACGGGGGTCCTTCAAGGCCATGGGAGTCGCAAGCCGTTGGATAAAGGGACTTCAACCGCAATACGAACTCTTCTGTTGTCAAAGGGCTAAGATAATGAAGCGGACTGTGGCCAGCCTTATCGTAAGGGGAGACATCAATGTCTGAGCTGATAAGAAACTCAAACACCTGCTCTGCGTTTTTTTTGACCGCAAGATGAAGCACCGGGATCGGGCTTTTGACCATTGCAGGGCTGAACTCGATATGCTCCGTAAAAATGGCTGCAGATTCCAGGCGACGTTTCCAGAGCGACCTCGAAAATGGTGTGTAGTCTTCGGCGTCTGTAGCTTCCATCGCTATCTTCATGCTGTCGGCCCCTTGGCATTTTAGAATAGCCTCGAGTGTCAAAGGGCACTGGACTGCTAAATGAAGAACGTTCAATCCCTTGTCGTTTTGATGTGAAAAGTCTACACCCTCTTTAGTGAGCAATTGCGCCGTCTGAAAAGCCACGGCCGAGTCTTCTGTTATCATCTGCGACCATACGTGCAACGGCTGCTCGTTCGCCATGTTGGTTGCCCCAACATCACACCCAGCTTCAAGGAGCAATTTGATGATTTCAAGAGATGGGTTTCCAAAAATCGGTTCTTTCTCCATTTCTTCTTCCTTCGTCTTCCCCAATGCCCAATGTAAAAGTGAGTCTCCCTCCTGGTTCTTGGCAGTTGCAGCATTCATGCGGGGATCGCGCAGGATTCTCTGCAAGATTTGTATATTACGAGATCGAACCGCTGCAAAGGCCTGGCCAACTATGAGTTCGGTGGTATGGACGACTCTTGTATCCATTTCTTCCGAGTCATGGATGATGCCGAGCCCGAGCTGTACTGCTTCTCTCCATGCGAGGGAGCAGAGACGAAGATGGGCAGAGGATTTGTCCACAAGTTTGTTGAGTGTTTTGATAAACCATTCAAAACTGGCGTAGATATGGCCCCGGTGAAATTGTGAGTCATCCCTTCTTAATTCATGGAAGACCGTTGCTGCAAAGTCGACGTCTTCTTCGTCTAATTCTGCACCATTTAAAAGCAAGGTCGTCGGCAGAAACAGCGAGCAAACTTCAATTACCATCTTGAAAGCCACCCTCACTATACTGTCACCAGCGAACGGACTGCAACTTTGGAATTGAAGTGATGCCCCGGCTCGCTGCAAACATGCGATGGTCTCACGGGTAGCGATCATTTCGTGGCTGTCGTTGTCGACGTCGGGCAAAAGGTCACGCCATCTCTCAAATCGCTCTTCTGCAATATAGAATGGCCATAGCCCCTGGACTGCGCATTGTATGGGATTTCCTACCGGGCTCTTCAAGTTTGCATCGAGATTCTGCTCTAACAGATGAGAGCAAATATCTGGCAATGAAAGTGAAGCGGCCAGATGCAACGGCGTAAAGTTTGGATGAGTCAGAAGTGCCACATCTCTGGAATCGATTCCAGAATATTTGATGAAATTTACGGCCCAGGATGTGAGCATTGGTGTTTTGTTGGGACTGAAGAGGGATTTTGCCAGAGAGCTGATTCGCGGTTCTTCCCAATGAGACCTCGCATGAATTGGCCAACCACTCGCTGCAATCGGGTATAGTGGGAATTCTTCGTTCCTTTTGTCCACGTATTCAATGATTTTGTTGCTATCCGAAGGAAAGTCCTTGAAATTGTCAAGTTGAAGATATTTCAAGTACTCAATAGCCAACAGCACCTGAGCGCGAGAATTGGAGACATGGAACCCGTCTAGATCCGATCTCTCGGTCAAGCTTCCCTCGAGGAATTCCAAGACTGAGAAATGAGAGAATTCCAAGAACGATCCGTCTGTTGATTTTCGTAAAAGGCTACTGCAATACTTCGTAATAGAGGCTTCTCGTATAATAGCACTCGACTTTAACGTCTTCCCGGCCGTCGAAACTGAGAGTAACTCCCTCAACTGCCTAATATTGAGAGGTTTACGTGAATGCGCAATGCAGTTAAGGGCCAACCCAATCATGTGGGATTTGCTTTTCGGAATTCTGTCCAGAATGCGAAGATAAGTTTCGTCCAGAGTTCGTGGCAGGGTGCCAAGTGCGTCGCGACATTCTTGGTCAGAGTCGCACAAGGCAAGTTGATCCAGCTGGCAGGTCACCCAGCGGAACCTTCCCATGATAGTTAGTCATTAGGATGCAAGAGGGCAAGCAAGGTATAGTAATTGAACTCACATTCCCTGGGCGCCTTCTGTTAGCCTCTCGAGTATCTCTTCTTTCAGCTCCGGATCTTCAAAACGCAGTTGCCGAGTTCGAATCCTGTCCCCGAGCTGTTCTCTGACGTATTTCGAGATATCCTCTTTGTGGGCGGCGATCTCGACCGAGTCACAACCATCAAGCCAATCTCGAATGTCGTCTTCATTACGACTTAGCAGGGCCATTGAGATGTTGTTGGTCGCTTCCGAGATTGCGATCAAGGTCTCGAGGACCTTATCCGTATGTTTTCCGCACTCGTCAATCCCGTCAACAACCAGATATACATGATCGTATAGTTTGATCATATCCTGCAGGACGCTACTCAACGACTCGACACTAGGTGTCTTGGGCATTCCAAGTGAGGGGTTGTGGAGTTGGTAGTGTTGCTCGAGTTTGGTGTAAGCCGCTTCTTTCTGGATGGCGAGCTGATACAACAGAGCT
This sequence comes from Apiospora pterosperma, assembly GCA_019976485.1. Taxonomy (NCBI): domain Eukaryota; kingdom Fungi; phylum Ascomycota; class Sordariomycetes; order Amphisphaeriales; family Apiosporaceae; genus Apiospora; species Apiospora pterosperma. The sequence goes on from JAFBMP010000011.1 coordinate 3,480,410, forward strand.
CGGAGGATTGTTTCGGGACTGTGCGAATTCTCATTCTTGTAGTCGCAGAAGAAGAAGGCTGACGGTACGGTCTCTGTGGTCCTGTTCAGAGCCGCTTCAATGACCACACCGGCCAGCACAGTCTTGCCAGCGCCCGGTATGCCTTTGAGCCACAGCCTTGAGTTAGGCACCGATAGCCAACGTTGAAACTCTGGTAGTCGTGTCAGCCAGAGGCCTGTCCCTGGATGCCGTAGCCAAAGACTCATGTCATAGTTGCTTTGGGGATTCAATTTGAGGTAATAGTCGAGTACCTGACGTCGTTCCCAACCTTCCTGAATTCGACTGGTGATCTTGGTATTATCCTTGATCGCAGTGACTATCTCTGTCGTTTGATCTTGCCCATCTGTTAGTAGTCGTAGTATAGCCTCCATGGAATTGGCAGACAACGCCAGATTGATAGTCTCCTTGTGTCGAGACAAGTCTTCGTGCAATTCCTTGACACGTCGTGCCTTGAATGGCCACATGACATTCTTTGCTGTGCTGCTGTTGTGCTTCTTCAAGGTGTCACCAATATCTGTTAGGGTTCTCTCGCATGCTTCAATATGATGCATGCGGAACTTGCTGTGAAACACCTCAGAGTCGAGGGCGCCTGCGAGCCTCGATAAGCTGTCAAGAAGCCCCCTGAGTATGATCACCTCCCGGGCCAGCTGTCGACTCTCGATTTCGGCATGCTTGACGGATTTGCCATATTTGATGAGGCGATCGAAGACAATATCTGCCAGAGTGACCACACCAGCAATGCTTGCAGCTATAGATAAGGGGTCGGCCATACCCCGAGCTCAAACGGAGAAAGGGTGGATGGCAAGGCTATTGCGACACAGAGAAGATGGTTGGGAGGTTCCGCCTCTGGTCTTAAAAAGAGTGATGAAGCAGATGGGGAAGGCCTGGAGATTGTTGTAATCGAAACAGGTCATTCAGACTGCATGATTGAGTGATCAAAGTCAACATGTGCCTGTGGCCTGGCAAAGGGAATAAAAGACATTATCTGGAGCCGGACAGCTGCTGTGTAAACCGCAAAGTGACTCGGCCTCCCCTCTCGAAAGTCATGCATGATCAGCAGCGTAAGCTGATGTATAATTGGACCACGACAGCCGTAGTTGCACAAGTTGCTGCAGTCTGCCCGATCGAGGCATATCCCGCAATCTGCCTAATGGTGATGGAAAGCCTTGCGATCTGCCTTGGTGCCCGAGAGAATAGGGAATAACGCGTGTCAGATGCAAGGTAGAAAGTAGGTGGCTCTGCCTGGGGCGAACCAGGCGAACCGAACCAGCAATGCCCCGATCCCCAACCAGATCCCCTGTCCCCAGCCTACTAAACCGCCACGACCACTTTTCCGAACCATCTATCGGTGATTAGTATTGCTAGACATCTGCGGCGAATACTGAAGTAGATGCATGAGTAATCGGCAAATGTGTATTGCAAACCTCTATGGTATCATCGGTCTTTTCTTCATATGATGGCAATCACCCCCCAAAAGCCAACACGCTCGCTGTCGAAACCCAATCGCGACCAAGCCAAAATCTACGTATTCTCTCGAGGAGGGAGAAAAGAAACGCCGCCTTACGAATGCTATGCTGCGGTATCCTGTCACATATCTCAATAATACCCAGTAGTACGCCTGTCGTCAATGGGTTTGGTGTATGTGTGAGAATTCCCCGTGTGGATCGCTGTCGGCCGTCTCCCTCGGCCAATCCGGGACCTCTAAACCATTCCTATAATAATTGCATCGCCCAATGTGGAAAAAAAACAAAAACAAGCAAAGCTCTATCCAGCTGGGGACACATGTTTCATCCTAATAGGCTTGAGCCTCATCTGCATCGTCCGCGGATCGAACTTCTTCGCCTGCGGGTCCCAGAAGGCACGGATCTCCACCGTCATGGTTGCGGTTGGGCACGCGACCTCAACAAGCCCACTAACGACAATTGAGCCCCGGGGTGGGTAGTCGCCTGCAGGCCTCCAGCTCTGCGCGAACTTCTTCTTGAGAGTCTGCCAAGGACCGCTTGTATGATCCGACATCTGCCTGATGCCATAGATATCCTTCACGCCCGTGGGCTTGCCCGAAGCCATGCCGGCCTTGGGGCCAGGTCCACTAGGATCAGGGGAGGTCGTGGCTGTAGGTTGAGACGAGCCCGAAGCAGTGGATGATGACATAGGAGAAGATGAGGCTTCGGATCCATCCAAGGACTGGGTCTTGGGAGAGGCCAGGGGACTTTGCTCCTTAGTGTCGGGTGCTTTTGGAGCCGCCTTAGTCATTTGCTTAAGCAGGTGCTGGCGGACCCTATCGATTGACACTTGATCAGACGCCGAGAGAGGGTGTGACGGTGATTCGTACCCAAGATACTTGGCAGTAGCTTGAAGGTTCTGCTTGAAAAGCTCGGCGGTGAACGTCCAGACGGACAGAGTCAGAGCAGTGGGCCACAGAATATTCTTCAGTCTGAAGGCTATAGCCGAGTCCACGGGCTCTGTAGTAATGACAATGCCATCGTCACCACCAAATTCGACCCTAGTGTGGACGGTACATCAGCAACGCAACTCGTTGTCAGTACGCACGGGAGGATATCACTTGGACTTACACTTGTCTCTCGAAGGTGGGAGGCGGCCGATATGGGAAATGAATTTCTAACCAGTGCCTCCGAACCGTCATATTTCTGCCGAACCTCTGTTTGATTTGCGGATGGTTTACAAGTGTCGTACGGGCTATCTCGGCAAGGCTCTTCTTGATGCTCTCCATCAGAGCCTTGTCTTTTGAAACCTTGATGAACATCTGCCATTCCGGATCGGAGCCTTTGTAGGGCCTTGGTTGTACCATCTTGGTGGTCCCGGGTAAAGGTATAATGAATGGCTCCGAGTCGTCTTCTTCCATGTCCTTTTTCAGTTGCTTGCGCTCCTGTGGCGACATGCTGGCTACTTGCTTCTCGAGTGATTTAGCGAGAAGGCCTGTGACGGAGGTGGTATATATATTATAGGCGACATAGTAAGTCAGGGCAGCGCCCAGAAAGTGCCATGGTTTGAACCACCTCCGCCGTATTTTGACCCGTTGAAGGCGTATTGTCTGAGGTTCTGAGCCGGTCTTGATTTTGGAAAGGCGGGAACCGAGCGCCGTTAGATTCGGTCGCGATCGAATGAGTCCTAACATGACGGGCGATTATGTGTGGCACGCCTCGATGGCGGCCGGGCAGAGAGGCGGGATCAAACTCGAATGATGGTTTTGTGGTGCGAAGACGTGGCGACGGTCGATAGAAAGTGTAGAGAGATAGTGTGCAGCAGAGGCAATGCTTGCTTGCTCAGCCTGATTCCGAGATGGGTGGACCAGGAGCCAAAAAGAAATAAGAAAGGAATGCAAATGGAGATGAAGATGGGAAAATATGCCGAATGAAAGGAAGAAGTTGCTGGTAGTTTGGACACTGATTTTGTTGGTCAGCCAGAAGTCCCCCATCGGCTGCATCTAGCAAACAGAACGTCTCGTCCTCGCCGCCGCCGGACAGGGTACCAGAACCAGAGGTCCAGAACCAACTAAAGTTAAGAAGGCCGGGGAAGACCCTGGTCAGTCAGTACCTAAATCGGGCACAGTGCTCAGTACAGTGTTTCTAATTTCAAGTCCCAGGGGTCTGTGCCTCAAGCAAGTGTGGCTAATGCGTTGATTCTATTCCGTGGCACCTGAAGCTCCATCCAACCCGACCTGACGTCTGCAGCAGCTCTGAGCTTGTTCTCGTTCTCAACCAGTTCCCAGTCTAGGTATCCAAACGTGCAATACCGACAGCCACCTTCATCAACTGTCGGTATCTCTCCTAGCTCTATTCTCCAAGATGAAGTTCACGCGTTTCTTGGTGCCGGCTTTTGCTGGCCTAGCTGTCGCCGAAACTGCTGCTTCATCACAACCATCTACCGAAGCCTACATCCTGCGCGAGTCGCGGCCCTCATCATCCAAGGACACGTCGTCGTCACCCTCGATATCCTCCAATGCTGCCCAGGCGATTCTCTCGGACCGTCTCTCTGCCAGCGATAGCCTGTCCCAAGACATTTCCGATGCCGACTACGAGGTTGTGAACCGATTCGGCAAGCCGTCAGCAAAGCTATTCAGCGATGACGACAGCACCTCCCATCAACTTGTCATTCTCTACAAGGGAGTGGATGCCGATAACACCAAGGCCCTGAAGAAAGCCCTGAATGGTGCTGCACTCTCCTTCACATCCTCGGCCTTGAACTACTTCCCCTCGACGAACCGTTACAACACCAACAACTGCAAGTTCGAGGATGCCATCGATCCCGCAAAGGACGCATGCTGGCAGGGTGTCTCGCGAACCCAGTACCTCGAGATCGACATGTCCAAGGACCCCAAGTCGACCGCCTCCCTCTCCAAGAACATGAAGAAGCTGCAGTCGCTCGCCAAGAGCGCCAAGATGGAAACCATGATTCTCATCCACCCTTCCGCTCAGGCCGCCTCCGCCGCCCCCGAGGAACTCCGCCGCCGCGACCTCAAGACCGAAGTGGTGCTGACCGACAAGCAGACGGTAGCGACCTCGAAGCCCGCCCCGGATGCTGCTGCCGCCGCCGCCGACAAAGCGACGTCGTCGTCCTCTCCGTCCAACCCCTTTGCCGACAATGACAGGAAGAAGAAGGCGCCGATCCCCGCGTGCTTCACCTCGCAGAACGCCTGCAACGCGGCGACGGGCAACTGCACCGGCCACGGCGTCTGCGAGAACAAGTGGGGCGAAGGCTCCGCCAAGGCCTGCTTCGCCTGCCGCTGCCTCGCCACGACGGAGAAGCAGCAGGACGGCCGCCCGACCCTGTACCACTGGGGCGGCAGCGCGTGCCAGAAGCAGGACATCAGCACCCCCTTCTGGTTGCTCGCCGGCTTCACCCTCGTCATGCTCTCCGTCGTCGGCTTCTGCATCAACCTGCTCTTCCAGGTCGGGGAGGAGCAGCTGCCCGGCGTTATTGGAGCTGGTGTCTCGAGAGGTAGCTCCAAGTAAAGCAAAGCCAGATGAAACGAAGTGTGAGGTCACCGTCAAGGTGGGTAAATGGATTTATCGGATTGCAATTGATCATCACAAAGACTGGCACGTTGTGGGTGTGAGAGCGCATACACATGATGGGGAGGGAATAACCAGGAGTGTAGAGTCTGAAGCATCACCTACTTTTTAGCTGCTCCTTACTATCTATAAGGGTAGTGTATCATAAGCTGTACGGATACTGGGACGGTGTGCATTAGGCGGCACCTTAAAGTACTATTTCATTTGAGCAACTCGAAGACAATGCAACTGATTTCGCGACACCTTTGGATGATCACGTAATGATCTTGTAGATTGCGATATGCAATAGGGGTATCTCTTTAGTCTCGTCGGCGTACACTATGTTACATTTCCATCGCATCTGTCCTCACCGGCGTAGCCCGCCCCCAGACTCTCCAGCCCTCGCCCGGGAGTGCCGGCAGGCCTCGCCTGTTCCAACAAGGACCTCGCCGCCGAGACACTGCCGTGGCCATCGCCATTTTCGTTGTCCTGCCGAGTATCCACCCCTCCCGTGCGACGGCCGCCATGGGACGGCCCGCCCACGAGGCTCTTGTAGCGCTCCCCGGCGTCGTCGAGCAGCTTCTGGACCTCGGGCTCCCTCCTCTCGACGCCCTCCCTCTCGGCCCGGAGCTCGCCGAGGCGGGCCCGCAGGCGCTGCAGCTCCAGCTGCCGGCGGCCCATCTTGGCCCGGAAGGCGTCGACGAGCACGCTGAGGTCCGGCAGCGGCGCCAGCTTGGGCGGCACGGGGGCGGCGGCGCGGTCCGCGCCCAGCCGGCGGCGCTGCTGGGCGCGCTCCTCGGCGAGGCCGTCCATGCCCGCGCGCGTCTGCGCGACCTCGTACGCGGCCCGCCGCTCGGCCTCGCTGTCGTCGCTCGTCGAGTCGTCCGCGACGCCCTCGGCCGAGGCGATCAGGGCCGCCATGTCGGCGCGCTTCTGGCGCCGCGCCGCGCGCTCCGCCTTCCGCCCCAGGGACAGCCCGCCGTCCTCCACGAAGAACGAGTCGTCGTCGTCCAGGTTGTCGTCCGCCACCAGCCTCTTCTCCTTCTTCGAGGACACGGCAGGCGCGGCCGGCTTGCGCGACAGGACGGCGAGGTAGGAGTCGCCCGTGCCCCGCTCGTCGTCAGATAGTGAAATGAAGTCGTCACCGCCGGCTTGGGCTTGGGCGGCTAGGCGCGATCTCCTTGCCTTCTTCTCGAGAATCTCGGCTTCTGTTAAGACTGCTGTTTGTTGTTGTGTAGGGGCTGCTCCAGCTGTAGTCATCGCGGTCTCGACTACCGTGGCACCTTCGAGCTCCGAGGGGTCCAAGGACATCTCCACATCGTCATCGTCTGTGCCTTTCAATGTGCTCAGGTTGGCAGGCGTATTGGGCGTTGAGCTTTGTAGTTCAGACAGATATTCCTTGCTATATCGTGGGCGGTCGTCGTCTGTCCCCATGGAACGCAGAGGTAGTCGACTATTCTTTGTGATGCCTTTCCTGTAGGCGCTGTTTTCTGACGCAGCAGCAGCTAGCGGGTTAACTTTCTTTGGAGTGAATGGGAGTGAATCTTCTCCGAGCATGATAGAATCGTCATCTCCCGCCGTAACTTCGCTGGGCCCAAAAGACAGTCGAGAGCTCGAGCCGCGCTTCTTGAGCTTGGATGAAGCACCACGCCCGCCGAGTGACGGCCGGATGCGCAGAGGGGCACCACCATCTTCGTCGTCTTCTGTCGAGTCTTTAGGTTGCTGGGTCTCGGGGGTAGAGTCCTCATCGGCAAGATTGATACTTTTGCGTAGCGTTGACTGCTTGATGGGTTTGCGTGACTTGAACGACGCCTGGAGAGCGGGCTCTTGAGGAATGTCTTGAGTTATGGTATCATTGTTGTTTTGTGAAGATTGTTCGTCCTCGTCGTCTTGTACCTGAATCTTGCGCGCTTTCCGCTTCGCACCGAACATCTTCTTGTCTGAGAATCTCTGTAATATTGCTCTTCCAAACGCAGTGTATTAATTCGAATGGCTTGCGACAATAGAATAGCAGACGAGGCAATGGGTAAATGATCGAAAGCTGGAGCTCACATTCCTTATCGGTATCATAGGCAGGCATGAGGAAAGCTGGTTATCGATAAGATTTAAGCTTATCGCCCTGCGCGTAGGCTCAGGCGCGAGCAGAACGGCCTTCAGTGCATGGGAATTGAAGCCTCGATCTATTAGCCAATCCACCAACCCCAACACTGCACGAATACACAATACCAACATTCTTGGTTTGTGTCCGGCTACGATAATTGTTTCTTCCCTCACGACCACATTTCTGTACACGAAGCCACAATGGCCCCTGCTCAGCCAGAACTCAAGAAGGTTGGTGCTCGAAAGAAACCAGCTGGCGAACTACAGAACTAACCCAACCACTCAAGTACCTCGACAAGAGACTGTTTGTTCAGCTTAACGGCAGCCGCAAGGTGATCGGAATCCTCCGAGGCTACGATGTGCGTCGAACCCCTCCGATACGAAGCTTGTCTCGGTCACGCTGCTAATTGAGGCGCCAGGTCTTCCTGAATATCGTTCTGGACAACGCCGTCGAGGAGAAGGACAATGGCAACAAGGAGACATTGGGCATGGTGGTACGTGGATCAGTTTTATGTACTGATGCGTGGAACCATACAAGTGCTAACCAAATATCTGGCAGGTTATTCGAGGAAACTCGGTCGTGATGCTGGAAGCTCTTGAGAGAATCGGAGGCGGCGACCGCGACAAATGAGCAACAAGACTAGCTACGAGTGTTTACGACAATTCGCCAAAAACGGCACAGATCTTGATACCCCAGGCCGGTTTCCATGATATTTAAGGGCCATGGATGGGCATCACTGCGCATCACTCATGATTTGATGCAGGCGACTAAGTGGTGTTTAGGCAATGGGCAAAGCTGTTATATCCCATGTACGTCAGACTGCTGGCAAGGGCCATATATTGAAGAAACCAGGAGGCTAAAATACTGAAGTTGTCAATCACGGCTCATATTACTATGACTGAATGGTGGTATCATGCCATGAAATTACAACTGTTGTAGGGAACACAAGTACCGATCATGATATCTTCCTGCCATCAAATGAACATTGGCCAAACACAATCTCAATATTCCAACCCGCGCATAAGCTCCCTAAATTTCCCATCATTGACGGCTGATCGTGTCGTCCTCTCTCACACTTTGTGGCCATTTGTGACTCTGCGCCCTTTCAGCCCCTTTCCATCAATCCCAACTCATTCCCAACCACCAGCATTCACTTCTTGGTTGGAATGAGTGGTGTCATATCAAGTGTAAGGCGAGAGTCCCACCATGGATTCAGTATTTCCAGAGCCGCCGAATCTTCGTCCCTCTGTTGCTTTTCCCCGGGGTTTGGCACCACCTTGGGAGTCGGCAGGACCATATCCCAAATCGACACCGGCGGGGGCGAGGCTTCTACCAGTCTCGGTTGCCTCTTCGGCTGCTCCTCGCACTTGATAACTCTGCCCGCCGGGACCGGCTTGTAGGGCTCGAACTCGGCCTGGGGATGGACCGCCCAATCCAGCCGCTGGTTGGCCTCGAGCACCGCGGCGTCCCGCCTCAGCGCGACGGGGCCCGGCCCCCGCGCCAGCGGCCGCCCCGTGACCATGAGCGCGGCCTCCTCCTCGCAGGTCATGGTGAAGAAGGACAGGAAGACGGCCAGCTTCAGGTACGCATCGTTGCCCGCGTTGCCGCGCACGTCGCGGCCGCGGAGGCCGTAGGGGTCGCACCCGACGCGGCGCCCGATGGCCAGCGCGTCGAGCGCCGCCGCGAAGTCCCGCGGGTCGTCGTCCGTCGCCGCCACCGCCGCCGCCAGCCGGTCCCATTGCCGCAGGTCCCAGAGCTGCACCCGCGCGTCGTCGCGCGGCCGCAGCTTGTCGGCCCCCGTGATGCCCCATTTCTGCAGCAGCCGCTCCGTGCCCGACGCCGCCCAGTCCAGCACCGCCAGGTTCCGCGGCTGGGGCGGCTGGGCCGTGGGGGCGCACGCTGCGGCGCGCGGGCTGGGCGGCGACCCGTAGGCTAGGTGGTGCTGCTGCCGGTGGGCCTCGACGCTCTTCTCCGGCGACGACCAGACGACGGCGCCGGCCTTGCCGACGCCTTGCCGGCTCTCCTGCAGGAGGTCCCAGAGCCAGGTCTGCATCTCGTCCTCGTCGAGGATCTGGCTCTCGGCGTAGAGGCTCATGTACAGCATCGGGTACTTGAGCAGGACCGACTTGTCGTGCCCCGCGTCCTCGCGGACTTTGCGATGCTTCTTGTTGATGATGTGGTAGCACTCCACCTGCGACATCAGGTCCGGCAGCGAGGCGTCCGCACGCTCGTCGCTCCACACGGGTGGCTCGCCGCGGAACAAGGCTACGCCCATGTCGATGCATTCCGGCGTGTCGTCGCCCGGCTGCGGGTTGTAGTCGACCAAGTTGCAGGAGATGGAGATATAGGTAGGCGGCTGCTGGGAGAGGGGGAAAGGCTGCAGAGGCTTATGGGGAGGACGGGCCGTACGCCTCTTGTTGCTAGCAGTTCTCGCCATATTGGATGGTGCTCTGATATATGTTTTTGGAGAAGTATAGTACAAGGAACACTTGTGTCAGGGTGCAGTGTGTGCAAAAGAGTCAGTGGTGAAGTCGTCTTGGGAAACACTACAACTTCGAGATGGCTAGTCTTGAGTGCAATACTTTACGGGTTTCTTGTCATTTCATCGGGTCGGGTCTCAATTCTTATACTGAAAATATTCCTTTGAACAAGCCTTTCGGAGATGCCTCAAAGTGTGGCTGTGGGCCTCCCAGTATAGAGTTTTTCAACAGAGGGTTTCAAGGGTACCAAGACTTCAGGAAAGGATATCTAAAAGGGGTTCAGTCGCTTCACGTGTTACATCAGAGTATTTCTATACCAATTTGGAAGTTGACGCTCTTGACTCGCCATACGGGCACTGTCCATACATCAAAGTGCAGACTACACCTTCCAGAATGGCAATGTCTTCCTAGCGAAAGGCCATTTCAGGGGTGTCGTTTTTGAGGTAATACCCCTGAAATGAGGTATTGCAGAGACTTGTTGAATTCCATGTTAATATTGAAGTTTATGAACAGTTTAGAATCCTATATAAATGTCACTAGGGGACGTTTACACCCGGGAAAGCAAGGCATCTAGTTGACTGCGTGGAAGCTCCATCGTGTTTAAACCCTCCAGTTCTCTGGGTTGTCTTTCATAACAAATCGTAATTTCGTTACTGCATTACCAATTCTTGCCTGTGAAAGGTCGACAGCATCCCCTTAGAGCGGTTTCCGTGCATAGACCACACGCCTTTTAGCTTCGAGTTAGTCGCATTGCCAGAGGAGGGACAGCAGCAGCAGATGACCTACACAGGGTAGTGAAAATGGATGCGGGTATCGTTGATATCGCGGCGGACGTCGGCGAGGAAGACCTCGACGGCCTCGGTGGACATGTTGAGGAACTTGGTGAAGAGGGCGATGCTGATGCCGTGGAGGCCCTCGAGGATGTTGGTGCGCTGGAGGACGCCGAGCTGCTTGTGGGTCTTGTCGCGGGTCCAGGGGTTGCCGGGCACGGCGAACTTCTCCTGGACGACGTCCACAAAGCCGGCCTCGTGCATCCAGCGCGCGTAGTGGGCGCTGTTGAGGCCGCTGCGGCCCGTGGGCACGAGGGCCTCGTTGATCATGTTGTTCCAGCGCTGCAGGGCGGTGCCGTCGAGGGTGCCGTCGAACGAGTCCAGCTTGACGTAGTAGTCCTGGAACTCGACGTAGCCGCCCGGGTTCAGGTTCTCGTAGGTGGTGCGAAATAGCCGCGGAAAGTCCGAGACGGACCCAACCATGTGCCGCGCGTGGATGTAGTCGAACTTGTACGACCAGATCCACTCGTCCTCGAGGTCGTCCACCTCGAACCGACAGTTGGGAGGGACACTACCCCGGGGGAGAACGGCTTGAGTTAGTTTGGTTTCACACAACGTCACAAACGGGAGAATAAATGGCTGGGACGAAAGCTTACTATCCTGGCTGGATGGGGCTGATGTCGGTGCCGAGGACGTCTGAGTTGGGATGCTGGAGCGCTGTGGTTGAGTTGTTAGTCGTCAGGCATATGGAACCCGTCTTGTAACCAGACAGAAAAGCATCTCACCGAACTCGATGGCCCAGATGCCCGTCCCCGTGCCGATATCAAGCACTCTTGCTGGGTTGTCGATGGGCGCTAGCGCCAACCTGCCCTTAAACAGCTTGGTGCAGATCTGATGCTGGAGATCTACCCAAGAAGTAAGTGGCGGTTCCGGGGCCGTGGGTTCAATTGGGCAAGCCACGACATACCTAGACGTGATTGCTCTTCCTTCCCTGGTTGTTAGTTGGCATGAACCGCGAGACATGATGAGCTAGGACCTACAGCATCGTTCGGCATCCAGTACTCTGAGGGCACTCATCGTCGTCAGCACAGAAGATCCTACCAAGAGACGGGAGCGAGGGTGGCAACTGACTCCCTTCCTTGTACCTATGATAGGTACGGCCGTTCTCCTCGACGAACTCGAACACGCTAGATGCGACCGAGGCTGTGGATGAGCTGCGCAATTGTCAGTCAGCCCGGGCATAAGTTACGAAAAGACCCAACAGGTCCCCCACGTACGGGCGCGACACGTCGCCTAGAGCCGAGTCGGCGTCGCTGTCGTCAAGATTGTGGTCAACCTTTTTCCAAATTCAGCATGGGCGCCGTAGACATGTCTCAGGTAGAAGAAGCTGTACGAACAATGAAGCCGAATGAAACATCCGTAAAGCTAGGCGCACCCTCGTCATCGTCAGCCCCGGCGACAGGCTGGGCGGCTTGGGAGGTTTCGCCAGTCGCATCGTCAGCAGAGGAAAGGGCAGCGCTGCTGGTGGCAGGGTCATTCGTTATTTCCTGTCCGGTTGCTTGCTCTGACGGTGCCGACTCATTGGCCGATGCAGTGCTAGATTCTGGGTCTGCTGGCTCATTGGCAGTACCCTCGGGGCCTTCACTCCCATCTTGAAGGGTTTGGGGCGGTCCGGCGCTGGTGTCGGCGGCTTCTTGATGAGGGGCCGGTTTGGCGGGTATGGTGGCAGAGGCGGCCTGCAGATCGTTATCCGCCTCGGAGGTTCCGGGTCGCGTGGACTTGGAATCCATTGGTGCGCTTTTCTTATATTCTTCTTTTCGAGAATGGGATATGGGGGGAAAGAGATGTGAAACTTGTGTTCCCCCGGATCAAGGGATTTCGAGAGGAGATGACTGTGCCGCTTACTCTTTCTGCTTGGCTGTTCAGCTAGGCTTGCTTGGTGGCTGCAGTCCTTTTCCAATGCACGTCGCGTCAGACAGATTGATGAGATAACCTACTTGGGTATGTAATCAATCCATCCTCCCGTACATATCCCTTGCGCAATTGCATGCCATTTGTCTCTAATGCTCCCTTTTGTCCACCTCTGTCTACTGGTGCGGACCAAGGCCGAGCCAAGCCACCCCCCCGGCCTAATAACTTATGCCGAGGCCTCCGACCGAAGCTGGCTTTTTGCAAGCCCACCTCCCATTCCTTATACACCATCTATAGATCTGCCTTTTTGTGACCTTTTCTGTATTGCTTTCTCAGCATCAGTCACGGTGCTTCCAAATGGCTCATCTCAACGACGAATTGGTTCAGGCAGCTCGCCATCACTGTCAACATGCTGTCTTCTTGTCAACCTGTTGATCTCCGTCGCATGCGACCCAGTTGAACTTGGCCTCGGATAAGTCGATAGAAGAGCCTCCGGTAAGCCCTGAAGCAGGTGCCCAAGGTTGATCCGGCTCTGCTGAGATGTAGATTCATCGCTCCGGGAGTCTACAAAAGACCAAGCACTGCACTATCTCTATCCTATAGTTTGACGTGTGATGGACATCTATGGACGTTGGCACGAACAACAAATTCGGTTTCAGGCATGTCAGATTAGGACGAATATGGAGATGGCCATAGATCTAGTAATCCACGCCGCTCGGAAATGTGAAGTGGGTGCATGTAGTGATGGTGTCCTTGCTAAAGACCTCCAAGAAAGGTTCAACCAGTTGCCTGGGGGCTTGAAGAAGCTGTACTTCATGCCTCACAGTACTTCCAGATATCTATGACAGAACCAGGGCAAATGTCAGCATCTCTTCCTAAAGTCACTATATAAAGGATTCACGGCTGCCGGATAATAAAGACCCTTGTAAATCCTGAATCCATGGCCTTCGACAAGCTTTATAAATATAATTAGCTTGTATCTTCTTGTTCTAAAGGAGGCTGTGTGAGTGGGACTGCCGCCGAATTACAATATTGTGTAACATAATCTATTATAATTAAGCGACTCGGCCATTTTTAATAGCATTTAAACTGCTTTAATTTTACTTATGTGCTACGACCTTCGCATAACAACTTGGGGGCTACACGGCTGATGTAATATCCATAGTATAATGCAATATTCCTAACGATATTACATTAAGTACTTGTCCACAGGACTCGCACAGGACGGTGTAACAGAGCAGGCTAGCCGTGTTATCTGCGCGATGACCACGATAGATTCTCACTATGTACTTAGATACCGTGTCATATCTCCCTATGCTAGGGCTATTAGAACATTCCGAAAACTGCAGCTAGAGTAATGCGGACAGTTCCCTAGTTGTATTAGATGCTGCGAGTACAAAAATTCATTTACAGCCGCAGTATATAAAATCTTGGCTAAAGCATGACAGCATAATACAGTCAGCCTAGCATCAGACCCCAAATTGGATTATCCAAGGACCAATAGTTGTCACTCAGCTCAGCATCCATTGGTATTTCCTCTTTTTACTTAGAGCCATCTTACCGACGAGAGAGTACCGGAAAGGGGTATAAGTAGAGCCTGCCCTCGAGACCTCATCAGAGAATTTCCTTGGCATCTTCATCCACCTCCTATTCCAGAACCCAGATTCCCCAACACAGAAACCACTTCCTCTTTGATAATCTGAGCACCTTGCCCGATACAAACTACAGCCCAACATGTTCACGTCCCAGATCACCCCTCTCCTGGCCGTGCTGGCCGCCACCGCCTCGCTCGTCCACGCCAACGGCTGCTACAAACACGGGCCCAAGTTCAGCGACCTCACGGGAGGCAGCGTGGACGGGGCCATCGCGGACTTCTGCAGCAACTTCCGGGGGAGCGCGAACCCCCCAACGCCGTCGTCAGCCACTGCTACCCCTTCCCCGAGGACAACAGCGGCAAGAGGATGCAGATGTCGCTCAAGAACAACGAGGGCAGCCAGCAGAGCATCAGCTACAGCGACTGCTACTCGAGCTTCGAGACTGAGCGCGGCGCCTGCTCCCACGGGAGCGAACAGGACCACGGGTCGTTCCACTACTACATTGACCCCAACGACAACTCTTGCTAAGTGGGAAATCGATATTTGAGGGAGTCAGACCGAGAGAAGATTACAGTTGAGGTGGTGATTATGCTTATAGGGAAGGAGGACTGATTGTAGAGCTTGGTATCCCAGGGGGTTTGTCACCGGTCGAGGTTTTCCTTACTGGACCTTATCAATTTTCTATTTACCTTCTGATTTCCATGGATGGTGCCGCTCCAAGTGAATTACTGTATCGAGTAGAATCTTCACAGTGCCTCTGCTCGACATCTGAGTGATAAAGCTAAGCACCTGGTGTAAAAAGGTCGTTTGTGGGCAGCATGAACACCCCCCCCCATCCCACTTTTGTTAAAACCAAGACTCGCCGTCCATCTGCTAAGACCGAGAGACCTGATAAATCCCAACGGCGTAGGCTTCGAGTTCAGCCTGTGAGTGTGCATCATTATCTTGTCGGCTGCTGAGAACACCCTATGGTGTACGAACCCAGCAGGCCCGTCCGTGCCTGGGATGATCTCTGACTAACCGCCGTGTAGCCCCCTACAATTCAGAGCTGTACAAGGAAACATTTGAGGCATCATACGTGTTCCTTAGAGAATCCCCTGTGGCTATCAACTCTCAAGCCTAGATGTCTGCACTTTTAGTGTATCATCACCACTCAGAACGCAAATACGTACTGATACGCGATGATCTTAAAATGATGAGAGCTCGCTACTGGGAGCCAGCGGCCTAATCCCCGTAGACTCCGGGAATCCGGCCAGCCGCGGCGAACCTTCGTCGGTTATATCGAAACAGCAGCATCATGGCGACTCGGAAAACGATGTGTTGCCGGAAGACTTTGTACTGGGACAGAATGTGGACTAGAAGAATTGTCGCAGTAAATGCTATAACCATTATTGCTCACCGCAAACGCCGCCATCCGAGGCCCGGTCCAGCGCGTGCCCCACACCGCCTTTGCGGACCCCGGCGCCGCCCCGGGGGAGCATCGAGGTGCGGCGCTTGGTCTTTCATCCGGCGGATCGGGAGTGAATACGTATGGACAGGCTTTGAAGCACTGAAGGTGACTGATTACACGCCGCAGGGTGAGGGGGGAAGGGTTGCGTCCTGGTAAGAGAAAACCAGCTATGTATACTAGGATGAGGCTTACGAAGACGTTTACCTCAAAAGCCAATCTAGTCGTTGTAACTTTCGGAGATCAGTCAACAATGCATACCTCTTTTGTCAACAGCTCCGAGCGTTCAAGCAGCCGACTGGGAATATGGAACAATGCTGCATGATCTTATCCTGGCAGTGATTTAGACTATAGATGTTCGAGCCTCGGACAGCTGACGAACATAGTCTATACTCATCAAGCTCCATAACTGATTGCCTCGAAGTGAGACATTTTTCACTAGAACCCTTTCGTGGCTGAGAGACCTTACTTTCTTGTTTTCAAACGGAAGAAAACCCTGTGACGTATAGTGCACATTGATGATACACGCTCGTAGTCTTAAGTATTGCCGTCCAAGACTTCCGGCTGACCAATCTAATCTATCTCGACAGGTTTAAAGCCTGATGACATCGTGGTAAACTGGACCTGCGACGAACACGGTAACATAATAGTGGCCGGTGTGGCTTTGGGCGATTTCGACATTGCTTATAAATCGGAAGGTGGATAGCTGCGTTCGACCCTTTACGTAACAAGTAATGCGAGGTGGCGAAGCCCAGAAGGACAAACCGGAATGGGCGTAGATGAAGCGTCCGGCATATCCTCGTTTAGAGTAGTAGTAAGTGTGATACGTTCCATACACGGATTCACGTAAAGTTCTGTATCCAGTGCATATACACCCTTGGGTACGGGATCTCCTGCTTATAGATGGATTACCAGGAGCTGGTAAAGAGAAGTATAAGCCCGAAGCCAAAGAATCTGTCTCATCAACTTTTTCTATTTCGGGCCGGTTGCCGAAGGGCTGTTCGGGCAAGTGAATAGCGGGACGTGGCATCGCGCCCTGAAGAGAGCGTCAGTACTGGCTGAGTGATGACGCAAAAAGCTTGGTCCTGGGGCTCACGAAGTAATGTCCGCAATGAGAAATCCATACCCCACAGCCAGAACAACGGTAGATCAAACGTTGGCGCATCCATGGTGGGAGAGTACTACCCTATCCAAGTTGGACGGGCTGCAGAGGCAGAAGAGATGAGTAATCGAAATCCATGACACCAAATCAGTATTACTATCCTCCTCCACAATCAACTGTCAATGACGTCGTAGTCGCCGCCAAAAGTGGAACAATCGAACAAGTCTTGTCAAGAGTCAGAGGATTCGAGAATACTTGCAGACTCTGGCACCGTTAAAACCATGGCGAAATCACTGCCAGGCAGAAGATTTAGAGTTTAAGACGTAGTATACTCCAGTAGAGAGTTAATCGTGTGGCTGAGGTATAGGGAACTTCTCAACATGCGTGTCTATAATCATGATCTAGGTCGATCTAGTGCAATCGTCTCGTGAAATTCAAAAAAGGAACGTGAAGGGAGGCTTCCTGGCCGCGTAATTCCAACCTGCCCGGCCCCAGCCCAACCCCTTTCCGCCCCTTTCCACGACCTACCGGCCCCAGGAAATCAAGAGACCCGAATCACCACCTTCCCGAAGTGCCCGCCTTGGTACAGGTACTGGAACGCCTCCCTCGCCTCCTCGAACCCAAAGACCCTGTCGACGACGGGGCGGATCTGCGGGCCCTGGTCGCCGCCGCCGGTGTAGACGCACCGCAGCATCTCCTCGAAGCGCTCGCGGCTGCCGTTGAGGATGCCCTTGAGCGTGACGTTGCGCTTGAGCGCGAGCACGTTGGTGTGGACGCCCGCGCCCGCCCAGGCGTCCTCCGCCTTGCCCGAGAGGTACCCGATGCACGCGACCAGCCCGCCAAAGGCCACGCACTCGAGCGACCGCGCCAGCGTCTGCGCCCCGCCCGTCTCGAACACCACGTCGGCGCCCCGCCCGCCCGTCAGCGCGAGCACCGCCTCGTGCCACGCCGGCATCGTCTTGTAGTTGATGGTGTGGTCGGCGCCCATCTGGCGCGCGCGCTCGAGCTTGGCGTCCGAGGACGAGGTGATGATGGCTGTGGGGGAGTGGTCACGTCAGTTTTTCTCTCCTTTTCTTTTCTTTTCTTCATATATATATAAAAGGGAAAAGAAAAACGGCAGCCAGCAGAATCAATGGGCAGCGCAAACGAAGAAAGAAATCCAGCAGCTACTTACTCGTCATGCCCAGGGCCTTGGCAATCTGCAGCCCCGAAACCGCGACGCCGCCCGTCCCCAGCAGCAGCACGACCTTGTCCGCGCCCCGCATGGGCTCGCCCAGGGGCTGGAACGAGTTGATGCTCATCCAGGCCGTGACGGCGGCGATGGGCAGGCAGGCGGCCTCCTCGTCGGCGAGGTAGTCGGGCACCCGGACCAGCCCCGCGGCGGGGAAGACGCGGTACTCGGCCAGGCAGCCGGGCAGCGGCAGGCCCAGGCCCGACGCCATGTCCGCCGCCGCGATCTGCCCGCGCACGTGCGTCTGGTTGAAGGTCGCCATGACGCGGTCGCCCTCCCGCAGGCCCTCGACTTGGTCGCCCGCTGATACCTTGGTCACGGTGCCGCAGATGTCGGAGCAGGGCACCAGGCCCGCCTGGTCCGCGGGCACGTGCTTGTGGTGCTTGTACTGGCCCATGGCCACTGCATACATACATATCCTAGCATGAGCGACACGGACATTTCCGGGAGGCAAAAAGGGGGCACAAGGGGGGGCCAGGGGGAGGAAGAGAAAGCGGCAACAGCCTGTCATCCACTAATGAGCACATACCCTCGGTATCACGATAGTTCAGCGAGACCCTGTTGATCTTGACGAGGACCTCCCCGTCCTTCAGCTCCTCGGGCATAGGAGCGTCCGTCACCAGCTGGAGGTTCTCCAACCCATCCTGGTTCGTGATCCACTGCTTCATTTTGGCGCCGTCTGATGTTGGCACTAGGTCTCTAGTAGGGTATGATGGAAAGAAGAAGAAGAAGAAGAAGAAGAAGGTTTTACTATACACAAACAGGTCCCGAGAGAGTAAAAGATTGCAAGCCGGGAGGGTACGACGGCACGACGGCCGAAGTCAAGAAGCCCGCTCCGTCGGCATTTGTTCAGGACTTTATCGGGATCCTTTCCCTATCCGGTAACGGCCACGCCGAACTGTTTCCATGCTGATCTCACGGAGTCCACCCCGACCCACAGCCAGGGTTGTCTTATCTATTGATTCTATCCCCTACCACTACGGAAAAGAGAGGGGTTTTCAGTGGTGACCATGACATCATCGAGCAAGCTTCACCTTTCACCGCTGTGGGTGCTTTACACAAGGGACCCTGGAGCAGCACATAGTCCCGAGTACGTAACTATTACATAGTGCAGTACCCCTCGGCTTCAGTTTATCATTGGCTATGTCCAAGTAATTCTCCTCGATGTGCACAGGCTCTTTGCCGGCTCTTCAGAGCCTGCCTAGGTCTGTTTCCAATAGTAAGAGTGCCACGTACATATTGGTTCAGCGTTTCCGCCTCCCAGCTTGCCATCCCGGTCGCTAAATAATCAGGGTATCTCCGTTTATCACCATTGTAGAAACGTGTTGCAAAATCGCTTTCGAAATTGGACGCTGCATATATCCAGCCGTTTCCCGCTGATTTGTTCTAGAGGGCAGGCGCTTATCGAAGACCCTTGGGCCCTTTTTCGACCACGAACCCCACCGGCTGTCTGGCTCTCCGGTTCTTCACGCCTCTAGGCGGCATCATGTTGGCCCTCTTGTTGCCCATCTTGAACTGTCCCTGGCTTCGCTCATCGTAGCCCCATCTTGTGACACCACCACCATTGACCCAGGGCTCCAGGTTACGACACTGGCTCACATCGCACCATGTGAGCTGGCCGCACCCGTCGAGGACGCTCTCAATCCCCATAGCCGTGACGCGGACACACCCTCGGACGCTCAAGCGCTCGAGCTCGTTGAGGTGCAGGGCGATGCATACGAGGCTGTTGTCGCTGACGGCGCTGCCGCAAAATGCCATCTTGAGCTCCTTGAGCTTAGGCAGGCCAAGCGCCACCACCTCCGTGGCTGTGTCCGAAAGTGCGCAACAGAAGGACAAGTCAAGGTGGGTCAATGCTTTTGCTGAGTTGGCGAGTGCGATGATGGCGTTGTCAGAAAGGTAGGTGCAATCGGCGAGGCACAGCCGCGTGAGGTTGGTGAAACGATACGGTGTCCATGTCTGGAACCCGGCATCGGTGATCGAGGTACATCGTGTGAGCGAAAGAGACTCGAGCCGGTTGGAAGCATGAGCAGCAAGATGGGCCATGGACCGATCCGTAATGTGCTTGCAGTACGACAAGTTCAGTCGCTTCAGCTTGGGGCAACCGACGACGGTCCCAGGAGGGGGCAATGTGACGGTTTGTGTCTGTGGCTTCTGCCCCCGCACACGTGAATTGGATATCACCACCTGCTTTGTCGGCTGGGCGTGCTCCGGTACAACCCACCCGACCACGCGGGCGAGCAGGTTGTCCCCCACCTTGCGGCAGTTGCTCCAATCAACTTCCTCGAGTCCCTTCGCGTGCTCGCTCATGTCGAGGATCTGGTTTGCAGATACATCCCAAACCGACTTCATCCTCCACGTCTTGATGTTCTTTCCACACATCCTCCAGAGAGTAGAAAAGCCCTCGTCGGTGACGTGAAAGCAGTTGCTAAGATCAATCAAGCGAGGACGGGGGCCGAAGAAAGGAGCCAATATAGTGGTCAGGACATGGTCCGTCACCAGTCTGTTATAAGGGGTCAGATCCACCTCCGTGCACAGTTTGGGAGAGGTTGCCAGGAGCTTGCGCCATTGCGTGGAAACCTGCCGAAGCCGTATCAACTCGGGAATGCTCATCCATTGGAAGACCAAAACAAAGATATCATCTGGCAGCAGTGACGGCTGCGCTGTGGCAGGCCTTCGTAGGAGTATCCTTGCCTTCTTCGACGGGCCTTCCGAGTCGGGGGAGGATGGGATGCCATATCGCATGGGTGTGGAAACATCGATAATTCGCTGCCGGATTCCATTAGCTGTCGGCGTAGTAGGAGAATCCGCTGGAGGCGTGGGCGGCGCAAAGGATCCACGCCGGCGGTTTCTTAAGTTTTCCATGTCGACGCTCAGGAAGGGGTCCGGCTCTTTGGACAATATCTGATCCGAATCGTCCTTGGCTGGGGATACTGGCATCGACGGAGTGGTGAAAATGACTTGCGGCATGATTCTGATGGGTGTTGTAGGGGCTCCCGCCTTCTCCAGCGTCTGTACATCCACCATCTCGACATCTTCATCCGTCGGTTTGATCCTGGTTCTTGCCGTGTCCTCCACTTGCTTCCGTATTCCGGGAGGACACCGTTTCCATAGTTCGCTGAGGGCGCTACCTCCAATCATCAGGCACTCGACAGTGGTTATAGAACGAACAGTGGCCGTTCGCCCACGCGACAAACCGAGGCTCGACACCTCACCAAAGTATTGTCCTGCGCAAAGCCTAGGCCTGATGTACGATGAGCGCGTTACTCGTCTCGTCTCTCTTTCTCTCTTCGACAATTCATCGTGTATGACTTCGGCCTCGCCTCGGACAATAAAGTAAATCTCATTGCCCGGGGTACCCTGCTGGACGATATCGGTGAAGGGGGTATAGGTTTTCGGCTGGGCGCTCATGCCCAGGAAGTGAAGAATATCGGGCGGTAGCGTGGAAAACAGGGGCAGCTCCTTCAGCGTCTGCCGCACATTGACGAACCCGCTTCCCAAGGCGCTCCCGGCTGCTGGGTCCTCTATGACCCCCGGGCTGGGTGATTTACGTTTCTTGTGGTTGACCACTGCTCCCTCCTTGATAGCCCCGACCTCGCCAGTGGAAACCTCCCCGGGAGCGACTTCGCGAGACCCCATATGCCTGTGGCTCTGGCCACCTTCTTGGCGCTTTTTGTTCAAGATGGTCAGGCGTTCGTGGGCCTCGTGTCGTATTGCCTTTTCCATGTCAGGAAACATGGGGAGCTCGAGCTGGAGGTCCTCTTTTTTCAACACGAGAAGCAGACATTTTGTGCGGGCGACGATGGTGGCGGTCCGGGGCATGTCCATCAGAACCCCAATCTCCCCAAAGAAAGCCCCGGGCTTTAGTTCTGCATGTATCGCTTCGCCGTCGCGAGAAGTCACAGCAACAACACCCCGGACTAGCCAGTACATTGCCTTGGCCTCGTCGCCTTCCGTCAGGATGTGGTCATGCGCCGAGTGGACTTGGGGCCTTAAATGCTTGCCGATGGCCACGAGAAACTCCTCGGGGGCTGACATGAAGAGCGGAAATGATCGCATACGATCCAGAAGATCCAAGGGCATATCTTTGATGGTCGAAGCCGTCAAGGGCGACGGCCGCATAGGCCGCGTCGGATTCGTCTCAACATTGAAGGATCTGATCAGCGACGCAGAGTCGGCAACTGTGACGGCTGGGTGATGAGCCAGGGCCCTGTAGGGCGAAGGCGGGGAGTGTGAACTGCGATTCCGCCTCATGGCGACTGCCGGGTGGGCAGCAGAGCCGCTGCTATATTGCCGGGTCTGTCCGTGCCAAACACCCCGGTCGTCGGTGCTGCTCCCCTTGATATCTCGGGTAGACTGTAGTGGCGTCACTCCCTGTCGCGGCAAATGCTTGGGCTAGTGTAACCGGACGGGTGATGATTTAGGCAAGCAACGGTTCATGCTCTACCCTGGCCGGCCGTCAGGAGGAATTCCCACGCAAGGGCTGTAGGAACAGACGAAAGTCTCCCAGAAGGCATACACGAGTGTTATTGGGCGAATCGCAAGAGAGAGACGGGCGGTCGAGATCAATGCAGCTCAATTCTCGAGAAGAGCGGAGCGTGTTTAGCTCTACCGGCTTGGTGGTTGCGGGGGCTCGATGGCTACTATTGATCGTCAATTGGCGGTATAGTTCAAGGGTCTTGTCGCGCCTAGCGAGCAGCCGTCGCTTGTTTGGAGGCTTTTCGCGGGCTGGAGACGTCAAGATAATCAATCGCCTGACTCTTGTCGGTGACGTGGGGTAGATTCGAAACTCTTATCTCTTGTCGGCTGCGCTTTTCGTGTCAGCGTATGTACTCCAAGACAACCCTAGACAAGGCAAGACAGACAAACGCCTTACAGTGACAACAGGCTTGCAATTGAGTTTGGACAGCAACGCTGTGGTGGTTCACGGGCTCCCAGATGGAAGAGATGCCGGCGAATTCTTGAGAGACACAAGCTGTCAGGTCCGAGGTATAGAGCGTGGGGCTTCAGGCAGAAGGTCAGAAGGTATCTCTCTGTAAGTATCTATCTGGCAGCGGTTACACCAGGGGCGCTGGCAGAACAAACATGCAACAGCAACGGTGAGAGCAAACATGCATCTGGTGAGACAAGCAGGGATTATGACGGCGTCCCGAGAGAGCAAAAAGAAAACAGGCAAGGAGACAATGTAAGGTTATATGGATGGGTAAGGGTATGATGGGTTGCAGATTCACTAGTGACCTGGCCTAGTAGTGGAGTACAGCCAATTCATTTTGCTGAAGTGGGAAGGGAAAAGGGTCACGGGGGGGTTGACGTACATAGAGCGAGCGTAACCTCAGAAGTACGTATTGTGTGGTCCTGGAGCAGTACCTCGAGGATGGTGATCTTCGGGATCTGGTCAATGAGGAGGAGGAGCAATCACCACCACCACCACCACCATGGCGCGTGATGGTTGAGCGGTATGTATGAAACGAAGCCGAGGAGCAGGGGTGGTCTTGTGCTGTATGTAGGTATGTAAGTAAGTAAGTAAGTACTCACCAACTGGCTTCCCCTTTGCTGCCGTCACCCAAGTCTGTAGTAGGAGTAAGTAGTAAGGAGGTGGAGAGCTCTGCGACTTCTGGCGGGAGGGAAAGCAGCAAGAGAGACAGGAGCGGTGCCGTAAATAGCGGACGGTCTATGTGCTAAAGGCTAGTCGCCATTGTGTTGTCTCAAGCTTGAGGGTCTTGACAGGGTCATTGAGTGGGCCACATGTCTGTCTGTCTGTCTGTGAAGTCGATGTGCACGTCTCTCTGAGGTCAGAGCTTCTTCTTCGGCTTCTGCTTCTGCTTCTGCTTCTGCTTCTTCTAGGTTGGGTAGGCACAAGCAGCAGCACGGAGCACGGACTGGCCCTTCGCCCATCTGAGTCTAAGTTGGTGAAGCAGCGAGAGGGGACGGAAACGAAAAGACGGAAGAACAGCGGGAAGAGGATAGGATAGTGAGGGGCCGTCACTAAATTGTGCTTAGCACCCTATAAGTACGTACGGCTGAGCCGGTTGGCTGCGCAAGTTGGGAAAGGGTACCCTGTCTTGGGCAGGCCGATCAATCAACCAAAGTCAAGACGGGAGGGAAATGGGGAGGGCATCGACCATGTTGGCAAATGCGATGGGGGGAAAGACAGAGGAGGAAGAAGAAGTCGGTTAGATTATTTTTAGCCATGGCGCACGTAAGCACGCATTGTGTCCAATAATGCTTCGAAATGGTACTTATATATGCAGTGCGACTAGATTGCCATATAGATAGATACCTAGATAAGCCTGCCTGAGACAAATCTGATGTGCGGGATGGCTTCTAGAAGCTCAAGCCTCACGAGTTCGAAAATTATCTGATTGGCAGAGTTCCATCCATACATCAACGTGCACTGTTGCATTCGCAGTGAGACAGATGCGGAGGCTGCCGGGCCAGAAAGTGGGAAAGGTGGGTGGGATGGCGAGAGTCTCTCGTAGCAGCTCATTCACTCATTCACTCATTCATTCATTTCATTCGAGTGATACAGACAGCCCGCGGCCACCGGACCACGGCTGCAGAAAGTCAACAAGTCATCAATTGTTAGGGTTACCGCTGGAGCCAAGTTCTTACGATTACGAGGCCTACAAGGACCGCGCCGGCGTGTGCTTCACATTGAGTGAATTACCCTCGCCATGGCCGTGCAGCCTGTTTCTTCTTCTGCAGCATGCGCTATTGCCGGTCTGGTCTGCATCTTGTAAGGGGTTTCCCCCACGTCCAAAAGAAAGCAATGGCGTAGTAGCCCATGGGTGGCCTCTGCCAGGGTCTTGTCTGAGGAGGGTGTATTGGAGGATTAAGGCCAAACCCGTTGAGCAAAAGCAAAGTCGTCGCTGGGTGGCTTTTGGATGTTTGGCTGCATTTCCAATCCCAATCCCAATCCCAAGAATAGGACGAGCTGCTGCGATTCGGATGACCGTCCGTTGTCCATGTCCATGTCCATGTCCTTGTCCTCCCAGCTCAGCCCCGCGGCTGTTCACTACTTCTTACTAACCTACTTCTGAGCACTGAGCCCTGTTTCGTGTGTCCATGATTCCCAACATCGCTGCTCTTCATCCACCCCAAACCTGCTCTTCTGGTGGCCCTCACAGCCCCCCCCGGTACAACAACCCTTCACATGTGTTTCTTCTGGCCAGCCATCCCTGTCATCCGCCGTGGCTCAGTGTTTCAGCACCTTCGGACGAGTTTTCGAGAACAATTCTAGCGCTTCAAGGAGGGGGAAGGGCTCTATTGTTTCATTCGACCCCACCAGTTTGCTTTCCCCTTCTGTTCCTCGTACTTTTCCCATCATTCCCTTTCATATAATGTACGGAAGAGACTTCTTCTATGGAGGATGTTATGTCCCAGTTCACTTGCGACGGATGCATTCCTTTCTAGAGCGCTAGACGGACTGATGGGAAGGCCGAGAAGAATAAGCAACGAGGCCTGATATGCCCTGGTCCTGGTCAATTACTTACTTATTGAGTTGGCAAAAGCAAGTATTGACTCGAAGTATCGCACGTGCCGATCAACGTATCGTGCCGTTGTTCTAGCGCCTAATCTAAGTACTTCCATTCTTGAAGCTGCCTCAACACAGTCGACGACATTAGGTAGACAACAATCCATAGTACTGGCTGTCCAACCCTACGGATTGCGGGAATAGTACGAACTGTCTTCTTATTTCCCCCCACCCATTGATGCCACCTGGGTAAGGCATAGATATCAGAATGTCCTTCATCGGGCGCGACTCTTCGACAGTGGCCTGGAGGGTCTTTGTACTCTGTCGCAGCTATCTATCTATCTATGCAAGAAGTGTCTGCAGAGCTCGTTGTTGATGACGGTGGAACTTGTGTCACTGATCGGAGGCCACGAGGTGTGCTGATGTTATCTGTGGTCGCATAGGCTGTGGACCTCGTCGACGACAGTTGGTGCCTGTAGAATCCAACTTCGGCGGTGACCGGGATCGACCTTCGCCTGATCCCAGGTTTATTTTTCCGTAGAGTAACTCGAATAAAGCAGCACTCATGGATGTTGCCCAGGGGGCTCTACTCTACTACGATTGCTTAAGTGTCAATTGATCTTTCGTATTCAACATGTATCTTCGTTGTTGTGCAGCCGCGCCCGCTGATTATGATAGGCTGCCGGGTTTGTCCCACACCCATCGGCCTCAAAAGAAGTCCCAGATCTCTCTCTCTCTCTCTCTCTCTCTCTCTCTGTGCGTGTGTGTGTGTGTGTGTATGTGTCTCTGTCTCTGTCTCTGTCTCTCCATATAACTTGGTCGATACAATAGAACCCCCTCATCGCCCCCGACTTTTCTCTTCTCCTCGACCGAATCCCACTACTCTATGGCGCAGCCATCAACCGCGCGACCTCTCTCCCTCCTCGTAGCATCCCGCAAGCCCCGCAAGTGCACCACGTCTTGGGCGAAGTCCCAACATGCGCGCGTGGCCGCCAGCGCGCACACTCGTACAGGGCGGCCGCCGTCTCCTCTTCTTCTCCGTTGCTGTCGTCGCCGTTCGCAGAGCCGGGGCACCCACGGGATCAGGCACTGCTTGAAGTAGTGCCGGGCCAGCCGCTGCTGGGGCTCCATCCCGTGACACAGCCTCCCCGAGAAGTACGCCCCGGCGTAAAATCCCCCGCACAAGCTCGGGCTCCGGGGCACAGCGATGGCTGCGAACCCCGTTTGACACTATCATTGAGTAGAGCCCGATGAAGGGGGGCATTCGACCAGTGAATCCTGATATCCGTTTGTTTGATGAGGAGGAGGAAGGAGGAATAGAGTAAAAGAGTGGCTGTGGTCTTTCCTGGAGTTGAGTTGGTGGACTACATGCAGCCAAATCTCAATAGATCAAAGCATCGGTGTCACTATGTTGAGACAGCATGAACTTCAGAGATATTTCCATCTTTCATTCCTCGTAGCTATACACGACATCGATCGACCATTCGGAGATGCATAGTCGTCCCTACAGATAAACCTAAGCAAGCGAGATATACACACCTATGACGCGCTGATAGAACTCAGCCAGGTAATCGTAAACGGTAATGAATCATGTGCCAATTAAATTTAGAAGTAAGAGGAAGCGTATAGGGCTTGCTAGGGGCATTTTGTGGTCTGGTCGGAGAGGGCTTAGGTTGATCTTGATATATCTAAGAACTTACTGAGTTACGCCGACTCGCACAGAACCGAAACATCATAGCGGGAAGGAACACGAGTCGCCACGTTTGTCAATCCGAGAACTGCCCCGACCATAGATCCCACGGCAGTGATGGCCAGCGTTCATGGTGGCATTATGCGGCGCCTTATCAGCCAATGAGAAGAAGCATGGCCGGGGCCAGAACCACGACCGTCCGCCTTACTGATTAGGTCTACTAGCTTTGATCTGGTCTACGATAGTGGGACATTTTACGAAGCGTAGTTCAGTTAGCACCGATAGAACCAAATCTCATAACCACCAAGATGGCCTGAGAAGCCATGGCAACGTGGTAGGTGACCATTTTCAGTAGACGTAATAAAGCATTTTATTCCATAGATTGCTCTCGCGCTGCCCTCCATTTGGTATATACATCATCTCGCGCTCTCTTATGCCCCTCTACTCATTCTTCTGCCGGACTTCATTTGCTACCATCATGCAGAACCAGCTCGGTCAATCTCACTAGATATATGTGAGCGGTGTCCTACAGAGTGTCTTGATTTCTTTTCAATAACCACAGCTACCGGCTCTAATTAGCCCCTAGAGCATTGAGAGCAGCTCTCAGTTCCCTGACTGCTGTAGGGACGTCTTCGAAGTTGAGGGCCGATATAGCCCACTTCGCGTGTTTTTGTGCCTGTACTATGGACATGTCGTCGGCATGGTACGCAGAGTTTGTCGGTGGGCCGCCACTATAAGTTGATGCTGCTGGCTGCGATGGTGCGGGAACTTGGGATTTTCGTACTGGAGGGGGTGAGAAAGTTGGTACTACGGGCTGCGACGGTTGACGAGGAGTCTGGGTGTAGAAATTGTTTGCCGGGGGTGCGCTAGGCTGACTGGGTGCATAACTTTGAGGAGGAGGGAAACCATGTGCCGGCGCCGAAACAGAGGGCGGCAGAGCGGGCGACTGAGCGGGCGGCTGGACAGGAGGCTGAACAGGAGGCTGGGGGTTGTAGAATGAGTGGGGTGTGTCGGGCAGGGTTGGTGGTGGGATGGCCCCTGAAGTTGGAATCGCAGAGCCTTGTGTCTCCCAGCCCGGATGGGCCGTTGGTGGGCTTGGGATACTGAAGTCAGGGTCTCCCACTGATGAAGGAGCCCCAGGGGCGGACGGCAACTGGAGGGGTGGGTCATCAGTTGCTGGCGCTGACGGTGCCGAGGGAAAGTAGCTGTCAGGGGTAGGTTGGTCTGTTGGCGCAATTGGAGACACTTGTTCAGGTGCAATAGCCGAGCCTTGTGGAGGCGATGTGGGAGCCGAGACTGTTGCAGGCGATATAGCGGATGCTTTCGGGTCAAGGTAGGTCTTCTCTCCTTCCTCGGGTGCGTCCTCGACAGTGGCTGCGCGAGGCAGGCCTCCTAGCGCTTGAACCTCGGGGTCATTGGGGTCCAGCTGCTCTTCTGCCCTTTCCTCTTGGGGCTTCGGGTTTGACTCGTTTGGGTCCTTGCCCTCCTTGATAGCCCTCAATATGCGCGCAGCGTTCCATTTGGCAAACTTGATCTTCTGTTCCGTTTCGGCGTCGGGCGGACCCCAGATATTGACGAGGTGGAAGAAAGTGGCGGCGGCTTCGAATGTGACGGCCGTTTGCCTGACCATGATCAGCGATTTGCGGAGGGAAGATGGGGGGGATGGGTACTCACTGGGTGACCTTGTTGGCATTCAGAGGGCGGAGAGCACGATCCAGCGTCTCCTGGGCGAATTGCTCGACGTATGCCTTGCCGGCAACGTCGTCCAGTATGGCATCGTTTCCGGCCTGTTCAGATTTGGTCTGTGGATTCGGGCCATGTCAGCATCATGGGCCATGCTGGCGAGGGATATCATGGGGCCGTGTACCTGTTCTAGTTTGTCCATCAAGGCCATGGTGAACTGTAGGCAATCATCGTCGGTGCTGTGGAGCTGCTTCGCCAGAATCTGGTTGACGACCCAATATTCGCCTGTTCCTTGATCAACACTAGACTTCTCCAACCGGGAACGAGAACGTACACCAATATGCGATAACCGGCCTGGCCTTCTCGAGCTGTGTCGCGCGCACAACGAAGGGTGTGATGCCGGCCTGCTTGAGCGGTGCGGGGATAGTGGCCGCCATGGTCGGAGCTGGGGACGGACGGGGCAATACGCTTGAAAACAGGAGGAGCTCTGGTGCCGAGGATCGATGGGTTTTACGTGTCGCAATATGAGCTGCCTAGACTGTCGTGCTTCGTGTTCTGTCCTCGCGGGTGGGTGGTGTTGTCGTGGGCATTAGGCTAATTCCATGTTGAATCTGCAAACACATCTAGCCTAGGTAAGTACCTACGTAATGGAAGGTTGCCAGCCCCCCCCAACCAACACCCCACTATCAAAGCAGCCTTCAATGCGGAATTAGAGCCGAGCACCAGCTTTTGTACCAGCTTTTGTACCAGCCACAGGACCCCGGATTCTGACAGATTCTTGCCAGATCGACTAATGCAATGAATGCATCGCCCGCCGTAAGCTCGAGCAACAGCCATGGACTTTATTTCCACGCTGGCCTTTTGACAACTCAAGGTCACACCACCAACTAACTCAATTCATTCATTTATTCATTCATTCGCCTCTCTCACAAACGATCCATCTTCTGTTTATTTGTCTCTCTGTCTCTGATCAACTCCATCACTAAGATTACATACACTGTCGTGATCGACCGACTGACTGGTTGACGACCATGCATACCTCCAACCCCACACTAGCTGCCGTGGCCGTAGCTCTTCTGTCGGCTCTGCCTACCGTCAACGCTGGCATCTACCTCAAGAATTCACCTGTCCTCCAGGTTGATGCTAAGAGCTATGACAGGCTTGTAGCTAAGTCCAACTACACCACTGTATGTCTCTGAAGAGCTCCAGCCCTATCCTATGCAATCACTTACACCGGGGCTATGCCTCCCAATACACACACCCACCGCATGACTCGACCACTAATCTCAACCGCTCAATCAATATAGGTCCTCGAATTCTATGCGCCCTGGTGTGGTCATTGTCAGAACCTGAAGCCCGCCTACGAAAAGGCCGCCAAAAACCTCGACGGTCTAGCTCAAGTTGCCGCCATCAATTGCGACGACGAAGAGAACAAACCTCTCTGTGGCCAATTCGGCATCCAGGGCTTCCCTACTCTGAAGATCTCCCGCCCCGGTAAGAAGTACGGCAAGCCTGTTGTAGAGGACTACAATGGCGCCCGTTCTGCCAAGGCCATCGTCGACGCTGCCGTCGACAAGATCAACAACCACGTGACCAAGGTTACCGACAAGGACATCGACAGCTTCCTCAGCACCAAGAACGACACGGCCAAGGCTATTCTGTTTACGGAAAAGGGCACTACCAGCGCATTGCTCAAGAGCATTGCCATCGATTTCCTGGATGTCATTCAGGTCGCCCAGATCCGCAACAAGGAAACCAAGGCCAATGAGCTGTTCGGTGTTAGCTCGTACCCTTCTTTGGTACTTCTCCCTGGTGGCGAGCAGCCCGGTCTTTTGTACGACGGCGAGATGAAGAAGGAGGCCATGGTCAAGTTTCTGTCCCAGGCCGGCACACCCAACCCCGTGTCCGGCTCTGCGAAGCCCAAGGCCAAGAAGGAGAAGAAGGAAAAGAAGGAGAAGGCTTCCTCCAAGTCGTCTGAGGCTAAGAGCAAGATCAAGGAGACAGCCGAGCCGGTCGAAGAAGAGACGGCGACCCCCTCGGCCGAGGCTTCTAAGGCTGCCGAAGTCGCACCACCCATTCCTGCCATCACCGAAGCCTCTAAATTGAACAAGGAATGCCTGAACCCCAAGTCTGGTACCTGCATCTTGGCTGTTGTCCCCTCGGCCCACGGCGAAACCGCAGAGAAGGCCCTCCGAAGCCTGTCGGAACTGGCCTTCAAGCACGCCCACGCCCAGCGCCACCTGTTCCCCTTCTACGAGATCCACTCGGCGGACGAGAACGTGGCAGCGCTGGTCAAGAGCCTCGAGCTCGGCTCCGATGTCGAGATCATTGCCGTCAATGGCAAGCGCAAGTGGTGGAGGCAGTACGAGGGTGACTTTAGCGGCGAGAGCATCGAGGCCTGGATCGATGCCATCCGCCTCAGCGAGGGTACCAAGAAGAAGCTCCCCACGAGCGTGTTGTCCGAGGTGGCCGCGGAGGAGCCCAAGGCCGAGAAGGTCGAGGTCAAGGTGGAGGACGAGGTCAAGATTGAGATGGAGCCGGAATCCAAGTCGACCTCGTGGCAGGGCGCTGAGCCTACACCCGAGGCCACCCCGGCGCCCGAGTCGGAACACGATGAGCTCTAGTTGTTCAGCATGGACAATTGTGACAATTAGCGTATCTGTCGAATGTAATGAACGAAGCAGCCATGATTTCTCAAGTCAAATGCGACGGACTGGCAAAAAAGTTATTTGATCTTTAGCAACATGAACTCCTTTACTCTCTCTTTTTATCTTGTGTGACCAAACCGAAAACGCCATGCAGATGCTATTTGTGTGCCTGATGTTGATGACATGTACAATATCTTGTTTCTCTAGTAACCCCCTTCCCCCCCCCAGATCAATCCAGATCCATGCTGCTCACCACTTCGCCTTTGCCAATGGCGCCCTCCCGCACCATGGTGTCGCCCTTTTCCCGCACCACGCCGTCCAAGAATTCGCGGACGCCCCGGCAGCCGTCGGCGGCGGTGGCCATCATGCCCTCGAGGCGGGCGAGCTGGACGCGGCTCTCGCAGACCATGGCGACGACCTTGTCGGTGGCGCCGAGGGTGGCGAGGGTGAGGAAGGGCAGCTCCTGCTCCTCCTG
This sequence comes from Apiospora pterosperma, assembly GCA_019976485.1. Classification (NCBI taxonomy): domain Eukaryota; kingdom Fungi; phylum Ascomycota; class Sordariomycetes; order Amphisphaeriales; family Apiosporaceae; genus Apiospora; species Apiospora pterosperma. The sequence continues at coordinate 3,512,065 of JAFBMP010000011.1, forward strand.
GGCGTTGAGGTCGAGCAGGGGGTCGGCGTCCTGGTCGGCGGCGGCGTAGGACGAGGTGGAGCCGGCGGTGCAGGCGACGAGGTAGTCGGACACGGGCACGCCGGCGTCGACGAGCGCCAGGCTCGCGGCGTTGACCAGCCCCGCCAGCAGCGACCCGTCCTGCGCCAGCACGTGCAGCGACACGTGCACCGCCGACCGCGGCCCGTACGTCTGGCCCTGCACCGCCGCCGCCAGCCCCGCCGCCACCGTCGTCTGCATCTCCTGCACGCGCTTGTCGTGGCGGCCGCGCCGCTTGCGGTCCACCGTCGCGAACGGCGCCATGGTGATGCTGACGGCCACCTCGGCGCCGGCGCCGCCCGCCGTGCTCGCCGTCGCGGCCGACGACGACGACGATGTCGTGTTGCTGCTGCCCCGCTCGTTCGGCCCCGAGATGATGCACTGGATCTTGGTGTTGCCCATCTCGAGGTAGGCCGACCCGTCCGCCGAGGGCTGCACGCCCATCTGGGCTTGCAGCTTGCGCAGCTCGTTCCAGCGGCGGCCGTCGACGCGCAGGAGCGCTAGGTCGTAGGTCGAGGTGTCGAGGGGCATCTTGTCTGGCGGATGGCAGGCTTTCGCCCTTGTACGTGTGCGCGGTTGGGGGTTTTTTCTTCTTCTTCCTTTCTGGGTTTCTCGATTGCTGCCAGTCGCGTCGCTAATTGGATCGTGTGTGTCTTTGCGCGTCTGTCTATCCGTGGGTTCTTCGCTGTTGGCAGTCGATTCCGCGATCAATGGAAATTTACGAATAGAGCTGGGCGTTGAAATTTTGGTGGGGCAGATAGAAGATTGCGGGACACTGTGGGGTCGAGATCTTGGGCTGGATTCTTGAGCTGGACTCTGGAGCTGGACTCTTGGGCTGGACACTATACACTCTCTCGGGCTGTTGTTGAATTATAGTACTTACTTACCTACTTTTGTAATGCTCGATCCCATCTGGTCTACCCCAGCTTCGAGATACGAACTGTGCCTATTAAGTTCTCCTCGGATTAGAATGTGAAGTGGCACAGCCGAATGATGGGAAGAATCAACTTGTGACCCAACTACGTAGAACATACGTGCTTCCCAACGAGCAGTGCTAAACCGACTTTCCACTCCTCTCTGACTTATTCACTTCCAATCATGTCCTATTCAGTTGCATTCTTCAGACCCTCGTGTATTCGTGGAATCACTTTACCATAGCGTCGTGGCCTCTGTCCTTCGAACTGACTTCCATCATCGTGGAAAACCTGTCACGCTCGAAACCTGGACGTTATTGAACCCATTAACTTTTGCACAATACGCAAGACCTACAGAGAGAGCAGCGACTTCGAGATACACTCCCATGCCCGGGGTGCCCATCTCCAATGTCCGGCTCTGGCTGTGTACCTAGACTACTTGTAGATATGGTAGCGAAGAGGCAACACGCAGCGGTGAAGCATGAACTATCGGTCCCTCTTCCAAGGATTGGCGGCACCACCATCAAAAAGCCAGCTGTCCATGCATCGCACAAACCTGGCACAGCAGCCTTGATCGACCGCTTCGCTGGCAGAGAGCGTTCCTAGTGCCGGTTTTCAAGAGCTGCAGCTTGGCACGAGACCAGAGGAAGATGCATCTCTCGCCGGTGTTTGTCCTAACCGCGTCAAGCCTTCAACCCGACTGGTACTTAAGTAGGTAACGAGCCGGCCGCCTTCGCCGATCTAGTCGTGAATTGGTCTAGCGACCCAGCGAAGGACCTGCTTGGTGTCGACGAAACTCCGCGACGATGGACCCTGGGCTACCATCCGAGGCGGGACATCACCTACCACTTTGGCGCCGAAGCTCCACCAGATATCGCTGGGGCTTGTAGGGCGGGAACTCACAAACAGCACACAGTGCGGTATGGGGGGTTGCTGGGGCAAAGACCCGACCGTCGCCAACACGGCTACGAGCAAAGCTTCATGCACACATTGGAGTCGGGGGGGGCGAGTCGCCAGTCCAGCTACAGACCCGTGGCGCTCGTTGTGGGCACAAGGACGCGACTGGAAGCTGGATGAATATGGTCTCTCGTACTAAGACAGGAACTGACATGGTTGTGGGAGTCGCGGGTTCAACATGCTTCAACGTAACGTGGTCTGCCAGCAGTCCGGATAACGGCGAGCTTTCGATGCCCAGCCGCGATCTCCTGCGATGGGCTCAAAGTGGTGCTTGAGAAAGATCGATCTGATCTGGATGACAGGCACTTTCGGTTCGCAGGAGATATTTACCCAATTACATAGGTAGATTGCGAAACACTGCTCTGGGGTGAAGCTTTGTCTACATACAGGATATTTCATGCATTTGTCACAGCTGTTTTGCCCAGATACGATTTTGGGAGGGCGGAGGGGGGCATCTTGCCATGGGGCCACATTCGCTTCTTCTTGCCTTCTTCACTCCTGCTCGTGGTGAAACGTCGACAGGCTTCTGGAATGCTCTGGCATGTCGTCATTTCCCGACTCCCTGCTCAACGCTTTCGCTCCTTTCTTTGTCCCTTTTCCCAGGATCTCGCTCTCGTGCATCCAGAAGGTACAATACTTGGGCACGTGGTATACCTGACACATACACAGGAGCCACCCCCTTTCCTCCGTAGGGGAAAAAATCAATGGGAGCGTTCAACTACATGACAAGGATCTGCTGTCGGGTGGGAAATCAATGGACCGTTTCTCACTTGCGTGCTCCTCGCTTCGCCTAGTCGCTTCAGTCTGCCTGCCCCGTCTCGGCTAAGCTGTCTGTCAGAAGCATATGCTCGGATCAGCCATCAGCCCATGTTACCCTGTTTTGCCGAAGCGCCTGCTACCTTGGTGTGCATCTTGAAGTGTAAATGTGTCGTATCGAGGCCTGTTCCTTACACCATCTATAGCATACAACGGCAGATAGCCCAAAGTCAATCATGTCTAGGTCGTCCCTGTTTTACAAATCAGCAGACACCAAGGGACCCCAGGATCCCGGGGTTAACTCGAGACTCTCTCTATCCCCAGGCCCATCGAAATTCTATGTTTCCCCTTCTGTTAGTATCTTCATACAACAACGCCAAGCCCAGCAGGAGATCAAGTATCCTTTCTGGGGGGGACGTTGAAATGGCGTTGTAGATCGTCTATGTATCACGTCTACATAGCTCTTCATCTAGGGTAACGTTATAGGCTTTGGGAAATTCTTGCTGGCACTCCTTTCCCGGCTTCATTTCCTTTGCTTCCTGCTAACCCCATTGATCCGTTGTGCTCGACGATCAAAAAGGTCTTGCATAACGGCAGCCAGCTCTGTCATGGCTGAGTGTGTGTGCATGTGCCAATCATGTACCGGCAGCAAGGGTTCTTTTTTTCTTCTTTTTTTTCGTTCACCCTTCGTCTCAGGCGAATCCAACTCTCCCCCTTTTTTTTTTCCATCGGTCACCCCGCTTCATGCGCAGGGCTGAAGAAGAAAACACCCTTGCTCATCATGGTCGTCCCGGTGGTTGGGTTCGGCTCGGTTGGTGTTTCGGTGCAAGTGCTACTGGCTGTGTTGACAGGCGAGGCTCCAAGGGTCGTGACTTCGGCGCTCTCGTACTTGTTAGGGACGCGCTTGTGAGCGGAGTATGGAGAGGAGGGAATCAAATCAGGATGAGAACGAGGGACATGGCCTCTGTTAAACAGGTCTTGTTCTTATGGCGGAGATGGATGGCAAATAACTCTGCCTTGGCTGTATCAAAAGCACCTCACTCACAGCTCAAGTCTTCTCTGAACTCGGCCTTTTCCTGCTTTCGTCGCTCATAGCCCGCCACGGTAGTGGAAAGGTTGTACTGATCGAGTATATGCACCAAGGTTCAGTCATTTACTGTAGTCCGCCAGCATGACTCGGTGCTAATCTTGACAAGATCCATCCAAAAAGGAACAATGATTGACTCGAACAGTGCGACGCCAGGGTTACTCACCAGATCAGCCCGACACGGGGATTGAAGTATCAACGATCGTAGCTTTTTCAACCCTCGAGGATGCGTCGGGTTTCACATGCTTGGCCGTTCCTTCTGTGCAATGTTTCTCGTAGGCTAGACTTGAGTCGCTGTCCATGCCGTGGAACTGCGCGTCATGGCCACAATGTGCTCGCTACCCTGAGCACGGAGTATGATGGCTGCTGGGAAATGGTTGCTAGAGTCAAACTTAAGAGACTTGTATTATTCTCGACGTTTTCGTGGGGACGCCCTGAATCTGAGATTTGGTTGTTTGGTACGGCTACCCGAGCTCTTGGCGTCTCGAATGCAGCCAGTCTGCCTCTGGCGAGGCTCGCTTTCTCCCATCCAACCCCTGCTCACTACACTCGCGCGCCAATCTACTATACATGCGTGTAACAAAACCACCATGGGCGTCCGCCGGTGTAACGTTGAACCATCTTCAAGTTTAAGCTTCGCTTGGACGCTGGGTTGGTGTAACCCCCTTGGCTTCCAGACAGCCGGAACCCCTCGTTCAATGCATCGCCACGGCTCTGGGACTGGTCCTGTAAACATAACCCTCGTAGGTCAATGCGTCTAATTCCGTCGCGACGCACTGCCCTTCTCGGACTGCGGAAGCGCCCAGGGGTCCTGGAGTTCCTCCTCGCCCCCAGCAGAACCTCCTCCTGCATAGCCTCCCTGGCCCCTGAGGCCGTCGCCACCTCGTCCTCCACGGCCCCCCAAGCGCCCCATGGCCACATCTCCACCACCGCCGCCGCCGCCAAACTCATCCGAGCCGGCCGCCGCCGCCTCCGTCCCCGTCTCGGCCGTCCACTCCCCGTCGGCCCCCGGACGCCGCGGGGCGCGGGGACGGGGTAGCCGACGCGCTTCTGGCGCATCTCCCAGCCGTCGCGGTCGGCGACGGCGGCGCACGCGCGCCGGTAGTACCAGATGTCGAAGGGGGGCCATGGCGGCGAAGGCGAAGGCGCCGCCCCCGAGCGCGAGCCGGCCCCGCGCCGACCGCCACGGCACCCGGAACATGTAGCGCATCGTCAGGAGCCCCGCGGCCACGCAGAGCGGGCTCTGCATGAACCACCGCGACGGGTGCGCGACGATGTCGCGCTGGAGCGCCGTCGGCTCCGGGGGCGCCAGCGCGGCGGGGAGGGACATCCTTGAGGAGGGGGGTGTGTCTCTGTTTTCAAGGATGGTTCCTTTTTTTAATGAAATAGGGGTGGACCAAAGATGGTGTGGTGAGTTGCTGATGCGGATGGGGTGGCCTAGGCAGGTAAGTGGGTGGATGTGATGATTTGGTCACGAGCGTAGGTCGGCCTCTCGTTGAGTTGTCGAGCCAACTAGTAAAATGGATGGCTGACTTATTGAAACGACTGCCGGCGGGTGGATTCTGATGATGGGGGAGAAATGAGATATTGTTTTCCATCGAGGCTGGTGGATTCAATGCTAATCATTAATTAATAGGAGAGCCATGATGCTCCAACGTTTAAAGTCCAGCAAGGGTTGGTTCTGGTTGGATCTGGTCGCAGCTGTGTCGGGCCGGCAGCAACGTCCTTTTGAAATCGCCCAGCCTAAAGGTTCATCATGTTTGTCTGTATAGTCTGTATATTGAATCCACGACTCAAGTTACTGGGTCTTTTTGAATGTCTCTTTTATTTCCATTATCCCAGGGTATCATTGTCATTTAGCGTGATCGGTTTCCAACCAAAACTCCCCTGTCTCTTAAGCGAGCAGCAATCCCACTCAATACGTCTAGGTGCCCCTCATAGCCATCGCGGAAACAATGAGCATCTCCAGCTCGTTCTTCTTGGCCTCCTCGTCCTTGATCGCTTCAAGCCAAGGTAAGCCGTTCAGCTTGTGATATTTGCGCAGCTTGGGCCAGTCCGTCACCTTGGCCAGTTCCTCGTCGCTGCACGGTACACTGTCCCCTTGGACGTGTGTCTGGAGATGCTTCTCGACGTCCTCTGGTGTGAGACTGCTAGGTGCACCTTCCCGAGAGATTAGTACTTTGACCACTACCACGTCCTTGGTGGACGGCTGGACACCATATCTCCTGTAAGCCTCCGAGATCTGTGGCCCATAACCTCGTTAGCCCATAATGACCTGCAAGGGAAAGCAAATGGGCGACTATATAAATAAAAAGGCAGGGCATTTAATTCACATTGTTGTTGGAGCTGAGAGAGACGACCATCTCCGAATGCACGTTGGGGGTGCGCATGGAACCCGCCCTCTCGGCCGAGACGGCCTTGAATACGGCCGAGAGCAGCTGGAAGCGGGAGGCGACGGTGCTGGCGTCGACGAAGGCGTACTCGAAGTCGGCGTTGCGGCTCAGCAGCTGCTCCTGCAGGAAGGCCGCGTTGGTGACATGGCGGTAGAGCGCGAGGAGCACCGTGTGCGTGTCCGGGAGGTGTTCTAACTGCACTGTCTCGACGGCGGCAACCATGGCGGCGTTCGGTGGAGAGGGGGCGAGAGAGAGAGAGAGAGAGAGAGAGAGACAGAGATTTGTTAGCTCGCGAGCACGGTGTTTGATCTGGCCAGTCCAGGCGTAAGCGAGACCTGTCTGTGTGCAGGTGGATCAGATCAGTGCGTTTTTTTGTTTTGTTTTGTCCTATCTTGTCGGTCTGGCATTTAACCGCACCGCACGCCCGTTATACTCGTATATCATGGCGGGGTTGAGGATTTGATGGCGGGGTAGCTACTTCTTAGGTTAGGTAAGTAGCTTAGCTTCTGGCATTTTAGCACTCGCTGACATAACCAAGCTTGGGTAAGTACTTAGGTAAGTACTTAGTAGGTTACCTGCTCTTCTTCTTAGTGGGAAAAGTTAAGGTTACTTTACTCAGCGTGGCTTTGATTGATTCCTGCACTACTCTGTCTATCCTCGGCGAATTAAGCAAACGATGTGCGATTTCATTGCCTACCGCGTGTTAGTAGTGCTGTCGCCGGCATAGTGACGATGCGTAACTCGGAGTCATGGCCTACACTACGTCGATTACGTAGTACTAGTCGTCAGTACTGTGCAACTATTGACCGCGTCCAATGTCTATCTCCAAATGCGGTAATTGTATCGGCTGTATGGAGTGGTAGGTACTAAGTAAGTTAAGTAGTATTGACCGGGAACCATGTTTTAGTTTCGTTTTGGCAAGTTTTTCTATTCCCGATCAAGCATTTCCCGCGTTACCCAGGACTTGGTTCCCAGCCACCAAGTCCAGCCTCGGTCGGCCTACCTACAACTACAGTGCCAACAGCTGAACTGCCAGGGTGCTCGTTGCGAAGAACACGCATGACATGGCCGATAATCCGCATGAGGTTTGGAATTCGGGTGAACTTGGATCAGCATCCAGTCTCGCCGCGTCCACTCCACCGAACATTGCATGAACTCTCCCCTACCGAAGTCCTGAGTGGAATTAGTTGTAGTAGGGCTGGTTTCTGGGTAAGTAAGTAGCAAGTCTGGACTCTGCACCCTGACGATGTCTTGAGCTACATGACTTTCAAAAAAAAAAAGTACCATGCAGTACTACTCTCTGTCGCTTGGCAGGGACCCGGGATATAAGTAGAACGAACTGGCCACAATTGCCAATCGCGTAGATGCCGTGCATGTCTACTTCTTACTGTACGACTACTACTACTGGTGCAACCTCCAGCCCAGTACAACGCTGTACAACTACCGCTCTGGGCAGGGTAGCACATGACTGGGATTATTCTTCCGACTCAGACTTGGCAGCGACCGGACGGCCCAGCCTGTCGGAACGCATGAAAACGATCAACCCGCAGATAGTCCGGCCGCAGGTGCCGCGTCTTCTTCCCTTTGCGGATAAGAAACCAAGCCAAGTCAAAACATCAGAACAGACCGAAGGATATCATTGTGGGAGTAATACTACTACGTCGGAGCACTTCGCGAACCCGGCTGGGTTCATACAGATAGATAATTGAAGGGAGAAGAAGAAGAAGGAGAAAAAGGTTGAGCTGCCCGCCTCCCCGAGAAACAGTAAACATCACCTAGGTATGCAAGGAGGGAGATGAATTGCATTAGCCCGCAGCCGGTCGGTCAGAGGCTTGCATAGGGTTGGGCTGATGTTCTTTATCGGTCACGTTGAGACACGGCGACTCGTGGGGCCCAGATCCGAGAGGCGTTCCAGGAGGAGGCTTGAGATGAGCGGGCTAGGTCTGACGACAGTCGAACCACGAGGGGAAGGGGGGGAGAAAGACTCAGAGCAAAGAGATATCTAAACCTTATTTTCCCATCGTGTATGAGGTAGAGCTCCTCTAGACTCTTCATCTCAGACTTAGGCAGGCACTTGACAAGGGGCATCGAAACAGGTCGACCCAATTCCCAACATGCAGTCGGGAGGGTACGAGTTATTGCCAGCAAGGTAATACGGCCATGGCGAGTCGTGCCCCTGCAAGTTCTGGCACTGGAATCGACCCATCTGCCAATAAGGACGGGGCTTGATAGGGCGAGAAGTGAGAAGGTTGAAATAGGGAGATGACGCAGGAATTTAAAGTTGAGTGTTTAGCACATCCAGGGCCAGGGGGTCTTGGCGGAATACAGCCAGTGGTGGAATCTACTAACCTAGCAGTACTAATAAGTAGAGCCCAGGCTCGCCAGGCTGCTCAAAAAAAGAAACTGTGCTCGGTGGGGGTACAAGTGATTAATGGTAACCAACTAAAACGCTGAGCGACAGCCGATAAATGGGGTTTTGGAGGACCCCTTCTTTTCCCAGAGGTTAATACTACGCGTGCATGCATAGCATAGCAACATGGCAACATGGCAGCATGGGGGGAGAGGGGGAGGGACTTGAGACTGGGACTCTCTGACGATTGCGACGGGAGTTCCTGATCTCCAGCCAATCCCGAAAGCACCGATTGAGATACATGTGTCTATCCTTCCTATCTAGCAGTCGATCCCTCTCTTCTGAACCCGACATGCCAAGTGTGTGTGTGTGTGTGTGTACTTCTTTTTTAACCTGCTTATCGCGCAAGGACTCCTCGGTGCATGGACGCTTCTGTGTAGTAGTATGCCCTTCTACTCGTAGCTCGCTTCATGACATTCGAGCCCAGCCAATGTTCAGACGACTTACTCCGTACTTATGAGTAAGTGGTTAATTAGTTAGTTAGCAGTACTTATCTGACTGCGGCATGGTTGGACACACATACACACACAATCCAACCCGAACAACCCAAGCCTGTAGATAAGTGAATCGAGCAATCCATCCATCCATCCATCAGTCAATCGACAACAGCCTGCACCGTATGAACAAGGAGGGGGTGGGAGGGGACGACGTGAGGCAGCATTCTTGTCTACTATTTCTTCTTCTTCTTCTTCTTTTCCTTTTCTACCTCGGGGAACTAACTGCTCAATCCAAATCACCCGGTTACTACGGCCTTTTCTCTGCGCCCCGAACTATTGGTGACGAATGCATTCCTGGTTTTGATCAACTTGCTCACAGCGCTGCCCACAATCCAACACCGAATCTGCGGTGCGGTCAGGGTCCAGGGATGCAAGGGTCTTCCTGAAAAGCTCAGTACTTTCTGAGAAGGCTGACTCGCGCTCTTCAAACTTGATGGCAGCATTTGCCATTCGGGGGCCCCATCTTCACCTATTTTCGCCTGTTGGCACCCTTTGGCACGTCCAATACCCCCCCAGGTCCCTACAGGCCCTACGTCGCTCTGCATCTGGTTCCCCATTCGGGCTTAATCGTCTCCGCTCTCATCTCTCATCTCTATACGTGTACTTGCTGCTCAATAATAGAGACCCTCTTCTGCTCATCAAGCTCCTGAAGCGTGGTATTTGTCTCGTCGCTCTGTCCGTCCTGTCCTGCCTGCCTGTCTCTTTTATCTTGAGTCGAGCTCCCTCTCTCCGTTCTTGCCCCAGGTTCTATTCCATGTATGCTCGCTGCAAAACCCTCCTCCACCCCCAAAGATTGCCCTTCCGCTTGTAGTAGCTATACCTGAGGCCGAAGCTTCTTGTTTTTATATACACTATTCTCTTTTTTTAATAGACTTGTGGCGTTCTATCAAATAGTAGTGGTTAGCAGCTTCGGACATACCTCCGTACCGGAAATTCCCTTGGGCGACTGACTGCCCACGCACGCACGGCAAAACCCGCTGCAAATCAGAATCTCCAGCGGCACTCTCTCTGCTCTGCCTGGCGCCGCTTCCCCAACTTCCAGCATTTATTCCGAGCCAGTCGGCCTGCTTTCTTCTTGAACGGGACACCCAGCTTTTCCCGGCAAGCTCCATTGTCGCGCCCGCATCTCCGGTCTCCTCGTCGTCCAGCTCTTTCGGCAATTAACGGCCTCATCGACCGTCGCGCGTCGCCTCGCCACCAATAAACGCCCGACTGCTCTAGTCTGCGCTACTCGCCCGGTTTTATTTTTATTTATTTTTTTTTTACTTTTTTTTCTTTCTCTTCCTGTCGACCCGAGGCTTGGAACTGCCGACACTATGGCCCCAGGCCGTCCGCCGAAGCGGCCTGGCGATGCCGAATTCGAGACCCCCGATAGCCAGACCAAATGCAAACTGCCGAAACTGGATCGCCTAGGAAGCGGAGGCGCACCAAACGACTTTTCGAGCGTCGTCAAGAGTAAACTGCAGTCATACACGAGGACCGGACAAGCGTGCGACCGGTGCAAGGTGCGCAAGATCCGATGCGATGCCCTCCCCGAGGGCTGCTCCCACTGTATCAACCAGAATCTCGAGTGCTATGTGACGGATCGCGTGACGGGCCGGACAGAGCGCCGAGGGTACATGCAGGAGCTGGAGCGCGAGAAAACGGACATGATGAACCACATACGGGAGCTGGAGCAGCTGCTTGGGGCCAATGGCATCGAGGTCAAGACTTTCCAAGGCCGAGCCTCGGCCGTCGAGCCCAGCCATTCGCCCACGGCCACGTACGATTCGATGGGAAACATGGTGCCGTGCCGGTCGGGTGCTTTGCCCAGCGGCGGCAAGGAGAATTGGCAGCAGATGTCAAACTCTGTCTGGGTCAAGGCTAATAATAATAACGGCCAGAGTCGCGCGCCGAAAACTCAATTTACCACGGGCGTCTCGAGGTCCATGCTCGAGGCCCGACCGGCCGACTTCCACCTGGGCGTGACCACCGACAAAGCCGTCTCGAGCTCCATCAAGGGCACGACACTCACCATCCTCGGCAGCACAATCGATGTGGGCTCTTTCGATGCCGAGGACATGGACGAGGCGGCCCCCGGGACCCAGCCACGGTCCGCCTTGTACAACAAGTCGGTGCAGGCGCTGATGATGTCGGCCTGCAACGTCAACCCCCTCTTCATGTTGATTACCCGCCGAGGGTAGATGCTTTCACATATGCGGAATGGTACTTTCTCATCATGTACCCTTTTCTTCCTGTCCTGCACAGGCCAACCTTCATGGATCTGGTAAGTCTTGCATCACCTCTCAGCAGCAGCTGCAGTGCTAATCTTGTGCTGGCCAGCTCACCCGAGTATATGATGATCCCAGCTTCAAGCCTACGATGGCCGAGACCGTCACAGTCCACATGGTCTTCGCCTGTATATATCTGCAGATCGGGCTGCGGAACCGTGAGAATCCGGAACAAAAGCACAGGCTCAATGAACTTTCCAATAAGCACTATCACTTTGCGCTCAGCAAATTCTTGGATCTCACGACCTCGCGGACGTTTGCTGATCTGCAAGCGCTGGCCTTGATCGCGGTACATACGAGGAGTTTTCCCAAGCCCGACTGCAGCGGCATGATGACGCACTACTGCATTGGTATGGCTACCGAGCTTGGCCTGCATCGGTCTCCCAATAAGTCCGGTGAAGGCCCGAGCCTAGAATCCGAGATGCGAAGACGCGTCTGGTGGACTATTGTGTCCATGGCCGTAACGCTGAACGGACGTATGGGACGGCCGATTGGCATTCGTCTCGAGGAGTTCGATGTGCCTTTCCCAGAAATGATCCCCGACGAGATGCTGACTCCAGACGGCGTCGACACATCCCGCGGCGGCAAATGCCTCTACGAGATAGGGGTGGCGGGCTACAAGATGTCTGCCCTCTTCTTGGAGATGTACGCGACCATCTATTGTCCCCGCAGAGACCCCGAGAACTACCTCAGGGTCGTCGACGAACTCGAGTCTCGGTTACAGGTCTGGCGCGACGAACTACCCCAAGCTCTCAGATACGTCGAGGGCCAAGAGGGCCAGATGCAGGCGTTGTACGCGCAGTACATCGAGTGCGAGTTCCGGCTCTTGGTGCGTCACCCGTCGGTCTCCATGACGCAGGATCCCAAGGTGCTGGCTGAAAATACCCGGTTATGTGAGCAGGCAGCCAAGGATATGCTGCAATGCGTCTACAAGCTTTTTAAGATCAAGTCCATCGACACGACCTATTACATGCAATCTGTCTATATCGCGGCCGCCTTCTCCTCCATGGCTGCCGTGTGGGAAAGAAGGCATGAAGTCACAGCCGCCGAGGTGGAGAGTCTGAGGCACGACATGGGTATGTGGTTGGATATCCTGGCCGAGACTGGCAAGATCATCGGTAAGTCAACTAACGTCCTCGTACCGGCCCATGGCCGCTGACATGCCTGCAGGCTCTGGCAACGCATTCCACGATGCGGTGCGGTCCATCGTCGATCGGACAATCTCGTGGATCGAACGTGACAGACAGCGTAAGACAACCGGAGGCATCATAATACCTGTCGCTCAGGAGATGCTCAAGCAGTCGCCCCAGACACCGACGTATACTAGTCTACCCAGCGCACCCGGCAATACATCATCGAGCCACAACGGTGCCGAGCACTCCACGGGCTCTGGGACGCCAACGACGGGGATGCAGCCCTCACGCAGCAACTATTTCGGTGAGACGACCACAGACCAGAGCTCGTACCCGCCCATACCCTACGGTGACTCGTCGGGACATGGGCCGAACAACATGCAATATGATGCGAACCATCAGTTCATGTATGCCCAAGCCCCCGATCAAGTGACAGCGGCCCACGTGCAAGCACAGAACCAGGCACAAGTCCAAGGCCAGGCACGACAAAATACGCAAGCGCCTTCACAAGCACAAACACCAGTCACAGACCACAACCCGCTTACGGCTTTTGCGGCACAAGCCACGCAAATTGCGCAACCTGACATGCTCTGGCGACAGCAGGCAGCGACGGGCAGCAATACGTGGCAAGACTGGACGGCGGCCATCGTCGACAACCAGGATCGGTATAGCGCCAACGCCCTCATGTCGCTGGGGCACGGAGCGAGGTCGGGTACTATCGTCAGCGACGGCAACGGTGGCCAGTCCGATCTCGGGATGGGTGTCGGGATGAACGGGGCCCCTGTGCCGGCTAGCGCTACGATGCAGTGGCCTTTGCTCCTATTTCATGACGGCACTAATGTCGGGGGTGCTTGAAGATGGACATTTCGGTCTCAGAAAGTAATGTTATCCGCACCTATCTATCTGCTGCTGTCGATTCTAGTCCGGAATCTGCCCACCGTCAAATGGCGATGGAGAGCATGCTCAGATGAGAGGCCTCTCGACCTAAGGTCTCATGAGGTGTTGTCTTGATAGCGGAACAGGGTTTGTACCGAGATTGTAGAAGCCCTGACTACAACTTTTTGCTTCGTAGGGAAGCTTCGGGGTTACCTAATCGGAACCTAGCCAAAAAAGAGAGAAGAGAGAGTATTGTGCCACGATGAGTTCTCGAGCTATTGAAATCTGGCTTGCCACCCGGCGCAGGTGTCCCATGCCGCTAATGGCCACCGTCTTCCATAGTCGGTTGACTGCATTTGTACCACGGTTTGTCCTGACGAAGCGAGTCTCGAGGTCACCACCGGTTCCCACATGACAAGATGCTGAGAAAGGGGGAACAAACAGCCCACGGCGGGGCCCGGACCTGGCACGAAGGGAACAGGAACCACGGCGCTTGCTTAGACACCCTTGGGGAGAAGGTTCGTGTCGTTGGACGGACGCGACGCTTTGTGTGCTTGCTTATATATATATCGTGAACGTGGCGTATCGTGTGAAAGGAGGGACAAGCCATGATGGAATGGCCGCAGAACGAAAAACGGGAGCGTAGCCCTATCGCATAGTTCCAATCCAATGACACGGTCCAACCAATCCGCCTTTTTGGCCATTTGTACAGTACTGTATAACTCTCAGCCATTGCTTTTGACAACTCTTAGCAGCTTTTCTGCTCGCCTGTGCCCATGTTTGGTCCCCGTGACTCTTGGGGTGATGTTCTAATTCGTGTGCTTGTGAAACTCGACGGCCAAACAAGAGCTCGCGTACAGATCTGTGGCGATTTCTGTCGCTTTGCGTAGTATGTATATAAACAACCTCGATCCCGTCCCATTCAGGGAGGAGTTATTGCCCTCTCATATAAGTCAAGGGTGTATTAGATAGGACACCACCGCCTTTCACGCCTAGTAGTTATCGACGTGCATCTTGCAGACGCCATTCTCCTCCCCATACTTGCTGTACTTACCAGCGCAGAATCTTGTCTTGTCACGTCCACACCCTCCCCTTCTCGACTTTACACTCAGGCTGCTTATATACACCGCTGGAGCCGTGCCCTTGAGAAATCGCCCATCAAGCCACCATGCAGCTCTCCGTCGCACTATCTCTCCTCCTCGTCGCTTGCCCAGCGGCCCTGCTGGCGTCGCCCATGCAGCAGCAGCAGCAGCGGCCGTCCGGCATTGGCCTGAGCAAGACCAAGGACAGCAGCAAGACCAAGACCAAGCGGCACCACATGGATCTCGGCGTCTATTTCGCACACCGGAACCATCCGGACTGCCCTGCGCTGGAGAGTGAGTGCAACGACTGCAATGGGTACGTTTCTCGCTCTCTCCGTCTTCGTTCCATGTCCACCCCTTTACTTCCCATGAATCGAGGCCAAGTTCTACCCCTGAATCTCCTTCTCCCGCACTCTCTCAGTTTTGGGTTTTCCTTTTTTGACGCTTCGGCATGAGACCGCGAGATGCTGACATGACGGCCGTCTTTTCCTCTTGGCCAATCCCCCCGCAGCGACATCACTTGCCAGGAAAACCCCAGCTGCGAGTGGTGCTGGGATTGCGTCTGGACCGCGTCGCCGGATGCGGCGTACTGCAACTCGACCATGCCGCGCGTCTGAGCTCCATCTGTCGACAGCGCTCTCCTGCTCCCCTATCCATCGCCGTCTGTCACGTATCACGTGCTGCTGGGGCCGCGAGGGCATGGAAGGAGGGGGTTAGTCAGGCCGAGGTCGCGGCAAGGCTGCATGGTCTGGGACGGGGTGTTCAGGGACAGGTGGATGGCCTATACTGGCGGCTGCGGGATGTTGCGACGGTTTCCGTTCTTTACTATGTCGAGGTTTTCGCTCGTCGTTTCTTGTGGCAATCAGTTCTTGTACGGGAGAGGTCCGGCCCACGCCGCTCGTTGAATGCCGGATCCCGCTTGGGGCCCGCCCAGTACGCCCCGTCAGCGGCCGGGGCAAGAGGGGGGTCGTATTTGGGATATTGAAAGACGAGCTTGGAGAGTTTCCTAGTCTGTTCTAGATTGTTATGTTTGACAGCAGCCCCTTGCTCACTCCATACGTTGATGTGCCCATGCGTTCAACATGGCTCTCGCATGCTGAGCGGCGGCGAGGCTGTCTTCTTAAGTCGTCTATCAGCGAGCGCCTCGCCTCGACCAAGCTGACGACTCCTCCTGTATTTGCCTGATTGCTTCTGGGCCCGTGCTCGACAGCGCAGATAAGCAAACGGATGGGTCCTTTGGATCGCTTGGAGATTTCTGCCGGACGAGACTAGGGTTGTTTTTGTTCGGGGGGTGGGGCGGTTTAAGAAACGAGGGTCAATCCGAGATACCAATAGCGCTGTTAGGAATCGAACCTAACCCCGTTTATAACCTCGTCTATTAAGGGTTGAGCCGGGTTACAGCTGACCATAGGTCAAGTATATATTTAACACATGCTGGGTGTATACTAACGTTAACCATAGGTTGGAATATCTTAGCATGTAGGCTGATTCCTCGCCCATAAATTATGACATACGGCTAAAACTTTTTAACCTCTGGTCAACTGATAGATAGTAATAAGCAGCGTAGGAAGCAGCATAGAAAGCAGCGCCTCGATTTGCCAAGAATGCAAGGCGCCTGTCCCGCATCCCGATAGAGCTATAATTGGTTGGGGTTCTGTAGATCCTTGAACATTAACGGCCAACTGTCCCACGGGAGGCATGCGTCCCTACACCCCCCCTTCTTCTGCCCCTGTCCCCACCATCGTCATCTCAGCTCGTCATCTAGTGAGGTCTGCCAAGTCTCTTGAGAAGGCCTTTGAAGTAGGCCTGCGCCACTCACGACCCTCCTTGACTTGGAAATTGAGTAATATAAAATATCCTCATTTGGAACCTGCGCTGCTGAAACTACATATTTAAGCCTCCCCTTCTGCACATTGAATCTTCTAATCTAAAACTTATAGAATCATTTCCAAGCCCTCAATCTTCTCAGATTCAAACCATGGCCCTTTCAACCGAAGTCCTCGTCGCGCTGGCCCTCGGTGTTCCGTCGTTGCTAGTGGCGGCTGCAGCACTGTGGATTGCCTACCTTACTTACACCAACTCCCGCGCACCACCTCCCTATGTGAACCGCAACCCATCGTGGCCGTCCGAGTACCCATTACTTTCGCCGAGCATCACGTGGGCCAGTAGCGGGCACTCAGCCAATGACGGCCCCAGTGTCCCCCAGGCCGCAGTCCGCCGCCGAGCGAATGGATGAAGCTGTTTGAAGTGCTTACATGTAGTCTCACAATCGGGGGTTGGAGAGTGAGTACTTACTTACTTACTTATATATTACTTAACGTTACTTCTTATATTACCCACGTATTTCTGGTCGAGACCAATACACACACACTCACACATACACACACTGACAGCTCACAGCTGGGAGCTCTTGACAGCTGAGACCCTACACCTGGGCCTCAGAGGTGCATGGTACTTGACTTCGACTGTTCATGCATAGTAGGGGCTCGGCGAATTGTTGGCCGTGTTAGATCAGTTGGGGGATGATGGTAGACAAGCCACTGAGGGCAGGCAGTTAGAGCCTATCAACGTGGGGTGTGGCCAGTAGAGGTGTGGCTTGTGGGTGTGGCTGACGCTACACTGAGTGATTGATTCTGAGGATGCACAAACACTGCATCATGCGCATATCCCGGATGCTTTGCAGTAATCTACTTTATATCATTGAGTTCTCTGCCCTTGCTTCACTCGGATTGCCACTGCACCGCTCTCAGGGCCTGCGCAGGGCTATTCTATTACCCACGACCGTCTTCGGCTTCTGGCTCGCGGGCCGCGAACTGCAAGGGATGGTCGGTTGGTTGGTGGCCTTTTTCTGGGGTCCACTAATATCCAGCGGTCCAGAAAATAAGGTCGATACTAAGTAAGTACTTAGGTACTTACCCACCCCCCATGCCGGGACGCGCCATCGCGGCAGTCATTCATAGGTGTGCAGAATCGTCTATTCGGCGAAGAAAATATGGGAAAGAGAATCCCGCAAAGAATGGGTTGTCGCACTGAGCCGAAGCCTCCTATATAGACCAGGGGCATTCGACGAGACTTGGGACGAGAGTAGTGGAGAGGGGAGGAGATGGGTGTAAATGGGATGGATCATGGATCATGGATCATGGATGGGATGGATTACACAAGCAGACACTAAGCAAGTGCGTAATATATCTTGTGCCCCGAGTCTCAAACGGTTGACGTGCAGAATCCTCTTCTTCAAGCTATTGTATTGTCCAGAGTGTCCACGAGGAAGTCCTAGGCTGGATCAGCACTCTGATCCAGCGGGGGGAAAACGGGATCAGGGATCGATCATGGTTGACATGCAAGGATAGCCCTGCTAAAGAATCACATTGATGAGGAGGCACTCTGATCTGTATGGTGCGTTCGACGTACTGACCCTTTGCTGGCTTTTTTCTGTAAGGCAGGGATTATGGCTGCAACTGCAGCCCGGGTCTCTCACCCCCCTGCAACCGCAGCCCAGGTCTCTCACACCAAGCCGATGGTGGAGGCCCTATCCTTTCCTAAGAAGTATTTATAACCAGATATCGCTACACGGTTGTCTTGTTTCCAGTGCTCTCCTCTATCCTCTCTGTTCAACGCCATATCATGCTCGCGACCGAAGTTATCGTGGCCCTGGCTCTCGGCGTCCCCTCCCTGTTCGTTGCTACCGCGGCCCTCTGGGTGGCCTATCTCACGTACAGCCACTCGCGGGACCGAGAGCGCGACTCGCTCTCTTCCCCGGCTGCCCCCCGCGTCCCGTCATGGCCCTCGCAGTCCCCATTGCTGACCACGGCAGACAGCTGGAGCAGCCACGGATCCCCAGGTCCTATCGTTCCCCAGCCCGCATTCCCCGCGCCGCCCCGGCGCCGCGCGACTGGGTTGAACCAAGATAAGCTTAACTGGGGCTGAGGGTAAGTACATCGAGTACCCCACCTGTTTCGGGCCATATAAGTGCACACTCTTAACCTACTTAAGTAGCGACTTGAATGATTCGAGGAAGGGATATATTGATGATTGGGTGACTTGTGACGATGGACGCGGCTGGAAGCACTGATGGATGGGCTGTCGGGTTATGATGTGATGGATTTGTAGTAAAATGCTGCATGACACTTGTGGTTCTTCTCTGCAACTATCCGTTATTAGCTTTCTACATTTCCAGCCCCTGCAGTCCTAGGCTCTTCTTTGTCAGATTCTTCTGCGGTACTAGCGTCTTCTTTGCATGTAGTCGGAGCTGCGCTATTCGCCAACATACATAAGTACTCAGCCAATATGTGCGCCAAGCCACCCATACCAAATCCGGCCTGCCGACTTACCCTACCTACTTCTTACCTTACCTAGGTCGGATGCCTAGGTTACTACGTGGCGGGCAGCTGCCGGCCACCATCACCTGTCAGTTCTTCCCTCTGTGCTTCCATCGCTATAAATACACTACTTAGTTTCTGTTGTTGTATTAACCTAGCATACTTCACAGTTCATAATTTATTTGTATAGAACTATGATAATACTGAGCACAATTGCTGACTAGTCGGGTTTAAAACTGCAGAGATAACACAGTCGAGAAATAACGTGGTAATATCATTGTGCTTAATCGAAGCAGTTGAAGCGGGATGTGCAGGACTAACTAACGGTCGGTGCCTTGGACTGACTAAAGGCTTCCCTGTGATGCTGCAACCATCCCGATTTGCGCACATACTATATTAAACGGGTTAGATGGGAAAATATAAACAGTCCTTCTTCCCGAGTGGGTGTTTGTGCGATACAGAACGGATGTGCTTAGAGGGTCCTTCTAGAGGGTCGAGTGGGTTGGTTCGCATGGGGGGTGGGGCAGCCTGTATGTCAGTTATCAGATCTCTCAACACAGGCTTACCCTGGTTATGCCGTTTATATAAGACTTGATCTATTGCTAGACTTCCTAGATAAATCTTTAGAATATTACACTCTTAACGTACACTCACCCAAAGGGCCTTTTCTCCCTTTTTATGTTACTTCTTTAGTCCAGCATGGCTTCGGAAGAGGTAGCCATCGCCCTGGCTCTCGGTATCCCGTCGCTCCTCGTGGCCGCCGTATCACTTTAGATCGCATTCCTCACCTACGCGCATTCTCGATCACCACTTCCTCCTCCAGCGAGCCGTACCTCATCATGGCCGGCACACTATCTCTTATTATCCGCTGCCGACAGCGGCATCCCTCTTCATAATGCGAATGCTTATGTCCATGCGCCCCCAGCTGCACTCCCCGGGCCAACGCCTCGACACCGTATGTGAATGGAGAGGGTCTGTCTGTGCCAGCCGTAAGTATCCACCAACTTACTTGGATTAATATGTACAGCTACTTTCAAGTCTGATTTGCTAACACTTTTACTGCTCCAGAGGCATCTACCCGTGAATGATGACAATGAGTGTGGCTGGAAGCCCCGATTGGCTGGCTAAATACAATGGACTTGTCCAGCATGGGTTGCGGTGCATACGACACAACTGCTGTCAGAACTGCTGTCAGAACTGGTGAGCCTCTGCCCCCATATGCACCGCCACTTGGTTATATACATGTATGATTACGCCTTGCAACCCCTCTTCTTTTTCTCTCGTCGAGGTTCTGCTTTTTCATGCCAATCATCTTCAAGGTCCAATGCCACTCATACTTCCATAAACATCAGCCCCTGACATCGAACCCGTATCGGTGGACAGCCTATCGGCTTACTGCACAGCGAACAGTCAGCAGCGACTATTAGGACACAATATTTTCGTGCTTTTATTATCTTAATTACTACCTACTCTAGTTTAAAGCCAAGGATGGAGAACACTTGTTAATAACGTGGTAACATCATTGTGCTCAAACGACCAGGGTCCCCTCTCCCTCTTCCATTCATCATCCTAGTATTACCACACACCTGTTTACGATTTGCGCCATGGGCAGGAGGAAAGCTACCTGACTTTTCAGGACTGGACGACGGAATAACTATGTTATCTGATCTATGTAATCCATGCGATCTATGCAATTTATGCTATCCATGCTATTCATGTTATCTATGTTATCTGCACTATAATTATATAAACACACATACACACGCGTACATACATACACACACACCATCACGCCTATTGGTCAATCTCATACATACACACACACCATCACGCCTATTGGTCAATCTCACCCCTCCACCTGCATTCTGGTCCTCCACATTCATTCTGGTATGCGCAGTTCCAATTGGGAGACGGCGTCGTGAAAAGTTGGTCAAGACACACAGCCTATTGTATACTTATATAAGACCCAAGAACGCGAAGCAGGCGTTGCCCGATTTTTCAAACTCTGCTCTTCATAACACTCACACTATCTCTGTTGATACCCATAGCTCCTCTGCTCTTGTCAAGTCAAAAGCCATGCTGTCGAACGAGGTCATCGTTGCGCTAGTTCTTGGCATCCCCACGCTCCTGATCGCTACCGTCGAGCTCTGGTTCACCTGTCGCACTTATTATACCCGCCCCCAGGAACCACCGTTCCCACCTCGTACCTAAGTACCAATTCTCCCTCTCAGCTCGCACAGTCGGGCTAAGCATCCATGTTTCCAACTACATGTAGCTTATCAATGAGCACCCCATGGGATCGTCTTCGGTGCCGTTTGGGGCGGATGGCACTCCGACTTACAGTGGGACAACGGACGGCCGGGGTTCGGACTCGAGGTGTGCAAATAAGTACGGTACCCACTTATTCCCAGAACTGAAAAACACCCCCACATCTATACTACTACTTGCATACTTACATATTTCTTGTGCATGCACTTACTTACATGTGTGTGCCCACCTTAGGGAACATTCGTGGGAAGGTCAGCCTTCTGGTCAGCCAAGACAGCTAATGGCACTTGCTGGTTCTGGTTAGAGGGGATTTGGACTGTGTACTGCTTGCTCTGGGCTCTCGATATATATAAGTAGAGGATCTCGCACCTGGCGTTTGCGGCAATGGATGTTCAATGCGGCGCAAGCAATCGAAAATCAATTACACCACGCTCGAGACGGTACTGTGTCTCTATACGCTCAGGTGATTTGTTCCGATGTGCCTGGGTTGCACCTAGAGATTGATTTACGAATGAGCATCTCGATGGATTTCACGTCCTCATGCGCTAGTGTTAAGAAGTCAATAGCAGTGTTAAAAAGTCAATGGCAGTGTTGGGAGGATGATTTCGTACAAATAAAACAGTGCAACGTCATACAAGGCCCATGCCCTTACTGGGCAGGTACCCAAGTAGCCGCTTATGTCACAAGCAGTTCAGGCAACACATTCTCAATATTTCGTAAAATGTACAAATAATATACATAATATTATGTCCACACCTGCTCTGTATGTCTTCGACGTGAGAGCTAGACCGTTCATATAGTCTTCTTTTCCCAAGGGGGTTTCGTCCTATATCATGCATGCATGCTGTGCTCCGCTTCCAAGATGCTTGCCCACCAACTATATCAACAAGGGAGTAGAGATCAAACAGAGGCGCCGTTGGTGCGCGTGTTTCCGGCCTCCCCCAAGCGCGCCTACATACACGCAGGCCCAATCTAGATTATCGTAGCACCCCCCCCATGTACGCCAACCCTCACCTTCAACCCAAAACAAAACTGGGTATGTGCCGCGTCATATTAGTACAGAGATTTCCCCAGCCCGAGCCCGGCCGTCGTCGAGTGGCCCGGCTCTTTTATTTCTTGCTCTCGCCGCCGGATCCACCCGAGGGGAGGAACCAGCCAGTCAAGGAGCCCTTCATGCTGGCCATGGCTTCGGCTTGGGCCTTCTCCTGCATCTGCTGCTCCTCCTTGAGCCACTTCTCGCCGTTCTTGCGGATCTCCTCCTCCATCATCTCGTAGTTGCGCTGGCCCCGCTCTCTGGCGATGTCCTGGAGCATCTTGCCCTGGGCGAAAGCCTCGCTCGGGTTGACCTCGCCTTCGGGCACCACCATCATGCTCATGTTGCTGGGCTTGAGGCCGAGCATCGAGCCGAGGGAGGCCATTCCGGACTTGTGCTTCCGCTTCTGTGCGTTGAACTCCTTCTCCCACTGGGCTCGAGCAATGGCCTCGCGGCGTTGGAACTCGGTGGGGATGTGCTTGCCCTCAAACGACTTCAGCACCTCCCGGACGTCCTTGTACTGCATAGTATGCACGTATTCGAGGAACGGGATCAGCGAGACGAGGTCCGTATCCTTGGGGTCACCAGTCCACTTGGGGAGAACAATGGCGTTCTCGGGCTGGTTTCGCACGTGCTTGGCATCGGTGTCGACGATGATGACCTTGGACAGGTCACGGTTGAGATAGGACAGATCCTTGACGATCTCGCCATTCTCATACTTGGTGGCTTCCCGGAACAGTGGCCAGACGATGAAGCGGTAAGGGTCCATCTTTCGCACCAGAGGCTCGCCCATGGCGAAGGGAACGGTGGTGAAGAGGACCAGCTCATAGTACTGACTCAGGTAATGCAGGAAATAGTCGGCGCCGGGTCGCTTGGCGACCCGCCAGCCGTGCTCGCGCGTCCACTCGCTGTGTAGCAGCATATCCTCCAGACTGATGCACAGGGTGTAAGGGCGCTCGAACATGGGGTCGGGATCGGGCAGCAGCTTCTCGAAAGTCGGCGCATTGTAGTAGCTCAGAGTGTCGCCCGTACGCGCACGGAAGCGCTTCCACCACAAGCCCGGCCACCAGCCATTGGGAATATCCTGATGTAGCGGAGCCTCTTCCTCGTCCCAATCCCGACCCAAGTATGCGATGCTGGCGATAGCCATGACCGCCGCCGACACATACATGTAGTTTGCCATTTGGTTGCGCCGCCGATCAGTCGAGGATATGTAAGCGGATGCAGGGAGCTCGCCCTTGCCGCGACCGCCGCCCTCAGCCGTGTCCTCCTCTAACTCTTGCAACGCGGATTTGTTGGTGGCTCCCGCCTTCTCGAACTCGAGAGTAGAGGGGATGCCTTGAGTCAGGTCGGGGAGGTTGAAAGGTTTTTGAGGGGCGCCTTCTGTGGGTTCTGAGGAGGAGGGCGCATCTTGCATCTTGGGGGCGGACTCGGTCTCTGACGGGTTGGGGCCGTCGGTGAGAGGTTTCGAGGTGGACTGAGGATCTGTAGGTTGTGTTGAGTTGGATGGCTTGGAGGGCCCTTTGTCTGCCAGACCTCGCATCCATGACGAGGACGAGGGGAGTGTGATTCTGGAAGCTATGGGTGTCCGCAGAGCTGTCCTCGTAAAAGCTGGCGAGCGCGCAGAGCGCAACAGAGCTCTCGACCACATGCTGGGTAGGGATCTGGTCGCACCAATATTGCTAAGACAAGCCGAGCTGGCAGCTGGTTGTGGGTTGGGCGTAGAAGAGAAGTTTGGGTGATGTACAAAAAGGTTGGCGTCAGTCAGCCGGGTTGAAATCTAGCTCACATCCAATGTTTTCTTGGAGCTCCAGCCAGTTCGACGAGGCTCTCTCTCTCTCTCCCTCTCTCTAAATTTTATCTCAGCCACAGCAGCGCTAACCGCTAATGACTACAGCGCAGTACATAGCACCACCTACAACTTCCTTATCGATTGATCGTACCATCATCAGCCACAGTCACGTCATTCCACTTTCTCATCGGGGCCGTTGTCGCAGGCGTGTCTACGGAGAAACGTATTGTCTTTAGTTGCTGATGAGCTTCCAGCGAAATCAATTCATTGACAGCAGTCAATCACGTTGTACTTTGCACATATTTGTATAGAGCCTCTATGAAAGGCCTAATATCTTGAGCTTGCTCCTTACTAAGGAACCTGAGTGGCAGTTGAATGCTTTGTAGAGAGAAAGAGAGAGCATTGTCGCATGTCGAAGCCCATGATCAAATGCTAAAAGAAGCCCCGCCCTGCCAATCCCGACTTACCCCAGACTTTCAATCAATTTGCCTCTTACTCATCTTCTATCTCAACCTATTCCGTCCTCTCCGACTCCTATTAACCAACCCCGTTTCCCTCTTCTCTTCTAGTCATTTTTGTCTGCTGATTAGACTTGATTCTCCATAACCTGCCCGACTCAGTCCACATTGGTGCTTGCGACTCTAGTCTCTCCCAACGCTTCCTCTTATCCCGCGAGACCCCTACTGCAACGCAACAATGGCTGCTAAGGGAGCTGCATTCTAGAGGGTGGTTGTCATTCGTTCGAGAATATCACGATGGCACCACCCTCGGTATGCCTCGTACTATTCCAACTTGTTCAACAATACTAGAAACACCAGTCAAACGTCCAAGATACACTCCCCGTCTGTATTAACCAGATTCCGATAAGGAATCGACCCCACCATCAATCGTCCACCTTCGCCACCTGCATCTTCTGGATTTATGTCCGAGCACCCATCCCAGTCACTAGACATTGTCACTGCACCCATACTCGAGAGCCAACATGGGACGTCCCTCTGCAGGATCCAAAGGCTCCCGCGCCACCAAGTCGGGGCCGACTCCCGTATCGTCGTCGACCATGAATGCGTCTAAAGCAGCCGAGCCTGACCCCATGTCAGTTTTGGCTGGCGGCATCAGCGCCCTCACCCTCGACGTGCCCATAGAGAATGCCCCGAAACCGAAGCGAAGGCCCATCATCCCTTTCCGCTTTCTGGATCTGCCTTCGGAGCTGCGAATCAAGATCTACGAATACCACTTCGACAATTTCGGCGAAATCTTGGATCTCGATTTCGAAAACTACAAGCGCTATCACAAGAGACTTGGCCTTCTGCGCACATGCCGCCTCGTCTACCGGGAGGCCAGTTACACCTTCTACAGCACACACACTGTGCGCCTCTTCCCAATCTATGGCAAGTTCTTCAAGGCCAAGAAGCCGCTGCTTGCCCGTATGACCACCAACCAGCGCTCGAGTATCAGCACGCTAGAGCTCCGCCTAGGGCCTGGATGGAATCGCCCCCCGCGCGGTTGGGTCGTCAATGAAGGGCTTGGGTTGAAAGACTGCACTTCCGCACGCCGGCTCAAGGTCTTTGTCGAGTGCGATCCCTCGAACGAGATGTTCAAGGGGTTTCGCCACTCAGACGGATTCTATGAAAGATTCTCTCGCGAACTTTTGAATGCCGTCTTGGATGATTTGCCCCGATGTGAGACGGTGGAATTTGACGCGAACCCGTCGGTGAAGAAGAACGGCGCCATGATGAAAGCCCTCCTCGAAGTCACCACTGCCAAGGGATGTCACCTGGCTTGGGGTCCTGAGAAGCAATGGGACGACGGGGAAGAAAAGGAAGAGGAAGTCAAGATCATCAACTATGGCCCTATCGGGTCGAGAATGGCTATGAATGCTCATTTGTTAATCGACTCTAGCCACTCACAAGAGCATGGAACCAGTGTTCTGGTCCTTGCATAGTAGGAGCGGCAGCGGATTTCCTCTCGCAGCACAGAGATACCAGTCATCGAAGAATCAAAGAGATTCTTCTGACGCACATATTGATTGCTTCTTCTTTTTACCAGAGAGCCTATACGACTCACTACTTATGTTTACGAGTTATGTGTTTTGGATGCGTAGCGAATCAAAGGACGCTCGTTGGAAGGTCGACTGCCAGGGAATGTTACAAAACTGCTGTTGCCAAGGCCAAAGAGCTTGGGGATTGCCTGGCCTACATATTGCGAATATACATGCGTGTAAACTACCGAGACTGTCCCTCTGCTTGACTTATCGACTTCGTTCTTAGTGATGACGCGGTAACTGTTGTCCCGTGTGGCTTTCAAGATGCCCGAGGAAGACATTGCAGGAACTGCTTTTGTTAGGTTCTAGCAACGTCAGCTGCCCTGTATCCTGTGAAATACTATAGCGCCTTGCATACAGAGGCACCGCTAGTTATCCCGTCGCCAACTATTCGGGACGATCGGAAACGCGCACGGTATCCGAAGAATATCAGCGTTACATAAAAACCAAAATAGGAATCCATTTCACTAACTGTATGAATGGATTCCAGATTACAATTGTCGAGCTCACGGCCAGCTGACGGTGATATCTCAAACGTTTAAGCCTTCAGCAGGCTTCTCCGTCGAATGGTTAATGATTCCGGACTTAGGGATTAACACAGAATCAAGAGACCGGCCACGGGCGGCGAAGAGGGGCTCGTGGTACTCGACTTACCTTCCATCGGGTATGGGCCTGCTTCTGCCGGTCCTACTGCGTAACCGCCTGGCGGTGGTCTTCAGGGCGTACTGGGCCATCTCCAGCCGGGCAATACTGTAGATACCATGAAATGACGTAGAGGATTAAAAGACATGAATACGCAATGCATGGAATGGCCGACGTATGACTGAAGGACCAGAAGCCCCATGTAAGTAAAGCGCAGTTCGATTGACGACCTCACAGCCTGGGTTTTCCCCCTTCACGGCCTAGAGACCAAAGAAAGCAGATATCCTACTACCTAACGCGGCGTCGCTGAAGACGACAAGGCATCTGGCCACTCCCCGCTCCGTCTTCGGCAAGACCTGGCACGATATTACGTGACTGTTCGCTGATGCCAACTCGTACTAGCAACCCTCCGTCGCCGCTTTGCAGCTCGGCATCCCAGCGAACCTTTACTAAATATGTCGTAATAGTTAAGCAGTCGCCACCTAGCCCGTCGCCCAGAGTCGTGGCTGCGTAGCGAGCACATCCAGCCAGACTTGGACCCGGGAGAAGCCATGAACGCTTGCTCTCTCATGGATGGTTGTTGGGTCCCGTCAACCACCCCATGCCCAGCTCGACCGGCCGTGGCGACCCAAACACCGCACCATCGGGCCATGGCGTTGTCGCCTTTGACGATGAAGCCGCCTTGAGAAGTCGCCGCGGTTCTCGCCAACAAACGTCAGCAAACCCGGTAAATCAGGCCATGTATCTTCACGGGTATAGCCAGTTCTCTAAACGACGATAGCCGAGCATCTCCTCGACAGTCGGGCTTGGAATTCGTAAAGCTGGCCTGCACTGCTCGCACATAACTGCGACGCTGTTATTCCAGCCATGGCCCATGTGGTCAAGAGGAACATTAACTTCGGATAACAGCATACATTGAGTAGTAGCAATAATCTTTGGATTGGATGATTAGTATAGTGCCTGGCACACTGACTCTACAGTTGTTTGTTACTCGGAATGCATCACTTCCGATCATGTTAGTGGAATTCAGATCATATTTGTTCTGTATGTATGCACATGTCTGTCTGTCTGTATGACTACGTAAGCACAGAGGTATGAACAAAAAAGCTAAGGCAATCTAGACCCTCGCCCCCCCTTGCTAGCCGACTGGGGGCCGGCGAAGGATTCCGTGGTGATCGTGTGTATAGCGTGATCTCGCAAGCCGCATGTCGTGCCGATAAGGCAAACAACCCACTTGGCACCCGCCGCCCGCCTTTCCTGCAAGGCAAACTCATGCATCGCAGGCAATCTAAACGATGGCTAAGTAAAACTCCGAAAACGCCAGTCTGGCAAACCCCTCGCCTCGGGACAATTCCCTCAAAACCGGAACACCTAGTAGAAAGAACAAGAAGATAGAAAAGGAATACCGCCGACTCGCTCAATGAATCTCAATCTCAAACCGCCTTTACACGCCTTATCATCGTCATCGTCGTCACTTGTTGCCATAGCTACTGCAGTCGCTCCAAGACCTAAGCCCGAGCCCCGAGCCCCAGCGCGGCGCGGGCCCGCCGGACGAGCTCGGCGAACATGGCGTCGCGGCCCGTCTTGGTGCGCTGGACGGCGTCGCGGTTCTCGTGGGCGCGGCGGAGCAGGTACTTCATGCACTCGCCCGTGGAGCCCCAGACGATGTACTTGTAGGCGCGGGTGCGCTCGGGCGCGCCGCCGTTGCGCGCGCGGTCGCCGCGCTTGACCGCCACCAGCTCGCACGACACCTCGTCCGCCATGCCCTGCAGCTGCGCGATGGCGAGCTCGCGCACGCCCTCGTGCGCCGGCGTCGCGTCGCGGACGGCGCGCGCCTGGCGCACCGAGGCCTGGTTGTGCGAGCCGAGGACGAGGGAGACGAGCGGGAAAGCAGGAGAAGAAGAAGAGGCCGCCGGCGAGGGCGTCAGGACCGAGTTCCACGCCCGTCGGATCAGCGCCTCGGCCAGGCCGTCGTAGCACCGGTCCGTGTCCTCCTTGGTGTCGTGGATGATCTCGCGCGGGTCGGAGCCGAGGTAGGCGCCGCGGACGAGCTTGACGCCGAGCGTGAAGCCCTCCCGCTCGGCCGCGGCCAGGTGGCGGGCGAGCGTGGCGGGCGCCGACTTGAGGTAGGCCTGGTAGGTGCCGTAGATGAGGGCGTGGCTGGGCACCGTGTTGTACCGGCGCTGGTAGTCGAGGGTCCAGTCGTCGATGCCGGCCTGGATCGCGTCCTGCTCGGCGTCGAAGAGGAGCGGCACGTCGCGCTCGCGCGCCAGGTCGCAGATGCCGTCGATGGCGGCCCGCAGCTCCGGCGAGGGCGGCAGCCGGTTCTGGAGCGCGTGCAGCGCCTGCCGGCCCGCGCCGCTGAACTTGACCGAGACGAAGTCGCCCGCGCTCGCGAGCCGCACCGTCTCCATGGTCCCCGCGGCCCAGGGCACCACCTCGTTGCGGACGCACTCCTCGGCGGCGGCGCCGCCGGCCGACGCGAGGTCCTGCTGCTGCGACTCGGTCAGGACGACCTCGCGGGCGTAGCCGAGGATGACGCCGGTGAAGCCGATCTGCTTGAGACCCGCGATGGTTTGCCGGACCTCGGCCGCGTTCTCGCCGGCGCAGAACTGGGCGTAGAAGGTCTTCTTCATGAAGTAGCGGAGGAGCGGGTTCTTGTCCGGGTTCAGGATCGGGTTGCTCGTGTGCGCCAGCAGGCCCATCACGGCCAGCGACGGCGGCAGCAGCACGCGCGACGACGACACCGTTGTCGTGAAGAGCGTGCGGATGACGGTGGAGAGAGGGAGGATAGAGAGGGGTGCCTGCTTGAGGGCCATGGCTGTTGCGTTTTCCGTCGATGCGGGTACGACCAGAGTGCTGGTGCTAGAGGCGGGTGAGGCCAGGGAATCTGCGGCAGAGGGTGGTGAAGGCCGTTTTGACGAGGACTGCATTCCTCTGCGCGGTGCTCTATTTGCTGTGGCGGTCGTCATTCTGTGCATGGCCATGGCCCGCATCATAAAGAGGCCACATGACGCCTGGTTTGGTGCTCTTCGGATGGAAGGCACGATCATAGGTCTGCCCGACACGGGGACTTTGGCCATGATCAGCGACACGTTCTAGTCTACAAATGACGGCAAAACTCAAAGAGCAAGACGGGGTGCGGAGTAATGCGAGTAGTAGACAGGCTGGAGGGAGGGTATGCTATGGTAGGGTAGGGTAGATTGGCCACCACAAAGAAAGCAGGGCTGCAACAATGAGACTCGAGAGAAGACGAGCATACTCTATAGATAGACGATGCCCATCGAACCTAAATAATACCCGTCCTTACTCGGGCATCTACCAAAGATGGGAGTGGGCTTTATCTCCGGTTTTCGCAACGGCTTAAGGTTGCAGGTGATGCTACGGTTCATCAAAGTATGCGCCTGGTAGCAAGCCAAGGAAGCGCAGAGGCAGAGCGCATCTCCCACAGTCCCAGATAGCCGACCCCCATCCACCGTTCTGGCCAACAAGAAGGGGTATCATTGAAGGCTATGACATGGCGATATGCTCATGCTTATCGGTGGAATCACGTAGGTGGGGAAATGAAGACGATGGAAATGCCGCCTGTAGCCGTCCATTAAGGAGCCATCAAGGAGAAGCAGGGGGAGGGCATTGGCGAATAAGATTCGAGGCCGTCTGTTGCCGCGACACAGGCACTAGTTCGAATTGCCCCAACCGCGTGTGAACTGACCGCCACGCCGCATGCGCAGTCGGACTACTGTAGTGATGGCCCAGAGATGGACTGCAATACATAAAGTAATAACACTGCAACCCATGCCTTCTCGCCCTCTCCAGCCCATCTCTTTTCGGCGGAGCACCTTCGGCTCAAGTCGAGATTGGGGGGAGGGCTTCGGCTCAAGGTGGAGTCGAGACCTCTTTTGTTCTCCCAAGACTCCCTCTTGATTGTGTCCATGGTGGGGTACAAGATCCATGGAACCAGAGTTGAGGGGACTCGGCTATCGCTGCTGAACATAAGTATGTACACACAGAACTCATCACGAGATTAAGAAAAAAATAAAATGAGGCGACGGTGGATATTTGGTCGCACGTAAGCCCTATTATACGTTAGTGGTTTCGGCCAAGGCTAGAGA
This sequence comes from Apiospora pterosperma, assembly GCA_019976485.1. NCBI lineage: Eukaryota > Fungi > Ascomycota > Sordariomycetes > Amphisphaeriales > Apiosporaceae > Apiospora > Apiospora pterosperma. The sequence continues at coordinate 3,542,704 of JAFBMP010000011.1, forward strand.
TCTTGCTCCTCGACTAGACTCGTGTTTAGTCAGGATAATGTCGGGGAAGCCCAGAAGATTGAAGGCTAAACCCTAGCATTGGAAAGAGGCGAAACAATAAGCTCCCACTGCATGCTTGGCACAGGCAAGCTGCAGCAGCAGCCTGTCCTTTGCCTGACTCGGATCTTGCAGAACTGCAGCGTACTCCGATACAGGGCAAAGGACCAGGTCGTGTGAGAGCTGGGATGGGGGCTTCGCCTAGCGACGGAAGACAGGTCCTTGGCACTAGTCGCAGACCCACGCTGTGCATATCATTTAGTCAAGACAACCGCACCATGGTATTTCATGGCGTGCATCTCAGACCACTTCTTGCTCTTCCTTTGCCGTACTGGCTCCGAGGTGTCTGCGCACAAATTCAACATATCCGACTGGCCGGCCTTGGGCGAGCGACAAGAGGTCCTGGACACCACCGTAGGCAAGGCCGAACAACAGGCCTTTTCGTGCCGTCCTCGCCGTCTCGGGAACGGAGAATCGATCTATCGTTTGAAACAATCTGTCAGCATGGACGGACGTACGGCAGGACAGGATGGAACATACTCAGAAGACTGAAGCCTCCGGCGACAGCCAAACTAGCCCCGACTGTGTTGAACATATCCTTGGAGCCTCTGTAGACGTCGAACAAGTTCTCGGCGCAGAACATGGCGGCAGTCAAGACGCTCATGCGCATGCCCGTCTTGAGACCCTCCTTGATCCCGCCAAATGCCAAGTGATAATTCTTGCTCTTGTGATACATGTACCAGCCAGCCGTGGTGGTCGGAAGTTTGTGCGCGTGCTCGGCTCGGAATCGTAGACCTGCCATCTTGCTGCCGTAGGAGAGCCCCAACGACATACCGATCGAGAAGCCGACGAAGGCGGATATGGGGATTCGGAGGAAGGGAGGGAGGGACAGGCGGGAATTCTTGCATAGCTCGTCATAGTCCTCCTTGGTGAAGGTCGGCCGTTGCAGCGTTTCGCCGCCGCGCGACTGCTCGAGGCGTTCTTGTAGAAGCCCCATGCTGGACGAGGGATTTGTGTTCGGCAGCGTGAGTGTTGAGCGTAAGCACTTGTACGTAGATGTGGATTGGCAAACGGCGAAACAGAGTCTTGTAGGCAGAGAGCCTCTCCTCTCATTGGCTTCTTTCTCCTCGGTGTTGATCGAAGAGGGGAGCTCGGGCCCCCAGCGAGAAAAGACAGGTACGTACCGCCTCTACTCAGCACTCAACTTCATCTGCAGCATTCTCACGGCTTCACGTGCTTTCGTGTCCAGCCTCTCACAGCCGCGGCGCGTTTGCATTCCCAGTCAATCTTTCTCTTTCCTGATCATCGTTGGGGTTCGATATCCAGCTGCTCTCTATCTACATAGCAGTGGCAACAACATGGTAAGAGTCCAGTCTCCCTTGGTCGCAACTCATTGAGAGAGTATCAAGAAATTAAGCAATTTTTACAGGTTCAACGCGACAACGTCACAGATGTTGACATCACCATCCGGTTCAAACATGGCACCTGCACAGTCTTCCTCTTTGTAGACCCCATGTCCACGTTTGCCGATGTGTCCAGTGAGCTGTTGGGGGTACTGCAAGAGCGGTACCCTGAGGGGATCTCGAGCACCTCCAGTCCTGCCACTGCCCTACCCGATGATGCCTCTCAAATAGCATACGCAGTGCCCAAGTCGGCTGCCGATCCCACCCAGGGCTGGAAGCCGATGAAGGCCAGCCCCGCAGACACACCAGTCTCCAAGGGCTTAAAGAACGGCGCCATGGTTGCCTTTGCATTCAAAGATGAGGATGGCGAAGTCGAGTTCGATGTGGAGTTCCCGACCTACGATGACGAGATGGAGGATGAAATGTGACAAGATAACGTCTTGATGAGCTACGAAGGAAGGAGTTGGAGTTATCGCCCTGCTGCGGGATGGAAGCGGCGGTAGCCCTCTAGAGAGATGCCGCCAGTTGCAATAGTCATCTTCCATGATTACTTATTTTTGCATGCACACACAATGCAGCAGATAAAAGGGGCAGCAATGGCTGTTTAGGGCGGGGGCGAGCTTGGTTCTACAGAAGTGCTTGGGCTCGGCGATCCCCCTCCTCAAGATAAAGTACAAATACCCCACGTAATCTTTTTTTTCTCGATTTGTTTTCCCCTTAGTTAAGAGAATAATGATAGTAAACATTCCCGTAAGCTGTTGGTCAACGGTTCCCGAATCAGGTGAGATTTAGAGACGAACCTGATGATGTTGTTGATGCAACCAAACGCCACGCTGTGCAACCCAAGAGTCGGTTTATTTTAAGGCCAAGGGGGATGCTTGGCACGATCTCAGTTGGGGGTCGGGGGGAACCCAAGTTTTCCGGCTGGTCCCCTATTTTCTCTGTCATAAGCCATAACATGATTTGAGAGAGATTGAAAGGTCTGACTTCATTACTTGATTTATAGATGATTGCGATGTCGTTTATTACTTCCATAATCTAGGTTATTTACCACGCTTCGCACCTGTTCCCCAGCGACAGGCGAGCCCAAGCAACACTCACACTCCCTTGCATTCTTTTGGTTTCTACTTTCCTTATCTCGTCTCTACTGTTTCTTTTAAGGTTTTTCTGTGCTTCTTAGGTTGGGCTTCGGCCACGCACATGCCGCCATCTACATGTCCCCCGCGACTTTTCTTCGCAATGTCTTGCGCCTGCTCGTTCCCATCTGTGTAGCCTGCACTGTATGGCTCTACCTCTACCCTGTCTTCCTGGGCTGTGCCTTTCCGACGCCTGCCGACCGATCTGATCCTTCTACCGCCTTCCGGTCGACGTGGCGGCAACATGTGGGCGGTGTCAAGGAAGGAGACATTGCGCCGTTTCGCCTGCTCGCATTGGGCGATCCCCAGCTCGAGGGCGACACGTCCATTCCGAACGCCTACCGCGACACCTTCTCGCATCTGAAGAGCGCCGTGTCACACATCACCTTCAAGACGCACCATGCCTCGCTGCGAGGGCGCCTTCGACAGGCCTTGCATGATCTGGTCGACTTTTACATGGACGACATCCCGGACACGTTCGAGTCAGTACGCAAGCGCATCGATCTGTTCGGCAACGACTTCTACCTGGCCCACATCTACCGGACGCTTCGCTGGTGGGCGCGGCCGTCGCACGTAACCGTGCTTGGAGACTTGCTGGGAAGCCAGTGGATCAGCAACGACGAGTTTCGGCGCCGCAGCTGGCGCTTCTGGAACCGTTCCTTCGCGGGCGGCGAGCGCGTCCCCGACGAGGTGGCCGCCTACCCGGCCGACGAGTACGACGTGACGGGGCGCCTCAACTCGGACCACGCGAACGATACGGTGTGGGAGAGGCGCGTCATCAACATCGCGGGGAACCACGACATCGGCTACGCGGGCGATCTGACCTACGAGCGGCTCTCGCGGTTCGAGAGGGCCTTTGGCAAGGCCGCGTACGAGCTGCGCTTCGAGCTGCCCGTCCAGAATGCGACGCTGAACGCGACCCTGTTCGACCCCGAGACGAACCCGGACTCGACGCGGCTGGTGCCCGAGCTGCGCATCGTCGTGGTCAACGACATGAACCTCGACACGCCCGCCCTGGTCGGTGACCTGCAGGACAAGACGTACTCGTTCGTCAACGACGTCATTAACACTGCGTCGGCCGTCGAGTTCCAGGGCCACTTCACCGTGGTGCTGACGCACATCCCCATGTACAAGCACAGGGGCATCTGCGTCGACCCGCCCTACTTCGACTTCCACCCTGCCGACGACGGCGGCGGCGTGAAAGAGCAGTACCAGCTGTCCGCCGACGCCTCCAAGGGCTTCCTGGAGGGCATGTTCGGGCTGCACGCCAACCCCGACGCGCCCGGCGGCGGCATGGGCCGCCGCGGGGTCTTGCTCAATGGCCACGACCACGAAGGCTGCGACACCTGGCACTTCGTGAACCAGACCGACGACAAGAGCCCCGAGGACCGCCAGTGGGACGTCGCCCGCTGGGAGCAGGCCCAGACCGAGGGGATCCCCGGCCGCGCGGGACACCCCGGCCTGCGCGAGATTACCGTGCGGAGTATGATGGCCCAGTACGGCGGCAATGCCGGCTTGCTGAGCGCCTGGTTCGACGAGGAGACCTGGGAGTGGAAGTACGAGTTTGCGAACTGTGCCCTGGGCACACAGTACCCCTGGTGGTTCGTCCACGTCACTGACCTCATCGCCATCGTCGGCATGCTGCTCTACGGGATCTTGATGGCGCTTTCTTCCGCGGGATTCGATGTGGATAGGTGGCCCGCGTTCATGGCCTCTACGGCCAACGCCAAGAAGATACAGATACGCGGCAGAGATGAGAAGACGGTCTCAGGGGGCCACGAGACGAAGAACGGGGGTGTACATATTACTAATGGGGTGTTGAAGAAAACATAATGTTTTCCCCCCTCTATCGGGGCTACCTACGGCTATTGGATCGGATGCATAGCGAGGAAATGTGTGGCGAGTATAGGCTTGGGTTTTGTATCTTATGTACATCTACGAAATAGACGTAATCGACATGCTGCACGTTCAGAGATGGTTCTTTCGCTGCGCAGGCTGGGGATTTCCAAGTCTGGGCTAATCAACACGGACGCTTTTGCGAGTTGAGCCCTCAGCTACAGCTGGAAATCCAGCACGACCACGTCGACTCTTTCCTCATCTTCTTCGAGGCGACCCAAACTCCCCTGCTCCCGCTTCTCCCCCTCGGCGTGCCGCCTTCTGGTGAAGACGGAGAGCACGTTATCGTGATCAAGCCGGTACGTGTCCACCAACGGCTCGGTGAGCGGGAAGGCCGTCTCAGTTTCACTGCTACCGCTGCTGCTCCAAACAAGCTCGTACGTGCTATACGCGTCCTTTCGGGCCGCTTTCCAGATGTCCAGGCCCCTTGCCCAAGGCCCGGGCAGGATGAAGTACACGTCGTCATCCCTGCTGACCGCCAGCCTCCCGCGCTTGCCGCTGACGTAGCCGCACGGCAGCGCGCGCGACGTCCAGACGGGCTCCTTTCCCGCCTCCGCGCCGGCGGGGGCGCGGTAGTAGTGTTTCCACTGCACCACACCCAGATTCCCGGCGCCGCCGCTTCCGCCGGGGCCATCCTTGGCCTGTGGAGAAAACGCGGGGGAGCTGCCGCTGCTGCCGCTGCAGGAGTCCCGGTTCAGCACGTGCACGCCCCCGGCGCGGTCGACGGCCTGCGCCTCCTGGTTCGTCAGCCCCGAGCCCTTGGGGATGCGGAGCGCCGTCACGCCGGGCGCGGACGGCGTGATGCTCTGGCCGCGGCCGAGGTCGGCGACGACGTCGCCGGCGCCGTTGCGCCAGACCTGGCCCGCGGGGGCGGGTGCTGCCCCCGGGGACGGGGGGCCGGGCGCCGAGTACGCGAAGCACAGGTCCCGGTTGTTGGCGGCCGAGTTGGGCCCCGCCTGCTGCTTGTGCTGGGTGTCGGCCGGGTCGTCCCAGCCCGCGTACCAGACGAAGTCGCGGTAGACCCAGGCGGCGTAGAGGGCGCCGCCGCGGGCGTCGAGGCCGTGGATGTAGGGGTTGTTCCCGACGCCCTTGAGGAAGGGCGCGTGGAACGCCGCGTAGGCGCCGCGGTCGCCCGCGTACAGGTACAGGTGGTCGTCGCCGAGGCCGGCTTTGCCCGTCCGGAAGGAGAACCAGAGGCCCGCGCCCAGCTGGCCGAAGCGCGGGTAGGTTATGTCGCTCAGCAGTTCGGCGTGCGCTGTCGAGGACTCCAGGCCGGGGAGGTGGTGGAGTGTGGGGGTGAAATGCCGGGCGGACCAGGTGAATGATTCCGGGTCTGTCGCGAGCTTGGGTATCGAATGTCGGTATCGCAGCTGGTCGCAGTGGTGGTCATACGAAAGATGGATCGTGCCGTCGCCGGGGCAGACACCGAGCTTTTGGTTGGAGGCAGGGTTCAGTATTTAGATATATATTTATGGTGGTTCTCTTCCAACCCAGCCCCTACTCCACTCGGATAGCTCAAAACCCCGGGATACATAGTTACCTGGACTGTGTTGTGCCCATCGTCGGTCGTCTGCGCATAGTCTTGGAACACCAAGGTTTCCCACTGTCCTATGGGCAACTTCCTCCGGGACAAGTGGACGTAGAGAGGCTCCCCAGTCGTCGACCCGGAGCGGGGACTGTAGAAGCATGCATACTGCCAGCCATTGAAGGACTGGATGGCGTCTTGTTGAAAGGCGTTGCCGTTGAGAGGGTGCTTACGCCATGATGGGTCTGCCCCCAGAACGGAGACGGTGGGCTCAGAAAGCATTTTATTGATAATGTTGATCTCTCCCGATTCACGGCTTCTCCTCATCTTAGCAGGTTTTCCATGGGATAGCCGCTATAAGCCCGGTATATATCTCCAACCTGTTTGTCCCTGTTGCAGCGACACGATCCACTCCTCTGCAGCTCGATGCTACCGTGATGATGATGAGGGTGTACTAATACAGCTTCAGTACAGGGGCATCTCCTCATTGACCTACTCCACGCCGAACTCAAGAAGAAATGAGGGCAGCGACCGACTCGTCGAGCTCAGTCTGGCGGTCTTACTTACTTGGTATTCATGTGCCGAGTTTGCCAGTCCCACTCCCCCAAAGATCCTGGCCATTTCCCCATCTTCCCCAATCTTCTCCTCGCCCTCCTCCCCCCCATGCCCATCCCCGCATTACGGCTAAACACGTCGACCCACCGGATGTGATTCAGTGAAGCAGACAGCCTATCATTCGTCATTCCCGAATGCTGACCCAGTATCTTCATGTCTCTGGTCAATGGGATTCCTTCCGCGCATTCGGGCCTACGTTCCCTGACAAGTGTCCGGCAACAGCAAGATGTGCCTCGAGTTGACAAGGCCGGCTACAAGGGACGCAGGTTCCAGTCCAGGTTCTAGCCCAGGTTCCAGTAGCCAATCGCTGTGGCACCCGGCTCGAATGGGCATGCTGCCTACTGGTTTCTTGGCCGCAAAGCCTTTGCGCTACCCCGGATCCTTGTGGCTGGCTGTCAGGCATTAAACCTTGTCTCCTCCGTACGTAGTATCTTGCGTAAAGTAGTATTCGACGAGGAAGCGTTGCCTGTATCAACCCCCTCCCCCTGTTCCCCCTCCCCTTCTCACCCTATCCACCGCTGGGGAGGTGGGCTAGCTGTTTGTGAGTAGGTCACGTTATCGTGATGATCTCTCAACTCTGGTCTGGCTCATCTCGCCTGGCCTGATTCAAGCATTCTCTTTGGTGGGTTTTCTGACCCATCCCCGACCTTTCCAGCCTTTCCACCGCTACCATGCATGTATTTTGCCGAGCCCACCTGCCATCCATCTGGAGCTGGGTGGGTATGTTCTGGGTATGGGTATACACTCGGTTACATTGGCCCTAATCACGATTGCAACCAGCTAAGCTGCTGCAGTACGCAGTTCCTAAGCCTTAAGGACGTCGCGTTTGCTCTTGACTTTTCTCCCTCTCTCTTCTTTTTGTTTGTATCGTCGCTCTTCTACTTCCGAGACAATCACCGAGTGATCCCACCTGCCTACCTGATTTACTCAGCGGACGAGTAACATCCTCGATCCAATCCATCAAGATGGCGGCGCTCCTTCGCAAGATTGTCCGCAATGATGCGATGAAATCGGATCCCGACGAGATCTATGGATGGAGGGTCTATGTTCTGACCGGCTCGGTGCGTCTTCTCCTTTCCTCGGGGAAAAGAGGGCTTTTGCAAATGATAACAACAGCTGACTCTTCCCGCAACAGGCCTGCTTCGGCGCCATGTCCTTCGGATGGGACAGTGGTGTAATCGGCGGCGTCATTGGTTTTGATAGCTTTGCTTCGTATGTTTGACCAACATATTTCCCGAACATCTCACTGATAACCGGTGCTCTCTTCACAGTGCTTATGGGCTAGGCGACACGAAGAGTGTCGCTACGGCCAACCTGCAAGGCAACATCGTGTCTGTTCTCCAAGCTGGCTGTTTCGTAGGCGCTCTCGCAGCCTTCTGGCTGGCCGACAGAATCGGCCGCAGATGGAGTCTGATCGGCTCTGCCACCATGACCCTGATCGGTGTCATCATGCAGGCCGCCGCCTCGGGCCATCTTGAGCCCATGTATATCGGTCGCTTCATCTCTGGTAAGGCTGCGATATCTGCGCCCTCCCCTCCCCTTGCCGTGTTACCCTATCAGAGGAGGCGCTGACCCTTTTACCCTGTCCAGGCCTTGGCGTCGGCTGCGCTAGTGTTGTGAATCCCATCTACGTCTCGGAAAATGCCCCGCGAGCGATTCGTGGCCTTCTGACTGCTTTCTATCAACTCTTCATCGTCACGGGCGGCATGATCTCGTTCTGGGGAAATTACGCCGTCAGCGTACACTTGAGCGGTTATCGCCAGTACATCACGCCGTTGGCCGTCCAGGGTTTGCCCGCCTTCCTCTTGTTCAGCCTGATGCTCATCAGCCACGAATCCCCCCGGTACCTAGCGCGCATGGACCGGTGGGAGGAGGCCAAGGACGTCCTTAGGCGGGTGCGCAACCTGCCGGAGACGCACCCCTACCTGCAGGAAGAGTACCGCGAGATCCAGGAGCAGCTCGAGCACGAGCGGCGCGTCATGGGCGACGCGACCATGTGGACGCTCCTCAAGGAGATGGCCACGGTCGCCACGAACCGCAAGCGTGCCATCCTCAGCATCATCCTCATGATCTGCCAGCAGATGACGGGCACCAACGCCATCAACACGTACGCGCCGCAGATCTTCACCAACCTGGGCATCGTCGGCCAGTCCAACTCCCTTCTGAGCACCGGCGTCTACGGCATCGTCAAGGTCCTCGCGTGCCTCGCCTTCCTGCTCTTCATGGCCGACTCCCTCGGCCGCCGCCGCTCCCTGCTCGTCTCCTCGGTCGGCCAGGCCTTCTGCATGTTCTACATCGGCCTCTACGTCCGCATCTCCCCGCCCGTCGACGGCGCCGCTGTGCCGCCAGCCGGCTACTTCGCCCTCGTCTGCATCTACGTCTTCGCCGCCTTTTTCCAGTTCGGCTGGGGCCCGGCCTGCTGGATCTACGTCGCCGAGATTCCCACGGCCCGTCTCCGACCGTTGGTAAGTTGTTCTTCTGATTGTGCGACGGGGGCTTTTCGGACAATGCTGACGCGATGCAAAACAGAACGTCGCTCTCGCTGCCGCCACCCAGTGGCTCTTCAACTTCGTCGTGGCCCGCGCCGTCCCCAACATGCTGGCTACGGTCGGCGAACACGGCTATGGAACCTACCTCATCTTTGGCAGTTTCTGTGTCTGCATGTTCTTCTTCGTGTTCTTCTTCATTCCCGAGACCAAGGGTAAGTCGCATCCACTTGCTGCGAGTTTTTTTCTCTCTTCCTGTTCTTTCCCGGAGGAAGCACAGCAACTAATCGAGTCTATCGCTTCGCAGGTGTGTCTCTGGAGCACATGGACGAGCTGTTCGGCGGCAGCGCGCGAAACCTGACAGTGACGGCGGGCGAGGACAACAAGAGCTACGAGGCCAACGTGGTAGTCACGGAGGACAAGGATCGGCGGAGTTCTCAGGAACGCTACGTCTAATCAGCTCTCCGAGTGGCGGCGGCACGGTTTGAAAGCGAGGTTTAGAGAAGTAGCAGTCCAATAGACCATGTTGTGTGGGTGGGCTATCCAGCGGTAGATAGATGCATATTACTTAAGTCATGGAAGAAATTCTGAGTTCCTAGGTGATGTATAACCTGCTGAAAGACTTCTCACGAGAATACGAATGTGAGCTTCATTGAGATGGGGGCGAACTTATAGGATCAGCCGAATTCGCAGTCAATAACAGTAAGCAAAACGCGAATCACACATGTTGAGCACGTGAATTTTGTCATGTCAGTCGGCTATCCTGGAAAGATGTCGAATTCCGGACGAGAAGCATAGCCCTAGAATGAAACAGCTCGGGCTTATTCCAAGATACCCCGGGTTGTCGGCTTTGGACCAGAATGGGGAGCTGATAATTCCGACGCTATCGGGTTTAGGCCATTGACGCATCTTGACTCTGCGACAGCCATTTGGCTGCAGCGGCGGAAGTAAGGGGCTTCCTTATTGCTACGACCGAAATGCTTCATCGCAGGCTTTATGTAGGAGTTCAAGATGTATATTAACCAGAGCGACCTGTCCTTGCCCTTCTGAGAGTCAACATCCCTCACTCAATCCCTCATACTTCATCGTTTCATTCCACACACACGCAGCTCCAAACATGTCACCATCACTCCCCAAAACCTACAAGGCCGCTGTGATCGAGTCGGCCGGAGCGCCTCTGGTGATCAAAGACTTACCTCTCAAGCCCCCCGGACCGAAGGAGGTCCTCGTCAAAGTGCTGGCGTGTGGTGTATGCCACAGCGACAGCGGCGCCCAAGCCGGCCATTTCGGCAACTCGTTCCCCCTGGTGCCCGGACACGAAATTGTCGGCGACGTGGTAGCCCTCGGCGAGGGAGTGAGTCGAGTCGCGATTGGCGACCGGGCCGGCGGGCCTTGGCACGGTGGTGAGTATTCTTTTCCCCTGGGCAAAACACACACACTACTATAACCGATCATTCAGTCTGCTACTTTGACCTGAAGATTTGCTAAATTGTGTAAAACCCCCTCCCCTTCACAGGCCACGATGGCACCTGCACCTCCTGCGCCCGCGCCATGTTCCAGACCTGCGACAACGCGGCCATCAACGGCGTCACGCGCGACGGCGGCTACGCCGAGTACGTGATACTGCGCGAGGAGGCGGTGGTGCGCCTGGCGCGGGACGCGGACGCGGCGCAGGTAGCGCCGCTGCTCTGCGCGGGCGTCACCGTCTTCAACGGCCTGCGGCGCCTGCGCGTCGAGCCCGGGGCGCTCGTCGCCGTGCACGGCGTCGGCGGCCTCGGCCACCTCGCGCTCCAGTACGCGCGCAAGATGGGGTACCGCGTCGCGGCCATCAGCTCGGGCGAGGACAAGCGCGACTTTGCGCGGCGGCTGGGGGCGCACGAGTACATCTGCGCGGACGGCGACGACGCGGCGGCCGAGGGGCTGCGGGCGCTGGGCGGCGCCGCGGCCATCGTGGCGACGGCGCCGAACCCGCGGGCCATCGGCGCGCTCGTCGCCGGGCTGCGCGTCGGCGGCCGGCTGCTGGTGCTGGCGGCCGCGGGGCCCGTGACCGTCGACGCCAACGTGCTGCTCAGCCGCGCCGCGGCCGTGGTCGGCTGGCCCAGCGGGCACGCGCTGGACGCCGAGGAGGCGGTGCAGTTCGCGGCGGACCACGGCGTCCGGTGCCTGGTCGAGACGTTCGCGCTCGAGGACGCGCAGAGGGCCGTGGAGCACTGCACGAGTGGTAAGGCCCGGTTCCGCGGCGTTCTTGTGCTGTGATGCGAGGCGGGTCGGTCGCTAGGTTAGGTTCCAGCAGCATAGCCCAGTCGAATTGAAGCCATGAGAGCCAGAGATGGATCTGCATTCTTACTTAGATATGGATTTGAATATTTGTCGCTTCCGTCGCTAAAGCCGAATGCATGCGTCGAGACACGCCCTGTAAGCGCTCTCTCGACAGACCATGATCATTTGAATGTTTCATCAAACAAACCACCACACCCCGGAGACTTGTCACTGTCGCTGTGGTGGGGGACGGCCCAGCTGGACTTGACCCCCCTGGGACCCCCCTTAGACACAATTACCCCTGCGCTAACCAACCAGTCCAGCGCCAGCTACTAACACGACTTGAGGAATTTTAGCTTACAGGGGTTTCGATCTGCCCCTTGCGCGTTTCTACAGCCGCTACGTCATCCTCCGGCTTTTCGTGCAAGCCATTCCAAGGTCGAAACAAGAAACAAGAAGATGATCCAGCCAGCAAACACAACCATGTAGACTGTATATCAAATAGTGAGATGCAAGCGCGGACCCAATGTCTTGGACTGCCCCGATCAGCTGTTAAGGTTAGCATCATCTGTCATAGGCTAAATTGCCAGGGAACGACTCTGATAAAAACACATGGGAACCCATCGAATGTAACAGGATTTTCACCACCGGGTATACATGATCTTTACGAAGATCGCTATAGGCTTCTCCAACCACCCCCACCATGTTCATCCCAACTGTTAATAAGCAGCCTACCATGGCCATCCTCCCCCGGTCTCTACTGCTGCTGCTGCTGCTCTCCCCGTCCATCACCACCCCCGCCGCGGCCGAGGACGTGATCATAACCAAAACCATAACCTCGGGCCCCAGCGATGCCACGGCCACGGCGCCCGCCGAGTTCACCTCGGCCCCGCTCTTCACCTCGGCCATCCTCAACAGCACCAACACCTACCGCAGCCAGCACAACGCGAGCGACCTGGCCTGGAACCGCACGCTCGAGGACTTTGCGAACCAGTACCTGGGCCAAGTAGTCGGCGGCGCCGCCGTCTCCTCCGCCGCCCTCCTCCTCGACGCCCGAGACGAGGGCAAGTGCGTCTTCGAGCACTCGGGCGGCCCCTACGGCGAGAACCTGGCCCTCGGCTGCGCCGACGCGACGAGCTGCGTCGCGGCCTGGGGCGACGAGCGCCGCGACTACGACTTCGGCCGCGGCGGCTTCGGCGAGGCCACGGGCCACTTCACCCAGCTCGTGTGGAAGGGCACGACGAGCGTCGGGTGCGGCGCGCGCCGGTGCGACGGCGGCGGCGACGGCGGCGCCGCGCGCGGCTGGTATCTGGTCTGTGAGTACTGGCCGCGCGGCAACGTTGTCGGCGCGTTCGGCGACGAGGTGCAGGCCCAGGAGGGCGGCGGCGGCGCGTCGAGAGTGCCGGGGCCGTGGGGGGTGGGGGTTGCTTTGGTTTGCGGTCTGCTGCTGGTGACGGTGATTTGACGAGAAGACCAAAACAGAAGAATACGGAGATACGAAATTATGACTGTACGAGTTTTGATTTACTTCAAGGGCAAGTATAAATCTCTTGGAGTAGTTAGTAGTTATTAGATTTTTATTATTATATATTGCTGCCGCCTACTACTCCGCTCGCACCAACCACAGCGCGTCTTAGAGCGAGAAGAGGCTCTCGAAAAGCATGTGCCGCTTCGAGGCGTGCGCCGTGACGTTGCCGACGACGGTGCCGTCGGCGTTGGCGGCGCCGGCCCAGGTGCTCTTGAGCGACCAGACGGCGACGCTGACCTCGGCGCCGGCGGGCAGGTCGCGGGCGGCCACGCTGACCATGGTCAGGGGCTGCGTGGGGTAGAAGAGCACCGTGGCCGCGTGCCGGCCGCCGCCGACGAAGACCTCGTAGATGCTGCGGTCGATGACGGCCTGCACGCGCCACGACGCCGTCTTGTCCGCCGCGCTGCCGTAGTAGACGTCGGCCGTGCTGAACTTGTCCGCGAAGAAGACGTTGTCGAACCCGCGCACGAGGCCGCGGTCCACGAAGAACGGGTTGTCGCCGCCGAAGTAGAAGCCGGACCGCAGCGACTCGCCCGACGCCGGCGACGTGAAGGTCAGGTTCAGCGTCGACGACGACGTCACCTTGGAGACGTCGATGCCCGTCACGTTGGCCTCGATGTACAGCGCGTTGGATTCCACCTCGGAGTAGTCCACCGAGACGCTGCCGTTGCCCATGGCCGTCGTCTTCAGAGACTCGTCCATGATGGGCTGGGGGTCATACATCTCGTCGACCATGGTCAGGCCGATTCGGGGCGCCTTCTTTAGGTAGTTGACGCGGGGGAGCGTCATGGAGCTGCGCCAGCCTTCCATATTTCCCGTCGGGACTTGCTGGGCGTATTGCCAACTGCGAATGTCGGTCAACAGATTGTCATGGGGGCCTGGGAGTCGAGATAACTTACTTGCTGGCCCAGCCCACGCTGATGGCATTGCCTTCGACGCCGTAGAAGAACTGTGCGGCATAGTTGTCCTTGGCAAAATCGGTCAGGCGCGTTGCGGCGTCCATGGTGCTGAAATGGGTGCCGTTGAAGTCGCCGATGAAGTACTGCGTGATAGAGCCACCGAGCGGCGCCCCAGGCTGGACCGAGAGGGTGAGGACGTACTTCTCGTCCACCACGGCGCCGGCCTCGTCGCGGACTGGCATCTTGACCAGGTTGGGGCACTCGTACTGGGCGCCGAGGAGGCCGTGGTTCGTAAAGTTGGAGGCCCACGTCCACTCCTTCAGGTCCGGGCTCGTGAAGATGCCGAGGGTGAACTCCTGGGCATAGGCCACGACCATGGCCCAGGAATCCCCATGGCGGATGACTTTCGGGTCGCGGAACTGGCTGCTCGTGCTGTTGATGACGGGGTTGTTTTCGTAGTACTTGAAAGTATAGCCCTCGTCGTACGAGTAGGCAATGGCCTGCGTCTGCGGCCCGCCTGACCCATCCTCGTTGTAGCGGGCCAAGGTGAAGATGGCGACGACACCATTGTCCTGGTTCGGGAAGAAGCCACTGGTGTTGTTGGAGTCAATGACGACACTGCCAGAGAAGACGTATACTCTCTCTTCGGGCGGGAACAGGGCAATGGGCTGGTTCACCCAGGTGTAACCATCAACACTCGTCGCATGACCCCAGTGCTGATTTCTCGGGTTAGCTCGAGTAAAGCTGCGGTGGAAGGGAAGCCCATGCGACTGCAGCAGCTACTCACCTGGTTACCGGCGGTCAAGCCAGTCGGGTTGTATTGGTAGTACAAGTGGAAAACGCCGTTGAGGTAGAACATGCCGTTGGGGTCATTCATGAAGCCCGCCGGCGGCGAATAGTGCACTTGGGGGCGCAAGCCGCCGGTATAGTTACCGGGGACAGGAGTGCCAGTTGGTGCGGCCACATTCTGATGCCAGGTTGCACTCTGAGCCGCTGCAGCGCCAGCAAAGGCAGCCACAGAGAGCAGGAATCTTGTGAACAGCATCGTGCAGGCAGGGAAGAAATGCGACGTGGTTGTCGATTCAGCTTGTTGTGTCTTTCCCCAAGAGCGCGCCGGAGCTCTTTTGAATCATTTTCGGAAGACCAGCTGAACGGTATCTTCCGGTTACCATCCATAGGCGACCCCGTTATGCCAAGTGGTGACCGAGTATTTGGCATGCACTATGTAATAACAGACGTCAAGGTGACCCCCCCGGCGACTCCCCCCCCGGTGACCCCAGGTGAGCTGGTTGGGTTGCCAAGGATTGCGGCGAGGATAAAAGCACCGAATATTAACCCGAAGATGGGGGAAACATGCCAGTACCACGCGACCGGTGCCGCCAGCCGGACTTGGCTCTCCTGGCCACCCAGCCATCTCCGTCTCCGGAAGACTGGTTGATAGGTCATTGGCAGTTCCCAATCTCATGCTGGAGTTCTCCAAGTTTCTCCAGAGAGGGGGGGAGAGAGAGACAGAAAGAGAGCAGAAGGGAGTAGAAGCATGCAACGATGTGACCATGCAGGCCCATGTGGGCCGAGAATGACCACAAACCCACGCCAAACCCCTGTAGTTGCGGGGGGAAATGTGGTATGACGGGGGAGGTGGAGTTGGGGAAAATGGAAATCAAAGCAAATCAAAGCAAAGCAAATGATGATCCACCTGAAAACCTGTACTCGTACGGGCACGAACGACATAAATTCCCTCAAGAATAGCTACCCAAGGTTAGATGCAAAGCCTTACTCGTAGCCGGCTCGTGACAGCCAAACTCTACCGAACCATGGCCGACAGCAGTCTAGTTGCGCTTGTTGCTGTAGCTACTACGTAGGCGGGCTTGAACTATTGGGGCAATGTAGTACACCGCTCTCTCTAGCTCTGGTCTCCTGCTCCCGGGCATCTTCTGCTACAATTCATTTAACCTAAGTGTATACTAGTTACTGGATATCATCTTCTACCCCTTGGCCAATGCCTGCTGGCCCGCCGGCACGGGGAAGGGACCGTTCTCCGCCAGTGGGAACCTGGGCGTGCCGTCCTCGTTCCAGTCGAACCGCTGTATCCGCGCGGTCCGGTACAGGTCCGCGGCCGGGTTGGGCGTCGTCTGGGCGTGGTAGACGACGTAGTGCTCGGCGCCGTCGGGCGACGTGGTGAAGCTGGCGTGGCCCGGCCCGTAGACGCCCGCCTGCGTGTTCTGGTGGAAGACGCAGCCCTCGGTGTGCTTCCGCCACGACTGGTACTGCATCGGGTCGTTGCCCACCAGCTCCAGCATCCCGAGGCAGTAGAAGGGCGTGTTGACTCGCGCCGCCGAGTAGATGACAAAGTTCTGGCCCGTCTTGGGGTTGATCAGCTGCTGTGGGCCCTCGTTGGTCGCCAGTCGGATCGGCCGGCCGTAAGGTACCTGCTCCCACGGCTGATCCGGCACTGAGATCTGTGTCCCCCAGTCAGTCAGGCATGGTTGTTTCCATTGCGATCGTCGTCTTTCTTATGACCAAACTCTTGACCAAACTCTTGACTGAACTCACCATGCGGCGATCGCTGAGATTAGACGAGACCGTCCAAGGGTCCGACATCTCGGTGATGCAGAGATTGGCCGGCCATGCCGAGTAGGCCGTCTCCCAGCAGCTGTAGATGTGGTACAGCTTTTCCCCATACGTGAAGTAAGTCCCGTCAATCGCGAACTGGTCGAACGTGTTCAGCATGCTCTTCATCTTGAAGTCAGACGTCCAAGGGTCGGATCCACTCGACTCCAGCACGAACATCCGGTGGTTCACGGCCGGGCAATTGATAGGGCAGATGGCATCTTGCAGGGGAGGCGGGTTGTCTGCATCGGATGTTGCCGTGAAGATGATGTACCACTTGCCACTGATGTTGTGAATCTCCGGTGCCCTAGTCGTGCGACAGCCGAATCAGATGGTGCTCAACAATTTCGCTGTGTGTGGCGCGTCGGAGTCAAGAGTCACCTACCAAATGGATGTTGACCAGGGCTGACCAGCATCGGCGCCCGTCAAGTCCGGGTTGAAGACGACCCGGCTCTCTGCGTGATCCCAATTGTCCGTCAAAACCCGAGACCTCTTGAGGGTGATGTT
The DNA here is from genome assembly GCA_019976485.1 of Apiospora pterosperma. Classification (NCBI taxonomy): domain Eukaryota; kingdom Fungi; phylum Ascomycota; class Sordariomycetes; order Amphisphaeriales; family Apiosporaceae; genus Apiospora; species Apiospora pterosperma. The sequence continues at coordinate 3,559,604 of JAFBMP010000011.1, forward strand.
GGAGTTGGTGGAGAAGGTGTACAGATACCATTCCTGCCCCTCGGAAGTGTATTTGGTCATGAAGGGGTCCCCGATGTTTTCAGTCTGCACCGGGTTCGAGAAGGTGGCATTGGTCGTCTTGTTGGTCCCAACCTTGGCCGGGTCCCAGCTCTGGCCGGCAGCCTTGTTCGGATCGAAGGACTGCGCCGTGCTGAGGCTCACGTGCGACGCAAGAGCCAAGAGGCTCGAAAGGATGGCGGACTTCATCGTGAGCACTTGGCAGGATCTGATGATGGAGGCTGGGGACGACGACAGATCACAACAACTGAGGAATAACAGCAGGCCCACCATTCAACAAGGGCCGGGAGACATGTCTCATTATGTACTCTCACATCTGAGACCTAACCCGTGCTGGGCCGCTGCATCTGTACGATGACGATTCATGGAGGCAACATGGTTAAGCTCTCAACTCATTGTGCAGGTAGGTTTCCCCGCAACCAAGAGATGCTACCAACATATACTCCACAGTTTGCGAACGTGGCCCTCGAGAATACCTCTTTTGTTGTTGTTGTTGTTGTAGCAAAAGCGCATCTTCTAGTTGCACACCAGCGCTGCAGTGGATAGTCTCGGCCCTGCAACATGCTATAGGACGACTCGTTAGGTGCAGGGGGCTTGTGCGGGGTAACTCGCAAGTCGACTGCTGGGCCGCCTCGGTCCGTCCAAGGATCATGGATTCAGGTAGCATCGGGTCATGGAAGATGTGCCGTACTAGCACTCGTTCATGTTACAGGTAGCCTCGCAACCGGTTCTAGCTGGAATATACATAACCGTTGAGGGGTAGCTTGAGGAATAGTGGACACACACTGCGCGATAGCCCAGCTTCCAACTGCTACATTGAATAGAGCCTCCGTTTGGCAGGTAACCCTGCATGTCCCAATCGAGACCTGTGCTTCTGTCCGACTAGCCGTGATGGACGACGCCACACATGCCGGAGTGGCGGCAGACGAGGGCATGAATGCCTTCTCCCCTACGTTTGTCGACGAGGAGCTTTTGCGTGAGCCGACGGGGTCATCCGTCTACGAACCTGATCATGTGGTCGGAGAGTCCGGAAGACGATATCACGGCTATAAGGAAGGCAGCTACCTACTGCCAAATGATGAGGTTAGGCGTTCCCGGCGTACTGAACTCTGGAGGATCTTGCTCACTCCGTACTCTGCCAACCAGGCCGAACAAGATCGCCTTGACTTTCAACATGCTATGATGACACTGATTCTCGGCGGCAAACTGGCACTTGCACCCATTGTTGAGACGCCCAAGATGGTCATGGACGTCGCCACGGGGACGGGTATCTGGCCTCTCGAGTTCGGTTGGTGCTATCGTCATATATTGCTCGGGTGTCAAGCCGCGACCGCTGATTCCTCCAGCCCAGGCGAACCCAGGATCCTATGTCGTAGGGACGGATCTCAGCAAAATCCAGCCCGAACCGAAAGTCCCGAACTGCCACTTCGAGAAAGATGACTGCGAAGAGGACTGGCTTTGGAGTCCCACATTCGACTACATTCACATTCGGCAGATTGTCACAGGTATCCGCGACCCGAAGAGGCTCTTCCAGCAAGCCTACGACCATCTTGTACCCGGTGGCTGGATTGAGATTCAGGACGGCACGATGGAACTGGACGGAGAGGGTGTCGCAGGTGAGGTTGGCCCGGAGCGTGGAAATGAGGTCTCGAATGGCTGACTGGTTGCAGACTCACACATACGCAAATGGTTCGATTACTGTGCTGCCGGTGCCACCGCCAAGGGATTCGACGTGCGGAAGGCCAGACAGTACAGCAGTTGGCTTGAAGATATCGGCTGTGGGTGTTTTTTGTTCTTGCTCCCATGTTCTTCCATCTCTTTTTTCGATTTTTTCTCTCGAGAACTGTCTGGCTGAGAGAAGCGGAAACGCCCAAAACAAGTCTTGGAGATCCAGATGCACAGGTTCGAAGTGCCCTGCAGCCCGTGGCCCAAGGACCCGAGAGCCGCACAGATCGGAGCATACCAGCAGCGGAACATGCACGATGGGCCCAGGGGCGTCAGCTACCTGCTCCTTCGCAACGCGGGCATGTCGCCCGAGGAGATTGAGGAGTTCGTCCAGGCCACCAAGGTTGAGCTGAGGGAGGGCAAGGTCAAAGGCCACAGCTACTTGTGAGTCTGTTCATGCGTTGTGTCATGGCCCTCTGCATACATACTAACCTGGCCATCCAGCTATGTGGTCTATGGAAGAAAGCCTCAATGACAGCGGCGTGTTTCGTTCCAGCAGGGAGAAGAAGTAGGCATGGCTGATATTATGAGGCCTGCTAAGTTCTCACAACTGGGGAATGCCGGTACCCCACGAACGAACCGGGTGGATTCGAATGAGACGGGGTTTTTTGGATGCAGACAGTGGATTGTCATTCATTTACTTGAAGGCATTAGGGACTTCCATTTGCGGAGATACTTGGTTCTAGAACAAATGGCAATTGAGCTAACCTAAAGCAATGACGTAGTCCAAGTTCCCATCGCGCAACGCCAACATGGAAAGAAACATTGACATACAACATCGACATGGAACATTGAACTGTCTCTGACCAACCGAAGAAATGGACGGTTACGAAGCCCGGAGACAGGCAAACATTAAGCGCAATGCCGCGCTCGTCCGGGATTTAGGCCTGGAAGACAACAGCAGCAACAAGGCACGAGAAGTGAAAGCAGCCCCGACATCCAAACGCCGCAAACTGCAAGACCCGGCACCGCCTACACGATCCTCGAGACGCCTCGCGAACGCCCCATCCCGTCCGACAACTTACAACGAAGAAGCCCTGCACAAGGCCTCCGCCGCGCAACAGTCGAAGGAGAACGCCGGAAGGGGGAAGAATCAGAAGAAGAGGAAGATCAAGACATCCCCTCCTCCATCCTCGACAAACCCCGCGACGCCGCACCCGGACCTCGCGACCATCCGCGCCGGCTGGACCTCCTGGACCCCCACCGCCCCGCCGCCGACCCGCGACGAGACGACGGGCGAGTACCACTTCGCGTCGCACCCGGACTTCCGCCCCAACAAGTCGCCCGAGGCGGTGCTGCGCGAGGGCGCGTTCGGGGGCACGTACTTCCGGCCGCTGTACTCGCGGCACCTAGCGACGACCGTCGAGGGCGACTGGCGGGAGCTCCCGCGCGCGTGGACGTCGGGCCTCGACGTGGCGCGGCAGCTGACGGCGGCCGCCTACGACGCGCGCGTCAACAAGTACGGCGTCGGCTGCGGGCAGTCGATCGAGGAGTGGGAGGCGGCCGGCTGGATCGCGCACGCCCACGACGTGCGGGGCTGGTTCCAGTGGTACTGCCGCTTCTGGCAGGGGCGGCGCTGCGAGGACGACGGCGAGGACGCGCGGCAGGTCGCGCGGTGGCGGCGCTGCGTGGGCGAGGCGGGGCGGTGGCGCCGCACCCTGCTCAAGAAGTACGTGCAGATGGGCGTGCGCAGCGTCTTCGACGACGGCGACGGCGAGGGCGAGAGGGGGGAGGTGAGCCCCGCCGTCCATCAGACGTGTCATCACTGGGCCTACGAGGTCAGGCAGGAGGCGCTGGATCGGTTCTGGGCCGAGGGGAAGTAGTTGCGGTTGGGCTGCCTTGGTGCGGCCAGCATGGAATACGAGCGACGTTTGCATGCGAGACATGATGTGTGGCTACACTGCCAGCATATGCTGATACTTGTACTATCAAAGAAATGGGATAGCTAACCTTGAATAACAGAAGGACCAACAACTTTCCTACACAAGTAGTGATTGCTGTAAGCAGAATACTCCCGAAACCCAGGGTATGAAATGGTCATTTTCACTAACATACATTCAGCTTTCACTCCCTACTCCCCCTTTCATGTGCTACTCCTCAACTACCCCGACACACCCCTCCAATCCGACAGGGGGTCCCTCTCCCACTCCACCGGACGCTCCAGCGGGGCCCCTTCTGGATGACGCCCGCGACGAAGTCGGGCGCCATGAGCAGGAGCCGCGGCTGCGCGCGGAACGCGTCCTTGCACCGCTTGAGCCAGAACCACCAGTCGTCCATGGTCTCGTACTCGTGCGTCCAGTACGTCATCCACGACTGGCGCCGCCCGGCCCGCCTCGTCGAACTGGACGATGCCCGTCGCCGTCGCCTGGCTCGCCGCGAAGTGCATCTGCATCATCTGCGCGCGGACGTCGCCGCCCTCGCCGTCGTGATGGTCGTCGAACAGGAGGCGCCCGTCGCCGAGCCGCGGCGGCCGCTTCGCGAGCATGCGCCAGCCGTACGAGAGGTCGAACTCGAGCCGCCGCAGCTCCGAGTCGGCGAGCACGCCCCACCAGGGCATGAGGTCGCGGGCGAGGCGGGCCTCGCCGTGGCGCGCGCCGAGGCAGGCGTTGCAGACGAGCGCGCCGAGGCAGGCGTTGCAGACGAGCGCGCCGAGGTAGCGGTCCGTGAGCCGCTCGCCGTCCCAGTTGCCGAACAGCGCCCGCCGCGCCGCCGGCCGCCACTTGTGGAAGCTGTCGCCGCACCGGAACGCCCGCAGCTCCTGCCACCGCCCGCACCCCCCGCACCGCGCCATGTACAGCGTCCACGGCTCGCGCGCCCGCAGCGGGTGGTGCATGCGGAAGTGCGGCGGCCGCCCGCGCAGGGGCCGCGGCGCCGCCCCCGCCGGCACCGCCGACGCCCAGCCCGGGAACCAGCGGTCGAGCGCCGAGGGCAGCCCGATCTGCCGGCTGCGCACGATGGGCACCGCGGCCGTCCCCACGTTGGGCCCCGAGAGCCGCAGGTCGCCGTCGGGCCGGGGCTGGTGGTGCACCTTCATCTCGCCGCGCTGCCAGCGGCACTCGTTGCACCGGCGCAGGTGGCGCCGGAACCCGGTCCTCTCGTCCTCGATGGCGGCGGCCGCCCGGTCGAAGATGTTGCCCTCCTCCTCGGTATCCATGCCCTGGAAGTGCTCGAGCCCGCAATCCATGAACTCCCTCAGTCCCGCCTCCTGGAACGACTGCAGCCTCTGCAGCGGATCCTGCGTATCTTTGGGGATGCCCCAGTTCCAGGTGAGGGCGATGGCATACTGTCTCTTCATCTTCTTCTCCTGAGCGCGAAGGCTGTTCCGGTTTCTCCTCCGCTACTCGCGGTCTAGCGAGCGATTTGCCGAGGCTTCCCAGCTAGTCACGGCTCGGCTGCTCGCTGTGCCCGGCGTGGGCTTGCGATAGCCCAGACGCAGGAGCGAATGGTTATCGAATTCCGAGTCCGGCCGCAGCCGCATGCAGCCCGTACAAGCCCATCTCATCTGCGTCCACGACTCCTCGTCCCAGGCGGGCTCCAGCTCGTAGTCGTGGGGGTAAAAGAGCGGCACCGGCCCACCATGTTCTTCTTGGCACTCCAAGGCCAGGAGCCTCTCCACGAAATGCACCCGGCTTGGCTGGATGATCTGGCGGAAGTTCTGACAGGTATGGCTTGCAGCGATGAGACCGACAGGGTCCAGCAGCCGGAAGACGGAGCACCAGATCTCGACAGGCAGTAGATCCATTGGGCTGCCTATCTATCTACCGAGGAAGTGTAATCGACGGTCCAAGGAGATGGTGATGTCGACCAAAATAGTCTTCTGAAGTACTTACCTCATCCCAGGATTATGAAGTAGCTGGTGAAGCTGAAGGATCAACTACCGAGTGTGGGGTCGCCGTCACCCGGTACACAAAAACAGTTGAGGGTGCTGACTCGAAGGAAGGTGAGACTCTCCAGCAATCTATTTATAGATCTCATCAAAACGTCCTCATGACCAACGCGCTCGTGGGACGTCGTTCTTGTGCCACAGATCTATTTTGGTTTGATGCGAACGGGCTACTAATACAAGCTGATGCCTCAGTGCCAATCAAAATGGACCACGACTACTAAACTTGGAAAACAAGAGCAAAATTGCTGGTTTCCCACATCCATTACCATCATCAAGCTGTACCTCCTGTTACACAGGTGATTGCCCAAGTCCGCAGCTACATGAACCATCACAACTGGACGGATTGATCCGCCAAGATGGCCCAATGTGACGCTCTGAATGGCGTGCCTCGACTCCTAAACCAAACATCAAAAGTAATCATCAACATCGTTGTCGTCTTCATCGTCTTGGGTCAAGTCGATGACCACCGGATCAACGTCCATCCGCATGCGTTTGTTCTGCTGGCTGCTGCCCTCGTCGGAAGCACGTCTCTTTTTGCTGTTGGTCTGACCCTGAAGGCGAGCCTGTAAGAAGTGTCAGTGTGGCGACTATTATGGTACGGGGTGATGGTAAGTAGTACATGGTCACGCTCCAGAGTCTGAGCATACTTGCGCACCTCCCGGTCGTCCATGCTGTCGGTTCGTGAAACGATGGCTTCCTGTATGAGGCCCTCCATGGATCTGTATCGAAACTCGAACTCGGCGAAGGGTCGTTTCTTGGGATCGTCCCAGACACTCTTCGTAACGTATCCGTCGCGGTGTCGACATTGTGATGTAGGTCTTTCTTGTCTGTCTCCAAAGACGACGCTGTGCGTGAGGGCACGCTCGCCTTTGACAGCCTTTTCGGCAAAGTAGGTTTGGCGCATCAAAGCCTCATCGGCAGCCTCGTTCCTACCATATGAACCCTGTGCTTCGACGAAGATGGGCTCCTGCATGTCGTAGACGGACACCTTGATTGTACCAATTCTCGAAGCTTCCGTCTTGTGATGCTCGATCTCCTCCAGGGAGAAGTCCTCATTCGGCACTGGGAAACAAAGTCTTTAGTTTGAAAAGGTCCATCGACGAAGGTTGCAATTAGCACTCACAGATGGTAAAATCCGAAAAGCGAAACTTGTAAGACGTGATCCCTCGACGACCCTTCCAAGAACCGCCGTCGACCTTGACACCCCACTCTCGATGGTGGAAAGTGCTGGGCTCGTGGAAGAAGCCTGCCTCGATGGAATCGATATGGACTCGGAAGGCAATGTGTTGAGAGACGTGGTGGAAGTCGGGATCCTTCAAGAAGCATACAGCGAAATTGGCACCAGTCTTGGACTCGATGTATGTGACGGCTTTGGGGCAGGTGTCTCGAGGTTGGTGGCGGTTGTCTTCGTAGGGGTCAGTGTACTCGCGCATGTTGTAGCCATTGACCTGGACTGTCACCTCGAGGCCGGGGACGCGATCGAGGATTGCCATGGCGTCTTTGCGAACCCGCGGCTGGACTGTGTACAATATACCTGGAGATGGATAACAATGGAGGTGCTGGAGGTTCTAGTACTTGCTGGCTGAGCCCAATGCCCTTCACAACAAGACCCGCAAACAACTGTGGACCACTCTTCAATGGAGAAGGATTGTGTGTTGGCTCTGTAGAGTGGAGGTTTTGGTGGTTGCCTTGTGCCATTGTTGTTGCTGGGCCAGCTTGAGGAAGGTTGGCTGCTCCGCGTGCTTTCCCAATGATACACACAAGCAGCTTCGATCGAGACCAAAGGATTGAAAAAGGCAAAGAGGTACCTAAGGCATATGCTCTATTGTATCATCGAATCGATGGCCATCTAATTGCTGTATGCACGTGGCTTGTCTATCTAATGTTACATCTGTGCTTTCTGCAACTTCAGGTGAAGTCAGTGAAAGCAAATGTCATCATCCCGAAGGAGACCTCGAGAAGCCCATCCATCTTTTGTGCCGTTCTCCAGTCTCTTATTCCGCTCTACTTAGCACATATTGCCGATGCCAAGCCTGCCATCATCCTGTCACTGTGTGTTGCCCCAATCAATCGACAGACTCTGCGTCGTCGAGTTCGTCAAGATCGATCTCGACCTTACCGTCGCTACGCACAGTCTCCTTGAATCTCTTTCGAGAGGGCTCAGTGCTTCCGGAAGCAGGGCGCTTACGGTCGGGTGATGTAAGGGTCTCGCCTTCTTGCTTGATCAGTTCCTAATGACATTATCTCGGTTAGTAGCTACACAAACAATTTGAAAGTGAGTTTTGAACGCACCCACTTCTCATGATGGAGCCCAATATTTGCAAGCCGACGTAATTCTTCAAGTGACATGCTATCCACAGGGTTGGGTCGCTGGATTACTCCTTCCTGATACAGCCCCTCTGGGCAACTATTAGCCATACATTTGGAATCTTTGCTGTTATTAATCTTACCCTTTGAACGATATCGAAACTCGAATACTGCACAAGGTCGCTTGAGATGATCGTGAAAGACATCATCGCAATTTTCATAGGCCCAATCAGGCCTGAATCCCGGTGCCGTGTCGTAGGTGCAGCGGCTGGTGACGACAGCACCCTTCAAGGCGTCCTCGGGTATTTCTTGTGCCAGAGGTTCTGGCCTATCTAGTAGATAATCGGCGGGCTTTGTTATTCTTGAGGCAGCCATTCGATAGACGACCACGCGGATCAATCCATAACTTTTAGTATTGTGCGTGGCCTCGTCAAGCGCTCCGCCCGATGCATTGTATGCTGCAACTGTCTTCCTATCAGTCCACGTTATTGCTTCTTCTTTCGTTTAGGCTTACCGCAATTCACCTCGCCGAATTTCAAGTAGCTGTTTGTCCATCCGATGCTTTCGTTGCCGGTAACTATAGATCCAAATTCCGGGACCCATTCCCCTCCTCGGTTGCCTTTGCCTCTCCGAGACTCGTGGGCTATGTTCACTTCCCGGTTGTCGACTGTGAACATGACGCCCATATGATGGCAGTTTCTAACAAAGTCCTTGGCCTTCTTGAAGTGGCATACGAAATTCTGATCTGGAATCGCCTCGATGTACTTGACAATGTGAGGTATATCCTTCACGTCGACAGTGTCAGGATTCGTGAATTTGGTCGCCGAGACGAGGACTTCTAAGTCGATAGAGTTATTGTCGCCACCCAGCTTGTTGTATTCTTTGGCCCGCTGGTCATTGATCTCAACCCAGGCTTCGAGTCCTTCGAGTCCCTCAATGACTGCCATGGCGGGACTGTTAATGTTGACAGTGTGTCTGGAATTGGGCGAAAAGAGGATGTGGTGCCGTAGAAAAGTGAGTTGCAAGGCGGCTGAGAAATGCGTCAAGAGGTTGCGGAACTAGATGCCACAGGCAATGAAGAATATCAGTTGCGGTCAAACCAGGTGAGTAAATGAATAATGGGTTTGTTTCAAGTGCCGGAGTCAGTTTGTTGAAAATGCTCGCAAGTGAGGCTGAGCTGAAGATGTTTGGTCATTGGTAGATCTGGTAGACAGCCACTCTATGGAAGTAGGATGTACTGACTATGCAAATGTGACTGGTGATGCTTGGTTGCAGAAGATGATTTATTCATCGAGTATGTGTTAAATGAAATATCCTCCCAGGGCTCACAATGAGATCCCCTGTACTCTCAGCCCATGCCTCCTACAATGGTAGCTACCTTCTTAAGAATCACCGTGATTTAGTTCTCTCCTTCCCCGTTAAACTGAGCTACTACCATCCTGAGCCTCTTGGTAGCACACCGACGGTGACCGACCGACCATCAAGGCCACCCTCCTACGTAGGCAACGTCCTCCACAGGAAGCCCCATAATCACGGAAACTCTGCTCACCTCGCTTGCCAGGGAGACCACCACCCAGAGAGAGCGCACTTATGCTCAACATCGGTGTCCTCCTTTCCAGCCTTGTTTGTCAACTTGCCCTGCTGCTCCAAACGGTCGTTCTCGTCAAAGGAACGGCAGTAGTTTGCTGAAAATGACTTGCGTTTCTCTGATACCCTAACCCAGCAACCGCAAGGCGTCGTAACTCCTCACTTGGAAGCTCGTCGATCGGTCCAAATAACCGAATCATTCCCTCGTCCACTAGTCCCTCCGCAGTATCTCAGCCTGTTTGAAACACGAAGTAGAAGTATTAAGATGGAGGATGCTTTGACTCACTCTTCTATCGGCTTTCAGTTGTCCAAGCCTTTGAACTGACAGAAACCGTGTCTCATAGCTGGCCCAGTGCTTCAACACCCCCGGCTCAAACACTCTCCCTCAAATGACCCTCGGTCTGAAAATATCAAACTTGCTCTCTCCACGGCCACAGGGTGGTGTTACGGTTCATCTCAGTCGAAGTTTGCCGTAATTCTTGCTTGGTACCTCTACAGAGCCAATTTCTCTAGTGATATTCCGTCAGACTCGACTGCTAACATATTGGATACTTTTTGTGTATGGGAAATGGGATCAATGTGCAAAGAGATCGTGATGGCGTACTGATTTTCATTTCGGGTTTCAGTTGGCCTTGGGTTAAATTATTTTGGCACTAGGTCAGAATTTCAGTGCCCTACAAGCTAAGACACTAGCTTTAGTATACACTCAGCATATGTTGAGTATACGTTCATTTGGAGCATATAATTAAAGGTAGTTAAAGTCGGTTAGGGGTAGAGTAGGGTCAGGGTTAGCCCGGGGGTTTAGGGGACGGTGAGAGTCCCCTATTTTAGTATATAAATTTGGCCATATGCTAGCTGTATGCTGGCCATCTGCTCGGTATGCGCTCAGCATATGCTGGGTGTACACTCAAGTTAACGTTTGACTTAAGGCCAGCTGATAGCCCATTGCTTGCCGGCGGTTGCTTCGACATATATCATAACAAGCGGGATATTCTGTATTGACGGCCACGATAAATGAGTCTTCGGCAGTCTCGATAAGTAAATTGGTCTCAATGCCGATCTTGCCAGTGTTGGGAACCTCGTGCCCCTGGAGTGCCTGTCCGTCAACCTGAACTGTCGTCTAGACACTGGGAAGATCGCATAAGATCGCCATGGCTTGCTTCCGACGATGCAATCAAGTTTTTGGTGTCGATGGGGGTGATGAGTATGGTGCAGTGGGTTACAAGGGGCAATATTGCTCCTATTAGCAGAGCTCCTTAGGCTTCATGCACGTTCAAAAATCCTGGCAAGGACTATAGGAAGAAGTATGGATATTCGAATCAAGCACCAGCTGTTGACGAGCTTAAAGAAATTTGCTTGAATGGATTCTCTACCCAACTCTCTTAGATCTGGTAGGCTTAAGCCTCTTCCAAATTGTTGTACATAGGAGTTGCCTTTCGTAAATCAATTAACACATCCGAGGCATCTTGTGACTTATCCCATTGCTTTGGGGTTTCTTTATACATTTAGCATTGCTTTTATTTAAAACACAGATTTGGATCTCTGAATATCTGTTCGATACTAATAACCATCGACCCTATAGAAACGAAAGTCGTATTACGTTCTCAAGAGACATGGAACCAAAAAAGAAGACACAATAGTTAGGATGCACACGAGTGGGATCTAGACGAGTATGATGAAATGCACACGCATATTTATTCAATTATCCGCAAGTGTACAGATGATACGGAACGCTTAACCTATCGAGGCAGAGAGGGGCTCCCGCAAAGTATCGACGCTCTCCGTGGGCTGAGCAGCAGTCCCGGCGGCGCCGGCCTCGTCGCCGAACTCGTCGCGGCCGCCGGCGAAGACCTTGTCGAAGTCGTACTCGAACCAGCGGATCTGGGGGTCGAGGCCGGCGAACTTCCAGACGCCGTCGACCTTGCGGTACCAGTGGGTGTTGGTGCTGTGGGCGTGGCCCTTGACGGCGACGGTGGCGCGCGTCGCGTCCGTGTAGCGCTGGTGCGGCACCCGCAGCTGGTGCGTGCCCACCACCTCGGTCTCGCTGACCTTGGCCCACTTGCTGCCGCCGATGAAGTGCTGCGTCTTCAGCAGCGGGTCGCCCAGCACCGCCTGGCTCGAGATCATGGCGATGAACTCCTCGGCCGGCATGGCCTCCCACAGCTTGTCCAGGAAGGAGCGGTAGTCAATCTGGGGGGGGTCCCGAGTTAGCGTGTTATTCATCATCGCCATCAGCATCGGCTGGTTGAGGTGTGCCGGGAAGAACAAGACCTACTCTCAGTGTAGGGGCAATGCATTTCCTCAGTCTGTCCCAGTCCTTGGTGTCGTAGCTGTCGGCCCACTCAACCAGGCAGGTGTTGAGACCCAAGTAGTCTGTGGGGGTGTTAGCAGTGCATCTAGGGAAGGACAAGAGAATCTGGAACTGCAGCTGACCGTCGAAGGTGATGTTTCCGTTAGCCATGGTGAGTAGAGTTGATGATGTTTAGTAAGTATAAGAAGTGGCCTCACATCAAACCAGGATAGTGGAAGTGCCACCTATATATGTGTATGCGGCAGCATTGGCCATTACTAAAAGGTCTGCTTACCTGGCGTTATTTCATCGGAACCCCGTTCAAGGTCCGGACTGCGCGCCACTGATCCAGAGGCGCACGATCGGCCGGCCCGAGCCCCAGTTGGCCCTATTCGCCGGACTACCCCAACTACATCACGGACCCCGTTCCTGCGTCAAAACAGATTGCCCTGTCTGGGAGTCCGCAGGGTCTTCTCGTTACTACGTTGAAGATCGAGCAGCTTTGACCGCCAGCATTGCTTATGAATCCCTACAGTCTCCGTCATTATTGGATTGGAAGTTCCAAGATAGGTAACATTGCCTAAAAAGCACTAGCAAATGGCCCCCAATCCGCCAGGTCTAACGCAGTCACAGTGTGCCTATGTGCTTACTTGGGGTCGTATTAGTAGATGCTACCGGCAATCGGATTGCCATCACCCCTTCCGGCAGTTCCAAGTTGTATTGGCCACTTGTCATCAAACTTATCTGGAAGGATTCGATGCTACACCTGTGCAATGTTGCCGTCGCCATCCTGCTCAGCTTTCACCATTAACGGCTTACTCGCTGTGTGAGCTCACAAGCATCGACTCTGGCGGCCAAAAGGATGGGGAGAGGAAACTTGGTCAGCCGCGATGCCATTTTGGGCCGGTTGTAGTTGGCGTGAAATCAGCTTGCGTCGGCTCTCTAGTGGAGAAGTAGCTTGACAATGTCCAGATCTCCCCCTTTAACCAGCATGCACCAGCGGTTAATATGGCTAGCAGAAGTTGCTGCGGCTTTGCATTAACTGTGATTAGGCGAAATGCCTTGGCCAAGAAGATGTTTTAAGAACTGCGATTTCCGGACCATCATGAGCGAGTTCTCGATCCATCAAACCAGGCAATCGAAAATTGTCTCGAAAAGCCGAACTTGGCACTATAAACATCGTGAAAGCATGTGCTCGGCAGAGGCATTTCTGAGACTCCAAATGAGCTCTGGTCCGCTGTCAAATGCAAAGCCGTAAGCGCTCCCGTATCCAGGGGTGATGGCCAACTGGAAGAATTTGTACCGTGGATATGGGTGGATAGGCCCGGATGGAGTACGCAACGTGGAGAGCTCCCCCTTTGAGGGCGGCGGCGTCATAATTAAGCCCGACCGAAGACTCTAAGAAAGGACACCTCACGAGTATGGCAACTGGCGACTAGCAAGGCGTAGTCTCAACTTCCCGGCCTCTTCTCTCTCTCTCTGTGTCCTCGTCTTGACTAGGGCTTTGTCTAAGCAGCGGAGGCCCCAGTTCGTTATTGAGTAGCAGTCGCTTAATCGTCTCCTCTCTCATCATGCGTCTTCTGCCACGACAGCTAGACATAGAGACAGCAGCGATTTGTCGACCGCAGGTTATAGCATACAAACTTGCATGATTCGATGATCTAAGAGCCTCAATGATCACCAGGGGCGCCGTAACTGTGCCTGTTATACAATCGCATGCTGGCGTCGATACATTCGCAGCGGCGGCGAATCGTCGTAACTACAGCAGCGCCCTCTCGACTACATATGACGACGAGACATGTGTTGTACCGCCCAGAAAGGCTAATGATTTCTGTGGACGCAGGCTAGACTATGTGCCTCTTGGCTACTATGTACATTTTGTAGTCATATGGACTAATATAGACAAATACGCAACTGCAGTATAACCCCGCTCAAGCCCCCAAACTCTGAGCATAGTATAAGAGCGGACCATGCCAGTGATCGACATGTCTGTGAGAGATTCTGTACCCGCCAATCAGATCTCGGGTGTTGCAAGTAGGACTTGGGTTCCGGTGGTCAAAGAATAAGTACCGTGGCTACTTTGCTTCTCAGACCCTCACGTCTAGGCAATGCCGAAGAAAGCAATGTCCATGGACTCGTGCACCGGGACCGTGTGGCCGACGCCGGCACCGCTGTAGCCGACGAGCTGGGCCGTGGTCGAGGTGCCGTCGCCGTAGATGGTCTGCGTGTATCCGCTCTGGGGCGTGTTCTGCACCTGCTTGGACGTCGTGAGGCCGAGCGTGTTGGACCACTGCTTCAGCGACTCCTGGTCTGAAGATTAAGCCCCTCGTGTCAGTAATCTAGGCCCTGGACAGAAATGCGGCACGGGGAGACTCACAGTTGGCGTAGCGGAGTGTGTTATCGGCGGTGCCGTGCCAGCTATAGCGCGGGATGCGTCAGTACTATTGTATCAGGTCGAGAGCAAGCACAAGATTATATAGGTAGGTAGATATATGATGACCAGGGAGGGGGTACGGGAGCACCCACATCAACATCCTCGGCCGGGTGCCGGTGTAGCTCGGGAAGTAGGAGCGGACGGCGTCGCCCCACTGGGCGGCCGTCTTGGAGAGCTGGCCGTTGGCGCACTGGTTGTTCCAGCCGGGGGGGTCCTGCGTGGCGGTCGAGCCCTGGACGAAGAAGCAGCCGTCGGGCACGCCGCTGTAGGCCGAGGCGGCCTTGAAGACGTCCGGGTAGGCGCCGGCCAGCACCTGCGTCATCATGGCCCCCGAGCTGCTGCCCGTCACGAAGGTGCGGTTGCGGTCGCCGCCGTAGTTCTTGACGGCGTAGTCCACCATGTTGGCGATGGTCTGGCTGTCGCCGCCGCCGTTGTGGGTCAGGGCTGGGGTGGTGGGTTAGTCTGGCATATTCGGAGGTGCACATACATAGAGAGAGAGAGAGAGAGAGAGAAGGAATGGAAAGGAAGGAGGACTGGGCAAAGGGAGGCAGGGAGGTGACCGTACTGGCAGTGGACGCGACGTCGAAGCAGCCTCCGCTCGACCTCGAGTTGGGGTAGATGACGATGAAGCCGTGCTGATCGGCCAGCGGCTGGTACTTTGTCTCCTGCGAGTAGCCCTGGGCGGAGCCCTGGCAGTGATGGACGGCGACGACGATGGGCGCGGGCTTGGTGAGGGTTTTGGGTACGTACACCCACATGCCAAGCCTGGTAGGGCCGGAGTTGAAGGCGCTGACCTGTGTCGGGGACTGGCCGCTGCCGAGGGTGGCAAGGGCGGCCGTGACGAGGGCGAACTTAATCTGCATCGTGATTCGTCTAGCTCTGCCAGTGGTAATAGCACTCAAAGAGTCGTGGTTATCTATACTCGAACAGTCTCTGATGATGCACGAGATCAGCCAGACTAGTCATTCATGGAATGCTCGAGGGAAGAGCCTCTTATAAAGCAAGGCCGGTACTAGATGTATCTATCCAAAGTAAATTGCCTCTTCCTCTCTGGCGCGGCGGTGTACGACGTAGTACTACTTGAGAACCCCCATCAGGCGGCTGTTTCCAATTGAGGAGACAAGATAGTAATGGCTGCTCGGGAGTTGTTGTCAGGCGTCCAGAACGCGGAACGTGCGTGGACGTGCGTGACTACATGTCAAACCAAATCGGAGTTGAGACGGCTAATATGATATTATCAAAGGCCAATCTATCATGGACGGCGGGGTAGAGGCCGGGTATACCCCTACAGTCTAGTTGATCGTCACGCGGGCTGCGGAGCGTCGAGACCGACCGGGAGCCAAGACGGCATGACTGGTGGACTTTTGGGGGGCCTTAATACGGATAAAGTCAGTGGCGCCGGCAATAGGATTCTTACTTAAAGTGCCCTTAGCCCGGATGCTGGCATGGGGCAACTTGCAAGGGACGATTCTCCAATACGTCAGTCCTCATCTGTTGTCGTCTCCCACCTGCTTCAGGTTTAGCTTGAATCATGAGGGTCGGAAACGACCGCTCTAAGCGCTCTTGATGGCTGGGTGGGGAGTTTAGTATGCGAGGATTGAAAGCTGTGGACTCGATACATACAACGGGAAGGGCCGTTACTTACTTACTTAATATCACGAGATAAAGAGACCAGGGCATGTCGCTTTGCACGCAAATCCCGCACAGGAAAGGAACGGGGTCCAGTTAGTGTCCCACCCATGTGTGTCTAATGCAGGTAAGATTATGTGTTCACGATGCTCTCTTTTTTCAGAATTACAAATAGGACTCCCCAGGGCAGAACCAGGGGGTCTTTTTAGCGGCCGTTGCACTAAACAACCAGGGTTAGTTTCCACTA
The DNA here is from genome assembly GCA_019976485.1 of Apiospora pterosperma. Lineage (NCBI taxonomy): Eukaryota > Fungi > Ascomycota > Sordariomycetes > Amphisphaeriales > Apiosporaceae > Apiospora > Apiospora pterosperma. The sequence continues at coordinate 3,575,766 of JAFBMP010000011.1, forward strand.
GAACTAACTAATAGTCCACGTAATTAGGCCTTGTTGTCGCGAGGGTTCCCGATCTTGGCCCACACACCACGCAACGCCAATCGTAGCAAAAGCAATCAGTTTGTTGTGTGCAGGTGCATATTCACTGCGGGCGAGGAGACTTGAAACACGGTATAAAAGAAAAGACAGGTCAGCAATTAAAACACATGTCTAAATACATTAAGTACACAATTAAAGCTACTTCCACTGCTTGTGACAGAAAATCCCTCGGAATATCCAATTCGCACCACTCGCCGGTGGCAGACTATGATGTCGACGAAGACGACGACGGTGATGGGTCGGGCAAAGACTCGATCAGCTCGATGACCTTGTGGTCTTCAAACGCCGCCGCATACCTCTCGACCATGGCGTGGACGCGCTCGCTCTTCTGCATCTGCTCGGGCGTGAGGACCCAGCCCATGCCCGAGATGATGCACTTCTTGTACTCGCGCTGCACCTCCTCGTCGGCGCGCTCGAGCCGGGGCCCGCCGAGCCGCGCCAGCGACGCCAGGTAGTGGTCGAGGACGGCGTCCTCGTGCTGCCGGCGGTCCGCGACCGACAGCGCCCCGACGACGTAGTAGGCGACGTCGTGGAAGGCGCTGCTGACGTAGGCGAACTGCCAGTCGAGGAAGGCGGGCCCGCGCGCGTCGGCGAAGATGTTGCCGATGTGGGCGTCGCCGTGCACGAGGCAGAGGAAGCGCGGGTTCTTGGTCGCGAAGTGCTTGGCCAGCGCCGCCGCCGTGCGCGCCTGGTCCCGGTACGCCGCCGGCACCCGCGGCCGCCCCGGCGCCAGCACCATGGCCTCCCACGCCCGCGTCAGCCCCAGCATCACCGTCTCGTACGCCCCGTCCGACGCCATGGTGCCCGCGCGCGCGCACCCCCACGTCGCCGCGTGCAGCGCCGCCAGCTGCTCCAGCCCCGCCCGCACCTCGGCCACGGGCGCCGCCTGCGCCGGCTCGCCGTAGCGGATCCCCGCCCGCCGGTTCAGGTCCTCCATGGCGCAGATGCCCTGCATCTGCGCCCGGCTCGAGCCCGCCCACCACACCTTGGGCAGCCGCAGCACCTGCGCCGGCAGCGTGGGCGCCACGCGGTTGAAGAACTCGACCTCCTGCGAGTAGGCCATGTACAGGATCTCGGCGTAGCCCGGCATGCTGGCCATGGCGGGGTTGAAGGAGCCCTTGAGGCAGAGGTGCGCCGGCCTGTCCTCGGCGCCCGCGGCAGCTCCGTCTTGGTACGTGACGTCGACGAAGACCTTGCCCGTCGTCTGGTCCAGGATGGCCGACGTAGTGGTGAAGGACTGCACCTTGTGCCCGAGGATGCTACTCAGCCATTCGGCGGATATCTCCTCGGGAGTCATGGGCATAGCCATCTCCTCGGGAGTCATAGGCATAGCCAGCCTGCGGTCCTCGGACACGTTCGCCATGATGATGAGAATTAGTTGGTCTTTTGATAATAAAAGGAAAAAGGAGAGGAAGAATTGCTAAAATGGGGCGTTTGGTCTGGAGCGCAGCACAAGTTGGGCAGTTGTTGGTATGTTTCCGTGATACCGCTCACGAAACCCCTCCTGATCCCCCCCTCTCTATATACCTACAGCTTTGCGCATTCTGGGACTAAGGATTGGATCATGGCAGACCCACCGGCCCACTCCAGAGACATGGATCGGAATGAAGCGTATGTAAGGAGTCGGCCTTTTCTACTGGGCCGTGGGTGCCAGAGGGAGCTCGGTGCGTCTTTCGTTTCTGTTCGGGGAGTGACTTAGTGTTGGACTCAGTTGAGAAAAGCACAAGTATATGGCGCCTGTCGGTGTTGGCCGTGGGGATTCCTACTTGTTTCACACCTCTTTTCGTCCATATGGCGAGCAGCCGGATGTCGCAGGTGGCTCACCTCGCCCCTTTCTGAACCACAATTTCTCTCTGGAGAAAAGGGAAACCCCTAAGAACCCAAGGGAATGGTTCGGTGGCTTCTAATTTTGCGCTCCTAATATGTGACTGGTTACACGTAGTCAACAGGCCACACTAGAGAAGGCTTGGCAGATAAGCCATGAGTAAGTAGTGTTACTTGGGCTACGTTTCCTTGCGTCAGCCGGCTGAAGCTTTTTAAGGGGGCCATCCAGGGCAGTGAGAGGAGGGGGGGCTTTCAGGGCACGTCCACTAATTACAGGACCAATCGGTACTAATCCTGCCTGTGCGAACCAAATCGGCCATGAAAGGGCCCCTAAAAGGAAACGTTCAGCCGATCCAGAAGCGTCAGCTCTTCATGTCGCTGAAGCTTGTGGCTTATGCGTGCGTGTAAGCCGGAAAAGGGCATTAATATGTAGTAGTAAAGAGTAAACTCTCTCTGGCTGAGTGGAGGCCATACTGGTGGGGATGATTCCGGATGATTATCCTGTTGGATGCGGAATACAGGACAGAGAATAGCAATATTATCTGAACCAATGGATGAGCATAGATATACTCTAGTCTGTATCGCGAACCAGGTATTCGCACCTAGGTTAGATACGATCTCCTCTTTTTAATACACGTACACGTACAGTTCAATCCACTATTCCACGATTCCACTATTCCACTATTCTGGCGTAGGCCTATCCACCTGCGTATAGACCGTTGGGCGGCCACGGCGGCTAGATGAATGGGGGCTCTGCCTGACCAATAGCGAGCTGCGGTTGGCAGGCCAGGAACTGCAGCCATGTGACAGACAAGTAACACGCAATTTAATGGCATCAAGATCTGCAGCCATCTGTGGCTCCTTGGGGACAAGTCGCCCCCATCGCTGCAAGGGCCCCCAAGGACGTCGATCATGCCTATCTTGGAAATACGGGGGCAGACTCTTCATCGGAACCCATCCGGCAGGTCTTTCAACGGCCTAATAGCCATCTAGTCTGTTTGAATGGAGTGATACTAGTATGCATTGTCCATGTTCCCCGGCACTTGTGCACTCGGCTCCTATTTTCCAACCTTTTCCTTATACTAACACCAATGTATGTGACAGGAGATGACCAAGCCGCATTAGCTTGGTCGCTTAGTCCCGCTGTGAGAACCAACCAATCCCTGCCTATACCTGGCGGGCGACGACGACTGGCTTCTCACCCATTCCACTGTGGGGGGGGAGAGCTCAAGTCAGATTACGTTAGTTCCTTGCATATGTACGAGAGACGATAGTGGTTTGCGAGACCCTCACAATGCGTTACGGATATCTTAAAGATGTCGTGCCTGGCCATGCGTGAAAGTCTAGCAGTCTCTACTAATCCGCACCGACCAACCTTCACCTTTGTCTTCAAGCCACCACAGCCGATACCATGGCCGCCCGCGACGTCTACTTCCCGCTCGTCATCACCTTCATCATCATCGACAGCATAGCCGTCGGCTTGAGGTTTGTGGCCCGGAGATCCAAGGGCGGGATCGGCTATGATGACTTCGCTATGCTGTTGTCGTTTGTACATTTTTCCCTGTCTTGGAGAGACTCGCAGCCAACGAGTCGAAGCTAGGAATGTCGCGCTGACTGATCATATCAATAGGTCGGATTCGTTGTCTTCGGGGCGATGGAGCTTACGGCGATAAGGTACGGGATCGGAGCCACCGTCATGGAGCCGACCTTCGACCCGACGAACGCCGCCAAGTACTTCACCCTCGGCGCCGTCGTCTACATCCTCGCGTCGGGCGTATCCAAGGTGGGCGTGGGCCTCGTCCTGTGCCGGCTCGCGAGCACGACGGAGATGCGCAGGGTGCGGTGGTTCCTGGTGGCGTGCATCGCGCTCACCGCCGTGTGGTTTCTCGGCGGCGCCCTGGTCTTCGCCCTGCAGTGCCGCCCGCTCGCCAAGTCCTGGGACCTCACAGGCACGGCGCCGGGGACATGCATGTCGGCCAGCGTCATCGGCACCGCCGGGATCGTCATATCGGCAGGTGACGTGTTCTTCAGCACCGTGTTTGCGGTATGTGCCTCCCTCCTTATGCAATGCGAAGACCTGCCCCGTGGCCTGTGTACTAACAGCTTCTCACAGTTTGCCCCCGTCTACATGTTGAGAAAAGTCCAATTGCAGTTCAAATTGAAGCTGAGCATCTTGATTCTTCTCGGCCTCGGGCTAGTGTGAGTAAACAATCCGTCGATGTGGCGTCCATATACTTGACTTGAGCGATACTGACCCCGTGTTGCAGAAGCGCCGTGATGACCATGATACGTCTGAGATATGTGATCACGGTAGCCAAGATGACGGCGGAGACCGGAATTGCTGGGCCAAGCATCATCAACACGACGCTCGAAGCCACCATCTAGTGAGTGACCATCTATGACAAGTGGCGTACCCAGCCCCCCAGGTGGTGATATTAACCGTGACGAACATCAGCTCTGTCCTCGAGATTGCTACCGGTATCCTCGCCGCCGCCTTAACGGCTCTTCGCCCCTTGATGGCCAAGCTCCCATGCTTCCGGAGCTTCAGTAGCAGCGGCAAGTCCTATCCCAAGAAGGCTAAGTCGACGTACGGCCGAGCATCCCACGCCCCGGCCTATCGACTCAACGACGTGGCCACGGACTTTCAGAAGAGCGACAGTCAAGAGCATATGGTCCGCTACTCGACGGCAAACATCAAAAAGCACACCGCGTTTCAAGTCGCCTACGAAGCCCGGCCGGAACCCCGGCCGGAAAGGACGGATTGGTAGGGGTTCGACCACTCCCGTGCCTATGGATGTTCTGCAACAGGGCTATAAATACAATCTCTTGCATGGTTGTTCAATCGTGTGGATTCCTTTCTTTTTCTACGCGGTTTCATTTTCGAGCGAAATGTTTTTTCCAATTATTATACCAAACTGCCAGTGCAATCAGCTTTCTAATTCTAGTACCGATATGCCACGTAAAACAAGAACAAGGCTCTGGCGAATGTAACCTTCGTTCAAGCGCGATATGAAAGGTATTATCTCCTACCCTCTTCTATTATAGCCAGTCTTAGATATTAGCACCGACTAGAGTTTAGAAACTTCTCGCCCATTAGGGTCTGGATCTCCTGAGGGTGTGATCAATGCAGCAATCCTCTTTTGATCACTCTTGCCTAGGTAAGGATGCATGGGCAGACTGAGGACCTCTAAAGCCGCCTGTTGTGCGATAGGGCAAGACCCAGTCGCAACCGGGAAGTGTTTGTAAGCACCCTGTGTGTGTAAGGGCCGCGGGTAATGTATTCCGGTAGATATGCCTGCTTGGAGGAGCTTCTTCTGCAGAGCCTCGCGATTGCGGACTCGGATAGTGTAAGTAGCCCAAGCTGAAGCGGAATGCTCTCGGGGCCCCGGATGTTTCACTGCATCTCCCAGAAGCTCCTGATATCGTGATGCCACATCGCGTCTTTTCGTTAGTTCGCCGTCGAAGACATCCAGCTTGGATAGTAGAATTGCAGCCTGTAACGTGTCCAGCCGGCTGTTAAGGCCAACGCGGACACTGTCGAACTTGTCTTCTCCCCGTCCATGGGAACGGTGGGATCTCACCAACGAGTCTATCCGCGGATCGTTTGTCAAAACAGCCCCTCCGTCGCCGTAGCATCCAAGTGGCTTTGATGGGAAGAAGCTGACCGCAGTGACCTTAGCTAGTGTACCGACCTTGTCACCCTTGACGTGGGCTCCAAAGCTTTGGGCCGCATCAGCCACAACCCACATGCCGTGTTCTGACGAAATCGCGTTTAGCGACTCGTAGTCCGCGGGGTGACCGAAGAGATCCACTCCTATGATACCGACTGGTGAATGACCTGCGAGACGCGCAGCATCAATCCCGGCGCCGATAAGTTTCGGATTTATCAACAGAGTATCAGAATCGACATCCACGAACACAGGCACTGCACCCAGCAAAACAATAGGTTCTACTGTAGCCACGAAAGAGAAAGAAGGGACGATGACTGCATCCCCTGGCCTGACACAGAGGGCCATCAGGGTGAGCGTTAAAGCGTCAGTACCACTGCCGCAAGTGGCCACGTGGCCGGCACCGGTGTAACCAGCAAGCTTGCCTTCAAGCTCCTCTACCTCCGGACCCATGATGTATTTGGACTCGCGTAGGACTTTAGACATCCTATCCTGTATGGAGGACTGTATCCTGTGATACTGCGTCTCAAGATCAACAAGCGGAAGATGAACTGTTGGGACCGGAGTACGCGGCACGACGGCGGACCTTCCTGAGTTCTCATCATCTTCGAGAACAAGGCTGCCGTTTTCGGCTATCCGGTATCTTGTCCCAGACCGTGGGCATGCCAGATCGTCGCCGAGCCGCTCTCCGGCAGTGCTCACCCAGCCAATCTGTTTTGCGGGGCCACCGACGACCAAAGCGAAAGGCGGCACCGACTTGGTCACGATAGCACCTGCGCCAACCATGCAATACTCTCCAAGCTCAATACCGCAGAGGATGACTGCGCCTGCGCCAATCGTGGCTCCGCGCCGGATTCTCGTGAATAGCAATTCGCCGCTCCGGTTAACCGCTGCTCGCGGAGTCCTGACGTTCGTGAAAATAGCCGATGGTCCGCAGAACACGCCATCCTCCAGGACGACTCCCTTGGCAACAGTCACGTTATTCTGGATCTTGCATCTGTTACCGATAACAACGTCCTCATCGACCACCACATTTTGGCCGAGGTTGCTGTGGTGTCCCACGCGCGCGCCTTTCCTCAGGCGGGTGAACAGCCATAACCTGGTTCCTTGCCCGACGACGCATCCTTCTTCGACCACGCAGGTCGGATGGATCATCGCATCCTCGGCTATCCTGGAAGTGGCCTCGATCAATGTTTCAGCCCCGTCTCTAAGCATGCTGTGCTCAGCTGCGGAGAGAACACGGACAACCTGGAGGCCTTCCTCGATGTCAGTGGCAGGCTTCTGGCCAGTTCTGATGCAGGCGATAAAGTGACGGCATTCCTCTAACAAGGGCTCGGCCCTATCCATAGACACGAATTGCGGAGTCTGAGTACTGGGTTCCAGCATAGAGCTCTTCCGGTTGATTCTGTGCTTGAAAAACTGAAGCTTTTCTGGCCAACCTTTACAGTCGTCCATGATGATCATTCCTTCGTCACCGATAACGACGAGTCTGCGTTCTTTCTCCGGGTAAATCCAGGAGACCGAGGCGCTGGCTTGTGTTCCATTGGCGAAGCTCATACGAATACTAGTCGTGTCTGCGATGTTCTCCTGCAGGTGAGAGTCACCCTTGGCACTGACGCTCTTTGGCATCTCCCCAGCGATATCGACAATCATAGACACATCATGGGGGGCGAGGCTCCATAAGGAGCTCTCGTGCTGGCGAACACGGCCACAGGCGAAACGAGTAGAGTAGATCTGGATGACTTTCCCAACTCGACCGTCTCGGACGAGCGATTTGAGTTTCACAAACGCAGGATGATAGTGAAAAATGTGTCCCACCATGACGACCTTATCCGCATGCAAAGCCGCGGCAGAAATCCTTTGGGCGTCGGTCAGGCTCAATGCCATCGGCTTCTCGACCAGGACATGTTTCCCAGCACGGAGGGCCTCGATGGCCATGCGGGCATGCAGTACGGCCGGTATTGCCAAAACAACAGCATCGAGAGTTTCGTCGCCAAGTATGGTTGGCCATTCTGCCTGTGCAGCTTCAAGGCACTGGGCTGCGTTCACGGCTCGCTCTTTGTCTGTATCGGCGACGGCACAAAGTACCCCACAGGTTTTGAGGGCGTGGCCAAGGGTGAGGCCCCAGGGCCCGCAACCAACAAGTGCAAGTCGTGGGAGGATAGTCATGGTCGTCGTAATTTAGCCTTGGCAAACTCTGAAATCTAGATGAAGAGAATGGTAGGTATTCTTGAATTGAAACAAGACGTTCTCAGCCGCCAATATAAAAAAGCTACGAAACCCGTGCTCCGGTATTTACGGGCTCGCCAACAGGACTAGAAAACGCACAGGGCCGAGGGAAAAAGAAACTGCCGTGCTGAAGCCTTGGTCTCTAGTGACACCTTCTCTTTTCGTAAGGTATCAAAGTATGCATGACGCACAGAGTCCACCGAGGCTCATGACTGATAAGCTGGTGAATGGCTGGTTATCATATCCGCCAATCTTTCTGCTATTGCATACAGCGTTGCTGTAAGATGCCCGCTGACTTGAAGAGGTATCACTGAGGCATCTGCAACACGAACATTGCTCGTTCCGTACACCCTCAAGTTGGAGTCTACCACCCCACCAAGTTCACGGGCCATCATGGCGGCGGTCCCAATAGGATGCTGGTTGGATTGAACTGCATGCTCGTTTAGCTTCGACTCGCGTTTTATTGGTCTCTGGCGACTCTCACCCTTGTTCTTGATCAGCGAGCCCCATTCTTCGTCGGTGGCCTGCGGGGAAAGTGCCTCGTCCCCGGGGTCGAGCTGGCCCGAGACGAGGGTTTCCGCATCGCTTTCTGTCCAGAACTCACGCCCCAGCCGACCGAGAGCAATATGCGTCTTGATATCAAAATCGATATCAAAGAACCGAGGATCAATCAAAGGGTCGTCAATGTCGGCCTTGTCTGCCGAACGCAGGTGCACACTCCCACGAGAGAAGGGCAGGAGAAACCAGAAAGCCGAAGTAAGCGCACAGCTGTTGCCTGCGGGAATCGCGGTTGTTATCTCTGCCACAGAAACACCTTTGTGGAAAATAAGGTCGTGTTGGACTGACAGGATTTTCTCTATCGTGTCGGCGGCGATGCCCTTTCTGCGAGATGCCATCTTCCGAGCCCAGCCTGGTATACTTTGCCTGGTTGACCTGCATCTTTCACATTAGCATGATGTATTTCTACCGTTCCAGGTTGGGACCTCGTCAGTTTGTTACCTTTCCAGAGATGATGTTTCGTCGCCTAGCAACTTCTCAATCCCTGTGAAGGTCGCGTATGGGCTGCGAAATCCATGGAGGTTGGCCTTGCTAGTGTACGTGAGAGACATGAACGGCTGATCTTGTAGGTTCTCCCCAACCCCTGGCAGCTCAATACATGGCTCGATTCCTAGTGATCGGAGCCTTACGGACTCTCCAATGCCAGTTGCTTCGAGTATTGGTGGTGTCCTCAAAGAACCTGCACATAGTATGACTTCGCCTGGCTTGCTAATCCTCCAAATCCTTGTTTGGCCCTCCTTATCAAGAAACTCTACACCGGCCGCGGACTGGTCACCGTCTCTCGGGTTGGGCTCTAACATGAGCCTTAAAACTGTTCCTTGGACGATCTTCAGATTGGGTCTATGTTCCACCGGATAATAGAATGCCTTAGCCGAGCTACACGGAGTATTATCGACAGGGTCTATCATCATAGGCCGTGTGGTAAAGCCCTGCAAATATCCGTTGTTGGCATCCAAGTTACGAGGATGTCCTAGCTCCCCCAGGTCTCGCGCACTGTCCTATAGATGTGCGTGGGAAGTAAGTCGCGTGGGAACCCAACCAGCATTTCCCCATGCTTTCCGTACGTTCCGGGAGAGTGGCTGGCACCGGCTTGAGCCTGAAGTTCCGTCGGAGGTATGAACTTCTCGAAGCTTTGATAATATGGCAGTAACGTAGCCCAATCCCAGCCTTGGGATCCAAGTCTGTTCCAGGCATCGATCAGGGCCGACTCTGCCCGTACATACATGGCGCCATTGATCATGCTGGTCCCACCAATGACCTTCCCAGCGTGGTAGCACAAACGCCTATTAAGCGATTTGCTTTGGGGCGTCGAAGAGTAGGCCCAGTCGAAGATGTTCTTGCTGTTCCGGCCGTCTGGTCCAGGCTCGATGACGATTACTTCAACGTCGGAATTAGATGAGAGACGGTTTGCGAGTAGAATCCCAGTAGTTCCTGCACCGATGATGATGAAATTGGCAATGGGGGCATCTGCAGCCATGACGAATTACAATAGTTGCGCATGGAAAGATACACCTTGTAGGATTTGACTCTTGAGAATCCTACCTCGAGTACAACTGGAGATGCAAGAGACTTGATAAGATACTTAGGTAAAGTAGTTACCTAGTTAAAGCAAAGGTATGGGTCATGAGACCCTGTTTCCAACCGATCTCGAGCCCGCCTGTGATATTCAGCTGCCGTGGTACACAGCCCCATGCACATCATGTTTAGGATAACGTGCAGGTAAGCATCCGCCAGTTTTGGTATAAGGCTTACTCCCTCCTTCGCCCAGTGAAAGTGTAGAAATGCACATTGGGGTTACACCAAGCGGGGGACTGTAACATCAAACGAACAGAGGACGGTCAGAGGCGGCCGTCTGCACCATTTCCAACGCCTCATACGTCAGCGTCAGCGTCACTCGGTTTCGCTACTCTTTTAGACATACGCTAGATCACGCGCATAGATACTTACTTACTTCGGTAACTATCCTCGGCAGACAATGGTTCTTGGCCCAGATAGGAGACGAGTTTGCATGCATTTACAGCCACACACGCATCAGCCCTTCCACCCCCCTCTCTTTCACCGATGTAGTATTAATGCAGGTGCTTTCTAAACTCGACGAGCCCAAAACACATGTACTGACCGAGGGGTTTTTTTTATTCAAAAAATTCTATTTGAAGATCAACATATGCAGTCTACCTGCCAATACGATGAGCAGGTTACGGGCAATTGCCTCTCTTTGGTTCTACTGTACGGTTGCTGCTTGGTGCATGGTCCTGAATGGATTCGACTCGGCAACATTCAACGCCGTGCAAGGGTCCAAGTACTTTCTTGAGTATTTTCACCATCCGGTATGTACTGCATGCCGTCTTCAGAAACATCGATCACGGTTGACCCAGAGGTGGTGCGCAGTCTCCCCAAACCATTGGATGGATCAATACCGCCTATATAGTGGGTGGTGTAATTACAGGTGAACACAATCGAACGGGCTCCTACACTATACTGCTTGCGCGTCCAATAATAATCAAACTGTGCAAAGGATTCTTCCTCACCGCACCCTTATCCGATAGATTCGGAAGAAAAGTCAGTATGTACGTCGGCTGCATATTCGTCATGCTGTCAAGCCTCGTCTCAACCTTCACTCCGCGAGCTGTCGGTGGGTTCGTAGCAAGTCGTGCAATTGTCGGCGTTGGTCATGGATTCGCTCTTCCCGCTGGGGCTGTGTATATCAGCGAAATGGCGCCGACTAACATGCGAGGTACCATTATGAGCATGTGGCAAGTCTTCTTTGGTGTCGGTTCTTTCCTCGCATACTGGACCAATTTCATCTGCACGCAAAACTCGGGCCGCCTCGGGGACTGGGATTGGAAGACTGTTATGCTTACCCAGTTGTTTGCCCCGTTGGTCATAGTGATGGGCCTATCTTTCTGTCCTGAAACTCCACGGTGGTAGTACCTTCGTCAATTTGTTCCCACGTAATCCAGTCACTAATACGTACATAGGTATCTCCAAAACGATAAAGTCCATGACGCCAGATTGCTCTTATTAAGAGTGAAAAACGACTCGGAGGCGGTAGAGGCAGAGATTCGAGAGATATACGACGCTATTGTCTATGAAAGAACTCTAGCACCTACTACGCTCCTCACTGCTAGACTGTTTTGGAATGATAAGTCATTGAGATACCGGTTTTATAAGAGTCCCAGCCACTTTCTTTCTAGCAGCCTTTATTCCATAGTGTCCCGATCCCATAAATCAGTAACCTAATGAGTCAAGTCCTTGCGGCTGTGATCAATTTTGGTCAGACATTTACGGGCCAAGGAGCCATCTCACTATACTCGACCATGATCTACCAACAAGTATTCAGCCGGAACCAAGACGTTCAATTGATCAACGCCCTTAGTGGTACTTTCAACATCTTGTTCACCCTGAATGCGACTTGGATAGTCGATCGATGGGGGAGGCGGCCCATATTGCTGGTAGGCGCTGCTGGAATGGCAGCTTCCATGTTCAGTGTCGCAGCTGTCGTAACTTCGACACCGATAGAGCGGGCTACCAGCATTGCAGCTGTAGCTCTGATATTCTTGTTCGCCTTCTTTTATAAACCTTCGTGGGGAGCCACTGTCTGGATATGGACCTCGGAGATATTCTCCATGAATGTGCGGGCACAGGGAGTTGCTATGGCTGCACAGTTCCAATGGCTGGCGGCTGTTGTTGTCCGTAAGTTCGTGCATCTTGTAAGCCAATCGCCTGCTTCTGACAGTGTTTTAGAGCAGACGTTTCCTTCGTTTCTGGCTAGTCGAGGTTTGTAAGTATACGTCTCGAATCACGTTTATGGCGTGATATGGGGATATTGCTAACACAAACCAGCTACACCATGTACATGTTTGGTTCTATAGATGTTTTTCTCTTCGCTTTTGTGTGGTTCATGCTTCCCGAGACAAAAAACGTTGCGTTAGAACACATGGATGCTCTGTTTGGGGGAGAGCGGCACACCACAACACAGGAGGAATCCGAGGCGACATGAGAAACGTGACATTAGGCAGCGCTTTGAATGGCTGTGACGAAAGGGCTTCGCCACTGACATGGGGTAGTTCGAATGCCCACGTGTGACCGATGTCGATCCTTTGTCTTTCCTAGACTAGAATTAAACGGTTGCCTTGCCGGGCCTGATTCTGAGGCTGCTAGCCCCCCCTCCCACCGCCCCCCAATGCCCAAACAAAATTATTACCTACTTGGTACTTACTTACTTACTTACTTACTTCTTATATGCCTCCTGTAGACTCAATTTGTTAAAAATTTCATAGTCCAAGCATAAGGCCTCCGCAGCTCTTCGTCCTCCAGCTTCGACTCTATCACTTAACTTTTCAAAATCCCGCGCCCCGTATGGAACCTATAAGTGCCATCGCGAGTTTCATCGCTATTGGTCAACTGCTACAGGAAGTAGCGAAAGCTCTTGGAGTCATTCGTTCATACGCCCACGCAGACGATGATCTCAACGCCCTTTTGAACGAGGCAAGCTACCCGTACATCACTTCTCATCCAAGTTTATATTCTAGCTAAGCAATCTTTAACTCCTTGTTGAATTAGATTACGCATCTTCAGAAAATCAGTCAACTGATCGATGTGGCTTTGAATTCAACATCTGCTGGTTTGCACATTGAGTCCTCAGACCTAGAACTTGGCGCGGTCAACCACATCTTGACTAAACTAGGAAAACTTCTTGGGAAGTTGAATTATTTGGCGGCAGAATGTCAGAAAACGAACGATGGCAGTGTTGCACCAAAGGCCAGAGGTGCAAAATGGGTTTGGAAGCAGAAGAGTATGACGAAACTTCGGAGCCAAATTGACAGTGTGAGACAAATTTTGCAAATGGGCATGTCCGCCGTCGGTTTGTTATATCAACGGTGCGTATATTCCAGCTAATGTGGGTAAAGATCTGGTCGCAGCGATCAATCAATGTTGACGTGACGATGCAGTTACCACACTGATATACTGTTCGAACTTCGGGATCACATTCTGAATCAGCCGGGCCGGTCCGAGCTCAACGTTCATTCCAGCGTCCCAGAAGGTCATATAGGAACTGGCCATGCCTCTCATCTGTCTTCGGCTACAGATCGAAAAGTCACTGTTTTGCAACTGCCAGATGATTGCAATCCAATCCAGAAGCCCGCCAATGCCGGCAATAAGGACTTACTAAATATCAGTTCTCTCACACTGCCTGGGTACACTGAGACATCTTCAATCACTGCGGATGACTCCATAACACACAGCCCCTACCAGACACACTGTCTGCCGAGGTGCTCTTGCAAATGCCACCTTCAGCAAAATACGAATTTGAGTCACTCCCGATTCAAACTGGTCTATGGAAGCTTCATGGTCAGCTACGGATACATGCCGGTACTTCAGCCCAGACATTGTACAGACAGTGCCTGCCGTAACTCTTCCAACACAATCAAATCTACATGGATCCTACCTAGATGGCTCAGGCTTGGATGCATTTCTATGAAGATAGAGACAAATCCCAGGCTTGGGCGTGGAGCTAGGCTGTTCATGGAAGTTCCCGCCGTCATACCATATTCTCACCCGCTATGGACTCCTTGGCGCCATCGTTCGGAGGAGTGGATACTAGATCTGCTTTCTAACGATAAGATCAAACCAACCGACTGTGACGAGACTGGGTGTTCCATCTTCTATGTGAGTTGAGTTAGCCCCCCGTACGGATTCGGAGATCAACCCCTGATTAGAGATGCAGTGGGTTGTGACAATGCCCAACAGGCTCAAGTTTCTAGACGTCCTCCTGAGATATTATGGAATACGGGAACGTGGACAAATCTCAGACAGGTAAAGACAGTCCTACAGGACCCGAAGGTTCCGAATGAGCTACTCACACACCAGCTAGTTGCGTTTTGTTCAACAGCCGAAAGCTCTACCTTGACCATGGGGCTAACATTGAATCCACGGAGCGGCGAAGCCTCGAGAGACTCTTGTACTTTGCTAAGCAGCAAGATCTACCGAATACGAAGATACACACCGGCGTGCAAAGCAGAACCGGACTTACTAACGCCATCCTGGATGAGCCATGGGCAGTCAATAGCTGGAACTACTACGGAGACACCCCTCTGACGTTAGCTTGCTCCATGGGTGACGCTGACGCGGTTGCACGGCTGTGTGCTGCTGGTGCCAAAATAGAGGCGAAGAACTCCAGGAACCAATCTCCTCTGAATATTGCGTGCGTCGCCGGTTCTTTGGAATGCGTCTCCGTTATCCTCACCGCCAAGTGTGACATAAATGCTAAAGGGACATTCCGGCCTCCGATACAAGAACTTATCTGGTCCAGAGAGCTGCCCAACAGTGTATGTCAAATCTTGTCGACCCCCCAAGACTTTGGGACAGGACTGATGATGTACTTCCCCCAAGACCAAAGAATCAATGATGAATCTACTTCATCGCCACGGGGCTAACCTCAGCGCTGCAAGCATTTTTGAGGACTGGCCATTGCAGCTTTCTCTGGTGCTCAACGACACCTTTATGTTTCGTACCTTGATTAAGCTTGGCGCAGACTTGACAGCATTCAAGGCATTCAATGGTTGGACCTTGATGCATTACGCAGCCGCCTACGGGAGCCTTGAATGCATAGAAATCCTGCACCAGGAAGCTGAGCTTTATCAGATCAATTATCTTGCCCAGGACCGGAAAGGCATGACACCGCAAGACATCTTGAGGGGCTCAAGACGCCTGGACGGAGTAGTGATGAACTCAGATTGGCGCCAGCCGAGCGAAGAAGAAACCCGGGCATTTGAGGAACTTATCCAAGCTGTGCAGAGGACACACTCGGATCCGGCGGAAGGCGTCCCAGCTGTGCCTGGTTCCGGATTGTGGTACACCGGCTGCATCGACTATATCTCAAACTGGCTGGATCTCTACAAATAGCCCGCGGTCGTCATCAAGCACACGATAATCCTCTGGGTTCCTGCGCTGCGAAACCGGAACAAGGGGCGGGCTTAGCGCCTGCTCCGGGCATATCCCAAGCTTGCGATGCCCGCAGACTTCGGTCCATCGCTGCTGCGACCTGTCGTACTCTACAAATGTCTGTGTTTTCACTTCTAATCCACTGAAGCACGGCACGGCATCTTCAAGCCGGCCTTCGGGGAGTAACGCAGGCGCAGGGTGCCAGACACCAAGAGAGCGTCCCGAGCCCCCCGACAGGCGTGGAAGGCGGCAGGCCAGGCCTTGTCGACGGTGAGCGGGAAACACGGCTGCTCACGTTGCCGAGGGTGATGACTATATTGGAGTAGCAGGGGCCACACGACGCAGACCTCGCCTTCTGGCTCGGGCACGGTCAGCGCCCAGGCGGCCAATCTTATTTCGAACGGGAAGCTGGGAAACGAGGGGAAGGATGACATGGTTAGCACGATTCGAGGAAGATGCCGAAAATACCTAAAGCAGGTGCTGGTAGTTAATCAGGGGAACATGCGGAGAAAGGAAAACAAAAATGCGCACAGAAGACATACGACCAAGACGGTTAAGACCGGATGTTGGGCCGCCCTTTGCAAGGTACCTATAGATAAGGCAATTGACTGGTGTTATATCTCATCCGAGGAGCTTTTCCACTTTGAGGGTTACTATATTTGATGAGTGTACCTCTTAAGCACCCTGGGAGTATTGCATTGGGCTATAAGCCGATTTGACTGATGGGGGCAATCTGCCTGTGCCTATCCCCGCCAGCCGTCTGGCTGTCCATTTGGTTACACGGTGACTATAATAAGACGACCTCGTCTGTGTTGATTGAGTCTCCCGGATTATCTCTGCAGATCACTCGCTCGTGGTCCGTCTTAACTAATCTCAACCAAGATGAAATTGCTCCATGTGGGAATTCTCTAAGCAGCCCTTTGACCCAATTGCCGACCCCAACACGATCCCAGATTGCATATGGTGGTATGTTGCTGCGTCCGGCGACACATGCCCGGATGTGAGCTCGGTGTACGCCATCAGCACGGCATAGTTTTGTTGGTTTTCGTCCACGGCTGGATGCGAGCTCCGATGATTAACATGGAACTCGGCGGTTGGCAATAACTGCCAGTTTCTGTGGCTAGATACTTAAGTATAAGGACGTTGACTGAGCTGAGCGGCTACTCAGTACACCAGGCCAGTGCCTAGGGTCGTGCCAGGGTAGGTGGGGTAACTGATAACTGATAAAGAACCCCAGGCAGAACCCCAGGGATCAATTAATTGCACTGGCAGAAACTTCACCGCCCAAAAGTTTTAGCGCCCATCATTTGCAGCGCATCCAATCCAATCTGCCCACCAAAGAGAATGACTGCATGCGACTTGACGATAGAACTCTTTGATCGCGAGTTTGTACGGTCACCAGCATTGCCATGGATTTGTTGAAAGTCCTGTCCCGCGGGACGAAAAAGTCGGCTGTCCCCGAGAAATCATTTGCGCCCCCTCCAAAGCCGACCAATCCTCAGCTTTACACGGATTTCTCCATACGAGGCGTCAAGCGCAAGGCCCACGAAGCCCTCAACCCAAACCCCAGCGCCGCCGCCGATGATGTCGACTTCTTCGCGTCAAAGGAGACGACTAACCCTGCCCCGGCGCCAGTCGACGAGGACGAGCAGAAGCCTACCAAAAAGCGAGCAACCAGCTCTACCCCTCCAATGAGCCATGACGAGATTTACCAAGTACTGAAGGGCCACAAGTTGAAGTTCACAATTCTGTCGAGCCAGGAAGATAAAAAGTCCAAGGTCAAGAAATCCAAGAAGAAGGACAAGAAGAAGCAGAAAACCGAGGTCAAAGCAGCAGGTGGAAAGCAGCCGCTGTTCCCACGCCCACTTACCTCGTTCAACGAGCTTAGGGGCGTCTACAAGGTGTCAACGCGACTGGTCTCCAATCTTGCAGAGCATGGTTATCGACTTCCGACCGAAGTTCAGATGGGCAGCCTACCCCTGCTGTTAAACCCGAAATCCGCCGTGGCCGAATCTGCCGGTGACGTTCTCGAGAACGCCGACCATGTCAATTTTCTGGCTGTCGCCCCGACCGGCAGCGGCAAAACCCTGTCTTTCCTGATCCCGACCATCAACAGGATACTCGGTCAACGGCAGAAATCTCAAGAGAAAGGAAACAAGCAGTCCCTCGAGGCCGTTGTCCTTGCACCCACCCGTGAGCTCGCCCATCAAATCGTCAACGAGGGTCGCAAGCTAGCCGCAGGCACCGGTGTCAAGATAGTCGGGTTCAAGAAAGGCATGCAGATTGCAGCAGAATCGTCGGATATAGAAGCCACCGAAGAAGCCGACAGCGACGATGATGATGACCACGAAGATGAGGAGGCCTCAGATGATGCAAGCGACCACGAGAGCACATCGCCCAAGACCCTGACCAAGGCCGACATTCTTGTTACTACCCCCATGCTACTTCTTAATTTTCTAAATCGCGGGAAGACAAAGAAGCTATTGCCGACAGTGAGGACGCTGATCCTCGACGAAGGTGATGTCCTACTGGACGAACATTTCAAAGAGCAGACCCTGGGCATCTTGTCTTGTTGCACCAGCGAATCGTTGCAGCTCATGTGCTTCTCCGCTACGATGGGGTCGAATGTCGAGTCCTTGCTGGTACAGGAGCTTGAAAGCCGGCAGCGAGACACGTCATCGGCATCTCCTTTGGTCCGGCTTGTTGTGGGCTTGAAGGACACGGCCGTCAAGAACATCAACCATCGTCTCATCTACACGGGTGACAATGAGCGTGGCAAGCTCTATACTATGCGGCAGCTGCTGCACCCCACAGGCACCAACGAGGCGCTACCAGACATGCGCTTGCCATTCCTTGTTTTCGTGCAGACGATAGATAGAGCCACATCCCTCCACGAGGAGCTCAAGTTTGAGTTTCCGGTCGAGGCGGGCGGATCTACACGGGTTGCCGCCTTACACTCATCCATGTCCGAGTCAGCTCGGAGCAAGATTATCGCTCGCTTCAGGTCAGGCGAGATATGGGTGCTCATCACCACGGACCTGTTGATGAGAGGCATCGATTTCCGAGGCGTCAATGGTGTGATCAACTACGATATACCAACCAGCGTGGCTGGGTACGTGCATCGGGTCGGTCGCACTGCTCGAGCTGGCGGAGCTGGCGACGCGGTTACCATGTACACAAAGGAGGATATCCCCTTCTTGAGAAGCATAGCGAACGTCATCACCCTCTCGGAAAAGCAGGCTGGCAAGGACGGCAAAGACGCAGTGCCCAAGTGGCTGATGGATGCTCTCCCCAAAGTCAAGAAGGAGGACAAACAGAAGCTCAAGAAGGGCGGTGTGGAATCGCGACGCGGGACAAAGGCCCAGATCACTTCCAAGAGCGCCTGGGAGAGGAGGAAAGAGAACAACAGACGCGGGGCCATTGCTGGGAGTAGGCGGAAGGCGAATGAGGATCATGATGAAAGTGAGGGCCAGGACAGCGAGTGGGGTGGGCTCGATTAAGATCAGGTCTTGATGATGGTAGACAGACATGACCACCACGGTCGTACGTTCTATCGAATGAATGAACGACATGATTTCCAAGACGTCGGAGAATGGGTTGAGCAGCAGCAAGGCATGTTTGAAACTCCGTGATCAGATTATTTCCAAAAATAATTATGTAAAGAGAAATATACACCCGCTTTGCTTCTATCATCTACGTCATGCCATGACCTCTAGGAATACACGGGTTTAGAAGGAAAACCCCCAAGTCAGTCCAAATTATTACCCCCGAAGCCCCTAGATAAGGCCACTTCCGATTTGGGCTGAGGGAACATGTTAGTCTCGGGTTGACTGGAGAGGAGTAGGGGGATGCGGCACTTACGAACGACATTGTCCGAAGTCCATTTGTCCCAGTTGGGACACGTCTGGGCCATGAAGTCGGGGATCTGCATCTCGTTCTGGATAGCCGATGGGTTCTCAAGGACCGTCCAGACGAAGCCGCCGGATGCGTGCCACGCGATGTGACCTAGAGAGGTTTCACAATACCATGTCAGTCAAGGCCGGTCATTTCAGAGGAGGGGAGAGGGGAGGGGAGAGGGGAGGGGAGAGGAGTGACGAAAGGAGAGTCCACGAACAGTGAAAGGGCCAAACGCCTGGGTTGTCTTGGTTCCACTGCACAACGGTGTAGTGGCCCGGGAGGAGCATCTGGACGTCGCGGCGCTGGGGGTTCTTGGGGTTGACAATGGAGCCGTCCCAGCACGAGCCGCGTACGTGGGCCGGGCTGACGCGGCCGGAAGAGAGGGAGTAGGTGGGCGACTTCCTGCCGACGTTGCCCCAGGGCCAGACGAGGGGCAGGGTGCGCGGCTTGACCTTGGCGCCGGCGGCGCACTTGCCCTCCTGCAGGACGAACATGTTGTGGCCGTGCAGGTGCAGCGGGTGCGGCTGCTGGCCCGGGTTCTCGACGATGAAGCGCAGCGACTTGTTGGTGCCGTAGTCGTGCACGTTGCGCAGCGCGTCGAAGGCCAGCTGGCCCCGCTTGACGTCCAGCAGCACCGGGTCGTTGTAGTCGATGACGGTCGTGCGCTCCGCCAGGTACCAGATCTGCGCGCTGCCGTTGCTGTGCAGCGCCACGGGCAGCACCTCGGCCACGCTGGGCTCGCCCGGCGCGATGGGGTAGAGCGGCACCGTCTTGCTGAGGGCGTCGTTGCCGCAGTAGGTGTCGTAGGCGGCGGACTGCGCCTGCGACGCGGGCGCCGCCTTGCGGTCGGCGTCCTCGTAGAAGATGGCGGCCACGGCCAGGTAGGAGCCCTCCTTGGAGATGGAGCAGTTGGGCGGCTTGAAGGCGCGCAGCCAGACGGCGCTCTTGGAGGACCCGGTCCCCTTGACCAGGACGTCGGTGCGCTGGCCCGGCGCCAGCGTCACCACGGTGGTGTCGTAGGGCTGGAGGGGCACGAAGTCGTTGGCGATGACGGTCATGGTGTGCCCGTCGATGGAGACCTTCTCGACGGCGACGGGCGAGGGGTTGATGAAGCGCAGGCGCATGGTCTTGCCCGAGGTGAAGTTGAACGAGGCCAGCGGCGCGTTGTTGCCCTGGTAGGCGTTCTTGCCGTTGATCAGGTTGTTGTCCGAGCTCGTGGCCACGGGGTCCCGCGCCAGGAAGCCCTCGAGCACCTGCTCCCAGTACGTGTGGAAGTACTCGTGCACCATGATGGGCCCCACGTCGATGTCGAAGGCCGTCTGCTCCTGCGGCCCGTGGATCACCATGGGGCCGATGCAGCCGCTCGCGTACTGCGACTCGATGTGCGAGTGGTACCAGCTGGTGCCGTAGAGGTCGGCGCGGTACCGGTAGGTGAAGGAGGATCCGCTGGCGATGGGGCATTGGCCGACGCCCGGCACGCCGTCCATCCAGGGCGTCTGCTTCTGCAGGATGCCGTGCCAGTGGATCGCCGCCGGCTCATCCGTGATGTTGTTGGTGACGGTTACTGCTGTCTCGTCAGACTCTCTCTCTCTCTCTCTCTCTCTTCCCGTTTGGTTAGGTGTGTGTCTTTGGTGCGGGATCACTACATACCCTCGATCCAGTCGCCCCAGTTGGCTTCTACCACGGGCCCCGGGAACTGGCCGTTGACCAGGACCAGCGGCACTTCTACGCCATCCGGAGCCGCGATTTCCTTGGTGATGACCCAGTTATAAGACCGCGTGACACCAGTGTCGGGCATCTGTTGGTAGGGATTGGCGTTTGAGGAGGTCCTGTAGACGGCATTAGCCAGGCTCGCGACCTGCAGAATCTCGTCGTGTCTTACAATGATCCCCAAGGCAGACCGTTGGGCAGGGGGTTGTTTGTCAGAAACGACGGAATCAACGGGGCGAACGGCGTGCCCAGCAGTGAGAGTGAATTGCTCCCAGCGAGGTTGATGGAACCCTGGGGCGTAGTGTAGCCCTTGCTGCCGCTGTTACCCATGTCTGCGATGTTCTGCTACAGGACTTGGGATTATCTTTCCACCAGAAACAGAGAAAAACAAATCTAGAGGACAAGAAACGAGAGGACGAGTCTTCCAGATAAGATGGGTGGCGGAGTAAGAACAATGCCAAGACTGGGGATGGGACGGAAAGATCAGCAAAGGCCGTCGTGATGCTCCCCTATCTTATAGGCTTCCTGCGGCAGCCGCTGCTTTGCTGAGCATTTGCTTTTGCCTTACTGATCCGCATAGCCGTGGCAGTTGCCGGGAGAGTTTGCGGAGCCTCAGGCATAGTAGTTAAAGTGTGCTGTGCGGGCGCCTGCTCGTCCGCTCAGCCGCCCATAGCTGACGCTGTGCTTGTCCGAGTTGTGGCAAGGTGATGGGGCTAGGATTAGAAACGAAACATCTTACTGATTACCACGGGCGTTGGGGCTGTTTGGGTTCAGTAGCCTTCACCCTGACCTGCAGTAGTCTGATTACCTCCTAACGGGATTGGGTAACGAGTGAGGTCTGAGCCACAGCTCGCATCTCGTGGTGGCTATTTATAGTTTGGACGACCGGTTCGACATGGTGCGATGCGGGGGGAGGAGGTTCTCCGTGGACGGCGTGTCGGTCGGAATGATCAACTCGATCGACTTCGCATTGGAGAAGAGCCTGGTGCAAGAAGGCCGACTTTCAAAGAAGGTAACAGAGCTGGGCATTGAAAAGATGCGCCCCTATCCCTCGATCCCCCCCCTTTACCTATGCCGGTCTTGCCTCGTATCGAGTAGACGGCAGGTAGGCCCAGACCCAAGGCTATTCTAATTACCGACCCATCTCAATATGCACAAAACCATTCTTAGTAACAAAATCCAGACGAACGGATCGGGTGCGGCAGAGCCAAGGCATTTAAGGATTGACTAGCGCAACACTATTCATTCCCACCAGGAGGACTGGGATATCTGCCCAACTCTGTTGTCGATATAGATAGCTTACCTTATTACTTGGGTAAGTAAGTAGCTAAGTAAGTAAATAGGCTTTCTGTTTTTGTCACGCCATATAAACACGTACGCAACGGAAATAAACGACAGTGTCTACCACGTCATCAGCAGCACTGGAATGCCCCCCTTTGATGCTAGATCGTGTTGCCCCCGGGCTCCGCCTGCCCGAGCGCCGTATGCCGCCTTGGCTGTGCCCTGTGCGTGTTTCCTGGAAGGGGCTAGGCATAGGTAGCGTACATCATCAGACGAGCCGCTTCGTGCGGTGACGTTGCTCCTTTGTGTCCATTCTCACCCGGGAGCCCTGCTGCGCCCACTGCCGGGGTTCCATGGGGTTAATGTATAGAGTATCGACTGGACATATCCATTCACTTGAGCTGCCCCGCCAACATTATGTAGATAGGGGCTTTGGTGAGATGAACACGGCTAGCAACATGACACGCTCAAGTCACTGCATGACATTGCCGCCGCCGCCGCCGCCTCGGTAAAGCTTGGCATGCACTTCTAGAATGGCTAGCGGGTTCTAGTGTGCTAACGGGACAGACTACGTGCACCTTCTCCAGTTAGACTTTCCATGTAAAGACTGCCCGAACTGACGGGAGCATGCCGAGGCGCATGTGTCTGTTGATGCGTGCGTGTCCTGGTGGAAACGGCATTCGGGACCCGAGAAGAGCGCGGTTAATCGGAAGTTATGCTTTTCATTCGTATCAAGATGTCATTAAGGCGACAAGAAAAAGACGACGACGTCCTGCTTCTTTGCTCTGATACCTGTCAAGGCCTTGTGCAGCATGTGACAGATGGCAAGATGCTGTTGAGTGGGGAGGTTGCTGAGGAGGACACTCGCAAATCATGGCAGCCTGGAGATTGTTTCATCTCCAAGGAAATACGACGACATCATTCGATACTTATCAAAAGCACGCCGCGTAATAGTACGGGATGATGTCATAGACTAAGACGCAATTTCACTTTTGAACCTCGACTCGAGGAATCCAGACGCCACCGAATTTGCATCCTTCACATGAAGAATCAGGCATACAGTCAGACTCGTCTCACTACGACAGTCGCAGATACTAATCATCATGAAGCAGAGCTCCGGAGCATTGCCTCCCTTCCCTCCAGCCGTTGCAGAGATCAGCAATTGCATCCAGTCGCTACTGCCCGTCCGCCCAGGCGATGTAGAGTTCGAATACCATAGTCCACGATGGAAGCCCCTGAATCCCGATACGGCCAGAGCCACACACGTGGTCCTCAGCATCGCACCGACGGCGGGCTTCTACGAGGCCCTGACCAAGGCAGCGTCGCGCCCCGCGGGCCCCGCGCCCCTGGCCTTCCTCCACCGCCCGTGGACGCTGGACCGCCGAAGGGTGCCACGCGGCGCGACCATCGTCTCGTCACACAGGGCCTTCGACGAGGCCCTGACCGTCGGGAACAACCCCGCGCTCGCCGCCAAGCTCGGCCTGGTCGTGCCCCGCGCCGGCGTCATCCGGGGCTACAAGGGGGACCCGGAGCGGGCCATCGGGATTCTGGGACCGTTGGAGGTCGCGGCGGCCAGGACGACGCTCCAGGCGCGGCTGGAGGCGGAATTTGGGTCCATCGAGGGCATCTTCGGCCTTGGGGAGGAGGGAGACGGGGAGGCCATCGCGAACGAGAAGAACGGGATCAGCACGGTTGCGATCATGAACGCGTTCCACGCCGAGGAGGTGGATAGGGTGGCTGCGTTGTCAGTAGACATGGGGTTGGTTCCTTCCACAGAGGACTGTCGGGGCGTGCTGTACCTCACCGGCGCGGTCCGGGAGCCCGGGCTGGAGGCTGCACTGCGGAAAGGCATGGCGGTAGTGTGCGTAGGGCATCGCACGTGTGAAGAATGGGGGATCCGGTACTTGGCCGGCGTGATGCGAAGACAGTGGCCGGGCCTGCAAGTGCAAGAGGTTCTTGAGGCCGAAGAAGTCCGGGTCGGGGAGAGTAGTAGCACAGTTCATCCGACAAGACAGCCAGAGCTGGCCAATATCATGAATACGTGATATTCAAGTGACGGAGAACAGCCTTCAGCATCCATCCTGGCATTACCAAACATGTTGAATCATTGAAGTCGTTACATCATAAAATCGTCCCAAGTCCCTCATTGCGATCATAATATCCATAATAGGTAGTTTTAACTCCAAGCACCTTCCGCCTCCCTCCCACCCGTGCCTCCATGGTAGCGATCCTTGAATTTAGACGTTCAGTAGGCTATTTGGATTTGGATCCCGCTGTTGATAGTCCACTTTGGGAGCACCAGCCTGGTAAGACGGCGGCGGCTTTTCGGGTAGAATCGCGGAGTGTGGCGTATCCTGACTGGTTTCACTGCTGCTGTTGGTAGGGGAGAGGGTGCCCTTCTCGACGTCTTTCGGGGGCTCTGTGCCCGAAGACTGTTTATGAGAGTCGTGCCATCGCAGCCAGCGCTTGGTGGGGATCGTGGGGTCTTGCTTCCCACGGTATAGCTGTCTTCGCTTGCGGCGGTGCCACATGACCCAGTAAATGACAGCCGCCAAGGCCAAGAACGCGACGAAGACAGGCACAAGCCTGACGACGTACCATTTGGCATCATGTCCATTGTGAGTGTTGCCGCCGCCACCAGTATTGGTACCAGCGTATGAACCGCTGCTCCCTCCTTTGCTACTCCCACTGCTGCTACTACCTTTGCCACCACCACTGCTGCTGCCACTGCTGCTGCCACTGCTGCCACTACTGCTGCTTCCACTGCTGCCACTGCTGCTACTGCTACTGCTCGGCATTCTGAGATAAATGGTGAGCTTTAGAGGAATAGGGAGGCCCTTATAGGATTATTCACGCGGAAAACCTGAATGGAACCACTCTGGCATACGATGAAACTTGACTGAATGTAGCAAGCGGTTCTCCTTTAAAGGAGGTTGAGGGGGTAAGTGAACTGGGTTAAATGGACACAGATTCATAGTAGTGAGTGAGACCATATAATAAAGACTGACCAGACGCACGTCAGCCAAGGCTTTCCGAATCATACAGGCCAAAACAAGATTTTGGTGATCCAATGCACGATGTTGTAAGTGCAGCAGCTCATCAGCACACAACATGATCGATTAGAACCAACAGCCTGCCTGCGAACGATCTACCGACAGGTATAGTGTCAAAAATAATGATTGTTGAGCCTCATGCTGTATGAGTTACGACGTCATCCTAGTTGTGATTTGTCTATTAGGTTACATCTTGGTTACACGACAGCGGGCATAAGCCGCCACCGACGTAATTTAGTTGCAGTCGTGTGGGATTACCCAAGCCAGTCGAAGAAATTCATAGCACACACAATCAATATAGCAATATTAGTAATAGCTCTAGTAGGTACCCAACCGAACTTGAGAAAAGTGTAATGCCTCGGGATTCGAACCCACAGCCTTCGTCACCGGCACCCATGGCGTTCCCGCCGGCGCGACTTCATCATGGTTGCTATCCGTCTGTCTCATAATGTGCTCCTCACTCTCGTTGCACTTGAACCCAGGTGGCTTCGCCTCTCGACCACGCAGCTCGATACCGTGACCTTTAGAGCCGTTCAAAGGCTCAAGTAGTTGGCTCGACTCCTTACTGGCCTTTGCTAACGATCCAACCACCAAAGTCCGCAGAAGAGGTTGGAGAGCAGACAGACACGCCGCGAAGATCGCCAAGGCCAGCTCGAGATTGGACCTGCCATGAAGACGGCTTGTTAGAAAGTGACGGGCCTAGATAGACGATGAAAAAGTTACAAATACTGACCAGACGAGAGATTCAACGTAGACCAGCATGCTGGCCGGGTCGGATGACGACATTCTGTTGAGGGCTACGATATACTTCATTCGTATGCAGGTAGCAAGACTACTACTGTTGGTCGTGTGTGTCAGCTCGTTACGACAGAGACAATGACAACGCTGCCACTGATCTACTTACCATAAGCCAAGGCCCAGAATTAAGCAGACTCCCAACTTGCTGCGGAGATTGAGCTGAATCCGCCATAACAGCACTACAGGCATCGACTATTTTTAGGGGGGAGTATCAGCCTGTGGGGACGGTGGCCTTAGGTTGTCGCTTCTCAGCAGCACTTACAGCATACAAGTAGTTGGCGACAAGATCCGCGACTGCGAAGGCGACACCGATTTGGGAAAGCGCATCGGGCGGGAGACAGGGGCCTTCGCCTTCGCCCCAGACCACAGACAGTGGCTGGCACTGAAACGACAGCATGAAGATTGCCACGATGCCGAAGATCCACACGATCCCGATAGAGACCAACAGAATGCCTCTAAAGACGGTGTTATCCGCCGACGAGAGCCGGAAAAGAACGAGGGCCACGCTGGTCTTGACCGCACACGCCGCGATGATATAGCCGAGGATAGAGCCTATGAAGAACTGGATGGCTTTTATGGTATCGTGCTCCGGCTGCACGTCTATGGCACCAAGGCCATACTGGAGAGCAAGGAAGGTCATGGCACACAGAACGCAGTAGCCTATCTAATAGTCAGCACACTACGGGTCAGTTGAGGCTGGCAAATGTACGTGTTAGCTAGGAACAGGACCAACAGCACACTTACAAATGCTACAATCATGGCCGCATCGTCATACCCGAACGCTTTGACTATGGCCGTCCGCGCATAGAGCCTCAGGCCGACTGCTAATGAATCGAGGACGAGAAACGTCGTCATCACGGTGGACAAGCCATCCGTGGCAGCCATATCCGATAACGGCTTGGCGGTGTATTTGAAGGCCAATTAGATGAGAATGGACTACTAGACGGAAAAGAACATGAGGTTCAGTCGTCTCAAAGACGCGAGAGTCCAAAATATACTAACAGCCATCGACAGTGATTGAGCTGCGCAAATACAGTAAGGGGGTATCGACAAGGCGCAAGCAATCATCAAAGAGCCCTGGGCGCAGCAATTCTTGGTTCTATCCAATTATGTGCCACCGACGTACCTTATTATTCAGAGGTTGCAAAGTCTTCGCTGGATAGCATGGGGAAGCAGGAATAGTCCCCGGCATCTGGGATCTTCCTTGCCGCCAACATACGAGAGGAGGGAAAAAAGGCGCCTAATGGCTGTGCCTGAATGCATATAGAGTTTTTATAGACCACGGTTCGATAGCACAGTAATTAGCCAGAGAAACGGATAACCATCCCTGTAATTGTGTGGTGCGGAGCGGAGCCGAGAGCGGCCTTCAATTTCCTCTTGTGGAAAACAACCATAGCAATAGTAGGGTTTCGGATGTCGGTCTTCCGGGTCGGGAAAAAACGGTATGCAAGCTGCATGCAACCGGCCGAGATGGTATAATCGCTCCGGATGGTTTACTGCGCTTAGACAAAAACGTGTACCGAACGGCAACTGCAGCAAGTCCTCGCTTCGTTCCTGCTAGGTCGATAACTATATATAGTAGGCTGTAGTTCTTGAGAGACTAGCAACACCCCAGAGTCCCACGAAACACAATGTCTGTCGTTGACCCCGGCGTGTTTCATCAGGCCGTCAAGGCCTGTGCCACCACAGTCTCCATCTCAACCGGGCTCCTACTCGTCTACTTGCTGGCTTTATCTGCGTACCGCGTGCTTCTCCACCCACTCCATGACATCCCGGGGCCGGCGATATGCAAAATCACCCGCATGCCGTGGTGGATTGCCAACTACAATGGCGATGCGGTCACCTGGCTCGGCGGCCTTCACGACAAGTACGGACCGGTCGTCCGGTACGGGCCGAACGATCTCAGTTACAGCAACGGCGACGCCTGGAAAGACATCTACGGTTACGAGAAGGGCCGAAAGGAGAACCCCAAGCTAGCCACCTTCCAGTATATACATGCCTTCGCCCAACAATCTCCGTCTGTGGTTACTAATAAAAACCGCCCTCCAAATCCGTAGCTTACCCCCTGTCAATGGCGTAAGAAACATGGTCACGGCGAACGAAGAGGATCACGCCAGGGTTCGCCGAGTCTTCAACCCCGCGTTCTCGGACCGGGCTTTGAAACAACAGGAGCCCTTGTTCCGCAAGTACATTGACCTGCTGGTGCGGCACCTAGAGAAGACTGCAGGAGAACAGGTCAACTTGGTCGACCTATTCAACTTCACCACTTTCGACATCATGGGCGATTTCACCTTTGGCCAACCCCTTGGACTGGTAAGTCTGGGGCAAGTGACTTTGATCACGATGAGAGCTCTCACTAATATACCCACGTCCTTGGTCTCGTAGCTGAGCAACAACAAATACACGCCCTGGGTCCATGCTCTCTTTAGCTCCTTGAAGGTCTTGGGCATCCTGCAGTTTGTCGAGTACTATCCAGTGCTCAGCGCTCTGTGGAGGTTCTTGGAGCCCAAGCCCATTACCGAGATGAAGATGAATCACTGGAACCACACCAAAGATCGTGTCGACCGGCGACTGGCGCGGGGCTCCAGCCAGCCCGACATATGGAATCTCTGCGTGCCCGACGACGAGAAGAACAACAAAGGCCTCAGCCTCAAAGAGATGCACTCCAACGCCGAGGTCTTGATGCTTGCGGGAACCGAGACCACTGCCTCGGTGCTCAGCGGCCTCTTCTACACCCTGGCCACGCACCCTACGGAAATGGAGACGTTGAAGAGCGAGATCCGCACCACCTTCACTTCCGAGAGCGAAATGACGATGGAGGCCGTCGGCAACTTGAAATACCTGAACGCTTGTCTACAGGAGACGCTGCGAATTTACCCCCCTGTGCCGGCCGGGATTCCTCGCCTGGCGCCCAAGGGGGCAACGTGGTTCTGGGGCGGTGGCTTCCCGAAGGTGAGTGTCTCTCTCTGCCCGAACCTGAGAGGGAAGGGGTTTAATAAAACAGAAAAAAGAAAGAAAAAGAGAAAGAAAAAGAGAAAGAAAAAGAGTTAAACGAATCATTGGACTAACGTATGCTTCCGAACCAAAGACACCAGCTTCTTGGTCAACCACACGGCAACGTACCGGTCCCCCGCGGGCTGGAAGAACCCCGACCGCTTCGTGCCGGAGCGCTGGCTGGGCACGGCCGAGTACCGGGACGACCGCCGGGACTGGCACCAGCCCTTTTCGTACGGACCCCGCAACTGCATCGGGAAGAACATGGCGTGGCACGAGATGCGCTCCATAGCGGCCACCCTCCTGTACCGCTTTGACGTGCAGCTGTGCGGAGAGGAGACGGGGGACTGGTTCGACCAGAAGGCGTGGGTGGCATGGGAGCGGAAGCCTTTGGTCTGCCGGGTGGCGTCTGTCGTCCGCTGATAATTAGTTTCGCGCCGGGGCTTTTGCCGATTTGACCGGCATTTGCCACGGGCCGGGCCAGGCAGTTGCTGTTGCCTAGGCGTAGTCTGTAGATCCCAAACTCAAAATCCGTACTATTCCATATACTAACTCGTTCACTTCCGTTTCTCCCTTCACTTCCTCCACTTCCCCCACTCAAGTATCAGGCAACGACTCTGCTGCCTCGGGAATAGCACGATGAAGGTACCACGATATAAACCTCCCCTTAATCTGACTGTCTCAGTCTTTGCTCGCCAAACATCGTCACTCACGCAGCATCCGCCACAAACCAAGAACCTAACCTATAGCCGACATGCAGGGCCAAACCCCGAACCAGCATCAGTATCCTGGCATCAACCTCGACCTGAGGCACTACCAGAAAAGTCACAGCTATCCAATTGGTGTCTGTCAAGATGCCGCTGGCGCCACGTCAAAGCTCTTCCAATTGCGCGAGGTCTTCATGCTGGCCGTCATGGACAAGCTGACCGACAAGCCAAACTGGCATCTCAAAGTCTTCGATGAGACCATCGTGGCCAGGTGGCGCGCCGAGGCTCTGCAGCAGCCCGAGGACGGCCTTTATGAGTTGGCCATTGAACATGTCGAGTCACGTTGGAAGCCGCCGAACCACTGCAAGCTACCCAAGCCCTCTGGTCGCATCCTCTCCGAAAAGGCCTTTGACTATGTATGTAGGCAGACTGGGCGGTGGCGGCGGTGCTTGGCATCATCACTTTTCGGTCTTCCCCCGCTAACAGCCTGCGATTAACAGTGCATCCAAGAGTTGCGGCTCAAGGCCGACCATTTCCAGAAGACGGGCCTCATCCCGACGCTCGACGCCGTCGGCAACTGCGTGGTCAAGTCGGACGTCTTGGTGAGCCAGGAACTCAGGGGCGAGCTCGCCTCCGCCTTTGCCAGACTGCGCGCCGACCAGGCCGCGGACGTCGACTGGCATCCGCGCAGCAACGGCATGGTCCAGGACATTGTGCACCCTTCCCTGCACTGCCTCGTCTGGGGCCGGTCGTACTTCGTGCCCGAGGAGCGAGTCGGCACGACCGACGCCGTGACCGGGCGGGCGGGCGAGGGCGAGCGCACGCCCGCGCACGGGGACGCGCCGCCGGTCGAGCCGGGCCAGGAGGTGTTCCACGCCCCGTCGATCCCGCCTCACTTCTGGTCCGCGAGGTACCAGTGGCTGCCGGCGAACCTGGAGTTCCGGGAGGACGGGACCGTCCGGTTCACCAGCTACATCAACAACCTCCACCCCGTCAAGTACGCGGCCATCTACCGCACCCTCGAGAAGCTGGTGGACCGGGCCCTCCCCGCCTGGGAGCAGTGCCTCGCCGACAAATACCGAGATGAGGCCATCGGACGCAGGAACCCGCGCATTACGCCTCTCAAGTGGGCTGAGTGAGTGCGTTCCCCATGCCGGCAAGGCATGTTGCTGATGGCTACTGTGACAGCGATAGAGAGACGGAAGGCCTTTTGGGGGAGCTCGACGCCGAAGTTCTCGCGGAATCCGATGTCCAAGTCCCGCGGAGGGAACTCGTGGGCAGTCTTTACGATTTCGGCTGCTACGATAATATGCAGCAGTACGAAGAACTCGATCGCGGGGTGGGCGAGATCCCTCAGAGTCTTCTCAACAGGCTCCCCCGGGAGTCATGGACGCGTTGAAATGGGAACAGATACGGCCCGCCATCTTCCTGGAGCCCGACAGCTTCACGCCCGTCAACTACGCCGGCGGCGCGCGGCTGCGAGACAAGTTCGCCTCGTCGGGGCTCCAGGTCATCGTCAAGATGGCCAGCATCGAGCTCACGCCGGAGAAGCCCGCGTCCGCCTCGGGGAGCTGGCACGTAAGTCCCACCCCCGCGCCTAGGACCACGCAGCGGCGCGCCCGCGATGGCTAACGGTGCCCGCCGGCGCAGATCGAGGGGCAGATGAACGAGCGCATCTGCGCCACGGCGCTGTACTACCTGGACGGCGAGAACGTGACGCCGAGCCGCCTG
This sequence comes from Apiospora pterosperma, assembly GCA_019976485.1. Classification (NCBI taxonomy): domain Eukaryota; kingdom Fungi; phylum Ascomycota; class Sordariomycetes; order Amphisphaeriales; family Apiosporaceae; genus Apiospora; species Apiospora pterosperma. The sequence continues at coordinate 3,607,239 of JAFBMP010000011.1, forward strand.
GCCTTCCGCATGGGCGCCGACGCGGACCAGTGGGAGCTCGCCGCGACGGCGGGCCAGGACGCCTACCGCTGGCTCGAGCGCAGCTACGGCACGTCCTTCGGCCCCGCCGGCGGCCCCGGCGCCCGCCTGCAGTTCTACGGCAGCGTGCACACGTCCGCGGGCCGCCTGCTCGCGTTCCCCAACACCTTGTGAGTGGGCCTCCGTCCCCGGCCCGGACCCCTTTGCTGACGCGCGACCTTCTCGGCAGCCAACACCGCGTCTCGCCGTTCCGCCTCCAGGACCCCGCCAAGCCCGGCCACCGGCGCTTCGTCGCGCTCTGGCTCGTCGACCCGCACCAGCGCATCGTCTCGACGGCCAACGTCGCGCCGCAGCAGCCGGACTGGTGGGCCGGGGCCGCGCGAGGGGGCGAGGAGAAGGCTCCCGTCCCCGCGGGCCTCATGAGCCGCGACGAGGCCCGGGCGCACCGGCTCGGGCTCATGGACGAGAGGGGCCGGTTCGAGAGGCGCGCGGCCGATGCCTGGAGCGCCGAGGGCTACAACTTCTGCGAACACTGAGCTGCTGATCTCGGGGGGGGGGGGGACGGTGGGTTCGATGTGGAAATGGTCTCTCACGGCCCGGCTTCTGCCATCTGTGATTAGTACATCGGTAGTAGCAGGACGACGTGTGCCATATCAAAGGGGAGACGGTCCACACCCACACCCGTAGTTGAATGATCGTCTCTGTATTATTCACGTCCATTATTAGTATTAAAGACGATGAAAGGTGTCGGGTTTTAGTCATCGCGACGGCCCTGTGCAGCACGTAACATAAAACACAGATATCAAAACGGCGGCAACACGCGATCCTCGCTAACCGTGTCCATCCCCAGAGGACTAGCCCCCCCTTGTATTAATCTATCAGGCACACTAGTAAATGGTGCCGTCCGTCATCTGCCAAAAAGTATCTTCGCTATTCATTGCTTTGCCGCCAACGCCAAACGAGAGAGCGCGAAAGAGGTATCTAGAATCGATTGTTGCTTTCTTCTCCTCCTCCTTACCGAATTCGTAATGTGACGACGAATTCAACCTCTCCGTCTCCTTCTACTCCGCCGTATCCAAGCACCAGCCCCCTTTCTTCAACAGCAGCCTCTCCGCCGTCCGTTCCGGAGCGTGAACACCTCCTCCCACTCCCTCAGGGCGCCCGTGACGCGCCGGCCCTTCTTCCGCCTCCGCACGCTCGCGGAGCCGCCCACGCCCGCGACGCCGGCGCCGCCGTCGTCCATGGTCATGCCGCTCTTGATGCTGCCCCCGTCGCTGGCGCCGCCGTTCATCCAGAGCCCGCCGTCGCCGTACTGGATGCCGCTGAGGGGGTCGTCGGGGTCGATCTCGCCGAGCTCGATCTTGGTCAGGATGGCGCGCGCCAGCCGCGCGAACACGTCGTCGACCCCCTCGCCCGTGAAGGCCGAGACCTCGAGCGCCACGGGCACGTTGACGCCCCCGGCCCACCGCGACGCCTCGGCCGACGACACCTCCCGCCCCTCGGGCGCCACCGTCGCGCGCTGCTGGGTCCCGAGGCCGATCGACGCCGGCGTGATGGTGCTGGCATTGCTCTGGACGCTGGTGCCGTACAGGCTGCCGCCGTAGCTCGAGCTCAAGGTGCCCGGCAGCGACGACAGCTGGGTCGAGGCTAGGTCCTCGTCGGCGAGCGAGGGCAGAAGCGGCCCTTCGTCGTTGGCGAGGTCGAGCTTGTTGCCGACGAGCAGGGTGGTCAGGTTGGGGCTCGCGAGGGCGCGGGCGTCGTTGAGGAAGGGCGGCAGGGCGCGGAAGCTGGCGTGGGACGTGACATCGTAGATGAGGACGGCCCCCGCGGCGCCCCTGTAGTAGGACCGCGACACGGAGCGGAAGCGCTCGGTGCCGGCCGTATCCCAGAGCTGCAGCTTGATGCGCTTCCGCCGCGCGCCGGTGCCGACCTTGATGATCTTAGAGGCGAACTCGACACCTATGGTCTGGGAGGAGAGGACGCGCCATTCCGACTTGACGAAGCGGTGCAGGAGGCAGGACCTGGGCGGGTAGAAGAGAGCCAGTTAGCTGAGACAGGCAGAGCAAGAACAAATTAGAGGTGGGGATCGTCGAGGTCCGCGCACACTGAATACTCGCGGTTCCTCGACCCGGAAGAAGAAACATGGACAACTTACTTTCCCGTACCGCTCGGCCCTAACAAGATAATCTTGGCCAGGTAGTCGTACATGCTGCCCAGCTCCTACAGTCGCGAGGCGTATCATCAGCACTCCTGTCGGCAGCAACAAGCAGCATCCACAGCCGACCCTACGAACAATAGCCATACCTGATCACCAGCCGTCCCCGAGCTCTCCTCGCTAGCGCCCGAAGACCGTCGCGGACGTGTCATTGTGGAAGCTTCGTGTGTCTGCAGCCGTCTTTGGTCTCGGAATCGTCGGTCGCAAGCCTCGTTTCGGTGTGGCGGGCTCGGTCAAGTCAAGGGGGGGCGGGTGGACGACTAGCTAGATAGCTATGCGAGGGTCGATCCAAAAGACTCGGGCTTGTGGGCTTTCGTGGAGTCTTTGTCGGTGGCAGACGAGAGGGCGATCGACTCGACGACTCTCCTGGAAAGTTAAAAGAGATATTTGGTATTCATACGTCAGTAGGTTTGCTTATCTCTCGACTTGGCTTGTGACGTGTGAGCCAGTTGGTAGGGACCGACTGGTTGGATTTGGGGGGTAGGGGGGTTGACCGGTTTCAGTGCTGAAGACTGAAAGGCCCGTGCATTTCCATTTCCATTGTACCACGTTGTGTTGTACGTACTCGTAGCAGAACTCGTAGGCCTTTGTTGTTGCCCATCCACTAAACGCACCCACTAAGCGCAGGTATCCACTAACCACGTCCACTAAATATGAGTGCGCTAGGGTTTCCGGGGTGTTTATTAGTGCCTAATCATTAAGTACCTTTAGTACTCCGTACACTCTAATGGGGGAGGCCGAGAGGCTTGTTGTCTTAGAGCCTGCCTCGGCACAACAAACATCGCACATAGCATCATCATCTCTCAGTTCCAAGTACATCCTTTCTTACTTACGTCCTGCGGAATCCCCTCCAAAATGAAGATCGAAGGCAGAACATTTGTCATATCCGGCGGGTGAGTTTGATGAACGGGCAATGCATATCTCCACATCCTGGGATCTTCACATGCTAACGCCGAGTCACACGCGCAGCGCATCCGGCCTGGGCCAGGCCACGGCCGAAGAGCTGGTGCGGGCCGGCGGCTACGTCTCCGTCCTCGACATGAACGAGGACAACGGCGCCGCCGTCGTCTCCAAGCTCGGCGCCGCCAGGGCCCGCTTCTTCCAGTGCAATGTCACCGACACCCAGAGCATCGCCGCCGCCGTCCAGGGGACCGCCGAGTGGGTCAAGGAGACGGGCAAGCCGCTGGGTGGGGTCATCCCCGCCGCCGGCATCTCTCTGCCCTCTACCGTGCGTCTCTTGCCTGCTGTCTCTAAAAGGCATCGCTTTCTTTCTTCGATTTTACTCTGTGTGCCGTACTGTCGAGGTAACTAAGACGGAAACAGATGCTCGACCGCCACAACAGCCCCCTGTCTCTCTCCGATTTCAACCTCGTCCTCGCCGTCAACCTGACCGGGACCATCGACCTGGTGCGCCAAGTCCTGCCCCACCTCGCCGCCAACACCCCGCCGGCCGCCGGCTCCCCCGACGACGGCGAGCGCGGCGTCGTCGTCATGGTGGCCAGCGCCGCCGCCTTCGAGGGCCAGCGGGGCCAGGTCTCGTACGCGGCGTCCAAGGGCGCCATCGCCGCCATGACCCTGCCCATGACGCGCGACCTGTCCCGCCTCGGCATCCGCGTCGTCACCCTGGCCCCCAGCCTGTTCGAGAGCGCCATGACCAGCCTCATGAGCGACAAGGTCCGCAAGTCCCTCGAGGGCGCCATGGAGTTCCCCAGGAGGGCCGGCCGCCCCGACGAGTTCGCCATGACGGCGCGGCACGCCATCGAGAATGTCATGCTGAATGGCACCGTCATTCGTCTGGATGGCGGCATGAGGATGCCGAGCAAGCTGTAGCACATTATTGTAGTAGGTATCACAAAAGGACCACGTTTGGCATCGAGACACCTGTTTCTTATTGCCAATATTATCTCGTTTCGCATCCCATGACATGTCTAACAGTCGTACCATGTTTGTATGCAGAGGGCCAGCTGCCCCACCCATTCATATGGAGCAATCACAATAACATGTTTCCCTATCGTACACCTCATGCAGATGAAGCCCTAAACCGACTCAGCCTCATCCATCACTTATCCACTTCAATAATACTCCATCGGATCGACACGTCCCGCAGCCGAGCGCTCGCGATAGTCTCGCCCAGGGCGACCATCCCCCCCGGACTTAGGGGAGCGAGATCGTCGACGCTCGACGCGGATAGCCGATTCCCGGAGTTTGTCACCCAGGGCAAAGCCCTCCAAGAAAGCACGCGAGGCGGCGGGGTCTGCCAGAACCGCCTCGCTGGGGCCACGCGCGTGGCCGTAGAGCGACCGGATGCGCTCGAGCAATTCGCGGCAGTCGCTCTTCTCATCGGCAACGGCCCTGTTGCGAGGACCTTGGTTCTGGCTGCTGCGGGGATAGCCATAATGGCCCGAGCCATAGCCGTTAGCAGAGCCGTTGCCGCTATTGTACCGCTCCCGGTCGGCGCGCTCCCGGTTCATCTGAGCCTGTTTCTGGTCCGCGATAGTCTCCGCTCTAGTCGGGGCGCCGGCGGTACTCTTGGGTACGTTGGCCCGGATCCAAGCAACAGCTTGCTTGGCCAGGGACTGCTTGGCGTCACTGGAGCTAAGATAGGCACGGCCGTCGGAAATGGTGTGGTCTCTCAGTCTCACCGAAGCGTAGAATTGCCCATGGCCTCTCTCCCATTCCGTAAATTGGGGGTTGAAGTGGCGCGACTGGCATTCCGAGCTCAGGATGGAGCTGTACGTGGTTCGGAAAACTCCACTGTTGCCGTTGTTGTCACTGTGGGCACTGGCGCTCTTGCCCGGGGCAGCCATGGACGCTCCACGAGGCGTGCCATTGGCCTGTCTGTTGCCCGTGGTATCGATCAAGAAATGGGGTGAAGGGTTGACCGAGGCGGCACGTCCATCTGCGCCACTGGTTGGGCTCTGGTAGTATGCTGCAGTCGGCGTCAAGTACTTGGCCTGGGGCTTTAGGCCGGGCAGCTGCGGATACACAGTCGGAGGGGCTTGCGGGAAACTCTTGCTGATGGCGGCGTGTCCCGACATCAGCTGGCGGAAACGGTCTTGACCAGAGCCCTTCTGTGGGCTGGGGCCATTCAGCATGGAGCGTCGGTTGCTGGGGTGCGGCACGGGCGGCAGTGCGGCGCGATCCCGCCCAGAAGAAGTGTCGGCCTCTGGGACGTGTTCTGGCTTGATCTGGGGAGAGGCTGCAAACGGCAGGCAACATCAAATATCAATCAGAGCTGCTTCAAGGAAATAAAGTGGGAGATCTCTTACCGACTGGAGTGCCCGAAGTGCCTTGGGGATTGAGCGGTCTGTGTGGGAGAGCAGCGGCAATGGCAGCGACGGTGGAGGCCACCAGGGCGTCGCTGGCGGTGGCCATGCTGAGCTGAGGCGAAAGGTTGGAGTGTAAAAGATGGAAGAGGGACTTGGGAGAAAGACAGTCAGTTTTGAGGTAAGGAGAAGGTGTTGCGGACGAGTGAGGTTGGGAAGGAGTCATGTTTACTTCTCTACCAGCTTGTGTGGGTGGAGGGGTTCTTGCCTTAAACCATGGAAATGGGCTGGAGAGGAATGGGGCTTACCTAGAAAAACAAGCAATGGACACAGACAAGTAGACCACTTCAAGTCTTTCAATGGGAAATGGAAATGGAGACAGAAATGGGAAATGGCAGGAATCCAGCAAGCTTGATCGTGGGTGGGGGATGGGATGAGGAATGAGTGATGCCTTGAACTTGAAGTACAGGTACAGCAGCCAAACAGACGCACGTTAATAAGTCCAGGTGCATTTGCCCATTTCGACATTCCATTACGGTGAGATTCTCAATGAGTTGTCAACTGTTTCTGTAGATGCAACCCCGACTTTGTTGTTCCCAGTTCCATCAATGCAGTGTTGTCTTGCGCTTGAGATGCAATGCAGCAGCGCACACACGCAACCACGCACACAAACGTGGGACCAAACGATCTAAGAAGCCCACTGAGCTGAAAGCACACCATCACAGATTCCTATCTAACACACGCATGTTTAGAAGGCAATGTACCTGAATCAATACCCAGTGTCCACAAACTCCGCCGTCAGAGCCTCCCCCTTTTGCCAGCGCAAGATGTTCTCCACCTGCTGCTCGTACCACGATGCCATAGTCCCCTCCTCGACGTAGCCCATGTGGGGAGTCAGGAGGACTCTCGCCCTGCCCTCCTCCCCCCATTTGGTGGTTCGCCAGGGACTGTCCCGAGGCAGGGGCTCGAGATCATAGACGTCCAGTGCCACGCCGCGCATGACGCCCTTGGCCGCGGCCTCGAGAAGATGCGCCTCATTCACGATGGGCCCTCTGGCCGTGTTGATGAACAGGGCGCTCTTCTTCATCTTGGCGAGGTCGTCGCGGCCGATGAGCCCGCGCGACCGCTCCGAGAGCACGAGCTGCACCGTCACGACGTCGGCGGTGCGGAACAGCTCGTCGCGGCTCACGACGCGGAACGTGCGGGCGCCGTCAGCGTCCTCGACGGGCAGGCCGGCGCGCCGCGCGCTCGCGTCGGCCGCCTCCTGCGTGAGGTTGGCGCTCCAGGCCACGACCCGCATGCCGAAGGCCGCCGCCATGACCTGCGCCACCGCCGCGCCCAGCCGGCCCAGCCCCACCACCCCCAGCACCCGGCCCGCGAGCTCCGTCGCCGCCGCCGTCTGCCACGCCCCCGCCTTCATCGCCGCGTCGTCCTGCGCCACGTTGCGCGCCAGCGCCAGCAGCATCGCCACGCAGTGCGTCGTCGTGCTGTCGGGGCCCCGCCTCTTGGCGCCGCCGTCGGTCCCCGCCACCGGCACGCCGCGCGCGCGGCAGGCCTCGACGGCGAGGGACGCGTTGCGCTTGCCCGTCGTCAGCAGCAGCTTCAGGTTGGGGAGCTTGTTGACCAGGTCCTCGGTGATGGGCGTCCGCTCCCTCATCGTACCTGTCGTCTTGTCAGTATTGCGGGGGGTAGGGGGAGTAGAGAGGAGGGCCTGGGAAGCTGGAGGTACTGACTGATGATGGTAAAGGGCTCGAGCCTCTGGACCAGGGCATCTTTAGCTTCTTGTGGGGTGTCTGGGTGGTTGTATGGCAAGAGCGTGTCTGTGAATGTCGTCACTTCGTAGCCGGCATCCCGCAATCGGTCGAAGTGGGGTTTGGACAACTCCTGGTAGTCGTCCAGCACAGCAATCTTGATGTTGGGCATTTTGGTTCCGCTGTTAACCTTTTTATTGAATGAAGGACTTCTCGGGAGATGTCAGAGATTTCCTTGGTATATAATCGGATAGAGAGCTGTGGATGTTGTTAACTTGTTAGAGACTGCTTCGTTGGGCATTTGTCCTCGGCACCATCTTGAGTGGGACGGCCAAAAGGGACGGCATCCGGACAGTGCGGAGCCCGCGTTCATTACCAATCGGCTCCACCGTCTCTTCTGTCGCCAGCTAGGCCTTCGATAGTTATATAACACTGTGCAGTTTAATGGGCCTATGCTCAGGCTATGTACTTTTTATGCTCGTAATCCACGAGGTCTGTCTGTGAATAGTGTTCGCAAAATCCCATGATCGACCACACCCACCCGGTATCGCCCAGTAGCGGGACTCCGCCGTGCCACCCAATAGCAGGCGCAGCTCACATTTCCAAGTCATCCTGCTGGGATTTGATGCGGGCCTCAGACTTCCCATTACGAGACAGCTGCTCCAGGGCTGCCAAGAGATTCTTGCTGAACTTACTCTTCACCTCTGCCACCATATCTTGATCCTGACGACAGGTTTCCTCCAGTCTCTCGATATCCTTGGACGTCTTGGAAAACCCCGCGTTGAGCTTGGCGATTCGCGCGTCGAGATCCTTTTCGTCCTTCGCTGCCTTTTCCACAGCCTCCCTAGCACGAGTAAGTGCTTCGGTAGATCGCATTTGGGCATCCTTTACTCGCGCCCCGGAATCCTTTTCGTCCTTCGCTGCTTTTTCCTCGGCCTCCCTAGCACGAGTAACTGCTTCGGTAGATCGCATCTGGGCCTCTTTCTCGGCCTTCTCTGCTTCCTTCTCGGCCTTTTCTGCCTCCTTGTAGGCCTTTTTGATCTTCTCGACCGCGGCATCACCTCTGGCAATCAAACTTGGGGCGATGCTGGCCTGCTCATTTTGGGATGCATTGTCGGGCTTCTTGGCAGCCTCATCAGGCTTGGCCGGCACTTTGTCAAGCATGATCTGGCCTGGGTGCTCGCCACGGGCCATTCTGTCGGACTTGTTAGCATTCTAGGTACTTGGTAATAGCAGGGTAGCAGTCGGAACTTACAGCCTTTCCTGGGTATTTCCATTGATCTTTTTGAAGTGATCCAGCTTCTCCCGCGCTGTCATTTCTTCGTGGGCTTTATGCCAGGCTGTGAAATTTTGGAAAACCTCAGCTGCCATCGCATGTTTTCGTCGGGTCTTTTCTGCCGAATGGGTCTTGGTGACATCGACGTCCCTGTCGGAAGTCTTCTGTCGTTTGGCAGCTGGTTCTTCCGAATCCATTATAGCGGATGAGCTGTCGAGTATCTGTGATCAGAGTTGAGATATTCTTCATGAAGTCTAATGAGGGGAGAGTTCGAAGATTATTGAAGCATATCAAGAAGAGAAAGGACGATGGGGACGGAAGGTGGAACAAGGTAGAGATATTGGGTCTAAATCAGATCAGGTCTCATATCAACTGACTACTAGAAGGCTGCCAAGTTATTTCCACAGCTGGGATAAAAAAGCTTGATCATTGTGTAGCGTTCATGGGATATTATTTACAGCCGATGAATCTATCCATATCGCCGTTGGCTTTGGCGAGACCATGTAGGCTGTGTAACTGCATCTAACCCTTCCAAGACATCTCTAATTCTATAACCAAGCATGCCGCAGAAATGCATGCATCCGCCGCCACCAAAATCAAATATTCCAGGCCTGTTGTGTTTGGTCTATCCTGCATTCCCATTCCGTCATTTCCAAGCTCCTTCCACTTTCCCCCTGTCTCGTGTTGTTGGATTCCGACCTTCTATGCTTAGACTTTATTAGCATCGACTGTTCGTTCTTGGATGGTTGCTGAACTTACTATAGAAGTCTTTCATTAGGTCGTAATCATGCTGCTCCATTTCTCGAGGAATTCGCTACCGCTTAAGTCCCTGGCATCGTAGTAGATCTCCCAGTTCTTTCGGTGGTCCCCCGTAGTAGCGAACTTGAGCCGCTTAGTCAGTTGGCGGAAAGTCCATTCTTTGTCGGCAGCGTCGCAGTTGCCATTGCTTTCTGAGCCATCGAGCTCCACAACGTCCGGATAATTCGTGGTTCGTGGAAACTCCAGGAGGTTTCTAATCCGGTCACGATCCTCCTCGCACCGGAGCGTCTGCGCCAGGAGGTGGAATTGGTCTCCCGTCCAAGGCTGACCGCTGATAGCACCGAGGATTTTTCGCTCTGCCCACGGTTGGCCAACAACTAGGACGTCGTGGTCCGGATTGATGTAGATCATGCCACGGCCCTCCCACGGGTTTTCCAATACTGACCAATCATAAGGCGTGGGGGTGGACTCTCGGGTGAAGACCTGGAGGGCCATGGGAAAGTTCTTCAGATAAGCCTCGCGGCTTTCGTAATTGACGTACAAGAGGGCCGAGGCAAATCTGTCGATGCGCTTTATCCATCCAGGCTTTCGCATCCAGACGAGACGGCCGTGAAGTCCAGGAATGGCATTTTCCCAGACCATAAGTCTCAGGTTGGTAGGCGTGAGAACTGGTGGATATCCTGTTCTTTTTTGACAGAAGTGGAAAGACCTCCAGATTGTGATGATATTTGAGTGGATATTGGGCTAATCGATCTCTGGAAGAGAGAGTTCCTAATGGATCGAAGCCGGTACAGAGAAGTTGATAAAGAGATTGGTAAAAGGGTTGATGTAGAGGCTTGGGAGACTGATGGGTAGAATCAGCTGTAGAGTGCTCCGATGGAGAGAAAAAAGATGAACAGAAGTTGGTCAGAAGAAGATGGGGGGAGTGGTCTATTTATAGGGACAGAATGGCACCGAGACCGTCCTGATCAGTAAGTTGATTGTTCAAGAACCTAGCTAAGTAAGTACTTAGCCCAGCAGAAGAAGACGACGGCGAAGATAAATAACCGAACGACCTAACGGTGGGGCTCTAAGTGAAGTGTTACTCAAGGAAGCCCAGCCTCCTCAGTCTCTCCAGCTCTTCATCTCCCGCGCCGGGTTGGTCAACCACATCACGACCCCGAATAAACTCTCGATGGGGTCTAGGAGGAGGTCTCTCCCACGCATCCCGGTATACCTTGGCCTCCACAACTGCAAATTCCGGATCGATCGTGACCTCGTTAGCCTTGGTATAGGATAGGGGTAACGGACAGTCAGGTGTGGCTTCGTCCCCAGGTGGTGAAAGCAGGAGGTCTAGTAGGCTATTCTGTTGATCATCCGTGAGCTGATAGATGAGATAGGTCCGCTCAGGTCGCGATGACTGAAAGTAAACATTGGGCAGTTCGATCCCATCGCTAGGCTCCTTGCTGCGGTCCAGCAACAATACTCCCCCTAAAATGCGATCCTCGGCCCAGTATCCCACCATGTCGGCTATGCCATCGGGGTACTGGGCATGGGCGACGAAGGCAGGGTGGGCGAAGAGCGTTGGCCGAGGCTCGTAACTAAAGAAGGGTTTTGGCGAACGCTGCCACGAAGTGACCTGACTAATGCTCTGGTCACTTTCAGGTGGGACATGCCGATCGTGTATCTTGTCATTTTTCTGGAACAGATGCACAGCAATCTGATGGAGCGACACTGCTACGAGCTCGAGAAGTCGCAGTTTGAAGCGCCGAGATCCGAGAGCGGAATCTAGGTACGACTGTAACAGCTGCAAGAAGAAGGTGTGAGTATGCAGAATTGCAACTGAACCGGCTATAATATAGGTGGCTGTAGACATACCTTGGCGTCAAAAGAGAGCAATGCCAAATCAAATGTTTCTCTCAGAGATGCTGCAGTTTCTTGGGCACCGGGGCAGAGCTTGACATGCGTGCTGATTGGGTGCTCTTCATACAGTCTGTGCTGATACCGATCCCATGCAACTGATGCAAGAGGGAGCCCATCAATGATCTGCGCATATGTTTGCAGGCCAAGCTCAGTTGCGATGATTTGCTTGATGGCACCCCTAAGAGTGTGGTAATGCGGGGAATCGGGGTCCTGAAGTGACGCAGAACCTGAGCGAGACATGGCTGGTCGTGATGAGTGTGAGGCTCAAACGTTGATGATGGTGCTGATGTGGTGAATTCCAGATGACCAACAGATTGCGGGCTTTGGGGTGTTGGATTGGCTGTATCCCTGCTGCCAAGACCAATAGCAATCATTCATTACGCGCTGACTCATCAGGCTGTGATCGGCACCAGTTATAGCAAACTGCAAATAAGCACCATGAGTTTGGTGGTAGAATATCTCTGGTAGCCACGTCCTTGCTTGTCCGGGTCCGGGTCCACGGAGGATACTTCTCCATGGGATTCTTGACAGCCATGACGACAGCCAAAGTGATGGGTTGATCCAGTGGGCAAAGATAAGGGGGGCTTTGAGAGCTTGCCAGACTGCTAATGGTCTGAAGGAAACGCTCCCTGATAAGTGGACTAGCTTGGTGCGGAAGTGCCTGCGTGAGTACATAAATCTCACTGAAGGCTGTGTTTCTAGGGCGTGAAATTAATCCCTGTCCAGCTTGTAGGTGCAGGTCTTTCTACTCGCTTCATCATTATTGCTTACCCATGGCCTACTTATTCATTATATCTATAGAAGCCTTGGGACAGAGAAAGGCAGACTCTGATTCACGCTTTGAAATGGTCTCCCACTGGCTAAAAAGCCCCCAGGGCTTATCCGGACCTTTTGAGCTATCGTCATGTCGAGGCCATGGCAGCAACAAGCATAGCTACAGACTCAGACACTTTATCATGTACACCAGCTTCCGTTGTCACCACAAAATAGTAACCTATGCTCACGAGGATATCTAGCTGTCCTTCAAGCATTCGTGTACTTCATAATCAGAAGCCAGGGCGCATGGAGCCGCGCCAAGGACGAAGTCAGAGCCTCGATGGCTGATGGACCACATCCGGCGGGACCTAAAAGCCAACTTATCAATCCTCCACGAATGGGTATATCTTAACGACTAAGCCACACTACAGTACGACTAGGCAATAAATCCAAGGTTTCTCTACTTGTTGAGTTTTCCGTGGCTAATGCGTTAATAAATGACACAGCAAGCACAGACGGAAGCTGGCTCCTCACCCAGCCAAAACCATAGGAATTTTCCGTTAGAAGAGACATTGGCATAACATTCCATCCTGTCCAGACGTCCATCACCTGCCGTAGAGGTGTTGTTTCTCTCGGTGTAGGCACCTCGGTTGCCCCTAGGCCTGTCATCTCCTGTGCTGAAGCCTGCATCCAGGCGTCATAGAAGACGAGAAGATCAGAGACGCAGCTCCGAATTCCGCCTGCGGGGCCCATTAACACGTCATCACCATGCAGAGGCGGACTAATCTCAACGACGGAAGCGTTGGCCAGTGCCGCATACGGTTTGGCTTGGTTCTCCAAGCCGGTAGGAACATTCGTATAGTATGTTCTGTTCATGCCGAGTGGGCGTAGAAGGCGATCATGGAGGAGGGATGCGTATGAGGCGCCAGAGCCCTTCTCAATAACTTGGCCCAAGACCTCGTAAGCAAAGTTGTTGTACAAGTAAGACGCTCTGAACGGCAGTTCTTGCGGTACGTAGTTGAGAATCTCGACGGCCTCGGACGGATGGAGAAATGGTACGTTGCCAGAGCCCTCCCATAGGGAATCAAAACGAGAAAGGCCTGTCCGGTGACTTAGCAGGTCGGCAATTGTAGTCTCTCTGCTCAAATCGGCCTGGGGTCTTTGGACAGCAGGCAGGAGTTGGCTGAGGGGGTCGGCCCATCGTAGTTTTCCTCGGTCGACGAGCTGGGCCAACAGGGCTACGGTGAAGGCCTTGGTAAGGGAGCCCAGTGCGAATGTAGAGTTGCTATTGCAAGGAGTCTGGTCGGTGACATCGCAGTAACCGTAGGACGCCTCGTGAATGACCTTGCCGTTGTCGAGCACCCCTACAGAAACGCCGGGAATACCTGATAAACGGCCGATGTCGACGATTGTGGAAGCCAGACTGGCGAAGAGTGTATCGGAGGCCCTCATGCTGGCGTTAAGGAGTGGGAAGCCTCACGGGTGGGGGAAGAGGGGGACTGGGAGATTGTGTACAGGGAGGCGGGGATCCTAAAGTCGGGCAGCGGGGGGTTCTTACAGACAAACATGCTGCAGTGGTTGACAAACATTGGTTGGCCAAGGCAGCCTTGCATTCCTCACATCTCATGTTCGCCCACAATCATTCACTCCCACAATGATTTTTGCCTTGGCTACGACTGAATGCATATATCTCCTGCGGTTGATATCAGAGGACTGCCACGAGAAACCTGCAGCCTGTAAACGAAAGCCAGTGATGATTTCGAGCAGGGAATGGCTGGCTATCAGAATGGACTAGAGCATAGTACGTCTCACTGGCGCATCCCGCGATACAAGCTGGGGTCACTAAGCTCCATCGTTTGCTCTGGAAAAGACGCAACAACTGATCCCTACGGTGCCTTTCCGAATACAAGGTTACTCTCTAAGAGATCCAGCGCCGCACACAGTGGTCCGAAGCAGCCTTACGAATCTAAAGAGGCCTGCTGCATCAGCCCCTGAGAATAGATATAGTTATATCTGGGTCGATACGTGCTGCATGAACAAAACGAGTGTTAACGCGGACCACCTTGACTGGACTTCTAGCGCGCCGAGGCAACGCCCCTACCGTAGAAACAAGCATTCAGCAAGCAGCGCGGACCGATCCGCCACGGCACACTCATAGCCTCGAGGGCTGATCGGCACTGGCCCAGTAACGCTTGAGCCTGAGAGATCGCGGTTGCTTACATCCTAATCTGGGCAGCCACGTTCGACCTGACCTGTTCGTGGAGCACCTCTAACAGCATGCCACCTCCTATAACGACTGGTCTGTCGGCCTTGTTAAGCGGATGTTCTCTGAGCCAGCAAACCAAGTATATTAGTTTAGCATGTATCTCTAGATAATCCGCATCTTTACTAGTCATCCCAAATAGCAATCGTCCAGGCCCTCTCATTCCTCCACAGATATCCTTCTCGACCCAACCTGAGAGTGTCGTTGACCGTTAGATTCCCAGATCCCAAGTGCAGCGAATCTCTCTGCCGTATTAGGGAGATCAACCTTTGGAGACCCACGCCCAGAAAGCGGATATTATCCAACTAATAGAGTTGGAGCCCTGCGCCCAAAGCGATGGATTTTGGAATGTGGTAGAACTGATCATCAACTTTCGCATCGACACCTTCCATATTATACCAGTGTGGTGTTACCCTTTGGACTTTTTGTTGGACTTTTTGTTGGGATGCGCAGGAATATCTTTATCAGGGTGCGTACTCTTTATATGCCTAACAACACTCTATTAGAAACGCGCCCTCCTGTAAGTCCAGAGAAGGGAACTTGCCTCCTTAGATTGTCCCATCGGGGAAATTCACTTCTGCAGGGCAAGTACGGACACGCATGTCCTTTACCCTGTGCTTCATGAGTTGAAGCATGCCTTTTCAGTTCATTGAGCCGTGCGAACGACTTTCCGCCTTCGCCATAGCTGCAGCCCTCAAAAGTACAGTGATATTCGTTGACGTGAGAATGAACCAGGCTATGGGAATCACGCTCGGATTTTGTTTTAAACGGGAGTGTAGTACATCCTTCAAACTCACAGCTGAAGGTACGCTTTTCAGTATTGGGATGACGAGCTCGACGTGTGGATCGCTTTCGAAGACTCGGGGTATTGTCGCTATATCCCGTTGGTGCAATGCTATCACTTTCGCGTGACCGGTGGGCATAGTGCGGGGCGTTCTGGAAGGCGCTGGGTGTATACGGTACGGCTGAACTGGAGGCCGAATAGCTTCCTTCTTCACCCGCCTGTCCGTAGCCGGTGTTCCATAAAAAGGTCGAACTTGACGGTCCGCTCGTTAAGGCGCTGGGTGCATGAGATCCGCCAAAACTGGAGGCCGGATAGCTTCCTTCACCCGCCTGTCCGTAGCCGGTGTTCCATGAAAAGTTCGAACTTGACGGTCCGCTCGTTAAGGCGCTGGGTGCATAAAATCCGCCAAAACTGGAGGCCGGATATCTTCCTTCTTCACCCGCATCGCCTTCTTCTTCACCCACATAGTCTTCTTCTTCATCCGCATCGCCTCCTTCTTCACCCGTATAGCCTCCTTCACCCGCATCGCCTTCTTCTTCACCCACATAGTCTTCTTCTTCATCCGCATCGCCTCCTTCTTCACCCATACAGCTTTCCTCTTCACTCAGATAGCTTTCTTCTTCACCCCCCTGTACGCAGCCGGTGTTCCCTTCTAAGGAAGGATTAGTCGCCCAAAAACTAAAGGTATCGCGCGGATGTCTTCCGCTGTCCATTTCCTGTAGTAATAGATCTTCGGAGTGGTACTTGTATCCCTCTTGCCAGTCAGGTACTTCATCAGAATCTTGTATTTCGCCATCTTGGGCAGCAGCTGATCCGGCGGAAGGAGTAGTCATAATTCTTAACTGATGTGTACCGTCCGAGGCTGCGCGCGGCTCTGACAAAAGGTCTCCAAAATCGGAGGAACTGAAGCACTTCAACGGGATGGGTATGGGCTTACAGTGAGAAAAAGAAAAAAAAGGAAGATTCCATTTTGCCTTGGCTTAAATCAGGACAGAAGTATGTGGCAACACGAAAGGTTAATAGATGATATAAATAGCCGGAGGGAGAAGTCAGTGTCTCTTTTGGCCGTTAGGACTGGGCCAAATAGCCAACCCGGTGGTGGGAGTCTTATGATCCAGGGGGAACGGCATCCGTCTTTCTGCTTTTATCCGCTCAGACGATAAACAAGATGCTGGTTGATTGCTGTGAAAACCCAAGGATGACCCCCCGCCCTGGGGAATGTTCCATCGACCCAACAGCACATTATCACGTCGAGTGACATCCGCACAGACTAGGAACCCCTTCGAAGCCATACTTTTCGATGCCCTCGGTTAGGGCAGGTAGCTAGAATCTTCACGATCCCGTTTGCTCAGCCCTGGTAAGCCTTGTGACTCTCCCGGTACAAAACACCACCCTGCAGGTACTGACAGGCATCCCCGGCCCACCCATCGCTTCTTCTGTATGATTCTCGATCAGTAATCACATTCCAGTCTTGCGTGTCACCAACAGTGGCAATGCTTTTGTGTGGCAAGCAAGGAATGCCAGGTGTGGATATGGACCGGCATAACAAGACATTGCTATTCCGATGGCCGCGTGATAGCGTCGTTTGCTTCACGGTCCCGCCCGGAAGACAAGCTGGACAAACAGCAGCTTCAATTACAAGCAATTGATTGGATGATAAGGCCTATCAATCTCTCTTCCAGCTGCACTAATTCCGTCACGTCAATGGGAAAACCACCGAGGTGACGATGAAGGACACACGGCTACACAGAGAAACTTGGAACGGCAAGGGTTGCCTCTCTGAATCGTTGTGTGGAATGGTGCTGTACGGGGCTGTCTGCAACGGCCGGACGGTCTCCATCTTCCGTGGCGGGCACGGGGCGGATGGGCTTTTGTTAGGAGGAACGAAAAGAGGAGATGCGGCGCCACCGACCTGCAGGGCCTAAAGGCGGTTAGTCTGGTCATCTTGGAGGCATCATACTGATGTAGTGCTGACATGACACGGAAACATGGACGCCACAGTTCATCGCATCTTCAACCCACACGTTTGTACGACCTGCAGTGTGCACAAGCCTTCGCCGCCATGCGCCTAATCGACACGACCAAGATCGAACTTGTGGAGGTCAACGAGGACCTCGCACCCAAGTACGCAATCTTATCCCACAGATGGGAAGAAGACGAGGTTACTCTCCAGGAGATCCAGCATCTCGGCCGCAGACAGTGGCCCAAGGCAGTTTCTCAGACTGCCAGCGCTGTTCGCGCCAAGAAAGGTTACACGAAGCTGAAGAGGTCTGCCGCCTTGGCCCTCGAGCATGGATATCGTTATATCTGGGTCGACACGTGCTGCATTGACAAGACAAGCAGTGCTGAGCTCTCCGAGGCCATCAACTCCATGTATAGGTGGTACCAGAACGCGGAGGTCTGTTTCGCCTATCTGTCCGATGTCAAGAACGGACACTACGGCGCGACACGGGAGGCTTTCCGCTACCTCTGTAGTGAAAGCCTGTGGTTTACCCGCGGCTGGACGTTGCAGGAATTGGTAGCACCGGCCGAGGTCATGTTCTACAGCGCCGATTGGAAGTTCCTGGGCAGCAAGGAGAATGACGAAGGCATCCGCTTCGTCTTGAAGGACATCACCGGCATCAATATCTGCATTCTCGACGGCTCCATGCGAGTATCAGACGTGAGCATCGCGGAGCGCATGAAATGGGCTTCCAAACGGCGGACAAGTCGAACCGAGGACATGGCCTACTCGCTGCTGGGCATATTTGACGTGAACATGCCTTTGCTCTACGGCGAGGGCGGCGCAAAGGCCTTCATCCGGCTGCAAGAAGAGATCCTGAGATCTTCGAGTGACCATACAATTTTCGCTTGGCGTTTGCCGCACGAGGAGCTGGATGAGCGGAAGAACCTGCACGGCCTGCTGGCGTCACATCCTAGGTGGTTTGGGGGCGTGGAGAACTATCGTCCGTTGCCCCCGGTCGCCTCGCAGGTGAGCGCAGCCTGGACCACGACGAACCAGGGCATGCGTCTGCCACTTCTCCTGCAGCCTCGAAATAAGCTCCAGAGTCCCAATCAAGACGAGTACCTTGCGATTCTGGAGTGCTTTCGGCGCAGAGGCGATGATACTCACTGGAGCCCCGGAGTCCATGTCCGACGTCTCTACGGGGACCAGTTCGCCAGGGTCGGGTTGTCCATCGTCGAGGATGTCCCCACGTTGTCCTTCGAGAAGCAGCTAGATTCTGGCACGCACGAGACTTGCTTCTTTAAACAGAATCCGGTCTTGGCAGCACCGGACTTCATGATCTCCTTCGAAAACCTTGAGCAGTTTGAATCCCCAAACACCCGTACTCGCGCCGTTCTGGTCCATCCCCCAAAATCGTGGGATAGCGAAAGTGGTACTATACGTGCTACAATACGCGGCCACCAACAGCTAACAGGCTTGATTCGTTTCCATATGCCAGTTGTTGGTTATGTCGACTTCGCTTTCGGCCTGAGGCAGCATCCAGGGGGCGTCTGGACGCCGTGGGCATTACAGCGATTCTCATCCGAAGATCAACCAGTAAAGCAACTATTCTCCACGCTGAAGATTCATATAGACCAGAATGGCCTCGAAAATATCCCACGCCTGTTGGACTGGCAAACTTCGTTGGACGGTCTAGCTGCGCAGATCAATATCCACGAACGAAAGGTACATGGCAGAGTCTATTTCCTTATAAAAGCATCGACGTCCATCGAGCTTTCCGAGGAGACTGTCGAGCCGCCGTCACCAGTCTTCATCCGCCGGATCGATCATGCGCTGGCCGATGATCAATCTGGGACGGCCGCGCCCCTCCGAGTCCAACTGCAGCATCTTTTGGAGGACTTGACTGTTAAGGGGACATTGGATCACGGGTATCTGAACATACCGTTGTCCATGTCGAAATCTGTCCGCGTTCATCACGGATCTTCCATGGGAAAACTGCTCAGCCGACGCCTAGAGGAGTCGGCCATAGTTGGCCATACTCAAGAGGAAACCATGTTTCTCCGGTCCTGTGAGGAGGGCAATCACCAGATGGTCCTTAGCCTCGTGAAGGATGATGCGGTTTTGAAGGACTCGGTTTCCATTCAGCCCTTCGAACTTGGACCTATCCACTGGGCAGCAGCGAGAGGCCACACACATATCATTGATGAGCTACTACGCAGAGGCGTCGATTGGAACTCTCCAACACCCCAAGGATGGACTCCGATGCATATCGCAGCGTTGTTTGGACGCTTCCAGGCTCTGAACTGGCTTATCCGATATCAATACGGAACCCTTACATGCCTTGCCCTTGATCATAGAGGCAGCAAAACGGCCAGCAGATTCCTGGAAACGCCGCTCCACCTTGCCATGTCACAGGTTTCTACAACAGATGACGACGAAGAGCTTGACGCTTTGGTCGAATTGGCAGGCAGCATCCAGTCGGACCCGGACATCCTGTCCTTGCAGAATTGCCTCAACGAAACACCATTGCACCGACTTGCTGCGAGTGGGCTCACCAAGCTGGCCAGGAAGAAAGGGCTCGGGAAGATCCTCAACTACGAGAAAGAGTACCACTACCCAGGTAAATATGTCGATCACAATGGGCGTACATTGCTTTGGCATGCCACCTGTAGCGGGCGAGCCGAGGAAGTGAGGCTTTTATTGGGGGCTCTTCAACTAGACAACGGCGCTGCAATCCCCGGCAACCACGCCATCATCGTGAATCAGAGCGACAATTACGGGCTGTTCCCCCTCCACGTCGCCTGTCGTCTTGGCTACACGGAAGTCGTGCGGACTCTGCTCAAGGCCGGGGCCTGGCCCAACTGCGTGACATCGGACCCCGGCTTCACCCCAGCGCACTACGCCGCCCTGTTCAACCACGCCGAGTGCCTCACCGCGCTCGCCGACTACGGCGCTGATGTTCACCAGGCAACGCAAGCCAAGGACTTCGTCTTCTCGTGCAGGCCGATTCACCTGGCCAATGCCAACAGCTTCACGGCCATCCGCGACCTTCTGGTGGCAGCCGGCAGCGATGAGTACGACGCGAACTGCACCCACTACATCATGAATCAAACTCAGCCAACGGAAACGCCGCAAGAGTCCGGAGAGTCGGATGCAGGGACCAACGACGACGACTTCCTCCATCCATCGCTATTCAAGGTTGTACACGCCTCTAGTCCTGCGGCCACGTCTGTTTTGCCGCGGCCTCCAGTCGTGGAAGAAGAGATGAACCTTGACCAGCCAGACAGCTTTGAAACGCTCCTGAACAATGTTGTCAATCAATTAAGTAACCGAGCCAAAGGCTCTCGGTTAGTCAATTAGGGTTAATAAGGGGATTCGCACCCCGAGTCTCTCTCTCTCTGTATGACAACAATTATGGTTTTTAAAAAAAGAAACAAAATAATCATCGCTCCCAAGGCCGCTCGCTATTGCTCGTAGCTTACACTCGTCTCCTTTAGCACACTGATGCCCGCCCCTTGCTGGCTGCGCGGCCCGTCGGCCGAGACGCTCGCCGTGTGCACCGCGCCGCCCCCGTGCAGCGCCTCGATGGTGTTGGCGCTGACGGTCTCGAGGTCGACGGCGGACCGCGACGCCGCGGCGAGGGGCACGCCGCCGCCGCCGTCCAGCGCGGCCTCCTCCTCGTCGTCGTCGTCGTCGCCGCCGCGTTGTTTCGCGTGGTGGAAGTACTGCGGCGGCGGCGGCGGCGACGACGACGACGGCCACAGCCGCGCCTCGTCGTCGTCGCCCGCCCAGCCCCGCTCCGCGCTGCCGCCGCCGCCTCCTTTCTTGCCGTGGACCGTCGTCGCCGCCGCGCCGTCCCGGGACCCCAGCGCGTAGGACCGCGACTGCAGCCGCCGGCGCTGGCGGTTCGTCTCGACCACCGTGTTGAGGTGGTACAGGCGCGGCGGCGGCGGCGTGCCCCCGCCGCCGCCCGGGGTGCCGGCGGACCGCTTGGACAGGCGCGGGGACGACGAGACGGCGCCCGGCACGTAGCGGATGAAGAAGGGCTTCAGCGCGGGCACCGACGCGCACACGATGCCGATGTTCATCTCGAGGAAGGCGAGCAGGTAGTCGATGACGACGTCCCAGGGCCGGTCGGCGCTGGCCTTGAGGCTGGGGATGATGGAGGCGCGCGCGATGGTGATGGCGCAGACCCTGTTTTGCGTCAGCACGTGCGCGCGTTAGCCGGGTGCAATGTCGAAGGAAGGCGGGCGTTTGAAACTCACACCGCGCCGGCCCCGAAGAGCGCTATCAGCGAGATCTTCTGCCGCACCGTGATCTGCAGCGGCAGCAGGATGGGGATGGGAATCGACAGGGTGGCGGCATCGATCAAGATGTTGAGGATGCTCAGCGCCAGGTACCCTCCCCACGAATCCAGACACGTCGCATTCTCGATGTTGTAGTTCCAGCTGGCGGCGACGGGCTGGCACGGGAACAGGCTGACGCAGGCGTAGGTTATGGAGAAGATGGTGACGGCGCCCATCAGGCCAATCGTCGACCAGCGAAACCACTCCTCGGGCGATAATTGGAGGTAAAAGCAAAGGATGGACAGTTTGGCGAAGCCGATGCTCAAGGTGTAGAAACAGGTTTCTATCACGGCGTACTAGACGGAAGACTGGGTGAGCTTGCGATGCAGCCGAGGCGACGGTTGTGGTTATCTTACCAATGGGTAGCCTATGGCATACTTCTCCCACAGCACGTCCCATTTATGGTAGCCCAGTCCATGCTTCACCTCTGCGCATGTCAGTCAGAATGGTGTCATGCACGAGGGGATCCAACTAGAACGGGGTGAAGATGCGTACGCTGCAGCGTCGTGATGAAGGCTACGATGGCGCAGGTCATGGCGAGTACGACAAAGTCTAAAAATGCCCCTCTCACGTCAGCATCGCGACTTGACGCTGTGCAGAGCCCACGTGGGCTCTGCGGGGCGAACGAAGGTGCTCACAATCATCGACCAGGATCCTCTTGCGGAGGATGCGGACGCGGGTGAAGATGCGCAGGCTAAGCGCAGTGATGCCAATCGCCAGTGCGATGGTGCCGACGAGGATGATTTCCAGCCTGCGGTTCGGCGGGTCGTCGACATGTCGCTCCTGGCCGGCCGTGGGCTCCGACGCGTAGAGACCGACCATCGCGGCGCTGCGGCCGGGTTCGCGAGAGGCGTGACCAGAAACAGTCAATCCGCGGGCGAGAGTCTGATGGCTTGCGATGATATATATAAGTATATACTCGGGTTAGGCGTCGTACCGGGGCCTAGAAGACATGGTCGAGGGATTGTCTTGGTCGCATGCGAAAGAGCAGCAGAGGAAGATGCAGCGAGCCACGCTCTGCCGCCACCACACCCTTTTGAATTTGGATTCAATAGAAGTAGGCAAGTCCTCATGAGGACAGGCGGGGGGGGGTCGCGTGCTGAAAAGCAGGGGTCGGAAAAGCTAAGCCCTCTCGGCCAACGGACGAGTCGGAGCTGGGAAGGGGGAAACAACAAGTAGGAGTAGTCATCAGGAGGGATTGGATAATTAGCCGTATCCCCTCGTATGGGGCGACATGGGCTGCCTGGCTGTCCCTCATCGAGCATAGCGAATAAGAAGTAGTAGGTGTCAGGTGCATGCAGCTTATGGGAGGGACAGATGCAGGCATCCTACATGCGATGGGGATCTGGAATGCCGACATGGACTTCTTCTGACTGAAGGTGGTCAGGTCCACCGCTGGCTGGACTGGCTGGACTGGATCATAAGTCGCCTCGTCGTACTCCGGGTGGAACCTGTCCCATGGATCGCATATGAGGTAGCAGGGGGGGCAGGGAGCAGGGAGCAGGGAGCAGGGTCCCGGGTCGCTTGGATGGCTTGGGCCGCGTGGGTGTGTTCGTACAATCGGCGTTATTTACAAACAACGAGCCACTCGAAGCACGTGGAAGACGTGGCAAACAAGGATACCCGATGTCTTTGTCCTTGGCCCAGGTCGGTTGGGTGACGGGACTTGGGTCTCTCAGAATCTGACATCAGCCCACGCTGGAATGAGCGAATCATCCAGTAGCAGGGCCAGCATCACTGCATATGATGTGGCTGTGGTGCATTTTGCCTGCATCTCGGGCGAGCACACCCAAGAACCCAAAAGCCCCAAACCCAACGGCTGTCAATTGAAGATGGAGGGAGGGGGGCAGGCGCTGAAGAAAAACAGTCCATGCGTCGCATAACACGGTAAGACGCACCAATTAAACGAGGGAGTCTGCGCCGGCTGCAACACAAGACGAAAAGAGAAAATGAAGAGCAGGTGTCTCATGCATCTTCAGCGACCTTCTGTTTTGGGTGAAGCGCCGTAGGATAAACAAGATCCACAGCCAAGACTCGGCCGGGCGTCGGCTGCCCCGGCGTATGCCACGGAGCGGGCGATTAGACAGCGACATGCAGAGAGAGAGAGTGGCTGGAATAGAGTTGGCTGAGGTAGTACTTACAGTAGACTTGCGGCGAGGCCCGTCCCTTAGCCATTGCTCTGGTATTCGCTTTTCGTGGAACCACGAGTCTTTGAGATATACGGGCTTTGCATGCAGTCATCGGTCATGACATGGCGCGGGGCCATCCCAAGGCGCGCCGAAGGCATAACACGGAAACCTAGTACCCCAACCTCTGGACTTAGACTTTGGCTTGGTGCTGGCTCTTGCAATCTGTGTTCGAATCTGCACCAACCGACGCTGCAAGTCCACTTCAGCGACTTCAGCAAGAACGAGTAAAATCCGCGTGTCCTCGAGTTGCTCACACGCGCAAGGCCGGATCCATGGCGGGACTCCTGAAAGGCAGTGCCTTCATCACCGGCGCAGCTTCTGGTAATTGCCACTTGCTACTTCTCGCCATACCCGTGGCTGCTTCCCGCCGTGACTGACAGGAGAGGCTTCCCCAGGCATTGGACGGCAGACAGCCCTGCAATTCGCCGCCGCCGGTGTGCGGCGCCTGGTTCTCGCCGACATCAACGCCGGCGCGCTGGCGAGCAACGCGGCGTCGCTGCGGGCGCAGCATGCGGACGTCGAGGTCATGAGCGTCGAGATGGACGTCCGCGACGCCGCGGCGGTCAAGGCCGGCCTCGCGGGGGCGGTGCGCAGATTCGGCAGGATCGACATCGCCGTCAACAGCGCCGGCGTCGCCGGGTCGGCCCAGCAGACGCACCAAGTCGGCGAGGCCGAGTGGCTCCGCGTCACGGACATCCTCCTGAACGGCGTATGGCGGTGCCAGAAGGAGGAGCTCGCCGTCATGATGGAGCAAGAGGTCGTGTCGCCGAGGGAGGGGCGGGGGTGCATCGTCAACGTCGCCTCCATGTTCGGCGTCGTGGGCGTCAAGTCGGCCGCGGCTTATACGAGTGCGAAGCATGGTAAGCAAAACCCTAGACGCGATACCCATCTGCAGACTGATAATACCAAACAACATGGACAGGCGTCGTCGGGCTCACCAAGACCGATGCCCTCACGTACGGGCCCCTGGGGATTCGCATCAACGCCATCGCGCCGGGCTACACGGCTACGCCCATGGTCACCGACCCCATGCTACAAAGCCCCGCCGTGGCGGCGGCCCAGATGACCGAGGTCGCCAAGGCGCCGCTGGGGCGGATGGCGGCCACAGAGGAGATTGCCGACTGCATCGTCTTCCTCGCGTCGCCGATGAGCAGCTTCGTGCACGGCTCGGTCCTGGGCGCGGACGGGGGGTATACGGCCGGCTGATGAGCTGGCCCGGCTGCAGATGGTTTTGTTATGCAGAAAAGCCGCAAACGGACGTGGTGACTTCCTGTCAACTTGCTATCGAGATGGAAGCTTGCCGAGGAGAAACGTCGAAGTTCATGTACACTAAAGAACCGCCTTGGTGGTTGCGGGGCATTGATTGCTACAGTGCATATGGGGATGTGACTTGTGACCAACCATTCCCCGCGATCCCGATGAATGAGACTGAAGCCAGAGATATAATAGATTCAACTATCTGCTTCTCGCCCCGAGTCCTGAGGTGGGCGCAGTCGCAATTCCAAATGCATTGGGCATACTTCTCTGCCCTGAAGCCTCCAAAGATCACCACCTATGGATTTCATCAGCAGTGCTGTTAGCTTGATGCGCCGTGGTCTGGCACCGATTTCTGCTATGACCACATGTATGAAACCAATTGGCTGGCTCATCCGACAAAGTCCCGCGAGAAAGACGCACCATGATTTGGCTTTGACTGACGCCTTTCCGAGTATAGTCAGTCGGCTCGCGCGGCCGGAAGACTTGGTTCCCGGTGCGTTTCTTGCCTACTTAGCTTCGCCATCCATTGCACTATGCGGCTTGTTCCACAAAGTCCCGTCGTGATGACCTAACGACAACATCTGTGGCACCTGGAGGCTGAAGACATCATGACCGTGAGCGTGCCCATTGGACTCGACTTTTTGAAGATTCATGCCGTGGAAGAGGCTCGGGTTCGTTGGTGTGGCCTTGGAGTCATTCCCAAAAGACAATAGTGACACGAGGGGAGTCCATTGACCAATGCTGGAGACGGGCTCCATCTACCAATTCCCAGGCTCGCTCCATGAGTCCAGTTTGTCAATCACAACAATGGTTACAACAGCGCTGGCCGAAGATTGTATCTCCGCGACACCCAGGACCGACCGGATGGTGCCGTTGATGTCCTTCATCTTGCGAATAGTACCACCACTGGTCTCTTCAACCCCCTCGCCCATCCTCTCTTCCAGCTGATCTCCTTGATCTTGTTCCTCATCGATACCATGGATTCGATGGCGGGGATGCAGCACGCAGCGACGAGCAGGGTTGCCGCGCCGAATGTGAGTTTACGGGGCGCGGGAAGAATCAAGATCTTGAGGGTGGACCCCTGGCGCGGTGACGGGAAGGGCTGGTTCCATGCTGGTGATGCGACCTTATCATTTTGATCTCGAGTGCAGCCTGCCAGCAGGGAGTGGACCCCAGGCGGTCGATCTCGACAGTCAAGTTCAACAAGTCTTGGAAAGTTTCGTTAGGTGCGGTTGACATCCGTAGGCTACTACGGGAATGGCGTTACTCGCCAGCAAGGATGAAGCCCGTTCATGAGCAGGATCGTACGTACGTAGTAGAAGTAGGTCTTGGACCAGCGAACTGTGGCTGGCAGTGCACCACTGCTACGGCGACTGCTGCCACAATGCCGCGGGATGCACGATGGCGGGAGGGCGGCCACGACGGCGGCCAGACAAGCATCCCCCGGCCAACCCGTCCCCCGAGCAAGGATACAGCCTGCTGCGAGGGTGTAGTCCACGGAAAAGACGAAGCGGTGAATGGAGACTCCAGATTTGACTCGGTGCGGGCTATGCGATGTGGCCCATCTAACTTTACGCAAGCGGGCGGCGCGTTTGGGACGACGCGTAGTACGTAGTTTGTAGGGGCTTAGGGCGCAGTAGGGCTGATATGCTTTCTGGATAAAGCTGGGTAAAGTAGCCAAAGCCAATCTTGAACTGCGACAACGCGGACGAAACCATTGATGGTACAACTATAGATGAGTACTTAAGTAAGCAGCTTACTGATATCTCGAACCCGGGCCCTACCGACTACAAAATGGACCAAGCGCAGACGACAGATGGTGGCAGGCACAAAACGAGGCCTTTTTCTCGCGCAGCTCCCGGGAAGTTCCCCCAAAGACACGATGGAGTGGAAATCCCGGCCATATTGATTAGGTTTCCTCCCTGCAGCGATAAGCATCGAGTTACAGACGATGGCCGGGCCTGGCCCTTTCTTGAAGCTGTACTATTGTCATCCCATGGGTCCGTCAGGGGTCCATCGGTTTAGCCTATGACACGACGCGGCACACCATCCACGACACCGCCACCGGTCATGGATCTCCCATCCTCGATCTTCCCGACAACTGCAGTGCAGAATGCCAGGCCCCCTTATCTCTTTATCTTGGTGCTACTACTAGATTAGCATTGGCCCGTGTGTCCCTCGGTCTGCTAGCTGGAGCTTGTTTATTTGCCGAAAAGCAGGCAACTTGATCGACTTCTCGGATCTCGCCCCTCCTCGTCAACGTCACCGCTGCTGCTGCTGCTGCTGCTGCTCACTCTCACTACTGCGACACAGCCTGCTGTCGAAATGAAGAGAACCTTCTCTCGGAATGCAAGCATACAGTAGAACACGCACGCAAAGTTGCAATATCACACTCACCGTGTCATAGTTGTACGTAGACCAACGCGAAACATCGCAGGCCAGCCACGCAATACATCATCTGGATGAAGTGTAATCAATGTTTCGAAACGTTAACCAGCCTATTGGAAACGTTTAACTCGATCGTCTGGGAATAACTGATATACTACTGCCTATGAGAAGACCTATGTATGTCCTTATCTGCCTTGCGTCAACCGTGACCACTTCTCGTATCACGTAAGGTTAAGGATCGACTGCCGTGTCCCTTTGCTAGACCATGATTAGACTGATCGTAGACTGTAGTTCATATGGAATCCACATCCATCCAATGGTCAAATCTAGGCAGCCACGCCAAATTCCGCTGCACCTGACCCTGCATCTGCCTTATCATCATCATCATCACCGTCCGACTTGGTTCATAAAAGGCCACTGTGCCACCACCCAGTATCGCTGACAGAGGCTTGAGGGCTTCCAGAGAACGGTCTCTTCGTCCAAGAAAGGCTCGGCAGTTGTACTGCTAGAAAGCAGAACCCTCCCCTTTATTCGGCCATCTAACCATCGCTCGGTACCTTGAGTTTGATAGCGCCCTCTTATTAGTAATTCTGGGCCTGAATGGCTTGTGTCTATCCATCGAAATCTGAAGTCTCTCTCACCCCAGCCTATATTGGCACACGCACCCAGCTTGTTCGGGGCTGTTACCGTTCCGGCTTGCTCTTCTCAAGTGATTGATATCAGCCTGCAGTTCCCCCAACGTCCCACCTCACTCGCGACCTTTTTCTCCATTATGGGGGTCTCAGACGACGCCAACGTCGACCTCGATACCAGCAAAATCCGAGAATGGAGGTCCGTCATCACTCTCGTCGTCTTTGTCATCACAAGTGAGTATTGAACACGGCCAACTTGTCCTGTTTCCAAGGCCGTCCTGCTTACCGGGGTCCTATATCAAGATGTCGTGGTCTTGTTTCCATTCCACGTACCCCTTTACGTCCCTCGGCTGGTCGTCAATGGCTTCCTGGCCACCCTTGCGTCTTTGCGGGTGATACCACGTCGTCCAACACAGAAGGGTGCTCCCAGATGGGTGCGAATGGATCTCCCCTTGAACTTCATCACCGCCCCGTTGATTGCGGATCTGTTCTTGCTCGCCATCCTCGCCATTGGCCGTCAAGAGGTCTACGGAGGCACCATTTCTGCCGACAACATCCAGCCCATCGACATCATGATCTTCTTCATCACGCTCGCATACATCGCCATTTCTATCGACGCGTCTGGTCTCATCAGGTACCTGGCCTTCAAGGTACTGCAGAAGGGAGGCGAAGCCGGCCACAAGCTGTTTCTCTACCTCTACCTCTTCTTCTTCGGCCTGGGCAGCCTCGTGGGAAATGATCCCATCATCCTCTCCGGCACGGCCTTCTTGGCGTACATGACGCGGGTCTCGAGCAACATTGCCCACCCGCGCGCCTGGATTCACACCCAGTTTGCCATTGCCAACATCGCGTCGGCCACGTTGGTGTCCTCCAACCCCACCAACCTGGTGCTCGCTGGTGCTTTCAACGTCAAGTTCATCGTCTACACCGCCAACATGATCGTGCCTGTTATCGTCACCGCCATTGTCTTGTTCCCATTCTTGCTATACGTCATCTTCGGCGACGAGTCTCTGATTCCCACCTCCATCAAAATGCACGAGCTCTCGGAGGAGGCCAGGGCCAAGAAGCCAGTGAACCCGAACATCCCCCATGCTCGCGGCACAGCCGAAGCGGAACAGAACGACGCGGCGGGCGGCGGCGACAGCAAGCTTTTACCTCTCGAGGAAATCATGAACCCCTTCTTGGATAAGCGCGGCGCGACGGCAGGCGGTGTGATCATGGTCATCACGCTAGCCTGCATTCTGACTATCAATGCACTGAGGGAGGTAATCGGAGAGTGGCCGGTGTACTACGTCACACTCCCTGCGGCATTCATCGTGCTCTGTTGGGACCTGGCAATGGGGTGGCTCCGTCGGCATGAAACGCGAGAGATTGCACAACGAGGTCGGCGCGAAATCCAGTATGCCCGGGCCGAACGAGCTATTACGGAAGAAGACGAAAGGAGGGAGGCGGCTTTAGGGTCCGATGACGCATCCACACCTCAGGGCAGGCCACACTCGCTAAGCGAAAAAAGCGGCGAGGGTGCGCCAAAGGAAAGCCCTGGCTCCTTGGTCAGAATCCACGATGAACCAATGAGGGCGGGAATGCACCAGCGCCCCCATGGCACCACGTCGAGCGACGAAAACGAATCAAGACGGACGCCCTCGGAGGAAAAGCGGATGCACGACCTCGAGGGTCGGATATCACGCGCGCTGGAGATGCAGCGAGGGCAAGGGCCCGCCACCCTTGTCTCGATCTTCCACAAGGCCAAGACCTGGACACAGGAGACCTTTCCCACGGTCGCAACGGTCGCGACGCACCTGCCCATTGCGCTCGTGCCGTTCGCCTTGGCCATGTTTGTGCTGGTGCAGGCCTTGGAAACCAAGGGCTGGGTGGCCGTCTTCGCCTACGGCTGGGATCACTGGGTTGCCCGAACGGGGACGGTTGGTGCCATAGGCGGAATGGCTTTCCTCTCCGTCATCCTCTGCAATGTAAGTTCGATGCCCGAAACGTATCAGAGATCGAGTACTTACTCTGCGTGAGCCAGTTCGCGGGGACCAACATTGGCACCACCATCTTGCTATGCCGCGTGATCCAGTCGTGGCAGGCCATCCACGACCAGCCCGGGATGCCCTTTATTTCCGACCGGACGTTCTGGGCCACGGTCTACAGCATGGCACTGGGTGTCAATTACGGTGCCTTTAGTATTGCGTTCAGCGCATCGCTTGCAGGTCTCCTTTGGAGGGCCATTCTGGCTCGGAAGCATATCCACGTCCGCGAAGTCGAGTTTGCGCGAGTGAACTTGCCCATCATCGCCATCTCGATGGTGGTTGGATGTTTGATACTGGTGGGTGAAGTCTATATCATGAGGCGTGATGACGTGCCTTACCACCTGTGATGCCTAAAGAGCGGCTCTGGATTTACTGCTGCATCAGTCCAGCCATGTGGTTCGGGCTTTCTTTCACTCGGGCTCGAGGGGCATGGAGGGAAACGACAATGTATGGACGTAGTCAAGTCATGGCAAAGACAACTACCTCTTTCATGGCCCAGTAATCACAGCCCGGTCTTTGTTGACAACAACGCGCTCCGATACCTGCTTACTACTTCCCTCTTGTCCAGGGAGGGAACAAAGGGGACATGCTGCCCTAGTCTGATCTATAAGAATACACACCGCGTCATGCTTTTCCGGAGCTCAATTTCCAGCCCAGAGTATGCGAACAGCAACTACTGGCCCGTAACAACGAATAGATCTTTTCTGCAACAATACCGACACCTCCAGATTCCATAAGCCAACATGGCGGCTACTCTTCGACTCCTCTTCTCCGATAAAACCAGCTTCTCCTGGAACCGACCGGGCGCCTTCGACAGAGCCTACGGTAAAACATGGGGTTCGGGCATCGACGCCACTCTCCCCGATCGGGCTGAGATCAACTCGGCACTCAAGTACATCGTCGAGCATGCGGAGATCGAGCCTGCATGGGACGACTACTGCCGCGACTTCTTGTTCGCCGACGACTGCCACAAGGCGTCGGCGTTCCCGCCATTCCACGAGGTCGAGGCCTTCCTCAATTTCCTGCTGAACCACGAGGTGCTGGTGGACTACTTGAACATGTCGCAGCGCGTCTACGGCAAGGGCCAGTGGGACCACAAGAGCCACGTCGCGGCCTTCATCCTGCGCATGCAGCGCCAGCGCATGCTAGATGAGAAGATGTACGAGCTGCCCGAGTGGCGCACCGGCCACCACTGGTGTGCCGCCTACGTGCTGTGGGAGCTTCTCCACTGGAAGCACACCGAGTGGCAGCGCAAGTACATCACCGTTCACGAGGGCACTGCCAACCCACCCCCGCCGGACATGTACGATGCCGTGGCCCCCGGGGTCGGCCTGCAGTCGCACACAACAACTACATGGTCCAATCTGCGTCGCACCTTGTTCGGGAAGCCTTGGGTTTATGCGTCACCGCCTCGCTATTGAACACACACGAGGTAAGCTAAGGAGGAGTAGTTGAAAGTCCCTCATATATATGTCTGAATCTATATAACATTTTCCCCGCCCTCTATCCATGATCTTTGTGACTCTCTATGTTTACGATGCCCCCCTTTGATTTCATTAGTTCCAGCGGTGAGCAGGTCCCCAAACTCCGACAGCCGTGATGCTCGCCCGCCCATGGCCTATCCAAACTCAGTATCGGGGCTAAGCTGTACTGACTGAGATGTCTCCTCTATTCATATTCAAGCCGCTACTGTCTGATTCCGCGTCAAATTCACCGACCCCGGGCTATCCAACGGCGTCTCGATTGCCGGCAGCATCGGGTCGAGCATCTCGCAGTTGGCCTTTTGCGTGTCGTTCATGTTCTCCATGCCCATGTCCTCGGTTTGGAAGCGCAGCCTCTCGCGGCCCTCGACGGTCCAGGGCTTCCACTCGGGGGGCGCCCGCGGCGCGCGCGGCGTTGGGGTCGAGGGTGCGCACGAAGCTGGCCCAGTAGGCCATGGTGACGGGCACGACGGCGGCGTTGGTGGTGCGGTAGCTCGCGGGCGGGGCGCCGTCGGTGTTGTCGGGCCCGAAGACGCCGTTGAGCTCGACGGTGTGGTAGGCGCCGAAGCCGAGCGCCTCCTGCTCCGGGTCCAGCACCGCGTAGCGGTAGTTGTAGGTCCGCGCCCCCGCCGCGCCCGCCAGCCCGTCCTGCAGCCGCGCCGTGACGCAGTGCGCCCGGAAGTCGCCGTGCGCGTTGGCCAGCGGCCGCCACAGCCGGCCCGCGCCCGCGAACACGGGCTGCGGCGCGTCGAGGTACGTCTGCTGCACCAGGTCGAGCGACGCGTTGCTCAGCGCCCCCGAGGCCTGGTCGTTGACGTAGGCGCGCGCCGCCGCCATGGTGTCGGTGCCCTGCGGCACGTTCTTGGTGCCCTCGTCGCTGCACGTGCCCGCGATGCTGGGCACCTTGAGCACCCGCCCCTGCTGGAAGCTGGCGAGCATGGGCATCGTGACCAGGTCGCCGTCCAGGTGCGGGTTGAACTGGCACTGCTCCGTCTGCAGCGCCGTCGCGTCGAGCCCGCGCAGGCACGCGAGCGAGTCGTCGGCGGCGAGGCACCCCGTCGCGTTGGCGAGGCAGTCGTACTGCTCCTGGCCCTGCTCGAGCGTGCGCAGCGTCGCCACCGACGGCGACTCCATGATGGCGCCCTGGAACAGGCCCGGGTCCTGTTCGGCATAGGCCGCCATGAGCAGCGCCACGGCCGTCGCGCCCGCCGAGTCGCCCCCCGCGACGACCTGCTCCGGGTCTCCGCCGAACATGGCCACGTTCTGCTTGACCCACTTGAGCCCCTGGATCATGTCCTTGAGCCCGTTGTTGAGGCTGCCGCCGGCCTGGACCTCCTTGCTCTGCGCGAAGCCGAAGGGCCCGACGCGGTAGTTGATCTGCACCACGAGGATGTTGCCGAAGGTGGCGAGGGCGCTGCCGTTGAAGTTGGCGTTGGAGTTGGACTGGAACCCGCCGCCCTGGATGAAGTACAGGACGCCGAGCTTGGAGGCGCCGGCCGTCGCGTTGCTCGGCGCGAAGACGTTGAGGTACAGGCAGTCCTCGGCCACGGTGAAGCGCTTGTTGGGCTTCATGGTGAAGTCGGAGGCGCTGCGCGGCAGGCAGATGGGCCGGAACTTGGTGGCGTCGACCACGGTGCCCGGCGCCGTCGCGGGCGGGTCAGCGGGCGCCGCGAAGCGCAGAGCCCCCACGGGCGCCGCGGCGTACGGTATGCCCAGCCACTGCGTCGCGCCGTTGGTGAGGGCCGTGCCTTGCACTTTGGTGTACCCGAGGTCGACGACGGGGTCGACGGCGGCGGCGAGGCCGGCAACGAACAAGAGGAGGGGCTGGGGTATCATTGTGGAGAGTGAGTGGTCCGAACGAGTGGAATGTGCACACGGGATGGCCGAGGGAAACACTGTCGGCAACTGGGGAATTGGACCACTCTTAAGTAAAATCATCATGTTGCCTCCCCCCGCGAATGCTTGGCTGCATTGACTTGCGAGATCAAGTGGCAGTGGTTATGCTCCCAGGGTGGAATAAAGTTCATTCTGGCGAACTTGGCAGTTTCCTCTCACCCGGCATGGCAGATATTATGGCTCATGCCGCTCAGTGTGTGACTCGCCATGCGTCCAACGAGGAATCATGTTCGGTGATCCTGACTGGGTGCCGTGCAGAGCTCTCTTTGCCGAGACCGGATAATGAAGAGGTAGGTATCGGTCTTCTATACGAAATACTACCAATGTTCACGTCTCCAGCTCCTGCATACCAACCGAGTGCATTTCGAACGGCCAAAGGGAATTAAGGTTGCATTCTGCCAGGGGAATCTAGACCCCCTTAACTGTTTCGTGGGTTATCCCGTGGGGCCTCATCTCTTCTCAAGCTGGGAAGTTCCGAGCTTATGCGCTAAAGCAGGTCATCGGATAAACCCAGAATCTGATCACGACCCCCCTCCCCCTCCCCCTCCCCCTCCCCCGTTCAGCCCATCTCTCGGCACTGCTTGCTTCCGCTGAAGATGTTTGCTTAAGTATATTCACAAAGACCCCGCAAACGGGTCCTGGAGACGCCTATAGTCACGATGGAGGTGGAATCCTCCCTCTACCAACACGCGCGGGATTTTGCCAACCGTGCCCCATCGCTATGGATGTGGATGCAACTACAGGGAGCTACCTTCCTCGCCCGGTCCGAGGCAGCCGCATGCATGTCGCGATGACCTATCGAGCTTGCAGATACCACCACGAAGCAAACCAATGAGTGTTGGCGACTCTTGTCAAGTCACTGAGTATGGCTATTTGCCAACACCAGTACTCACTGCTACCTTCTTCCGGGTTACAGACGGTTCCTCCTGCTGTAAGGCACGCAATCTGTTCGTTGCTGAGATTGCGGCACTGGCTGGCAGGTTCCTTGGTAGCCACGAGTTCTCGCTATACGTCGCATCTCACGACGAAACCTGCCTGATGAGGGCGTGAAGGCTGGACAATTGGCGGTGTGGTCTCTTGAGTCAGGAGTCAGACTTGACCTCGAGTAAGTAGATAGAGGGATGCGCCAGGGGTAGAAAAGCTCAACAGGCGAGGTTTTCGCTCTCATCCCCTAATGTTTCTACGCCAGCCCCTTCTTCCTCACGTATGGCGACACCCAGCATTTCCCTATCTAGTCGCCATGTAGGTGCATTCCTCTACCTCCTTGTCGAGTCAGGCCAGCCATACTTGAAGCAAGTGGTTAGTCGCGGATCCCTCTATCCCAGAACCTCGCCCTTGATAAGTGCGATGATATCTTGGCCCGGCGTGCCACTCATGTGCCGTCAAGTCCGCGTCCCATTATGACCCAGTACGACTGGACCTTGACCCCAGGTCTGCTTTACCCTCCAGCCACTAGGCGAATAACGCGGGGACTATCAAACCCGCCGATCCGGGAATAGAATAGCCTATCTATCAGATATGGATCGCAAGACTTAATCCCGGACCCAGTTATGGCATAGTTTAAGACGTATGTCATTTTTACCTACTCGGCTGACTAATTGGGGCCAGGGGCGTCCCCGATACTAAGATGGGTGTTTTGCAGCCAATCACCTGGAAGCCCATGCCAGTCAGTACTGGCAGGTCTGTTCGGTGTCAGTATCCCTATGCCTGGAGCTGTTTCTGACAGCTCTGCTAGTGTAGATGACATGCTTGTTCGCTGGTGAGGTCCCATGACGAAAACACGACCGAGTTTCTCTCGTCAGGCTACCACATGAGACTTCCCCGCCCCTGTGGTCTACATTGTTTCCCTTTCTCCCCCAAAGCGGCTATTGGCACTACAGGTCACCTCACTACCTCATCGGCAGCTCTAACGAAGGGGCGGAAGGTTGCGACAGCTACTCGGGTTACAACCGGCAAGGTTTGAAGGAGAAGACCATCGAGGGGGGTGAGCACAATCGCTATGCCCCAGAGAAGACGCAGTATACATGGGCCGGGTAGCGGCGGTAAGACCTCTACCGGGTTGTAATTGATTTCGGAGATGCAGGAAGGACGGGCTAACAGGGGCAATTACAATTTACAAAGCCAGGGTGAACTTTAAAGACCTGATGTTGTCTGATCGGCAAATGCGTCCAGTCTAGAGCGAGGTCGCAAAGTTTACTTGCAGTCTCGATATTGGGCAGTGACTATATGACAAAAATAGAAAGACAGAAATGCATTGCCGGCCAGTCTCGTGAGCAAAGAAGGTTGCTTTGCTGGTTGGAGGGGTGACCCGCTGGATCGGGCATGCTTTCAACACAAAGGATGCCAAGCTGGAACGGCGTCGATCATTTCTTGCGGGCCATCGCCCCCCCTTCGCTTTCGGTGCTGCGTGTTCTGGGCAACCCCGGAATCCGAATAGTCCGCGGAGAAGGGTGATGGCTGGTGACGATGTCTTCTAGTCATGGGGTCTTCCGTTTGTCAACGCCAGGGCTGGGCCACCGACCGTTGACTGACAGGTGGTCGGATGAAATGATCGACAAAGCGCTCGTCGCAACTTGTTCAGGCCAAGAACCAGGGATCCCCCAGTCGCATCCTCCTCCCCTCCCCTGTGATTGTCTCAGAACAGTCTCCTTGTGTAAGCTATGAATAGACCAGCACGAGAGATATCGAATTCATCGGCGTGTCTCTGGCTATTGATGACTTGGCGACCTCATCGACAATCGTCGTGTAGTTATTGCAGACGGATGGTGGTGTCTGTTGAAACCTACAGTGGGTGTAGGTGCCGCCAAGGGGGCCTACCAGAGTGCTAAGCCCACGAGTTTCCTTGGCGAGTCGATCGTAGTGCCTTGGCGAACGACATCTGAGCGTCGGGGCGTGTCCAGGCCAGCATCCCCTGTCGAAAGATGGGCGTTAGTGGTTTCAATGTGGGCGGTGGGGAAGAATAGCCCCGTTTCATCGCCAGCTTCTGGGTTATGATTGGACGGTTTCATGTTCGCAACCAGTTGCCCTCGTCTCTAGGATTCTTTCGATACACACTCCACCTCCTCTTCGAGAAGCAAGGTCCTGGAGCTGGATGAGCTGATACGGCATGTCGAGTCGAGAGCAGCATGACATCTCAACAACATCAGAGCTTCTATAGGATGGATCTCGACAGGCCTATGATCGGTAGATAAAAGCATCTCGGTGTCCCACCCGTCGTCTTGAACATCAGACCAACACGTCACACTTTCGTTCCGTTACTACACTTCAATCCTTCAACTGCCTTCTACCCAGCCTGGTGCTCTTTCTTTTTATACTTTCTCTCTTCCGTTCTTTATCTACCCCGACTTTGGTCTAACTTTTTTTTCTTAATCCACCCACGACCACCCAAATAACCACACCCAACATGGCCCGTCTGCTTCTTTCTCTCATTCTGGCTCTGCAGGTTGCCCTATGCCTGGGCGCTCCGGTCGACCTCTCGGGTAGCCTCCAAGGACTCGAGATCAGAGCCGGCGGAGGCAACAAAGCTACCACCAAGGCTGCCGCTACCAAAGGAGGGGCCGGCAGTTCGTCCAGTGCCTCAGCCGTGACCCAGGCCGCCAACAACTTCGTTGGAGATGTCTCCATTGTGTCCAACGCACTCAACACTCTGATCCAGACCACCAACACAGCGCAGAGGAAGCAGCTGGCCAAGGCTGGGTTCGATGCTGAAACGGACGAGGACAACCAGCGCTCTGTCCTCTTCGCCGCTGGCAAGAACACTGACGCCAACGCCAAGATCGTCAAGTTTACTCCCACTGTGCTCAACGGCCTCAAGTCCATCCAGAACGACCCGTCTCAGGCCAACACCGAGCAGCAGGTCAAGACGATGGAGGCTGCCAGGTAAGCCTCTCTGGCATGGTTGCCTCTTACTTGTGTATCCTAGTACTAACCGGCATCTGCTTACTAGAAACCCAAACATCTTGCCTAGCATCACCAAGCTGACTCAGTCCGCATTCCAAGCCGCCGGTGTTAATGCCCAGGCAAAGACCTTCCCACCCACGACAGGGAGTCAGTCAGCTGGCAATGGTGCAAACAGTGGTACTACTGCGAAGGGCGGTGCTGGAAAAGGTAGCGGAAACGCCGCGGCGGCTAAAAAGTCAGCCGCCAACTAATTAGTAGGGCATCTGCGCAGCTAAGGTTGTCGTCAACGCAAGTCAGAGGCAAGAACTCTGTTGTATATATTGATACCATGTCCTGCATGTTGCTTTTGCGCACTGGAATCGATGCTGGTAGAACCCAACTGTTTCTTATCTAGTTGACTGGGGGCTTCAGGATAATCCTAGTATATAAAACGAACCAATGCTGAACGGATACTTCTATTTTTAGGCGAACAGCCGGGCGGGAACCATTGTAAAAACATACTAGTACTAAGCACAATGCACATTGTTTTAAAGAAGGCTCTATACTATAGGGAGAACAAAGAGAGACACCAATGGCAACACCAGGGCTTTGTCTCCTACGGGTTGAAAGAAGCTGCTATGGCGAGGGCATAAAAGACCCATGTCACTCACCCATAACAATAGCCTTCCCTCATCGCACCACTATAGCCTTTGCATTCAACGCCCCCCCCTGTCTAAACTTACCACAAACAAATACCATAAGACTCATCATGGCAAGTTCGGACATGATCCCCTCGAGCCCGAGCCAGAAGACCAATGGAGACGCCGACGACCGTCCTCCCCACTCGGCCTTCCTTCACCCGGATAAGAGGCTGCCGGAGCACACGGCGGAAAGGATCCGCAAGATCGCCAAGAAGCGGCTCGCAGACCACGACAAGGTCGCAGCCGAGCTGGCGCCGCTCATGGGCCTAGGCAAAGACCTGCTGGCCAGCCACCGCGCCGCGTGCCTGTTCAAGCACCGGGGGTTCCTGGAGGGCGTGCAGGCCTTTGAGGCCAAGTACCTCGACGGCGCGGGGTGGAGCCCGCCCCTGCCGGAGTGGCGCCTGGTGCACACGATGGTGCTGACCACGGCCTCCTCGTCGCCTCCTCCTTCTTCTTTGGGGGCCGACGTCTGGACCCGGCCGGAATACCCCGACATCCAGGCCTTGGGCGGCTGGGACGTCAACTACCACTACGCCCGCTTCGTGGCGCGCGTGCGGGCCGTCATGCGCGGCCCCGCGGACGCCGCATCGCAGCTCGTCCACTGGGTCCGCGACGCGGAGCCCGAGGACGCGTGGTGGGTCCTGTTTCACGCCCTGCTGTACCTGCAGCTGGAGAAGGTGCGCGACAGGGCCAAGAATGCGCCCTGGAGATACAGGCTCTTGGCCATGGTTCGTCCGTAGCGGGCGGAAGGGGGATTATCGGGTGGTTAGCAAGTCCGGTGTTATCGAGGTAGGTTGGGCATCAGGCTAGGTAAATACGCGTAACGGGTAATATATAATGTGTTGAGACTCTGGTCGTGTGGATGATCTATTCTAATACGGTTGGATATTAGCACCTCGCTTTTCTCTAATACAATTCAGAAATGGCGTTGTTTAGCCAGTAGAATGTGAAGGTCTATTCCATTCCAAAGTCAGAGATGCCAGGGTGACCTTTTTATCTAACCCCCTTTTTTCAAACTTGTATGCACGCAAGTGAAACAGCCTTGACATAGTGAAAGTCAATACTAACTCAGAATCCGAGTTCTATTAGGCCTAGATGCGTAGTTGACGAAAACATCCCCCTTGCTATAGTAACTGTTAGTTAGTCACCATGACGACGAAATTTAGGCTTCAAGGAGACGTTTGGCATGTCACCAGCCTGATCTTGACTGAACTCGTGACGGTAGACCGGTTAGTACTCGGCGCAATATCGCAGTGGTGCACAATATAACACATGAATACCCGCAACTGGAACCATACAGAGCCGTGTAGTTAAGCTTCAACACAAAAGAACTTCTGTCATGCTCGCGGTCACTAAAGAGAGTAAAGCCACAGGGCATAATGGCCGCTGCGATGGACATGGACGTCGGCCTTGGTGATTCCATAAAAGGGGTCAGCGTCCGACTCTCCATCTGCAATCGGTGCCCAATTGGGTAGGGCATGCAGCTGCGTGGGCTTTGCGCAAACGTCGGGCACAGTTCGGCAAAGCGGGCATGGTGTCATCTGCGGTAGAATCACGTAACCGTTGGAGTGATGCTGTCGGAGAGTACATGTGCGGGGAAGCATCCCCATCCTGATCACGACATCGCCGTCGGGGGTGTCCGGAGATCGGATACTGCTCAAGATAAGAACCGTAGAGTCCCAAGCCGTTTAGGAAAACACTCTCCCGGTCCATCTTACCCTCCTTCCTCGTTTTCTTACACCCCAAGTTTAGCTGTGATACCCAGTGTCAAGATGCCTCACGTCACTCAGCTTTCGCAATACTCTCATGTCCCGGAGACTAAAGAGGACCTCGATTGGGCCGAACGTACGTCATCAATGACCGGCATTTGAAAGACATCTCACTGACTGACCCAATGAACACCACAGTCGCCAATATCGACCTCTCCAAGTACGGTACAGACGAGGGCAACAAGCATCTTGCTCAACAGCTTATCGAGGCTATCCGAACCAAAGGTTTCTTCTACGTGACCAATTTCGGCATCCCCCAAGAAGCGGTGGACAGACAGTTCGCTCTGGGGCAGGCGTTCTACGAGTTGCCCCTCGAGGAGAAGCTCAAGTACGTGCCGGATCTCGAGAATGGGGAATACAATGGGTACCGCCCGGCCGGTCGACGAGCCCTTAGCGGTGGACTAAAAGACAAGGTTGAAGTATGGAACATGGCAAGTGAGTCAACTATCCTTATGGCGGCGTCATAACGACTGACAACTTGTGCAGCCAACGATGGTCACATCACCCAGCCAATCCCCGACCTGCTCAAAGAGCACGTCGACGAGATAGAAACTTTCGCAAAGGTACCATGATGTCGTCGTCGGCTTCGTCGTCCCCTTGTTAACGTCTTGGCTTCAGTCCCTCTACGAGAAGGTCCTCGACCCGTTGAACCACCTAATTGCCCTGGCTCTGGAGTTGCCGGCAGACTTCTTCACCCAGATCCACAAGTGGGAAACGCATGACGAGTCCCACCTCCGGTACATGAAGTATGGCAAGTTCTCGCCCGCAGAGATCGGGAAGCTCGAGGACGGACTCTGGTCTGGCGGGCACACTGATCTGGGCACCATCACCCTGCTCTTCCGGCAGCCGGTGGCCGCACTCCAGATCCGGGAGCACGAGACGGGGAAGTGGAAATGGGCCAGGCCGCTGGATGGGAGCTTGACGGTCAACACCTGCGACGCCTTGAGCTTCCTGACGGGCGGATACATCAAGTCGACCGTGCACAGGGTAGGAATACCCATCTAGCTTCCCCGTGGTCCCGAGGTCCAATTACTGACAGGGCTTCTTCCACAGGTCGCACTCCCGCCGGCTGACCAGCGACACGTGGATCGCTTGGGGCTTCTGTACTTCTCCAGGCCGCAGAACGACGTCGTTCTCAAGACCATCGACTCACCAGTGCTCAAGAGAGAAGGGTTTGTGCAGAACGAATTCGAGGCTGGCGGACACCCAGTGCCCACGATGGGAGGTCAGTATTTCATCGTCGCCCTGCAGATCTGGAATGCACTCAAAGCTGACACGTAGCCAGAATTTACTCGGCGGAAGCAGAAATGGCAGCAGGCTAAAGCTAAGGATCACCAGTATGCCAAGGACGGCGAAGAGATCGTGCCCGGCTTCAACGGGCAATATTTCAAGTAGACACAGGATATTTGAGTACGACTAGGCACATCATTGTTTCGTGTACAGGCGGCCACAGGAGCCTGCTCGAGTAATGGTTGGTATCTCTGTTCCATCTATCTCAAACGCGATATAGAGCTCTATTGCCCTCTAAAGTCATCGCGGCCACGTGATCTTGTCTACTCTCGCGGTTCAGTCCCAGAAAGTGTCTAGACATTAGCATCGTACTCTTTTTCTATCCACCTCGATTCATCTCGAGTAGCCCCATACCTCTGAATAGAGGCCTTTCGCTATGTGGACTTCCACCGACACGCGCGCACTATCAAAATAGTTTATGAATGGTACCCCTTTTGCCCGCCGCTGAATTGCAAGTCTGACCCATGAACCTCAGGGGGCAGCATTAGAAGCTAGCCAAGCTCTCACAAGTTCGCACAGGTAGGTGGCGACCTAAGGAGACGAGAGTCTCAAACGAGGGACATCCGAATCGAATACACACATCAAGGGTTTGGGCTAGGTTTTCCCATTCGCCGGACCATGGCGAGGACCCGGGTATGCGGCTAGATAAAGCACAGCCGAGTGCATTCATCGTGATGCAACGCCAGCGGCGAACCCGCCTTTATGGAGGGTATACCACATTCTGTAGGGGTTGGTTGCTAGGCTTCGGGCCACTTAGTCGCCGCGCCCAATCATGTCCGCCCAGAGTTTCCGGACGGTCTTTCGGGGCTCTCGCTTCTCGTAGAGCGGCTTGTGCTCCTCGTTGATGTCGTGGTCGTCCTCATAGTCGACGTGGACAAAGGCTCGCTCCACATCGGACAAGCCCTCGAGCTTTCTCTGCAACGCCTGGCTGACATCGTGGGAGACCTCGAGCGGCGTGATGCGATCCATGATGATGTCGACCTCTACGTAATAGTTCTGGCCCGCGTGGTAGGCCCGGCACTGGGGGCTGTCAGCTGGAACCCCGCGATGGACTGGACAGCGAAGGAAATGGGCGCAGCGGAGCTTACCGTATCAACCTTCAGAATGCGGTCGTCAAACGTGATGGTCAGGTAGATCAGGCGCGAAATGTAGTCGGGCGGTGCCGTCTTGCCGACCAAGAGCCAGATCTGCTCAAACGCGTTGCTGACCCACGAGAACAAGATGAGCAGCGCGATGCAGATGGCGCCAATGGGGTCCAGGTACCAAACGAATCGCTCGCCGACCACGGCCATGACGAGACCGAACGTGTTGACAGCGATGTCGTTGCGATGGTCCACCTGGGGGAGTCAGTTTCTGTGCGACTACGCGCATAGGGCCCAGGACGTACGAAGAAGACATGCACCGAGGGATGCTTTCTGTAGGCGAAGCAGTACAGCATGAGACTGGCTTTGGCGCAGATGGCTACGCAGACGCAGACCATGGGCACGATGTGCAGCTGCTCGGAGGTCTCGGTGTGACCGCTGCCAAGCGTGCGGCCGGACTCAATCTACAGCTCGTCAGCAGAGGCCATGAGCTCGAAGCGTGGATGTGCAGCTTACGAGCAGCTCGATGGCGACAGTAGTCATCAATGCACAGAAGATGATGATTCCCATGGTCTCGATGCGAGTTCGGCCCTGCAGAGACAAGATGGTCAGCAAGGCGGAACTCCGTCTACGACAAGCCACACTCCTCATCACCTACCACGGGGTAATCGTAGATGGATGCGCGCGCG
Organism: Apiospora pterosperma; assembly: GCA_019976485.1. Classification (NCBI taxonomy): domain Eukaryota; kingdom Fungi; phylum Ascomycota; class Sordariomycetes; order Amphisphaeriales; family Apiosporaceae; genus Apiospora; species Apiospora pterosperma. The sequence continues at coordinate 3,649,803 of JAFBMP010000011.1, forward strand.
GCCATGCGTGAAGTGATGAGCATGACGCAGGACGACACAAGGTCCATCTGTTCCTAGTCAGCACACGTGCACCCGCGGCTCAAGGGAGTGAGTGCGTGTTAGCAGACGTACAAAGGCATCGGCGGCGGTGGCGAACAGCTGTCACACAAGGTTAGCAACGCTCGCATCTCGCCGGGGCCTGGTGTGCAGCGCCTACCGAGAGCGAACCAGTGGTGACGGCGGCGTAGAGCTGGATGACGAACAGGCAGAAGTTGACGGTGAAGGAGGCGTTGATGGCGAACTTGATCTTGGGCCCGAGCCGCGCGTCCTCCTCGACCTGCAGCCGCTCCTCGTCGTCGACGCCCAGGTAGTGGTTGATGAGCTTGTTCTGGTTCCGGTAGAACTTGCGGAGCTCGCGCTTGTTGGCCTTGGGGTACTCGATCTGGAGCTGCTTCAGGGTGACGTCGTCGCGGCGATGGCGGCCAATGTCGAGGGGGTCGACGAGCTCGTTGCCAATGGACAAGACGGCCGGGGCGACCTCGGACTGCTGCGGCTCGCCGTTGCCAACATGCGGATCGGGGTTGGAGACCACGCTGACATTGTTGTCGGCTGCTTCGGTCAGACCCACCGGCTTGATGACGTCGGCCATGATGCGATGCAAGTCCCAAAGTCACGTGATTTCCTAGGAGAAGCAGACGTTGCGGTCTGGAAGCGTCGTCTGGCGATATAGGGCTATGGCTGTGGTCTAGTCGTCTTGTTGCGTCGGCTAGTAACCAAGAAGCCAAGGGGGCCAAGCGAGTGACCAGAGGAAGAAAAGGCTTGTCTAAATATCCAAGCTCTTGGGAGATGAGATAAGAAAATCCAGGAGGGAGCCAAGACGTGTCTTGGAGTCATGCCCCGCTCAGATGCGAGATTACCAGTTACTGATAGGGGGGAAGGGGGTCCAGACCGGGGGGCCAGGCCCAGACCAGTGGCTGGGCAGGCTGGGCCTTGACCCCTGGAGATACTAAGCGTGCCAAGTGCCCAAACCTGCAAACTTACAGGGCTTCTGCACGTCTATGTATGATTAGTCGATGCAGATCAGATTGGTCCATTGTTTATGCTCCCCAGAAGAACTGGACCATCTGATCTACTCCTACGTAGTGCATGTTTTGACAGCGTAGAGTTTCACGTTTTCTAGTAGTATTGGTAAAGCAACCTGTTCTTCGAGAAGCGACCGCAGAGTCGCAGACACCCCGACTCCCCTCCCCGACCTTAGCTCAAGCCACTTGTGGCCGTGATAGTGCCGGCAGTGAGGCGATCGGCCCCAGTCCCGAGAGCTCCGATTGGCTTTTTCCAACAACGCAGATTCTAAAGTCTCCGAGGCCAAGATGCTCATGCAGTCGACAAACCTGGCACACCGCCATAAGGGCAACCCGAGAGACCCGCGCCCAAACGCATATCACCGACTGCCTCCCCCGCACTAGGCACTTGTAAGAGTAAGGATGATATCATTATATCGGCGCCTCTTATTTACTTGAAACATCACATATCCTGGCAGGGCAGCGCTGTACACCTGGGAGCGGGCCCCTCCCCTAACGATAGCAGGCTCTTGTTTCGAGTCATGCATCAGAAAAAGAACATTTCTATACTTCCTCCAGGCCTATATCAAACGGCCGCTATACATAAAACCCTATCTCGCACCAAAGGTCGCACACCGCGTGACTAGGAAAGCCCACATGATATGGGCTTTTCTTCTGCAGCTCATCGTGGCCAGCCTTTTGGACAGACCAGCTATGCCGACCTTCGCAGCAATGGCTTTGTTGGCAGCGCAGAGGATCATCCTGGTTCGTGAGCACGTAAAAGTGGCCAAAGGATTGTTTCGCTCGCCTCAAGTCCCAGCCACCACAATCACCGGATCGCGACGATGTTCAGGGATGCCAGACTCTTGAAAGTCGTTTCTCGACCACATGGGTAGCTGCATGCATCCATCCATCAAACATGAGGATATCAAAGACACCCTCCGACGCAGCGGAAGCACCACGAGCAGATTGCATGTGAGGCAACCTGTTTGTGTCCTGAGACTCATCTTCATACAAAATGCACTGGTAAAAGCTGGTCACTGTCAGACTTGGCGCCCTGTTCCTCTAATTTCTCTCGCGGGGTGTAAAGTCTTAGAGTATATCTCATAATGACCGAAGGCTTTGCATTCACTTGTCTGTATGTCTGTCCATCTGCGGAGTCCCTCTTCTTTGGAGCAAAATGAAGAACAAAGCAACCACAGTGCTCTAGGTAAAGGCCGAGGTCTAGGCTGTCACTGTGGCTCTCATGCTCATCTACAGTTTCAAATCCATCATCAGCAGACTCATGAAGCTCGGGGTCATCACGTTCAGACCCATTAGAATCTGAAACACCAGGGAGGGCTCCCAGCAAATCTCTAAACGATGTGCTCAAACCTGTTGTTGTGGTCCAACTTATTATAGCATTTGATAAGAACGATCAACAAGAGGGCGTGGGCTTCTTCCTCTTTTCTCTTTTTTTCACTTTCTTTTCCCTCTTGGTATCGGTACTTGAGCCGTTGCCTTCGAGGCTGCCTCTCAACTCTGAGGGGCAGTTGGTAGGTTGGCAGGAGCCCGTACCTGTCCTCGGATCTGCAACAGACATAAAAGGCTGGTGGGAAGGAGCTCACCTTGCCTGCCGAGTCGGATGACATCGTCTGAGCCGGCGTTGGCGTAGGCTGCGGCCAGGCGTTGGTAGTCGGACTAGCCAGCTTTCTTGAACATTCAGAAGCCCGATTCTGGACAGAAGATGTTCTCTTGAGGGTACTCCATCCGGGAGAGTTCGTGGAGCTTGGAGTTGTTACCTGTGAGCGCAGGGAATCGGGGACGAGCCGATGGGGCAAGGGGCTCGGCTTCCGCGATCTTCTCATCTGAGATTGACCCAGCTTGGGCTGCTCGACATTCTTGTTAATTTGCTGAGCTTGCGATACAGATGATATCTGTGGACTTCAGCTGAAAGTACGTGAACTGGCAATCTCTATATAGGACCAACTGACCTTTGCTGGAGTAGGGCGGAGATTGCCAAGCTGATGAACCGCCTAGGCTACATCGCTGGCTTTGTGAGCTGCTCAGTGACGATTTTCGACAGTAATACTCTTCTTTCCTTTTCCCATGCGTCCTAGGATCATCGACAAACCATTTCCGGCTAGATATCGTGGCCCGCAGAAGATGCCGTGAGAATATCCGGTCTACAAGGTGATGGAAGCACCTCAAAAGTGTCAGAGCAACCAAATGCTGATCTTAAATTCGGGTATGTCACACAACTGCAAGCAGAGTCGCTTCAAACTTGGTGTATGGTCGCTCACAACATGATAGATACTGGGTCCGGAAAGACAGCCCAGATGCCCTAGTTTCTTCCTTACCAATGCCTGGCAAACACAAAGCAGATCCTCTGCACGTAGTCTCAACTACAGGCTGCCACCTGGCCCAAGAGGCCGATTTCGTCGTCGAAAAAGTCGGCTACGAGATCAAAGCGTCGTGCGGCTTATATGCGCCACAGAAAGCATGAACAATGAGCGAGAGACCGTTCTCGGTGTTTCGGTGTGTCACCATCGATAAGGCGCATGAGAAACTTGCCAACACGATGTATTGCTCGCAGTCGTCACGTGGGCGACTATGCAGACCCCCGAAATACTCCAGTACTTCGACGGGCGACCCATGCTTGCACATGCCTCGCGAGCAGTTGACGTCACCGATGGGTGGCAAAGGATTGACGACACATGTCTTGGAGAAAGTCTGTAACCGACCCCAATGCGGCAAAGATAAAAGGTATGAAAATGAGGCATGTATGTAATATGTAACTGTCAAACCTGCACTACGATATAAACACAACGGGTATCTATCCACGCAATCCATCATAACAATAGCAGTAACCACACGGTCGCAACAAGACTGAAAAGAAAAAGCCACCCAGTGCATCATGACCAGCTCAGGATGGAGCCGGACGGGCTGCCGTTGTACTCATAAACCACCATGACCTGGCCGCCGCCGATGTCCAGCGCGCCATTCCAGTGGCTGTTCTCGCCGCGCACCTCGGTGGGCGCGCCCCAGGTCAGCTTGCCGCCGCTGAGGCCGGGCGAGACGGCGGCCTTGATCTTGGCGACGGCGGGCCACTGGCCCTGGGCCGAGTCCTCGTCGGTCATGAAGACGGTCACGAGCCCCTTGCCGGCGACGGTGGCGATCTGGGGCGCGCCGGCGTTGCGGCCCGCGGCCGGCGCGTAGACGACGCCCCGGTCGCCGTAGGTCGCGCCGTCGTCGTAGCTGACGGCGTACTCGACGCTGAAGGTGCCCTGCCGCGTCGTCTCGAGCACCATGACCAGCGCCGCGCGCCCGTCGGCGGCGTCCCGCACGCTCGCGATGCCCTGCATGCCGTCGCGCAGGTGCTCCGAGGGCGCGTGGACCTGCAGGTTGACCGGCGCCGTCCAGGTGGCGCCGCCGTCGCCCGAGAGGACCCGGAAGGTCTCCTGGTTGTCCGTCGCGAGCTCCTTGCTGTACGTCAGCTGCAGGCGGCCGTCGGCGCCGTCGCGCACGAAGGGCTCCCAGTCGCCGAGGCCGTGGCTGCTCGAGGCCGAGAACTCGTCGGCCTGGCTCAGGAACTGCCAGTCCTTGCCGCCGTTGTCCGAGGCGCAGACGCTGATGCGGAAGTAGGTGTAGGCGCCGTCGCTGCTCTTGTCGTGGTTGCGGAAGGCGGCGAGGATCCGGCTGGAGCCAGGCACCTGGTGCAGGAAGGGGTTGTCCACGTCGCCGGTGCCCCGCGCGATCTCGCCGTACGGGGTGAAGGTCTGGCCCCGGTCCGTGCTGCGGAGCACGTGGAGGATGTGCTCGCTGCCGGTGATCTCGGTGTAGGCCATGAGCAGCGAGCCGTCGGCGATGGTGGCCACGCGCGGGTAGGTCCCGCTCGTCCCGGCGTTGACCTGCAGGCTGGCGACGGATATGTGCTGGTCCAAGAGGTCTCTCTTGGCGTAGACGGACCTGTCCACGATGGCCCGCCCGTGGGCCAGCAGAGCCCACTGGCTGAGCAGCAGTACGACTCCGAGAAGCAATGATCGCGCCATGATGTGCATGAGGGTTCAGCCAGCGAAGCCAGGTTTGGTAGTGGGTAGGAACGGTGGCGAGCTGAAGATCTGCTGGCGCAACTTATCTCGAAGAGGACCGAAACATTCCCTTTTATCCACACCCGACCCTGGGCCCCCCAATGGTCCCTTGACTCGTCGTGCTAGAGAGATGCCGCCTAAGCATCGTTACATCGTTGCACTACAGGGCACGCGACCTATATTGAGCGGACTGTGTTGTTGCCCAGATGGATCGTCAGCTGCCAAGGGGCATGGCCGTCAGGCGCAACCGTCAGCTTCCCTATTAAGCGTGTCATTATATCTCGCAGTTTGTGTCCGACAGACTTATACTAACATGAGTCGCGGTGTACACCGGGAACCCGGAAACAGAGAGCGACGTCAGGGTATGGGTCACACGAAACCGGATAGACGAATCAAGGGTCCAAGGGGGAGGGGCCAGGTCATCCACCGCGCAAGGGGACATAGCACTGCTTCTTGCCAGGCCTGCCCTATCGGACCCTGCCAGCACATTGGCACGAGAAAGAAAAACGCCATCAGCACAGCACAGCACAGCACAGCACAGTACAGCACAGCAGGCGCAGGATGCACAGCATGCACGCATACCCGGCAGGGGCTGATTGACACTGACCCAGGTCGCTAGCCCGATACCCGACCGGGGATTTTCTTTTTTGGTGGCCCACAAACCTTAGGCATGTGCTGGATACGAATCACGTCACTAGGGGCGGTCCTCCAGATCCTAGTGGTAGAAGGGCAGATGGGGAGGAGACCACAGGGCCGATGAGATGAGCGCCAATCCGGGAGCGGTAAGGGCGCACGAATCGTTCCTTTTTAGTGTCTCCTTTTCCAGCAGTAGTGCAACGGCGCCAGTCCCCGGCTTCGCGGGCAGCCGACCAACAAATGCTGACTTCTTAGGTAAACCTCGCAGTCAGTTAGTTGGCAACGCGGCGGTGTAGGGGGGAAGGGTGATTGAGCATGGTGAGCGATTTGGCCCACGGCCAACAACAAGAAAGTAAGCTGGAAAGCCTCATGATGGCAACAACTGCACAGCAAGATATGTGGCCTGCCCAACGTGGTATAGAGCCAAACGAAACGGACCCCCAGTCGGGCCTGTTGGTTTCGGCTTGTGTGTCGCGCCAAGCCTCTAGTAGTGCAGCCCAGGGCCGGTTTTCGTCGTCGTCCCCCCTCCAATACTGTTGTGCTACCACCTATCCACCGTCCACGGCGTCTTATTGGCGAAATCCAGCTTTGTGTCGTCGTCCAAGCGGTCGTCCGAATCCGAAGCAAAGCGAAACTAGTTCGTTTCGGCTCCGAGTTCAGGCCTGCTGGTGGTGCGAGCAGAGCCCGACACGCTGGAGACTATTGTTTAGTGCAGACTCAGTTTCTTACAGCGCACATGAGCCAAATTACACTGCATCGTCGCACACCGACCCTTAGTTCGACGTCAGTTCCTCCAGACAGACAGACACATCTTGGCTCTCGTCAGTTCTCTCGTCAGTTTTCAGCTGCGCACGGGAATCAAACAAACAAACAAACAGGCTCGATTGGGCTTTTCTTCTGCTAGTCAGTACTACGTGGAACAACGTCAGCGTGCGCACACCCACACACATGCTGCTTACTAGTGGGTTAGAGGCCTACAATATGACACACGATATCTTCGCGACCTCGTTCCTTTCATTTCGTCGCGACCCCCGATGAAGCCCCCGAATCATTTCGAAATCTGCTCGTAATTTGCATGCACGATCGATTCTGTAGTATTTCCGCCTCCACTCCGGGAGGACTAAGCGTATTATCGGTAGCTAATAAAAGTATGCCCATTACCACGTATCCTACTAAGGAAAGAGGTAGAGTTGCATTCGCCCCTGTTGGGCTGGGGCTTAGATTGGGGCTCAGACGGGTGCTCAAACCCTACCCAGCCGTCCCCTGGTCCATCTGGCCCGGCGTTTGATTACTTGTCATGTTTTTACCTCGTCTTCCCGACTAAACGTGAACCGGACGAGGGCCACCTGAACCAAACCAGGGGCTTGGCCCTGAGCAAACCTAACTCGGCAACAGCGCGGGATGACGAAGAGGTGCATGGCTAAATGAGCAGAGATGGCACAAGTGCATTCGCTTTTCAAAATCTAATGGGAGAGCATCGCCGAGGCCTCATCACCCAGGCTTGGAAGATGAAAGGGATACCTGGAGGAAGGGTCTACTCCAAGAGTATTACTTCGCGGGGTTGTCCCCCTACCAACTGTTCTACGAAGAAGGTTCGGTCGAGAACAGACGACAGATACGCCACCCTTATGCGTGTGTACGAGGAGTGACGCCCTGGCAGCCGCTGTAATATGAGAGCCCAGGCAAAGCTGTTCTCGGCGAGGGTCAGGGCAAGGCGATACTCGGACTCATTCTCGATGACTTCGCGGCTCAGCTCGCGCTGGCCTGGCACGGAATCGGGATTGGAATCGGCATGAAACTGGGCAGCACCGTGCAGGACGCTCTGGCGAACCACGTCGGTCTTTGCGAACACAGTGCTGACTTCAAGAACGGCGTCCGGTCCACAGGCACCGCTCTTGACGCTCACCAGTTCCGTCGTTTTCTCGTTTCCCCCTTCACCGAATGAGCTGAGACTGGACGGCGGTGGAAGAATTGCCCCTGACCAACCCGCCCAGGACCAAGATGGGAGATCAGCCCGTCTTGTGATGCCCACACCATAGAGCGGTGAGGATCTTGCAGCGTGAATCCAGCAAAGACTTGCCACGATACTATGCGGCTGATCACGATCGTATGGAAGCCCCCAGAGATCCAGCAACTTTCCGCCAGTGAGTTCTCTATAGTGGCTTAGAATCCCCTGGAAGCCATGGAGAGAGTCGCTTGCATATGTGAGCCGCCGTTGTGTATACTCCTTGATGGAGTTCCAGAGGTAAGCCTTCTGGGCGCGCGAACCGACCTTCTTCCCAGGATACGTTTTCCAGACAATGGGGCCTCGGCGGCTGCAATTCTTGAGTTCCTCCACAACGTCGGTATCTTGAATCTGGCCCGGAACCTGTAGTTCCTTCGCCCTCCAGCAGCTCATTTGCTTGCATTCGAAGTAGATGTGCTCCTGGGTGAATACAAGCCGGCGTCCAGAAAGCAACGCCTCCTGGTAGGTCCAGCCCCGGGTGGCCCAGCGGGAGGCATTGATGGCTTCTCGCGGGAACACTGCATGTGATTGTACAAGGCAGGCCTTCTCTTGCTTCAAGAAGGGCCCATGGGGGGAGCCGACACCAGGAAGCCCGGATTCTGCGTCTTGGCCGGCCGCGGCGACCAGAGTAAGCTCTGCACGTCCGTAGACGGCGTCCATCTGTCCCATCTGTAGATGGAGCGTGGCCGGCGAGGCGTGGTCGATGCAGTAGACATCTACCCAGAGATATCGGAAACCTAACATCTCGGTGGCTTGCATCGCATCCTCAATCGTGCGTGGCAGCCGCGACGGAAGCTGGCCGGCGCCTAGCCCATCCAGCTCACTGCGGTCCAGCTTGCCCCATACGTAGCTCAAAGCCACATAAGCCTCGGAGCCATCGCTGGGTACCGTGCAGCGCTCGTGGCAATCGATGAGGGTAATCCTGTGAGTGAGGGGGGCGCTACTCACTGAGCCACAGTCATGATGCGACCGACAGTGATTCAACCACTGGAGCGGAAGGTCTGCGCTGAACCGTTGCGAGAACAGTGTCGAGTCAACACAAAGGAGCCCCAATGGCACCGTCCTTGACGAGCCTCGGGGTCGGTAACCCAACTGGACGGCTGCAGGTGGAGATGTTTCGGGGGCACTGGTAACTCCCGAAGTCGACATGACTGAACAAAGCCATCCTGGGTCTTCCGGGAACGTCTGGCATAGGAAACAGGGTTCGCAGTCCATTCCAGCGCCCTCACCTTGTCCTGTCCGCTGATCCACCAAAGAGAGGGTTGCTTGGCCCAGTGTTTGTTCACGCCGCGACCATGCTGAAAACGTCAGGGCCTTGTTGAAGTCGAGGTCGCGGCATCTGCGGCACAGCCCACCAGGCGGGGGTTCCATACTATGCAGAGATGGCAGACAGACAGAAACGGTCACACGATGATGTCTCGGAGGTGAACATGGATGGTTCCAGGTTCGAACGGTTTAGAACCTGAGCTAAAGTTGAATCAGGCTTAGTCCTTCCTAGCTGCAGAAGTCCACCACCCCCCCTGTCACGGAATCTTGGTCGATCAGATGCAACCAGCCCTACCGATCGCATGCTGCGTTCATACTTTGGTCTAGGCGATCGGGAAACCCCCGCATAAACTTAATCTAACTTTGGTACTCCTGGTTCTGAGCCAGCGGCAGTTCACTGCCCCACGAACAAAGGGCAATCATGATCCGTATTAGGTCGCTCTCTATAGTCTAGTACTCTGCACTCACACACAAAGCCCGCCCTCATGTCCGACTCAAACTCCGCCTGATCTCGGCGTCCTCTTCCTCCTTCCTCACGTTGTCCCAGCCCGGTAGTTTGACCGAATGGTCCAGTGCGACCGGCAGGCCTCGATGCCGCCCGCGTATCATCATCAGGATCAGCACGACCTTGCTCCCCGCGTACCAGCCGCCCGCGAAGCTGTAGGACGCGCCGGGCAGGCCGACGGAGATGCCGATGTTGGTGTAGCCCGAGACGACCTCGAAGAGGAAGTTGAGGATGCTGAAGGCCCGGGGGTCCGCGATCGAGTGCGACGTCTCGATGAGCGTGATCAGGAACAGCGCCGCCGCGATCGACCATATGTCGTGCGAGAGCTGGCCGCGGAGGTGCTGCGACACGAGGCTGATGCCGCCCTCGGGCGCGGCGGCGGGGGCGTCCAGGGGGATGTGCCGCGCGCGTTTGAGCGTGGGGCGGCTGTGGCGGCGCGCGCGCGTCGTGTCGATGCCCACGCCCTGGAAGTCGTTCATGCGCTTCTGGATCTGCCGCCCGACAAAGGCGGTCCCGCGCCGCCCGACCGACGCGAGCATCTTGATGGACCGCGTCGAAGCACCCGTGGCGTGGGACATGGTGTCGAACCCGGCCGAGGTCGGCGACAGGAGCGGCGCGCGCGCCGAGGCCACGAGCTCGTCCAGGGAGGCCGCATCCTCCTCCTCCTCCTGCTTGTCTGCTTCTTCCGAGGAGTAGAGGCCCAGAGAACGCTCCTCGTACACCTGTAGAACACCCACTGGTCATCATCCTGCAAAGCGGTAGTCGGGGGGAGGAAAAAGTGCAGACGAAAGACTTACGTTGGAGTTTCGCATGACGATGATCTCGGGATAGGCTGCAAGATACATGATGATCAGAAGCAGCACCTGCAGATCATACCACAGCCCCGAGATCGAGAGAATAGCAAACCCTCCGGACGGGACAGTGGCGGCCTGGAACAGAGCAATGCCCACGCGGCTGGCGACGGGGAAGGCTTCGAGGACCGGATTGCCGATGCTGAGCACGAGGATGAGGATCCAGTCCACCGTCACCAGACTGGAGTAGAAGGCCATGAAGACCAGATTGGCCTTGGAGGGGAACATGAGCATGAAGAGGCGCCGCGGGTACTTGAGGATGAAGTCGAAGGCCTCGAGCCAGTCGTGGTACTCGCGCGCCGCCGGGCCGGTGCGGGGCATGCAGCGCTGCAGGGCGAGGCGGCAGAGGAAGACGACGCCGCGGATGCAGGCGGGGAAGGCGGCGGAGCCCGCGAGCGAGAGGACGGTGACGAGGGTGAGCACGAAGACGTCGTCGGCGAAGGCGGCGATGCCGGCGTCGAGCAGCGTGAGCCCGGCGTTGTTGAACGACGACACCGCCAGGAAGATGCCCGACCACCACGGGCCCTGGGCGTTGACGGCCGTCACCTGCCGGCTGTGCACGGCCAGCCAGGCGCCCAGGGCCACGGCGCCCAGGATCTGGAAGACGACGAAGTAGACGGCGACGATGACGAACAGCAGCTTCAGCGCACGGTACTCGACGCCGCCCAGGTACTCGCGCTGGTCGTCGTCCAGGTCGAAGAACTGGCCGTTGCGCCCGATGGACTTCTTGTTCTCGCGGAGGAAGGTGTGGAAGTTGAACTCGCCCGCGTGCGCGGGTCTCCCGGACTTGGCGTGCGCCCCCTGCGGCCCGCTGTTGTTGGTCGAGGGCCGGGCAGCCTCCTCGAGCATGGCCAGGGCGGGATGCGGCATCGGGGCCGGCGGGTGGCTCTCAGACTCGGGCCGCTGGGGGGGATGAGGCTGGCCTCGGGACCCGGGCTTGGTGAGCTCAAAGGCGTCGTCCCGGGCGCGCTGGGCGTGGGCCTTGTCGCTGGCGCCAAAGGACGACATGATGGGCAGGCCGAACATGGCGCCGGCCATGCCGACCATGGGACCGGTGGCGCGCTGGCGGCGGCGCCTCTCGCGCTCCGCCTCGACGATGCGGTCGAAGCGCTTCTCGAAGATGTGGTAGCGGCACCAGATGGTGAAGAGCGAGACCAGGACGGGGCTGCCGAGGACCATCATGACGAACATGATGACCTGCTGGCCCGTGGCGAGCTCGCTGAGGTTGACCGTGTTGAGCCCGCTCGCGGTGAAGGCCGAGGTGATGAGGAACCACGAGTCGACGAAGCTGACGGTCGGGACCGACTCGGCGCTCGAGACGGCATAGAAGACGATGGAGGCGAGCAAGCCCACCAGGATGAAATAGGCGTGATGCACGGTGATGAAATTGACCGGGGGCAGGTAGGGCCTGATTGCCGACCATGTCCGGGCCAGGCCATGGCTGGGGCCGCTCTCGTCTTCCGAATCTCGGCTCATGGCTTGGCTTGGCTTGGACCTGCAAAAGGTTCTGTCTGTGTCGAATGGATATCGAGGCAGGTTGATGATGTTATTATGAATGCCCGACACTCCTTTTGGCGGCCTCCTGCACGGGGGTGGGACAAGGGACAATGTTTCATTTCCGTGCACGTTCACAAGCCAGCGAATAAGACGACATCTCTGGCGATACCAAATTGGCCAGCACCCGCGGCCACTGGAACCCACTGAAATTAGGGGGCCCAATCCAGACTTGTTTCATTTGTTGTTTATTGCTTTTAATCACGGGTACGAACGAATACATCACACTTTACCTACTTCACTTACATCGCTTTTATTACTACAAGGTTAGGTATCTACTCGGAGAACTGACAATTGTCGGTTAAACATGCATCGCTCGATCGCTGATCCTACTTACTTTGGGAAAACTTCAGGGCAGAGAGATCAGTCCAGAGACAGGTCGGCAAGAGACAACTCCTGTGCAGGTTGGCTGTCCGGCGCGACGTACGGCTGCAGTCCTAGATCCCTGGCTATGTCAGTCATGCCGAGCAGCTCGAGCAGTTCGAAGAGATACAACTTATCTGACTTGTCCTTCTCGGCCGCCTCGCAGAAGCAGATGATCTCGGCCAGCTTCGCATCCGTCAACTCCTGCGCTGCGTACCCGAAGACGCCGGCGCAGAACCGGGCCCAGGCCGACGTGCGCTTGGCGTCGAGAGTGCCCTCGTGCTGGCGGAACTCGACCGTCGGGTTGAGAGCAAGGAGCGAGTCCACTTGCGGGATGTGGTAGTTGCCCTTGAAGTAGTTGGTCGTCATCATCCAGGCGAGGTGTCCCGCGTTCGCGCAGGCCATGATCTCGCGCACCCCGTCGCTGATGCTGACATCAGGCTTCGAGTCGCGCGGGCGGAACAAGGTGAACGTGAAAGGCCGGTCGGGGGAGCAGGCCTCGGCGGCATCGCTGGCGGTCCAGCCCATGGCCGCGTTGGACTGGGTCCGAATCGACCTCGCATATATCGTCTGCGCCCGGTACGGCGGGTGCAGCTCCGCCACCACAGAATCGATGGCAAACAACAGGGCGCTGCACCGCTTCCAAATGGTCAGAGGGATTGGCTCTATGCCCAAGGCCGTGTGCACGTGCAGGCCGCAAGACTTGTTGACGGCGACGTGGTAGTTGGCCTGGACCAAGCCCATGACCTTCTCCACCTCGAGGTGGGACGCCGCCTCGTCTCTCAGCGCCGGCGAAATCAGCTCGAGGCCGACCCAGCTCAGTCTACGCGCCAGTGGGGAGACGTTGGGACCGGCCTGCGTCTCCATGATGACGGAGCCGTCCCTGACTATGGACCAGCGGAAGTACTTTTCCTGCGCCGTGTTGTTTTGGCAGCGGTGCGGCTGCGGCACGGCGCCGGCAGGACTTGGCGCAGTCGACAGCATAGCCCGGTCGTCCACGTCATGGATATCCACGCCGTGCTTCCGGAGCATGGCGATGATGTGGCGCATGATAAAGGCGTCAGGCATGACGGGGAATATTCCCGAGGGGACAAGGAGCAGGTTAGGGTAAGCCGCCTGTAGAGCTTCGACATCATAGTTGTTGGCTTCCCACAGCTGAAGGTAGCCGAAGAGGAATTCCCATTCAACTCCAAAGGTGGTTTTGGGGGTCGATACGGCGACCGCCTTGGCCTCCTCGGATGTCGAGGACTCCGGTGTTGGCGGGGACGCCATTGTGTCTGGACCTTGCTGGTGTACGAAAAGATGTTAACAGAATATGTAGCGGTAGTAAGAGGGGGTGATATGATTGCATATGCATCACAACGAGACATGAAATAAGAGAAAGACGGGATGTGGACGATTATATACTCGCGATAGCACTACGATACTCACCAAAGGTTTTACAACTGATGCGAAGTTTTACAACAAGTAAGCTATTCATGGCATTCCAAACACTTCTCTTGAACCTGAAGCCTGCCGGCTGTTATCACAAAGGCTTTGTTCGACTTGTTATCAAAGAAGCGAGAGGCATTGATGAACAAAGGAGAAGAGGCTTGCATGGCTTGCCGGTGCAGCATATGGCCAAGAACTCCAGGATCTCCTGTTGCAGAGAAGTTGGGCCGTTTTCCGTTCCCTGCCAGTCGGCGGACCTCTCCTTGACGGCGGCATCGAATTGGCCTGCCTAATGCTCACCCTAAGGCATGATAGGCGCCGATGACTAGAGGAGACATCCACTTAGGACCTATGCCTTTGCCTGGCCATACCCTACCTGCTGCACGCTGTTCGGGCTCTGCACGTGTTGCTGCAGATAGGACTGTCTTTCAAGATCAAGTCACCTGGGACACGTGCACGGTGCTGCGTAGCCAATCGCCGGCGACTCTAGTTGGTGCGATGCTCTCGTACTCGATGACGATGATTATAAATAATCCACTAAGCCGATGCTGAAGCGTGATTGGGTTCCATCCAAGCGGTGCGGACCATCCATGCTGGGGTGGTGTCGCACTGTCACATTGGAGTGGAAAGGCACCAGGTTAGGCAGGAAGAAAGGCAAATAATGCCTGCTCTCTCCCGCCCGTCAGCCGTCCTCTCGGCAGACAATCTGGAAGTGCATCCCCACCCCGTGCCGCCATGAGATTACCGAGATGGTTTCGGTAAGGGATAGTAGAGAGGCTCGGACCGAGAAAGAACCATGTCATGGCTACCTCTTATTGAGGCAGGCAATAGGAGGAGACACAGGATGAGCAACTTGCCCAAAGGGGATGGCAAGGATACATTCCTAACCCCAAGCAGCCAAGTATCAACACCGGGCATCCACCTTGGCTGCATTGATTCGATCGAGAAACGAGGCAGCGCGCGCAGATCCCTGGGCCCCTTCAAGTCAATCGGGCCATTCCCGAAAGACAGATATATATAAATGTGTTTGGCATTTCAGACGTTCGACTGGGCATTGACAATACAAACCCCCTAGCAGGCTTAGCTGTCGGGAGTCTGGACCTGGAATCCATAGTGGAGAGGGGGAGCCCCTTCTGAGCCCCTCATACAACGTGATTGGAACAAAAGGAAGAAGAAGGGAAAGAAAAAAAAAGAGACCCTTGTCGAGACCAGCCCTCCCAATCACACACAACCAGGGAACCGATCATCATTTCCCAATTCTGGTCTGGTCTATACATTAGCTGGTTAGGCGTTCAGGTCATGCGGCCTTGATGAGCACTTCTCAGCTCTCCCCCAGCTGGGTGCGGCGATAAGCTTCCACGACACGCGGCAGGCGGTCAGTTCGCGGCCCTCGTTCGTGTGATAGTAACCTGGCATTCTGCTTCCCATGCCCTATTCTGGTAACAGTCGCGCGAGTGCCGATGGCCATGTGGTGAAAAGCCTGCGGGGATGCGCTTCGTCCTCCTCCCCCTTCGCGACATGAAACCCTTAAATTATGTGCACCTCTCCGTTCTGGGATCCTGAAAGGGGCGAGGGGAAAGAAGAGAGGAAGACCCCGTGCCTTTCTTTTCCGATCTTCTAGCATGCTTCTAGAACCCAGACGCTTGTCCCGACCGATAAGCGCCATTCGCTCCCAGACCGCCGCCTCACCCCCCTCCGCGAGCTGCGTGTGATGGCATCGCTGATGCTGAACAACATCTACTTCAAGAAGCTGAGCTCTTCGAGGCCCGAGCTTCGACTCCTGGAACTCGAGCCAGCGCATGACATCAAGGACGCCGTCGTGTGCCGGCTGGTCCACGTCGTATTGAGCGAGGAGACCGACTTCATTGGTCTCTCGGTCTTGTACGGCGATGCGAACGACGCCGAACATATCTACCTGAACGGGTTCGGCGTGGCGGTGCCGACAAGTCTCGCCCAAGCGCTGCGCCATGTCCGCGCCGTCTTCGATGTAGCCAAGGCGAGGAAGAACACGGCCGACGGGCAGCAGCAGCAGCAGCAGCAACAACAGCAACAGCAGCAAGAAAAACAAATTATACAACACCGCGCGCCAGCCAAGAAAGCAGCGCCTCGATGGCTCTCACGGCTCCTCAAAGGCGCGCAGTTTCTATTTCTGGATTCCAACCAAGGCCGAGACCAGCAGACGCCTCTGCGGCTGTGGGTGGATCTCCTCTGCGTCGACCAGCAGGACGAGCGCGAGCAGGCCCAGAGGCGCGCCCAGATGGCCATGGCCTACAGGTCGGCGCGGATGGTGGTGGGCTGGCTCGGGGAGAAGGACGCGACGTCGGACCTGGGGGTCGAGGTGATCCGGACCATCGACCGCTGCATGCCCGCCCGCTTCGGCGACCCGGAGGACGTGCGGCAGCACCCCGAGAACTACGCGCCGCGCTACCAGTGGATGGCGGACATGGACCACCTCTGGAAGGTGCCCGAGGGCGGCGACCCGACCGAGTTCCCCGTCTACGTCGCCATCCGCGACCTCCTCACCCGGCCCTACTTCCAGCGCGACTGGATCCTCGAGGAGATCGCCCTGGCCTCCTTCCCGGCCTTTCTCGTCGGCGACGAGATCCTGTCGTGGACCCAGGTCCTCCGCCAGACGCGCTGCAACGAGGAGCTCATCGACCGCGGCTCGGCTCTTTTCCCCGAGGAGTACCGGCCGCTGATCCAGTTCCTGCCGCTGGGGTCCGTCTACACGCTGCTCAAGGACTTTGAGCGCCGGGAGGAAGTGACACGCCCGCCCGGCCACGCAAGCATGTACACAAGTTCGGCCTCGGCCTCGATACGCAGCCAATGATTCAATCTTGCAAAGGACACACTGCGGTGGTTTGGGGGCAGTTACAAGGATAGAGAAAAACTACATCATGTCGCAGTATAATGGTATTTCTTCACGTCAGACTTGTCTTGACCGGCCCCTGGACTCTTGCGTTTCTCTCGCCCGTTGAAAACATGGCATTAAGCTACCCATACACGTGTACTGATCCGACCGCATTGCCCCAGCCCAGTGAGCGATTGACCCGAATGAGCAGCGGTGTCTGCTCTAGTGCGGTGCTCTTCTTGCGGCTCTTTCCCCTCCAACGTTGGCTATCTTCACATCGAAATCGCGACGGGTTTCGACACAGCTCGAGGCCGGTGGCCGAAGGGGCCAGCCGTTGCTGGCGCCGACATCGAGGCTACGTGGGCGACGTTCACGGTTGGCAGTCGCGGGGTGGCATGTAGATCGGACTGAGGTAGATTCGAGGCGCGCAGGGGCGTGGAAGCAAGTGGGAATGAAACCGGTCCGTCCAGTGAAGAAGGGATTGTGGCCAGTCCGACAGCCACGGGGGGGGCCAACCTAGATAGACATTTAGCGGGTGTTCTGGAATTCTAGTCTTTGTTCTAGGGTTCTAGGGCTCCACAGCGCCACAGCGCGCCACCAAACTGCTGCCCAATTGCCCAACTGCCCCAGAAAACTGCCCAACTGCATTTTAGCTCCCGCACCCGCGCCCGACCAGTTCTTCCTCGGGTCTCTCCAATCTCCTCGAGGGCCACGCCGCAATCGTGGCTTGTACAAGTGGTATGCCGCCATCACTCTTATCAGGGCTGCGAGAACAGCTCCAAGTAAGGATGCTCTTAGAGCTGAGATGAAGCTGCGTGGTCACTTCAATGATCTGTTCCAACGCTATTCCACTTTTCCATCTGACATGCGCATTGAGATTCACGACTTTGAGAACGGTTCACGTTGACTACCCGCTTATAATCATTTAGCACAGGGGAGAACCACTTCGGCCCAGAAAGTAAACGCTGCACTCCATCACCGGCGTGCTGGGCAATGTATCAGAACATGATACAAGCGCTGATTGCAGATCATGACTGGTTTCAGGTTAATCATGACTCGCTATGCTCACCGCCGTTGATTATTTCTTGGCCATGTTGATAGGCCGTAGTAAGCACAGCTGACATCGGGAGCCTATGCGACACCCATGACGTCAAGCTTCGGCCTAGTGGTCACCACTCACAGATGTGCCAGCTGTACTGCAATGACAAGGCCCGTCTCACGGGCATTGCTAGTACCAACTCCTTTCATCATGTCTGACGCTTGGTTTGCCGACAAGATCGCACCGGACAGCGACCCTGACGACGGCTGCCACCCCGACGAAGCCCGAGCGCTCCAGTCCTACATGCTGGGCCACAGCACCGCCGCACAGGCCGCCGAAGCCTTCACCAAGCTCATCGTAGCCTCCAATGATCCCCGAGGTGACCTCCCGCGGCTCTATGGCCTCCTTGAAGACGCCCTCACGGATCTCCCCGCGCCCACCACCACGCCTCAGCTCCTAGACCTCGTCCGCGCCATCGAGGCGTTGCCCGCCCCCGACCTCTCGGCCGTGCCCCGGGAGAACCGCCCCGCCCACGGCACCCTCTGGGCCGGCCTCCCGGGTTTCGGGCACTTGTGGTCGGACGGGGCCCCCTCGCTATGGCCGTGGACCGGGCGCGGTGGCCGCCGGACCGCTACGGAGCAGGAGCGGGACGAGTATCTGGCCTGGTGCATCCGGCGGGCCGAGGTGGAGGCGTCGCTGGCGCGCAACGGCCTGGCGGGGTTCCCGATGGGTTGGGGCTACGAGCGCGTCACGGGTGCCCTGGAGCGGAGCCAGGCCGTCCTGGAGGCCGAGGTGCCCATGGCCTGTGCGTGGCTGGAGATCGCGGGGGCGCGGTTCCGGGAGGGCGGGGAGAAAGGGGAAGGCAGCTGGGGTTTCAAGAAGCACGGGGATCTGTGGAAGGGGGGAGACAGGGAGACGATGAGCATGGAGAGGTGGGGCTTCTGGATCCGGCGGTTAAAGGACATTGCGGACAACGAGGCGGCGCCGTCACGGGCTAGAGAGGCTGCGAGCCAATGCATCAGCCGCATGTAGCTCGATGGAGACAAAACTAGCATCGCGGGTTTTTCGGAGGCAGTAGTGGCCATCAAACCTTCTAACCGAGCCACCCGCCTTCACTGTTGCTCAGCAGGGAATCGGATATGCGATGCCAGAGAGCTGTGCATTGCTTGCCTGCCGTGGTTGCCCCCTAGCCAGCTTACGACGGATTTGGGAGAGTGATCCAGGGGGTGACTCATTCCGCGCAGGCTGTTGGATTTGCACCTAGCGTGGAGATGCCAGACTGGAGTGGCGACCACTGAATCATCAGGTCTTGACCCGGCACATCAGCCTTCTCTCGGCGGAGTAGGTCAGGCTCTCAGGGGCTCGCCACGAACCGGCATCGACTTTGCCGTCCGATCACGGATGAAATAGAGAGGAAAGGCAGTCGATAGAAGTGTTTCCCTGATTCAAACAAGTCTAAGCCGGCGCACTGTACGCCAAGGCAAGTCGCACGAACCTACGCAGAGCATCAGCTCGGAATCCGAGACGCCGGCCTACATCAGGGTGTTGGAAGAGCAGCAGACCAACCCTTATGTCCAGGCTCCCCTCGAGACGCTGTGTGATGGGTGCCATGTCATCCACGCACTAAAACACACCGGCTCTTCTGGTATGATGCGTTGAGCTCGGCACTCTGATCAACGAGTTGCACAGACGATATACACGCGGCCTTGTCTACGTACGTCTTTTCCTTCTATAGGGGCTCAAAGCATGGGAGAGCTTCCACGCATCCTGGCCCTGCTACAGCACTTGGCCCAGTAAACTGTCGAGCCAAAAGAACTCTGGATGTCCCTGGTGATGCTCCATCCGTCGCTCCAACCTCCCGCTCACGATGATCTCGGCGGCATCTTGTGGACGGCAATTTCCGCATTAGAGAGGGCCCAGAAGGACAATCGGCCCGTTCAGCTGCCGGCGACCTCGTTTACTGCATGCTTGGACAATCAATCGATGAGTAGCTGACCAGAGCTGGGCGCAGGAGGTGGCGAGGAGCTGCTGGCGGGAGGCGTCGTTTCTTGCCTTTGTTCGTCGGTGCTCCCATTGGGTCGGACGCTTCTTGTCCGCTGTCTAATGGTGCCTGTGCCATTTTTGGGGTCGATACTGCTGCAATCTGCGGGTGCGGCTCATGGGCTATCTGTAGCCGTTGGCTACTGTCACGAGCTCGCTTTTGCAGTATTCTTCTACTACGGCAGTTGCACGATGATGAAACTTCTATGCTCGGCAGTTTGTTTCTTGCTCGGGCCCGGTATCGAGCTAGTCGATGTTGCCGACAAGCTTAAGGAGAACACTTCTGTTGATTAGTGCTTTCGTCGCCGGGTTGAGAGATCATCGTTACGTTTACGTTTGGTAGGCCTGTCAGGTATGGTGGTTATTACGAAAGGTTTTTGCCAGGCAGCCTAGACGCCAGCTTACACCACGATGTTGGAACGGCAATAGGACAGAACCTGAAACACGCGTAAATATACTGGGATATTCTTGCTAACTAGGAATGCGCCTCTACCATCGCAGTTACTCGATGACGAAAGTTCTACGCTCGGCACTTTGTATCCATTGCTGAGCGATACCGGGTTCAAACGTCGCCACGGCCCACCCAATTCGCTGGAACTTCTCTGCATCCGTTGGCGACGAAACCAAGACCATTAACCCAATCTCATGACGCATAAACGTACCCTGTTTGTCTTTATCAAAAGGCTCGTATCCTTCCTGTCGGGGGACATCCAGAACAAGCACTCCTGTGACCAAGGCAACGAATGACGACCACTGGCCGTCCTGACTCGAAGTCGCACGTTGTACAGAACCAGAAACCAACAGTTTGCCGTTGGATCTTTCCATATTGATGATCTCGCAGAGCATTGTGTCCGGTTGAAATTGAACCCGATGCGGCCGGTGGGCAGACAAATCGGTAAGGACGCCATCCTTGGTAGAATCCCACCGAAGTTGGAAAGGGTGTGATAGCGCAGACAGCTTTAGTCAACCACCTTGGACAGAACCATATGGATTTTGGCCGGATAACGGAATATCGTAGTCGAGAATGTTGACCGCAACGGATCCATACATAGGGTTACCGTCTAGCCTTTCGAGGTCCGGAATACTGTAATTGATCGGTTCAGCAACCGAGACCCAAGAGAACGATGGTCCGATCGAAGTGGCTGGAGCCGGTTTTGGGTCGGAAAATCTCCTCGCGACTTGCCAGGCTAGGCCAAATCTTATATCACGGCGAGATACGTGTCGCCGGATGACTTCGCAATAATGCTAGCTATTCCTGATAATGCCGGGAGTTTGTCGCCAAGTACCGTCAAGCTCCTCCTGGTGTAGTTTGGTATGATCATCTGTCGCCACTCCATAAACGTGGTAGGTACGTCGTCTAAGTGATCCAAGGGTCGAGAATGAACTCTTCGGTCTGAAACACCTGCCACTGATAACCCTGGGCTAAAGTCGTACATCCAGCTGATGCCCTGACCATATTCCTTCTTTTTTCTTTCCACAATCTCACCGCATTCACACTCAACAGCGCTGTGACAGTCCCAGGCAACTTCATTTTCGTTAAACCCAACACACCTGCGTGCAAGGAGGGTTTCTTGCAAGGTCCATGCCCGTTTGCCTAGTGGTCCGATACTGACGGGACTCAATGGCCCCGGGTGGTCGTCGATAGAGCCTCGGTGGGACATGGGGCTGTGCATCACCATGTCGAACTGTCCACTCCCCGCCTCCGACTCCAGACTGATACCCCGATCAAGAATGTGTGGCTCTATCAAGAAGCCTTGGTCATCGCTATCAGCTGATGCAGCCGCAAGCACCAAGTAAGCATCCGAGTACACATTACACATATTGGCAGACTCCCGTTCCCAGTCCTCTTTATCGTCTTGAACGATACATAAGGAGTCGATCCATATATGGGATACATTGAGCTGCACTGCGCAGTGCACGGCATCTTTGAACGTCAGGGGCAGACTTTGGTAGTCAATACCGTTGATCCTTGCGGCGAGATTGTCCGTCGTAGTCCGGCATCCCGTAAACCCGCCCCAGCAGTGACTGAGGGCAATGTGTTTCCCCGTCGCACCATTAGATGGCTCTAGTAGGTGTAGTACTGGGTCGCCAGGGGTCCCTTTAACCGTGACCACCCGGCGCGGAAGTATAGCTTCTGCCCTTTGCCGGCATTTGGGGTGACCGTGGGTCTTTTCGCAGACGTCCAACCACTTCCTTATTTTGTCAAAACATCGTGCATCACCGAGGTTGCTAGGCAGTACTTCCGCTGTCTCGAGGGCACTCCACTTGGGACGGTGACCTGGAATGGCGTGGAAAGTTATTGATTCGTAATATTCGCCAGCGATGTACACTTGGAGCATCCGCCCGTAGATATACAAGCCAATCCCAGGGTCAAGGGCCAGAGCGTCCGGGTGAGATTTTGATATTCCTCGATGGACAATTGAGCACAGTTCGCATCCCCTGGCCGCCGAGGCTTGGTACTCAGACAGTGCAAACGCTGCGGGTTTACTCCCAGTCTCATCCACCTATCAAGGGATGCATCCAAGGAGCCATGGTTCTACATGTAAGCAAGCCTGCCGTGCTACTCTCTCACGTCACACGTACTACCCCCAGGATTGCGCACGCAGACATATAACTGACCAATACCTTTTCCACACAGGACGAAGCGGTCTCCAACATGACCGCCGAGGTCTGGAAAGAACCGCTCTCGCCCAAGTACCAAGGCTCATTGAACCTGCACGAGCGAGCTACTGCCAGCCGACCTCGACTTCCTCGTTATGCTCTCTTCCTTCGCCGGCGTCAACGGCAATGGCGGTCAGAGCAACTACGCGGCCGGTAACACGTACCAGGATGCATTAGCGCGGCACCGGGCCCTCCAAGGGCGGGGACACAGTGTCACGGTCGACCTCGACCTGATCCTCGAGGCCGGCCTGGCCAACTCCAACTTCTTCTTTGTGCAGTCGGCGCTGCGGGCCGGCTTCACCGGCGTGACGCAGGAGTAGTATCTCGGCCTGCTCGACGCCGTCTGCGATCCCCGCTACCACGGTCTGCAGCGGCAGGTGCCCCGCGAGGTGGCCGCCCACGTCGTCCACGTCGTCGACAGCCCCCGCCAGCTCTGGGAGAAGGGCAACCAGAGCACGGTGGCCTGGATGTCTATAAAGCCCATGTTCCGCAACCTGCACCGCCTCGGCGCCACGTACGCCACCATCAGGAGCACGGGCACTGGCCAGAATGCCACAGCGGGCGGAGAAGTCGACTACTATGCTGCCGCGCGGGCTGCCGCCTCGATCGAGGAGGCTACCGAAGTCATCGTCCAGGGGTTGGTGCAGAAGCTCGCAAAGTCTCTGTCCCTGCCCGAGTCAGACCTGGATTCCAGCAAGCCGCCTTTCCGACTCGGGGTTGATTCCCTCATCGCCGTCGAGGTTCGATATTGGTTCCTAAAGCAGCTCAAGGCTGAGGTAACTGTGCTGAGTATCCTCAAGGATCAAAGCCTCTTTGAATTATGTTATAGTGTAGCCGTGGAGGCCTTGAAGTAATCGCTGTACTCACTACCGTACTGTCTGACGTTGCAATAAGAACCCTGGTTTTATCCTGGACTGACATGCAAGGCGACGAAATGGTCACTCGATCTGCATTTCAAGGCAGACCTCTGGTGCTCCAAACATAGGCGCCGCTTGCCTCCCAATCTGCATTCTGACTCCACACTCGGAGGCCTGCACGTCGTGGGATTTCTGTACGATGCCGTTGATAGCGTTGTTCCACTGGATGGCTTGCGTGAGGGGTTCCTCGACGATGCAGTGAACCAGACGGGCGGAGGTTTTGGCGGAGAATGGACGCTTTTCTTCATGGAAAGAAGATGCTGCACAGGATCCAGACGAGCCGCCATCCTGTTGCGTACTCAGGGGCATCTTGCCCCTTTCGTACCCAACCAACAGCCAAGGAAGTTGGAGGCCGAAGTGGCGCGAAGCTGACAAATGACTATAGGGCATACATAGTTACATAGTCGTAGGGTCGAAATTAAGGTAAGGCTTTCTAGTGCCACCTTAACCACCCGGACAGCAACGTTAGAATCTCCCGGCCGCGCGGACTATACAGCTCGGACATCTAAAAATACCGAAAAGTGCGGACGGAGACCCCCCCACCGCCGCGGGATGCTAATTGTGCGGGATGCTACTTGCCTCATTTCTGAACCACGCCCAGCAGGAATCCACGCTTTGTAAGCTGACCCCGTCTCGCGGTTTGCCTGAAGTTGGCTAAGGGCCGAGAGTGTGGGGAGTGTGTGTGGAGCACTTTGTTGCTTGGCTGCATTATACTTATACAAACCTGCATTCTACGAGCCTGCATTTGTCATCATCGTCGCCATTGAAGGAAGTTGGGAAGTCACCATCGCGCATCACCCACTGCGTCCTTCATAAAGACTACATTGAGTTGCCAGTGTCCCTCCCAGCTCTGTATTATACCATCCCCCCATCGCAACCTCCCAAGACTAAGCCCTCAAGACTAAGCCCTTCACTACCACCACTGTCATGGAACGTGTACTCGTAGTCGGCGCTACTGGCAATATCGGCGTTGCCGCCGTCAAAGGTGCCCTGCGCTCTGGCCGTGGCGTTCTGGCCATGGTGCGCAACCAGGCGTCGGCTGACAAGCTCTACAAGCACGCCGGCATGTCCAAGGACCTCCAGGTGGTCAATGCCGATGTCACCTCGCCCACCGGTGTCAAGGGCGTTGTTGATCAGGTCAAGGCCGGCAAGCTGCCAGCGTTCCATCACGTCTACACGTGCGGTAGGTCTTCTTGCACCCCCGCCCATCCTCGCCTCCGACTGTTGACAGCTGACATGGCCATGTTCTCTCCTCTACTACAGTGGGAGCTGATTATACCAATGCTCCGCTCAAGGACGTTACCACGGAGATGCTGCGTGATAACATGACCCGGGGCTTTGAGGCCAACTTCTGTAAGTTGTACACCCTTCTGGGGTTTGTCAGAGGCCGTTCCCTGCACTGACACAAAACTTAGTCGCCTACCGCGATACCATTGCGTACTTGCAGACGCAGAACCACGCCAACAGCACGTGGACTATTTGCACGGGCTCGCAAGGCGTCGAGGCCAATTTCGCGCTGCCGGCCATGACACAAGGCCCGCTGTACTCGATGGCGACGGCGGCGGCGCGCGAGAACGAGAAGACCAACGTGCGCGTGAACGAGGTCTACCTCATGTTCCGCGTCGAGGTCGACGAGGACGCTGCCCAGCACGGCGTCTCCAGTAGCACCGAGTTCTCTTCTGTCTACGAGGAGATCCTCAACCGGCAGGAGATCCGCGGCTCCCGCGTCACCGTCGATACACCCGAAGCCTTCAAGAATGTGAAATTCGCCAAGAAGTTCTAGGTAGGAAGGGGGCCAGGGTACCAATTAGACTTGAGAAATGAAAACGACAAGCGTCAGTTTTGCGCTGAACTTGCCCCCTGACTACGATCCTTCAAAGTTTACGGCCATCCCACTAGCCGGGGAAGACTTCCTTTTCGGAACGGCGCGTGTGGATCCATACCGCATTCGAGTATAGAGCCGGGGTCCTAGTCTTGCTATAGGCCCACCTACTTAATCTGGCCGCAGCGTTATCTAATTATCCTGATTACGTATATGTTTGCGGGATTTGGCCCAAAAGCGTATAGACCTGGGTTACCCAACACATGCATCATCTATCCTTGCATCTGGTATTTAGTCATCTACCGAGCCCCTTTCCGCGCCTAGCACTTATCCTCTGCCTTCAACAGCCTGCCGACGATCTTGTCGCACAAGGCCCCGAGGCTTTGGGAGTCCAACACCTCGAGAGTCGTCAGGTCGATCCGCAGGTGCATCTTGACCCAGTTCCGCAAGTCCACCGCGGCCAGGGAGTCGATGCCGTAGCTGCTGAGCGCCTTGGACTCCTCCACGGCCCCCATGAGCCCCAGCGAGCGGACGAGCTGCCCGTTGACCAGCCGCACCACTTCGGGCTTCAGCTTCTCCGCCGGCATGCCGGCCTTCCGCATGGCCTCGAGCACGCCGGCTATGCCGTCGCCCTTTCCTGCCCCGCCGCGCGCGCCACCGCCCTCCGACGGACTCGGGTGCTGCGCCGAGGCCGCGAGCGCGCTGAACCGCATGTCGCCCAGGAGCACCGGGGAGTCAGCCGGCAGCGGGTACGGAAGCCCGGTGATCATCTGGCTTCCGCCGTCGAGGCCTGCGCCTTCGCTGTCCTCTTTCGCGGCCGTTTGCCGCCGCTGCTGCAGGATGGAAAACTTGAGGATCTCCTGCAGCTGCTGCTCGTTGATGCCCGAGAGCTTGCTCCGGCTCCGCACGCGGTCGGTGAGGTCTTGGTGCTCGCTCATGTAGCCGACGTCCTCCACGATGCCCAGGTCGACCGCGTGCGCGGGCAGGCCGAGCGAGCGCCGGTACGACGCGAAGGCGTCCTGGAAGCTGTTGCCCGCGCAGTAGTTCGCCTGGCCGGCCGTCCCGACGATGCCGGAGATGGACGACAACAGGGTGAAGAAGTCGAGATGCTGCTGCGTCTGGGCCGCGGCCCTGTGGAGGTTCCACGTGCCTGTTACCTTGCACGCCAGCGCTTCGTGGTATTCCCGGATGCTCATGGACTCGAATGTTTTATCCTGGCGTGGGGGGGTTGATTAGCGCGATCCCTCCACGATGCAAAGGGGACTTACGCGTAGTACCATGGCACCTTGAATGACACCCTTGATGGGCAGGGCCGAGTCCCGAAAGACGCCGGCCACGTCTTCCCATGTCGAAACATCTCCGCTGCAGACCTTGGTCTCCGTGCCAAGGCATGTCAAGTCCCGGATGACACGACGGGACCGCTCGTCATCGGCCCCGCTGCGAGACATGACGATGAGGTTTCTCGCCCCGGACCGAGCCAAGTACACGGCCAGACTCCCACACAGACCCTTGAGCCCACCGACGATCAAGTAAGCAGCGCGCGGGTCAAGGCTCGGGGTGAGCGCGGGGCGGCGGGTGGGAACCGCCATGTCCTCGGCGCCCCCATCCGAGATGACAATTTTCCCAATGTTCTGGCCCGACCGCAGCAGTTTCATCGCGTCCGGGATTTGGTGGAAGGAGAAGACCGTCATCGGCGAGATGGGTTTGATGTGCCCCTCCACCCAGAGGCTTCGGATTTGCTGGAGGATTCTCCCGACCAAGGGCCGGTTGTCCAGGATGCTCGGCTTCGAGATGTCGACGCCCCGGAATGTGCAATTGCGGCTGAACGGCTCCATGGACAGGGCGTTTCTGTCAAGTATGTCCTTCTTCCCAATCTCTATAAAGGTGCCGTTGTCTGCCAGAAGCCGCCACGACTCGTCCAGTAGGTCCCCCGTCAAGGAGTTGAGCACGCAATCGACGCCCCGCCCATCGGTCAAGTGGCGGATGCGTGCGGCAAAGGCGACGTTTCGGGAGGAAAAGATGCGGTCCGGCGGAATCCCACAATCGCTCTCTAAAAACCGCCTCTTCTCGTCGTTGCCTACGGTGGCGTAGATGTCGGCGCCGAGGTATCGGCAGAGCTGGATGCTCGCAAGGCCAACACCACCCGTGGCAGAATGTATCAGAACCGACTGACCTTTCTGGACTTGGGCAAGCTCCATCAAGCCGTACACGGCGGTGAAGTAGACGACACTCATCGTTGCTGCTTCTTCGAACGATGCAGAGCCTGGGAGTAGGAACACACGCTCTTTCGACACGCGATGGCGATTGGCAAGACCCGCCTTGTCATGCGATAGGACCCTGTCGCCGGGCTTGTATGTCGTCACGTTGCTGCCGACTTGGTTTACGATACCCCCGACTCCCGATCCTAGCATATGCTCATTGTCCGGCACGATGCCTATCGATGCTGCAACGTCCTGTAGGAAGTCAGCCTCAGAGCACTTCCGTTAGTATTGTTAGGGTATCGCGTACCTTGTAGTTCAACCCAGCAGCCTTGATCTCTATCTCGACCTCGTCATCTCCTAATTCGTTTGGCTGGTTTGCCACTTCGTTGAAATGAAGACTGTCCATAGCCCCGACCCGCTCACAGTACATCCTGACCATTTTGGGGTTCCCGTGGAATGGCAGGTTCTCCAATGGTCTCCCGGTGCGACTCTGGACAGCGGCTGTGACAATACTTTGATCCAGGCAGATCCTGTTGATGTATATAACTCCGTCCCGTTCGCAGTATTCGTTCTCCTGGTCATGAGGCTTGTGGGAGTGATGGTCGAAAAGAGTTCCCATCACCCGCATCACGCAAGGAGCAGTATTTTCACATGTAAAAGAGGCGAGATCCAAAGTTTTGAGAGTGAGTGTGGGTTCCTCGCCGCGAAGGCTTCGCGCAAAGCCATGTATGACGGCGTTTGAAGGTGTCGATACCTCCAACTGCGAGCCAGAGGTCAGCCAGAGAATCTTGCGGCCCGCAGTCATGACACTTTGAAGGTGAGCCCAATCCTGCTCGTCGATTGTGGCTAATAACGGAGCGCCAGGGTCGTCCACAAGAAGGATAGGAGTGTTGACGGGCTGGCTACCCGCCTCCTGTATATCGACAAGGTCATCCGCCCATCCAAGTGCCCTTAAGCCTTGAATCAACTCCACGCATTGAGGACTTCCCCTGGAAAGGTCCACTGTAACGAATTTGCGGACATTGGCTTGACTCGACGCTGCCTCCGCAGGACTGCAAACCCACACTGTTGGAGCCTCTGCGGAGTTGAAAGGGGGTGTGGTCGTGAGGCACTTCAACTTCAGGCTTTCTGAATGGAGCAAGGAAACAACTGTGCTGTTGTCAAGCGTGCTCATGCTCTGAGTACCAGACTGTATATCGTTGCAAGAGGGCCTAGCATATACCAGCACCAACATCCCGCGGGGAGCCAAGAACTGCCGAGCGGTCTTGGTTTCTACTTCAAGCTCTTCCAGCGACCCTGTAGCAGTAGCGCGAAGAATGACCAAGTCGAACTTGTCACCAGAAAAGGAGGGGTCGTCTCCTTGAGACTGGCCGTCGTAGATGTAAAACTCGGTGACACCAAGATCGCCAAGGCGTTTCTGAGCTTCGAGCATATGCTCTGGCGTTTTCGAGCTGGCGACGTATCGGGAGATTCCCATGAATTGGGACCTGAACTTGGCCTGATCCACAGCAGCCTCGTCGTTCTCTTTGTGGGTGGTCGTCATATCCAGATCCAGTACCGACGGAACTGCCAGTTTGTGCTTCAACAGCGACAACACGACGGCTGCGTCGCATGGAAGCTGAAGTCCGCCTGCAAGAGCATCGTGACCATTTCCAAGATGGGGGAGCGAGAAGATCTCGGCGTCTTGAAGAAGCGTGATATCAGGTCGCCAGTCCGGTCTCATGTAAGTATGGCTCGGGGGTTCGGTGGCGGAATATCCAGATCGGCGAAGTGCAGGCCTTGAATCTTTGCCATCAGCTTTCGAGACTCTTCATCGTAGACACTCGTGCTGTATGAGAAGTTCTCTGGTTTGTCGGGTCTTCCACCGGCAAACTTGGACTTTGTCTCGGTGATTGCATTTTCGAGCGCCTTCGATACAGGGCTGATCAGTATTTCATCAATCAGCCGGGGAACCAGGACTTGATTGATGGAAGTTCGGTCTCCCTCGTATACGGATGGTATAGAGGCCTGGAAGAGAGAATCAAAGACGGCTGGATGGATGGGATATTTCGACTGTCCGGCCCAGGTGCTGGGTGGAGGGAAGCGGACTTTAGCCCGGTTTGACTTCGTGCCAGGGACCGACTCGACTTCGGTCCAGTGATGAAAGCTTGGTCCGAAGTTGAATCCAACCGACTTCATGGCTTTGATCCATGGTTTTGATGATGACTGGTGTACGAGTGGTTGCACGGTGTGGTTCTCCTCGGCAGGTGTGAGGGCAGGCCGAACAAAGCCATTACAGTGCTCAGTCCAGACATCTCCTCGAAGAGTAGAAATCTTGAAACGGTACCAGCTGTCTTTCTGTCCAGCAATGGGGTTCAGAAACAGATACAGATAGGTATCAGTGTCGTGTTCAAGAATCAAGGCCCTGAGGAGTCGAACGTCTCTGAGTCGGTAAGCGGCCTGGGAGACGTCCCTTACATCGGCAAACCCTTCTGTGCCAGAGCATCGTGCCGTCTGAAACATGGCTTCCACGGCCATGGAGATATATGCAGCGGCCGGGAAAACCACCTCGGATCCAATTGTATGATCCTTGATCCACGGCACATCCTTCAAGCGCAATGTTCTCTTCCACGACGGCATATCCCATGATGTGCCCAGCACCTTACTCCCCAGAAGGTCATGAACTGGAAACTTTCTGTACCTCCAGTCGTGGCTTGAAAGACTTTCATGCCAGTATTTGTTGGAATGGTTCCAGCAGTAGCTGGGCAGGTCAACGATGGTCCGACATTTGGTGCCAGGCCCAATATTGTTGACCTTGAGCGTATCTATGCCGACGCCGCGCACAAACATCTTGCCAGCTAGATCGTACAGCGATCTAGTGGGGTCACTGTCTCTGGACAGCGCCGAGGAATACTCGGTGGTCATGCCTGCGTCGCCCAGTGCTTGCTTGATCTGACTTAGGGGGCCGGCGAGAGCGCCGCTGGGCCCAACTTCGACCAAGTAATTCGCTTCGCCGTTGTCAATCATAGCAGATACACCTTGGCCAAAGAGTACAGGGGAGACCATGTTGGCCACCCAATAATCGGTGTCGCACTTTGCCTCGGCACGTCCGCCGTAGACAGTAGAAAAGAATTGAACCTCGGTGCAGGCTTGAGCCGAGGCCAGACGTGGACAGTTCCGCTCGAGGAGTTCCCTGTAGCGCGATGCAATGTCCCTCATGTATTCTGAGTGGTAAGCGAGGTCCACCATGAGAATACGGGCGAAGTGGCCGTCGGCCTTGATTGCATCCCGGAGAGCTTCTAGCTCGCTTAACTCTCCAGATAGGGTGACGCTCCTGGGGCTGTTGTGGCAAGCTATCGTCACTCGCGGGAAGGAGCACAGGTAGCGCTGGCAGTCCTCGGCGCCAAGACCGGTAGCCATCATACCTTGCCCGGGGAAGTCTTTGTCTTGGATGTGTTGCATGTCCTTTGCTGCCTTTCCCCGAAGATATGCAACTCTGATCCCATCTTCCTGCCCGAGCAAACCAGCTGCCACGGCCGCTGCAATCTCGCCAGACGAGTGGCCGACGACCATGTTGGGATTCACACCCCAGTCTTGAAGCACAGCCAGGATGCATAACTGGAGCGCTGTAACTAGCGGCTGCGAGAACTCGGGAAGCCGGAGGTGTTCCGCTGATCTTGGCTGTACGAGTTCTGCCATGAGGTTCCAAGCGGGAGGCTCGGACATGGCCTGAAGGGCTTGGTCTAAACGCTTGGCCGTAGCCTCAGCTACTGGGAAATTCTGGATCAACTCCCGACCCATCTGCGGCCATTGTGAGCCCTGCCCGGTAAAGACAAATCCAATGCGGGAGAGGGATCGAGGTTTCTCGTAGACAAGATCGCTCTCTCTAAGAGTCGACCCGTTGAAAATGGCGTAGCCGCGGTGGAAATGTCGGGTCCGATGCCTGTCCAACGTATACGCCAAGTCGGCCGAGTTGACATGCACTGCCGGGTTGGCGAGATGGCGAGCGAGAGCCTTCACGTAGGATTTCAGAGACGATTCATCGTTGGCCGAGAAGACCAGGAGCCTTCTAGACTCTTCTTCCTCGTCCCAGTCCCCAAGTATGTCGACTTCTGTGGTGGTTTGGGAGGCGATACAAGTGGGCTCGTAACCTGGCAGCAGGATGCTGGGATGCTCAACGATGGCGTGGGCATTGGATCCGCCGTATCCAAAGGAGTTCACGCTGGCGCGCCGAATCGTCCCGGGGGGCCAGGGGGTTGTGGACCTTGACGGCAGTAGTTTCAACGTACCAAAGTCAATTCTCTGGTTAGGAGTCTCAAAGGTCGGGTTTCCAGGGATAATTCCATGCTCCACGGCCAAGACAGCTTTCAGGAGGCCGGATATACCAGCGGCCGGTTCCGAGTGGCCGATGTTACTCTTGACAGAGCCAATTCGCAAGGGTGCATCGGGGGCCCTTGAAGGGGCAAACACAGATGCCGCTGCACTGCACTCGATCGGATCGCCCGCTGGGGTCCCTGTCCCATGACACTCCAGGTACCCTGTGTTCTCGAGTTCTTCGATTCCAGCCCTGGCGTACGCCCGTCGGATGGCGACGGCCTGTGCAGTTGCGCTAGGGCTAGCGATCCCAGGAGTCCACCCGTCGCTGTTTGTCGACGTCCCCCGGATCACCGCTCGAATGGGGTCGCCGTCTCTCACGGCATCGTCGAGGCGTTTCAGTACCAGGACGTTGATGGCCTCGGCCTTGATGTACCCATCTGCACGTGTATCAAAGGTCCAGCACTTCCCCGAGGGCGAAGCTGCCGTCGCCATGGCACGTTGGTCCATGTTGTGTTCTGGACTCATGTATAGGTTGCAGCCGGCGACAATGGCACCGTCTGCATCTCCCGTGTCCAGGTACCTGCAGGCCAGGTCCACAGACACCAAGCTTCCCGAGCAAGCGGTGTCAATCGTGACGCTAATGAGACACAGTCAGCGCCGCTATCCCATGGAGGGAAGTCAGTCCTACCTGGGCCCCTTTACATCCAGGAAATGACTGATCCGATTACTCAACATTGCCCGACCAGAGCCGACAGTGAAACTCGGTGTTTTGTCCTCGGGGTCCCTACTTTGCATGTCGCTGTAGTCTGAATGCAAGGTCAGCCGTGTCCCCGGAGGTGGGTGTTTCTGCGATGCATGACGAACCAGAAGCATACGACCCGACCACGCAGCCAAATAATTTGGATTTGATATCCTCCATGGTGAGTCCTGCGCTCTCAAGCCCCTCACAAACAACCTCGAGGAGCTGTCTCTGTTGAGGGTCCATGGAAATCGCATCAACCTGCGAAAGCCCGAAGAAGCCGGCATCTATATCTTTGGGGTCCGCATCAATGAACATGCCACCGGGGGACCGCATGGTCCAGGGCCGAAGAGTCCCATCGTAATGCCCGGCGAAGTTGAATCTTGATGAAGGCGGCGTGGTATCAGCTACGCTCCCTCCAAGCAAGAACTTCCAGAACTGCTCAGGAGTGTTGCAGCTGCCGGGCAAGCGACAGGCAAGGCCCACGACTGCCACAGGCGTCTGGATTGGAGTGTTCCCAGACATAGCGTGTGTTCTTTAGAGTGATTGCAAAGCTGGTATTGGACGCAAGGGCAATAGAGAGAGTGGCAACGCTGGGGACGGTGTGGGCGGAGATATAGCAGGGCTACCCGGCAGGTACAACATAACCCAGTCCCGCACTCATCATGTCCATGTCACTGTTGTGCCTCCATCTTTGTGATCTGGACAACGACATCGGCGACCCTTCAGAAGATCGAGGCGCAGGTGCCGTTGGTGGCTGGTCTTGCCGTTCATTAGTGCTTACTTACCCACTTACTCATGAAAAAACAAAGGAAACATTCGTATCCTGGCGCGGTGCATGCAATGGATGCCGAATTGGAAGGTGACATTGATGGTGTGATGAAATATCGAATGCGATGGCCCATTGTTAACGGCGCAGCACCCAGGCAAGGGTGGTCTGTTCTGTGAATTCTCTCGGCTCTTCACCGAAGTCTTCCGTCATGGACTGATACCGTGCCGTTTTGGTTGGCCGATTTGGCACCCAATTCGATCTGCTCGCTCGCAGGTCGCGGGCCCACCCACACTACAAGAAGAGTAAGTAAGATGCAGAGACACAGGGGTGGCTGCAGTAAAGGTTCCTCCGGCAAGTAAGTACATAGCTTGGGAACGTATCTGGTACATTCGCTGTGAATCATCCCCTTCCTCCAACTTCTGGAGGACACTTCGGCTTTTTATCAAACAAACATGGGATACCATGAGGTCAAATTCAAGGCACTTGATGGCGTAGAGCTCCACGCTCGCGTATATCCTGCTAAGCAGCGAGGGGTCGGGTTGGTCATGTGTCCCGGTGTAAGTGTCCAGTTCCGTCCTATTCGACCTTGTTCTCATCCGTGGGTCAATGTAGTTCAACTGCGTCCTCACCATGTTGAATCTCCCCGAATGTGCCTCGGCTCTTCAGGACAGGGGTATCACGTGCCTTCTATACGATCCGCGTAGCACCGGCAGCAGCGGCGGGCAACCGCGGAATGACATCGATCCGCCACAGGCTATGGGGGACATGGCAGACGCTCTTACCCATCTCCTGGGCCTGCCCTCGGTCGACCCGAATCAGGCCGGCCTGTTCGGCATCTCCTTTGGCGGTGCGCTGGCCCTGACCGCGGCGGCGCTGGATCCGCGGGCGCGCCTCGTCGTCGCCGTGGCCCCCCTCGCGGACCTCGAGTTCGAGTCCCCGGAGAAGCGCGCGCGGGTCCTGCAGAAATGCATGAAGGACAGGACGTCGCAGGTTCTCGGAAACCCGCCCTTCTACGTTCCCGTGCTCAACGAGCGCGGCGACAACGCGGTGGGGTTCGGACACGGCGTCGACAGGGAAAAGTACGCCCAGCTGCTGCGGAGCGGACGAGAAATCGCGCCTGGGCATGCGAACCGCGTCACCTTGATGACATATTATAAAATCTCTATGTGGCAGCCCTGGCCACTGTGGGGACTTTTAGGCCAAACCCAAGGCGTCATGTTTGTCATTCCTGGGCGCGACAAGATGAGCTACCCTGAGCTGCAGAGACAGAGATACGATGAGTTGGGAGGAGGGGTGGACTGCAGGAAGAGAAAGATTGAAATTGCCTCGTCGGGCCATGAGGACGTCCTGGGACAAGAGAACCTCGATCTCGTAGTCGACAGTGTCATTGCGTTTATACAGGATATCAAGGATGGATTACTCTAGGCTCAGACCATCCAGACCAGCTCTTGGAAGCCAATTTCACAATGTTATTCAATCACGACGAGTAAGAACTTCTGGCCCTCCCTCTCACTAGTACCCTGACCCCCTTGGACTCCGTCCGAACGTCCGGGGCAACGAGGTCTCTCACGACCCTAACATCCTCATAGTCCGTCTCATACAGCTCCCAGTCAAATCTCCTGAACAAGGCCGCCAGGGCAATGGTGATTTCGGCGTACGCCAGGTTCATGCCTATGCAGTGTCTCGGGCCCTTGCCAAAGGAGACCATGTAGTGCTTCAGGGGCTGGGCGTCGTACGGGAAGGGCGCCGCGGGGTTTCCAAGCCAGCGCTCGGGGGCGAAGGAAAACGACGAGGGGTAGAGCACCGGGTTGTGGTGCATGTGCCACGTATCCAGGGAAACGTGCGTGTCGGGGGGGGAGGGTGTACTGGCCGTACTGCGTCGGCTTTTTCAAGACGCGCGGGGACCGCGTCATCTGGCCGCATGCAAGACGTATCGCTACTCATATGAAAACAGTCTGGTATTAGTAGCCGAATATGCAAATCAATACATGTTTCAAAGGGGGCACTGGTATACCTTCTTCGACACAAGCTGTCAGGTATGGTAACCTCTGCAGTACCTTGTCGTATGGAGCACATATCTTGGCGTCGGGCATGGCAGCATCCAGCTCTTGCTTCAGCCTGGCTAGCACTGCCGGGTTGGAGACAATGTGGAAGCACGCAATCGTCAGTGTCCACTGGGTGCTCGCGATCCCGGCACCCATCAAGCTGACGGCGTGGTCCTTCAACACCTCCATTTCCAACTCTTGGGGTGGCAGTTTCTTCGAGTTGAGGATACCGTGGATGATTGTCCGGTCCGCCAGGGTCTGCTTCTCGAGTTCTTGCTTGGATTCCCGTACAAGGCGGCGCATATCCTCTTGAAACTCGAGGACCGCTGCCAAGGATGGTTGTAGGAAGCTGGCCAAGGCAGGGAGCATGGCCGTGGCCACCCGCGCAAGCCACGGAAACTGAGTACAAGCATGGGCCATGTTCTTGAAACCACCAATGGCGCTCAAGAAAGGGGATTGGAAGGACGGATCATCCAGGTACTTGAAGTCGCGATCGAAAGCGTATTTGGCCGTTACATCGGCAATGTAGCTGGCGAAGAGGTCATTCAGCGTCACCGGTACGTCTTTGTCCAGGAAGTCACGGGCGAGGCGGGCACACATCCTCTCGGTATGGGCTTCAATGAGGGGCGCAATCTTTTCTATCTTGATCTTGGCGAAGAACGGGTCCTGGGCGGCCCGGCGCTGTTTATGGACGTCATGTTGGGGCGTTGAGAAGAGGGCAGAGGGGGATCCGAACCGCCATTTCAGATAATCCGGCTTGTCGAGTCCGACCTTGTTGGTATAGACCAGAGAAAAGAAGCTCGGGTCATCGATGTGGACCTCGTGAGGGTTGATCCGAACTATAGGTCCGTAATCCTCGTGAAGCTCTTTGATGTGGAAGGTATACTGGCCACCCAGCCCCTTGTGCAACAGCTGAAAGTACGCCTCATACCATCCGGTGAGGGCGGCAAGCTTGGGTCCCGGAATAGCAGAAAGCGGATGGAAATAGAGACGATGGATGACGAGACACGTGAGATAGGCCACGCAGACGGCAAAGGATAGTAGCAAGAGAGACATCATGACCGAACATGAGGGGGCTTGTCTTGAGTAGGGGCACCAGGTCAGCACCTGAGGCTTGGAATGTGTTGCCAGGGAAGTACATGTAACCTATCTCAGACCAGGCTCTGATGGCTGTCTGACGGGACTTTGCGTGGAGTCCGTGTTCCATAGACGCCTGGGGTATTTCTACAAAATGGTCAGCTCGTATGCCAAGCGTTACACCACATAACAACAGGCTGCCGGGATTATTGCTGCCTTGACTTGTCGGCCGCCAGCCGGTACTACCCCGCAGGAGCCAGTTATCGCCGTCTATAAAAGGAAGTATTGTCGGCGTCTAATTGCCCGTACATGAGTTCCGTCCAGAGATTCGTATCACTGTCCAGACAGCTAGCTACCTTCAAATCGGCATGGCGCAAAAGATCGATGAGATGTACGCGGGGGCTGTGGAGTCGGGCCTGCTTCCCGGTCTGTCCGCCATGGCGAGCGATAAGAACGGTCGGCTTACCCCTGTTGAACCAGAGCATACCTACTTACGCAATGAACTTACTGCTGACTTTGCGCGCAGGGAACATGCTCTACTCCAAGTCCTTCGGCAAAGCCAGCCAGAAGCCCGGCCGCGACCTCTCATTCACCGCTTCCACGGTGTGCGCC
The DNA here is from genome assembly GCA_019976485.1 of Apiospora pterosperma. Classification (NCBI taxonomy): domain Eukaryota; kingdom Fungi; phylum Ascomycota; class Sordariomycetes; order Amphisphaeriales; family Apiosporaceae; genus Apiospora; species Apiospora pterosperma. The sequence goes on from JAFBMP010000011.1 coordinate 3,686,596, forward strand.
CTCGCGTCCATGAGCAAGCTCATGACCTCTGTCGCCGTGCTGCAATGCGTCGAAGACGGGAAGCTAGATCTGGATAGCGATGCTAGGCCGTTGCTTCCCGGCATCGGGAAACACGGCATCATCACCGGCTTCGACGATGGCGCCAACTCGGCCGTCCTGGAGGAGAGCAGTGCGCCCATCACATTGCGGATGCTTCTATCTCACACCTCAGGCCATGAGTACGACTGGCTCAGCCCTCTACTGGGAAAGTGGCGAGCTTCCCGCGGCGAGCAGCCATGGACTGGCCCCACTGTGGAGGACAAGTCCGTTCTCCCTCTTATCTTCCCCCCTGGCACTAGCTTCGCCTACGGTGCGGGTCACGATTGGGCCGGCAAGCTGGTAGAGGTGGCGACAGGCGGTTCCTTGGACGCTTTCGCGCGGTCGCGCATCTGGACCCCACTGGGGATCCAGGACGACCTCAGCTTCTATCCCCAGTCGCGCGAACACATGACGGAGCGAGTGGCCGATATCAGCACCTTGAACGAGAAGGGAGAGCCACCGGCAGTTGACGCCGCACCCTTTGACATCCTCTTTGGCGGGACCGACTGCCTGGGGGGTGGAGGGCTCTTTGGCTCCACCGAGGCCTACCACACCTTCGTATCCGCCGTGCTGCGGCGCGACCCACGGCTCCTCAAGCCCGATTCGTATGTGGAACTGTTCCGTCCACAGCTCGACGAGCACCTGGAGGAGGAGCTCAACAAGTACATCGCCAGATCGCCGATCCACACTGCCTTCCTGGGCATGGCGATCCCCTTGTCGATCCGCAGGACGTGGAGCTTCGCCGGGATGGTGGCGAAAGAGGGTGAGCCGGGGAGGTTCTCACCAGGCATGACACTTTGGGGTGGTGTGCCGAGCTGTGAGTGGTTCATCGACCACGAGAGTGGGTTGTGTGGAACGGTGGCGTGTCAGATTATCCCGCCCATGCATCCCCCGGTGATGGCGCTGCATGCCAACTTTCAGAGCGAGTTGTTCCGTATGGTCCATCCGGATAGCACTGAAGGAGCTAGCATGTAAATACTCCTTACGTATTGTAGCAATCTGAATCCATGTCTTAGCTTGGATTGGCCAGAAGATTGGCTTACCAGTTTGGCCCCCGAGGCCCCGAGTGCGGATCGCCCATGGCGTTCGGAGATGGTGGCTGTTTTCGGTAAGCACTATCGCTCTAGCGGCTGCGTGCCCATGACGTGTATGGTTGGATCTATAGTTAGAACAGTTCTAGTGCCTTGGTAGTTGGGTTGCATCCAGCGGCACAGCCCTAAGGTTCGCTTTCAAGGCTGAACCGGATAGGTACATGGGGACTGACCCCGCGGGATCCTTCCGCTCGCATGCCTTTAGACCCAGCGCCCTCGATGGCTCGGCTGAGCTCTCTAGGAGGGGGTGGTGGCTGGTTTCTTGCCATGGGGACTGATATAGTCAAGGACTTGGAGATGAGTGAATATCCTCTTTCTCTTACCTCCCCCACTGGCTAATCCCTCTGATTCTACTACAACATAACCACCATGTCTGCAGGCACTACTGGCCCCGTCATCATCGGCGTGACGATGATGACCCAAGTCCTAGCATCTGCCGCCATTGGTCTCCGCGTGTGGTCTCGACAAATCAAGCGGCGAAACTTCTTTGCCCATGATATATTCATCTTTATAGGATTTGTACGTACCTACTTACTCACTCCTGGGCTAGAGTAGGAGAAGCCTAACTGACTGTCACACAAGTCACTTGCTACTGCACTTGAAGTAGGCGTCATCTGTACCGTGGTGTACGGTGGCCTTGGTCAGCCAGCAGCCGACCTTATAGACAGGCCCTGGATACTTGTCACATTCGGAAAGGCATCTTGATACAGAATCTCGACCTCCATTGACCGTGGCTAACTCAAGATAGCTTACCTTGGCGCTTCAGCTATTCTGGTGCTTCGCCATGACGAGTATCCGGTTCTCTATACTTCATCTGTACATTCATTTATTCTCGTCTAACCGACGCTTCCGAATCGGGTGCTATGTATTGCTCATCTTGTGTGCCCTGTGGGTAATCGCCGAGATCCTCGCGGTATTCCTGCTATGCCGGCCCGTCTCGTTCAACTGGGACAAGATGGTCCCCGGTGGAACCTGCGGCGATCTCAACAGCGCATACCTATCAATCCATTCGACCAATTTCGTCCTCGACTGCTGCATCGCGCTGATTCCAAGCACGGTGCTTTGGGGCTTGAAAATGCCCCTAAGGAGAAAAGTTGGCATCGCCGTCATGTTTGCAATTGGCGCACTGTACGTGTCCCCTCACCGTCGCGAACCAAGACTCATAGTTATTCTAGAATTTGTGTTATCTCGGCGGTCCGCATAGCACTCTACCAGCTCGCTCTAGGATACGATGGGGTCGACTTCACATGGACCGGCTCGCTCCTATACCTGTTCACGGCCATCGAGCCGCACCTAGGCTGCATTCTAGCCTGCATGCCCCTGATTCGGCCGGCGGGTGAGAAATTGGCTTCGTATGAGATTGTGTCTTGGGCGAAGTCATATGTGAGCCAGTTGCAAACGACCAGGACCACCGACCACAATTTGGAGTCGGGCCCGCTAAGCACGGAGGGATTGTATAGTGAGGCCACCGGAGAGGGACAGAAGAGGTCTTGGGACAGGCTGAGTGAAAATGGAAATGATGGCATTCGGTACACAGTTCGGCTCGAGCAGCGTGGCCTTGGGGGACGGGTTACTCTGCCCAGTTCCGAAGCGCGAGCTGGGCGCAGCAACATGTCTCATAGTGAGGTGGGTGGGTAAGCAGGCGACGGCTCAACACGCCTATCAAGTTTGGCCGCCAACCCTTGTTGTCGGGTTCCCTTGAGTTGATAAAATAGGTACAAGTACCACGCTTGCCCCGAAGATAAGCTGGACAGAAAGCGCCTGCAGCCCAGCCTAGCAATGATCAACAAGCGGTTCGATAATAAGCGCTAATGCGGGAAGGTAATAGTCGTCCATGCAGTCATCAAGCATGCCAGCCAATATATCTCCACTCGGGATCCTGCAGCGGACCAACAGCGCTTGGATACATTGACCCCCGTGTCCCTTTAACAGGCCCCCAACATGTGGTTATAGCAGGCATCGCTAACCCAGCTTACAAGCGACGCGTGCTGGAGCCAGTTTTCTGTCTTTTGACATCCCAAATCACCCATCCAACACATTGTCCCCTAGTAAACCGTAAACACCATGTCTCTGGCCAGCGGTTGGACTCAGGTCTTCCCACCGCGCGATGGCGCCCCGCTCACCGAAGGCAACCTTCCAAGTCAGGCCAGAAAGGTGTTTGTGGTTACGGGCGGGTCTTCGGGATTGGGCTATCACCTATCCCGCGTCCTGTACGGAGCTGGCGCCAAGGTCTACATGTTGACGCGGACACGTCAGCACGCCGAGGAGGCCATCACCCGCATCGAGGCTCATTACCGCGAGGACGATCACAAAGGTACCCCCGGGGCGCAGAGGGGGAGCCTCAAGTTCATCTACATGGACTTGCTGGACTTCGCGACAGTTCAGGCCGCCGCCCGACAAGTCCTCGAGTCCGAGGGCCCAGAGGGGCGGCTCGATGTCCTGTTCAACAACGCAGGCACGGGCGCCATGAGCAACGCGCCCAAGTCGAAGCAAGGATGCGAATACCATTTCTGCGTCAACTCCGTCGGCGCCCACCTGCTGACGCGATTGCTCACCCCCTTGCTGTCGAAGACCGCCGCGCGGACCTCGGAGAAAGATGCCGCCCGGGTCGTCTGGCCCGCCTCCATGCTCGTCGAGATGATGAGCCCCAAGGACGGGATCCGAAAGTCGTTCCTCGAGAACCCCGACAGCGTGACGAGCCAGAACGAGCTGTACACCACCTCCAAGACGGCGAACTGGTTCTTGGCGTCCGAGTTCTCGCGCCGCCAGGCAGTCGCCGTCGGCGCTGGGGCAGCCCCGCCGCCGCGCGTGGTGCACATCGCAGGGAACCCCGGGAACTACGCGACCAACATCTGGCGCACTGTCCCGTCCTGGACCTATTACCTCACGCGCCCTATCCTTCGCGACCCCATTCACGGCGTGGAGACTTATCTGTGGATGGCGTTCTCCGACTCGGTCACTTTTGACCGTGCCGTCGGCGGGGGATACGCCATATGTGACGGCAGATGGCATCCCGGTCAGAGGAAAGATCTGCTGCTAGCTCTAAAGGGGCCGGATGAAGGCGGATCCGGGCGTGCTAGCGAATACTACGACTGGTGTGAAACTAGAGTACAGGATTTTATATAGCTTTACACCATTTGCGCACGTCGGACATTGCGCCCTTTTCTATTTCGAACTTGGTCGTCGGCGCAACCCTTTTTACCATGTCCGTAAAAGCCTCGGTTGCGAATAGAACTATTGGAATGCATCTTCGCTGCCGCCTGCTGCATAGACGCGTTAAAGTAACTCGCCGAATAACCGATTAGACATAGTATCATGCCGTTAACCATCTGGATGCTTCACCCGCCGGAGTATTTGAAATGCCCCGGCCCCGAGACGCGCTCCACCTTCCCTCGGATACTTGGCCCATCAAAATCGAGAACCGGGAGAATACAAATGCGGTGCCACGTCTCCCAGATGAATCCAGATTTCAAGTAGCTTGGTGGAACGCACTCATTTCGCGAATCGGATCGAGCCTGCGGACAACATGGCTTTAGACAACTTCACCTCTTACTTCCCTCAGATGCTCGACGGCGCCGGCATGATCGTCGGCTCGCTCCTGATCTACTCTGGGGTGCTTGGGACTTTCGTCAACGTCCCTAAACGTAAGTTTGCCGCTTTTCCTCGCAACGTCCTGACCATTGCGCTCCCCCAGTCAATGCAGCCGAAGTTGCCGATATCGATGGCCTTGGATCCGCAACTCAAGAGACGTGGGTTCTCATGCCTGCCGCTACTGGAAGAAACTTGGGGGCTGGAATATTCGTTTGGATAATGACTCTGCTGGGAGATCGAAGGGCCCTGGGGTTTTTCTTACTGTGCTGGACTTGGGCGGGTATCGCCGATACAAAGGTCCTCTATGAGCATCCCAAGGGCGAGAACCTAGGCATTCACATCCGTAATATCGCGATTCTTGGCATATTAGGGCCCCTGTTAATTCTGAATGTTGCTTAAGCGTTAATCCAAAAACGTTACCGCCTAGAGATGAATACGCATAATATTAGCTGTGAAAGGACTTTACGAATGGGTCGAGAGCTACGATACCAAGGACTGGAAGCGGCTGTCCGGCTGCATCGCAAGTAACGTCCGTGTAAGTGTGTACCAATATTAGTCTCCCTACCGGTAGTCATGTACACTGATGCGCGAGCCCTCGGGCCCCCTCCCTCTTCCCCAGATCGACTACCGGGCATTCCTGGGCAAGCTGTGGGAGGCCATGCCGGCCGACGAGTACCTAGCCGCCGCAGAAGCTCACGCTCGACGTCGGCGCGTCGGCGAGGAAGCGCGGCGCCAGCTTGGCCACGAGCGCGGGCACCACCGCCGTCAGCTGCGCCTGCGCCAGGAGGAACTCCCGGCCCACGGCGTCCAGCGCCCGCGTCGACACCCGCCCCGCCGTCACGACGACGTGGTCGAGCGGGCGGCCCGTCTGCGCCGTGACGTCGGTGAAGAGCCGCTCGAGGCCCTTCTCCACGTCGGGGTGGGACAGGTCAATGGTGAAGCCGTGAATGTCGTCGCTGTTGCTGCTGCTGCTGGCGGCGTCTGGGGCTTGCTTGATCTTCTTGACAGCCGCAGTGACACTGTTCGGGTTGGAGGAGGCAATGGACACCCGCACGCCCTGCTCAAAGGCAAGCTTCGCGACGGCTGCGCCGATGCCAGAGGAGCCGCCGATGACAAGGAGAGAGTGGCCGGAAATGGAAGGCATGGCATGGCTTATGGTGAATGGAGACTAGGTGGGTGTATGAGATGGAGAAAGGCCACTAGAAAGAACGGAGAAGCGGTAGGTAGTTAGAGCACTAAATTGCTATCCAAGGGGGGAGCTTTGAGCTGCATATCCCAATCACAATGACCAATCCCCTGCGAAGCAGTTTTTATCCAATCGGACATCGGGTGATTTCGAATTGTCCGGGCATTGGTAATCACGCCGACTGAGTAGTATGTCCAGAGAAGCGTGCGTGATTGGCACCCGTCCGCAATTCCTGGGAGAACCATTGTGCCGAGTGACGTTGACGAGAAGCGCATGCGGGCTCACGTAGCATGGACGTAGGTCGAAAAATCAATTCCTTCTCCAACATGGGTGAGTGGATATGAGCCCAACTGTACTTGGAAGCTGTATTCGATCCCTATAGATAGGGCAGTGTCTAGACTGTAGTCGCACCCAATGGTTCTCATACTACAAGCACTGAGTATACATTTACGTAGCGAGGATCTTTTGAAAGGGTTTCAGGTCTACCAAGTTGAGTGATGGAATGTGCTGGAGTCAAGGGACGGTAGAGAAGCCAGTGATTACAGCCTTCTTCATCATGCACAGTCAGATGGGACAGATGGACGAAGAGTGGGTATCAGCGCAACGAGTGCCATATATTCTGCTGTTGTAGTCATTCCCTCGCGACTTTTGTCTATTTCAGCTTCTCCTAAGATGCTGGATAATGCTAATTGTCGCATGCGATAAGGAGCAACAGGGGTGGCGGTAAGACAGTATATAAAATCGTATTAGATGTAAAGTGCTAACTAAGAGAAACAAGATTAAAACCAAAGAAATCTAGTCTATAGTGCTATAACTTTAGATAAACAAAAGAGAGTGTATATCCACAGTGGCTGGTGTGCTATACCCCTGTCAATACTGCGATAGAAGCCTCGGTTGAGAATTTGCCCACCCGTGGTCGAGATAGGGGGTATGTGTCGCATGCGACAGAGAGCAACAGGGGTGGCGGAAAAGCTAGTAGATAGTGTCATGGATGTAATAAAGTGCTAACTAGAGGAAGAAGATCAAAGACAAAGGAGATCTGGTCTACAGTGCTATATATATGACAAAAGAGAGTGCGAGCCTAGCCTCGTAGAGGCTGAGGGTGGCTAGGGATAGCACCCCACAGTGGCTGAGGTGCTATACCCCTGCATATACTGCGACAGTATGTTCCTTAGATAGCGGCGACAATCTCTTTCTTCTCAGTGGCATCGGGAGAAGGCAGTCTCTTGAAAGGGATGATCATGGCGATGAGTACGGTTAGCGCCGCACCAGCCATGGAGAAAGCGAAGACATCCTTGATTCCAACCATATACGCTTGCCTGACCAGCTGTAATTCATCGCCTGAGAACACGTCCTGGATCTCGGTAGCCCCTGTGATAAGGACTTTGGCGGGGTCCATGGAGGGTGCAACCTCAACAAGCGTTTGCAGCAGCCGGTTGCTGAACAGACCCTGCGCAGCCGCGACGAAATATGCGCCACTAATAGAGTTGCACACCACAAAGAGAAGGGTCAGTCAACGACAGATCTCGTCAGGACCCTGAGAAGTGGGACAGTGGGCTTACTCAGCATGATAGCAGTGGTGGAAGGAATATCCTGTGGTTTGGAGAAGCTCTGAAGCGCTGTCATGGGAACTTGGTTGCCGAGGCCGATGCCAAGCCCGAAAATGACCTGAGGACCGATGTATCGTCCAAGAGAGGAGTCGGCCTCCAGAGTGTATAACAAAGCGGCACCAGCCGTGGCAAGAAGGCCACTGATGACTTCGTAAGGCTGAAGAAAACGTGTTTTTCCAATGAGGGTACCACTGAGGATAGCGCCAAAGGCGAAGAAGGCCATGAATGGAAGGCTGTTGACACCGCTCATGATGGCCGATTGTCCATGGATCGATTGGAAATAGATGGGGAGGTAGAACAGGACCTGGAAGTTGGCCAAGTTTGCACTAAGGACGGGAATGGTATTAGTCTTCTCCCCAGCTGCGCGTGCGGGGGTTCTTTCAGTAGAGGCGACTTACATCCAACCATACAGAGCGTTGGTCCAGGCCATGCGAGGCTTCAGGAGGCGGAGAGGCACCATGGCGCGGTCCCCCTGGAAATACTCGACGACGAAGAAGCCGATGGTCAAAACGATCCACATGACCAGCGTGGCAATAACACTGCCATCGTTCCATGGCTTGGTCAGTCCACCCCACTGCAGCGCGAGGGTGAAGCACACGAGCGATACGATCAGCATGCTGAAGCCGGGAATATCGAGCTGCAGGATAATCTCTTTCCACGTAGCGGGCATGGGCGAGATGTGACTGGGCACACGGAAGAAGATGACCAGAAGGGCGAGAATGACGCCGCCGACGGGGAGGTTGACCCAGAAGCACCAGCGCCAGGTCACCTCGGTGGTGAAGGCACCACCGATGATGGGGCCGACGATGGTGGACAACATGAAGACACCCATCCACATACCGATCAGGGCGGGACGCTTGGGAGGGGCGGCAATGTAGTTGATCATCAGAACCGATCCTCCCAAGGTGCCGGCCACGCCCCACCCCTGGAGGGCACGTCCGACGATGAGGGCCACCGAGTTGGGAGCGGCGGCGGCGACGACACTGCCGACCAAGAAGATGACGACGGAAGAGATATAGACGATCTTGGCGGAGAAGAACATGTATAGCTTGCCCCACATGGGGGACGAAGCTCCGACGAGGAGGAAGCAGGCGGCACCGTACCAGCCAACATCGTCCAGGCGGTGGAACTCATCGGTGATTCCGGGAATTGCAGTCGCGACGATGCCCTAGCAGAGAGAAGGCTGGATTAGAAAGGGCCAGAGTGGCGGGAAACAGACAGGGGATGCCTACGATATCGAGGGCCGAGAGAAGAGTGCTGAGGAAAATGGTGCTCATGATAATCCATAGTCGCATCCCCGAATAGTACTCGGGCTCCACCGCCGGAGGTCGGCCGTTGTCCGAGTCCGATGAAGCGACGAGCCCGTCAAGCTTCTTTTCATCGCTGCTCAGCGAGTCTCGGGCGTGGCCGTTGTCCAAGGGCCTTTCCGTGGTCGACGGCTGCGTGTGGCGTTGCTGTTCTGACATGTTCACGATTTGGCGTTCCTCTCGTCCAGGCGCTGGATTGGGTGGGTGGTAATAAGTGAGATGGTCCGGAACTTAGCTAGTGGGACGAACTACATGAGACTGGTTAGAGGGATGGAGCCTTTAAAAAGACGCCCAGGCAATTCAAATTCTTCGGCAAGTCGTTCTCTGGATCAGCACCGATGACAGATGTGGAAATGACAAAGCAACGGAGTGAAATTGGGCCGTACTGATCTAATCCATGGAATTGCCCGTTATCGAGAGGAGTTTCTGCTTCTGTGCAACGGGAGCGTATAGGAGAGATCTCCATGGACGGCGCTGACAAATTCGGAGCAACTATTCAACCGACCGGCTCTCCTACTTGGTCAAAACTGGAATTTAAGGGATGCGAGACTTGGCATTTAGGGGCCATTCACCCCTCCCCGAACACCATATTGGTACTCATTCACGACCAGGAGCCAGCTCGCTACCTACCACAAATCTCCAAGACCGTTCGGTTTATGTGCACATAGTAGTGCAGCACGGATGGCCACGTCAAAGACAAATGGGTAAGAAAGCGAGCCCGAAGTGCTGGCCCTTCTGACCTATTCCTCGGAACCTCTCCTTCCTATACCCGTCCATGCTACTGGTACAGGCCTTTGCAAAGCTTCTGCCTATGATTCAATACGGAATCATACCCCGCAAACAGCTGGATGGCGATGCTGAGCCTATGATCTCGATCGCCACCTTCCAAGCATGTTTACGGGCGATGCTTTGTCAGCAAGACGACGGAAGCTGGAGCGGATCCATTAAGCAGACATCATACGGAATACTCGTGCTGACAAAAGCAATGAGTCTGCCAATGCTTGAGGACCTTGAGGCGCAGCTGACGGCGTCTATAATCTCGGCTGTCAGGTTTATCACCGCCAGCCCACACGGGATCGTGTCTTGTGACCACATATGGGTCGAAAAGGTGACCTATGGTTCCCCGTTACTGAGAACGGTGTACAAGCGTCACCGGCGAGCTGCGTATCTTCCTCTCAGCGGCACGTCACGCAGCACGCAAAAGCGCAGCTCTTCAAGCTCGCGTCGTTTGAGCGGGCGGGGCGCAAGGTGGTCTTGCTCGGGCTGTTTAGAGACGTGACGGACTTGTATGCGCAGATCTACGTCGTCAAGATGAGACGCATAGATGAACTTATGCAGGAAGCAGAACAGCCCCTCTTGCGAGGTTGCATTGCATGGGTGCCAACCAACACGCTGCCCCCCTCACAGCCCAGACTGGCGGATCAAGACGAGGACGCCGTGTAACGTCGCAGCACGCGGCCTCGATCGGTAAAGCAACCGGCCTGATGAAATCTGTGTCCCAGGTTCGGTGGAGAGCCGTGCTGTTCGCGTTCTGTACATTTGATGGAGAAAGAACCGATGAATATACTGTATAGCTACATAAGCCACTGCCTGGATCAAGACGATGATTCTTTCTTGATTTGCTCTTCCCACTCATGCAAGGATGCAGCACCCTTTGGTATGCCAGACCATGTCAACCCCTGCTCGTCCATCAGCTTTGCTCTGATGTCCATCGCTTTCTTCCAGGAAGGACGTGATGTGACCCTCTCATGCCACAATTGCACATTCGGAAACCCGCAGAACTTGTCTTCGGGGGCGCAACCTGTGGCAGCATCCAGGCGATCATTCCAAGGCGCGAAGGCCAAGTCCACATACGTCATGCGATCACCAACCAGCCAGGTCCTCCCCACGAGCCATCCCTCCAGAACGCCGAGGATCCGTTGCACCTCGTCGTTGTAACGCTTCATGGCTGATGGCAACTTGTCGGGGTGGTGGTTATTGAACCAGCCAGCTTGTCCAAAGTATGGTCCCTGGCCGCTGGTCTGAAAATGCATCCATTGATTCAGATGATGTCTGTCGCGCAGTGACTCGTACGACAGAATCTTGTCCTTGTCATACTGCTCGACCAGGTACGTCAAGATAGCACCCGTCTCCCAAAGAACGAGGTCCTCGGCGTTGGGGTCAACAATGGCTGTAGGCGGACGATGAGCGGGCATTCCACCATGGTTGCGAGGCGATATGCTTACCTGGGACACGACCGTTGGGGTTGAGGTTGGAAAGTCAGAACAAACGGCTCCTCCAAAGGGAGGCGATGATATGGAGTGGACTTACGGGCCATCCACACCTGGATGGGCTTCATCTCTTCGTCTTGGGGAGTTCAATGAAGTGAAGTTTTCGATGATGAGGACTCTTTCTTGAAGGGAGCGCAAGGGGGTGGGCGAGGTTTCACAGTGTGCGGGGGAACCGAGAAGCGACCATTCAGACAACTGCAGTCAAGCCCGAGCTGGGTGACACAACAGCAAATAGCCTGCCTGTCAAAGAGGGACCCCTGTCTAAGATCGGCATTTCGGGAAGGATTGGCCCTAATAAGTTGCTGACGCGAAAAGAGGTACAGAAGCATGCGGAACACCGGCTCGTTGGGGGCCGCTGGGGCGTACACCGGCCACAGTCCAGCGAAAACTCACGCCACGCCTCCCTCTACTTCGGCCCTCGAGGAAGAACTTCAGTTGGCGTGGCAGGAGTCCTTCCCAGAACCAACAGGCGGCAGCTGGGCAGCGTTTTAGCCATACCAGATCTTGGGCAGGATCTCAGCGCGGCCTACCTGGCACCACGTTTTGCCGAGATCCAGACTGGCTCAACGTTGCCTTTGAGTATACCGACAACTGTCCGTCAATCCTTCCAATTAGTGTTCTGAACCATCGTGGTCCTCCGGGTGCTTCCGCCGTGGCTGCATCCACTGGCCTGTGTCCCCCTGCCGCCCTTCTGGAGAGAGAAGCGATATCTACAACAAGGGAAAGACATCTTGAAGCCCAAGATCCGGGCGCTCCTGGATAGTGATTTCGTTTCCGCCCGGGACAGTTTTGATCCCGAGACCTCCAATGTCTTGACATGGCTCGCCGGACTGGCCAAGGGCGCTCGAGGTACTGCTGGCACTCGCCTCGGTCCACACGACCCTGTTGAGAATGGTCAACGTACTCTACGACATCGCCGCGGACGGATCTGGCCTGCTCGAGGAGCTGCGAATCCAGATGCAGCAAGCGGCGGCTAAGCACCAGGAAGCGCCAACGACAGTGTGCTTCGCGAGTCTCAGCGCATGTCTTCAGGGGACCTACGCATGCATGCCCACCTGCCCACCGAATTGCTTGCGATGCCACAGGGCTTGCAGCAGGCGCCGGACAGCCAGCAGCTCTTGGTTTCCTCCCTGGGAAGACGGCACTGAATTTCAGGTACGGCAAGTCGTTTTTTGCAAGCTTGATCATCAAGCTGCTCTTTGTCAAGAGGTGCGTGGCACGGATGACAGGCCGCGATTATGGAGGCGTGCAGCTTGTGTATCTTGTGACGAGGGGAGTCGGCACGGGGTCGGAGGCGGACCATTGCGCGCGCCCACTAAGGACAAGACTCGGGGTGTCGAGGATGTGCTGATGGAGATTTCGGATGAGCACAACCCGCACCAGCGCAGCGATGCAGCAACTACAGACCCAGCCGGTTAGCCGCAGCTCAAGAGGGGCTCGTGTGTTCGACTTACAAAAGACCCAGCCAGAAGACCAGGGCGACGCCAGCTTTCCTCTTCATGGGCAGCGGAAGGAGGACAAGGAAGTCCAGGACGAGGGTTCCGACAACTTGGGCACAGCCCACGGCGATGAATTCACGGGGGTTGCCTTGGAAAAGAACCACGAAGACGGTGATGCCCCAGGTGGAGACGGCCGCGATGGCGAGCCAGATGCGTCGATAGAAGAGGAGGATGGCCATCTTGACCGTAGTCAAATCGCTTTGGGTGAGGGATGCTGAGCGAGAAGGTGAGGATCTAGGTGGCGAGAGGACAGACACGATGAGGAGGTAGGTCGTGATCAGCGAGTTAAAGGGTCTCGACCAATGATATCAGGCCATTGCTACTGTATTGACAGTGGACGAGTACCTGTACAGCACTGCTACGAGCCTTGCAGTTGGCATCCCCTAAGTGAGGCCTGTAAAACCAGGTATCGTAGCTATGTAAGTAGGCAGCGAGTACCCTAGTACCTGGAAAAGCCCACAACCCAGCAGCCGAATAAAAGCAGATTTGCAACCCATCCACAAACGCGTCCTTCCTTTACTCTCACAACACAACCCACGACCAATTCGTGCCAACCAGACCAAACCACTCAATCTAGACCAAAAATTGTCCAGATCGCCACAATGGCTGACACGAACATGACCAACGACAGCCAAGGCCGTGTGGCAATCGAAGATGATACCCAGCATCTTACTAATCCTGGACGCGAGCTCCAGGTCATGACATATGGCAACCGGTCATATGATACCGGCGGCGAAAGGCCTCCCAAGCGCAGACGTGACGACGAGGCCAGGCCTTACCATCGAAACGTCAAGATTCTCGACAACAGAGAAGCCAGGGTCGACAAGGACCAATTTGGCAATCTTGTCATCAAGTCAGGTCATCGCACCTTTAACAACAACGCACTCCTGAGTGCAGACAACTCTGTCCCTCGCCGAGCCATCGGCATCTTCGACCATATGGAGGGCGCCAAGACGATGGTCGCCGATGTCGCCAACATGTGGGGCTATCAGTCCAAGATCACGCTCCTCTTCGTCGAGCATAACCAGGGCGAGTTCACCTCACCGCCCGAGGCTAGTCCTCTTACCCTCCCGATCCTCCCGAACCAGGCCAACAGTGCCTTGAGCGTCCCGCGCCGCGGCCTCACCCCGGCAGAAGCCGAGAAGTGCGCCAACTGCGGCCGATTCGGTCACAGACTGCTGGACTGCTGCTTGCCCTCCGAGCCGCATGGCGATATCTTCGGTTGCCCCGTCTGCAACACGCGTCGTCACAGCTTCGACGCCTGCCCGAACCAGGAGTTCCTCTCGAACGCGGCCAAGTTCAACATGTTGGTCCAGCGTCGTGGCGGCAAGCCGCTCATCCGCAGCGACGTGGATGTGTACCAGGCTGCCCGTGTGGTCCATGCCAGCACGCCCATTCCCGAGGACTTCGTCTTCCCGTGGACCCGAGAGGGCGCCCTCATGATCCTCGCCGCCAACAGAACGATGTTGTCGGAGGTCGACTACACTGGCAACAAGGCCAGACAAGGCCAGGCCATCGACAGCTTCGCCAGCTACCAGGTGGTCATCCACTCGGATACACCTCCCAACGGCAGCTTCGCCCACTGGAAGGAGAAGACCATGGCCAAGAAGGGCCCGGACGTCAACGCCACAGCCTTCACCATCCGACCTGCTCCCGGTCCCACAGAGGCCGGGCCTGCTTCCGCTTCCGCTTCCGGTCCCCCAGAGGCCGCACCCAGTGCCCCCTCGACCTCTTAGAATACCCTCAATTGGGCAATGAACGCTGAACGCCGCTTCAGCATGAGCAGTCACATGCTGCAATAGACATACATAGGCTAATCAAGTTGTTGGTCGCAGTTGATTTGCCCGCACTAAGTGACTCTGTTTGCGTGATATGCTGTAGATGTAGTCCTTTTATTCCTCTCCTTGCCATGGTGGTGGCCATGTCATCCGAGCACAAGCACACTGTATACGAAGCATCTATGCTGTCTCGGCCAGTGCGCCAAGTTGCTATGCGTCTGCCATCTCGGTTCGGGTCTATGTGGTGGTCAAGTTGAAAGCTACCCCACACCTCTAAATAGATGCACAGCTGATAGTGTGGGCTGCAATGGCGGGCCTAAAGGCTGTGCACTTCTATTGGGTGGTGTAAGCTAGTTCGCACGGTGCTGTGCACCTAATTGAAATGGGTGGGGCAGGGCGGGCTAAAGGGTGTGCACCTTAATTGGGTGGTGCAAGGTAGTTTTCCCACCACGCAATTGAAGTAGGTACATAGGCAGTGCAGGTTAAAGGTTGTGCACTTCAATTGGGTGGTATAAGCTACCTGTTTGCACACCACGCAATTAAGGTGGGTGGGGCCAGGCTAATGGCTGCGCCACTGTGCACCTCAATTAAGAGCTGCAAGCTAGTTTCCGCACCACTTACTACAGCAGGATGCGGCCATATTAGGCTAAATGCTAGGCTTGCAGACTGCCGACCAAGACCTGCAGCACCGGGGTCTTCAATTAGGTCGGCATCCAGCAGGGTCAGCATACCACCCGTGACTGAGGGCGCAGACCGAGTGGCATGGGCCGAACCCGGTTGAACTCGAAGTCCGCTTGATGATCGACCGATTGATGGAGATCTTGACCTGGTGGCCTAGCTGTACGAATGTCATTGCTACTGGTTGAACGGCCTACATGTCTAACATACGTCGACTGTCACAATCATGAAAAACAAAAGGCACGTTGCACGGTGAGCTTTATTCACTAAGTAAGTACGTATGTTACGACCCTATTCGGGACGCTCGGGCTTCATGTCAGCCTGGGTCAGCATATCTTCTACGATGCTCGGATCGCAGATGGCATCGAGAAGTTGGGTAGCAAGGTACGCCATGTGGGATGCCATGGGCAGGTCGAGCTTGGCGGCCTTGGCCTTCTCGCGGTGGGCGCGGGCGTACACGAAGAACTTGTGCAGGCGGTCATCGACGAACATGACCTCCTGTCGGAGGTCCATGAGGGCCTGGTGCTTGGCCATCTCGTCTGGCTTGCCAAAGCCGGCAACAAGGGTGATGTTGGCCGTGTACTCGCGGCGCTTCTGTAGCTCCAGGAGCAGGGCATCGCTGTTGCGGCCAAAGTACGGCTGCACGTTGAGCGTGTAGTGCTTGATGGCGAGCATCCTCTCCTCGGAGAGGGAGCCGCTCTGGCTGCCGGCGCCACAGACGTTGAAGCCGTCTTGGAAGCAGTAGGAGCTGGCCAACGCGGAGACGAGGACCTCTGACTGGGGCAGATGCTTGTTGTTCCATACCCGGAGGACGGGGAGGACGACGGTCTTGGGCGTCAATTGTAGGTGTCCCTTGAGGAGACAGAGCGTGAGGCCCCAGGTGTAGGTGCTGTGGCGCAGGCCCGAGGTGTCGGTCGGGCTGTGCTGGCGCACGCGATGCGCCAAGTCTTTCGAGCATCCTACGCCCAGCGGGGCCTGAGTTAGCCAGATGGTCTTGGACTTACCTGAGTTGGTGACGGCGTCGCATCGGCGCCGGAGCCCTTGGATGAAGAAGTCCACTCGCTTGGACGCATCGTCGTTGGTGATGAACCTAAGCTTGTTCATAGCGTTCGCGGCTCGCGAGCCGTAGGTGGCATCGATGCCTCGAGCCCACGTGGCCAGGGCGATGTCGTCGGGGGTTGCAGGGTGGCCTGCGTGCGCTCCCTGGCGCAAGTAGCACTTGCGGTACCTTTCGAGGCCCTCGATCAGCTTCTCCATCTCCAGGACGTTCAAGAATTGGCCCTGGCGGCCCTGTATGGCGAGGCCGTATATGTAGGTGCCCATGCCATCGACGGGGTAGGTAAAAGGGTGCGTCCCAGCGGGGCTCAGGACGTCGTAGGCGAGGGTGCCTTGGATGATGCTCTTGAGGAGCGAGTGTGGGATGCACAGCAGCAGTATGGCCAGTGCCCTCTTGTTCTGGTGGTCGTGCAGGATCTTGTCAACGGTGGACTGGACGAATTTGACGTCAGCGGAGTGCTTTTCGAGCAGAGCCGCGTGTTTGTTCATTAGCAGTAGCAGCTGGTAGTAGCTGTCACAGTGCAGCGCGCGGAACATGTCCCAACGGAGGCCGCTCATCAACGGCACGCGCTGTGCGTCAGGGGGCGCCACATCTGGAAGTCCGTCGACGGGCATGGCGGCTAGGTTCTGTGATCTTGGAATCTGCTTCTCTGTGGGAAGATTTTGAATCTATTTCAAGTTTGTTTTGAATCTGCTTCTCTGTGGGAAGATGTTGAAATGAAGTTGGTTTCGTAGGGTTTCTTGACAGAAGTGGAGAACGGGTTTGTGCCCAAGTCCCTGTCGTGCCTTCCTTGACGTGACGGAAATTCTTGCTATTGCGGATACTGGTGTGCGGCTCCATAAGATGGCCTTGATGGGTTGACCAACCCTTTCTGTCTTTGTGTGGGTAGGTCAAGATCGTGTCTGTCCAGATTCGGGGGCTTTCGGATGCCTGAATCTCATTCAGCCTACGTTTGAAGACAAGCACTCCGGCCTTGGATGAGAATGGAGTCAAGCGATCATCGCTTATACACCAGCACACTGCTGAAAGCATGGATGTTGAGGAGCTACGTGAGCAACAAGAAGTGTTCCATGCACAGGTTACGACTATCACGGGCAAGAGGTAAGCAAGAAGTGTCTCATTTATTGTGTGTATCTACGTCCCATTCTGTAGGGTCGGTCTCATTGTTCTACTTCGCCAGAGAATTGCAACCACCAGGCAAGAGGCCGGGACCCGTCGATGGGCAGTGTGATGTCGACCTGGCCCGGCGGGGCTCTGACGCAGCCATGCAGGTCGTTCTTCAAGAGGAGCAGGTCGGCGTCGACAAGGCGTAGCGTCTGTGCGGCATGGTCAACCGCTAGGACGAGGTCCTCGGTGAGGCCAACGAGGCTCTGGTCGCCAAGCTGGACACCAGTTTCGCGACACAGCTGTCGTACCTGATCGGCGCGGTCGTGTTCGACGTGGTCCCAAAGCTGGCTGTCGACTTGGGAGTTGCGTACGAGGTCACGCAGCGTCGGGAGCGCGACAAACTCCAGATCGAAGCGATGCTCGACCACGGAGAGGAGCTGGATCATACCTATGCAGAATAGCTGCACGTGTTGGTCCCGTTTGTCTTGTGCGGCATCGAAGACGGTGATGGTCGAGCCCAGCAGCAAGATCATGAGCTTGGTATATACGGTGGGTGCTGGCTGTTGCAGCGTCTGCATGAGCAGCTCCAACAAGAGGAACGTGCCGCTCGTGAGCTGGCCTCGCGAGATTCGGTCGTATAGCCGGATGGCCAGGCTCGTTGCGCCCATCGAGGCGGAATAGGGGTATGGCTGGAAGGTGCCGTGCCAGGGGCCCCAGCACTGCTGGACCGTCCACGCCGAAGGTATCTCGCCCGACGTGGGCTGGACTGGCCCGCTGTTTTTGAGCTTGCGAAGCAGGCGGCGCATATGCGGCGGGTCGAGCTGCGGAACATCGCAGACTTCGACGAGGAACGTGGTCATGGCTTCGTTGGTCTGGTCGACGGCCGCGTTGCATGTGGCAACCTCGGTATCAAGAGCATGGGACTGTGCCTCGAGGTTTGTATTTTGACTTGTCAGTCTGGAGAGGCGCTCTATGTGCGCCTCCTGGTCCTCGTGCAGCCGGTCCAGGTCCTGCTTCAGCAGTTCGTTCTGCGTGGAGAGGTCGTTGCACTTCGCCGAGAGGACGGCGTGGGAGTCCTGGATGCTCTTGGTCTCGTGATCTTAGTAGAGTCGGTGGTAGGGTTAAGTAAATTGGTGCGTTGACTTAGTCAAAATCGCTATCGATTCATTACTGTCTTTAATTGCGTGCATACGTACACTATATAACTAAATTGAAAATTTCAAATTGACTCTATAATCTATAGTAAGTACAGATCCAAATAATGAAGTTCACATATTTTTCCGATTTTTTGTTTATTTTCTACGACTATTTAAAATGTAAATTTCAATTAAAAAAATGCAGAAAAAGTTTTGTTGGGGTACTAGCGTAAAGCTCCTTGGCCTATGCGTTTTAGTCTATTTTGCAGCGTATATAAAAATAGATTCACTCTATACCCATTTCTTATTAGTATCGTTACGCCCCCCTGCTCCCGATACGTTCTATTCCTATTTCCTATTAGCATCGTTACGCCCCCCCTGTTCCCTTAACTGTATATTTTTAACTCTATTATCCCCACATATCTTTAACGGCTGCTGATCCAATTCCTCGTTTATCGGAATAGCATCGCAGCGTCGCGACGATGCAAGTGATGATTAATGGCTGCTGAGCTAATCGTTTATCGGAATAGTATCGCAGCGTCGCGACGATGCAAGTGATGATTAATGGCTGCTGAGCCAATCGTTTATCGGAATAGCATCACAGCGTCGCGACGATGCAAGTGATGATTAATGGCTGCTGAGCCAATCGTTTATCGGAATAGCATCGCAGCGTCGCGACGATGCAAGTGATAATCAACGGCTGCTGAGCCAATTCCTCGTCTATCGGAAGCACCATCGCAGCGTCGCGACGATGCAAGTGATAATCAACGGCTGCTGAGCCAATTCCTCGTCTATCGGAAGCACTATCGCAGCGTCGCGACGATGCAAGCGAGGATCAACGGCTGCTGAGCCAATTCCTTGTTTATCGGAACAGCATCGCAGCGTTGCGACGATGCATAGGTACTATCGGTAATTGCGTAATCGATATAGCCCGGTTTTATATATCTACTACTTACTATTATTGTACTAGCCACTAAGTTTAGCGCCGTTACGCCCCCCCTGTATAGTATCCACCCCTTGAATACTTTATAATAATAGGCTAGAATTTCTATTCAGTATTATTACCCCCATTATTAAAAAACTCTCAACTAAAGAGTCTTTTACCTAGACTCCCCCGAAGCATTTAAGCCATAGATTATTGCACCTCCTTTTACTATTACCTCTATACAGCTTTAAAAACAAATACTTACCTCTGTAGTATAACGTATTTGTTTTTAAGCAGGTATACCATGCCACCATTATCTAATACTGAACGTCAAAAACGCTATCGCGACAAGAAAAGGCGTGAAAAGAACGAACGACCTAGGCAACTCCAAAATACTATCCAGAATAGCGACGGACAAGTTCGGTATCTACTTGGTTCAGCTGTCCCCCCCGACCCTAACCGGTACTAACCAGCTGCCCCCTAACTGCGCAATTCTATTTTGAATTACTTTTCACCCAGTATAGAATCCAGTACAGCGTCGGCACCTATCTTTCCCACTCTATAACAGCAGGATATCAGCTCTACCACATTACCACGGTCATTAAATAGTAGCGACGTTTCCCTCTCGGCATTCCAACATCTCAACGCGGACAGTACACCTCCCGGCCCTTCCCCCTCCGATCGTCTTATACGGCGAACCATTATTCCCAAACGGCGCACTCCCGTCGCCCGACGCCGTCAACAGGATTTGTTTAGAACCAGCCAACAAGTACGCGATATTGTCGACAACCTCTCGCCCACAGACCATTCTACTGAATCAGCCTCGCAACCGTTGCCGCATGCTTCCGGCTCTAACCCTCCTTTGCATTCTGCACCCGCCTCGACCCCGTCTCGCACCGAGTCCCACCCCGGCACGCCATTATCTTCTAATGGCTTTCACCCCGATTATCCAACCGAGCGTCCCTTTCCGGGTAGCGTTTCACCGACCCCAGCTCAGAACGAATTGTCGACTGCTTCTAGTCATAACTCGTCCCTTTCCATATTCACTAGAATCGGAGAAGCTGTCCGGTCGTTTAGCGCGCCAGTCCTCCGCCGTATTACACAAGATTCCGGCACCCCACCTATCAACCAGCCTAGCTCTGCAGCAAGCCTCTCCCGCCATTTGAATACGTCGGCCATCGAACAGACCTCTCTGGACTATCAATCTAGTATACCAGATCCATTATCCGACCATTTCGATTTCGAATCTGGGGATTTAGTTGCACATCCCTCGGTTGAAACCCACCAAGACTCCCAGCCGCTCAACCAACAGGCAGGCGACAGATCTATTAGCGCTACGCCCACCTCGGGCTTACCGCTAATAGCCGCAAGCCAATCTCTGTCACGCCCATTGCTAGAACATGCCAGTGACCATACTAGCATTCAGCATAGGCACAGTTCTCTATCCCAGCCCTGCGACGAAGACACTAGTCTACCTACACTATCGCAAAGCCCTGGTTCAACGTGCCTCGACCCATCATCGAGAAGCGTGCTCAGCTTTAATTCTGAACATGGCGGCACTGTTCTCGGGGCTAGCACCCCGCGCCCGTTGGCACGATCATTATCCAATCATCCAACCCAACCATCGCTACAACTACGCCGCCCAAGCGCCTCCAGCCTTCCTGCAGCCACCCCCCGAAGCGAGGTCGAACCCGTAATGCCCGACCCAACGGCCACGCCACCCAACTACAGCTCGTATTCACCCCTCCCGCCACCCGACTTCCAGGCACGCAGAGCCTCCCGCCGTCGGAAAAACGACGCAAGATTACAACGTCGGAACCGGTCCGAAGAAACGCCACACCGTCCGCATCGCACGACCAGCCGACGCAAGGAGGTTTCTCACTCTCGGCTCATGCCGAACGCGTACGAAGACAGCTGTTTGGCACCCCCCCCAGCGCGCCAGAATACCCCCCATATAGGATCGATCCTGCCCGGCCTTACCCCGCCACCGACCTACCCCGCGGTGCCATCCCCACAATCAATCGGCCAGCAGCTGCAAAACCTCTTTTTGCACAACCGACCTCCTCGCCACCAGGACCAGTTACAACGAGTTCTGCGTACTATTTGGGCTTACCATTGCTCTTCTAATTCGTGTAAGTGTTATTCTGTTACATACCTACATCCCAGCCTTAAAAGCAAATACATGATATATTTACGCCGCCTACGTATTTGCTTTTCAAGGGCTCATAGGAGTAATATTAAAACCAAATACGTGATATACCTACGCCGGCTACGTATTTGCTTTTAAAGCGTCCATGAGAACAATACTAAATATGGAACCTTCTATACGTTAGGTAGAAAATTCGCAGTACCCGACGCGGGAGACACATCTACTGTGTCTGACATCACCAAGTACATCAACTTGGCGAAAAACCACGACGACCACACCTTTCCTCTAACGCTACCCAACGTCCACCGACCGAGCCAGACGTTCAACGCCCCCGACCTCCGCGCCATGCTTTCGGACCATAATGCCCCCCGACTGTCATTCCAGAAAACTGAGGCATCCTACGCAGACGAGTTGTGTAACCTCCGCGTGGAACGACTATATGATATTGACAGTGTCATCTTCCAACTGCCCAACCTTGGAGTTATGCAACGGACGGAATTCTCGTTGGCGTTCAGGCCATCCTTCACTTCCAACATTACACAGAACTCCCACTGTACACTGCCGAGCGGCATCTCACCCCACCAACACGTCAATATATACCTAGGAGAATTCAGCAAACTTCAGCGGACTACTGTGCACCTTGTCTTCCCTCAATTCACCACAGCAAACGGACGAAACCCCACAAAAACCCTACCCGACCAGGACCAGGCGCTACTCATCGACCAGTGCATCCTGCCAGCTCTCCAGGAAGCGCTACCTCCACAATGCCTCCAAGAGCTGCCAGAGAGCTACCTACAAGCGTACTCCAAATCCAACAGCGGCCTGCTCCAAACCGAGGCGAGGCTATATCATTCTACACTGAAACACCGAATCGCTCCAGCGTTCCTACATGCCTTCTCGACCGCATTATTCGAAAAGCTCAGCTTGCATCCCAAGTTCCACCAAGCAGTTCTTCTATGCCAATGCCACGGCACTAAGAACGTTACAACATCTACGACACCTTCTGGCGCCCTCTCCAAGTTCTGCGATATATTCCTCGACGACATCGCTCCCCAGCAGCTCGACCCAACCGCATTCTGGGTCGATATTGGATTCCGGGATATTGCCGAGTTCCCCAAGGCCGACTCTGATACCGCCGCAGACCAGCACCCGCGAGAAGAGTTCACGTTGCTTTCTAAAGCGGCATGCCTGGACCAGATCCTCGCGCCCGAATCGAACGAGCACATCGCCTTACGACCGAGCCGATACCAACAATACTTGCTGGGGGAGATCGGATCTATTGACTGCTGTAATGACACCAAGGGCTACCAGCGCACCCACCCTTCTATCGTACAGCTCAAGGCATATTCTAGTCATAAAGATCACTTCTCATCTGCCGACAAGGCCCTGGCGCCTTTCCAGCACCGGGAACTCCGGCTCCTCGCCTTGGACGCCGGTAACGTTACCAAGTGGCACACGGCGAAACAGAGGCAACATGTCGGAAGGTCTGCCCAGCTCTCTAGCCTCCTCCATGTCTTCCTCGAGCAAAAGCGCCAAATCCCCAACCTCCTCGGCCTCGTTGGAGACGAGCGTCACAGGTCGTATGGCGTACGCAGAGAGGTGCGGTGTCTACTGGCCGATATCTCCCACCTTGACCTCGATGCCCTGACCCCCCCGGTCCCTACCGACCGCTATTAGCACCTAACGACATGCACAACCCATTCTACATCGTTCGCACGTCCGAATTGAACAACATGCTCGGCAGTCTCATTTCCCGTTACGTTCTGGCGTTCGAACGGTTGATCCCTGACACTACGCAATCCCCCAATCCCCTTGAGAAATCAAAGTCCGATCAGAACCAGCTGCGCAATACATACACTACACAGCTATTACAAATGCTGCTGTTCTTAACATGCAGCGGTGCCATGGCACATACGTATAACTGGATCTGGCGGGATCAGTTTCAATATCGCAAACATCGCGATGACGAACTTAAATGGCGCAAAGGTTTCAATCTCAAAGGAATCCTTTCTTACTACGGTATGGCCTGGCTCCCAACTGCGGCATTTGATTGGAATTACCCTCGGCTCCTCCCCGCGCAGATTAAAACGTTCTGTATACCCAACCAGGTCCGGTTCAAAATCGCGCCAGTGCAATTCCAACGCCCTTCCCGCCAACGGCTCGCCTCCGACAACGAGTACAACCTTACACGCCATCGGTACTACCAAGAGGGGTTCGCTCATCTATCAGCTGGACGCCTCGCAGATGGCCGTGAGTGCATTCTAAAGGCGTTTCGGGTGAACCTACAACGTATTGTGGCTTTATACAACCGTGAAATGTTCGAACGTTTAAGCGATGCACTCCATTCCATTTTTCCTGACGACCTTCGAAAGGTTAACGAGGCTATTTATAGCCGGGGGGAGCCTACCTTTAATGAGAAGGAAACACTGTACAATGGCGTACTTTCGATTTCAAATCTTGATACCATTTATGCCCGCATATTCCGTCTCGTCCCTCTCGATCAATTAAAACGCTGGTCCGGCAACACCTATCATACCATCCCCTCTCCGAAAATCGCCAAGCTACGCCAGCCACGAACATCCCCACCCGTCCATTCCTGGTCTGAGTACATCTTCCGCCTGATCAACGTCAACCACAACAAAGGCTCGTGGGCCAGCAAACCTTTTGCGAAATTGTATTCCGATTTAACCACGGAATGGGAGCAGGTCCTCAACCACGATGCGCACCAGCACCGAGCCATCCAAAACTACCGCGACAAGTGGCAATATTATATCAATCGATACGCCGGATCTTATATCTTCCTAACTTTCAATTGGGAAATGGGAGCAAAAGGGAAGTTTATGGTCATCCAATCCACTTCGAAAGACGTTAATCCATGGCCTAAATTCTTCAATATTAGCTATGTCATCCCTAGTATTAATGTACAAGATCACAACATCCGCCGCACGATTTCCTACGCCGACTTTCTCTCGCGCTAACATGGTCCTTTCCTCCCTATTCTAGAAGACCCCGGTTATCGTCGCATCTGTATCGCATACCTTGCATCCCTCTTACGCCAAATCGGAGACCCGCCACTACCTAAGGAGATCGATCCCGAATCCCAAGCCTGCCACCTTTGGACCGGTGTATTCAGCTTTTTCGACCATATTGTCGACATCGAGAACATGGACCAAATAGATTGGGACGACGCCTCATATTACCCCGAACTCAACAGCCACCCGATCTACCAACCCCACAAGACCCCGCGCTCCCTTTTTCTTCACGATTCCCCCCGTTCAAATCCAGCCAGACTGCTGTATTTGAAGCCATACAGCGAAGGAAAAACAAACATCCCTCTTACTTCGCTAGCAGCATGGCCTTCCATTCACAGCGATGATGACCGGTTACAACACTTCAAACCTCAACAGCTAATTAGAGAGCCACCTCTATTAGAACATGAGTTTTAGAAGCCCTTTGTAACTGGTTATTTGAAGGGATTCTTCGGTATTGATACTGTGTTAAGTAACTTACACGATCATCTTCTGGACAGCGATACCGATGATAATAGCGATATAGCCAGTCAGTCCGACACGTCGGCGGACAACGACTCTGATTCGGTCATGTAGCTGAAATTGAAGTAATGTTGATTCGTGAAAACGTACCTGTTGAATGATGCACAGTATCTGTAATTTTCATATTGTAACAGTTTACTATAAAACCGCCATGTGAAAATTTTGCCCGTAGCCCATTTTTGTGACACTAGACTCACTGCTTATCGACAGACTCGCAGCTTATCAGTTAGCGTGTGGCTCATCCATAAGACTCGTGGCTTATCACCTTGCGCTTAGCTTAGCTACTTATCAGTGAAGCACGCAGCTTATCGGCAAGGCTAGCAGCTTATCGGCAAGGCTAGCAGCTTATCGGCAAGGCTAGCAGCTTATCGGCAAGGCTAGCAGCTTATCGGCAAGGCTAGCAGCTTATCGGCAAGGCTAATAGCTAATCTACATGACCAGAGTGCTGGTTACTATTCACAAGATGATAATATAATACACCTCG
Source organism: Apiospora pterosperma (assembly GCA_019976485.1). Lineage (NCBI taxonomy): Eukaryota > Fungi > Ascomycota > Sordariomycetes > Amphisphaeriales > Apiosporaceae > Apiospora > Apiospora pterosperma. Next base: position 3,712,093 of record JAFBMP010000011.1, read on the forward strand.
CCTACCCTACCTCACTTATGAACAGTTTAATCAATTGCTAATTCTTTGACTTAGTACTATGTAATTCCAATTGGAGCATATAGTTAATATAACTCAAGGTCATGATTAATGCGTATTTACTTTATCGTAATATATATCAAGAATCAAAATAACCAAATAACAAGAATATAAACAATACCTACCTACTTAATTCCACCATTGTATTAATCCTTTTCCGAATAAAACTATATAGACATATTTATCGTACTGTAGTAATTATATGTAGGTATATAGTGGAATTGTACTATACTAAAATCCAACCGCATTGTTCACACATAACACTTTGTAAACAAATAACAACGACGAATAGCTATTTTCTCTGCATGACATATATCCTCAACCATATTATAATACACTCTACAGCTAAATATACCGGTATTCCATAAAGCCACATCATACCCAGGTCAAATCATTCCACTGCTCTATCTCGACCATTCCTATAAACATATGATCAGCCGTTGCTATGCTAAAACACATACACGAAATCACGCAGCACAATTGCTGTATTCCGACCAGCGCAACCCATTGGCAACATAGATTTAAAAAGCATGCTAGTAGCCGATATACAACAGCGTCATTACATAGTTCACATCATTCAAAAGCAAATACATACCTGACCGCAAGGGGCCTGTTATAAGTCGTTACTATACTAACACGCGTCCACAAGATCGTAAGGCACCGCAGCCAGGGTTCGACCGGAGCAGACCTTGTGAATACAGAATTTAAGACATCAGAATAGCTGCTGCAATCTAATAGCATAGATGTGTGGCCGATGTCATTTAAAAACAAATACGTACCTGCTAACCAAGTGGCCTAGTAGGCCACCTCCCTCCCGTCCCTCCTACATCTTTTCCCACCGTCCACTGCCCTCGTATTTGTTTTTAATCAATTGTCAGCTTCAATTCGTTTCTCACTGCGGCTGTACAGCTCCTTACCACAGGACCTAGCACCTTAAAAACAAATACATACCTGCCAACCAGGTGGCCTAGTAGGCCATCTTCCACTCCTCCCATCCCCTTCCACCCCGTCCTTCCTACAACCTTTTCCCGTTGCGAACCGCTGACGTATTTGTTTTTAACCGATTGCCAGCCTCCTGCCCTTCATTACTGCAAGGGTGCAACGTCTTATTGAGACAACATTCACTGCGCAGTCACTACCCCATCACCTAGAGACCGGATTCGGTGCACCACTCCATCTTGTCCAACCGCCTCCCTCACACATACACCCCACCTTGAGCCACACTGTCGCATCGCCACAACGCCGCAACGCCTCAGTGCAACATGGCCAGCAACTCGAATGCTGCTCGCAGCCTCCCACTGGACTACCCTGACCCTAACGACGACTACGATGGCGCCAACATCCTCACAAAAGTTCTGGCCGGCGAGCACCGGCGTCCGAAACCATGGCCGCCATCTAACGACGATCCTGCCGTGGTGCAACCAGACACCATAAAACCCCTAACGCTGTCGAAGAAAGACATTGAGTGGGTCCAGGAAACCGGCATCCCGTATCCGGAGCTCCGCAAGGGCCCATGTCCAGCCAAGTGGGTCGCTGCCTACTGCTGGTTCCAGAACAACCAGACGTTGAACTTTTGGGTGGATTCCTACGGTATGTGATATGGGACATCGTTTCGCGACCGTGTTTTACTAAGCCTGGCTACTAACTCCTTTAGGTGCCGATATCCTACAACCCTTCTACCTCCACAAGAAAGCCAACGACATTAAGTTGAGTACTGCGAAGGCGGTGATAGCCTCGGTTCAAGCGGCATACAAAGCACCAGACACCACGCCTGCTCGCCAATGGCTTGATAGAGTTATCGAGAGTAAGACGTACCCGGCCCAAGACGTCCCTACATGGGACAAAGCTACCGATTCGACCATCTTTCATATGGCCGGCGCAGCCTTGGCACTAATGGTCTCATGTCCACAACGGTTCCCACCAGCAGCCAACGATCAATTGGGACACACCTACGTACATCACAACAAGGAACGTGTAGCCTCTAACCCATTTGGGTTCCACATCATCACATGGAGTCGCGCATTGACACTGCAGGCATGGTTCTGTAGGCGTCGTAAGTACCCATCGGCTATCCATTACGACACAACGGTCAAGATCGCCAAGCAGGGCCCCCTCCATAAAGTCGACCTAGATGCCCTCTCCCTCGCGGCAGGTGAAGACGAGTCCAACTACCTCGTTGACAGCACCGAGGCGAGGGCCGAACGTCTGCAGCAGGATGGCAAGCTACCGGATGCCGCGGTCGAGACAGACCGGTCGTACGAAGCAGAAGAAGACCGTGTCCGCAGGGCCCTGGCAGCTATCGACAAAGTGGAGGAACTTACCAACAGCGAACAGGCGACGAGTGAGGCTCTGATAGAGCATGAGCAGCGCATACACGACACCCACGCCGAGCAATGCTCCCATTTGACAGATGTCAAGATAGCGTCCATGCCACCGCTCTCGAAAACCGACACGGACGCGCTCTGTGTGTATTTGGACAGCATCGGCGGCGCCATCGGAAGCTACCAACCCCCCCTCCCATTCCAGCCATTCAAGGCCCAAGGATTACGACGGTGAAGCAGGGGATCCCTGCTGCACAGTTAGCGGATGCTAAAGAAGCCGTCTTCGACACCAACAATACGGTCGAAAATGCCATGGGCTGGCAGGCCGCCGAAGAGAAGCCGTTGGACAAGGACCGAAAGTTGAGTGACAAACTCGACCAGCCCCTCTCGGCTCAAGTCACCGCATTCGGGGGTAACATGTTCAAAGGTTACCCCAGCGTCGAAGAAGCCGCGACGTCTATGGATCTCGACTGGCGGGAGCCATACTTCCAGCCTGACGTGCCTGGCGCTGGAATGTACAAACCGTACCAGCTTGTTGGTATGTTGCAACCCCCGAGCTGTCTTAAAAACAAATACGCCCACAACCCGCGTATTTGTTTCTAACGCAAGGGACCCATAGCTATGGGAAACCTACTGCCCCCCTGCGCATTGGCGTATTTGTTTTTAACGCAAGGGACCCATAGCTGTGGGAAACCTCCTGCCCCCTGCGGATTGGCGTATTTGTTTTTAACACAGGGGTCTCCCTCATAACCACAGAAAACCTACTGACCCACTGCTCGCACAGATGTTTGCGCCGCCCTCGAGAAGATCCTAGGTCCTTTGAAGTTCTGCGTCTTGGCCAACGCGTGTGGTATCGGCAAAACCGTCACCATCGGTGGGATCATCTCGTACCTTTATTCGCCCATCGAGTCTTTCGTAGAGGCGGATAATGACGTCTTATATGATGAGGACGAAGAGGAGGCACCAACGCCGCCACCGCCGGCCCCCAGGCGTTATTACCCGTCCCTCGTGTTGACCGTCGCGAGCGCCGCGCCGCAGACGCACCGGAGTCTGCACCAGTTCTTCTCCCCAGCGCTGAGGGTCAAAGTCGTCTACGGCTCGGCGGCGGACGAACAGGATGCCGCGATCCGGCCGCTCATCCTGAGCAAGGACGCGTTCCATGAGGAGATGAAGGCCCTCAATTACGACGACCCGGAGGCAAGCATCCACCCCCCTACGCGTACATTACTTGTTGTTGATTCTAACTCTCGGCGCGGCTATATAGACCGGTAAAAAGGTGTACGTGTCGTCGTACAGCACATTTCACGAGCGTGTCTGCACTACGACCCGAGTGCGACGGGGAGACCTGACCGCGAGTCAGCGGTTACACCTGAGGCTGCCGGCCCACGACGCCCCGACCGACAACAAGAACGACAAGTACGAAGTGGTCATTATGATCAACAAGGACTTACACTTCGGCCTGGTCGTCGCGGACGAGGGGCACTGCATGCGGAACATGGGCTCCCGAGTGTACCAGATGCTCTCGGCCTTGCCCTGCGAAGCCCGGCTGATCTCGACGGCCACCCCACTGCTGAACCACCCGCGTGATATCCTCGCCATGCTCCACATCGCCTTCGCCGACATCCCCGCCATTGCGACGCCGAAGGATTACGACCTCCTGGACCTGTTCGGCGGGGAGCACGCGGCTGACCTGACCCGGCCTATAGGGTACTCTGGCTATACCGACTACAAGGGCCATGTGCGAGAACCAGCCCGCTCCCACCGCGCCTTCACGCAGGCACATTTCCGCACCGAGCGGGCGCAGCAGATGGTGCAGAAGTGTGCCTCGTCTGGGATCCCCATCCACCTCTTCTCCCCCTTCCTGTTCGACGCGGCTGTACGGCAGCACCACTTCTCCTACGACCACTGCCGTAAGGTCTTCAAATCCATCATGGAGCATCTCTTCATGCGCCGCCACATGCACACCGAGCATATGCTGCCGGACGGCACGACAGCGACGCCTGGCGACGACATCCCTGCCGCCTGCTTCGAGACGCACGTCGTCCGGCATCCCGACGTCCACATGCCCAAATACCAGTACTACCACGACATGGCGTGCGACCATCTGTACATGGGAACCCGCGACAAGCGGAAGGCCAACGGAGCCCTGGCAGAAGACTGGCAGGATGGCAAGCTGAGCCGGCTGCCTCACGCGGGCACCTTCCGCCAGCTCCAGCTGCTCGCCATCAATACGAACAACGATGCCCCCCTCTCCCTCGGGAGTCACTTTCGCCACCTAGCGGCCAAGCGCGCCGAGGGTCGGTCGGGGAAGTCGCCCACCCTCGGACCTGGAGACACCAGCCCCGACGACAGCGACCACTCGGTCGAGATGGACGACGTCGACTCAGCTGACGAGGGCGAAACCGCCGCCCCCCCCACGTCGCAGTACGACCGGGCCCGCGAGGCTTACGAGCCCAGCTGCGACCCCTTTCTGGCCCCCGACCCCTCTCCTGCCGTAATGGACTATGGCCGCGTCGCCCTAGGCCACGGCGAGGTGGAGCAGATGACGCGCCGCGAGCAGCACCATTCCTTCGACCGGTATTTCCAACTCACCGCCGACGATCCCCGCGTCCCTATACCCGTCAACCGCCTCTCGTGCATCCTTCACATGGTACGGAATAGTCCTCTTATGGCCCGTGCTCTGCGTCAATACTTCGCCTGGCGGGACGAGAAGCTCGAGGCAGGCTTGCCCAATCGTGTCGTCGTCATGGTCGACAGCCCATGGCATCAATTGTGAGTATAGGCCCAGTCCTGCAAGATCCCAGCAACCCTCCATCACCCCAGTGGCATTCCATTAAAAACAAATACGCGCTACGTTCCTGTATTTGTTTTTAACACTGACCCCCCCACTCCCGTTACTGCGTTTTCACAATGAAACGCACCCACGTACTAACGTCCCACAGTGAGGCCAATCTGCTCTTCAAGCTGGCTGGGTGTAATGTTGCCGACATTCGAGCCACCCACTCCGCCGTGGCACGCGACTCCGTCGTACGCTCTTTCAACAACCCCTCTTCCGACATCGACGTCCTGGTCAGCAACATCCGCCTGATGTCCGTCGGTATCGATCTGCAGCACGCGTGCTGTCGTGGGATGGTGCTCGCCTACCCGTGGAACGCGAACATGATCATCCAGATCTGCGGCCGGCTCATTCGACTCCAACAGCGCCGCGCCGTGAAATGGATCATCTTCACCGTCGCCGGCACGATTTACGAGTCCTACGAGCGCATCATCTGGTCCAAGTTCGTGCGACAAGTCGCCGCCGAGTCAAGCGTGACGGGTGTCAAGGGCGATTGGGGTATGGCCTTCATGTACGAGATTATCCGGGTCCTGTTCGGCCAGGAGTACTCGCGCTACATCTTCGAGGTTGTGCCATTCCCCCGGGCGCGTTCAACGACGAGAACGCGATCGCATGCGCCAACGGCGTCAGCGAGCTCGTCCGCTACGTCGTCGCGAACCAAGACACGGCCGTGCTGGACCGACTCGAAGTCTCGCGAGACGTCGACGTGCTCGCTGGCGGGATGGCTATCGTCAAGGCGCGACGGGCCAATCCCGACTTCGAAGTCACCCCCAGTTCCTCGAGCATGCAGTCAACCTGAGCACCCTCGAGGACGACACCATCGTGGAGCTGCTCCCCGCAACCGCCGTCGAGGTGCTCCTGACGAAGAAGGTGGCGAACAGGCCGACACCACGCGGCATGACCGCAGACACTCGCGAGGTTTTCGAGAAGATGCTCGCCGACGACATCAATGCCGCGGTACCGGACACCAAGGAGGCTCCCAAGAAGAAGAAGAAGAGCAAGACTGTGGCCACGCCCCAACGAGCCCGTAGTACCGCCCCCCCAGCTCTGGCCCGTCCGGGACATTGACGACAACGCCGACTCCCTCCCGCCCCCGAGCGAATGCCACCCGCCGCAACCGAGTCGATGCCTCGCAGGCGAAATAGCGACACCCTCGGCGCATATGGGGAATGGCCGCCTCGCATCCGGGACAGATGCCAGTCCGCGCGACCGTGGAGTGTATTATATGGTTGTACGATATTGCGGCTCGAGCTGCATGGCCGCAGCGTTGGAACGGTACATGGCGTCCTCGGTAGACGTGATCCTAGCTAGACGAATACTCAGGTTGCATGGCCGCAGCGTTGGAACGGTACATGGCGTCCTCGGCAGACGCGATCCTAGCTAGATGAATACACAGATTGCATTGACTCGTTGCGCCTTGTCCGCGCTGACGCCCTCTACTAAGTCGTGATTACACCTCTACTAGACCTGCCCACTGGACAGAGAGAGCCCGCCCTGTTGCCGCACAGCCCCCAGGCGAGGCGGGGTGCCCCGTTTCCATCGTTCCATGTGAGGACGCCACCATCATACACGGCGCCTCCACCACACCCCTCACTGCACCCTCACTGCACCCTCACTGCACCCTTATAGCACGCCTCCCCCACGAAATCACCGTACACCTAATGCTGCCTCGCTACCACGGCCCCACCCCGCCGGCCCTCTGCGGGTGACCTTAAAAGCAAATACGCATAACCTGATTCTCCCCCGAGCCGGCCACCATAAAACAACCATCCCCCGAATAATTTCCTCTTCCGTGGACCCCGAGACCGTTCCCGTATTTGTTTTTAACCCGCTACCTCCCGGACTGCACCTGCCCGCCCGGAGACCGACGAAACCGCCGTACGCACAAGGCTGCCTCGCTACCACTACGGGTGACCTTAAAAGCAAATACGCATAACCGAATCCTCCCCCGAGCCGGCCACCATAAAACAACCATCCCCCGAACAATATCTTTTCCTGGAGACCCCGAGACCGTTTCCGTATTTGTTTTTAGACCGCCACCTCCCGCACCGCACCTGCCCGCCCCGAGACCATTCTGGTATTCGTTTTTAACCTGCTCCTTCCAACAGCAAGTTCACATTACAGAGGCCTCCAGGTGTCTTTGTCCATCTCTGACGTTCCGGCGTACTGTGTCATCCTCCATCATGGCATACCGACTACCTCCCTTCCTCCCTGATGATTCCACATTCGACGGTCACAATGTTGCACCGATGGTGTATGGGCCCGAGGCTACTCACCAGCCCCCTCGATGGGCATATAAACCAGACGAAGAACCAACCGCTTGGGTCCCTCGCCACGTCGTCGACAGCGCAACTTTTACGCCCGACAAAACCAATCGTGAACTGCATAGCAAGGGCATCTATACGGTACACGTGGACGAATCGAATCCGACCCTGGAGAACGGCGCAAGACGTCTAGGTTTCCCCACTACCGATGCGTGGAAATGGTGGTTGTTGACCAAAGGTATGCTCGAGCCCCTCATTACAACGTGACATCCTTGCGCCGCTGACATATGTGCCTTGGTTCCTAGCGGCCGATTCTTTTGGCGCCTTGTACCGGGAAACCAAGAAGGCCACGTTCAAACCACGATCCGTGCCCACGATGAGTAAGATTTTTGAGAACGTCGAGTCGGTACATCGACAAGACGATACCACGGCGCTGAAACGCGCCATCCTCGATCCGACGGCGGAGTACCCCATCAACCCCGACGAGATAGTATACTCCATGATACACGCGATGCGGCAGTGCATCGTCGAGAACGAGCCTCGGTTCCAGGCGGCTGAGGACCAATTCGACATCGACCCCGAGTCCAGACCCCGATTCCTCGGGTACCCGATGGAGTGGTACTACCGGGCCCTTTACGCGTGGACCCACTTTAGCCGGCTGAGGAACAATGCCGCGGGTAAGCAGAAGCGCAAGTACGGCTTCCTGGGGGCCGGGAACGCGGCGGTCATCACTAAACCGCTCGACGTCTTCGTGACGCCTAGCCAGCTCGCCAAGCTGGCCATCAGGCTGAACCTCCAGGACCCGATCCTCCAGCTGGCCCGGTCCGACACGGCCACCGACCCGGGCCTGTGCCTGCCTGAGAATGTGGCAGAGTACATCCTGAAGGGTGTCGCCCGCGCTTTCCACGGAGGGAAGTGGCGCGCGCTGCGGGCTTGCCGCCCCGCCCTCTGGCTCACCGCGAGCGAGGAGGCGACCATCTTGATACCGGAGACGATCGCCGCGACAGAAGGCATCATGGACGCTCTCAACCCGTTTGTTGTCGCCCGCGCCGACCGTACCACGCCAGACCTGACCGAGACGTTGAAGGGGAACATCGTCGCCGACGCTCTCGACATCTATGCAGCAGACCCGCGCACGTACGAGTCGCGCCGGTCCACACCCATGAACACGTCCGTGGCAGCGAGGTTCATTCGCGACCTGACTAGGCTTTGCCCCCGCACCGAGCCTGAAAAGTCCGACGGCAAGGTCGCGTTGCGATGTGTCAACGTGTACCCGACGCCACGCGCCGGGACCGAGATGGCGCGATTTCATGAAATGGTGGCTCACGGCGGACACGGGCTGCCGCCGACCGCCCGCGGCGCCGTCTCGTCTCTCCTCCGCCACGTCGCAGCGGACATCAAGTTGCGAGGCGCCTTCCGGCCGACCATGCGCCGGCTCGGGGCGGTCGCCGTGCGCGACACTCGCAGCGATGAGCTGGACCGGGCGGTGGGTCGACAGAAGCCGTGGCAGGACACGACAGATCTGGGGTTCTCGTATCTATACGGCAGCACGACCCGGTCGAGCTCCCTCCCCGCCCCCATCAACCGCGACCTGCGTGTCCGATATCTCCTCGCCGACAGTGCGCCGCTGGCTGCTGTCTTCGCCTCGGCCATGGAATGCTACAGGTACCGCACCCACGGGCCGACCAGAGACCAGCCCGAGAAAATCCTCATTGTCACTACTGAGGTCATCATACAGCAGTAAGTTGCCCTCTTGCCTTAAAAACAAATACCGAGAGCACTGGCGTATTCGTTTTTAACCCCCACTTGCCGCGAGCATCAATACCGAGAGCACTGGCGTATTTGTTTTTAAACCCCTCTCCCACCACATGACTGAGAGCACTGGCGTATTTGTTTTTAAACCCCTCTCCCACCGTATGACTGTTAACATGTTCGCATAGCACCCTTTGCATCTTGTTTAACCTGATGTCTATTGGCACGTGCCGCATCACACATGCCGACTCGCAAGAGGTCCGCCGATCGTTGAGGGCGGCCGCTGAGGACGACACATGTTTCGTCGTCATTAGCGACTACGCCCACCTGGAACCACACGGCGCTTTCCTCAGCACACTCTGCCGGACAGCGTTGCTATTGGGGTTTCCACCTACGTGCGCCGACCTGCTGCAATGTGTCGATACATTGTTTCTCGGCACCCGATCGTCCCCTAAGGATGTGGATGTCACCTTCTTCGTCACCCCGAACAGTGCGCACAATGTGGACCAGGCCACCGTCTTCCGAGAGTATTTGACGCTCAAAGCGGGTAGCGATAAGCGCAAGGGAAGCGCGATGTCGCAGGCCTATCACCTCGAGATGCTCTCGTCCCTCGTCCCCTCTATCCCCTGCGTCTTCCCTTGGACTCGTCTGGCAATCCCGGTGGGCCATCATATGCACCCAGCTATCGTCCGGATGAGCTGTAGAGCAGCCGTCTTGGTGAAGCTGGTGCTCGCCGGCATGGATGGGAACGTCACCGCTGCGCGCGCCCGCCTCCCGAAGTTGGACGTCAGGCAATGGTTATGTCTAGCCTTCGCCGTGCACCCGGGACCCGACCCGCCCGCCCTCGACGCCGCGTTAGACCACACCGTCGTGCACTTCGACTTGGACGCCTTCCTCTCCGGTCCCGGCGCAGCGACTATGCCGCCGTGGCTACGGGCACAGTTCACGGGCACGCCCGAAGATCGTGCCGCCGTACGACAGGACCTCTCGGCAGGAGTGTACCGGGCACCTAACGTGCCGGAGTTCCACGTTGCCAAGTTCCCTCTGGAGCAGCTGCCAGAGTACACTGTCGCGATCGACGCCTGCACCGCGCCCCTGTCAGGAGCTGATGCGCCCTCGACGACGTATCGGGATATAGCGTGGCAGCCTGCCCAGCTCGACGCGATGAAGGGCATAGACGAGAAGGTGGAGGCAGGTGACTGGTCGGGTTGGGAGGATCAGGTGTTCACGGGGAACGAGGCCGCAGAGACTGCTGCGAAGACCGACGGCGACGCCCCACCGACGACGACGACGACGCCACGAGGTGATGGTGCGACGTCGGGTCCTCCCGGGGTCACCGGCGAGAAACGACAGGCTGAGAGCGACGGGGAGGAGCCGCCTACGGCCAAGAAGGCGAAGGTTGACTCGGGGGCCGGCGCGAAGTCTGCGGCCGAGTGAGGCGGCGATGGCAGGACACGCAGGGAGAAGTCGGACCTGGGGCAGCAGGGTTGACGATTGACACATGTTGGAATAATGAGCCTAGGATACAGGCAGGATACGCTTCAGGTTATGGCAGCGCAGCCTTGACGCGCGAGGCAGGACTCGCCGTCGCATAGTCGAGCTAGATACACTAATGAATTCCGGCCTCTGGGGCCGACGTACTTACCCATGTTCCTATATTCGGTGGACTGTTGTAACCCCTTCCTGCCACTACGAACAACACGTTCTCACGTTGCAACGTGGTCGCGTTGTCGCGGTCGTATTACAGAGTACTGCTGGACGGCAGCAGCACCCACACGCCTCGCGGGGTAGCTCGCGCCACACGCCTCGCGGGGTAGCGTGCTGCCCATATTCGAAAGCCTCATTGTCATCGTCTCTCAGCGTGCCAACGGGGAGGAGCGGTTGAAACCAACTACGTAGGCTACCCCGCGAGCCTCCCTCTCGGCCATGTATTGGGTTTTAACCCTGTCTTTGTAGCGGTTGTGAGCCGGGTACGCGGAGCGACTTCGCATTCCGCTTGCGTTCGATTGAATAACCGCCCTTTATGCCGTAGAATAAAAGTATGAAATCTTTATGACCCACGAAGGCGCCGTCGTATATGAAAGAACTCCTTGTCCGGCCTTTGTCTGGTCAAGTTGCGTATAGCTATATAATATGTACGCATTATCGTAGATTTCTATTTAGCCGTGAACAGCCATCTCTCCCGTACTCGTCCTCTCCATAGTCTAATCTACCACAGATATCATGGCTGGATTACACCAGTACCCCCACCAGAGCCGGCTCGCACCTAGCCATGTCGTAGAAGCCCCGAGTTTTAGGACCCTAGGCACCGGTAAACGCCTCGAGACCGGAGAGTCCAATGAGGCATCGGAACTTACACAACAGGCGGAGGCCCTTGCCTCCATACAGAGGTCTTCGAGGGCTATACTAGCACCGATAGCTATGCAGGAGGTGCTCTCAGCCTTTCAGGAGGTCGTCAATTCCCAACATTTTGTGACCAGAGTCATCCACGAGCCTGGCGTCCTGACAGTGCCTATCAACACCAGAGCATTCCATAATACATTCCGTTACTTCTTTAAAGACCAGGACGTCGTACGCCGCGGCGGCAGCGCGACTCCTAGGCTCATCAGGAGGCCGTACTTCGACCTGCTGCGGTCGGCGAGCTGGCTGGTTCTCGCGAACCAGGTCATGGTGCGAGGTGTCAACGGTGAAATGGTCCCCGTGTGGATTCTCATCGTTATTCACATGACCAGAAGAGATGGGGAGGTCATAGCGGACAGGATCGGCGTCATCGACCTGGTCCCCGACGCCACGCCAAACAAGGGACGTTTCCTAAGCATCCAAAACGCTCTGACCGAGTGGCTACGTATGGGCGATATCACTGTCGACGAGGACGCATGGGGGAGCACTCTTGATCAGGAACTTACGCTAGCTGTACAGCTAGAGGGCCAACTGGACCTCGCCGACCACTTCTACACCGGCCATGCCGCACTGTTCATCATGTACGGTATAATGCAGAAGCTGAAAAGGTACCATGCGAACGGCCACATCGAGAAGCTCTCGCACGACGTCTTCGCCGACCTGCCTCGCAAGTTTCACACCCTCGAGATCCATGCCTTGCTGATGGGCTTCATCGTCACACGCCTAGAGCTGCAGGGCGACTTCTGCTACCGAATCACAGCCGAGTTGCCAGGGGCCCAGTCCGAGCACGACCCGCTCGCGCGGCGACCGTTCCACCCTCAAAGCGAAAACATCGTCAACCCTCGTGGCGAGGACGCCGACAAGCAGGACACTCCTCGGTTCTTCCAGATCGACGTCAGGAGCACGGAGATCCCCGACCATCGCACCAGCTGTAGACTTCGGTCTTTTATCGGGTATAAGAAGGATACGGCGAAGCCCACAGACGCGAAAGCACCGCCGCCGCCGCGGCGAGCACCGCGACCACCACAGCCTGGCTCGCCAAAGATCCAACCCCCCGGGCCCTCGGTCCAGATCCAGCGTCCCGACGTGTATGTAAATAAACGGAAGCGCGCCCCCGGCAGCACTCGGTAGTCGTCCCGCTCAAGAGACTCAGGACGACCACGAACCAACCTGTACGGAAGAGCTCGCGTGAACTACAGCGAATGATCATTGTTAGCTCCGACGAGGATTCCCATGGAGAGGGTTATATTGACGATGACGATGACTATAACAATAACGATAATCAATACTAGGATAGTCTCTCTCATAATATAGTTTAGACGTGCACATATTATACTATCATTCTCATACGGTATGGTTTAAAAACAAATACAGATGGCCTACTCTTCGGCTATAAAGCCCTTTCTCCTCCCTTACTTACTTGCCCACCCATGCCGTTCTATCATCCTCTCCCCGTCCGCTAAGCCTCCCGCCGCACTTCCACCCCGGGTATTTGTTTTTAACCCGCCGCCGTTCGCACTCCGGATACTCTATCCGGACAGCATCTCTACTTCTAAAGTGTGTCCATCACCTTCAGCGCTCCTTGTGGTCCTTGTTACTTTCTATACTAACAGGCGTGGTGCTTTAGGGTGGTCTTGCATACTAGCGTCTTCGTCGCAATCATGTCGGGAACCCCGCAGCAGGGCCACGACCCCGCACTTGGGCCAGCTCAGCGCGAGGCTACGGAGAACGACCCCGGCTGTGCAGCGACGTACCTGTTCTTCTCCGGCCATGGGAAGACCAACCCCAATGCATGGATGAGCCAGGCGTTTACAGGTTTCCCTTTCAGAGACCCTATCCACCGCTCCTGTACCGTGTTCACATCATCGGAACAGTATACGCAGTACCACAAAGCCTTACACTTTGAAGATCGGATCCGGGCAGAATCCATATTGCGACTTGCGGACTACGCAAAGATCCGCTCCGAAGGTTCCAATGTCGACCGGTTCGAACCGGCCGAGTGGCGCGCCGTCGCCACGAGCATCCTCTAACGCGGCATCTTCTGGGGGTTCATGTACACGTGTGACGCGACGGGCGCTGCCCAGGCGGAGGGGTTGGTACATGGCCCGCCGCTCGACGCTTGCTTGTTTTCTCCCTTCCCCGGCCTGAACCCCGATTACCGGGATGTCATGGTGGGACGCCTGCTCGGCACCGGCCGACGGGTCTTGGTCCAGGCCGCGGGCGCCAGGGATAGGGACCTGGGGATTAGTTATACCAAGGCCCAAGCCATGGAGAACCGCGAGTCTTGGGGTGCAAACCAGCTCGGCCAGTGCCTCATGACGGCTCGGGAGATCATCAGAACGTTGCGATGCGGCAGCCAGCAGCCAGGCGATGCGGTGGTTCGCCGCCAATGCGTCAACCAGGCCTACCTATTGAACGGTCAGGTCCTGCTCCACCCCGAAGTCGAATGGTACCGGCGTCGACACCTTGACACCGACATCCTCGTGCTGCTCGACCGCGCCACCGGCGGCCAACTCCAGCAGGCGCACAAGAAGCACTTGGACTTCCTCACCACCTGCACCCGTGGGCACCACGCGGACCAGTGCGACTGTCGGATCCCGGACGACCAGAAGATGTCCAACCTCCAGCTGCACATGCACCAGTGCGGCGCTCAGTTCCTCGCGTATATCGCCCCAGATGGGCCGACGGCACATGTCGCTGCTGGCGAGGCCGAGTTGTTGTCGGAGATCGTATTGCTTCCCACCCCGGCTGACGAGCACTCGCCCCACGCGAGCAGCTGTGTGGACATCCTGCGCTCGAGACTTGGCCAGTGGCCCGACGGCATGGATCCGTGGACGCGGCTGCTGGTGGCCGCCGTGGCACGCTGCAACTAAGGGCTACCCCTGCAGCATTTCGCCATGGGCATGTTTCAACGATGCATCGTCACGTCCAGGTGGTACTGGGAATCCAGCATGGCCATCCTCCCACAGATAGCTTAATATGAAGTATGGCATCATGCAATCAGTTGTTATTATCACGTCGAGACGATCTATTGAAATTGTGCTACCCGCTTTATAGTTTCTCGCGATGGAGGGCCTTAAAACCAAATACGTAGATATTGCCTCCATACCTACCCACGCTTAGGGTTAAGTCGCCGATCTGCCGTAACCTTACCACGTGTATACAGTATCTCTCGAAGTAGCTGCTTAAAAACGAATACGCGCCAGGGCCGAATCACCTAGTGTACAACCCTGACCTGCCGACCTCTTCCTCTCTCTTTACACCACCTTTCCTTTTTTTACTGGGCCCTGTCCTGTGTATTTGGTTTTAAACCCCTTCCAGCATAACACTACTTCATCGCCAATACCAAAATCAGACGCAACATTCCTCTAGAGCCGAGGCCTAGGACCCATCCTGCGTCAAGGCTCGACGTCATGGCATCCGCTCAGCGGGATCCGGTCCCGAACATCCTGTTCTATGGCCATCAAGTCGGGTACAGCGAGGCCTGGATGAGTCCCAAGTCCTGCGGCTATCCGTTCTTCGACGTCACCGACCCGGAATGGACGGTCTATACCTCCGCCGAGCAGTTTGTGCAGTACCGCAAGGCTCTCTGGTTCGGGGATGCGGACACTGCCGCCAGGATCCTGGCGGAGGGCGACCCGGACGTGATCTACACCCTCGGCCAGTCCATACAAGGCTTCGACAGATTCTCGTGGCTAGGGGTTGACCGGAACATGTGGCAGCGGGCGACCTTTTGCCGCTTCATGTACGCCTGCAACCCGAAGAGCGAGGCTCAGCTGCGGGCCATGGTCCACGCCCCGCGACAATCCTACCGCATCGACACGCAGCCGCAGGTCAATAGCGATTTCGTCGACGCTATGAAGACACGCCTGCTCGCCACTGGCATTAGCAGATTGATTTATGCGGATCTTAACGACCACAGGCTTGGCATCGGACATCGCTCGGTGGAGGATTGTGTCGCTAAGCCTGACTGGATTTGTAATTCCATCGGCCACTGTCTCATGGATACTCGTCGTATCCTCCGCGGCCTCACACAACTACCACAGTACACTTTAACGGCGGACACGAGCACGCGGGTTTGTGCCAGTTTCCCGAACTCTCGCCGAGAGTGCTACAATCGCGCCCGACATTGGTACGAGCACCAGGTCCTCAGTCCAGACGTTATTATGCTTCTCAACAAAGTGGTTGGCACCTACGGAACGCATGTTGTCGGCCAGTATAGTCTAGACGAGGGACCTTCAGACGGCAAATACTTTTATAGCACATTCTCTGACCTGTCCGACATCGTACAGTTAAGAGAAAACCAGTCGACGTGCTATATATTCTCGCCGCTGATCCATTGGCAGGTGTGCCTACATCGCCGCGGGGCCGAGTTACTGGAATATATCGCCCCGGATGTCCCTACCGCGAAATTCATCCGACGGGCAGTGGATTACTACCGGCTTGCCTTCCCCGATACGGAGTTCGGCAGGGAAGGCTCCTCCCAGTATCCACCGTGGGATGCACGATTGGATCCTATGTTTGCAGCTAGAGAAGGCGGGGATCTCGACGGATGGAGCAAGCAGCTAGTAGCATCTGTCGAGGGTATCGGATCAGCCAGCGCCGGCACGGGTTAGTCTAGCGGTACGCGGCTTGAGAGGGTGGCATGAGAGCTTGATTACAGCGACCCACAGCTGGATGGAGAGACGCCTTGAAGCTGTAGCTAAGTACTTACGTACTTTCATAGTAATGATTCAAGCGAGTCGCCGACCTATTACAATCTTCTCGCAGTGTATTCAATACGGTATCACCCGAAGTAGCCGCTTAAAAACAAATACGGCTCAGGTCTTACTAATTCCCCTCGCGGCCCTTGTCTGCAGCTGTTTTCCTCTCTTAGAACCCTAACCTACCCTCTCCACTAGGCCCTGTCCCGCGTATTTGGTTTTAAGGCCCTTCCGATATAACGCTGCACCGTCGCCCGCATCTAGGTTCCTACCTTACGAGCCGAATCGTGGTTTCTAGACCCCGCCAAGACATCCTTGTACCATGGAAGCCGCCCGCGATCTCGAGGTGAAACCTATGGCGGGTTCATGGGAATACTATAAGAAGCTACCAGACGAGCTGAAGTTGGAGATACTGCGATATGCCCTTCCCTGCTACGCAGGAGCACATCATTTTTCCGTGGCAAGGCAGAAGCGGGTCGACGGCACTACCGAACTCGAGCTCGTGTCTCCGATCAAGCGCCGGCAGGATGTACAGGATGACCTCTCTGCCTGGCTGGGAGTATGGAACCTCCACAGCGCCCTATGGATGTCGCGCGACATCATTCGTACTGGAGAGGGGGCTCGCGAGGTAATCTGGACTCGACCACACGACCGAGGCGGCGACGACAGGGACGGATCTAAGCCAGACACCGCGCGCATCGACACTACACGAGACCTTATCGTCATGAGCCTGCGCGCCGATATGGGGAAGCTGACTAGCTCCGAACGTCGAAGGATGCGTACAAAGTTCGATTTCGTCAAGAAGGTGGGCATCGATTTAACCCAGACGTACCTAGGCCCATGCAATTGTCGCAGTCACTATGGCTTATTCCGCGTCTGCCCGAAACTGTTGTATAAGTTCCTTCGCTCGTTCTCTGGGCTGCGCGACATCTTCTTCATATACCCACTTTCGGGAGACAGGATCGACGTAAGCGCCCGGCCAGGAATACAAGAAAGGGGCAAGAAGCGTACGCACGGCGGCCAGATAGTGCCATCCTGCACACCTGCCATCCCCAGAGAGTACAAGGATGTGGTGAACGACACGATGGACAAGTTCAAGCGTTAGTATTCGGCCCTATCTACGTACTTCCACCTAGGTTCACGGGCTAATCGCGTATGGAAACTAGGTCTCGCCCTGGAGCACGACCTCGCTGTCTTCGAGGACCGACGGCAGGAATTCTACGAGGTCCGTCAAGAGGACGGCGGGGAGTTGGTCAGGCACAAAGGTATATGGGATTACATAGAACTCTTCGAGCGGTTTTGGACCAGCGGACGCCCCCGTCGTGCTTCTGCAGCCCAGCAGGATGGTTGGGATCAGGTTCGGTTCCCGGTCCTGGTTTGTCGGCGAAAGGCGGGCGACGACCCGTGGAAGTCGGACGCGATTTTAAGCAACCGTATTCGACCGGCCACAGCATGAGCCAGTCCACGTCCTAGAAAGGGCTAGTCTTAGCCGCCTCTTTATAGGGGACTGTACAATAAACATCTGCGTACTGCTTTAAAAACAAATACGCGCCTGCCCTCAGCGCATCCTTTCCTTCCTCCAATCATATTCCCTCTACCTCTGTCCGCACAGAGCCTCGTATTTGTTTTTAAACCGCACCCCCCACCGTTACAACGTTACAACGTTACAACGTCGACCGCTGCTATGGTAGATTCAGCTACAACCATAGTCAACTCGACGAGCGACGAGAGTGTGTCCGGCCGCTCTACTGGTAAGCCGACCATGACGCTCGTACCCGAGTCGGAAACTCAGTTAACCTCGGAGTAGATGACGAAGTTGACGTCTGGGTGATGCACCAACGCCTAGTCCCCCCACCCGTAGGGTTACAATGGCATAGAGACCGGGACGAGGACGGTGGCGAAATCATACGCTTCAAATATGTCACCGGACTTCTGCAACCTTTGAATGAAGAGCCACACCCCAGCCTCGACAATGCGCCACTGGCTCCTATGTGGACCCGTCTGCCGTTCTTCGACCCCCGAGACCTAGTTCCCATTGTCTATGTTTCGTTGACACAATACATCGAATACCAGAGGGCGGTCGCTTTTTCGGACGAGTATTTCGCTCGCCAGATTCTGGAGGAGACGGACCCGGAGAGGATCCAGAGATTAGGCGCCGCCGTCCGGGGTTATGATGAATATACATGGGAACAGGAGCTGCCTTCCGTCGTCTTACGCGGTACCTACTGCAAGTTCAACTGCGTCTGTTCGCCCGTTGACGCGGACCAGGCATTAGCAACTACACAATCTGTTTGTCGAAGAGACGCCCCCGGACATCGCGACACAGACCGATGTTGGCAAATGGCCCAAAGTCTCATCGAGGTGGACTCTGACATGGCCTTTTGCGCTTTCTCTCGGCGTGACAGGGCTAGATACCCGACATCGCATGAGCTATCAGACCTGGGCTGCACTGGCGATAACCTTATTAGCCAGTGCCTGAAGGCGGTGCGCCGGATAGTGTTGTCCGCGTACACCATCAATATGGCAAACCCCCCGGTCCAGCGGGAGTACATCTCTACGCCGATGGCTAGACACTACGAAGAGCTCCCCTACCAATCGAAGGTAGTGACATGGTATAGAGGCCGAGGGTTCTCCGTCGATACGCTGTTATTATTGAACGAAGCGACATCTGGGAAGATCAGGATTGCTTACGAGACAATGGAGTCTCGTCTCGAGAGCGAAGCCAGTCCGCCCGACAGTTTCCGCCGCCAGTGTATCCAACAGTTCGTGATGCACCATTGCGGCGCCGAGCTGCTGTTATACGTGGCGCCTGACGCGGAAACGGCCCGGTTTGCCAGGGACCAGTGCGAGATATTAAGAGTGATCATCAAGCACACTGCAGACGGTAAAGTCTTCACACGCGGCATGCTAAGTGGTCTTCAGGCGATCACAAAAGACGGACAGCGCGTCGGTGGCTTAGATGGCTGGAGTAGCCTACTCATCCGGGTCGGCCGGATGTGTTAGTGACTAGGACGTGGGTTAGGAGAGGCAGCAGACCTCCTCTGTGATAGACCATAGGATAATAGCTGGTCTACAGGCAGGGATTGGTAGATACATTAAAATCAAATACTTCAGGCGCCGACCCCTTCTCCTTACCGACTGGTTTAAAAACAAATACGGCGTGGCGATCCGACGCTATAAAGTAATTTCCCCCTGGCAATTTCCCTTATTCTACTCCTTCCCTCCTACAACAACCTGCCAGGTATTTGTTTTTAAGGCTCTCCGGTTTACGAGCGCCTACTTCCTCTTCGTTGCACGTTGCGACGTATTTGGTTTTAAGCCCTCCCTTCTCAGACTGTTCGTCACGGCTACGTCGGATTACTACAGTCTCGTTGTCACATACTCTGACTGGACCATACGACAGCTGCCATGGAGTGCCACGACTTTACCGGACGCGCGTTCGAGGAGTCGGCGGGCGATCACCCGGACATCATAGGCATGTACACTTTCATGGCTTCTCTTTATTATATTAACTTTTCATTAGTCGCCGGAGGACCACGGCAACACCATATCGATAACAAGTCTCTCACCCTGGGCGAGTATAACGAGATGAAAGCCGACTATGCTACTCGTTGCGTACTGTTCCCTTCGGAGCCCGTCGGTCGCCACTTCTATCTCAGCCCGAAGTGGACCAGGGTACCTTTCTTCGACCCTCTAGAGGACCATCCGAACGTGTACGTGTCTGTAGTGCACTTTGTCCAGTATCACAAGGCTCTACATTTCAACGATAAAGAGGCGGCGCGACGCATCCTGTCCGAGACCAACGCGGAACTCATCGTTGAACTGGGCGAAGCTATCCCGTCGGCCCATGACGATCACTGGAACAACCGAGTCGAGACCTTCGTGATCCGGGCTTACTTCTGCAAGTTGAGGTTTCCATGTTTCCCTGTGAACCGGAAGCAGACTCTGGCCACAACACCTCCCGGGGCCCTTCCTAACTATAAACGTGTTGCGGTTGTCCCCGAGGTTGACGGATGGTCTCATGAATGGCTGCGAGATGTCGTCAGACCTCTTTTGCGGAGAGAATTCGTGTACGTCGGTTCTGGCGAGGGCGAATGGGGCGTCGGATTCGAGGCATCCGATGCGCTCCTTTATCGGCACGACTGGGGTCATAACAAGATGGGTCAATGCGTTTCCATTGCTCTCCAAATGGCCGAGCATGCTCGCTCTTCCACCTGGTATATCGGTGTAGATATACGCGAAACGCTTGGGATTACAGGGCGGGATGCCCTACAATGCCATTATCCGTACTCCCCGGACCCACCGCCTAGGGATACGATCAAGCTCTGGTACCGATATGAAGAGCTTAGTTTAAAGGCCCTAGTGCAGTTGAACCGCGCTTCTGGAGGTCGGTTGAAACGTGGTTACGAAGAAATGGTGCGATCGTGCGAGGTGGGAGGCGAAGGTGCTCGCGTTCAGCCTGATTTACGGGTATTCTATAAGCGGATGTCCATGTATCAATGTGGCGCTAGCCTTCTAGCCTACTTCGCACCGGAGGCCGAATCAGCTGCTTACGCAGCTACCGAACATGAGTGCCTCGGGAAGCTATTAACATCTCTTCGCGAAGGGGGGGTTGAAATTGAAGTTGAGGTTTCGTCGTTGGATGCATGGAGCGAGCAGCTGATTGAGGCTGCATTGAAATGTTAGTTACACAAGAAGGGTAATTAAAATAAATCCTTAAGCTCGTTAAGGCTGGCAGTAAAGTCGGTGCCTCTAAGGCTACCCTGCTCAACTTATTAAACATCTCTCCCTTCACCTACGACCAAGGTAACACTTTCCCTCCGGAGGTTCTGGATATCGGCGAGGAGAGGCTACCCTACTTAACATATTAAACATCTCTCCCTTCACCTACGACCAGGGCAACACTTTCCCTCCGGAGGTTCTGGATATCGGCGAGGAGAGGCTACCCTGCTTAACATATTAAACATCTCTCCCTTTACCTACGACCAGGGTAACACTTTCCCTCCGGAGGTTCTGGATATCGGCAAAGAGCAGCTCTTAAAGACCTTTTTAAGCGCCGTTACTACTATCTCTTTAACTATTAATTTCCTTACCTTTCCCTCCGTTATACACTCCTTTTTTAATAGCTATAAAAATATTATAGCCATCGCTATCGAGACTAACTACAGCTGGGCTGCTATTAATAAATTTAAGGTTCGTATTACTAACCCTGACGCCTATGCCGCCGCCGCTCCCGCTACCGCTACTGCTGCCGACGCTGGTGCTTCTGCTACTGCTGCTGCCGACGCTAGTGCTTCTGCCACTGCTGCTACCGACGCTGGTGCTTCCGCTGCTGCTGCCGACGCTAGTGCTTCTGCCACTGCTACTGCCGACGCTAGTGCTTCCGCTGCTGCTGCCGACGCTGGTGCTTTTACTACTGCTGCTGCCGACGCTAGTGCTTTTATTACTGCTGCTGCCGACGTTAGTGCTTCTACTACTGCTGCTGCCGACGCTAATGCTTCTGTTATTACTGCTGCCGACACTAGTGCTTCTGCCGATATAATTCATACTTTATTTTAATTTAAATATAATAACTTTTAAATATAATAATTATTATACTTTACTTTATTTTAACTTTAATATAATAATACTTTAATATAATAATTTTATATATATAGAAATAAAAAAGAGATTTAATACTTTAATTTATTTTTAATATAATAAATTTTTAAAATAATAATTATAAATAAATAAAAAAAATTATAAAATAATATATAAATATAATTATATATTTATAAAATAATAAAGCTATTAAAATATAAAAATAAATAAATAATAAATAAATAAAAATTATAATAAAATAAAATAAAAATAAAATAAAATAAATAAAGTGTATATTAAAGTAAAAAGAAAATAAAATAATAATAAAATAAATAATAATTATAATATAATAAATAAAAGAGTATAAAAAAAGTAATAAGTAATTAATATATAATAAAATAAAGTAATTATTAAAAAGTGTTGGCAGGGGGCGGAGGTCCCAACCAAGGTTACCCCAAAGCAGGAAGCAGCGCTCACCAGCCAGGTGACTGCTAAGGGGTAGATCCAGTAGTTACGGAAGGCCGGAACTACAGGGTCAGCACCGATAGTGCTGTAGCTACAGGTGTATAGATGAGCTACAGGGCTATGATGTAAGTCTGGCGCAGTTACAGGGCGACTAGAGAGGCCTGGAGCAGCGGCAGAGTGACGGCTGAAAGGCCTGGTGCTATAGCAGGGTGACGGCTGGAGCAAGAGCTAGAGCCGGACCAGTATAACAGCAGGGTAACAGTCAGTGGATCGAAAAGGCGTACAGCTACTACTGTAGCTGTAGGGGAACACGGGAATTAAAAGAGCTTATATAAAGGTAATAATTCAGTGTGTATTGCTTACTTGGAGACTACTTAAAGGAGTGCTAAAGAGCCTGTAAATATAGGCGCTGGAAGGCCTGAAGGAAGGCTCTAGAAAGAGACGGCTTGCGTAACTATATACGTAAGCTAAAGCTTAAAGAAAGCTGTCGAAAGTGAACGAAAGAGATAGAAGCTGATCTGGTGATCAGTGCGTACCAGCCGTACTAAGCCTAATAAGGCAATAACCGATAACACAGTAAGGATAGTATAAATAGTATTAGTGCTACTGTGTAACAAAAAGTAAATAATTATATTATTATAAAAAAAAGTAAATTTAAAGTTTTAAAAAAGAAAATAATAAAAAAATTAATAAATATAATAAAAAAGAAAGTATTAATAAAAAACAGAGGTTTTAATTAATATTATTTTAAAGTAAAAAGTAGCGTTTATTAATTAAATAATTATTAAAAAGTAAATTTAATAAAACTAAATAAAATATATTAATTAAATAATATAACGTAGTTCATTACTAAACGGTCAAAATCCCTAAACGGTCAACTCTCAGCACATTTCGACACTATCATATAAATTATCTTAACCACAACGCTTTTAATCAATTAAAACTACTCGCTATCTAATTTATTATCCAATTCTACCTCCATTTCATATGTTCGCGCATTATGGCCGGTTTCGCCGCATGTACCACAGCGCCTCTCACGTCCTGCCCTCCGTTTTAACGGACCCCCTTCTTTACCCTCATTGTTCGCTGGACGCTTCCCTTTTAACTTCTCAGACAGTAGCTCCAAATTCTAGTCAATACTAAAAGGTCCTCTATCTTAAACTCGCGGTTTTAAAGCTCTCCGGCGCTTAGAAAGTGCCAAATTAGCCTTTTCTAGTGTACGCATCCGGTCGCGCATTAAAGTTACTTTATATACTATTATCGTTAAACCTTTCGTTATTTAGTTTACCGCTTATAAAATTTATATTAAAAAGCTTCTTTAATAACTAGAGATCCTACGTTTAATAAAAGTAAATTATTTACTTACTTAATTAAGGGTAGTTAGTATTTAGGGATTATAAGTACTGGCTATCCCTGGACGTAATAGGATAAGTAAAAGCGTCCGAAGACGTATATCCAGCCTATTAATTACCTCATTAGGATTATAAGGTACTAAACCAAAAGCGCGGAATCCAGATCGAATATTATTTTCATTAAAAACCTTAAAATACGCAGCCTTAAATGCGATAAAGAAATCGAGCTTTATAATATAGTTTATCGACATCTTAATAAATAGCTCGATTTCTTTTAAATATACGCGTTTTAAAGGCGAATAAAGCCCTATATCTAATAGCTAGAATAAATAAGAAGAGTAAGGAGGCATACTAACGGTAATAATATCATTAGCTTTATAATAATTATCGAATTCCACTAATATATAGCTCTTATAGCCGTTAATAATTAAAAGGCGATATCGACCTTTTATCGACGATCGAATATACTAATCGAAATGCTTAACCCAGTTTAAGCCTGTTTTATTATTAGTCTATCTATTAAAAGTCGGTTTAATAACTTAATCGCTTAGTAATTCGTATTCGGTAGCCTAATTCGCAAGGTAATATTTACTTTAAACGATTAAGAACGGCGGGATATAATAACCTTACGAATTAATACATTCGATAGCTATCGACTATTCCCGATTACTAAACTGTATTAATTTTGCTTTCCCGCGTTGATCGGCGTATATAACGACCAATATTAACCTAATAATTCCCATTATAAAGCCGGTCTCGTCGAAATTCCACATGTTTTTATCGACGATACCGTATTTAACCTTAATGTTCGTAACTAGTTTAAACTAACCCGAAATAACGCCTGGATCTTTATAAAGAGCTTTTTAGTAATCGTATTTCCGATTTATTCGAGTCGTTAATTCTGGATTACGTCGAATATAACGCGTAACCTATTTTTTGCTTATACGGTCGCTATTACGCGAATCTAATAGAAGATTGGCCATATTTATAATATAACCCTTCGTCGGAAGTATTCCTCGGGTATTTAAATCGATTATATAATCTTTAATTACTTTCTTTTTAATCGGATCGAGTTTTCGTTATATTATGCCTTTATTGCGGTTAGTTTATCGGCTGGTAATTCGAGCGCGTAAGGTGGTATTAAGGACGTTATATAACTTCGCGATTACTAGTATAGAAATTTTTTACGTTGTATTACGTATCGCTTAAACTATTAACTATAGCCTCTGTTTTTTGGAAAGTTCAGGTATAATAGTTATGGAATTATTACGTGTTAAAGTTTAATGGATTAGAGAAGTGTAATAGGTTAACCGTTTAGGGATTTTGACCGTTTAGTAATGAACCACGTTATATATTATTAATAAGTATATTTAATTAAAAAAGTATATATTATTAATAAATATATTTAATTTAAATCTTTATTTATTATATATAATTTAAAAAACGCGTATTTTTAATAGTTATATATTATTAAAGTCTTTAATTATTATAATTAATTAAAAAAGCGTAAAGTTTTATCGTAAAAAATCGACGTATTTAATAATTATATATAATTAAAAGTACGTATATTTTTATTTTATTAAATAAATATATATTATTATATATAATTAAAAAAGCGTATATTCTTATTTTATTAAATGAATATACTTAATCGTTATATATAATTAAAAAAGCTCGTATTTTTAATTATCGTATTAAATTAAAAAAATACTTTAATAATTAAAGAATATTATTTATAAGTAATTATAATTATAATTACTTTATAAAATAATTTACGCTATATTATTTTACGCTATAGATTTTAATTATATATTTAAGTTCTATATTTTAATTACGTATTATAAATAAGCGTATTAAATTAAAAATAATTAAAAAAGTATATATTCTTTATTATCGTATATAATTAATATACTTAAAAGCGTATATTTTTAATAATTATAATTAATTAAAAAAGTATATATTTTTAATTATTATACGTTATTAAAAACTTTAGTTATTATATATTATAAACGTACTTAATTATCGCGATTAATAAAAGAAACGTATAATTTTATTTAATTAAAAAATACTTATTATTAGTAGCCGTACCTTATTACTTATTTAAAGTAATAAAAGAATCGATGGTCGCTACTTATAGTCCGTGTAAATAGGGTATAAGTTTTAGGGGGGTAGTTATTATTACCTTTTTATCACTTTAATTTAGTTAGTGCGTATAACTTTTTTACGGTGGGGCGCGCTAGGGTATCGGTTGTTATTACCCTTTTATTATTTTAATTAGGTTAGTACCTTTATATTAACTGCTTTGCGTAGTAAGAAACGCTGTTATTATAACCCTC
Organism: Apiospora pterosperma; assembly: GCA_019976485.1. NCBI lineage: Eukaryota > Fungi > Ascomycota > Sordariomycetes > Amphisphaeriales > Apiosporaceae > Apiospora > Apiospora pterosperma. Next base: position 3,738,159 of record JAFBMP010000011.1, read on the forward strand.
TTATTATCCTAATTAGGCCACGACCTTATTCGCTGCGTATATATAAGATAATTAATAAATACATATTATTAATAAGCGTACTTTATTAAGGAAGTGTATATTATTAGTAAGCATATCTAATTTAAATCGTTACTTATCGTATAGGTTTAAAAAAGCGCGTATTTTTAGTGGTTATATACTATTAAAGTCCTTAGTTATCGCGATTAATTAAAAAAGCGCGGGGTTTCGTCGTAAAGAATCGACGTACTTAGTAGTCGCATGCAATTAAAAAAGCGTATATTCTTATTCTATTAAATAAACGTACGTTATCGCATATAATTAAAGAAGCGTATATTCTTATCTATGGGCGGTTTGTATGTGTATTTCGCTGTTTGGGCGTAGGACTTAGTCAAAATTCCGTTGAACTTTTTCCACCTCTTTCGCATTTTCACACAGCCGCGACAGCACCGTATCGCGCTTAATCAATCCGAAACTTCGCTAGCGCATTCGCGCAGTATTGAATTCCCATTCAATCTCTTTTTCTAATTGATTACTCCCAGTAAATCTATTCTATTCGACGTTGAAGCGTGCAGGTCGGTCGCCATTTTCGCCATGTTTTTTTAACGTAGGACTAGCGTAAGCACTGGCCACAATTCGATGAAGTACGTACCCGCAGGACAATTGCAGCATCCAACTGTTAACGCAGTACGTACCGCAGGCAGGACCGACCGTCAACGCGGTACGTACTAGAGGACAATCGCAGCATCCAACTGTCAACGCAGTACGTACCGCAGGCAGGACCGACCGTTAACGCGGTACGTACTGCAGGTAGGACCGACCGTCAACGCGGTACGTACTAGAGGACAATCGCAGTATCCAACTGTTAACGCAGTACGTACCGCAGGCAGGACCGACCGTCAACGCGGTACGTACTACAGGCAGGACCGACCGTTAACGCGGTACGTACTGGAGGATAATCGCAGCATCCAACTGTTAACGCAGTACGTACCGCAGGCAGGACCGACCGTTAACGCGGTACGTACTGCAGGCAGGACCGACCGTTAACGCGGTACGTACTGGAGGACAATCGCAGTATCTAACTGTTAACGCGGTACGTACTGTAGGCAGGACCAGAGCGTTAACGTGGATATTACCGCTTCCTAAATAGACTATCGCACAGCCTCATAATACTAACGGCTATATAAAAAGTAGATGCATCGAGTCGCTGAAAGCAGGAGACTATTCTGTTCTTTTTCGGACTTATAGACTCAATTATACATAATGCATCTGGTTATAAAGAGGTAGTATTAAGTGCAATATAATAGGATTATGCGATAGCAGGACCGGACTATACGGGGTAAGTGGGTACTAGATTATACGGCGAACAGGTAACGGGCCATGCGGCAGATCGGTGCTAGACTATCTATGTAAATAAAACCATACAGCCGGTTAGTAATCGGACCACGCCTACCGGGCTATGCGACCGGTCGCTAACTAGACTATACGGCGAATAGGTAACGGACTATGCGGCGGCGAATGGGTGATAGACACGGCGAATAGGTGCCAGGCCATGCGGCGAATGACTATAATACGCCTAGTGAATTAAAAATGTGCGGCATGCATTTGATTAAGTGCATTTTAATAGGACTAGGCGGTAAGTAAAGTATTAGAACTGCTGTGCTTATCGCTGGTTATAGCGCTTATCACTGGTTACTGCTGCCGTCCCCGCGAGGGCCGACTACCCTTCGGTTATGTGCATGCCTAGAAATCCGACATCGTTATGGCTGAAAGATAGTATCCGATTAAGCCTTTCTATTACTATGCAGGCTTATAATTAATAGCTGGTAGGCAGTATGAAAGTTAGCTATTTACTGAGCTCTTCCGTTACGCTGGTAATAGTGCTTATCGCTGGTTACTATACTATCCCTACGAGGCTCATTACCCTTCGGTTATGTGCATGCCGGAAAATCGGACTTCAACATGGCTGAAATACGGGATTTTACTGAGCCCTTCTATTACTGTGCATGTGTAGAATTTATAGCTGGTAGAAAGCTTAAAAGATAGTAATTTACCGAACCTCTGTTATTGTGCATCTGGAAATCATGATGTGTAAAATAATCATATTATAAGAGAAAAATAAAAACCAGATGTTTAAGGTTAAACTATGAACATGGTGATCATAGTGGTATTATTATATAGAATTATATCTATTTCATATAAGCACTTAGTTAGAATATTATAAGTATACATTAAATATTTTAAAAATAGTGACCTTTTAGCACATTATTATCAATAGCTCTTATTACTCTGTAACTGGCCTGGAAGCAGTGAACGTCCAAGCACCTATCGACCTGTGACTAGCCTGGAAGCAGTTGACGTAAAGCACCAGTCAGCAGTGAACATCCAAGCACCTATCGCCCTGTAAATGGCCTGGAAGCAGTCGACGTACAGCACTAGTCAGCAGTGAACGTCCAGTACCTATCGCCCTGTAAATGGCCTGGAAGCAGTGAACGTCCAGCACCTATCGACCTGTGACTAGCCTGGAAGCAGTTGACGTAAAGAACCAGTCAGCAGTGAACATCCAAGGACCCATCGCCCTGTGACTAGCCTGGAAGCAGTCGACGTACAGTACCAGTTAGCAGTGAACGTCCAGTACCTATCGACCTGTGACTAGCCTGGAAGCAGTTAACGTACAGCACTTATCGACCTGTAACTAGCCTGGAAGCAGTTAACGTAAAGCACTAGTCAGCACACGCCTTCGCCTGGCATAGCTATTCTGTTATCTATGCATATTATAATTAGTGAACATTTAGCACTTATTGCCCTGTAAATAGCCTGAAAGTAGTATCCGTTTAGTTTTAGTCGTTAGTGGACGTCCAAGCACCTGTTAGCTCAAAGACTTTATATACTATGGCTATGACATCGTAGCTATTCTACAGCTAGTATCTGCTCAGCGCCTTACATATTATTATTTCCCGTGTGCCAGCTAATAGCAGCCCTCCCGCCCTGTTTATACGCTAACCTTATTTAGTCATGTAATCGTATGTCTATAGTAACTAGCAGCGTTTTAGGTTGTTAGCCCCGGCAGCTAATAGCGGCCCTCCCGCCGCGTCGATCGGCTAACTCCTTTAAGTAATTATGTTATTTCCAGCCCAGCCAGTATTTCCAGCCTTCCTAGGTAATAAGTATGGTCGTTATGCGTAAAAAAGCGACCGTATGAGAAGCTATGCGTGGGAATGCGATTATATGGGAAGCTATACGTGGGAAAGCGACCCGGTATAGGGAGCTACGTATATAAATACGACCGTATAGGAATGCGACCGTGTGGCTGATGTGGCTGATAGTGTGGCTAGTAATCTAGCGTGATTTAGTTAAAAAATAATTTCATTGAAATTGAACTGGTTGTTAGAAATCGGTGGAAATCTAACGTTGGTCTGGTTGGGGATGCGGCTATGGACTGCGTGGCTGATGTGGCTGACAGTGTGGCTAGTAATATAGTATGACTTGGTCGAAAAACGATTTTTCGTTGAACCCTTTAGTCGCTGTGTATGCCTGGAAATCATGGCTAAGAAACTATCACTTATTCAAGGTGACAAGAGAGTCGATGGTCGCCACTTGTGGTCCGTGCAAGTGGGGCATAAGTTTTGGGGGGGTGGTTGTCATCACCCTCTTGTCACCTCAATTTGGTTAGTGCGCACAACTTTTTTACGGTGGGGCGCGCCAGGGTGTCGGTTGTCATCACCCTCTTGTTATCTCAATTGGGTTAGTGCCTTCATACTAACTGCTTTGCGTAGTAAGAGACGCTGTTGTCATGACCCTCTTGTCATCCCAATTGGGCCACGACCTTATTCGCTGCGTATACATGAGATGGCCAATGAATGCATATTATTAATGAGCGTACTTCATTGAGGAAGTGCATGTTATTAGCAGGCGTATCTAATTCAAATCGTTGCTTGTCGTATAGGTTTAAAGAGGCGCGTGTTCTTGGTGGTTGCATGCCATTGAAGTCCTTGGTTGTCGCGATTGATTGAAGAAGCGCGGGGTCTCGTCGTAGGGAATCGACGTACTTGGTGGTCGCATGCAATTGAAGAAGCGCATGTTCTTATTCTATTGAGTAGACGTACGTTGTCGCATGTAATTGAAGAAGCGCATGTTCTTATTCCATTGAATAGACGTACTTCGTCGTCGCATATGATTGAAGAAGCTCGTATTCTTGGTTGTCGTATTGAATTGAAGAAATGCTTTAGCAATTGAAGAATACTACCTGTAGGCAGCCGTAGCCATACTTACCCCGCGGAGTAGTTCGCGCCACATTGTCTTGCGCCACAGATTCTAGCCACATACTCCAGCTATGCGTTTTAGCTACGCACCACGAGCAGGCGCATGAAATTGAAGACTTTGATTGTTGTCATTGATTGAAGAAGTGCATGTTCTTGGTTGTTGTAAGTCATTGGAGACCTTGGCTGTTGTATGTTATGAACGTACTTGGTTGTCGCGATTGATGGAAGAGACGCATGGCCTTATTCAATTGAAGAATACTCATTATCGGCAGCCGTACCCGCCTTTACCCCACGGGGTAGCGCGCCCCACATCGGTTTGCACACAGACTCTGGCAGAAGATGCGAGCAGTCGCTTTCGATTGAAGAAGCGCATGTCTTTAGTAGATGCAATTGATTGGAGAAGTGTATATGAAGATATGTTCATTGTCGATTACCGCTTTAGGTGGAAGACGTGCATCCTATTGGCTGACCGTATTACCGCTTTTGGGTGAAGAGGTGGGTCTTGTTGGCTGCTCGCACCTTTTTATAGTGGGTCCTGGAGCTGCGCTGGAGGGGCTGTCGACCGGCTGAAAGGCCTGGAACTAATGACGTAGGTGCTGGGGGTGTGCTGGAGATGCGGCGGAGGGACTGAGGTGCTGTAGCTACGATAGAGGGCCTGGAACAACTGCTGATGTGCTGGAGGCCTGGGCTGCGCGTGCTGTTAGTAGATGGAGAGGCCTGAAAGAGGGCGCTGGGGGTGTCGTCAGCAGGCAGGGAGGCCTGGAACAACTGCTGTGCGTGCTGGAGGTGTGCTGGAGGCCTGGAATAACTGATGGATGTGCTAGAGGGCTGCACTGCGCGTGCTGTTAGTGGATGGAGAGGCCTGAACGAGGTCGCTGGGGGTGTTGTGAGTAGGCAGGAGGCCTGGAATAACTGGTGTGCGTGCTAGAGCTGCGGCGGAGGGCCTGCTGATGGGCTGGAGGCCTGGACTGAGAGGCCTGGACCACGGTTGCCGGAAGTGTGATAGGGGGCGTGTCAGTGGGCTGGCGTGCTGCCAGTGTGCTGGAGGGCCTAGAATAACCGATGTGCGTGCTGGAACTGCAGTGGAAGGCCTACTGATGAGCTGGCAGGCCTGGAATACCTGATGTGTATGCTGGAGGGGTGGTGGAGGGCCTGCCGAGGGACTGGAGGGCCTGGAATGCGGTTGCTGTAAGGGATGGAGGGGCGCCGATTCTACCGACGCCGGGTAAATGTCGGGTGCTAATTAAATAATATACGGGTAACAACTGACCCCCTTGCTACGTGCCACAGCTTGGGATGTAAAAAAATAAAATTAGATGGCGGAAGGGATGTATTCATCCTCCCTTCAGTCTCTTGTCTATTTCATTTCTCTCTTCTCTCCTACACAGAATCTTATTTCATCATGGAACCCTTCACCTACTTAGAAGACTACCGCATTATTATTTGCACCATCTGTCGACATGCTTGTTTAGCAGACGAAGCTCTCACGCATCTGAACAGACAGCATCAGCATCTTCCCGTACCGGCCAGGAAGAGTATCACTGCTGTCGTGCGGGAAATCCCTTCGGTGCTAGCCTCCAGGTCTGATCTGGTCCACCTCCGCCGCCCTCCTACTACGACAAGGCCTTTCCCTGTTCTTCTCCCGCCACGTCCAGATGGCTACGCATGTGACCAGTGCCCTTCCATATACTCACATAAAAAAACTATGCGAGACCACTGCACTACCCAGCATGGATGGGTGAACCCCTGGGTCCGAAAGAGCAGTGCCGCCGCGCAGGCTCTATATCGAGCGGAGTTTAAGCCCCCTTGGCGTACTAATGTATACCACCAGCGGTTTTTTCGTACCGGATCAGGTAGTTTCTTGTTCGAAGTGACTCCTGCTCCCGCCTCCCCCTCTCCCCCTTTCCCAGCCCCCGGGGCAGGATATACTCTCCGACTTCAAGGCTCGAACGTCCGCCGCCCGTGCCTCCACCTCGATCATCAGCCTAGGACATGGTCACGAACCTAACCTGTGGCTTCACCGCGTGGGCTGGGCGAAACATCTCGAAGGGTTCGACTATGTACACCTTCGTACGTTGGTCAGCTTACAGGCGACTGAAGGCTGGCCCCCTACTACCGAAGCTTCCGAAATCGCCTTGCTAGAGGAAGTATGGCATAGCATCGACCGCCTCGTACGACGTGCCCAGGCTACAGCTGCAGTAGACGTCGCTGGCCTGGCCGTACTATTCGAACTCAACCGGCGGAACCGTGAACAGAAGCCGAACGTGCCCTTTTCCGGACAGGTCGAACCGTCGACCAGTATACGGTATACGAATCTATGGAAGCAGGTGATCGGCTACGTCCTTCGAGCACAGATCTGGCTGGACGAGCAGACCCCCCCTTTCCAGCTCTCTCCTCCCCAAGAGGAGGCGATCGCACAGCTGGACATCTTCTTCGAGACGCAGGACCAACCCGTCCCTGAACAGGCATATCCCGAATTAGATCGGCTATGTCTCTCCTTCTGTAATGCTTTGTTCGACCACGCCCTTCCAGGTTCTCCTTACGACAGTGCTCTCCTCGGTGCGTTGAGCATCCTTGGCGTCCGTGGTACCACGGCGTCTATCACCTGGCTTTCCCCCACCAGTCTACGCCCATCTATTCGGCCATTCTCAAGATAGGCCGTCTGTTCCTCCTCCAACAGGCGTACGAGCAGTTTCGTCTGTCCTTGGAAGATGGTCCCTCTCTATTCGCTCTGGTCCGCAGTAGAGTCTTCCGTTATTTCACCATCGTCTCGGCCGAATCGCAACCTACGCCGGCAGACTGGATCTTCGAGGCACGTTCGTACGGCATGACCCTGGCGAGAACTACGCCAGCAACCGCCAGCATCGAGTGGGACGGGGAGCGTGTACTCCATGGGAAAATCTCCCTCACCATGACCCAGTTCATCGAGCTCGTTCACAACCTGGCCGTCGAGCTACGTCAGATCATGTCCTCCCTCCTATTTCTACAAGAGGGAGAAGACTTCCCCCTTTCCTCGCTACAGGGTATGCATGACGACATGAACAACATACAGCCAGACTATACCTTCATAACGGACCCGCGGAACACATGTTTTGCAGATACCGACACCTGGGTGATTCAGCGGATAATAGCACGCCCAGAACTCGAGGCCGCCTGGTTTTCCGCGGGTAGTATACAACCCGCCGCTCTACGGGAGTATACCGACTTAGTCCAACGCTTCCGCTCCACCCTCCTTGTTCTGATGCACTTTACCGGCGGCCAACCGGCGCGGGCTTCCGAGATTCTCAGCGTGCGGCATCGGAATACGCCGTACGGTGGCGTCCGGAACATCTTCCTCTGGAAAGGCCTCGTCTGCTTTATGACCACCTACCATAAAGGGTCCCGTTCGAAGCAGACCCTGAAAGTCATCCATCGGTTCCTCCCACACGAGATCGGCATCGACCTCGTACGCTATCTGTGGCTCGTCCTGCCCTTCTGGGAAACCGTCTTAGAGATGGCCGGCCACGGTTCTCTCCGGAGCGGCTTCCTATTTGCCACACGGCTTATACGGAACGAAGCCGACAAAATCCCGGACGAACTCTGGTCAGGGGACCAGATGCGGCGGATGCTAGAAGAGGCATCGGCCCGGCACATCGGCGTACGGTTAAACATCCACGACTACCGCCATATTGCTATTGCCATCTCAAGGCAGTTCCTCCAGGGGGCATTCCGCGATTCGACGACCTCGAACGCCGGCGACGGTTCCGATTCGGATTCGGACGAAGACGGCCCTTCGGCAGCCTGGGCCCGGCAAGCCGCACATAGTGCCAACACGGACGGCATGGTGTATGCTCGTACGGCCCAGACGCACTCTTCGGGCACCGCCTCGCACCAGGAGCAGTATTACACCATCAGTACACTGTGGCACCGGTTCCTGACGTTCAACTCCGGCCCGGAGGACGACGACCGCGCAGTAGGCCCCTATGAGCAACTACAGGGTAACCTCTCCCTCCGGCGGCTGCAGGTCCTGAGCAAGGCGAACCTGCCCCATGTCCTACGGCGGATGCTCCAGGACAACGACGCCAGGTTCCGCGGCCGTCAGGTGGCTGTACTCCAGGCCGTGATTCAGGGGAAGAGCCCCATCATCCAGATCGCCGGCACAGGAGAAGGGAAAAGCCTGACGTTTATGCTCCCTGCCTATGCCTCTTCCGGCGGCGTGACCGTCGTCATCACACCCCTCGTCGCCTTGCAGGACGACATGTCGAAGCGGTGCCAGAAGCTCGGCATCGACAGCTGGATCTATTCCTTCGGCCCCACGCAGACGGCGCGCATCGTGTTCGTTACCCCCGAATCCGCCGTCACGAAGAACTTCCATAACTATGTGCAGCAGCTCGCCACGTGGCATCTCCTCGACAGGGTCGTGCTAGACGAGGCGCACATGGTGCTCGACAGCACGTTCCACTTCCGGCCCCAGCTCCGCGAGGTCGGTCGTACGATGATCGAGTTCGGGGTTCAGATTCTGTTCTTGACCGCCACCCTCGCCCTCCGGGACATGGCCGCCTTCGCCGAGGCCACCGGCATCGACCTCTCGCGTACGTCCATCTTCCGCAGCCGTACTGTACGGAAGAACCTCGCCTATTCGGTGCTCCGTGTGAAAGACGCGGCTGCGGACGGCCGGGATGCGGTCGAACACGTCCGGGCGCTTCTAGCTCCGCCCACGCCACCGCGTATAATTCTATATTGCACACAGCGTGGTCAGGTCGAGCGGGTGGCGAAGGAGATCGGCTGCCTCGCATTCCACGCCGGCATCGGGGACACGGAGAAGAAGTCGGCGATCATGCAGCGGTGGGTGCAGCAAGGGGGTGCTATCGTGTCGACCAACGCGCTCGGGGCCGGGCTCGACATCCCGGACATACGGTACGTCTTCCACGTCGGGGCCCCGCGCTCGCTCCGGGACTATATTCAAGAGAGCGGACGGGCCGGGCGGGATGGGTTCATGGCGGAGTCGGTGATCTTCGTCCGGCCGGACCAGAGCGCAGGGCCTTCGCAATCCTTCGAGAACGGATGGAACGACATAGGGGGCTATATTCAGGGGCGCGGGGGATGCCGGCGTATTCTCCTAGACCAGGTTATGGACGGGCATAGTGGCAGGGCCGGATGCGAGGCGGGTGAAGAGGCCTGCGATCTCTGTGAAAAACGGCGGTCCAAGACGCATAAGAGGAAGCGGGTAGAGGTAGAGGAAGCAGAAGCAGCAGAGGCAGAAGAGGCAGAAGAGTCAGGGGTAGAAAGGGGTTCGGAGGAAGAGGAGAGTTTTAGGGAGGAAATAGGGGTTGAGGAAATAGCAGATGAGGAGATGGTGGAAGAGAGTGATGGGTCAGGGGAAGAGGATGGGGAAGAGGATGAAGAGGAAGAGGAGGGAGAGGAGGATGAAGAGGCAGAAGAGGAAGAAGAGGGAGAGGAGGATAAAGAGGCAGAAGAGGAAGAAGAGGAGGGAGAGGAGGAAAAGAAGGAAAAGGAGGAAAAGGAGGTAGCTACAACATGGCAGCTATAATAGCAGTCGATCTAGTGGCAGTAGCAGTTCGTACGGAGAACACGGCAGGTAGAATTAGGGCAGATCGACCAGTTCAAATCGATCGTACAGCGGCTTTTAGGGTGGTGTGGACAATGCTCTTAGCGGGAGCAGGTCTTTATACGCTATGAAAAGGAGGCATGTCCGCTTTTAGGGTCGTCGTTCGAGAAAGGTTCGGAGTTGCGTATAAAGCAGCTGGCGATAACTTTACGCGGAATTAAACTAGAAGAGCACGGGGGTGCTACTAGTGTTATCTGCTAGCTGGATGGTGTTCGGGATGGGGAGCGGTAGCCGGGGACGGGGGCCGGATGGTGCGGTAGAGAGAAGGGAAATGCGGCTATGAAGGCCTGCTTGTGTCTATCGCTACACTCCTGCTGTACGAAAAGGGGATAGAGGGTGGACGGGCTATTAAAAGAATGATGTTGGCGGAGGCAGAGAAGCACGGGGTAGATATATATAGGAAGGCGGACGTATTCTGGGGGAAGCGGATTCGGGTCTAGGGAGTCGATATGTACGGGTTATGCCGGACAGCGATGGTCGGCGTAGACCAGTATTGGGGATGGCTGAAGAAGAACCATTCGTAATGTTTCTATTATACTATGTTAACTATATACCTAGAGTTTGAAAGAGGGTTAAACTAGTATATGAAGGGAGCTAGGACAAGCGAGCAAGTGTATACAAAGCAAGAAATACTATATTATTAAATAACTAAATAAAAGAAGCGAAGAGAAAAGAAGGTACTATATAGATAGACGAGAAGAGGGACAGAGAGAGTAATAGCAGCCACTTTGATATATAAAAGAAGAACTGGTATATAGTCCCACAAGAGAGCTATGGGCTACGGTAGAGGTCCAGTACATGTGCAACAAGCCAGCCAGAGCCTGACAGGGTGACGGCTATGGCACGATAGGGTGACGGTGAGAGCCTGATAGGGTGACGGTGAGAGCCTGACAGGGTGACGGTGAGAGCCCGACAGGGTGACGGTGAGAGCCTGACAGGGTGACGGCTATGGCACGACAGGGTGACGGTGAGAGCCTGACAGGGTGACGGCTATGGCACGATAGGGTAACGGTGAGAGCTTGATAGAGTGACGGCTATGGTACGACAGGGTGACGGTGAAAGCCTGATAGGGTGACGGCTATGGCACGACAGGGTGACGGTGAGAGCTTGATAGAGTGACGGCTATAGTATTAACACACCACCCTAACCCTAACACATCAACCCCCCACTATAATAGCTATGAGCATGTAGAGGAAAAAGGCTATATGATGATATACAGGCAGGATAATGTGTTTATAGGGCGGCGAGGCTAGTATACTATGAAAGCAAGAAAATAATAAGTAGGCAGTAATTATAGTATGACAAGAAAAAAAAAAAAAGAGCAGTGTATACTATAATAGAGAAGAAACTAAATAAGACATATATAAAGAGGTAGTGGGTTATATATAATACTGGAGAAGTGGTTACAACTTAGTAATATATGTTTATATATAAGAGAATGATGATTGGGGGGTGGGTGGGTGCGCTATCGTAATGGAGAAGGGGGTGGTGGGTGGGGGATGTATTATAATAGAGAAGAGTAGTTATGGGGGGTGGGTGGGAATTGTATTTTAATGGAGAAGGGGGTAGTGGGTGGGGGATATATTATAATAGAGAAGAGTAGTTATGGGGGGTGGGTGGGAATTGTATTTTAATGGAGAAGAGAATAGTAGGTAGGGGATGTAGTGAAAAGGGGAAGAGAATGGAAGGGGAAGAGAATGAAAGGGTAAGAGAATGAAAGGGGAAGAGAGTGAAAAGGAGAAAGTGGATAGGTGAGAATTAGTTAAAAAGGGAAGGAAGTTGTGTTATAGAGGAGTAAGTGAGAAATATAATAAAAGAAAAAGAATATATTAGTAAAGAGTGGGTAAGAATTATAGTGAGAAGAGAAAGAAAGAAAAAAAGAAGGAAAGAAAAAGAGAGAAGAAGTGGAAAAGGGAGTGGGAATTATAATAGAGAAAGGAAGAAAGTGTGTAATTAGGTAAGGAGTGTAGTAGAAAAGGGAGAGGGTGGTGGGTGGAAATTGTAGTGAATGGGTGAAGAAGTGTAGTGAAGAGTGAAGGGGGTAAAGAGGAAAGAAAGAAAAGAGGAGAGTGTAAAGAGGTTAGGAAGTGAAAAGTGAAGGAAGTAAAAAGGGAAGAGTGAAAGAAGTGAAAAGAGGAGGGCGTAAAGAGGAAAAGGGGTGAAAAGTGAAGAAAGTAAAAAGGGGAAGAGTGAAAGAAGTGAAAAGAGGAAAGTGTAAAGAGGAAAGGGAGTGAAAGGTGGAAGGAAGGTTAGGGTTAGGGGTTAGGGTTAGGGTTAGGGTTAGGGTTAGGGTTAGGGTTAGGGTTAGGGTTAGGGTTAGGGTTAGG